>JASCIT010000005.1:28750000-30000000 GCA_036711955.1 Digitonthophagus gazella
GCTTGTTTCCGTTATATTTTTCATTAAGACACTTCAGGATAAAGAACATTTTGAAATTATAGTTGTTTTATAAATCTTCGTATAAACGTATTACGTTTATTATTAAAGTTTTCTGTTTCTAAGTAATATAAGTTTATTATAGTTGCAACTGTATTTTATTATAGTTACAATTGTATTTTATTATTTATTTTTTTTATCACTATCCTTATTAAAAAATATATGAAGAATACAATCATAAAAGGATTTGATTAATATTTTAAACTAAATTTTTTGGTAATAATTGGAATAAATTTTATATTTATTTTAGAAAATAGAATATTTACACTTTAATTTAAAGGTAAAAATCATTTCTTAATTCGTATTAATAGATCCAATCGATTCTTTAAGTTTTTTATCAAAAAAATTATGAGAATATATTAAGTTCGTTCAAAAATTTTCGACAGTTTTAATTTTTCATTTTAAATTTTTTGTTGAAAGTTAAAATAAATTTGTTTCTTATAATAAGAAATAGAACATTTAAAATTAAATTTAATGCAAACATCGTTTCATAATCTCAATAATTAAACTGTGTGCGATTTTTTATCTTAATCAAGTTAGATTAATGAATACTCAAAAATTTTTATCAACTTTAAGTTTTTTTTTAATTCTTTAGTAATAATTAGAAGAAATTTGTCTATTTTGATTGAAAACAGAATCTGTTAAGTTTGATTTAAGATAAAAGTCATATCTTAAATAGTATAAATAAAGTTGTTTCAATTTCTTAAGTTGGTCAAAAATTTGATTATTTAAATCAATTAAAATACAATTTTTCAAAAAAAAAACCTTCTTTTCTTTGTGATTATTAGGATAAATTTGCTTTTTAAATTAAGAAATAAAGACTTTTTGTTTTAATTTAATGTAAAAATATTTTTTTTTAATTTCCACGAATAAATTTACTGCATCAATCTAGGAATTATTCATAAAGTGGCGATTTTTAGATTAAATATGAAAAAAAATTAGTATTTTCATATAGCTTATGTGCTTTGATGTAGAAATAACTAAAAATACTAAAACCTGATAGATATTCTGTCTTTTTTTTTGTAATAAATTTATTCAATAAAAACGAATGGTCTATTGATTCTTTATTGTAGAGTAAATTTTTAATTGTTTGAAACGCATTTACAACAAAACACGTACCCTCATATATCTCCGTTAAATTGTTGGGTCGTATTTTTTTCACGTCGGACGTTTTCGAGCAAAACATGCCAAATTAATTCCTGTTAAATTTGTGTTTACACCTGCGGCTATATTTTACTGTTTCCTGAATTATTTATGATAACGACTAACATTTTGATCGATTAATATATTTACATTTTTAATTAGATAAAATAATTCCGTATGACGCCGGCTCCTCCACCATTTTTTCTCATCGAAATTTTTTGGTTGGAAGTTTTATAAAAAGAAAATCACACACATAGACACACACACTACATGCATCATGCATAAAAACATCTCATATCACGTTTTCATTAACTTTACCTAAACATTCTCCCCGAAATCTCTCGGAAACTTTGATCAACGATGCGCGATATTTAGCCAGACACAAAAATAGTTAAAAAAAAGTTGGTACTTAGTTAGTCTTTACACGTTTTATAAATCTGCAGCGAATTTACAGGAAATTTCGCGATTTCCCTCGACGATCGGTCGATTGGTTCTCGATCGGAGAAAAACCCGTTGGGGACACCCTATAGTTTTATTGCCACGAGAACCGATTGCAAGTTACGCAATTTGAACTGATTCGCGTTGGAGTTTAAGCCGCACTGAGACGCGGAGCGCCCAGTGCGGAGACGCTCCGAAACAACGGCGCTTGCGTCGCCATTTGGCATGACACTGTTGCTGCTCCGCATTGTCACAGCGTACCTTTAACACCTACAAGAAAGATGACAATAGCCGCAATCTCGGCAGTTCTCGGATTCCACTGCTGTACCACCAGTGATTCTTTCCTTATTCATAAGATGGTTCTTTTTGCTTTATTACTCTAGATGTAGAAAATTTTTAACATGATTGTCTTACTTTTTTTACAACACAAAAAAGAACACTTGGAATAAACAATTAATACATATGAAATGGTTCGTCAACATTTTTTACCAACAAGCATTAAAAAGAAAAATTAACTCTCTATGGGCCGAATTTTTGTTTTAAATTCAAAAAAAGTTACAGCTTACACAGCATTTACTTTGTTAGATCAGGTTGATTAGTATGGCAACGGTGATAAATATTGATATAGATCAATCACATGAAAAACCATAATTATTTAGTAAAATGTCAATAAATTTAAAATGTGACCTGAAAGTTATACGGTCCAATAGAAGGTTAAGTTAAGCTAACGTAACAATCATTTTTCGATTCCTATAAATAAAGTTTGGGTTATTTTTTTTTAGGATAGTGAGAAAAATTTTAGATTCGTAGATGATAAATTTGATCAAAATTCTTTAGATTTTTTAAATTTTTGTTGAGTTTGGACGATAATTAGAATAAATGTGACTTTGAAAATTAGAATCGTTCAAATGTTTCCCACCGTTTTAAGATTGGTTCTCACTATACGTTCCGTTTCCTTTCCATATCCGAACCATTCCGTTCACATCAATGTTTTAGGTTATCAAGCAAATTAACGTGTTCACATATTCCGTTCCGTTTACATACCATTTCCATACCTGCCATTTCCAATCAGTTGCATACCATAGTGGTATGCTACGTTTTTCAAGAACAAATTTTAACCAGTTAACTGTGATTGACGAGTATAGTCGTCATGGAGAAGTGGCACTATTTTGTGTATTGACGAGTATACTCGGCATGCATATAATGTAATGACCATTGACTCGATTCTGGTGACACAAAACGGTGCACACTTTCAAACGAGGGCGCCACAGTTAACTGGTTAATATTTTCTAACATTTTTCAACAAACTTTAGACTATAAGTGATTTTCAAAATAGTAACTATCAATTGCTAAAAAATGTTTATGCCTGTATAGGTGGTTTCATTAACCCTTAACTACGGAAGTGCCGTCTGATAAACGGCATATAAACGTAATATTTTTATTTTTCAAATATTTTTTTGTACATAACCTTATTAGCATACGATAAAAATAATAGTTAATAATAATACCTAATACTTCAAGAATTATCTAAATGTACTGATTACAGAAAATATTTGATTGTTTTAAGACTTTATGCCATAATATCTGTGGTAGTCTGCCACACAGCACCTCAGGGTTTATGTTTTGCTTATTGTACCTCCGTAGTTAAGGGTTAAATACATCAAATGAAAAACATCGATTTTCTCGCCAGTAAACAAAGAACTTGATTTGCAAAAAGGTAAATCCAGTTTACAGGAGGACTAATATGCTTTATAAAGGAGTTCATTTAACCCCTTGGGTACAGATTTATTTCGAATGTAATGCAACTTATGACGAGTCTCGAACGTCAAATGTACTTAAGGGGTTAATTAAATATTTTAAGGATTACATACAGTTGCTCCCAAAAGTATCCGGCCGCCTGGCAAATTTTCACATTTAACACTATATTACTTAATACATATTGTGGCATGAGAACGGGAGAATGGTTATTATATAACGCAACAAGTCAGATCTCAACCCAATAGAGTATTTATGGGCAATTTTGAAAGTTTTGTTAGTCTGAACAAAAAGCGCATTTCCAGTAAAGGAATGCTTAAAAACCATTCACTGCTGCAATGGAAGATGATAAACTCTTCATTAACGAATAAATTGGTTAAGTCAATGCCCAACAGATTGGGAGATGTTTTAAATTCAAAAGGTTACCCCACAAAATATTAAAAAGCTGTTTTAATAGCTTTTAAGAGTTACATATTTAGTTTTTTTAAAGCTATTTTGTATAGGTGGCCGGATACTTTTGTGTGCCTATAATAATGTTATTTATGTTCTTTGTTACATTGTTTGCTGTTGTTATATTTGCAATTTATCAAAAGCTGAATGATAATATACTAGCATCATAAAAAAAAATAACTATTGGTTATATTATTTAATTCTTAAGTAATATAGTGTTAAATGTGAGAATTTGCCAGGCGGCCGGATACTTTTGGGAGCAACTGTACATCATAATAATGTCATTCATATAGTGTTGGAATCATAGATTAAATATATATATACTAATATAGATGGAGCACTCGACGTATTTATCATTGACACTGTTTTTAGTTGATCCCCAGACCAACAACGGCGCCACTAGCGCTACAGCACTCCCGCCATTTTTCAAAATGTTTAATATAGGGTCTCGATGTTCTTTAATAACCGTGCAAGATGAAATTAAACAGAAACGATTCACGCCTAAGGTGAAATCGTTTCTGCTTATTTTCGACGTGCAGAGTTTGTAAAAAACGTTGATAACACTATGGTACATATACATATTGATACACTATCCGTGCATGGAAACACCTTTTCCCCTAGAAGGGCCATTTTACCACCCAAGAAATATAAAGAAAAAACTACAACTATTAATAAAAGATTACATCAAAAGCTACTAAAAAATAAATAAATAATAAATAAAAAAATACTATAAACAACTATTACTACTAATAATGAGAATGAATAAGAATAAGATACAAGTAAATACTAAGAAGCTATTAAGAAAAACCCACAACCTGTTAATACAAAACTACACAATTACTCTAACAATACACAGAAGAAGATTAATACATATATCGTCGTTTTGGAAGAAGACTGTCATAACTCAAAAATTGTTAATTTTGACATTACACGATTTTGACAGGACATGCTTTTCCTGAAAATCTGTGCGTGTACTGGCCGATAAAGAAGCGAACATGCGATTTGCAATATTAGCGCTATTGGTGGCTTGGGGACGAACTAAATTTATTGTCAACGAATACCCAAACGTAGTTAACACAGCATGGTTGGAATGTCAACATCTCCAAAATGTCTCCTGACCGTAAAAAAAAGTAAGCAGTATGAAACATGGAAGGGAATGGATCGGAAACGGTATGGAAACGGAACGTAAAGTGTGTACACGTCCATTGATTTACTACTAAGAATATTTTTATGGAAACGGAACGGAAGCTTATGGAACGGAAACGGAACGTATAGTGAGAACCAACTTTTACTTACAATTAGTGGCATGTGAGAGAACCAAATTTTGATGACTGTTGTACAAAACTATTTGCTGGGTTAGATCTGAAAATCTTCAAAATTGCCCAAAACCCATCAGAAATAGTAGTTCAAATTCAGTCTGTCAACATTCCCAAAAATTCCCCGAAAGTTCCCAAATAATTCCCCAAAGTTCCCAAATAATTCCCCAAAGTTCCTCAAAAACCTTCAAAGCTATCCAAAATTTTCTAATATCCTCCAAAATTATCGTTCCGAATTTTCCAAACATCGTCAAATGGACTTTTCAAAGTCCTGTACGATTTTTTAAAAATCGTTTAGTTTATCTTAACAGATAAACTCTTTAAAGCTATCTAGAAGTTCTAGAGAAACTTCAACCTACCGTGTGCACGCCGGTGAGCTGCAGATACGTTTAACGTAAGTGGAAAAAGGACGATAATAAGGCTTCCATTAGTTAACATAGGACAGATATACTACGTTTACTTATCTGGCCGATTGAAGTTGATATGTGTCTCTTTATCTAACTCATTAAAATCGTATGCAATTCGATGCCTTGTCTAACACATTGACCTGTCCTATCCGCAGCTCATCGACGTGCAGACGGTATAAACAGTTCGGCAAAATATACACATCAAATAATTTTCCTTCTTTAGTTGAACTAAACCCGAAATGGAGCTGCACCATGAAGAGAAAGATGAAAATGTATTCGGCAATGTTACGGAGAACAGGTTTACTTTTTATCTTTCTCTTCGTGGTGCAGCTCCATTTCGGGTTATGGTACATGACAGAGAGAGATGAAAATCGAAAATAGTCGTCTAAAATCAAGGACACTGGACTAACAGGATGGCCCCTTCTGCGATAATCGCCCTGCCAAGACTTGCGTCTCTGTCTTACCCTCGACTGTCTCACACTCAACTCCCTGTCTTACACTCGACTGAATCCACAACAAGTAACATCAAATTGGCGGCAGCGCACTACATTTCGGCGTATACACATCTTATGGGATTGCGCCATCCTATTAGTCCAGTATCCTTGGTCTAAGATAGCACAATTAACTGATGACGCATGAGACATCTTTCCCCTAACCGTGTATCATTATTTTTTGATCTCCAGTCATTAAATAATTAATAACATTAAAATCATTTCTTAATTTTTATAAACAGTCTTTACAATTTTAAAAAAATTAGTCAAATTGTAAGATTACGTGTCCTATTTTCGAATATTCAGAAATATTGATTTCAGTATTTCAAATATTAATAACCTTTTATTGATTTTTAACCGAAAACCACAAAATAATTAAACGTGTTTATAAATTTGGAAATGTTTTGCTTCTCACAATTTGATCCAATACATATTTAATTATATTAAATGAAAGAATATTATATTTAGCCAGCGATTTTAGTGTTTTATAACACAATTTTATTAATTAATTGTTAAAACGATTTCAATTTTCGACATATTTGGGACACATTGATATTGGTTTCATGTTTTGTATTGATGTTTAATATTAATCAAATTATGATATGAAATGTTTTATTTAAATTGAAGCCTGCGTATAATATATACGAAAATAACTCTTAAATTTTTATTAAAACAGTGATACTTATGTAAATTTTTTTCTTAAATTTGTTAATTTAAAACTTAAAGGGTATTAATCAATTTAAAATAAAAGAAGATTTAAAAGTTCAATAAATTATAATGAAATCAGATTATAACCGAAGGATTAATGTTTGCATTTAACACAGGTTTTGTACCATAATATTTAATTGTTTCATTTTAACGTAATTAAATCGTTGACGACAAAAGGTAATAATAATGTGATTGGTTTAAACCATAATATTCGTTCCAATTCACTTCTATTAGTGTTGATTTTTAAGCTGTTATATTTACATTATTGTTATAATCTAAAATAAGCATATGAATAATTGAAATGTAAAATTACGTATTCGAAATAGGCAATAATTTAACGTTAGTAACAATTCGTTTTAGTCGTTCTATGATTTGTGTAATAAAAATAAAGTTTGTTACTAACTGAAAATAGTGATAAATGTTCACTGTAACATACAATAGTGTATACTGCATTGTGACTATCGTGGTTTCAATGTATCACGTGAAAACTTTAGATACCTTCCGAATCCCAATAGAGTAATATTTCATCTACGGACATCTCCTATTTCAACGATAACGGTATGGAATCGATTTTGTGAATCGATTCCGTCCAAATGAAATTTTCCCCTGCATCAAACCTATTTTTCATAACGTACCTAATCCAACAAGTATACACTTTTCGCGGAAAGATGTCTCATGCGTCATTACTTGTCACCGTTTTCTCGACATATGTCAAACATTTTTTTCTTTATTTAATCATATATGTCAGATAGAGACGAAAACCGAAAATAGTAGTCTAGGATAATATAATTAATTAATGACGCATGAGACATCCTTCCGCGAAAAGAGTATAAGAAGTGTTTAAACATTGCTAACGTTAGGATGAACTTTATAAAATTATAATAAGCATTTTAGGTTTAGGCTGAGATAATCTGATAATGGTGTGTTAATATTTCACGAAATAATGAATTAAACGGATCGTAATCGAATTGCAAATAATCATGCATGCATTCGGGATATAGAATTTGCTTCTATCGTGGAATACTAATGCGGATCATACTAATATTTAGTTAGCTGAACAGAACATTCAATTATCTTAAAATGAACATTTTCAAATTACAAATTTTATAAAGTCTGGTTTTCTCGTAAACGATTTCAACAATTTATCGTGTAGCAGCTTTCAACATCCATATTTCCAAAAATATTTCCTTTATTAAAACGTAAAACGAAGCATCAAGAAGTGACGTAGTTACTTCACGCTCGCAAGCTATTTACAATCGCTTCCGTCGGGACGCTTCTAAAGTGGGGCGACGACGACGTTCGAGGAACCCCAAATTTGAAATTCCTATCATTCCAGGGTCTTTACATTGACAAAGGACGACCTGATTAGGTTTACAGTTAGTTTCGCGTTCTACCATTTCTTACGCTTTTGTTATTTTCCTCAATTCAAGTCATTTGAAGAAGAGAAATAAGAGATTTTTTAAATTTTGTTTACAAGTAAATCACAAGACCTTGTATTTACCGATTTTGATGAATGTGGTACCAATCCGAAAGTATTAGTAGCTAGTACAAACCTGTGAAATATTTCGAGGTACTATTCAGCGACTCGCTAGTATTTACATATTTATACTATGTACTGATATCTATCAATTGGTACCAGTTTAATCAAAATCGGTGAGTACAAAGTTGTGAGCTCTCCTTGTTAATAACACAGACCGACAAAATTTTATGAAAAGTTAGACCCATAGATCAAATAGCACTTTCCTAAAAAGTTTTTGCGTACTGAATTCAGATATGACCTCAAAATTGCTCCATCACCTCAGTTTTTCAAGATATTCTAACGTACAGATCTAAAAAACAAGAGTCTTCAACATATTTGGAATTAAATAACGTAGCGAATTTTTTGTCCACAAAACTCTCTGCGGCATCTAAATGTACCACTTTATCTATTCAAAATGCATTTTGAATTTTTTCGATATTTTAATTTCTTTATGAAAAAATCCTCTTTTTATAATTCCCCAGTTATGGTCGTCGGTATAGCAGATCAGTAAACAATGATTTGGTCGTAATCTCAAAAAGATGTAAGGTTTGCAAATTCTTCTTTCCAGCTAGATCATAGGTTACCAAGTTTTGGGTTCACTGGCTGTATTAATTTGTCTGTTTTAATCAATCGCATAAAATATGGGAAATGAAAACTTCAGGTAAGCGAATTCAATAGAACATATCGGAATTTTTAATTGTCTTCGCTACCAGCTTTGCCAAACCAATCATCAAAATTGTACAGATTACGCACGGTAGAATAACACCATAGGACTACTGCATCGACGACTACTGCTTCCTAGCCTCCTATAGATTCAAGACAAAAAGTGATGTTATATAAATTAGATTTCTTCAAGAAGAAATGGATAGCGCTTATCTAAAAGCTACCAAGCGCCAAATTATAGTTTTGAGCAAATGGCGACTAAAGTTTTACAATGCTGAGAAATAAGTGTGTAGATGAAACGGATCAGCCTTAACAGAGGTTCCTACGAGCAGTTTAGAGTTTCGATCTTTTTAGAGTAACTAAGTCTTTGTTATAAAAGGCGTTTAGTGCATTTATATGAAAAAACTTGATTTGGCGGTTGGTACCTTTTAGATAATCGCTATCCAAATTAAGATATTGGAAAAATTCAAAATACATTTTCAATAGGAACAGTGGTACTTTCAGATGCCTCATGAAATGTTGTGCCCAAAATAGGGTAAGGTTGCTCAAGTCGTACCTACGCCTAAGTCGTACCTTAGCTATTTTAAATGCCACCACATCGTTGACAGCAAAAGTAACACTATAGGATTGTTTAGTAAGGTAGGCACTTCATGTTACACTGTTAAGTCGTTTGAATGCAAGTGCCATTTGAGAGAATATTCTCAACAAGTAAATTATTGCTATTTCATATAATTTTCTGCATGTGTTTGTAGGACTTTTTCGGAAGAAAATTATACACAGAATAGTCTCTCTTTTTAACATAAGTTCCGTAGCAATTACGGAATCTTTTCACCGAAGGTAAAACGTATACGCATATTCAATGTCAGGTTATCTCCGTTTTTCGTTTACAATGTTTGGTACCTTAAGTCGTACCTAAACGAGCTGCGTAAGTCGTACCAAGTACGACTTAGGAAATTTGTTCGTTTTTGCCGTTTAAAACGTGCAATAATTCAAATGAATCAGTGAGCAATAAAAGTCTGACGACGGACAAAGATGGACAAATCCAAAAGGAAGAAGAGGCTTCCATGGATTTTATTGCAAAACCTTTAACATCATTTGATTCTGATAAACTGAAACAACAGTTAAATATTTTATCACCTATTCCAAATATCATCAATGACAGCAAAGAGGAACAAAGACGCCTAAGCTTATCAATCGAAATAACGTCAGCTGCGAATAAAGACAAAATAAAAAATGCTGCAAATAAAAGAAGAGAAACAATTAATAAAAAGGAATCAGCATTAAAAGTTAAAAAGAAGAGAGGCAATGCTGCAAGCGATTGGTTTTGCTATATGTATGGAGAAGAACGGGAGGAAAAGATGATTCAGTGCTTGCAATGTAAATCATAGGTGCACGATCTATGTGCTAGAGTTAACAAAAGAATCAAGAAATATGTGAAGCGTGTACTTAAAAAATAGTAGTATGAGACATGTAAAGCACATACTCTAAAAATACCTTGTACTGAACATTGTTACCTACTATTTTTTAGGAGTACGACTTAAGCCTTGGGTGGTACCACTTAGGCAACTAGTTTCCTTAGTCGTACCGATAAGAGTTTTTTTTTATTTAGTTTATTTTATCCATTAACATTTACTATATTATATTTTATTATAATAAATAAAACTGTTATTAATCCAAGATTAGTATAACAAATAAAACTTTTATGTTGTGGCTAAATTTTCGCTTATATGCAGTATTTTTTCTTAGGGGGTACGACTTGAGCAACCTTACCCTACTTCTCGCTATGTTATTTAATCCCAAACATGTTTAAAAACCGAGTTTTTTGAATCTTTAGGTTAGAATATTTAAAAACTCCGGTATGATGGAGTAATTCTGAGGCCACATTTGAGTTAAGAGCACTCGAAACTATTAAGAAACTATTGTCTGATTTATGGGTCTAAAAAATGTTGGTTAGTGTAACAATTAGAATAATATTTGATATTTATTATAGAAAACAGAATCCTTATGCTTTGATTTGATGTAAAACCCTGTTCGGTTCGAATTTTTCTTTTAGGTATTTAATGTTTTCTTTTGGTTGTATGTTGGTGTTTCGTTTTGTTTATAGGTATTTTAAGTTGCCGAGATTGATTATTTTGTTTGTTTTATAGTTTATTTAGGTAAAATTTTACATTTTGTTGTTTGACAGTTCTCTTACAGAAACGTTACTCCGAAGATTTTGTTTGACTATTTTCCCACCTCCCTAAAATTTGATTTTCCTTCTCCTTTCGTTCCTTATCTCTAAGAAATGGAGTTGTTGGTATTTGCGTACTCTTCTACTTAGGTGCGCAGGTGAGTTCTTTTTTGTTGGTGCAGAGGATATTTATTGTCCGAATTTTCAATTCCGGTTTTCTCTTTTCCTGTAAGTCAGACGTAAAATACGTAAGTGCGCACATGTGTGGTTTGGTATTTGGTTTGGGCCATTTTGGTTTTGTGAATTACCTATATCCGAATTTTCGGGATTCATTTTGCTGCCACTTCTAATTTTTGATACGCTATCGGTATCCAGATTTTCGGATTATTCCGGATATAATTGTATTTTTCAACTGTTCATCTACTTTTTGACTAAACCTCGAAGAACCGAGGTTTTAATTAAGGAGCATAATTGTTGGGAGCTTGTAAATTTTCCTCCTGAAACACAAATCCATACCATCTCATTGGAAACATTCTTAACCGGGTGGAATATCCTACCTTCTTGGAAGGGACTTTACTTTTGGGAGTTAATAACTACATTGTATCCACCAGAACTCCTGAAATTCTCCTTTTACCTATATCGGAGGAGTGCGTCGCTGTGAAGAACATCATCAGGGTAATCAACATTTGCGTATCATTCGAGACAACGAAACAGGTCAGATCGACTCTTTATTTTTTTTGATATTACCTCTTACTTTGTTTGTATTAGAAATTTAATTGAATCGGTCATTTCAAAAACCGCATAAGTCACAATTGTGTAGTCACAATTCTAATTGTAGAATTTTTCAGGAATCAATAAAAACTGTGTCATTCACAAGTAAACGAGTTTTGAAGGACTTTTTTGAGCTGATTATAGTGTTTGACCTTTAAAAGATTGAAATATCGAATAATCTTTATAATTTATGAATAATAATAATAAAAGAACCTGAAAAACTGTTCTTGACTTATGTTGTTTTAGCAAGGAACAGGCTTAGATTGTATATAATTTGGACAAAACAGTCATATAAATCATATTTTTAATCAATATTATTGAAAATTACACTTAAGCATTATCTTATTAACATGTTACATGTTTACATTTTCATGTTTTACTATCATTATGGTACGAAATCATAGTCTCCATCATTCCCATCTGAATTAACTTCAACATTTGCAGTTGGCCAGCTAAATATGTTTTAATAAAATGGCATATGCTCTTCCAGAATGCTATCCTGAACTTGCTTTAAATCATCTAATTTTTTACTATTAATTGGCACTCTCAAATCATAAGCTTTGGCTAATGGAAGTGACACAGGAGTTGATAGTTTTTTCATTAATATGAATGAATGTTTAATGAATCCATCAATAAATTCGTCGGCTATGATAGTACCTTTTTTATCTGAATCATAATGAAAAGTCATATATGTCGAAGGAGAAAATATTATTTTTTGTTCTTTTGGAACACATTTACAGTACGATTCTGTTGATAAACATTTTTTTTGTATAAAGTTGGCTACCATTTCTGAAAATCCAAAACATCTTCAGTTTTTAGTTCTTTGACTGTAAATGTTGAATTGGAGTTCGAAACCAAATTAATGTATTCTTCTGGGACGTAGATGCGATCATCTTTTCGTACAGTTTTTTTTTTATAACTCCAAAATCGCGGTCCGCCCTCTGGTACTGCATGCAAAAACCACTTAAGTCACTGACTTATGTTATTAAAGCAATGAACGTCAATTACGCGCTCTTGTTTGAAGAGGAAGGAATATACTGACTTACGTGGTTTTTACCCAGAATATGTGTCTACCTTTGAGGAAGCGTTCGCAGCAAAAAAAGCATTTTTGAAAAAAACGTGACTAATGCGGTTTTTGAAATGACCGACTCAATTTTATTGTCGCGAAATTTTGGCGAAGGTTACTTTTTTTTCTTTTGTAAAATTTCGTCGTGTATCGGGTTTTCAGTTCGTGTACAACGCGGGGGGAAAACTGTGTGGCTAAATTAACCCACCCCGTCTTCACTGAGCCGGCTGAGGACCTGCGTTGGACTCTTCAAATTGTATCGTCGTGTTTTGGTACAATGTTTTGTGTTAATAAGGTGTCACAACACGTTTTTAATTTCTATAAAGCTTCGACGATCCTTTTAAATTGGTCAAAAGAATATGTTATGTTCGGTCAAAATTTTTTGGTATTTTTATTTTTTCTCTATTTTTCAGCTATAATTAAAATAAATTTAACTTGAATAATAAAAAATAGAATCTTTAAGTGTCAGTTTAACGTAAGAATTATTTCTAAATCTTTAAAAATAAACTCTGTACAATTTTTTAAAGTTGATCTAATCTTTAAATTTTTTCTTTTAATTTCAAGAATCATTACAAACTTTAAGAAATTATTTATATATATTTTTTGTAACAATTAGAGCAAATTCGACGTTTTTAATTCAGAATAGAATCTCTTAAATTTAATTTAATGTAAAAATCATATCTTAGTCTCCATAAATATATCTTGTACGATTTTTTAAATTCATTTAAATTTTTAAAGAATATTAATAAATACCTTTCATTGCTGTACTCTTGAAATATCATATAACTCTTCCCAAAATGGAAACTTTTATTGTTAATAATTTTTTAGTCATTTATTTTAGTAGATTTAAAACAGTATGATTTTACACGATTCATGTGACAATCGTTATTATAACTAAATAAAGACTTCGACATAAATATGTATAATACAGAGTTTGATATTTCGAATAATTTTAATATTTCGAACACGTTTATTTAAATATATCGTATATACATCAGCCATCGCGTTTAAACTGTCCAACGATTGTAATTTTATAAAATGCAAATAACAATGCTTACACTTCATGTAATATGATTTTTCAGGCTATATTTCAAAATAATGATTCGTTTCACACGACAACTACGTTAAATCCATTTATTAAAATATTATTTGTGAATAATCCTTTATATCTATAATTTTTAAGTTTTTATAACTTCTAAAATCTATTATTAGTATGTTTTGTAAATGTTCTATACTTATACAAAAAAGCAATTAGTTTGTTTGATTACTCAACTGTAATAGAATTAACGGAAACGGCTATTCGTATCAAAGAACTTTCCGGAAAGGAATTTTTTTTTTGTTGATTACTCAAATGGGATTCACTCGAATAGATAACCAAAGTCCGAAAAACGATTGCCACTTTCGACGAAGGCTTCCAATCTTCCCGAACGCATACGTACATTTAATTAGTGAAATTCACACACGAATACATTCGGGGAACACACACATACATCCACGAAATCCCTTTAAACTTCAGCGAAGACATTAATCCCATCAGCTCTGGGAAACGATTCGATCTGGGAGATAGACGCGGTCACATTCGCACTTTAATGTAGCGAAGTACGCCGTATACCTTCGTATTCAATTAGGGTCGAATTGGGACATGCTTCGGGCTTTTCATCGTCTTCCACTTCGAGGAGCCGGGGGAAAAGCGACGCGTTGCAAGAAGAGACAGATTGAACGTAAAGCTAAGTGGAAACCTAATCTTGCTATACCAATATCTATTTAAGTTTGTCTTGTATATTTTAACATATATCTTTGAGAAGAAAATAATGAAAATGGGTTTTATAAGTGAAAGGTAGGGGACTAAACTAGGTTTTTATTTTTTTAAGGTCTTCTTCAAGATTTTTACCGTATAGAGTTTATTTATAGGGATTAAGAAATAATTGTACGTTAAATTAGCAAATTAACAAGTCTCTTTTATTATTATTAAAACTCCAAAAAATTTGACCGACACTAACTTCTTTAACTAATTAAAAAAATCACCCAGAGTTTATTTGAGGAAATAAGAAATGATTCCTATTTTAAATTAAAGCTTTCAACCTCTATTTTCTATTATAATTATCTAATTTATTCTAATTATCTTGAAAGAAATTAAAAAAAATGTTATCCTTCATTTGTGGTAAAAAAATCAGACTGGAAAAAAATCTCCCCAGTAAACACAGATCCCAGTAAAAGATAAGTTAAACCTCCCCCTCTTAAAGAATGTAAGGATATAGAAGATTAAAGATAAGAACGAAATAGCGGGGTCGTTGATAAGACTAATGCGATTGGTGATATTCGATAACATTTTCGTAGATCGTCCTTTCTGTCACGGTTTTAAATCAATATCCGCCTTTGCGATCTAACCTTTAACCCAGACCGGGTGGAAATCGTTAGGTTAAAACCGGTTATGCATTTCAAGTGACCCAGAATGTCGTTATTGGCCGCGGTCGCAAAAACGAGCGTGGTTCGGGTAAATTTGCAAATAAACAGGAATCCCGGAGTAGACAAAAAGGGGGCGAAATGCGGTCGAAAAATTTCGCGCATCTGCTACCGTCCTCCGTCCACAATAAATCCTACTCGACCGTTCGTTGATGTTAATACCTCGCAAACTTCGCCAATATATACTTGTTGATTTTTTTTCGCAAACCGAGAACGCTTCATAAATAAAATATCCGCCCCGCGGTGGGAGAAAAGTTCGAGAAGGATGTATTATTTTCTGTCACAAAAAGAGAAAAATTGACATGGAGGGAATCAAAAAAGACAATCTGTTATCCCCACGAGTGGCATAATTTTGTGTTTTTGAGAAAAATATATGCCCACTCAACTTGTTTATCCCTTCAAAATTAAATCAAAAACTTTAAAAATAAGCTTAACAATTTTACCAAGTTTAAAAAACTTTGTTTGTAAGAAATAATCATCTTCTAGGAAGTCCACAACAACAATATCGAAAAGGAAATAAAGTTCTTCTATAAAGCAACCTCATTAAATTTACATTACTAAGCATTAATACAAATATCACAACCCCTTTTAACGACTTCTACCTTTAAGTATGTAATGCAAGGAAAAATTCTTATGCAAATTTTCTACATAACATGGCCCTGTAACGTTAACACAAAGGAATTTCTTTGATTTACAATCGTAATTATTCAATTTAAGGTCACGCAATTGTACTAAAGATGTTACGTGACTAACTTAGCCATAACGTTTTCTTTTAAGTGTTAAGCACTTAAAGGGTTCTTATCACATATTTACTTGCTTTAAAAAATCGTGCAGATTAATTTAAACCTTGAAGATTGTATTTTTAAACAGGCCAGTTTGTTCTAATTATTACCAAAAAAATTCAATCAATTTCAAAAAATCGTAACAGCTTTATTTATAAGTAATAAAAATTGATTTTTACTTTAAATTGAATTTAAGAGATTTTGTTTTGGATTATAGAAGTCAAGTTTGTTGTAGTTAGAGAATACTAAGTCACATCTCACACTGAGGCAACCAGCAACAAGCGATATTGCCACTTGGTGACACTTTACATATTATAATCAAATGATGTCTCTCACATTGTAGCAATCTGATTTACAAATAAAGAGGCGATATCGGATTGCTCCAATGTGAGAGTTCTGCTTTAATTATATGTAACATTTCATCAAGTGGCAATATCGCTTGTTGCTGGTTGCTAGTTTCTTGTTGCTGGTTGCCTCAGTGTGAGACGTGCCTAAAAGATTTTGGATAATTTTGAATGATTTTTGAAATATCTAAAGGGTTTTAAAGAATTCTTTTGAAGATTTTCGAAAAATTTTTAAGAATATTTTTGGAAAATTTTAGAGAATTTTGGATGATTTTGAATTGTTTTTGGAGAGTTTAAGAATGTTGGAAAATTTAAAGAAACTGAAAAATCTTGACCAATCTTTGAAGAATATTGAGAAATTTGAGATAATTTAAATAGTAATTTTGAACGATTCTTAAGGAATCTCTCAAGATTTGAAGAATTCTTTTGATAAATGAGGCACCTTGTTTCAAAATCGGACATTTACTTAAAAAAATTTTCGAGAAAAAAGGAAAAAAGTGTTTCATCGTCCTAGTTAACTGAAATTTGACTAACCACATATTTCAATGTATAATTCATTTTATATGTTTTACAAGTTTTTGGTTAAGACTTTACCATAATTTAAAAAAATAAATATTTTTAAATGGATATGTGGGGTATGGATACTGAAAATGGGGTCTATCCCGTTTTGAAAACAAGACCTGAATTTTCGTGAATTACTGTTCAAAAAGCGATATGAAATTGGATCGGCATCTGATTAGATATCGACCTATGCAACGAAAACTGTTGTAAGTCATTTTTGATAGAACTGACAAGGAGACCTTACGACTTTCCCCTCACCGATTTTAACGAAAGTGGTACCAATCGATAGATATTGGTACATAGTACAAATTTATAAAATATTAGGGCGCAAAACTCAACGGTTCGCAAGAAAATTGGTGTTAAAGTATGTAATCGGCTTATATGTCAATGATTTGTCATTTCCCCTACAACCCCCCAAAGCCATAGTGGAAATATATCGGTTTCCAGATCCATAGTACGGTGGTTCGAATCTCGAATAATACATTTTAATTTCCTTTTTTTATACAATATTCTAAGTTTTTTTTATAACATGTTGATGTAATATTAAAATATTTTTAAAATAACATGAAATATTGTAGTCAAAATAAAAATAAAAAAGTTATTGTTCGAGATTCGAACCACCGTACTATGGATTTGGAAACGGATATATTTCCACTATGGCTATTGGGGGGTTGTAGGGGAAATGACAAATCATTGACATATAAGCCGATTGCAAACTTTAACACCAATTTTCTTGCGAACCGCTGAGTATTGCGCCCTAATATTTTATACATTTGTACTATGTATTAATATCTATCGATTGGTACCACTTTCGTTAAAATCGGTGAGGGGCAAGTCGTAAGGTCTCCTTGTGAGTCAGATATAAGTATTTAAAGGTTTTGAACCGATTGCATTTTAAGAAATAAAATTTTCTAGGTAAAAATTTCCTACTTGGTTACTATAGATATCTTATAGAGGATTCCGAAAGGATTCACCATAGAAGAATAGCAATTAATTCTGTTTTCTTTTCAAATTTTTCAAAATCATACCATTTTTGACTTACGATAGTTTTCGTTGCATAGGTCGATATGTTTAATAAAAGTGTCAACATACTTCCAATGATCCTTGATTTAAAAAAAAATTGCCAGAAATAGAAATACATTGATTGCACCAAAACCTAATTTATTTTGTAATAGTAACTTAAAAAAAGTGAAATTAAACATAGCCAGACTCTTGCACAAATTCGCAGAGAGGTTCATAGTCTTCGCCGTCAATAGTCTCCTCGAAAGGCAACAACTGTGAATAGAATTTGCATTTCTCTTAGGCTGGTTTTAGTGCTCAACCGACGGTCGGTACTGACCGTCCGTACTAACGGTCAGTACCGATCGTTGGTTTGTGTTGTTCAGTGCTTAGCTGATTGACAGATCTGTCAAAACGCGCTGACCGTCAGTTTGTACAGTCTCACGAAAAATGGACGCATTAACAAATTGTACGATACTTGGGTATTTCATAGTTCTATAATTCTTTAACCGTGCATCACGGTCTTTATATAAATTATGAGACAAAATCCCATAATTCCGGATGCAACCGGACTTCGATTATTAATCGTTCTGTGTCTATGCTCATTATTTCACGATGACTGTATAGCAGTCTGTCAGTTGACTGACGTACATACGGACGCGTTCGACCGACAGTTGTCATACGCGCCGCGTACTGTACGCGCGTAGGGTTCATCACTGCAGCACTGAACAGCTACATATAAATACGTTGCGAAGCTACGCGCGACCGACGTCGGTACCGACCGTCGGTTGAGCACTAAAACCGGCCTTAGTCCTTCCAGTTCGGGCTAAAATGCAGAGTCAAAAGCATAATCACGTCTTTCAGTTTTTGGGACTTGACTTCTTATTTTCCTATTTCTAGTACCTGTGGTTCTATGTGCGAAACCTTTTTCCCTTTTTTGGTAATAGATATTGGGTTAATAAGGGTATTGTTATAATAATGTTCTCTATTTACTAAGATGCTAGTAGTTTTCTTTATTCGTTCTAAAAGGACACGTTTGATTTGTGATATTTTAAAATATAATGAACTTGGAGGTTTCAACACTTTTTGTGCCGCACTTTTCCATTTACGAACAAACCAGTCTCGTCCAAATAGTTCCTTGTTCTTCAAAATGCCTTGTTATTGAAAAATAGCATGGTATTCCGAGGGATCTGTGATGGTTTCCTTTTTTTGAAGTTTTTTTTTAACATTCCAAAAACACGATCAGGAGGCATGAACGAATCCAGTCCATTATAGGAAACACTATTTCCACCTTTTTAATCTGCTTTGGATCTTCTAGTAACCATTTCATTACCACTGCCAAAATAATAGTATTTTTATTTTGGCCAGCACAGTCATCGGATACCAACCGAATAGTGTTAACACCTGTCATTTCCGAATCATTACGTTTTAGACAATGATATAAGGCTGATGCTACTTCGTTAGAACCCTGCGGATTTTCAGTTCCTAACCACGAGTATGTGACAAAATTTTCTTGTCCAAGTTGGTCTTTTGACGAACCCTTGACTACACAAAAGTTATAGCAGTATATCTGACGACTATAATATGCTTTTTGATCAGGGATCTTCGGCAAAACTAAATTTTTTTGACAATCATAAGAAAATGTCATTAATCCTTGCTGTTTCTTTGACGTTTCTTATTGGGTACGATGGACACGTCCGTATTTCTTTATTCGTACTACAATAAGTGAGCAATAAGTGACTCACTTATTGTGTACGAAAAATAAGTGACAATGATAAAAGAAAAAACATTTTTTAAAATAGCTTAATCTTTTATTTTCATTTATGAAGCTAATACAAGAATGCGCAATTGATTAAACTAAACGAATATACCTACTACACTAATAATAATACTAGTTTACAAATTTGAATTTTTTATACCCCGTAAGGTCTTTATTTATATAAAAGTATGTTACAGTACCTTCCGTAAACCTAAATGAGCATAAACATCATCACATGTCACATTTTTTTAACACGTATCCATTTAGCCCAAATTCAGTTATTAAATCTCTCCGGATCCTTACTGCAATTCGGGAATCGATAGTGGGAGGACTCCCTATCATTACAAATAGAAACCGTGCACGGTATATATCTGAAAAAGAAACATAATATAACGCAAGGTTGTAAAAATGTTAAAGTTAATCAACACTTACCGGTAATAGAAGTAAAAAGAATACTACGGAACACAATTGTAGTCACTGTAAACGTTATGTTTCACGTTTAAGCTAGAAATGATCAAAAATCAATTACAATAACTCCGAATGCTGTTACATGAAGTTGAAATATGTTTTGAACGTGTTGTCATGGAAACGTTGTTGTATTTTCATATTTGTTTAAAATGAATGTCCCTAGATTTATAAATCTAGGGACTTCACTAAAAAATTATACATCAGCGCTAAAGGTGTTTCGGTTTACGTACTAAAAATCGATTTCAAATATTTTACATTGAGTTCGCCCACCCTGCTAATGCGCCTTGGACTTGTTCGGATTTGAAACCAAGTGCTATGTTTCGTATATGAATAATATTGAATACGTCTGATTTTGAACATGTAACACCTAACAGATCAACAGCTACCTTATAACATCACCACTTTGTATCGAAATCAACCATTTGCAAAAAATGTGACATGTTCGGTTTTGAAACTAGGCGTCGCAATTATTGGAAAATTCTGGGTGATTTTAAACAATTTTAGCAGAGAAGTTTCAAAGAAAATTCTGAAGGAATCTGAATAATTTTTACGATTTAATTCCGTGTTTTGGAGAATTTTGATGTTTTTTAAAGGATTTTGAAGGAGTTTCTTAATGATATTTGGAAACTCCGGAAGGACAATTTTAGAAAACTTGAGAGACTAAATTTGAATGAAGATCTTGACCAATTTTGGCTAATTTTATAGATCTTCATATTTAATCTATCATTTTGTATGGTTTAGAAGTTTCCTAAAAGAGCATTTTTGAATTCTCATGACAATTTTTGGAATATCCCGTTTTGACGAATTTTAGGTAATCTCATAATTCGAATTTTAAACAATTTTAAAGAACTTTAGAGGATTTTGAATAGTTTTCGAGTATCTTTGTAGAATTTTAAACAAGTATCAATAATTTATTCTAATTATTACTAAAAAAGAATGGTGGAAAATATCGATGAATCACTTTAGTTCTTCTGCCATTTACATGTTAAAATTGGACGTTAACACATTGTAAATTTGCACTTGTCGACCTGAAATCTCGTCTAAACTTGATTTTTTGTTGAACCTCGGAGAATCGACGTTAGCTCTCCGATAAAATACGTGACGACGAGCCAATATCCATCGTCTCGTCCCGGAAGGTTGCCTTTCCCCGGAAGTCTATCTAAAACATTGCACCCGGGGCGAGGTTTGTCGACTCGAGACGTTGCATCACGAAGAGGGGACACTTATCGCGCCCTTAAATCTCAAAAATCCCCCGAGAAGACCGCGAGATGGGTTCGATTAAACGCCCCACCGCGTGAAATGGCGAAAATCTTCCATTTCTCGTTTATAACTGATTAAAATGCTTATTAGATTTACATATCCCTCCCATCCAATCACACATTTACCATACCTAGATAAAATTAGGTAATATTTTTTTACCCTTGAAAAACATATAAACCGGTGTGAAAGATAATTTTATAGCATTATTTAAAAGGATACATGTGCGGTAAGTTAAAGCAATTTCTGGATGGTATAAACACACATTGTAAGGTAGAATCAGTAATGGATTGATCTAGTTTAAAGAATGACGGTGTTTAATTTTGATCAAGCTTAAATTTGACTTAAATTAAGAATCACGTACTACGGTTTTGGTTGGAAATCGTATTAATTGAACCAAAACTAGAACTGACATTAGCGCTAACTCTAACAATACACCTAGAACTAGGAGCTACATGGTGTCGGATAGCATGTAGCAACCTTCTTCAAGAACGAGTTCAAAGTGAAAAAGCCTTTGCCGTTTTGGATGCCATGTTGCAACCTTCTTCAGAAATGAGTTTCATTTAAAAAAAACGCACGGCTAAACTTGAAAGCTCCTAGTTCTAGGTCTATTGTTAAAGTTAGCGCTAATGTTAATTTTAATATTAATTCAGTTAGCACCGACCGTGAAAGCATTCGTATTTCAATCGTATTAATATTCCCAACAATGATCGTAAGATTATAGCAAAGCCGAATTTAATTGAATTTATACTGACAGGTTTCACATTCTATTATGTTTATGTAGAGGTAGATAATTTCATATAGTATGCGGCAATGTTACATAAAGCTCTTGCTCTCATGTTATAACAACAGGAAGTAATCTTACTCTCTAATAGATTGTATTACAATAATATTATGTACCTAATTTAGTATGAAAATTAATCAAAGTTAAGCTTTAACTCCTTTAACTTGATTTTTTTTAGAAATTTCAATTTTATATTAAACTTGTCTACACTGGAAACGATTTCATTCGTTTCGTGAAATGTAAGTAGGAAACTGTTCCGTTCTCGAATTGAACGGAACCTAATATCCCGAGATTAACGTTAACAGAGGCAGTTTACGGCGGCGGCAACACTGTTGAGTGCTCTTCAGAAACTCGTTAAGGTCGAAATTTTTCATGTCGGACCGTTTATCACAGTCGTAGTCCGTCGATTTCCAATAACGTCGCGATTTGCCGTGATTTATGTGCAATCACCACCCGCAGACAACGACACACTCTAAACTTCAACCTAGCTTCGCAATTCAGCCAAAATTACCTATTGAGAGACAAAATCAACAGCCTCTTCACTTTTAACAATACTCCAAACTAGCAATAACGAAGTTAATAGTATTTTACTTAATCAATTTTATCTCAAGTATACAGTATTTGGATGAATAAAATGAAATTTATCATTTTTGGGGTAAAATTTTTCATTTTCAAGATAACGAAAGATGATAAATAGACTTTTAAATTTCTTCCAGACTTTTAAAATCCTTTTAATCCAATAAAATATTATCGTCTGGCGGGACAATTAAAATTATTTGGCTTCGCGAAAAGGAGACTCGGTTTTAGGTGTGGGAGGCCCTAAACTTTCCAATTACAAAAGAATCGGAAGCTCCCCAACCTTTCGGGAAACGTGCACGCCCCGGTCAGAATATAAATCTGGCGTGACCTGCAGGGATTTGTCTGTTCCTGCGAGGATTCCCGTTATCCCGGAGCCCGCGCCGTTCTAATTAAGGACCTTCAAGTCCTCGTTGGCGGTCTGCGCTTTTAACTTTTATCAAAAACCTTTATCGTCGACTTTCTTCTCGCCTCCGCTTTGGCTACGCTCTGGAACTCGCTTTCGATACGGAAAATCCACCGGAATTTGGCTCAACCTCAAGCTTATTTTTGGAAGTTTACCAAAACCAAGATAAAACCCATCGATATCGGTTGATATTTATTATAAAGTGTATTTAGGGATTTTAAAGGATAAGACGTGGGTAAATTTATTTAAGTAAAGAAAAGATTTTAAAGCGAGATGATTATTTTCTATTTATATAAGTGAAAAGTACAGAATGGTACAGAAACGTACAAAAGATAATTAGAATAAATTTTACTTCTAGAGGGTCTGTCTTTAAGGACGTTCGAAATTTCTTAGGATATAGATGTGTTCCATATAATATTCAAAAAGTCGGTTCAAAAAAGTTTTTACGCATTATGCAATTTTTATTCTCGTTACAACCGTCTTATTCCGTTTACTATTTGACGATCAATACGTAAATTGGACACCAAAATCTTGCTATTGAACCTCTTTAGATCATTTCCTTTAAGGATCTATTAAATTGCAAATCTATGTAAATACATAACAAGCATTTGATGTCTTGGAAGTCGACATAATGGATGTTACGCAACAAAGTTGTTAAAAATTGGACTTATCGATTACATGTAACCCATCAAAATCGCCGGAGATGTATGAACGATTTTAAAATCCATACATATCGAAATAAAATATTTTTCCAAACAGAAAAAGAAATAAGTGGATAGGGTAAACTAGCCAAATCTCGGCCATGCGCCTAAAGTCGGCCTTCCAGTTTTTCTATATGGATTTTTATAGAAAGGCCGACTTTAGGAAGCATTTTTAGAGGAGCCGACATTTGGGCAGTTTTCCCTATAACACATAGAAGATACTCCCTCTGTCCCATAATAAGGGTCCGATTTTGGCATTTCCCGAAACTTAACGTTATTTCGAAATGTCAGTGGCAATTTTGTATTACATCAAGGGACTTAAGTTAAACCTGACATATTAATGTTGTTACAAAATTTAAACGCGTTTACTTAACTTTTGAGTTGTGATTTATAAATCATACGTCGTCTTGTTATTTCTAAAAGTATCGGAGTGGTCACATAATGG
This sequence comes from Digitonthophagus gazella, assembly GCA_036711955.1. Classification (NCBI taxonomy): domain Eukaryota; kingdom Metazoa; phylum Arthropoda; class Insecta; order Coleoptera; family Scarabaeidae; genus Digitonthophagus; species Digitonthophagus gazella. The sequence continues at coordinate 28,774,500 of JASCIT010000005.1, forward strand.
ATCGTCGAGGGGTTTTTGAAGTTGTGCCTCAACGAAAAAGGCCTAACCTAAACCAGGAAGCGCGTCAAGGTGTGTAGCAATATTTGTTAGAAGTAAGTGTAAATGGTAAACTTAAGCATGGATCGATAAAGGATGCAGCTGCTCGGTATTCTGCATCGGAGAAGACTATAAGTCGAATTTGGCATCGAGGTCAAGAAACTTTACGTGAAGGAGCGGTAAGCGCGAATGTAAATTCTCGAAAATCTGGAAAAGTCGGCAGGAAACGAAAAATCGTAGATATAGAAAAAATAAAAGAGATACCGGTTCATCGCCGCAGAAATATCCGATCACTTGCATATGCCAATGGAATTTCAAAAAGCACAATTCACAGTAGCATTAAATCTGGACTGATCAAACCTCATTCAAGTAAAACCATTTCTTACTGATTGTAACAAAATCTAACGTTTGTAATACTACTTGGCTTTGATTCTGAAAGTATCGCTGCTGGTGCACCTATTTTTAAGGATATGAAAAACTACATTCATGTTGACGAAAAATGGTTTTACTTAAGAAAGACCTCTAATAAATACTACCTCGCTCGTGATGAGAGGGAGTCTGTTGAAACATGTAAAAGTAAGGGGTTTATTACGAAGGTCATGTTTTTAGCCGCTGTTGCCCGTCCAAGATGGGATAACTACCTTAATCAATGGTTTAATGGAAAACTAGGCATTTGGCCATTTGTTACTCAACAACCTGCCAAACGTACTATAACTCGAAATGGAGCTGCACCATGAAGAGTAAGATGAAAGAGTACTCGGCAATGTTACGGAGAGGGAACTTACTTTTTCGTCTTTCTCTTCATGGTGCAGCTCTATTTCGTGTTTTAGTACAAGTAAAAATCGTCCAGCCGGGACGATGGAAACAAAAGTTAACGAATCTGTAACCAACAGGAGTATAGAAATATGATGGTGAATAAACTTCTACTGGCGATTAAAGCTAAATGGCCTAGATCCAATACTCATACGCCCATTTACGTCCAACAAGACAATTCTAAACCACATTTTGACAAAAACGACAAAGACTTCAATGATTTACATTTCAATGATTTAGCGCCTTAAAGCTAACTAATGCTTCAATAACTCTAATGTGTCAACCCCCGAATAGTCCGGATACCAATGTTCTGGACCTCGGTTTTTTAATGCTATACAGACGCTGCAGTATCAAACTGCTGCTTCAAACGTCGATCACCTCATCGATTCAGTCACCAAGGCTTTTAACGATTTAAGTCATGAAACATTAAACAAGATCTTCTTAACACATTAACAATGTATGATAGAGACAATGACAGCAAATGGCGGCAATAATTATAGGTTGCCTCACTTAGGCAAGAATAAGTTACTTAGACGAGGAGAGTTACCACTTTATTTTAAATGCGGTTTAGAGTTCGTCGAAGCTACTCAAGCAAAGATTAGTAGCAGTGATTAGTAATTAAGTGGTATTATTATTATTCTTCCAGAGTTTTGTAAAGTTATAATTATACTTCTTAATAATTTTGGACTTTGATATTAAAAAAATCTTGAAAAAAATTATAAGTTTTTTTATTTTAAAACGGACACTTATTTTGGGACTTAAATTTTCACCATATGGGTCACTTATTATAGGACAGAGGTAGGTATTTATTTACCTTTAAAATTAGAACGTCCTTATTGCAAGACCCTATATAACCAAAAATACAATCTTTAAATGTTAATTTAATGTAAAAATTATTTTTTAATTTGTAAAAATAAAGTATTTAATTCGTAAAAATTGTCTATTAATATCCAAAAAGTATATCCCTCACGATTTTTTTTGTTAAAAATATGATATTGAAGCTTTTGCATTTTCATTGTAATTCAAATACTCATCCAGTTATTAGTTGGTTAATTTGTTGTGTGAGATGTCGATTTTTATTGATTTAATTTGTAACCTCGATCACATCCTTTCCCTTTCCTAAAGGCTTACTAAACTTTATTTACCACTTTGTAGGTGTTAACTTTCGAACTTGGCGGCTTTTAGCTTTTCCATCATATTAGATTAACGTCTCGTTCCTGGCGAAGGAAGAAGGAAGTGAGGGCTTTCGTTGGTAAATCTCATGATAAGTTGTTTGCGGAAAACTTGTCAACCCTCGTCATAGTCCACCGAAAAGCGGTTTCTACCAAATTGATCACGTCTCGGACTCAACAAGGTACATACATGTTATTTACCCCTCAATTTTCATACGTATGCTATATTATTCATATTATTAAACTTCTTTATAGAAATGAGAAACTGAAAAGTTTAAATTAACAAAAACGAATTTTAGTAAGTTTAGTTTACGCAAGTTGTAACTTTTCCTATTCTGAAATTTCCACAGTTTCATGTGTTGAGATTTGAGATGTGGAAGATCCTTATTCGAAAATTGAATTACCCACTCTAAAATACCGGCTAAAGTTCCACAGTTTGAATTAAGTTCATGTCAGCGTAAAACGAGGTTTCGTACATGGTCGAAGTGGGATGATTTAAATCATACTCTTACTTCACAGATTAAATACAGAAGCGATTCTCGAAACACTCCAGATATTATCGATTATACAGTTTATTCACATCCTATAAATTGTGTTACATTTAGGTACCTACATATGACCTGCTTCACTTTTTTTTAAGTTATGGAAATACAATTTTTTGTTAAAAACCAAACAAAAAAAACTAACTTTTAATTGAAAACTTGTCAGAGACAAACGAGGCATTTCGTCCGCAAACGAACCTCAAAATAACAAGAGCGGTTGGAACACGTGTAAAAATGTGAGCAAACACTCATTTGGCCAACGTGCGATTGATTGCGCGAATCGTTGGCCGCGATTTCCGCGTAAACGTGGAAACCCAAATCTCCGTTTTTCGCAATCTGACTTTTAATTTACTAACGCGCGCCAGGAATAAATTCGAAAACACGTGGATCCTGCTAGATACGAGTACGGCACGTTGTCATGCGGTATTTAGGATACGCTAAATAAATAAATGGCCATTTCCCGTGCGCAAAAAGCCCAGATAAACTAATGCGGCAAATCCCCGTTTTCCCCGGATTTAAACTCGAGCTGGTTTTGAAACGAGATAATGATTTTATTAATTTGTTACCGAAAAATTGGTCGGGGAACGTGTGGAAATTTTGGAAATTAGACCACGGGGAATTGGCAATTAATTGATCCAAGATTTATAACTGCTTTTATTGGATTTTGTATGTGTGTGTTTAATTTTAATTCAATTATTAAACAATTTGCAAATGTAAATATCTAGTTAATGAAAACATTTAATAAAGAGTAGTGTGTTGTTAATTATAAATAAACATCTTGTTTGTTTTTGAAATTAATGAGATATTTTTAAATTATTATTATAAAAATAACTAACTAACATAAAAAATGCATGTTTTGAATTTTATCTGATTGTTAAATTAAATTAAATTGAAACCTTGAAGTAGTTATAAACAGTTTAATTATTTAAGCTTTAACTAATGATAAGTCTCAAAATAAAAATCAATTTGTACCTTATTCTTATTTTAATTGTAAAACACATTTCAAAAGACTAGAGAATAGTTCATTCTATAAAATATGGGAATAAACTGGAATTTTAAAACTGTTAATGATGTAAGTGACCTGATGATTGAATATAATCCAAAAATATTCCTATAGTTTTCTTTAAATCTTATTTTGATTAGATTGTGAAATTTATAAAAGCTTTAAAATGTAACGTTCAAAAGTGATTTTATATTCTTCACGTAGAGACACTTCATTACACGAGACAGAAGGTCCTTCCTTGGAGGCAGGTAGAAACGTGTCGGAATATTATCGAAACCGAGGAAGTAGAGCTCGGGAGACCCCCCGGAGAGAGTGCAAGATTTATTTTAGATGTTCGCTGAATGCATACGACTGCGATTACAAGAAGCACTCCTTACATAGCTCGCCTCTGGGATGCTCTGGGAGCATTAAAGAGCAATATCGCTTGGTATTATTTTGCCGGCAACTCGGGACCGGAAACGTGATTTATCTCCCTCGGTGCTAATAGAGTTTTTCATTCGGAGCAAACAAGCGCGAAACAGCTCGTTCAACGCCCCGGAAAAATCGTTGTTTGCTTATTATTTCACCAAGGTGTGTACAACCCGTTATCCATACAAATTGTTTTCGGAAGGGAACCGAGAAAGGCGTCCAGGCTGTTGCTTTGTACGAGTTTTACTGGACGGGGCAATTACCGCCCATTTTTCCCGAATAATCCGACAAACATTAAGGGACTTTGCAAATGTAAACAAACTTTCGGACGCCCGAGCTTTTGAAAACTTCTCGAGGCGACTTATTGGAAAGTCGATATTATTAAAGAGTCCGAAGAAGTTCTATACGCAATTATGCATTGTCGCAAAACTTTCAGGCGTCTAAGCTCTTAAGTCTTATGAAACGAGTTGTTAGAAAAGAATAAAAGAGCAAATGAAATTACACATCTTAATGTTTATATCAAGTTTCTCAACAAGAAAAAGAAAACTTGTTTTTAAATAAATTAATTCCAGACGTTTACAAGTGTGAAATTGCCTTAAAAATATCAGGTAATGGTTCAATCACTAGAACTTATTTCGAAAGAACTCCTATGAAATAACCCACAACTCGTTTCTCAACTAACGCCATAAACAAGATTAAAAGGAGCACGAGTATTTTTATTCAAGGGTTGACTTCCTCGTTGAAAACAGCATATAACCGAACTTCAAAGGATGAGCATTTCTATTGGGTGTTTTGAAACGAAAAAAAAGTTATATTTAAAGCAATGAAATACATTAAAGTGACAAACATGAATAACGACGGGGTATACAAAACGATGAATGAAAACATTTTGTTTCATCAAACACTAAAGTTAATAAATTAAATACGAATATTTGATTCATTCTACCAGTTTATTTGAGTTATTAATAAACCTCTTGTCTTGTACTTTTACTGACTTTATTTTATAATATTTACGACTAGTTTCGGCTATTCGCCATCCTCAGGTAGTAAATTCGAATGTTACCTTAAAAATTCGATTGGAAAACATTGATACAATAACACATTAAAATGTGTAAAGTTAAAAAGAGTATAAAATACATATAACACAGCGTTTCTCAACCTTTTTATATTTGCGACCCAACTGTCAATCGCAATTCTCATCGCGCCTCCCCTTCTTCTCATTTCACTGAAATCGTGATTGTAATCTTAGTTTTTATTTAATTTAATTATATTTTGACACTAAAGCTATTCTACGATGTTGTTAAACCTTAAAAACTACTACACATGGAAATGAGTCCTGGTCTGAACTTTGTGCTAACAACAGTGGTTACCGTAGTAAATTATATAAAAATGAGACCACTAAAATCAAGAATCTTTTCTGCACTTTGAAGGACATGGGTGTAGTACATTCAGCTTTACTGTTTTACTGCGAGGCAAGATGGTTATCACGTGGAAGATTTTTGCAACGTGTTTATGAATTAAGAGATGAAATCGCCATTTTTCTAGAAGAGGAAACCCGACCGGAAGCCGAGAACTTTCGGGATGATTTATTTGTGATGAAAATGAGCTATTTGGTCGACATATTTGAGAAATTAAATACCTTGAATCTTCAACTCCAAGGAACAAACACTCATGTGTTGGATACGAGTGACAAAGTTAATGCTTTTTGTAGAAAACTAGAATTGTGGAGTAGAAATGTAAAACAAAAAAGCCTAGAAATGTTTGCAAATGTAAATGAATGTGTCAAAACTTGCCAGGCTGGAGAGCAACATATAGCAGTTATTTTGGTAACCATTGAAAATCATCTAACCGTGCTGGCAAAGAATTTTAAAAAGTATTTCCTTGCTGACCTTAATTTGATAGCAAGTTACGAGTGGGTTAGCGACTCATTTCAAAATACTCCCGGAGGTCTCTCAACCGCCGAAGAAGAAATCTTTATAGACCTCACGGCAAGTGGCGAAATAAAAAAAACAGTTTAGTGATAAATTACTCTTTGAATTTTGGGCAGTGATGGATGATGAGTTTTTTTACACTAAAATCAAGAGCACTGCGTGTGCTATTACCATTTTCCACATCCTACTTTTGCGAAACCGGATTTTCTGCATTGGCTGCTTTGAAGACAAAATATAGATCACAGCTAAATATAGAAAAAGAGCTTAGAGCGTCAATTTCTAATGTTAAACCTTTCTTCGAAAAACTTTGCTTTGCGAGACAGGCCCAAGGTAGTCACTAATAATTATTAATTCTGTTTTATATTTCATATTGTTAATTTAATTAATAAATACGTTGAATTCTATTTATAAGTGCAATATATCAGTGTAAACGTGCAATTTGTTTTTTATTATATCAGAAAGTATTTTCCTTTTCTTTCATTAACTTTTTGTGATCTCTTTACTAATGGTTTTTCTTATTTCTTCTTGCTTTGTCGCTCTGCTCGCGCCCCCCCTTTAGTTTTATCACGCCCCCCTAGGGGGCGCGCCCCACAGGTTGAGAATCGCTGATGTAACAAGATGTTGGAGAAACGAACAATGTTTTATTAATTAACTAAAGTTAATGATTGCGTTAACGGATTTAGAGAAAAAAGGAAACGCTCCGTTAGTTACGTCTGTTAAATTAGTGTAGTACAAATGAATTTAAACCAGGTTTACACCGGCTGGTGTTCAGTAAGCTTGGGATACTGTCCGGAGCTTAAATCCAACCCACACAAATTGCGTCCCGGATCCCATTCTGCATTTAGGGACGTTTCGTCCCCGCGAATTGGATCACATATGTTCGGATGGAGGAAAGGGGTTCGTTTTGGCATAGATTCTTGTAGGATTACGCCAGGTTTAACGGTTTAACAAAATATTTTGCGAGGGAGCTTCTGTTTGTTTTGATCTTATTTCCCCTCTTGGTGTTTACTATTCGTATTGGAAACGTTAACGAAATGTACAAATGTAGGCTTTTATTAAAACCGTGAAGTGAAATAATAAGATTTCCTTTTGGTTGACTCCCTCTTGTATGTGTCGCGTACCCTTTCATAACCAAGACTAATTACTGGACGGAAATAAAAGGAATCCCTCGACGGAAAGGATCTTGATCTCCTTAACTTTTACAGGGGAGTTAGTGCCGTTAAATTAATTTAATTATATCCTCTTGCGCGGCTTTCTACGGTTTCTACTGAAGGTGGAAAGTGCTCAAAGAGGGACCGCCGATGTTTTGTAATTGGATTAAAAACAAAAATTTAGATGGAGTCGAAAAGAACTAAAATTTCTGAAATAAAAAAGAAAATCTTTTTTATTTCATCAACGTTTCTACCACTATTGATACGAATTTGCAAAATTACGCGTTGGTATTGCCTGCAGATTTTAAAAAGCTTTCTGCAAATATCCGTTTGGGAAGTTCATTAAAAAAGTAGTCGATGCAATGGAAATGCACTCGCTAGAGTAACCGGTAACCAGCTAAAACCTGCATTATGTACCAACGCTTTGAATTCGACCACTACCGGTTTTCACGAAGCCAGATTTTGTCATTTGAAATCGAGAATCTACCTAACATTCAACGAGATATTGCATGAACAACTACACAAAAGATAAAAAATGTTTATTACTTTAATGTATATTCAACACATTATAAGTCTTCTTCGAATTAATTAGAAAATTTGAAAAGAATACAGTAATACAAAGGTTTTTTTTTTAATTTTTGCTTAAAAACTAAAATAAATTTGGCATTTATTATAGAAAATAGACTTCTTCAACTTTAATCTTATGTAAAAATATATATCTTTTTTATTTCCATAAATAAAGTCTAGTGTAAATAATTTTTTAAAGTTGGTCAAAAAATTAACTTGTTTGTTGGGTGAAAATTATTGAGTACCTTCACATTTTTTTTTTACTTTTTGGTGATAATTAGAATAAATTTGACTTTTATAGACTTTTATAAAAACGATATCTTAATATCCAAAAATAAATTTTATTCGATTCTTTAAAGTTAATTACAACTTGACATAATGATGCTGAACTCCTGTTTATTTCTGTGACCTTTAAATCTAATTAAATAAATAACGATTTTCGATAAAATCGCAACGATAGACATATAAAATCGTAATAAAGTAAGTTAAAAGGAAAATCAAGTAAAATCTAAATCCTTTAAAGCTTACAACGGTTGAACGACAAGTAATTACTCGTTTCTCTCATCGGTTGAAAAACTTACTTAGCTTCGATAATAACGTTGAATATCCATCAATCAGCGCCACAATAGCGCGGAACTGCGCGAACGAGGGAACTTCTTAAGTGCTGACATTAACGTCACAATGGCTGCAGCCGATCTTCGGGATTTACTCGCTAATTAATTCGCGAAAATGTGCCTGGGCGGCGCCGTTCGACGTCTGAAGACGTCCTCCCCAAGAAGCTCATTAGACAATTATTGCAAAACGCCAGTTTCCAACGATCATTACGACCCCGTCGACCTTGAAACGTCTTAACCGTTCTCTCTCCTCGTACCATGGAAGTGTAATTACCATCTAAGCACGGGATTACCAAAATCCTCCAATCTCATTTGCCTGATTGAATCTTTAATCAGGAATTTTACTATTTTCCACTCAGCGAATCGTCCTTGGAAAATATTTCTACTTCTACGTCAGAATCAGTGAGCCTAGAGAAACTAAAAGGGTTTGCGTGTTCCACCCTGAGGGTAAACATTTTGTAGGAGTTCGGAATCGTCCCAAAATGTAGACCACAGAGGGCAACGATCCTTAGACATCCAGTGCAGAAAATTGCAGGATCGACTTGGAGTAATTACTAAACCGGTAGGAACAAGAAAATGTCATAAATCATTCAGATTTATAATTGTCGCGGAAAGATAGATGGTTAGTGAGACGCCAGCTTTAGTTTTCCTAGCGAATTTATGACAAGGTGATATTAATTGTCGCGTGAAAGTTTGAAGCTACAAAACGTATTTATAATGGATGACATTTTGTTTACAACCCGTTCTATTAAAACGTGTCGTTTTAATTAGTAACGAAGTGAAAACAGAATATCATTTATAAGTAAATATTTCACATAAATTAACAAAAAATATCCAATAAAAATTATTGTTAAAACACATGATGCAGAATATATTACTTTTAACACATCACCACCATAAAACGATTCTTTAGAATCATCGTCGAAAGGAAATATACATTCGAGGGTTTTGTGTATAATTTGGCAGGAACCTATGTAAATTTCCAAAATTAGCAAACAGGCCTCGCTCGTGAAGCATCGACCCACTCCATCCAATTTAACAATTAAACCTTTCCGCGACGACGGTTGTAACACGACGAAATTCTAACCCCTCGAGCTTGCAGACCTAATTGCGTTATTTCGGTTTTGTTCTTCGCGTCGTTCTGGCACCCTAAAGCCTCGAAAGGCGCGTTCAAATGAATAGAAAATTCGTTTAGGGTAATACTTTCGTGGTTAAACATCGTAAAAATATCTTCGATTCAAATTCGACATTTATTAACAAAAAATTTCGATTTTTAATTCAGTAGGTATTCAGAAATAAAACAGTACCTAGGTACTAAAAAATAACACTGGACAACAAATTTTGGTTTATTTGCAGTATCGTCTTTGAAAAGTACGTTTTTTAGGTATTTTTGAGGTGCTGAATACAAATATGACAATGAAATTTAAAACTTAGTTGCAGTTTTTAAGAACACATTTTTATTTTATTTTTAACAAACTAAAAAAGGAAATAGGTATTTTTACACTATTTTTGCAATTTTAGACTTTAGTTATAGCGCTGTCTTTTTGCTACTCTTTTGTAGATTGTTTCTGGAGCACCTCTAACAAGAGTCCAGCAGTAGTGTGGAAGCATGAAAGGATTCCACTTTCACTGGTACCTTTTTTCATATATGTTATATCCTGATGAAAACGTTCGTCGTGTTCATCACTTACAGCTCCGCAGTTTTCAGGAAAACAGTCCAAGTGTGAATGTAGGATGTGCATCTTTAGAGACATATTACAACCCATTTTTTGATACGATAACAGCATATTCTTACCAAGAGTAACGTAATTGTCAGCTTTTTGGTTTCCCAAGAAATTGCTGACCACCAAGCGAAAGTCATTCCAAGCATTTTTTTCGATATCTGTTAGGGTGTTGTCAAATTGTTCGTCCTTCAAAATGTTTCGAATCTGTGGCCCAACAAAAATACCTTATTTCACTTTTGCTTCACTTAGCCTTGGGAATTTCGGACGCAGGTATTGAAAAGCTGGCCCATCTCTATTTAGTGCCTTGACAAAATTTTTCCAGTTACAGTATTATTATATTTTATTATAGGTTCATGTAACATCACGTATATCTAAAACGTGAACTAATATTGCAAAAAATTAATTATTTTCGGATTCAGCGCACCAAAAATAGTAAAGTTTTTTTGATTTTATTTTAGATACTTTTTGGCTGTTGTCCAGTGTAATTCTTCAAAATTAAAACATTTTCTTAATTATTATCATTGGTTTCAACATATTTATTTAATACTTTTCTCTTAAATCTTCCTTCTTATCTTTTCCTCCTTCTAAGCTGCATGTATAATCCCTAAGACGTCCACGTCTTAAGTATCTTCCGGAAAAAAATAATTGATTTACTACTCGTGAATTATGAAAATAGCCCCTGGTGATAATCTCTTAAGTTAACGTGCGGCAATTAAGATGGTAATCTGCATTTAATTGGGCAGCGATTTAATAATTTCTTGTCTGTTCGCGGCGAATCGAATGGAAGAGATGGGATCCTAACGAATTATAACAGTAATTTTAAATCGTGATTGCGAATGGGTAGCAAACAGGCAATTAAAATCTGGATGATTAATGTAAATTTTCACTCGAGTTTAATGACTCATTCTAGTTGAAGCAATCATCCCTAGCATTACCACTTATGGATGATACTTCAAGTTAGAATGGTGTATGTATATATGTATATGTCGCAGACGTTAACTCTAACATGACATTTCATGAAAAGCCCAGTCAGTTCATGAAACGCTGACAGATAGTGCAATTCTGTGCAGTTGCACAATAGTTACACTAAACGTCTAATTTTCGTAGACGGTTTATGAAATGCCAAATTAATTTTGACACTTGAAGAAACTAAAAATAATTACACCCAACTCTTTTTTTACACGGTCTTTTTTAACACGATTTTGAAATAACACGGTTCACCAATAAATTTCTTTACACGAATTTTTTGTTATAGCACGAATCCAAAAAAAATTCTTAATTCTAATTTTGATAGCTTCTTACAGAAACTTATGTATACAGTAACAAAATACAATGGAAGAATACCGTGGTCAGAACTTGGTCTACTACAGGGAATACCAGAATTTTATGATCGCTGTTTTTATTTATCTCGTTGTGCTACAACTTGAACACATGATTTCCTTATTCAGTATTTATTTTTTAAGAGTGGTCAGTTTGTGAGACGTAATAAATAATTTCGGTAAAGTTCTAAAAGTGGATGTTTCAATTAAAGTTTTTTTAATTCGATGGTGAAATTTCCAGTGTATTATTTGTAATGATGATTCTTTGCTACTTTCGTAGCTACTTTGCTACGTTCTTTGCTACTAAAAAAGGTAATATTGTATTAGATTGTCGCTTTAGAAAAATTCTATAAGCAATATTATTTTGGATTCTTTTTATAGTACCCTTATTGTTTAATAAAATGCCTAAACAACAACTTCCGAAGAAACAAGCAATTTCCTTAGAAACTAAAATAAAAATCTTAGACTGTCTAAAGAAAGGCGAAGGTTCCACATCTGTTGGCAAAGCTTTTGGTTTAAACGAAGCGACTATAAGAACAATTAGAAAAAATGAGAATTCCATTCGACAATCCGTAATTTCTGGATCGAAAGTAAGCTCCAAAACATCATCTTATAGTCGAAATCCTATCATAGAGAAAACGGAAAAGCACATTGTGTTTTGGATAGAAGATTTACAGTCAAATATCAACAAGACTTCAGGCTACGAAGAAATTGGCATTTAATGCAAGTGAAGGATGGCTGACAGGTTTTATAAAAAGACACGCATTTCACAATGTAAAAATAAAGAAAGAAGTAGCATCAGCAGACGAAAATGGTGCAAAAATCCTTCCGGATAAACTAGCAAAAATCGTTGAAGAGGGCGGTTGTACTCCAGAACAAATATTTAATGCCGACGAAACGGGATTGTTTTGGAAAAAAATGCTCGAAAGGACGCATAGCAAAATCTGAAAAATCAGCTGGTGGTTTTAAAGCGGCTAAAGATCCAGTGACGTTCTTGTTATGTAGTAACGCATCTGGTGATAAAATGTTAAATCCTTTATTAATCAACAAATCTCTTATGCTAAGAGCATTAAGAAGTAAGAACATTAAACAGCTTCCAGTCCATTCCATGGCGAATAAAAAGGCATGGACGACGGCTGATCAACAAATTGGTTCAACAACTGCTTTGTTCCTGAAGTCCAGAAATATATGGAAGAAGAAGGTTTGAAATTCAAAATATTTTTGCTCGTTGATAATACGCCCAGCCACCCAATGTTGGTTCACCCAAATAAATTGCTATTTTTACCGCCTAATACTACCTTGCTACATCCACTCGATCAGGGCTTTATAGCAACATTTAAAATGAACTACGTAAAGCAAACGTTTAAAAATATTTTAGATTCAGTGGAGGAAACAAATTTGAGTGTTTTCTAAGCATGGAGAAAGTTTACGATTATGGATTGCATTACACTTGATTCTGTTGTCATTAAACAATTGCGCTAATCAGCCTTAAATGCTTGTTGGAAAAAAATATTGCCAGCATGCGTCAAAAGTGGAAGTTTTGTAGTAGAAAAATCAGCTGTGTGTTCTGAAATTATAACTCTATCAAATACAATTGGTGGCAACGGTTTTAACAACATTCAAACGGCAGATATTGATGAATTGATTTTTATTTCTAATTTTAGTTTACATTTTTATTGTTATGTTGAGTTTTAACTACACTTTTTTTTAAAGTAATAAATAGGTTTTTTTTATAAATATATCATATACATTTTATTATAACTTTTTTTACACGATTTTCTTTTGCGTGGTTTTCTAAGGAACATATCTACCGTGTAAAAAAAGATTCATATGTTTTTACAAGCAGATTTTCTTTACTTATTAATACAGTTCAAACTTTGGTGACAACGGCTATTACATAAAGGTTTGTTTCTTCTACAAATACATTTTGCAGTACTACACTGTTTACGACCAGCTTTACAACTACATTTAAGAAATCCCTGCCCCCCAGAAATTAGAGCTACAGTTTCTCTGATAGAAATTTGCTTCTTCTTTATCAGTAGAAAGAAAGGTTGCACCTGCTATGATTAAACTTTCTGCTCCAAACCACCCTTTAATAATACCAGCTTCACAACCTAACTGATTTACACCATTTCGTTGATCGATTATAATGCATAAAATGTTTGGAGGATCTGTAGGACCCCTATCGACTTTTGCAACAGTGAGTTGGACATTGTCTCCTATTTTTAAAGACGGAGTTTGTTCTCGAACTTAGCTTAATATTTTCTTCGTCGCTGTTTGCATTCTTTGCGTTGCATCACATCGTTCTTTCAAAATTCTGTTGTTGGACAAGCACATATTGCACAAATGTTGATCGTTGTCTTTTGAAGCGACACAGTTTTTATGAACAAAAGCTGAACATTTGGGACATTTATTTTGAACAGTATCAATGTGTGTCTCACAAACGCTACATACTTTCAATTCTTGTGTCGAAGTTTCTTGTAATTTATTTGGTGTCAATATATTATGTTCTGTTGAAACTATATCGCACCCCGGCGAGAATAGTGTCACAACTCAAAAACGACATTTTGAAATTACCATCAGTAATGATACGTATGGTGTGCCTCTGACTTGCAGAAAAACGTCACATCTCTAACTCACAATTTATCCGTCGAAGAGGAGTTATTTCAATTTTGTCTTATGTTAGTTTATTACTTATTATGGCAAGAACAGTGTCACTTTATTTGTTATTACTCAAATACTGCATTTTTGAGTTATGTCATTGTTTCTTCGATAATATCACAGTTTTTATCAGTACTGTCTTCTTCTTGGCCTCTGTTTTTTTCACCTTCCACGTTTACTGGCGTTGGTTCTTGATTCTTGTTTATGTCTTCACGTCCTTGTGATATGTTTTTCATCTTGTAAGCTGTTTTGTAAGAACTATTCTAGCTCTTCCTCTGTCGATAGAGTCTTTAACACAGTCAATGAAATAGAACTTGAAGAAACGCCAACTTTCGGGTCACATCCCAATAGTGCTTTATACGGAGATCGAGCAATTGTTCTATGAAATGAAATATTCTTTTGTCATTAGATAAAATTCAAACCCACACTCCACTGTTTTGTATGGTGATCACTCATCCAAGCATGTAACATGTGCTCAATATCCTGGTTTGCTCTCTCCACACTTCCTTGGCTCTGTGGATGTCTGGGCCTTCCATGTACCATAACACATTTTGGCCAAAGCGATTTCAATTCTTGAATAACATCGTTAGCAAATTCGCGACCATTTTCACTCTGGAGAACCTTTACTGCACCAAACAACCAGAAAATATTAAGCAACTGGTTTGCTGCTTCTTCTCCTCTTTTAGACTGCAGTGGACGTAAAAATAAAAATTTCATGGAATGGTCTCGGTAATTCAAAATCCCTCATTTCATGGATAATCGAGGAACTCTTATCTTTGGTAAAGGGCTTCCTATGTGGCCGTTGGTCGTAATAAGTAGCAAGTTTTTGATAAAATAATTCTTTGCTGATAGGCACTGCGCCTATCAATCATTTTAGTAAAAACCAAATCATTTTGGTTTTTGTGTTTACAATTTATGCGAGCTTATGTTTACATAAGGAACAGAATATCGCAACTATGTGGAATTCATAATGTCAAAAGCGGCTTAGCACTTCATGAACCGTCTACGAAGTTTAGACACTTGGTGTAATTGGAAAAAATTGCATTATCTGTCAACGTTTCATGAACTGACCGGACTTTTCATGAAATGTCACATTACTGTAAGTGTCTGCGACATATACAGATCTGGAAATTTCGTTTGAGGACATAGGAAAATAATGCGTGCAACAGCGACGCATATAGGAAGTAGATTAGATAAACAAAGAGCGATATAACTGTTTAACCACGCAACGAACTGACAGTTTGACAGTCTGACAGTTCGACAGTTTGTGGGAAGAAGGTGGTTGGTTGGGCGACTAGGGTCGGGTCGGAAAAGGCGTGGTTAAACACTTATATCGCTCTTTGTTTATCTAATCTACTTCCTATATGCGTCGCTGTTGCACGCATTATTTTCCTATGTCCTCAAACGAAATTTCCAGATCTGTATACGGCTTAATTGAAATTGAGTCAGGCGTCTTAATATAGATAACTTAATATGGACAACTCATATAGGTGATTTACTATGCAGATATGTATAGTAATTTATCTATATGATTGCATTTTTATTTTTATAAATATACAAAAGACTGCAATGAATCGAAATTCATTAAATTCAGTTCCATAATGTACACCTTGTATTTAATATTTCAAGCAATAACTGAAGTGGATTATAACGGTGTCATTATATGATGCCACCTAAATACATCAATCCACCTGACCATTCGTAACCATTAAGATATGTCTTATGCAACTTACTACCTACTTTAAATTGATTACAATTAACTAAACGACGCTATCAACTTCAAGGCACAATTTAATGACATTTTCTATTTTTAAACATCCATTAATCATCATAGGTGATTGTAAAAAAAGTGAACGCCCTTAATTGAAAACACAACCTTTTCCATTTTTCATTGCCAGGCTTCGAAACTTTCGACAAAGTTAAACACCCAGGACGCTGGGTAAGAAAGTAAAATAGGAAGTGGCCGTGCAGCGGAGAGAACGTTATATTGAGTTACCGCTGCATAATTGAAAATCTTACACCGTTCGGTCGTCAAAGCGCACCGAAGGCAAACTGCTGAATATGCAAGTGACGATGAGCCCGACCATATCCAGATGGTCTGGCACCATTTTCCTCGCTAATCCAGGTCCTCGCGGTAGACCACCACTTTGTCGGACCGCATTCACCTACCATCCCCGTCTTCAAACAAGCGTCCGAAGCGTAAATTGAACGGGCGTCGGTACGCCTTTTCGAAAACCGACGGTATTTACGTAAATAACCACGGGGTGTTTAAGTAAACGCACAAAGGCCGGTATTGATCGAGCGCTTGGAACGTTAAACCTTAAATTGAGCCGGCAAGAGATGGAACTTGATGGAACGTTAATGTCTCGATGAGATGACTTGACATGTTTGATGCTTCGTGCAATGTCACAGGGTAAAAAGTTATGGTACGATGAAATAGAGAGGCTTTGAGGTGGTTACATAATCAATTGTGTATCAAAGGTAATATCTTGGTAAAGGAAATCCTGGTGTTACTATGCAACATAGAATGTCTAGTTACTTATCACATAAATTTTTATTGTGGATCACGTTTAGTCAATTTACACTATTAAAAAGATACTAGAATATTTTCTAGAATAATTTCTAGGTGATTTTTCAAAGTTCGTCAAAAATGTGTAAGGTTATATTAGATTCGGTTAAAATTATTTAGTGATTTTTGGAACTTTTAAAATTATTTTTGTTAATTTTCATAAATAATATCTGTAAGATTTTTCAAAGTTAGTCAAAAATTTATAAGGTATAGTTCGATTAAGATTGTTTCGAAGGATTTTGAAAAATTTTTTGTTAATAGAACAAATAACACAAACATTAATTAGATTGTTTGGTGATAAACAAACACAAACATGGGTTTAGGGTATAATAATAATAATTATTAGGGATGTCGTAATATGACACATTTCCAGTTCGATGTTTTGTTAAACTATTATTTTCCAATTTGTACCTGTTAACGATAATAATGAGCTTAATGTAAAATCGCTCGTTACCAGGACTATTTATCTATGCGCACCTAAAAATAACATCATTAACCTGTGACATTTTAATTTAACTTCTTGTTTGTTGACTAAATAATTAATAAGCTTGATGTAGTAATTTATAATGCATACAGTTTGTTGCATAAATTTTAGGAATTAACATTATTATCACTTTGTTATCAAATCTAACTTATAAAATATATTACATTAAAAATTTTTTCATGACATTCTAAAGACTTTTTTATTGAACACACAATTCATTACTTAAACTTAAAAAAAACTTGACTTTTAATTCTTAGCTAGTCACTATAGCACATTGCGTTAATCTATTTTGATTTAACCACTTATTATGCCCCTCATGTCTAATCTCTCCATAACTATAACATTAGTTTAAATCGATTCTAGTTAGATCTGACGGGATTGTTAGAATACCCGTCAACGGGAGCTAACTAATGCAATAATCATGTAATTGTGACCAACCATAATTGCATACTGTGAATAATTCGAAGATGCTTACATTCCAAGATAATGATGATAATGGGGTTTAAAACCATGCCGTAAAATTAAGATCAATTTAATTACTGATTATTAACTATTAATTCTCTTGATTTTTTAAATCAATTTATCAATCTATAATTATAAAATTTCAAAAATAATTTTTTTTTTCTGAATAATTTTCTTTCTGATAGTTTTTAATTATTTTTAATTTCAAACGGCAGAATATAAATCACATGAAATAATACGAAAAGAATTTTTGGATTTCTTTTTGGCCGAATTTTGGCTGCCACAAGCAAGGGTCTGCAACGCCCACCTGCATTTACTAATTAATTTTATCTAACGGCTGGATGGACGTGTGGTCGGCCAATGGTTAGCTGTAACGTTTAACGGTGGCCGGAGCTCGGCCCTCAAAATTCGGCCTTTAATTAATAATGGAAGCCGGGCGGCCAGCGCACGTGTTTCTGCTAAATTTACGACAAGTGTTTGCTAGGCCTGCAACTGAACGTTTCTACTATATTAATGTGAAAGATAAAACGCCTGGAAGGTACCTACAAAAAAAGATTCCAATGGAAAACGTCACCACCATCCTCTTTTTAAATTTTGGGAAAATGTTAATAATTTATTGGATGCAAACGTAGTAGATGTGGTTGTTTAGTGAACAAATATTAGCGAGAGTTTAATTACTTGATGTTTGCCTTAGTTTATGTAAACTTAGGAACTACATTTACCTTTGATTAATAAAATAATATAGAAACAATAGATATTTTTAACTGTGCTGTTGTGATTATAAAATTTTGATCACCTTATCAGCAGACGAACGTGTAAAACAGGCTTTAGAGTTTTCTCAACATAGATTAGAAATACTTACCAAAGAATATTTTAAATACCGAGCGTTCATAAATGATTTTAAGGGGTTTTAATTTTGGCACGCTATAGATTAATTTTTCAGGTTGGTATAAACACAATAATGTTAATCATATCTCATAGGCGTGTCATGGAAAATATTGAAAGCTGTCAAAAGCTATCAAAGAAATCACAAGAGAGATATATTTTATTCACTTTATTGACATATGCCATTGCAATTTATATCCAACCTATAATAATTATGAATGTGTGTACATATACCCTTAATACTGGAAAGAATAAATCATAAATAAATCCGGCTACGCCACTGATATGTAAAATACTATGTAGACAACTCACAGATAACAACGTTGAGTATAAAAAATCACTAAATTACAAGCGCACCAAATTCAAACTCCTTCCAGTCATTTATGAACGCTCGGTATAAATCATTATTCAAATAGAGATTTTAATGTCAGTTGCTTTTTACAAATAAAGACTGAAGTACATGATTTTTTGTTCTGCTAGTTAAAATTTGATATTGCACCCATATTTTTTTTATTATACAGGGTGATTCATTAGCTCTATGACAAACTTTGGCAGATGAAAGGTGATGCGATTCTAAGGAAAAGATGTTATATGAATATGGGTCCGATTCATTTTGGTTAAAGAGTTATAAGCCTTTGAAAATTTTAC
Source organism: Digitonthophagus gazella (assembly GCA_036711955.1). NCBI lineage: Eukaryota > Metazoa > Arthropoda > Insecta > Coleoptera > Scarabaeidae > Digitonthophagus > Digitonthophagus gazella. Next base: position 28,793,489 of record JASCIT010000005.1, read on the forward strand.
ACAGTTTAATAGGCAAATGAAAATGTAACATAAAAAATAAGTTTAAAAATTGCAAAAATTGTTCAAAATGTCCGCCTTCAACAACAAAGCTGAGTTCTCACAATTAGTGGTCAGAGTTTTGATTGAAAACGAAAATGCATGTATTTACGACTGAAGAATATGTAAATATTATTTTTGTATACGGGCTTTGTAACGGAAACGCTCGGCAAGCAGCAAGAGAATACCTTCGTAGGTTTCCAAATAGACATCAACCTGCCCATACAGTGTTTAGTGCATCATTTCGCAGACTGAGAGAAACAGGTAACCCCGTTCCACCACATTCCGTTCGTCCCCATGAAGTGAATGTACAAAATGAAGAACGTATTATTGATTTCATACTTGACGAACCTATAATTAGTACTGGGCGTATAGCAAGCATGCTACAAATATCCCAAAGTTTTGTATGGCGTGTATTGAATCGAGAAATGTTACATCCGTTTCATCGCCAAAATGTTTAAACATTACATCCTGGAGATACTGAGCAACGCTTAGCATTTTGCCACTGCATTATTCAGCAACATGTTCAAAATAATAACTTCATTTCACAAGTTCTGTGGTCTGATGAAGCGTGTTTCACTAGGGACGGCATAAATAATTATCATAACGAACATGTGTGGTCCTTGCAAAATCCACATGCAATTAGACCACGAAGATTTCAGCAACGGTTTAGTGTAAACGTTTGGGGTGGCATTTTTAACAATTCTTTGCTACCTGTATGGGTGATAAATAACCGCTTAAATGCAGATATGTAGGGAAATTTCTTGGAAAATAACCTTTTCGGTTTTATCGACGACGTACCACTTAACATCGTTCAAAATATGTGGTATCAGCACGATGGTGCACCACCACATCGAGGAAGACAAGTCATCGCTTGGTTATATGAACAGTTTCCAAACAAATGGATTGGCAATGGAGGTCCAGTAGTCTGGCCACCACGATCCCCAGATCTAAATCCGTTGGATTATTATTTCTGGAGACGCATGAAGCAGCTTGTGTACCATGTAGAAATTACTACCCATCAGCAACTATTGGACAGAATTCAAGGTGCAGCTAATAGCATACGGAATGATCCAAATATAATAAGTCGTGTGACAGAATCTTTACTTCGTCGATGTAAGGCGTGCATTCAAGCTGAAGGCGGACATTTAGAACAATTTTTATAATTTTTAAACTTATTTTTTATGTTACATTTTCATTTGCTTATTAAACTGTGTAAAATTTTCATAGGATTGTAACTCTTTAACCAAAATTTAATACAAATGTTTGTATTAAAGATAAAATAAATTTCTTTGGTTAGAAGATCTTGTTCATGTCCATTATTAATATTTGGTATTGTACGTTTTCGTTCTAATACCTTCAAAGCTCATTAAAACTTTTAGAGTAAAATCAATACTGTCTCTTAAACTTAAATCGGACGTCGCCCTATTTAAGCCGATTTCTATAAGATTGAAAATTAGTCCCTTGACAGGCTTAAAATTACTTGCTTTTCAATGCTCACGAAGACAAACTAAAATTTTATAGACATTTAAAGTTACTTTCATCAACAAAGTATTAGTTTGTATCCTTCTAAAATAATAGTAAAATCATTTTCAGTTTCATTACAAAAAGAAATTTAAAAACATTTCAAAAGTAACTTAAAATGTTTCCAACTTTCGTTTTAGGCTTCCAAAAAGAAACTCCTTTCCTTACTTTATTATTCCTATTTCTTATAGCTATTAACAGTTTTTCGAAGTATAGTATTCGACCAACCGTATGAAACCAGTAATGGTTTTTTAATGTGGCTTTTAATGTTATAAATGTCCAAAAGGAAAAATAAAAGTTGTTGCGTTTAAAAGTACGTAGAACGAGGTTAAGGTTTCATTTTTCAGTTTATATGCAATGAGATTGAAAAAAAGAAAATGTAGATCTTACAAATGAAATATTAGGTTGTTAGGTGCTAGAAAAAAATCTAATCAGTAGAAGCTCTACGTTTCTTTTATTTCAAATTATATTTAATTTAACATTTTATGAAAACATAAGAAATAACTTTAATATTATACTATTCAGTCAGAATTATATTTAATAAAGACTTCATTATGAAGTTTCTTCTTAGAATAGTAATATAAAAGGAAGTAACTTAAAAATTCGGCGTCACTTTTATATGCCAACTAGTTTCCGGTCGAAGAGACTTCAAGTTCGGAGAAGAGATTCCCCGGAAATGCGGTCTGTGGCCGATCTAAATTAAATTCTGATAGGATTGCCATTGGCACATAATTGAACGCCGCAGTTTTTGTTGGGTGTCGAAGAGATTTGTGGTTTTCTTCGTTCACGTTTCCTCGTCTCCCCAATAACGGGGTTTTAATATAGAAAATTTAGTACCGACACACTTTCCACGTCGTGTTATATTTATTAGGGTCGAAATGCGCCCAACTCAGTTCTTATTTCCTCGTATCTTCGTATTCGCACGAATAGTGGGGATAAAATATGGATACAATTTTTGGTTTTAGTAAAACTTTAAGGGTCGCGATGAATCTCAACGTTTCGTATTTAAGTGCGCAAGTTGGCGCGACGGGATGGTTATTTTTCCGTGGAAAAACTAATCTGTATTAAGGGGCCCCCTCAACTCCGCCCGAACTTTTTATCGTGCGGCCAACTTAAATTTCGTATCTGTAAAACAATTTTTAAAACTCTGGAAGGGTAATTCCACACGGAACGACGTTCCCCAACTTTTTCCATTATGGATTAGTGTGATGGTTGCTCTTTCACTTACCATTTCAATTTATACTTTAAAAGAACATGTTACTCTTTTACAATCTAAACTTCATTCTTAATGTAATTTTACCTTGATGAAGAATTTTTTTAATACCTCAACATTTTTTATAAGTGTGATACAGTTCATCATACATTCCAGATTTTGCTACCTTTAAAGGTCAACATACACGGATATTAATTACGATTTGATCGGTTAGCTACCTAAATTTTTACGGCACGTCTGCAATTTTATAGGCAGACGTGAAGGCTGCGCTGCAAATATTAGCTTTAATATCCATTTTATGGCTGTGACCCACCTGTCAGGTTTACCGATACTCGTGACTCAATTCCTGAAACGTTGCAGATGATAAAAATTTCATTTTGTGCTGTCCTTGCTTTTTAACAACTCACGTTTTTAGTTCTTGTGGACCTTAATGATGAACTTTAATTAAATGGAAGTACTGTTTTTATGGAAAATGTTCTAGTTTCTTTTATAGGTTTTATTAAATATACTTTCTTTGAATTTCTATAAAAGCTAACAAGAAGTATGGGAGTCTAATTAAGATGGAGATGGCTTTTTGCTTGGAAGGTCTAATTTAATTTTAAGATCTGAATGTGTAGAAGGAAAAGTTAACTGGTACAAGAGAAGTAGAGAGAGTAATTTGTCAACGAGGTTAGAGATGGCATTCCTAGTCGTCGTTTCTCCGCCCAGTAGGTCTTCCAAGACGAGTTCTTGAAAAGCTTGACATCACTGAAATTCTTCCAGTAACTAAACTGAGTATCTGTTGTTGAAGGGTAAAATTAAAGAAGTGGACTTTCTATTTTAGAGGAAATAACGAACTAAAATGAATAGGTCTAAAATCTTCATACAAACACAAAAGACAATTTCGTAAATGATGCTAGGTAACTATTAGATAGTAATCATTAGTAAACTAATGATTACTGCGGGTCCAAAGAGGGAGAGACGCGTTAGTCGTCCGTTTATTTGAAGCTAGTAATTTTCTCGAAGGAAACCACACTCAGTTCCACTTTTTGGACTAGCAGTCTTCCATTACACGGAGAATTTGAAGTGGGCACAGCTCTAATGACGGCCCATTAACGAAAATACCGGACCCTTCGGTCGATCCACGCTAAGTATGCAGGTCGTTGGCGAGCACTTGATTATACCTCGAGGTGTTAATGGACCCACCTCTTATTCGATGTAAAAGTAACGTCGATTATCGACAATTTGATTTCTACTTGTGTATATATGTACTTTCCAACGTAAAATATACCATCACGCTGGACGTAAATTTCAGTCGTGAATGGCAGCTTTATCAGCCGGCTGTCCCTGTATAGAGATTGCATGACGTGGATATCTAGACGCTAAATGAATCGGTATCAATAACGGGTGCGTCAGTCTGCTGCTGGACAGTGTTAATTATAGAGATTAAGTGAACCACATGGGGTTTGTTTTCAAACAAGGTTTGGCAGATTTTGATTATCGATCGATAATGGATGTACTAAATCTCAAAACTTGAAACGTTATTAAAAATTAATCAAATTTGTGATTGTGGGAGATGAAAAATATAGTTTATATTCTTTCAAAAAACAATAACTCATACATATTTCTCGTTGAAAATTGTTATTAGCTGCAATTACAAGCAAATCTATCCACGCTAAGTTTCATCCAATATGTTCTATGAGATTTCTCTTTGTTATTTCATGCTCATTACTACGTGGAGATTTTAAAAATTTTATGAAATATTAGGTTAGATGACACAAACCATGATATTTCTTTTTAAACTTCAATTTTTTCAAATGATCTGCTTTGATATAAGTAATGAATTTTTGTATTAAGCCAACTATTTGTTTCATTTCAAAAAGTAGAAAAACTACACTTGGCAATGTACTCGATAATGGATCCTTACACCCACACACTCCATATCCTCCGGAAAATCATCCATCTCGAATCGATACCGACGCCTTCGGCCGTAAGATCATTACTCAAAGCCAAGGTTTGGATGGATGTTCCTCGCAGCAGCTGCTCCCAACCCCCTCACCCGTTGTTAATTCCCGATCTCGAACAATGGTACTCCGAATATGCACGTCCTCTTGGATTCCAACTAGGATTCACCCACCCACCTCGATTTTGCACGAAATAATGACGTTCTATCTGAATAGAGAGTAGATACTTGCTTTGCCCTCCTGTATGAGACAGGGGTCAGCTTAAAGGTCAGGTGGAAGTGACGTCGGTTGGACCCGACTTGACCCTGTTTTGTCTTCCGACAAACCCTTATGTAGCCAAGAAAATGCCGATACTAATAAAAACCTCCGTCGAGATCTATCGAACGTATTCAGTTCAGGTACACAATAGACCGCGGAATGTACTGCAATCCGAGCTTAGGCACTATTGGCATTTGCTGGATATCTCGCTATTGATATCACAGAATCCGTACAACACCCCGCCGTATATTTGTCGGACATAATTAGGTTGGAGGCTTTGGAAGCAACACCGTACATTACACGTGATTGAATGATGGAGCACTAAATCGTATTACCTTAGTTTATCGCCTGTTCGCCCAGTTGTAGTTATCATTGTTGTTAAAGCTGCTTGTTTATCGCTTAGTGGTTTGCTTGTATACGATCCTACAATAACTTTAATGAGGTAATCTAAATTAATTTTGTTTGACTATTCTATATTATAACAAGGTAACTATAATATATAACGAAATTTTCCTTTTATTATAAAACTAACTAACAAAATTGTATTTCGCGTACTTAGAGCAAAACAAACATATCTACAAATCTAACATTTTTGAGTTGAAAGTGGAAGAGGAAAACGGTCATTTCATCAGATTGCATTTACATGTGTATAGTATATAGTATACAGATTAACAATCACGAGTTATAAACTATACTCACAATTAAAATCCTTGAACTATAAGCGCAGAAAAATTTTAAATCGTCATCCTATTCATTACAACAGGAGAAGGAATACTTAGGGATGAGGTAAACTCAAAGAGGAAGCGTGAATTTCTTTGTTCTTAATTGTGCCCATAATTATGAAAGTGGTCTAAGTCATATATTTTTTGTTTCGAGATATTTAATGAATTGTATTTGAACGAATTAAAAAATATTTTCATGTTATACGACATATTAATTTATAATTTTATTAGTCTTGATTAATGGAAATTTATTGTGAATATGAAATTTTGTGTGAATTTCATATTAAAATGTTATTTTTAAAGCTTGAATTGAGTTAGACCATGTTCAAAATTAACTGAATGTCCAATAAATTACTTAGAGCAGTAAAGAACTATAAGTTTCATTTAAAACAATAACTTTAATAGAATAATTTATGAATATTTATTAATTAAAAACTAATCCATTTTTATCATTCCGAGGTTTTAAGATTTTTAAAATGTTCTTGAAAGACTGGAGGGGTGTATGGTAGTAAACATATAATATCTTTATGTTTTTCTTCTGTTGCTGGTCTAATGGAGGTCTATAATGGAAGTAAAGTAATATTTCCGTATATTTTTGATCTTCCTCTTTTAGGTGAAAGATCCAAAACGTGGAATTCAGAATAATCTTAAGAAGTTTTATAAAACATTTTATAAAGTTCATTTTTCAGGAATCTCATCCACTGAATTTGCAGCCAAGAGACAGATTCGCCTGAGGTATTTTTTACTCTTCTTGTTGATGATTCTTCTAGTGATTTCATTGAAATAACATCCGACTGTGACATTCGTTTTATCGAAAGTGTATTTCTTCTTCTACACATTTCTATCAATTCATAATGCTCAGGGTTGTATAAGGCAATTGCTTTTTTTATTTTCGTTTCCATTAAACCAATCAAAATCATGGTCATTTGGTAGAAAGGAATGACCCGATATCAAAAATTTATGGTCTAGCGTTTCAATATTATTTTTCAATATATAAATTTGATGATTTTTGACTTACCCACTTTAATAATTAACCCTAAATGAATTCCGTATAACGTTGAAATTAGAACCACTACCCAAAGGTTCATTTATGTCGATATCGCAAAAATTACATTCAATAAATTTAGTTTAGAATAATGTGGTGTGAAATAAGTGATAAACTCATTTTTTAAAAATTTTGACTTAGACCACTTTCATAATTATGGGCACAATTATAAAATAATAAAGTAGTTCTGTATTATTTTTGTTTTAAAATTCCTATCATATATCAATAAAAGAATAGTATACAAATGGTTTCATAACATAATGTGCAGTTTATTTTTTGTACGATATGCGCAGTTAAGAAAACAAAATTGATAATTACCCCGAATTTCGCGGCAGTAATTCATTTTTATCTGCTCGGAAAACATTTTCACGATACATTGCATCGGAACAACGTTACGTTGTGGTGCACGCTAGTGTGTTCCCCAGCCGACGGTAATTTTGCAGCACGAACCGTGGGCAATTATCGCCGCGTAACCAGATATTCATCAATTTAATTACTATTTTGCATGGTGTGGAAATGCCATTTCGAATGCGCGCGAGAACTGCCGTATAAAATAGCAGCCGAAACCGACTTTTTTAAAAGCCAAGTTCGCCTTTCAAAAATTCATTCGGGTTGGATTTGGTCGAAAAGGGAGATTTTAATATGTTGAATTGGGACTGATGTTTAAAATTACGAAATTAATTGGGTAAGTGGTAGGATCCTCCGGGAGCGAGGTTGTAAATTCGCCTACTTAAGACCGTTTCGGTTGTTTTCCTTCGCGTTGAAAGATGATTGCTTCATATTTTACAAAACCCGAGCCGGCGAATGGACCATCAATCTTCCATTATGGTAATTTATAGTCGACGAATCCGGAGATTATTAAGTTTATAACCGTTTCTTCCATTACGCTTTTTCTTTCGTTTTTAGTCCTTCTCCTTTTCCTTCGGGCGTCCCCACTTTATACATTAATTACTTCCATCGCGAAAACTTCAAACTTCCATATTTCAGTTGTTACGAATCAGTTATCACAATTACTTTTAGAATTATTATTTTATAAAAAAAATTAAATGCAATCGTTTCTAATAAACTGTCCGTATTTAATCATTTACGTACATGACATAATTTACATTTGCATAATTGCTTTGTGACAAACCGAGCCGAGAGACACTATGCACGATATTAGGTTTAATTTTGCAAATTACTCACTACGAGACAAATTATGCAATATTACGTTTAACAGGTATCATGAAAATAACAATTCCAGTTACCTTTCTCACATTATTACAATTAAATAAATAGAAATGAATTTAATGTCTCAAAATATCTTCTAAGCTTATTACTCATCGCCCCCAATCTTATTTCATGTAATATTTATGATTAACTATTTTTGGGAAAGTATACACAGTGAATATCCTCCAAGCTGTTACAAAGTATTGATTTTCCAGCTCGCTAGTATTTGATAAATTAAAGGGACATTTCTATAAATGGTATCAAATAAAATCTTGGTAATGTTATAGTAATTTTTCGATTATATCTTATAGTTTCCAAGTTTTTAATTGAAATTCTGGTTTTACAAAAAAAAATTTTTTTTTTCGTTCCTTTTGTTTCCTTTTATCAAGCCAAAGACATGACACAACTGTTCTCCCTTCATAAAAGTGACCCACGACATAAGAAAAATAATAAAAACCGTCCTTCGAGAAAAGACCGAACCGAGGTTTTGGAAAGCATTGGCCGGTTCGGCTGTTCGACTAATACAAGCCCGGGCGTAAAATCCAGGGAGACGACATGGTCGCCATTATGTGTCATAGGATTTAGAATAAAAAGACCTCCGAGCAAATACATCGTTCGTTAGCTTCCGCGTAGCTCCCCGCTGAAAAGTATCTATTCAGCACACCTCCAACTTGAAAACTGCCACGAGCAGCTTTGAAATTAACATTGTGTAGATATCAATTGGAGCAGAACTGAAACGACTTGTCAGCTAGGTTTCTTCCCCAGATATTTCTTTCATTGATCGTTTTCTATTGTTACATAAACCTTTATAATTAATATTAAACAATGTATTTGACTCTAAAAGATATCATTTTTTTAGACTTTATTAATATAAGTGGATCGACGATAAAAAAAACTTAGAAGGTTGAAATTCAGGATGTCTCGAAAGAAGCCTTGCAAACCTTTTATTTCAAAATCTTGGCTACGACGACACCGTCGTACCTTTTTCCCTCTGGACGTTGTTTTACATTTTAAGCACGGTGCATTAAGACGCGGCTTTTCGAGCGCGTATTGTTCTTGACGACGCTATGAAATATTCCTTCGGCATCGCGAAACGAAGGAGAGGAACAAACTCAAAGATTATGAAATATTTCTCGTGGAAGGAATTGTGTACGGATGTCCGACTAGAAGTGAATTTCATCGTGTTTACGACTCCCGGCTACTAGCATTCATGTCGAAACTAATATTTAAATGACCCGCCGTGTACAACCTGACCGGTTTGTTTGTCGACTGCAACAGCATCCCACGACAATACAAACGCAGTCGTTATTTCCATACCAATTAGTGGTAACTGAAATTGTGGCGTTTTCCATAAATAAACACACGATGTGGAGATTCTCTAACTGTTGGAATTGGAATTGGAGAATCAACGAAAATAATCAATTTATGTCGAAGAACTTAGTTTATTTCCTTTGAAAGAAAATCTAGAATTTCTTTGAATCATAAGAAGTCAATATGATTGGAATGCCTTAAAAAATTCAGAAATGTAATTTTAGTTAAGCTTTCATATTACCATTGAATAGAAGTTATCTTTTGTCCTTGATCCACAACCAAACACTTGCAAAATAACGAGAGAATTTTATTGTTCGATTTTCATTTTATCGACGTTCCAGTCCCAATTAAAAACCCGGCGAAAACGCAAATAGCAGTATTGTTTTCATGGATTTTTGCGCTGAACGTCGGCGTCGGTGGAAATATCCACATACGAGAGCACCGAAATTCTGCAAGATAAATAAGTGCTTTGGGAGAGTTTTTTTTTTCGAAACTTTGTACTGGCTATGAGATATGGCGGTGAGCTGCACGATTTATTGACTCGAAACACAGTTTACTACGGTCCGTGTGGCACGTGCAAAGGACCTTGCATATGTTGGGGGATTTATGCCGCCGAGGTCCTTTGAAATGAATCGCTTCCAACGAAACTCGGGGCGAAAATTACTGGCTACTGGTTTTAGAAGCACATCCAAAAAGGGGATCATTAAAAACACATTTTATTTAGAAATAAACTTGAAAAATCTGTAAAAAAAAAAATAATAAATGAATAGGTACTTTAAATATTTTATTCCTTGTCAAGGTTTTCTTTAGGTTTCGGTTGGAATCAATTCTGCATGAATGACAGTTTTCCGGATTAAAGGAATTTCCACAATTAATTCTAACGAAATCCTTTTTGAATGGGGTGTCCGAAAAAACGTCCTCTCGAATTCGGCAACACCCACAAAGCTCGGTATTTGTTAAGGATAATTCTCTTTAGAGGGCTTCCTGGCCGGCCATCAGATCAATCGCTCAGGATAATTAATCTTATCACGAACTAAGAGGGGTGGGCACCCTTTTTATCCCTCCACGAAGCCCTTTGTGCGTCCGTTGGTTGAACGATATCGATTTTCGAGGTTTTTCCAAGGGAAACGAAGATTCGCTTTTAGACTTTACTTATCTCTTAATTAAGACGAGTGAGAAAAAATTTCAACAATATAAATTAACGGTCATTATCCTTTTAGGTTTTGCTGGTATTGGAAAAACAACCATCTGGCCAACAGAAAAAAAGAAACATTATTTTGAGAGGATAATTAAGGAGTAGATAGTTTTCAGTTAATGGTTTTTGTGTACTTCGGCCTTTTCCTAATGGGTAAAGGAAAAGATCGATCAATTTCAAGGTCGCTTCTTTTCGTTAAAATCCTACTTGGTAAAAACTGCCTCTGCTCAAATTACCAATCCAGCTCGGTTTTATCTTTTCGTCCATCAGCAGGATAATCGATGCTTAATGACATTAAAAGATACTCAACATCAGCGAAGCGGATATCGAAAATCTCGAATTGTTATCCCAGTGGAAAGAGTGTTAACCCCAAATCCGGTCCTCGATATCGATTTCCTTTCACATTATCAAATTTTTTACTTCTCACGTTTGGATATCGAAACAAAAACGTATAAAACAATTTCAGTTAACACTTTTGATGGATTAAAACGCAAAAACTACCATTACACATTTTTGCAATTGACACTAAAGCCAACGAATTGACACAAATTCCAATCACGGCGTAATTTGAAAAAAATCCAGTTCTCTCATTAGCTTAGTTTCGAAAAAAGTCGTTTCTCAATCGCTTTTCTGTCACCGGGAATATCGAGTGCTAGCAACTCGATACGTTTTTGGAGGTAAAAAGTGCGCTAATTAATTAACGCCGGGTAAACCTACGAGGATTTTGCAGCCTCCCTTTCATCGCGGCGAAATGAACTTGTCAGATCTGTACGCCACGTTTGATGATTGATGATGGGACGACCTACCGAGGGAACCGGATGGATTTACTGCAAACTTACCGTGCGCTTTCGGTTTAGATTGATTTTAATAAAGCGGGAACCTTGACGCACACGAAGAGACAGAGATTTATCACGTACTACTCTTATGTCTCATGTTCATCATATTTTCCATCTAGAAACCATCTGCAAAGCAACATTTCGTTCACATAAAATCTACTGTGATGAATTAATTATTCAAAAATGTTTTCGAGTAAAGTAAAAGTCCCCTTTCCCTAGAACTAACTAATTCATCTCATTAATTCTATTTGAGTGAGTCATTACACTGGGGGATGAGGGGTTGAGTTAAGGGTGAGGTCAATTTTGCCATTTCTGCATCATTTATTCGTTCATTAAGTCCAATTAAGGGCAGTTCCGCTCAAAATTCGAATTAAGCTATTTTATTTTATTTTCTGGCCCTAATGGCGCATTATTTTGCCTCATTCCGTCCTAACCATAATAGAGGAAAATTCGCTTTCAATTAGGGTGAGCGTTTTCGCTCCCGCAGGTGTTGCAAATTAAGGTTGATGGTCGGTGCGTCTGCTAGCTTAGGAAGCTGGGTGTCCCTAGGTACAAAACGGGCCGCAAAACGTGATCGGGTGAGTCCGAGGCCAGAAAGTTTTCCCGTGGATATCCAAGCAATAAATACGTCACGTAACCGACTTTCCGGCAGGTTTCTTACCGGCCGAAACGTGTTTATTCTTGAACTTTTTTAATATCGCCTGCCTCTCCTGATTTATCGAAACTGTAAATAGAATATCCCCGCCGACCTCACTCTAGTTCTCGAGAGTATTGGATTGAACTCGAAAACTTCTTCGCCATGCAGACTTTTAAAAAGTAAGCTGGACCGGAATCTATATGCCAAAGTTTTACAATACACGGAACACGAAATGTAGATACTTTGTAAACTCAAATAATCGATTAATTTTCTTTAGGTCTTTCATTAAAGTCAAGTGTACCCGTTACAACATAGATCACTTCAAACTCAGGTTTTAACTTTTATTAGAACTTTAGGTAGATTGACCCGAAGTAGTGGATGAATCGCATGGATGCAGAATGAGACCCTTGGGACTAATTCTCTGTAAAATATGCACAGTTTTACTTCCTTCTGTCAAACAAAGTGGTGACACGAAAGATTAAAAGTTGATGTAATCCTTCTACCTTCACATTTTAAACAAATTGAAATTCATATATCTATGTACTTATATAACGATTCAAATTTCAATTAGTAATTATTGATTACCATTCCTAAAATGGATAATATGCAATAATATCCTCAGGCTATCATTGTGGTTAATTAAGCATAAACCCTCGAGGGAAGCAAACTAGGAACTATCTCTCCATTAAACCAAAACAATTTATAACTTCGGTTAATTTTTACCTTTTCAAGAAGCCAAATAGAGTACCTATTCAAAACTTATAAAGGTTATACGGCAGAGTTAATCGAGGGTTCATTAAATAATAAATATTAATTTCGTTGACCGCAATACTATAGTATTTCATTAACTCCAAACTCTCGGAATTCAGGTTATTAGTTCAGAATTGCGTACTTTATATTTCACGATGGAGGTAAATTAGCTACTTCTAAGATGGCAAGAATAAAATGGAATGTTTCTTAGTGGTCGACTTTATAATGTTCTGGGTTTTTCCCTCAATATTTAAGGTGACTTTATTATGAGGTGGAATCTTGGTGGAAGATGATATTGAAGGAATTTAATAAAGTCTGTTTTAATTTTCGTCTTGCTACAATCTAAGATACGAAGATGGAATATTTTGTAAGCTTGAAACGCCCACACACGCTCTGAAACATTTTTTACTTTGTACTTCAACATGTTGCAAACGTTCTCTCGCAGTGGTTCGGTTGTAACACGTGTAAATTGCAATGACCGACCGAAAATGTACAGTGGGTTGCCTCAGAGGAACGCGCCGAAACTTTGCTAATATTATTCCAGGTTTCGAGCGTCGACGGTGAGGTTCTTTGAATTGCAAATCGTACCGCCTCTCTAATGACTGCATCTGCAGTTTTCGCAAACCGCGACTGTAATAATACCCATGTTTGCCTTACATTCTACGGTACCAAATTATTTTCCATGACCTTCACGAAAGTCCTTTCTTATAACTATCTTCCTATCAACATAATCGAACATAAAGTGAAATTGGATTGGAAGTTATACTACATTTTAAATTGATGTGGTACTATGTTTAAATCGAATTTCATTTCACACGAATAACTTTCCACTTAAAAACGATCAACGTAAAGTTGAAACGCATGTGTAAAACCACTAAACAGAGACGGTGTAGTAAAAGTTTTACAGTCTGCCATCGGCTTGCCGCAATTACAGGACCGTTCAAAAACACTTCGATTTTACGTTCAATTTCCGTCTGCTCGAGATAAAGGCGAACCGGTCCAAACAAATTTCATTTTATCGTCTTGTTTACGTTTCCGCCAAGATACAGATATCTCTTATCAGTTTGACTTCTGTCCCAGGTCCTCGACTTCCTTCAGATTTCATCCCGCACTTTGTTCACTTTGCAGAGATTAAATTTTTATTTATTATCAAGATTTTACTTTTGAGGATCGTAACGAGCTCGGTAAATATTTATCCCTCTAGGAGTTTTAAAACTAAATAAAATAAATCTTTTTTTCCTTCCTGTCTTGAAAGGAAAAAATACCATCAAACGTTCGTCAATCAAACAGTCCTCCTTTATCATTTCCTTCGCCACGAACGTCTATTCAATACGCCCTCTTTAATTTTGACGCAACGGCTTGGAACGTAACAGATGCAATTTGTCAGCATGACGGATGGCCAAATGAAAGAGGATCCTCAAGGATTGATCCTTCGCTAAAGAAAAGGTGGAGGGAAAGAAAAGATGCTGCTTTCGACGACTTGTCAAATAAAATCAATGAATTAAACTCGATATGAGAATTTCGCTTCGCACTCCATTCCAATTTTATTAGAAAATACTCCAAAAAAAAAGAGCAATTTATCAATCAAGCAAGTATATTCAATTCCATTCAAGGGCATTGTATTCGGTTAAATTAGTAATGCTATTTGAATATCAATAGGTCATGTGTATCAATAGATTCTACTCATAGAGTTAATGGTCTAATTTTCCAAAACATTCCAGTCGGATAATTACTTGGAATAGTTGCTTTGAATCACTACCTATTGATTGAAGTTAGCAGGGCTATTAAGCCAGTTTGACTAGAAACAATATTTATGAAATAAGAAGGAATGTTTATTTAAGAGATAAAATATGGTTAAATGGCAATATAGCATGAATGTGCCTTTGCAAGGAGTTTTCATTAATTACTTCGTCCGACAAGTAAGATTTCTGCAAGATTAGAATGTTTGTGTCGACACTTCACTTGACGTTAGAGGCCCCTTTTTTGCTTTCATTTTGATTGATGAGTATATACCCACTTCAACGGCAACATCGACCGAGGGAGTAATTAATTGCAAACGTTTCATCAAGGTTATAATTTAATTTTTTAAGTTGTATAAAATGTAGTTTATAAATCATTTCAAATTTTACTAAAAAACAAAAAAAAAAATGAAGAATTTCATGTCAGTTGTAAAACGTGTTGGTCATAACCCAAAATAACACACTCCTAAATCTGTGTAGTTCCTAAAAAAAGCTGGGAGGGGAAAATCTATTACTATGATGGGAAGTTATTTTTCATCAAACAGATGTAGCGGGTCGATGGAACACGTTAACTTAATGTCGTGATTTACTGAATGACCAGGGGTGGTTTTTTTTCAGAACTGTAATATTCCAATTTCACCTACCGGTTCTTTCTTTCTTCCCGTATTTCGTCTCCATAAAAAACTTTCGCTAGAAATATAAAATTACACCCTTCAACTACGACCATATATTTTAATTTTATTCTCACATAAATTTCACTTATTTTATTTCATGTAAAATGCAGATATACATCCCCTCAGGGGTGCTTTAAAAAGCAACGTTAAGGAAGATAAGACACGCATAAATCAAGAATTTCAACATCCTATCTCTCGTATCAACGTGGGGAATATGGGAAATAATGGCTTAGAAGATTGGTGTTGATATTTCAAAGTATAAAACGAGTGTTCCTTATTGTAAAACTTTTTTTTTCTACATACGAGAAAAAGTAATAAAATTTTTCAGAAACTGCGATTCCCGCTTCAAAGTTATATTGAGATTTCAAGTGGGTAGTTATTTTGATGGAGGAAACTTTCGTACAAGATTAAAACTCGATAACAGCGGAATGTTTATACCGTGTCTCAGGAAAACTCCAAGTGCTATAACTCATACAAGTTTATTGAATTTAAGTTGCTCCTGCCGAGTCCGCCTGATAAGCTCTGGAAGCGAACGCAACGTGTTTATTGACAGTTTAAACGACGCTCCAATTCTATACACGAACTCCAATAAAAACTCACAAAGTAAATTCATTTTTAATCTTACGAAGTGATGTATGAACCAATCATCTCAAACTTCTTTAAATATTCAAACGTATCGGTACGCAATATTTCAGGAAAATGTAATAAATGTATACCAAATTGTTAACTGGATAAAGTTGCAAACAATAGCAAAGTTACGCACTGCACGTGTTTTACTTGATATAAATTTCAGGATTATAAATGAAAACTTGATTAGCTGCAATGCAGTTTAATATTTATTTAAATCACGTTCAGTGGTGTCGACACCATTATAGAGTATTCAACAATTAATCTAAATGTAGATATGTGAATGTGTAATAATTCACAAAAAAATTGAATTGTGTTAACTGATTTAAAATAATTACTAGTATATTTTAATTTTACCTAGTTTATAGTTCTAATTCATTTAAATGAAGAACAAGAAAATAAAGACTTGATGAAGTTCATTTTCGTCTAATGAATCATAAAATTTTAAAGTTTTGGGAAGAACATGCAATGAAGCAAATATTTTCAGATCATTTACTGATGAACGTTAACAGAATGTTTAAAAAATGCTTTATTATTTTGAGTTGGGGTTATCTTCTAGTTGGTACACATATTATGTATACTGGCAAGAAGAGTTATGTGTATACAGTGTGCACACCGGTGAGTTGCGGATAGGGCTTTTCGATGTGTTAGACAAGGCATCGAATTGCATACGATTTTAATGAGTTAGATAAAGAGGCACATATCAACTCCAATCGGCAAGATAAGTAAACGTAGTATATCTGTCCTGTGTTAACTAATGGAAGCCTTATTGTCGTCCTTTTTCCACTTACGTTAAACGTATCCGCAGCTCATCGGCGTACAGACGGTATATAACTAACGTGACCATACGTCCCGTTTTGAACAGGACTGTCCCTTTTTAGAGTTACGAGTCCCGGTGTCCCCGAAATGATCCCTGGGATAAAATTGTCCCGTTTTCTGAAATACTTCCTCAGATGTCAGATGTGAAAAGTGTCGTACAGAATTTTGTGTTTCCCATGGTGGTGGCAGTGATATTGAACAGCATTTAAAGTCTGAAAAACATAAAAATGCCGATCGTGCCGCCGCTTCGAGTTCTTCGATGTCAACCTTTCTCAAGGAATCGGAGGCATCAACTTTAAAGGATTTGGATATCGCCGCGGCAGAAGGCTTCTGGGCTTGTCACACGATACAAGAAAACCACAGTTTTCGTTCTAATGATTGTGCGTCGAAATTAATTCAATCATGTTTTGATTCCAAATTTACATGCGCGCGTACGAAATCAGAAGCTATTGTAGTAAATGTTTTGGCGCCTACAGCAATGAAAGAATTAAAAGATGATCTTGATAAGTCCAATTGTATTACAATACTAAACGACGCTTCAAACCACGGTAACAAAAAAATATACCCTATTCTAGTGGGCTTTTTTCAACCTTACGTAGGTGTGCAAGTAAAAATTTTAGACCTCCAAGACGAACCAGGTGAGACTTCTGACATCATTGTCGCTTATTTAAACCAAGCGTTGACAGATAATAATTTGACAGCAAAAGTTGTGGCATTTTGCGGAGACAATGCCAACGTCAATTTCGGAGACGCGGCTAGACGAGGAACTAACAATGTGTTAGTGAAATTACAATCATCACAGAAAAAGCCATTAATAGGTATTGGATGTGGAGCCCATGTAATTCACAATGCAATAAAATCTGCTGTACACAGGCTACCCTTAGATTACGAAAGCATTATTGTGAAGATATATTTATTTTTTTATATTTATACGATTCGACTTGAAACTCTAAAGGAGTTTTGCGCCGAAACTGAAACAGAATATCAACAAATGCTCGGCTACAGCAAAACTAAATGTCTTGTTCTTATGCCTGCCTTGGAAAGTGTTTTAAAAATGTATCAGCCACTAAAAAACTACTTTTTGAGTATTGAAAAATGTCCCCTGTTACTAAAAATCTTTTTTGAAGATCCCACATCCGAATTGTGGCTTTATTTTTTACACGCTCAGTCAGCAAGTTTTCATCAAGCTGTAGTGAAACTGGAAGGTCAGACTGTATCGGCAATTGAAGCTGCAAAAGAAATCAATCAACTAAAAGACAATTTGACTCAGAAACAGACCAATCAGTTTCTTCCATTTATGGTCCGGTAATTAATAGTGAAATCGAAAGATAACGTTTCTGACATAGATGAAGAGTTTGTGACTAGGACGGCTACAGAATTTTATCAAACAAGCCGTAAATGCTTTCTTACCAAAGAAATGGAGATTTTTTATTGGACAGATTTAAAAAATGTCCCCGTATAGTCAGGCGTTCAAAAATCTTTGGATGTATTAACTGAAAAGGAATATATTGACTATAATAAAGATGCAAAAGTTTTTGACGAATTTTCGTTAATTTGTAACTACATTACAACGCGGAAAGTGACCGAATGGAATAATCTAAATGTTTCCACGGAAACTCGTTGGGTGGAAGTATTCAAACACTTTCAAGCTAACAATCTTCAGTATGAAAATTTTTCTACTTTAATTGAATATATTTCATGTTTGCCTGCTACATATGCTCCAGAGAAAGAGTATTTTCTATGATGAACAAATTGTGGCCATCTGAGAAGACCCAGTTACAAATTTTAGTTCTGAAGGCGATGTTGACAATTAAGGTGCATATAAGAAAAACGTGCCAAGAGTTTCATTCTTACTTAAAATCATCACTAGCTATATTAAAGCAAATTTGTTCTTCTGATAAATATAAGTAAATGTTTTGGGTATATATATTTTTTAATTCGTAACTTTTAACCTAACTGACCTTTTCTGAATAAATAACTTTAAAAAAGTGTTTTTTATTGACTACCTGTTAATTAACCTAAATAAATCAATGTCCCGTTTTGAGTCAAAAAATAAATGGTCACGTTATATATAACCCATCAGTGGATGGGGAAGAAATATTCACTCGGCATTCTAAAGAGCTTATGTTTAAAAGAACTGTCGGGCTGGAGATACTACAGAAGGAAGAAAACGATTTTTGATGAAAATTATTTTCCAGTTGATCCTGAAAGTCTAAAATCTTAGGGAAGATATGTCATATAATGAAATAAGTATTTTGACATACACATTCCTTAATAAATGGAAGGTTTTGATGAAGATCGTTTTGAGCCAGTATTAAATCTAAATCATAGGATACTTGAGATGCTCTTGTAAACGGAAACTATAAGTACGTAATGGATCTCGTTTGTTCCTGCCTCAGTCCCGACAGGAAGGAAGTTCAAGCTACAATCTCAGTTTAAATTTTAAGATCCACTGCGGAGACATGTCTCGGCCATCCGGTAATGACTTTATTAAGAAAATTATGAGTCGAGACGCCGCCCGTCGAGGGACCGGCTGGAACGGTACTGCGCCCAGCAGACAGGCGCGATCCTGTTCCTGCGAACCGTTAGTTCCCGCGCCGCCGTCAGTCAGTGTGTCGCGACGATCGCTCGTCCCAACGCGCTCTACCCAACTTCCGTTTCCTGCGACAACATGTCCAACCCCTATAGGCCTGTCCTGCTAATTTGATTAAGGACTGTTTCAATTTTGGATTCGTTACCGTGGTCACTGGTGACCTATTAATTCTAGTTGGATGTCACAAAGATGTCTTTACTGAGGAAACATCTACTGAGAAAGTTTAAACAAGTATGTTCTTAGATAAATTTAAAAAACCACATTAACTTTTACTTGTCTGTATGATATAATATCTACCGAATATCCCCAAGTGAATTTATTTCCTAAGCTAGGTACTTTGTTATTATTCGATGCGATCAGTTATTAGTTTCGACGATTAATTAATTGGCGTAGTTTGAAAATCAGTTAGTTGCCCAATTAGTTGACTAACTAGCATGAAAGTTTAGACTGGTTAAATGAATAATTACTCGTCGTGATTATAAATGTCTTTAGAACCTGATAAACTAGTCTGTGAAGGTACTTAATGAGAAAGGATTAGATCCTCACATAAATAACTGATGCAATAAATGAAGGGACATTTTCCAAAATTAATTAACTAATCATTTAAACATTAAATGATACACAAAATTTTTTTTAAACATTCAACATTTTAAAACATTTTAAAATTCAACAAGAAATTTTTTTAAATTCTCTTTAAGTTTATTTCAGATTCATCAAAATCAAAATAAAACTACTTTTGCTATTCATTAGGAACAAGTTTAAATTAATATGGAATTTTGATTGATTAACACGTTGACTGACGGATAGGTTGATTAGTCCAGTTTCAGAATATTAATTACCAATCCATCAACGCTTCCTTCATATGTCCTTGTTGTTGGTATTTAATGAAATGTAAGTAATTAGTAATGAATTAATCTTCAAACAAGATATTCATTACTTAGGGCGTCTACATAATTTCAACATAATATATAAAATACGTCCTGCTGCAGAAATGTTCAAAAATATTCAGAAATATTGGTACATAAATAAACTAAACAGCTAGTCAGTTCGCTGTTAATTGCAAAGTGTATCTAAACAGTCACAGTAAATAAATAAAGCTCTCGAGTTCTAAATAAACACAAAGTAAAACACGGCTTCTCATCACAGAGTTAGTAATTTACCGTAGCTTATAAAAGTGTAGCGGAACTTGTCTAACTTGCAAAAGGAGCGTATTTCCTTTTAAGGGGGAGACCCAAATCTGACAGCTGATATTTCTACTTTATTACATCGGTTCGCACCTGCGCTACGTATTTAGAAGGAGGGCGAAGTTATTAATTAAAGTTAATGCGAAACGAAACCGTGAGCTTGTTCACTTGCCCCTTGTTTAATTAATTAAATAATTACGTAGTGTGCAGCGCCCCGGGGCCAACGTCGTTAGCTTTTCGATCTGTCACGGAGCACGCTTCTCTTTAATTAGTTTTGTTACTTTTGCGCAGACAGGTAGGTGCCCTGAATTAAATCCCGTCGCGACTTACTTTGTAATTTAGTTTCTGAACGTCTAAATGTAATAGGTAGTATATTTTCATCTTTGCGTGCGAAACAGAACGATCTCAATGAATGCAAAATTATTAATACACAAGGACTTTAAAAGGAATTTATATATTTTTCTATTTTCTTTTTTTTTCAGTTGGGTAACAATAAATTTTCAATAGACGAAAGCCTTTGTGGTAAACTGAAATAAACAAACCATTTACAAACCGCATCCAATACGAAGTGTTTGAACGGACATAGCTTACATCTTCATGAGCCAATTTCTCTGTGGGAATTCCTACCACAAGTTGGGAATCTAGTGTCGGAATCGGAGAATTGAGGGTTGAAGGCGTCTTCGCGACGACTGCAAACCGATTGGAAATGAGAACGAAGTGAGAAGAGACAGTTGGAAACCGTAAGATGCACCCTCTTGGGCATTTCTTCGCTGTGTGCGTTTTATTCTCCGTACAAGCCATCGTCGGTTACTGTTATTTTATAGACTACTTTCGAGGTAAGTACAGTGGAGAGATCCAGGTTTTCACGGACATCTTTCGAACACGACTTATACAAACTTTTACTTCCTCCACTTACCATTTACAATCTTTTAGTTTCAGTAATAAAGTAGTTGTAAGCGTTTTACTGAGAATTTTAAAGTTTGTTTTTAAAGTACAATCTGTTTTTTAACATAAAGAAAGTTTACATACTTTTTTATTCGACGTTATTTTTTTTTAGGTATATAAATTTTATTAACAATAAATTTTTCTTGGAATTCTAAACGAATTAGTAGCCAAGAAAACATTAGACAGTATTAGCTAATTGAATTTAATGGCGTTCATTAAGTACAGTAATAAAATTTTATTACTTCCGTGTTTCCTCTAAGCTTCCTTCTCGAAATTAACGTTAGGTTAACTAACGAAATTACAAATATCGACTTGGTGTTGTTAACTGCAATCTAATAGCGTTTTCTTTTAGTTGAATAAGTGCGCAGCAGAATTTAATCTTGAGTAAGATAATAGAGTGCATATGTCACAATAGTTTAGTGCAAAGAAGGTAAATTCGACACTATACGAAGAAGTTAAACATAACCATACCTACTAATGTGATCATAAGATCACTTATGAGTGTCTTCAAGGCTTAAGGTTATTTAAAATGTTTGGATTCAATTTTACGAAGCTAAACATTTTTTTTGTAAGATTCTTGTTAAACCTTTTTAAAAGCTTTAGCAGGTATCAGTAAAATTATATAGTTTATAAAAGGACTCGAGTGTAGATAGAAGCTGTATAAGAAATGCAGTGTAAATTTTATAAACTTTCATGAACTATTAAACTTTAATTACCTATCAAATTTGATATGAATATAAATTTTACTTTAAGTTTTATTTGTAATTATTTTTTTAATACAGTAGAGCCTCGATAATTTCGAACTAATTGGGACCGATGATGGTTTGGATTATCAAATTGTTCGGATTATAAAATATTATTTCTGAATAGGTAAAATTAGACGTATTGATTAAAAGAAACAAAACACGTACATATTAGAACTTAAAAGAGTATAATTTTGCAAACTCAAAACAATTATTGTAAAAATAAACAATTTGACAACAAAATGAATAATGTTTGCTATTTTTAAGGGCCTATAGATACATATGTCAGGTTCAGTTAAAATGACCAGAAATTTTCTTCTGAACTGTTGTCTCAACCCTTTTTTTTGCAGCTAGATCCCGGATTCGTTTTAGTAACAGCAATTGTGCAGAATTAGGCTCAGACTGTTTTTCGAACCATTTCATGACAGTTTCCATTGAGTGAAATTCTTCTGAATGTGAAGGGGTAAAATTATCATCAACGTCGTCATCATCGCTGCTATCTTCGACATTAGCATTATCGTTGTTGCCTAATACCACATTGACAATTTCATCATCTTCATAAATTTGATGTACTTGTAAATTATTGTCAGTTTCGAGCAATTCATTCACATTTTGTTCGTCACACTTTCCGAAGCCAGGTATTCTTAGACAAGTGGTTACAATGTCTGTTGTTATATTATCCATCTGGGCACTCTCGTTTGTCTTCGTCAGTTTCTTCCCACGGTTTATTCCAGCCATTTTTTAAATTAGCTGTTGTTAAACTGGTCCACGAGTCCGCCAACATATAACATCAGTTTTTTAAAGTTAATTGTTTCGAAAAAGCAAACACACTGTCTTCGTCCTGGTCGCTAATAAGCATGCGTAGCAATAATTTCTTTCAGTATAATTTTTTTAATTTAGCTATGATTCCCTGGTCCATGGGCTGTAAAAGAGACGTCACATTTGGTGGAAAAAACATCACCTTAAAATCCTTATCAATTGTGTTCAAACGGTCTGATCCAAGGTGAGTCGGCGCATAGTCAATAAGCAACAATACTTCCCCAATTTTGCCCTCTTTCTTTCTGTATTTTTTTACCTCGTGTATAAAAATCTTAGAAAACCATTCCAAGAAAATTTCGGATTCCATCCAAGCACTTTCTTGTCCTCTATAAGTGACAGAAACACATGTGACTTAATATGCATATGATTTCATTAAAATAATAATTATTATTTTTTTTTTTGAGCGTTCGCATTAGCGAGAGTTCGGATTGTCGAGGTTCTACTGTAAAATATTTATTTCTATATTTTTTATTATCTATTCTTAAAGCGGCAATAAATATACTCATTGTTAAAATTGTAAATAGAAAGTCAACACCAATTTAACGGACAATTTTTCGACGTTAATCCGTTGAACAGTAGTTAATGAAAACGTCCAATTGACAAAAGACCAGAAAACACGATTTTATCAGTAATTCATTTTCGAGAACGCGTTCTGTGTGCAGACATAGCTCGCCAAATGAGTACTATGTAAATCCCTTCACGGGATTTCCACAGCTATTTCGATTTTCCACTAAACCCTTTGTGTCATACGGACATTCGTTGATATAAAAAATTCACCTAAAATACCCACCCGTTGAAATGCGGCTGCATCCTGTACCGTTATCGTAATGCTTCACTGAAATTGCTAGGGCATAAAATTAGTACGATTTATCTATTTTTCAATCAACCAAATTCACTTTGAAGTATTACACTCAATTGTGAGTTCTTTTCCAAGTCGCTTTTTACCTTTTTCTATTATCATAGTACACATATGCACAATTAAGTCGTGCTTAATTTAAATCTCAGTACATTTAGCATGATTCTCAAAGGGAACTGACCAACTAATAGTGTTACGTGTTGAACTGCACACAGCGTGCCGCCATAGTTTCATGATCGCGTGGTGTAAACTATTAAGCAAGGAGAATATCAATTGTGATTGTCGGTAATATAGGCGAATGTTGTTGTTCATGGGGGTTTGTTGTGGAAATGTACTGCCCCGGTGTCATCGTTAAGGGGAATTGTAATTTAGGAACGATACCGATGCAAATTTAAACTGTTATCTTGTGGTATCGAATAATTTTGTTATCGTTTCCGGCACCTCCACCATTTCTTATTCTACTACATATTCAATGTACGTACAAGCACTAATAACAGTTCAAATTGCATTTAATCTAAATCGTATGAGCAATATCATTTAGAAATTTAGATATAAGTTGCATTTAGTCCTTAGAAACAAGAATTGACAAATATTGCAGATGAAAAATTAAGTTTTGTTATTCATGTATTATCTTCATGTGTTCTTTAGAGAGGAATTCTGATTTAGGAGGGATATCGTTGCAATTTTAAACTGTTATCTTGTGGTATCGAATAATTTTGTTATCGTTTCCGGCGCCTCCACCATTTTTTATTCTACTGCATATACAATAAACGTACAGGGTGAACAAATAAGAATACAGAGTACTGTATATCAGAAACTGTTCATCGTAGAGACTTTCGGTAAAAAATTTAATCACTAAAGTGGCCAAGAGAAAATGCTGGAAACTATTTTCAAGTTCCTAAGATGGCCGTCAGGGGGCGCAATCGCCATCTCGAATTACAAAATGTGGCTTTTCTCGGAATTCGGCTATATTAAGATGACACAAAGATATGCGCATTTTAAAGTGGAGATAAGTATCAATTTTCTTTATTAAAAACTTTTTTCCGTATCTCTAAAAATAAAACGATGGGGGGCGTTCCAAAGTGGTTGAAAACAAATGTCTATAATTTCAACACGAGTGAACAGAATTTAATGAGCTTGGTGTCGTTGAAAAGAGCTTCTCTTGGGCAATAAATACTACCACTTTGGTGGTGATTGTTATTTCACATGTCGCCGCTAGATGGCGTTTTCAAATTTTTTTTTAGAAATTGCGATTTTTCTTCGAACAGTTAAATGGAACGGTATAACTTTCTCTTTACGGAAAAGTAGTATAATAAAGCCCAAACAAGCTAGTGAAAACCGCATCTCGATATCGTATTCCAAACCTAAGATATTGGTGAAAAACCATTCATCATAAAACTGAACTAATTTCGCCCGATTTTTTTATTCTTTTTTTTTTTTCAAAAATAACGAATGCTATATTCTAAAATTTGTGCTGTGGATTTTGAGAACTTCAAGGAAAAACACTTCATTTTTGTCAAGGCGTTATGTGAATTAGTCGATTTTCTAAATATGATAAGGAAATCCGAAAATGGTTGTTTTACATGAGTAACCCGATTTTGTTTTAGACAATTAGAAATCAAAAAAAATATCGAATCAATTTACTACTTTTAGAGTATATTCTTCCAATTTGAACACTTAACGGGGCATTAAATATAGCTTTAAAGCTTTATACGGTTTCTTGTGGGTGGGTTTCTTGTCTTTGGATACACAGTTGTTACATATTCATAATGGCGTTTACTTTTCGATATGCTACATTTTTGCATCTAATTGGACAAAAAACAATAGAAGGTGCCGAGAAGACAATATAGTTTTACATTATAACATCAAATTGAAATCTTAACCACGGAATGGTTCGAATTGCAAACGAAGTTTGGCATATTGAAGAAATAATCAAAATTTTAAAGAAGTAACAACTGTTTTTATTTGTAAAGAATTGTTCGATTACGATGTTAGATTGTTCTTATGTCGTTAGCCATTTGTTTTTTTTTTTCTCTTTTCATTTTTATCCACGACTTACTACGTTTTGTCTTTTTCTATGAAAAGGCAAAACCTTAAAGTGATAAAGGGATACCCTAAAAGTGGCAAATTGTTGACGATGGATCTATTTTATATCTTTTATGATTCCTAATTGTCTAAAAGAAAATCAGGTTACCCATGTAAAACAACTATTTTCAGATTTTGTTATTATATTTGGAAAATCGGCTAATTCACGAAACGCCTTGACAAAAATTAAGTGTTTTTTCTTGAACTTCTCAAAATCCACGGCACAAATTTTAGAATATAGCATTCTTTTGTTATTTTTGGAAAAAAAAGAATAAAAAACCGGGTGAAATCCGTTCAGTTCTCTGATGAATGGTTTTTCACCAATATCTTAAGTTAGGAATACGATATCGAGGTGCGATTTTCACTAGCTTATTTGGGCTTTATTATACCATTTTTTCGTGAAGAGAAAGTGATACCGTTCCATTTAACTTTTCGGAGAAAATTCGCTATTTCTAAAAAAAAATTGGAAAACGCAATCTAGCGGCGACATGTGAAATAACAATCACCACCAAAGTGATAGGATTTATTGTCCAAGAAAAGCTCTTTGCAATGACACCAAGTTTATTAAATTCCGTTCAGCCATTTTAAAATTATAGGCATTTGTTTGCAAGCACTTTCCAACGCCCCCCGCCACTTTATTTTTGGAGACACGGAAAAAAGTTTTTAATAAAAAAAAACGATACTTATCTCGAGTTTAAAATGTGCATATTTTTGTGTAATCTTAATATAGCCGAATTCCGAGAAAGGCCACATTTTGTAATTCAAGATGGCGATTGCGCCCCCTGGCGGCCATCTTAGGAACTTGAAAGTAACTTCCAGCATTTTGTCTTGGCCACTTTAGTCATTAATTTTTTTACCGGAAGTCTCTAGGATGAATAGTTTCTGAGATACAGCACTCTGCATTCTTATTTGTTCACCCTGTACAATATACGTACAACCTTGTAAGTTCAAATTGCATTTAATCTAAGTCGTATAAGAAATATCATTTACCAATTTAGATATAAGTTGAATTTAGTGCCTAGAAACAAGACTTGAGAGATATTGGAGATGAAAAATTAAGTTGTGTTATTGATGTATTATCTTCATGTATTCTTTAGAAAGGAATTGTAAGTTAGGAAGGATATCATTGCAATTTTAAACTGTTATTTTATGATATCGAATAATTTTGTTATCGGTTCTGGGTTGAGAACGTAGGTTGAATTAAATTGTAATTCTTGTTTTATTGTAGTTTTTAACTTATAAATTCGTAGACAATTCTTAAATTGAGTTTAAATTTGTTGTATTAGTACAAGAATAGTTTTCGTGATTAAATTATAAACTCCCAGATTTCAAATAATAATTATTTTCTCTATATGTTTGCTTCACTCAACAATATCCCGTCGTTAGTCGCGTTTAAATTCAATCGAAATCCGAATTCGACTGAGGACTTCCGCACACGGCACTGTGGTCCTCTCTTAACCCACTTATCGAAGTGAAATTAGATTTGTCGACGGTCCGCGGGCGTCCTTCATCCCTTAACACGGTCCACCACAACTTTTCAAGAAACTTTCGCTTCCTAACTAGCCGCGAACCCCCTCGGAATATTAAGCGTGCCCTTTGGTCGCAAGACGCCATCCCATATAATAATCGACGAGCTGGTCGGAATGGCGCGAAATTCGCGTCGTGATTCAATTTGGAGCTGCGCCTCGGATTCGGTACGTGTCCGACGGTGCAATTTGAAGGGCCGAAGGGTAAGAAACGCGATAATAAGGGGGGCGGAGAGGGACACATGGGGCGTCGTTGCACTTGTTCGCTCGTTCCGTGCATGCAGATGCGACTGAACGGCACTTATCTCGTTTAGATAGGGGAATCCTGGGGATCTAGGAGCGGATTGGAAACACGGGGAGATTGAAATTGAACGGGCTTCTTTCGGACGTAACGATTGAAATCAATGTTTAATAGAGTTTCACGTGGAAGAGGTTTCTCGTACTGGGAACTATTGATAGCTTAACAATTTGGAAAATTGCTGAACTAATCTTTTCAAATTACTACAATTTACATCTATTGAAAAAGATTATAGGAATACAATAGTAAAAATTAAATTAAATTAGATTAAATATTTTGGTGGCATCTAGCGGGTTAGGCTAATTTGAATTTTGAAAGAGAATAATTTTCAGCAATAGCTAGAGCATTATTTACGATTCATCAAATTTTAAAGATCACTATGTTACAGTGTATACTAAATAAAAAAATTTGGTTCGAAAATGTAGCAAAATGTATACACCTTGTAATATATTATAATTTTTCTTGGTTATTTTAAGGCTTGGAGATCCACCAGGAGTGGATGTAATTCATAATTTGCGGCAGTAAATGTATCTCAACGTGCATACCACATACCATGTTGAGATACATTTCGCGTTTTTAGTTTAAAAAATGCAGTTGCTCGCAAAAGTTCTTGTACGAACGATAAATTCAACACGGCAAACGTAACGCAATAAGAGCGAGCAAAGCGGGCGTTGAGAGCATTATTCATAGTCCGTGACGCTGAGTATGCCGACAATTACATATTTTAGCGTTGACAGAAGAGGTGCTAGCGGAAACCTATATTTTACTTAAGCGGTACGCTCCAGTTTGAGCTGTCTTACCTCAGATGGCCCGGCATTACATTCGTGATAAATAACGGACCGTAATAAGTTTTCCAACTACCCGTACGCGGACATTGTTTTGTCAGTTCACGAATTGCCTGCGCGGGTCGTCGTTAATGCGATTTCGTTTAGCCGAACTTTGAAAATGGCAGCAGCGCAGTTTGATTTAGTTCGTGGTCCCTTCCCGGGTTTTATTTTATTTCGATCCCGACTGCATCGACTGGCTTACGTTTCCGGGTGAATTTTCGCCGTCCTAAATTAATTAGCCCTTCCGGAACATTGCGAAATT
Organism: Digitonthophagus gazella; assembly: GCA_036711955.1. NCBI lineage: Eukaryota > Metazoa > Arthropoda > Insecta > Coleoptera > Scarabaeidae > Digitonthophagus > Digitonthophagus gazella. The sequence continues at coordinate 28,822,165 of JASCIT010000005.1, forward strand.
TTAACCGAAAGAAAAATTTTCAATCCCCCCCCGTCTTGTTTATTAACGGGAGTCTTTTTCGGGGAACAGGTGTTTGAGTTCCCGTAATTTGCATTCAACAAGACGACGAGACAAATTTCTTCACCCTCCAGCTGGAACACTCTTATTTAAACCAGATAGGGTGCGAAAGTTTCCATTGGATTTCCGAGGAAGTACTAAATTGGATTTTATGATGTACTTCATAACAAGTGACAACATCGGCATTTCTTAATACAATCACGTACTGGATGATAATATAAATGTTAATGGGGGGAATTCCACAAATTGCTTTCAAAAAAGCAGGTAACAGGTGTTGTTGTAAGAAAAAGAAAAATAACCATGATATATATCTAACGTTACTTTATTGGCTGAATGAGTGGCGGACCGTATACCATTTTCGAGCAGAGTATAATTGATTACTCGCCTCTGAGCTTCTAGTCTGTAGCTTTTCCTACTCCCAAGCTGCAAGCTCGCAGCTGTCGTACAGAGTAAATTAATTGAACGCAGCCATTTGGAATCGATACAATCGGTGGGCTTTACGCCAGGAGATCTGTGGCTTCTGGCACGTCATCAGTGGTCAATCACAATGATTTAATTGGATTCTTGACTTTTGGAAAATTTTGTCATTTGTTGTAGATAAACAATAAAGTATTATTTTAATTAAGAAGTGTAAAAGTCAAGAAAGAAAATTATATAATTTCAATTAAAATCAGATTTGTTGAAATTATAGTCAAAGAATTAAGAAAAATCCAAAAAGCTCTATGATTTTTAATGCACTTTTTAATAAACAAAAAATCACTCATTGTCAGTAGGGTAAACATACCAGTTATTGGACAGTTAAGCTTTTTTTTCAATTTCAGGTCGCTACCACTGGATTATTTTTTAACGGACATTATTCCGCCTATGCCAGATCTTAGTACATATATCCTATTTTAAGCTAACGGGTTTTAAATATTTCTAATATTACAGTTCTCCAGAAAATTTTAAAAAACATGAAAGGGTTCCAAAAAGTTAGTTATTGGACAAAAAATTCAATTACTAGACATAATATTTTCAGTTATTGGACACTGGCAAAGTAATGATTAAAAGCAAATAAATAATTGAAATCAGTGTTCAAAACTTTTATTAACTTAAAACTAATCACTTAGGTGTACCTATTTTTCATTTCATTTTGGTACATATTAAATAGTTCTTCGACTTCCAAGTCGTCATGTTCTGTTCCATAGTCTTACGAATCTTCTTCACTTCCCATTTTTGGTTCCTCACACATTTTGCTGTCAGGTTTTATTTTATCGTTTGTTTTGATTCCTTCTTCACTTTCTATTTTTGATATATCCTCATCATCACTTTCCTCAGTGAAACACATGTGATACAAGAATAAATCCTTATCACCTCCTTCAGGAACATGTTCATTATGTTTTTTCGGAACACATCGTCGGTGAATTCTTTTCTTGCAGCTATCACATGTCAGGTAATTATTTTTTATTGTACGAACTTTACATACAAAACATAAATTATTATTTTTGTCAGTATCTTGCGCAGTCTTTTTTAAAGCTTTAGCGGCTGCACTCTCTTCTCTTTTTTGTTTTCTCTCCAATTCTTTATTTTCTAATTCTAACTTTATAGCACGTTTCTTTTCAAAACTCTCTTGATACTCTCTAGATGTTATAGCAAAGGAAATTCTTTCGATATTTCGTTTATTCTTCTTTCTTGATGGTTTTTCGGAAGGTACTAAGTAGTCACCCATATTTTTATTAGTAGAAGGCAAACTGAAGATACTGTTTTTGCCAGGTTTTATGACAAAGTTTTGTGTTATATTAATTTTTTTCTCCTTTGAAATTTGATCCTCAGATGAATTCAATTCAGCATCTAAATTTATTTTAATTGGCGCACTTGATGGTTGGTTTTCAGATGTATCTAATTCAGGTTCAGCCTCAGTCAATTTCAATACCTGATTATTGATCCTACCACGTCTATCATATCCATGTCATATTTTTTATCATTTGGCAACGAATCTAGTTTTTCAAAATAGCTCCATATTTTGTACAAAGTGAAAAATTTTTCGGTAATGCCTTTGTTAATCAAAAGATCGTCGAAAGATTTAAATTTTTTGATTAAATCTTCTCCAGTCAAACTGACAAATGTGCTATGGTCCATGCACGAGGGTGGCATTTTTATCTAAAAAAATTTGTGTGCCGCATTTCTATATGACATGTTGTTATTCTTGACTTCATTTACCGTTGCTTCCATCGATTCTGCCCTATATTTATTTTTCTTTGGCATGCTTGAAAACTAGACACATAAAAAAACTCACAATCAGTTATAGGACATATTGTAAACCAGTTGTTGGACAGGCGTCCAATAACTGGTTACACTGTGAATATTGACACCAAAATCGAAATGCTGGAAACAGAGAAGACGTACTACGATATCACACAAAAAGTATACAAACTTGGCAAAATGTAGTTATTGGACAGGTGTTCAACAAATGAAAATAGTCATATTTTAAAGACAGTTATTGGACACCTCTCTAGAACATAACCTATCTTACAAATATATTGGTTTAAACCTTAAAAATACTTCCCTTTACTGCATTAGTATCTTGTAAATTTATAAGGAGCACTTGGGTAAAATTCCACCACTAATTATAACACTAAACTTCACGTAAGATTTCTTAAGATAGGCACAAGAAAACCGGCTTTTTTGTGCATGATTGAAGAATCTCGCAATTGGCGCCAAAACAGAAACGCCAATAAAATGTTATTTATGTCAATATCGATACTCACAGTACAATGGGACCATCTCAACAAAACTGAGCAAACTACTGAATACAGAATTCTTATTTTCAGTTGAAATAATTGGGATGTCCAATAGCTTGCACGTATCCAACAACTGGTAGGTTTACCCTATATAAATGACTGTAAAATAAAATTTAATTAAATCTTTTGTTAGAACGTGTCTATGTAAATCGTACTTATACTCATTCCCACTTAATACCAACTCCTAGTTTTTGCTATTCCATTTTCGGTAACACAACACCGCCCGGTTTTGAAAGTTAAACTTCGAAAGTTAGCGCCGGTCCGATGTCGGCGCGCTATAGCGCAAACTATTTCCATAATTTCCGCGGCCCCGGTGCGAGATGGGGTGCCGTTGCGTCAGATAACCGCCCCCCAGAAACAGTTTTAGCTACATCTGCCGCATTAGACCGAGCAATTTTAGCGAAGGGTGCGACCGGCGACGGTTTGTTCTTCTTCGCGCCAACGCTATAAATCGTAAAGTGCATTAAACACGTCCCTCCGATGGCTTCCCTAACTTCTCTCTGGGTAGTTTTACTAAATACGTTACGGTTAACCCTGGTTCTACAGCTTCCACTAGGGTTTATTTTAAACCACTACAGAATTAACCAGTGGTTAATACTTAATACCACTAAATTTAAGCCACGAAATTAGTAAGATAAAAAAAAATTGTGTTGTTAAACATAAAATATCACATTATTTACTATCATTTTATACATGATGGGATATTAACTTAAATACCACATCAATAGTGGTTTATGACCAATATAGTTCATGTCAGTTTGCTTACTACAACACATAACTTGAAATATACGGGAATAAACAGGAGGGGATTAAACAGGGATATATTCATAAATTTATGTATAAATCTTTACTACTGGTTTATCTATACTATCATTATTCATTTCGATTTGTGGTTATACCCTTAAAAATAAAATACAACGTTAGGAATTTTATTGAGTATCGAGGAAATGTCTCTCTAGACGAAACCTCATGAATTGCATATAAGAGAAATTTATTAAAAGGACGATGGTATATTACACACGTTATAAACATGATCGTGGGAATATCCCTTGGGACGGTGGGTTGTACTCTGGGGTGTACCAAGAACGAAATTGCCTATTCGATGTGAAATATTTATAGTCGACAGGGTAGATATTGCAAGGAGTCGCGACGTTGTCGGAATTAATCGAGAGAAGGTTCACGGCCGTATGCCATGTGAAGGACCAAGGACACAGGAAATAGAATATGGGACATATAATATCCGGGAAACTCAAGATGAGCGATACTCGGTTCCTTCCGGTTTCAGATAACTTCGTTTTAATAACCAGAAAATTTTCTAACCGATATATCAAATTTATCATTTCATACCAACAATCCCTCTTGCAAATAAATACAATTAAAAACATTTTCCATTAATTCACTTGAAATTCCCATTATGTTGATTAACCTTCAAAGTTAGCAGCTTAAGTTCAGACATTTTCGCGTTTGCATCTCCCAAAGGATACATTCGTTAGAAACTGCGTCAGTTGTGGTATCCCAACGACCCCTTTTAACATTTCTAGTGGGAAATAGGTTGAATATATGTAATTTAAGTAAGTGGTTTGCTAAGTTGATACTTTTAATATATTCTTTTTGGTTAAAATTTTTACTCTAATCTAAAAAAAATATCTAGGTAATCGATTTACATTAGTACATCAACCGAATGACTACTTCTTATACATGAATAAGACCATTACTGAAATGGAAAAAGTAGACCACTCATCCACTAATTTCTAGTGTGGTTTATTATTCATAGGATAATTATTATTAGAACGCGTGCTGTAATTTCATTTGATAGCTTGATATCAAAGGTTAAACTGAGTCTTTAAATTATACATGAATCAAGTCGAGGTTCGTTTATATGCTCTATAATCGTGATTGTGAACGTTTTATATCGACCACCATCTTTTTTGTAATTGTATTACTTGAATATTTTATTTATTTATAAACCTTTCTCTTCTAAAGAATAATAGAAAAGATTTTAAAAAAAATCTGATGACTGATTTCTTAAGAGCAATGAAACCTTAGGAGATTAAAAAAGTACTATTGTAATTATAAGCTTATAAATTACAACGCACCTGTACATTAACAAACTTGAAAGAAATTATTTAATTAATTTTTAATTGAAAATTCTCTAACTAAAGCAGAGACTCATTCCCTTTCGGTCGTAATTATATTCATTTCACGTTAAATTTCCTAAGATAAAAAGAAGATGAGAACGGAAGGGAAAAGCCGAAACCAACGACCGGGATCTCATTATCCTTTAAAATTTCTCCACTCGAAACTACTTTAAACCGTCTAGTTAAAACTTGCGACTGCAGCGATATAACGCCTAGGCTCGCAAACCGAATTACGGCCAGAAACAATTCATTAAGTAACCCGAAGGGCCGTCGTGAAAAGGCACCGTGATTTATTGCCGAGGACGAAGGTCCCGAAGGCTGGGTTTTTCTTTCGATTCAACGTCCTGCCGAGTGCCGCAGTTCTTCCGCAGAACACAAAGTCAAACCAGGGTCCAATGTAAATACGCTAACGATGTTTGAGCCGTTCCCATGATTAATTCCTTCGTGATCTTCCCAATCCTGTTTGATATCCTCTTTTTGCGACGTAAAAGAGCTCGTCGTATATTTTTCTAAGTTTGTTTTTTTAGGTATTTATAAACATGGAAGAGGACATCGAGGAATCGAACACGCGGATAACACTCTCGGAAGTGAATTGGGGCAGAATTCTATCTATCAGGATTTAGAGCCGAACAGGATTGATCAGATTCTATTCCTGAGCCCGAATTATACCGTTGTACAAGCTCAAACTAGGACTACAGCTTTATTGCATTGTGAGGTGACCAATATTGGGAATAATACCGTAAGTAATAATTATAGGAATATTATAATAGTAATAAAAAATAATTGAATTATTTTCAAGTATAATTTCTTTTATATTTTGCTCTTATTTTAGGTCACATGGAAACGAATAAGAGATTACAAACTATTAACATTTGGATTATTAACTTATAGTAGTGATAATAGATTTTTTACTAGAATTGGAAAAAATGGAAAGGTAAGTTTGTAGTGATACAACAAAAAACATAATTCACTGATATTTTACTAACGTTATGTAAGCTACGGTTCTTTGTCAGTATTAAAGCTGCAAAGTACACGTTTGTAGATGTGTGTTTGCTAATGGACTTCAATCAAACGTAATAAAATATTTATGCTAACAGAAGCTTCGCCTATTCAACGGAAAATACGTTCTATCCGATACATTTTACATTTGCTTTCAACTTCTCTCTATTTCGAAAACTGAAATTAACTTAAATAATAAATAAATAAACGCATCAACTTTTATTCGAAAGCTTTAAATAATTTTCGTTATAGTTTGGTTCTTCTGCTAAATTCTTTGCAAATATTTTTATGCTTAGTTCAGGTCGTTTTGGAAACAGGTGTCCGTAATGTCTTTTTATAGCGTCGCGGTTCCATCACATAAAACGTAATAGCATGGTGTGTCGCATTTATCTACGGCCGAGTAGGTCATACCATGAATATTCAAGCAGGTAGTGTTTGGATATTTTTTCCTTGTTGCGTAAAAGTGGACTGTATTAAAAGTTTTAGTATGTAGTTTACTTTTCACATACATTTTATAGCATTAAATTTTAAATCATCGTTAACCTTTTCAGGAATAATTTCAGGAAACCCAACTTAATTCTTAAAATAAAAAAAGAGTGAGACTTAAAAAATTTTGATTAAAACTTTCTAAATACTAAGAATAATTAGAAACTCTTAAAGAAGTGTTGCTTACTTAATCCATATATTTACGAACTCTTCTAGACATAATTTTAATAAAACCCACGCTAGAACCAAACTTTATTGCAGTTCAATTTGAGATTATTAGCATTTACATGCGCGAATTTACATACATGAATGTGAATGGAAATACTCTGATACTCGCTCAAATTTCCATACACGAATGAAATGAAAGTGGAGAACTTGGGTGCTTCTAACATATTATTAATTTACTTTTCATATTTTAAAATTTTAAATACGAGATTTTATTAGATCGATGTAACTTTTTTATGTATTTTATTTTAACGGGATTTTATATTCAAAAAGGTACGTGAGTCTAGAGTTTTAATAAACAGATAGGGCTTATTTTCGATTCCAAACTCGAACATCTCGGGGAAAAACGAAAACTCGAGAGATTACAATAACCAAACCCATCGGGAGCCGAGATATTAAAATTCCCGATGGCGACATGAAAAAACTTTTTTATTCATTTCAACTGAAAGCGAGGATATTATCAATCAGGTTCGTACCGCTGCCAGTTTTGACTCCCTATTCAGTTTTTTACGAGTTTTTATCAATGGAAACAATGCAGGTCGCGCTGATAGAACCGACTGGGAAAAAAAATCGTTACGGTCCTGGTTATGATTAATGGCTATCGTAAAGTTTATGGTTTAATACGATCTTGGATCGAATTACGTTCTTTTTTGTTTTAATCTAACAATAAGATTTTATTGTATTTTTACTAAATAATATTTTTTAGGATTGGTGCTTGCATATTAGATATGTTAATTATAGTGATGCTGGATTATATGAATGCCAAGTTACTTCACATCCTCCTTCTAGTATTTTTATTGATCTACACTTAGTTGGTAAGTATAAATTAACATAATTCTATTTAATTTAATGTTGGTGTTAGCTTTGTAATTATCACTTTATTGATTTTCAACATTATCGATTACATCAATTATTGACCACATAGACAGTTCATTAGCTTCTCTGTGATGTTTGATAATTAGTTCAAAGTCAGCTATCCGCAATCATAACCTAATAGATCGGTTCTAGATCCGTCTGGTATTATACTGAAATAGTAGATAATCCAAATGTAAAGCGTTGCTCCAAATGTCAGCAATGCTATCAGTCATGTGTCAGGTGAGCACAGATCCGATAGCGATTGAAATTATTCAGATGGACGCGAGTCGCATAGTAATTGATATTTGTACCGAATTGTAAATAATTCTCGTCGCGACTGCGGTTGTTCTGCGAATTTGAATTCGAACAACAAACGGAACAATCGATCAATCCACAATTTAACGTAACATAGGATACAGTATTTTTTGTAATAAATTAATCAAATTTTGATAAATTTAGGGATTACATGGAATTCAAAGAGGTTAACATATGGATATTATCCTTTATAATAATATAATGCGATAATAAATTAATTATTTTACTTAAATTTTTAGGCATATATTTGAGCAATACTTTATTTTATTTTTATTTAAAATTATAAAGAACTTGGTTCTCAGAACTACAACACAAGGAAACTGCATTTTTGTTGCATGAAATATTATGACTAATATTATACTTTCTCTAAGTGCTGATTTGAGATCTGAAGGCAGATTGTTCGTATCAGCTTTAATTTTTGAAATATAATTAAAACGCGTTTTTTAAGAAAAATCTATATTTTATCAAAAAATTTTCTTTTATAAGATATTCTTGCTTGACTTGGTTCACGAAGGCTGTTTTTAATGCTCCAACAATAGTCTGCCATCATGTGAGCATTCCAGTGACCCTGGTAACGTTCCTCCATAGTTCGAATGTCTTGATGGAACCGTTCCCCTTATTCTTCACTCAGATCACCAAGATTTACAGGAAAACAGTCCAAATGACTGTGGAGGAAGTGTAACTTGATGCTCATATTACATCCAAGCTGCTGGAAGTGTACCAACATCAGCTCAATATGTTCCGCATAGCTTTCGTCCTTTTTGTTTCCCAGAAAATTTTGTGCAGTCCAAACGAATTCATTCCAGACATTTTTTTCAATATCAGTCATGTAACTATTAAAGTTTTCATCCTTTATCAACCTTCTTATTTGAGGACCATCAAAAATTCCGGCTTTAAGTTTCTCTGTGCTCAAGTTATGGAACTTTTTAGCGATGTATTTAAAACATTCACCATCCTTGTTTAGAGCCTTGACAAATTGTTTCATAAGCCCTAGTTTGATATGTAAAGGTGGCAGTATTATACGATCCCTGGACACAAGGGGATCATTTATCACATTTAGCTTTCCCGGAACCATACTTTGCCTGGAAGGCCAATTTTTTTTAACCCAGTGCTCAGACTTAGCTCTGCTGTCCCACAAACAAAAAAAAACATTGATATTTTGTATAGCCCCCTTGTTGTCCAAGAAGAAAATTCACCATCTTTAGATCTACACATATCAGCCACTTGTGTTCATTGTACTTGATTTTATCCATAACAGAAGCTACAGTAGCATATTTTTCTTTGACTGTACCTGAATGTGCAATCGGTATCGAACCCAGTTTATTACTGTTATGCATAAGTACACATTTTAGGCTACGTTTTAAAGAATCAATAAATAAACGCCATTCATTTGGATCATACTTCCTACTCCCATTGCTTTCGATAAACCAGGAACATCTGAACAAAAAGCAAAGTCGTCATCTTTAGCAAAGAATGGAAGCAATTCTGTCCCTCGGTTACGACACTATGAAATTCTTGTTTCCTCGGTTACAAGATTTCTTTGCTTTAATCGAGAAGCTAGAATCTCCTATGCTTTTTTAGAAAGACCAAAGTCTCTAACTAATGCACTGAGGTCTTTCTGATTAAAGGGCTGGGGCTCAGAAGAAATTGGGTTAAAATAACTTGTCCCACTTTCATCACTTAAAGAAGACCTTGTTTCAAACGTTTTAAACGTGTCTAGCTGTATCACAAAAACTAGAGCTGCTAAAGAAAAAAGGTAGGCAGATTTGAAATCAGCGACCTCCGATTAGTAAAAAAAGGCATACATGTCAATGCAACAAAAAAAAGGTTTAATTTTGTTCCCTTGTGTAATCAAAGTTTTGATTTGTTAGTAAGTATAAGTAGTGTCTGAATGAAAGATTTCTAAAAACATAAAATTTTTAACAGAGGTATTTACACAAATACCTGGTAAAAGCAATTTTAAAATTTCAAAATTTAAACTAGAGTTTAAATTTTCAATAAGATTTGTGTATTAGTTTTTGAGAAATTGTGTTGCAAATAGTTCATTGTCCATTGGATTATTTCCAAGAGATCTCTTTCCTAAACTATTATTCTGATTTACTTGAAACTTTCAGTGAACGTTGTAAATATGGGATTAAATAATAAAGAAATATAGGGGGATGTGGGTACCTTTGGTACGGTGGTATACTTGGGACAATTAATCCAAACCGAAGACTTAATTGAATTTGCCCCATTCGCTTACTTTAAATTTACTACTGCTACCCTACAGTGCCATATCGTCGAAATTCGAAATGCAGTCAGTTATTTTAACCTTAAAAATTGGACGTTTGCGTTGATGTTGTTTCAAAGTAAAAATCGGGTGCATCAGCCAAGTACTGGTTATAACTATGTTTATTTACAATACTTAATAAATTATTATTGGTGAAGTTTACAAACTGTTTTTGATCAATACAGCTTGCTGTCTTTTATTTAAGTCCTATACTAAAATTAAAAAAAAAAAAAACAAAAATGTAGACAAACTACAATGAGGTATGTTTGGGGCATTGAAATAAAGGGATATTTGGGATGTCCCAGACATACCTCCAGTATACAGTATTGGAAAAAAGTAGAGCAACTTTTAATTTATGTAAATTAAATTTGAAATTAATGCTTTTCCTTAAGGTTTACATTACTATGGTAGTGTTTATTATATAGCATTTATGTAGTGAAGATTTCACAAAGCTAGCCTTATTTTATTAGAAATAAAATAAAATTATAAAAATTTGGTTGGAAAAGAGTAAAACAACTATGCTAAGAAATACAAACATATGGCAAATAAGAACGAGTTTTTGGTAAGATACATTCGATAAGACCAGTCTTCAACATGCCTCGTGGTGTAGCTGTTTGTAAAACTGTGTTTGTTAAACAATGTGATATTGCTCATAAATTCTCTTTTCACAAATGCGTACTATCGAGAATTATTAAACAATATCGTGAGACGGGTCTTGTAGACTTGAAGAAAAAGTGTGGACGTCCCAAAAAACCAATAAATGCATTAATCGAATAATTGTAAGAACAGCTAAAAAATATCCATTTTATTCTTCAGCCAAAATTAAGGCTGAGTTAGAAGAAACACACAATTTGGAGGTATCAGCACGTACAATACGCAATAGATTAATTGAAAATAAACTATTTGCCCGAAGACCATCGAAAAAGCCTCTTCTATAAAAACAAATAAAGCCGCAAGACTACTGTTTGCACGCACCCATCAAGGGTGGACATATAATGAATGGAAAAAGGTATTGTTTAGTAATGAATCCAAGTTTAACTTATTTAAAAGTGATTGAGTGCAATATGTGAGGCGACTAATAGGAAAAAGGCTGACTTCTAAGTACATGCAGCGAACATTATAACATGGAGGAGGTTCTATGATGGTTTGGGGATGTTTCTCTGGTTTTAGTGTAGGCCCTATACACCGTATCATGGGAATAATGGACAGATTTATGTGCCGTGATATATTAAGAAATGTTGTGGAACCTTATGCCGACGAAAATCTGCCTATCGGTTACAAATTTCAACAGGACAACGATCCTAAACACACATCTAAACTGGTAAGGGAATGGTTTGAACAAAATAAAACAAATTTGATGACTTGGCCGTCACAGTCACTAGATTTAAACCCTATAGAAAACCTATGGAAAATAATTGATGACAAAATTAGAAATAAAATTTACAAAAATGGTGACGAATTATTCGCTACTATTTGAAATGAATGGTCTAAAATATCAAAAGAAACCATTGACAATTTAATACACTCAATGTCACGAAGGTGCCACGATATCATTAATAATAAAGGAGATTGCATTAAGTACCAAAAAATCTTTTCTTTTTGTTCAATTTAACTGTTATTTACTTATAAATTATTAAGTTGTTCTACTTTTTTCCAACCCAACTTTTACAATAGTGTTTGATTTCTATAGAAATAAAGCTATCTTTATCCAATTTTGGCTAAACAATTACTACATGATACACATTGCTATAGTAATGTAAAACCTGACGAAAAACATAAATTTAAAATTTAAGGGTACATTCTCATCAGTAAGACCGAAAAATAGGCTATTTTTTATGATTTTTTTTTTTTTTTGAGGAAAGTAATAACTCTAAACATTCGCGATTTTTCAGGTATATTTGTCGTACTGTGAAGTATATTTAATTTAAAAAATTTTGAATTAATTTTATGATAGCCCCGAGTAGGGTACGTTGCACCGTAAACCGCTGCGAAAAAAGGGCCTCGCTGGCGACCTTCCTACAGATCATAAGATTCATTTGAAACAAAAAATGGAAAAAGATTCTTGTTTATGAGTGTGGTTATGGCATGAACCACGAAAAATGAAATCTATCCAAAAATAACAAAATGGCGGCGTTTTAAAATTTATGTGTTTTTAATGAATTTTTTCGTTACCTTTTTGTTTATAAAAAAATCAATTTACAACGTATCGGCATAATTGTGGTTCATGCGACAGAGGGTTTAATTACGCGTATTTAAAAAAAAACATTAAGATTCGTTGAAAATTGACTGACGTGAGTTATCACGGTCGCTAGCTCGAAAAACGTTGTTTTCCAGAAAACGGGTTTAAAGTTTTAAGTATAGTTTTTCGACATAAATGTTTATTTTTTGATATTTACCGCTAGTCAGCTATTCCAGGGCCATATAATAATCCTTCGGCTTCTTCAAAATTGACTTGCTCCTGCAATCTTTCATTTTTTCTGGCCATTCTCGCCACGATTGAATGAATCGACGTTAACCGCTCGGCATCTTTTATGCGGTTAGTGTCGCGAGTGCAAGCATACTCGTATGCATTTGGGCCGATGGTCACTCCCATGATCGACATCATTTGCAAAATCGGTTTTAAACCTTTAGGCATTTTAAAAAATACACGCACTGAGACGTCAAAAGCACGTGAGCCGCGCGACGTACTTTGACTCGGTCGGTTCGGAGACTCATAACTTTTGAACCCTTACGAATTTCGATTTTTCCTTTTAACATGATATTCTAGACAGTCATAGCTATCTAATTCCGCAAAAAAACAATTTTTGCCAAAATTTGACCCAAATGACGAGAATGTACCCTTAATTTGCAAATATTAAAAGTTGCTCTACTTTTTTTCCAATACTGTACATAATTGGCTCTTGAATAACCCATGCAAAACAATTACAATTTACGAATTAACAGAATTTCTAAGAGTATTTTCTGAAACCTTCATAAAAAAAATATTGAAAGTAGATTCCGAAACACCGGGATTTATCCATATAATGACAAGATATTTACGGAAGAAGCAGACTTTCGAATATCTGTTGCAACAGCTTGAAAATATAAACCTGATTTATCTAGTAATATAAACGTTGTTAACGATTCTGTAGTGGATATTCCCAATAAGGCGCCTCAAATATGTTCAAATGAAGACGACTTTCATAATATTCTATTAACATCGAATACGAATTTAATCTCTTTTGAAATGTTGAAGCCATTGCCTATTGCACCGCCAAGAAAAGTGTAGGAAGGAAACCAGGTTGGACAAAGATATTAACAAGCACACCCGAAAAAATTTTAATAGAAAAAACATTGAAAATCAAGAATGAAAAATTTCGAAGAAAAAGAGAAAACGTTAAACAAAGGGTTAAAAAGAAATTTGCATCACCAGAATCGTCAGAAACGGAAGAAGATGAAGAAATCAATCATGCAGAAAATGATGATGTACCATACTAAATTCTCATCATTTATTTAATGAAATCCGTCCCATACATACCTTCCATCATTTTGTGACTGTCCCATACACACCTATGCAAGGTACGTTTGGGAGAAAGTACAAATGATCACTTCTACTGCAACAAGACTCTAACCATGTGAAAAAAGGACATCAAATAATTTCCAAAATATAGTATCTAAATGTAAATTTTTATGTATGGGCACAATTAAATGGATTATAAAAAGTGTCCCTAACATACCCACCTTCCCCTATATTTTGAAATTATTAAACTCATGTAACCCGTTAATCAAAAGTGAATATTATTAAATTCACTTACAAAACAAAAGAACTGATTTCTAACAGGATAGAGATATTAATGTTATAGGATGTTATACTAAAATTTAATATCTCTTCGTTTTATACGTTTAATTCTAGTAAAAAAAAATGTTTATTCGTTTATTGATGATCAAACGACAAAACAAAAATAATAGCTTAAAGTATTTGCAATATTTCGGTAAATTGGGAACGAACATGCCCCAAAAACTCTCCATTTTTTTTTGTTCTCTTTTTGTACAATTTACGCTCTAATTGGCCAACGTTTCATACGTTAATAAACAAAAATCGTATTTTATAAAATACTGTCAGGTCGAAAAATTTTTATGTGTTATTTTTTAGTCTTTTTTTATGACAGAATTCACAAAAATTTTCCGCTTAATGTTTTTTAGTATTTTTTTATTGCTATTTACGTATCTATTATTTACAATAGACCATTTTATAGGTATTTAATGTTTATTTTTATTATTGAAATAATCCATTAGTTATGAGTAGTTTGGAAAGTTTTGAAGGTGTATAAGTTACATATGGTGTATATTTATTTAGAGTAGAAAAAAATATGTATAGTCTGTTACATCTAAATGTTAGAATAATTGTTAATTTTCTAAATCTTTAGGAATCTTTTAAAACTTTCCTGAAAAATGTCTATTTTTTTAATACCAATCAGAATTATTAGTTAGTATAGGGATAGAAATATAGTGAAATCTCCCTTGTGCGGACACCAACGGGACCCACCAAAAGTATCCGTTCGAGAGGAGTGTCCGCTTAAGAGAAATACGAAGTACTGATATGAGAGTCGGACGGTTCCATGAGAAACTGTCCGTCCAAGGGAGGTCTCCGTTCAAGAGGCGTATCCGCGAAGGGGAATTTCACTCTACATTCACAATTAATAATTTTCATAATTTTTCTCAAAGCTTTGACTGTATAAACTACATCTTACAAAAAGACTTGATTTTGATTTATGTGTCGGAATTTTAAAAGATTTACTACATTAAAAGTACAGCTTAGACAGCTACATCTATATGAAGTAACCTGTAAACTATTCAGATTTTAGAGAATTTTTAAAATGTTAATATTAACACAGCTTTTCAATCGAACTAATTCTCATCAATTAATCATCTTAATATACCAGTGATTAACATATAAAAAAGTTATTAAAATAAAATGATGATCAATCATCATACTATAGATTCCTACTATATATAATCAATACTTTCAAATTTCAGAAGCTCGTGCTGAAATCCTCGGAGGTCCCGATAAAATAGTCAAATCTGGTTCAGCACTCCGCTTATGCTGCATCCTGCAGCGTTCTACAGAACAACCAGAGTACATTTTCTGGTACCACGGTCAAAGAATGATAAACTTTGACCTCATAGGTGGCGCTACGATTCGTCACGGTCAGCAGGAAAGCGAACTCTACATCCCAAAAGCTCAATCAGAACACGCAGGAAATTATACTTGCATGCCCTCAAATACACGTCCTGTAAGCGTAACCGTTCACATCCTGCAGAGTGAGTAATAAGGGACGTAAAGGAATCTATAAACACGGTATATCGATTTCAAAATGGGCGGATCCCAAATGATAAAAAGCTCTTCATCACCGCTTTTATTGTCATTCCAACGATAGAGTTCGTTTTTCAAATTAAAATGGATCGATTGCTTAATTGGAAATTATATTTAGGCATAATAATGCTACCGTGCAATCGTAATTTGTGGGTAATATCCGTTTTAATTACGTTTTTCGATTACGAGGTTGGAAATTTGTTTTGATTACGCCTCCACCGAAATGGATTTTAGATCCGATTTATACACCTCAACTTCCAGTTAATAATATAACAGTAAAATATTTAATTACAACTTTGTTTGCTGAAAACGTGAAAATTGAAATTAATAAAATACATGATGAGTTCCTTTGATTTTTTGGAATTAAAATAAACTTTGGTGTTTATTTACGTTTAAAATAATTAATAATAAACAAAATTAATTATTTTAATAATTATTATTTATTTGATTCATTTAAATGTAAATGTAAAATACTGCTCATATATTACTTTAAAATTTGTTATAGTCCTTGATTGAAACATGTTTAAAAACATGTAAAATACTTCAGGAAAATAAATCTGAAAAAATTGTAAAGTTTTGTTTTATTATACGGAAAATATTTTTAAAAAAATCTAAATATGATAAAATTATAAGCGGACCGTACAAAAACGTAATTTAAATTCCGTTATTTTCGAGGTAGATATTTTTTGCTATTTCTGGCAATTCACATTAGAAAACGTACCAAACTTAAAATAGTCTGAAATAACCGTTTTAAATTTTCAGGCGAAAAACCGGCCGCCATGCAGCACGGCAGCAAAAACTTCACCACTACGACGTCTTCCTGCAGCATGGCGTTTCGCAGTTCCATTTCAGTTCTCCTGCTGAATATTTTCGCACACGTATACCCCAGGTGATGGATATGCCACTACGTGACCGCATTTTAAACGCGTTTTGTAAGCGAAACCACTAGAAAAAAAGATACTAGGAGCTGAACTCAGAACTGAATAGAGAAAAATAACCAAGATTATTGTGAGTGAGTTCTACTACTTAAAGATTGATGTCCAACTCGAATTATAAGTTGAAGAATAATTTTTGGTGTTATAAAGACAATCTCAAACGATTTAAGCCAAGAAAAATTTTTTGAGGTAATAGATTTAATTAGAAAAATTTTATACTTATTTATTTATATAAGATGTAATCAACAATTAAGGGATTATTTGTAAGATATGGATTTGTTAAATCGTTTATTAAACAGGAAATTAGAATAATCCAGAAACGATAACGATGGAATAAAAGGGTTCTTACCTATCAAGTTTAGTTGATCATCCAAAATGGAATAAACTTTGAACAAATTTTATGAGTGTAGTTTTTCCATTTTAAAGATGCGAATGCCGCAGTATTAAAAAGAATTGGGTCAAAGGGTAATAAATTAACACTTGTTAGCTCATGTTAACTTCAAATTTCTCTTTATTGATAGCAAATAGGGTTGGAATCCGTTTACATAAATTGCATGAAAAAGATGTATACTCCTTCCACATTCTTTTTGTATTTAAGTCTATACACATTTGAGCAAAATGTTTATCCAGAACACAGGGTGTTTATAAATTAATATCGGGGTTTTAACGCTTTATAATATTTATTACATCAAACTTACAGTTATAAATATTATGTCAAATGAAAGAACAACTCAAACAGTTTTGTTTGTTGGCACCAGTGTGCATGTGCGCGAAATGTTTCTGCTACAATCCGCTAGAGATTTCCTTTTTTGGTGAACTTACTGTAACTGGCACTTTTTACCTTGATACATTAGAGCAATGGTTCTTCCCTCAGTTGGAAGAAAATGAGCCAGAGGACTTCATTTTCCAGCAAGATGGTGCGCCACTTCACTGGCATAACGATGCATGCATGGCCTCCACGATCTCCTGACCTAACGCCATGCGATTTTTACCTTTGGGGCTTCACAAGAATCGTGTGTGCGTGCCTCTGCTACCAGCTGACTTGAATTAAGAAATCGAATGGAAGCAACTGTTGCTACAATTACTGAATACACACTTATCAACGTTTGGGAAGAACTCAACTATAGACTTGATGTGTGCCGTGTGACAAATGGTTGTCACAGTGAACATTTATAAGGTTCTTGGTAAAACTGTTTGAGTTGCTTTTTCATTTGACATATTGTCACGCGTCACTCGCTTGTTCCTAATTACGGGGCTAAATAAGCAAGAGGTATACTTACTTCCCTGCTGGGGCGTTCCTTGGAGCTGTACTAACACTTGCAGGGGGAGAGGGATGTACCAGTAACACACCACTTGACGTTTACTGCCTTTATTACCACACGGCGGAGCTAGCACCTGGAACCTCTTCGAACGAGCTGACGGTGGGCCGATGACCAGGAACCAAGAAGTCGTCCCTACCATCGAATTCCCTGCCTTCTTATACTCGTTCGATTAGGCGTTTGTGCTAACTCCGCAATATACAATGACCCCCTTTCGGGGCTTTGCCCTGATCGTGGCAATATAATTTATAATTGTATATGTAATGTAATAAATATTATAAAGAGTTAAAACCCCGATATTCATTTATAAACACCCTACATACCAGTCGTTTAAGTAGTTAACACATTATCTCCTGTAAAATTCCATTTTTACAAGTTCAGCCCTTGATACGCTAACATGGAAGAATGCCAGAAACTCACTGAACCTATTTGAAACGCCGGATAACATTTTTTAAAAACTATGCAGATTTCTAGTAAATTTTTCAGAAATGATTTTTTCTTTTAAGTTAAGCCATTTTCCTCAAGACGGTACAAAAATATTACTACCTACAATTTCTTGTGGTACTGTACTTTTATACTTGAAGAAGCTATCAAAGTCATTTCTAAACCAAATTCATGAAAAATATTAGTAGTTACAGCTTCTTTCGGAAAATAATGTTAAATAATAGATTCTTCTAAAGATAGCTTCATTCACCTGCGTCATTAATTGCCGAAGCTTTTCAGCATGCAGACATAAGTTCCCTGTTGAGGTTATGTTGTTAGTTCAAAAGATCTAACATTTGATTCAAAATGACATTTTATGTTACTATCCTATATGAAAATATTAACTGTTGTCGTTACAGCTAAAGTTTATAAGGACTGATTTGCAAAATCAGGATTGGAGTCGTTCGTTGAACGATGTCGTTCAGTAACGACAATTACAAAATAAGACTGTTAATCAGAGTTTTTTAACCTTTAAAAGGTAACGTGGGGGTAGAAGTACCCCCACATCTAAAAAAAGAGGTATATTAAAGGTCCATAATGTCTTAAGTAAATAGAAAAATAAATGGGGATAATCAGACACTCCACGTTACCATTTATATTCTACTTTCCCATGTTACCCATTAAAGGTTAAGAAGGGCTGTAATCCTCTATAGAGTATTCTACAGCAAAAGCCAGTGACTCGTTTCTGCAGTCTGTCCAAAAATTGGCATCAGTGAAAATCCAAGTATTCCTTCTCCACTTAGGCCCGGTCTTACGAAACACAGAATCAATTAATCCTCGAATAATTGCTATAGTTACGCCTTTTTTAAGTAATGTGAGTGGCTGAAATAGAAGTTATTCTGGCAATTATTCCGAGAATAACTTATTCTGCCTTTTATAAGACCGGGCCTTAGGCCGGTTTTAGTGCCCAACCGACGGTCAGCGCTGACGTCGGTCGCGCGTAGCTTAGTGCCGTTTCACATGGGGCGTATGATCAGGACAGATCGTCAGCGCTGGTCATACGCGCCGATTTTTTATACGTGACGTACGCCTTGCACATGTATGTCGTATGGTCAGCAACCGACAAGCCGCTGTTGCCACTGGTACGCACTGACCATCAGTTCTCATGTGAAGTAACTCATTTTAAACAATGACTCGTGCGCGCGCTGACGATACGACGACGCACTGGTCCGAGGTATGCCCGTCGTACCAAATCATACGTACTGATCATACGCGCTTCATGTGAAATTACTCATTTAAACGAATGGTGCTTGCTTATACGACCTGACGATCTGTCCTGACCATACGCCCCATGTGAAACAGCACTTATCAACGTGTTTATATGTAGCTGTTCAGTGCTGCACTGATGGACCCTACGCGCGTACGCTACACGGCGCGTATGAAAACTGTCGGTCGAACGCATGTGCCTGACGTACGTCATTCAACTGACAGACTGTTGGATTACATTATAGCGTTCAGTGTTTGGCAGATACGTCAGTACGTGTACAGTCATCGTAGAAACAGCAAAAGCATTGACACAGAAGCAATGACAGAGCATTGACGCAGAACAATGAAATACCCAAGTGTCATACAATTTGTTAACGCACGCATTTTTCTTGAGACTGTACAAACTGACGGTCAGCGCGTTTTTTTAGGTCTGTCAATCAGGCGAGCACTGAACAATACAAACCGACGGTTAGCGCGTTTTGTCAGTACCGACCGTCAGTTGAGCACTAAGGCCGGTTTTAGTGCTCAACCAACGGTCGGTACCGACGTCGGTCGCGCGTAGTTTCGCAACGTATTTATACCGGGTGTCCCAATGGTCCAAAAAAGCTCCATAACTTATTTATTATTGACGATATTGGCCTTTTCCTTTTTTTAAGTTATAGCTGTAATGGTACTACACATTTTTAAAATATTGCAACTTATATACAGGTGTCCCAAAATTACAAAACATACCAAAGTTACGATTTTTTAAATGGAATGTACCCGATTTTATTTTAGTTTTGGATTCTATGCTGCAATACGATTCACTTTTATACAGGTCGTTTTTGTCTAAACTGCCGCTAATTTGATTTATAACACTTTTTTTGTCAGAATTTCCAAATGCAGTAGTCCGTTAAAAAATTCTTATTTTCAATATCCTTGCCTTTGGTTGTCAAATTAGTTGACTCGATTTGATTGTTGAATGTTTGTTGAATTTTTAAAAAGTTTACTCAACGATCTGTTAGTCGCATTTGTTTCCTGCGATTTTTTAAGAATGATAAATTTAAAATATCGAAAACTCATTCGTTTTTAAATGGTAACCCCTATTTGTTATTATATTGGTCAAAAGTTATTCTGACATGCTTATTTTACCTTATTATGAATGAAAAGTTTGTCAAAATAATTTTTGATCACTACAATAATAAATCGGTACAATAATTTGACTCATCATGTTTAAAAATTCGCACTAGGTAATTGCGACTAAGCAGGTTATTGAGCAAACATTTAAAAGATGCAGCAAACATTTAGCAATCAAACCTACTTTAAAATTAAGCCAAAAATCTGACAGAAAAGAATTTTAGAACAGACCACTACATTTCGAAATTCTGGCAAATAAACTGTTATAAATCAAATTTCCTGACAGTTTAGGCAAAAATGACCTCTATAAAAGTGAATTGTATTTTACCATAGAATTCAAAAATAAAATAAAATCGGGTACATTCCATTTAAAAAATAGCAACTTTGGTAGTTTTTGTAATTTTGGGACACCTGTAGATAAGTGGCAATATTTTGAAAATGTGTACTACCATTACAGCTATAATCCAAAAAAAAGAAAATGGTCAATATCTCCAATAATAAAGAAGATATGGAGCTTTTTCGGACCGTTGGGACACCCGGTATGTAGCTGTTCAGTGCTGCACTGATGAACCCTACGCGCGTACGGTACGCGGCGCGTATGACAACTGTCGGTCGAACGCGTCCGTATGTACGTCAGCCAACTGACAGACTGCTGTCAGTACGTGTACAGTCATCGTGAAATAATGAGCATAGACATAGAACGATTAATAACCGAAGTCCGGTTGCATCCGGAATTATGGGATTTTGTCTTATAATTTATATAAAGACCGTGATGCACGGTTAAAGAATTACAGAACAACGAAATACCCAAGTATCGTACAATTTGTTAATGCGTCCATTTTTCGTGAGACTGTACAAACTGACGGTCAGCGCGTTTTGACAGATCTGTCAATCAGCTAAGCACTGAACAACACAAACCGACGGTCGGTACTGACCGTCAGTACTGATGGTCAGTACCGACCGTCGGTTGAGCACTAAAACCAGCCTAAAACCAGCTTTAATCATAGGCGGGTGAACACAAGGGGCACGAAATTTTCTGATGTAATTTAATTTTATTGCTCTTGGACGTTTTGGCACATTCTTTTAGTTAAATTAACTCTTTTATGAGGGTGGTGCTTCTTATAAATATATCGCTGTAACCTTTCGAGACGCGTATTTATACCTTTTAACTTATTCGAATAAGAGTTCACACGACAATGAGTTTGGTTACTGGAAAATTTTGAGGGGGGTGTCAAGACGCCATCAGGTAAACATAAAAATTCCTAAAGACCTCAATAAATCACTGGCTTTGGCCTTGGAATTCTCTATTAATTTTCAATTTTTTATATTACTTACTTAAATGGCAATTAACTAACAAATCCAAAGTGTGATATACACTAAAAGAAATTTCGGTGTCCCAAGTTTTCTTGGCATTGATATACCAAGGCTTTGATTATCGATCTCTATTTGTAACATCAGTTATCCCATTCTTACATTTGTCTTTGTTTTCTACGTATCTCACAGGCAAACTTACATTAAACAAACTCTACACATTTCAATAGAAACTGATTAACCCTTTCAGTTTTAAAATTATGCCGAATGTAATTATACACCAATGTGTTATTTTTCAAATATATCAATAAAAGAACTGAACATGATTTTATGTAATATCAACAAAAATCAAATGTTCTTTTTATTAATTATTCTAATGGTCTTGATTTTGTTCCTAAGATCAGGAATATAATAATAATAGTAAGGCTAAAAATTTGTAAATTGGTAAACTAAATTTGCTTCGTGAAAACGCGCCTTTAAACTTGTTAATAAACAACCAAAACATCCTAAAACATTCAGTACTTCTTTCATTTCGTATTTAAATTCGGAAAAACTAACCATGCTTTCACAGGTTCAACCGGTCCAAACGTTTAATATGTATGTATTTATTTTTTCACGTAAAGCGAGAACTGCAGATAGCAGAACTTGTGCTGAATGCCAATGAGGTGAGGAAAATGGAAAAAAGTTGCTTTAGCATTCAACAATAAGTATTGTAAACAGGATCGGTACTTTTTATAAAAAAAACATTTTCGTTTCCTTTCAAAAAGAAAACTTCATTAACTTCGTTTAATATTTTACTTTAGTTCATTACTTTTTATCCTTTTCTTAAATTAGAAATTAAAAAAAAAATTAAGGAAACTTTTATAGTCGATATAAAAATTAAAAAGAAAAAAAGCTAGTCTGTATTTACATTTTATTAAATAAATATTTTATAATACATGTACATGATAGTAATTAGACGATATTATAACAGTTTTTTTGCGTATATTCCATCCCATTATTAAGAAAAAAAAATCTCAAAATTCAAACCCCAACAAAAAAAAAAAAAACGTAAATAACTTTAAAAGGAATGTAAAAGCACCTTTAAAAACTAAACCTTTTTTAATACACATCCTCCCAAAAATTTGTATTTATATTTATGTTCCAACTATATTACATTATTGTTACTAGATTTTTTTTTATTTCAAAACTGAACGGAATGTAATTTGAATATGTTTCAGAGTAACGAACGTGAGGGTATCATGAAAATATGACGAAACATGCATACATGTATGATTTTTTTTCCTTTTCCTTTTATTTTCATGCCTAAATGCCAACGTTCACTCGCATTGGGTTTGAGCATCGTTTAATTTTATACAATATAAAAAAATAATAAAATATATATGAAATGTAATTCAAAATGAAATTAAAATGAAATTAAAATACAAGGGATTTACATTCCAACTAGTCATCACTAGAGCTCGTTATATGTTTATCGAATAGAATTGTAAAATAGTACATTATAAAAAATAAGCATAAATGATAAAATTTACATAACAACAACAAATTTAACAACGCCCAAACATTGATTTAAAAGATGATTCATCGCTCACACGGATTTATATTAATTATATTTATAACTGTTCTTTTTTTTTATTTCTTGTAATTTATAAAATTCCTAATGAATAAAAGTTTTTTTTTATCACGTGTAGTTTACAAGATATTCATCCAATTTTTATATTGTAATTGAGTGGCTTTTACTCCCGATAAGTTCCCATACACTTTGTTTAAAAATCTGTACGTTATGGTAAACACCAACACATAAAACTGTTTTTTAAGATTTCAAACACAGATTTTTTTAGAGATATACGTTTTATTACAAGATTGGTATTAGTTTTGTTTTTTAAAGACATTTTTATGATATTATTTAGGGGATTTTTTTTGGTAAGTTTTGTTCTTTTATTTAA
Source organism: Digitonthophagus gazella (assembly GCA_036711955.1). Lineage (NCBI taxonomy): Eukaryota > Metazoa > Arthropoda > Insecta > Coleoptera > Scarabaeidae > Digitonthophagus > Digitonthophagus gazella. The sequence goes on from JASCIT010000005.1 coordinate 28,845,958, forward strand.
TCTTCTTTTTTAAAACTCATATAACAATCGTCTTCCTGCCAAATGGGAAAATAACTAAGATAAAAATATTGCGGCGAAAGTTAGTACCATTAACCAGGATGATGGACTACATTGCAACCAAGAAAGTCCTCGTCCTCCATGTTGCATTGCTGCGGGATTTTCACCTGAAACAATTAGAAAAATTATTAACTCACTATCTTGTTCTTTTCTTCCAATCTTCTTGATTTAGTACCAACATTCATTTTCTCTTCACAGAATAAGCTTTATTCCCGATACTATCGCGATTAAAGGGTGATTTAGTGAGAGAAACGGTTGGAAAAGGTCGCGAGAGTCGCTAATACAACGAGCCAGCGAATTAACATGGGTTTTTTCGAAACGTTTAAATCGTCCCCCGGGAATAGTCCGGATGCGGTAATAGTAATTTATGGCACAATTAATTTTTGCGCTGCTGCTGAACTTTTTTTATCGCCTCTAAATTTCGCACTTAATTAGATAGATAGCGGCGGATAGAGGGTGTATGCGCGAGGTTTTACGCTTGATTTATTATCCGGCGTTTTTGGAGGGATAATTTTCAAATTTGTAAATTAAAGGGTAGGTATTTAAATTACCTTTGAAAGCCTGTTTTATCTCATAAAACGATTTATTGTATTTTCATTTTAAAAAAACAATAAAAAAATATACCCAAACCAGATTTTTTTTTACTTTTTTGAGACGGAGTGAAAACTGGAAACTGAATGATTTTATAATTACCTACAATTAGTATTACATAAAAAGTATATAAAATATCAAAGTTTTATTAATATCAAAACGATGCTTACAGTATGCCCTTTACAATGTGTGGAAATAATGTCAATGACGATATTTGTCGCGTTGGATGTAATTTTTGACTCCTGTTATAACATGGTCCATATAGACCAGTGTTTCCCAACCTTTTTTGTGCCATGCCCCATGTTAGGTTTTGTGATATTGGTATGTCCCCCCTAAGGCCCCACCAAGAAAAAATTTCTTGATTTGGGTATTTTACATATGAAAACAATATAAAGTTGAAACATAAAATGTACCTAAAAACACATCCATGCGCCCAAAAGAAAAAAAAAAAAAGGTCACACGGTTTTAAAGTAATAATTTTTTATGGGATTGTTCATATAACAATCTTTCCTGATGCCTTTTAGGAAGAAATCAATAGCCAATTTTTTAGGAAACGGACTAACAAAATTTTCTTAACACATCTTCAAAAACCGAAATTGCCCCCCTCAACAATCAAATTGCCCCACGTTGGGAAACACTGATATAGACAGTTTCATGCAATTCTCTTGACTTCATGAATACCTCTTCAAATACCGTTACAGTTCTCACTAACTAACGGAAGAAGAAAATAGACTAAACTTAATAAAATAAATGAAATATAAATATCAGAAAAAGAAACTGTAAATTGAATCATACTAACATTCTTAAATGGAATTATCAACGTTAAACATTTCATTAATATTTTTATTTATACTTTTTGATTCAAGAGATAAAATCATCATCCATTGTTTTGATTGTTAAGAGAAGCACTCAATAAACCCTACGCATGAATGTGTGGAACCCAAGCACATTTAGTATTTACACCCCTTCGTTTTGGAATTGTGGAGAATTCGTGAAGAGCATTTGAATACCTAATGAATATTTTCCTTCGACTTTAGAATACCTTCACCGGTATTCCAAAAACCGTTCCACATTTCAATGGAGGTGCTACGGGAGGTGCTAATATCCATTCGGTCGGTGGGACAGAAGTATTGCAGGAACGTTCGCTGTGATGCATTGCTCTCGCACGTGTTAAATTGTTGTGCAGCCGCGGATATTTATTTACCTTCAGCCGTCGGCGCCTGCGGAATGAATTCGCGACAGCGAAACAATAAATGGGGACCGAAGCCGTTTTTTGTCGGCTTCGGCGTTCCACCCGGAAATGATTTAGACGCCCCCACGTACGGTCCGAGCGTGACGAATGAATTTCTCGAAAAAGAATTGCCTAACCGGATGGTTCGTTGATTCTTTCACCGATGCTTTTGCTTTTGCACTCCGGGTTTCGGGTCACTCTGGAAATGAGAAATGACACACACGGCTGGTGTGCAAACAAATATGTATTTCGAGATTTTTCCACGTAGCTTTTCAGACTTTTTCACCGAGGTTTATAACTATTCCAGATAGGTAATTGTACCCAGTTTGTTATGTGGACTTTATAATCCTTATACGACAACATTTATGCGAAAAATCAATTAACTAAAGCTAAAATATACCATTAAATATACAGGATGGTTAAAAAAAGATGCGCCAATATTAAAGGGGGTTATTATCCAGGTCATTTTATACAAAAAAGTTTATAATGAACATGGTCTGGAAACGCTTCGTTACCGATCTACAGCGTGGTGAAGTTTAATTAAAAAAAGCAGTAAAAATTAACATATTTTGAAACAGTTCAACGCGTTCAAGCATTACTTCCTGCTGATTTTCCTCCTCGCATTGCATTCTGTCAATGGCTTTTGCTGAAAATGGTTGAAATCCCTCAATTCGTGATGTTGATTCTGTTCACCGATAAAGCGAATATTTCAAGAAATGCAATACGCAATTTCCATAATAACCATGTATGGTGTTAGGAGAATTCACATGAAATGAAGATCGTTTTCACCATCAGTTTTCTTTGAACCTTAGCCTTGGAATTGTATGACCGCCTAATTAGACTGGTATTTTTACCAGGAAGACTTACCGGAGAGGTGTATCGCAACTTTTTGGAAAGCACGCTCCCTGGTTTTCTAGAAGACATACCATTAGCAACTAGAGATGCAATGTGGTATATGCACGATGACGCACCAGCCCACTTTAGTCAAGTAGCTCGCGATTTCTTAACACAAGCATATGGAAATCGCTGGATTGGCCGAGGTGGACCTCACTTATGGCCTGCACGATCTCCGGACTTAAATCCCCTAGATTTTTTCCTGTGGGGCCATTTGAAGTCCTTGGTGTACACTACTCCATTGGAAAACATAGAAGACTTAAGAAATCGAATCATTGTTGGGTGCAAATTGTAACGGTTTCGTTTTCTTGGTTCACTTTCTGGTAATATTTCGTTTTATTTGAAGGTCATTGGTATAGGGGACTCGAATAATCGATATAATCTATTATCGATTATTCGAGTTTCGACGTTTGGTTTCGACCTAACTTCAGGGCAGGTTTGGCGTTCTCGTCCTCTTTTGCATCGTGAACTTGATAGAGCGAAGACGCGCTTTGAGCTCCGAGTTGAGAAACGTGGTCTTTTATTAGAAGAATTCTTATCGTAGAAGTTTTGTTTCTAAGATTGGTTGGATAAGATTCTTTATCGTCGTTGGACGGATTTGTAGACCCGTTTATTTATCGATTGTACCGATTTTCGGAGATATTTCCGGATTTATTTTCTCGGAGCGTCAAACTTCCTTAGGCCGCTTAAGATCGTAAGGCCTTTTTGTTGTCCCTTGAGTCTAGAATTTGTCATTTGAAGTAGACCGGGATTGGATCTACGTCGAAACTAATTTTCCACCTGATCCTTCTTGCGTCTTGACCTTGGAGCGACCTTAACCTTGCTGGCTCGAACTTTTGGTCTCAGCACGATAGAGTTGGACAGGAACTAATACAGATAAGCGAACCAAACCTTTATTTTTAATACTCCCCGGAAAGATTAAGATTTATATCTTAATTTAATTAATTTATCGAAATTTGAATTGTTGCCGCATTTAATTTTTTCTTATTGTGAACTATATTTAAAATTTTGTTTTGTTCCTGTCGATCGCATTTCTTTTAATAATTTGAGTTCACAGAACACATTTTTTTTTTGTAACTTGATCGCAAGATTTTCTTTTTAATTTTATTTCGAAACCGGTTTAATATTTTTATTTTTAGTTTTCTAACTTCGACAGTAGTTACTCTCGGGTTATACGCGTTCGCGGTTGTTAATTTAGTTTTTTTATTTTTGGTGCGTATTACGGGCACCTTGTTCAATTTAGGGTTGTTGCGATTGGGATTTCCTTTATTTTTTATTATTATTATTATTATTTTATGCAGACAAGAACCTTTCTTTATAAGTATTTGGCAACATATCGCCGTTCCGGAACAACATCGACGTAACTGCAATTTTTTGATGAAATGAGATAAGGCCATCAATGTATCCAAAAAATGCCAATTTTAATTATTTTTGTTCCTCCTGCAAAATTTTTTATTTTGCAGTTGTGTCGATATTCTTCCGGAACGGCGATATAATAAATCAGATTATTTACTTTATTTGTGTGTTTGACTGTTTCTTTGCTGATTTCGGACTTAATTGGTGTGTGGCGAGAGAACGTTTGGTAGGTATTTTGGTAAGTCGGTGGCGCCCTTATTTTCTAAAATCGAACCTCCCCGTCTCCACTGTTTCAAAGCTAGCTGGAGCCCAAAACCTACTAGACCTCGCGGTGTTATTTTTGTGTTGGTTGATTTCGGTGCTACAAACTCAATTAAAATAGATCCTAGTATTTTTGGGAGAGTTCGCCAATTAATGAGGAGAAGATTGGATTCTTGCATCCGAGCTCGAGGTGGTCACTTTGCATAGTTTTTGTAATTTTTGCTTGGTAAAATTTTTGCTTTTGTCCTTGAATAAAACCCTTGTCCTTTAAAAAAAATTTCTTTTATTATTAACTTTTTTGTTTATAATAAAAATTTTTAAACTTCAACACGCTGTAGATCGGTAACGAAGCGTTTCCAGACCATGCTTATTATCACCTTTTTTGTATAAAATGACCTGGACAATATTAATATTACCCTTTAATATTGCCGTACCTTTTTTAAACACCCTGAATATATAGGCAATATTTTAATATTGCCTATATACATATGTATATAGGCAATTTCTTTTATAAATTCAAATATTGTTTAATTTGTAAATGCAAAGAAGTATGACCATTTCTGGGCAAAAGTTATCATTTTAAACTTCCCCCCCATAATCACTTTTATTTCCCTTATAAGTCATAAATGGAACCTAATACATTTTCAGTAATAATATAACTAACATCATTTTTAATTAAAAAGTTTTGAATAAGAAATAACATATCTACTTAATTTATTCATAGTCAATACTTAAAGCTTGTTTGAAACTTGGAAATTTTTTTACATAAAATTATGAATAAAACAAGCTTGCTGAAAAATCAAATCGTAGTTTTGGCATCTTAATGATAGGAAGCCAGTGAGATTAAACTTTATTTCATTCAAGGAGGAAGTTGGCCGTGCGGATAGTTTCAGCGGGAAGACTCCCGGGGGAAAGTTTTGCTCTTTTTCCGCATAAAATAGCGAATGCCGTCCAATATAAAATTTATTAAAACGAAGTTTCAATAATGGCGGCAGGATCTCCTCGGGTGGCTCATCGCCTCCGATTCACCGGAAGCCGTTAACTCGGCATAGCCCCTTAATAAGAAAACTTGAGGCCCCAGGCGCAGATGGATATCGGCTGGATATTGCCCGTTTACTTTGTTTTACTGCACTCTTTATCAGCCGGCAAACCCCAAGAATTGCCGTCGACCCAGAAGATAACGTCTCTATCCTAAAGTTATGTGTGCAGTGGAATAAAAAAAATGATATAAAATTTCTTTTTTAGAAGAAACTTAAACCGAACAAGAAAACTAAATTATATTTGTATAAAATGCAAATATAGGAAGGTAAAGTATAAATTTAGCATACGTTTCCAAAATTACTACTGAGAATTCTAGCGTTATCAAATACCCTAACGAGCTATCTCTGCAATATATTTCTCGTAAAGCAGCTTGATGATTTGCATATCATGTTGGTGGAAGCCTGCACAACGTTTACTCTAGATCGTGGACCGCTTTTATGAGTGACGTATCTGTTTCACGCGAATTTAACACACAGTAACATACAAAACTGCTTACAATGAATTTCTAAATTCTACCAACAAATTTATTTCAACAAGGTCACTTAATTATGATCGCTTAAAGCGTCTACTTTAAATTCATCGCAGGTAGAAGTTTATAACTCCCCTGTTTGTTGAGCCTAATTGCTCTTTTTGAACCCATCTATTGTTTCTTCATTAATTTTCTACTCAAGGTCAGTCGACAAGAAGTAAATTGGTTTCGTGGTTTATCTCTGTTGGATCAAAATCCCTAAATACTTCGTTCGCTAATTCCCCTCTTGAAAGTTTAGAAGAGAGAATTTTAGAAGCGACCGACATGGAAATTATGTTGACTTCTCTCGGTTCAATTTTAAAATATAAACACGAAACGAAGATTAAAGAAAACGTTAATTTATTTGTTTAGTCAAATTTATATTTTTCGTCTACCTTGTTCCAATCGATTATTGCCTTTATAAAAAACATTCTAATAACATGTAACGACATGCAAAGATTCGGTTATAGTGTATGGATAATTTTCTGGTGACCTTCCAAAAATATAAATCGGAAAAGCACCATAAATATATCCCTTCCCTTCTTGTAGCACAAAAATTTGGATTATCGATCCAAAGCTTTTGGATCGCTACCAAGTCTTCATAGTTGAAAACTTGGCGATCAATACGTCCTCCGGTCGTAACAAAAACGGTCGACCAGGAGACGATAAATAATTTCTCTAAGGCGATTTAAGCGGCGGCGGCGCCTGATTTATCCTTCGGGGCTCTTTTGCCGACCATCGGGAAAATTACGCTTTAAACACGCCACGGATGGCCGAAAAAGGAGAAGAAGAGCGCGACCGGTCGAAAAAATATTCATGGGCAATTTCCGCCTAGATGAGAAACGGCTTTCCCCCTTGAAACACCACCAGAAATTTTCTACCCTTAATACGACAAAGTTTATGGAGCGGAAAGTAGGGACTATAGAAGTGGATAATATTCTCCGCTTATTTATATTTCTTTATGTTTATTAGTTTCTTGCATTAAATTAAAATGAAGGCTAATTTTATTTTAAAATATGTACGTTTTTAAGTTTTTTTTTGTTACTTTCAATTTATTATGAGATTTGATTGGTTCAATATTTTTCTACAATCTTATTTCAATGAGGTTTACTTGTAACTTTCTAAAATTATCATTGCTCGTTGATAATTTATACAGGATATCCCTTTTTGATTGTCCGATCCTTTACTAACGTATTCTCTGATTGAATACAAGCAAAGAAGTCCTAATGAATATAGGTCTGAAAATTCTTTGCTTTTGAGTTATTCAATGTTCTAGTTTCATAAGGCGATCTATTATTAACATTATGACAATGAATATTTAAATTAAATGCGATGGTTTCGGCAAATAGTTGCAATGGTTTCGACAAGATTTTGTACCTACCTAACCAGTGTAACCTAATAATGACAATTTATCGAAACCATCGTAACGAGTTAATAGTTTAATTTAAATGAATTACTTCAATTATGTTAATAATAAATGAACTTATGGAACTAAACATCTAATATCTCGAAAATGAATCGCTTTCGAACCCATGTCCATTAGAACTTTTTTGCTTATTTTCAATCGGGGAATAAAAACAAGTAAACATCGTAATAATCAAATAATCAAAACGGGACACTTGTATAAACATTGATTTCCTCTTACCAATTTCCTCTTATTAATCTACTTTTTTTTTAATATCAAAAATAAAATAAAACAAAATATTTCGTTATCATAGAGAGAAATATGTCAGAAATTATGAATTCTCCATATCCTCATTATATGGAAACCCGGATTAAAGTAGAAACATCGGGAAATTTAATTCGTAGAAATGAAATTCATCGTACGACTATTGAAATGTATGAATATGAACATAATATTTCCATATTTCACAATCTATTGTGCGTTGAACAACAATTTTGCTTGTGATTTAAAATAAAGACCTGTAGTTGTAAATAGGTTTTGTATATATAACAGATGTAGTTGCACCAAAATACAGGATGTCCCGTTTTGATTGTCCGATCCTTTATAGGCGTATTCCCTGACTGAAGATAAGTAAAAAAGTTCTAATGAACATAGGTCTGGAAGTGGTTCGTTTTCGACATATTCAAGGTTTTAATTCCACAACCTAATAATAAGCTATTATTAATTTCAATACATTGAACTAATTAAACTAAATTATTGCTGGTTGCGATGGTTTCAATAGTTTTGTAGCAAATTAATCAATTTGATTAATTAAATATTTTCATTATAATATTCTACTATGGGCTAGCTGATGGAAATTCTGCGTTACCAGTTCGTTTATATGCTAGGATATTTGAAGCATTGGGTGGAAAAACAGCGTTAAGCTATTTAGGTTGTTTTTTAAATTATTGGCCCAGTATCCTTTTAGCGCCATTTAGTATAGAATAGCAAAACCTCAATATATAAAGTTGATAAATACAGCTATTTGTAAAGCATTTAAAAAACATTCTCTAACGCTATTTTCCAATGAACGCGGAAATCAGGGTGGGCGAACTGAATATAAAATATTTGAAATCGTTTTTTAGTACGTAAACCGAAACACCTTTAGCGCTGATGTATAATTTTTTAGTGAAGTCCCTAGATTTATAAATCTAGGGACATTCATTTTAAACAAATACGAAACTGCGTTTTTGAAACCAGAAAATGCAGAACTGTTAAGGAATATAATCACATTTCAACCAGAAACATGCCAAATATCTATACCCATGGATGCAAACGAAGAATCAGAACATCCCGATTTGTCGAGTGAATGGGAAAATTATTAATTTTATGTGTGAATCTTAAAAGACAACATTTACACCTAATATACCGTGAAATATGATAAGCAAACGAATGCAGCGAATGGAATAGTACTTAAATTTTAAACTGTAATATCTCGAAATGTGATTTTTTAAATAACGGTTCTTTTCCACCCAATGCTTCATTTCCCAACAGAGAATTGCCCATTGAAAGTTATTCAGTCAATTATTTCAGCGTTTGCAAGAGACAGGAAGTCTAAAACGAAACCATTCTTCAGGGCAACCTACAAGATCAGTGGAAGTAGAAAACAGGGTTTTGAGGAGAATTGAACAAGGTCCATCGACCAGCGTTAGAAAAATTTCCGCCTTAGAAAACGTCAATAAAACATATTATGTTCATCGTATTTTAAGGCTGCAGTTACTTCATCCGTATCATTACCAAAACCGTCAATGCTCTAATCGAAAATGATGGCGAAAAGAGAAGCATCTTTATTAGATGGGCCATTTATCAAGAAGAAACCAACATCCAGTTTCCAATAAATGTCTTATTTACGGACGAAGCAACATTTACACAAAGTGGAATATTTAATATTCACACCGCATATGTATGCAGTGAGGAAAATCCACATGCGTTAATTGAAATACATCAGCAAAGGCGGTTTAGTGTTAACGTTTGGGCTGGAATTGTAGGACATCGTTCATTAGGGCCATTTTTCTTGCCAAATAGGTTAACAGCAGATACATACGTCCACTTTTTAGAAAACGAACTTGCCATAGCATTATATGAATTGCCTTTGCAAGTACACAGGAACTTTTATTTTATGCACGATGGGGACCCAGGGCATCGCTCACAAGCAACGCGTAGATACTTAAATTCTACGTTTGGAGTATACTGGGTTGGACGTGGAGGATCTGTACCGTGGCTACGTCGTTCACCAAATTTAAATCCTATAGACTTTTGGTTTTGGGGGAATGTGATACAAATGGTTTATTCCCAAGAAATAGAAAATGTTGAAGATAAAATTAATGAAGCTTTTAATAGAATAAAACAAATCCCCGATGTTTTCGAATGGAAACTTTGAAGTTCATAAACATTTACAGTGAGTGCAAAAAATATTCGTACGCCTACCATTTACAAAAAGAAATGGTGTAAATACATAGTTTTGATAGTGCAATTTTGAAAATAAATAAAAATAATTATGGACGCAAAAAAGACACAACATTTATTACCTTTATAAATTGATAAAAGCATTAACTGAACAATAATAACCTTTTTATAACATAGGTGTGAATGTTAATTCAAACAATAAGTATTCGTACACAACAGTGAATATTGGTCTTACAAACTACACAAAAGACATTAATATTTTGTTGGGTATCCCCTTGATTTAATAATAGCCAATAAGCATCTTTGCATTGATTCCACTAATTTGTTTGTTAAAGTCTTTGGTATTTTACACCATTCCTCCTCTAAGGCAACTTTTAAATCGTTCTTATTTGATATTCTCCGCAATCTTATTTTTCTATCTAAATAATCCCATAGGTGCTCTATGGGATTAATGTCAAGACTTTGCGGTGGCGTTTCCAGCCGTTTTGGGGTGTTATATAAAAGCCACATACGCGTATTCCATGCAGTATGCATGCATGAAAATATACTCTTGATTAAGGCCCATTTTTTCAATACTAGCCCGTAATTCAGTGATTAATATATTAATGTAGTATTTATGGTCCACGATAGAATCTATAAAATGAAGATTACCAACACCATTGGCACTCATACAGTCCCCCCATACAAGTTGCGACCCTCCTCCGTGCTTCACACTGGAACAAATATTTTTACTTTCAAGCTCATTGTCAATATTTTTCTTCCTCCATACCAAGCACTTTCCATCTGACGAGAATATATTAAATTTACTCTCGTCAGTAAATACTACTTTCTTCCAAAAATCATTTGTTAACCTTTTATGTAGTTCTGCAAACTTTAGTCGCTTCCTTCTATTAATGTGATTAACCCAGTACTTTCGACGGACTGTTCTTCCGTGATATCCGTTATTCCGCAAAACATTTCTCGCGATACTTGATGATATTACTAATCCCAAAGTTGTTTTAATATCTGAAGTAATCTTTGGCGCGATAATTTTGGGGTTACTTTTAATTGTTCGCAGAATTGCATTTTCGGCACGATTATTTAATTTTCTTGGCCGTCCTTTTCGAGGTTTATTTTTCAATGTTTGCTCTGACGAATATCTGTCAATTATAGACTGTATTGTGGAACGAGGTCTGTTGATTATTTTTGATATCTCTGAAAGAGATTTACACTGATTATGCAAATTAATGACTATTTTTCGTTCTTCTACTGTGGTCTCCCTAGCCTTACGACCCATTATTGCTTCTAACAACAAGAGACAGCGAGAAATCAACGCAAAACCAATAAGTAATAATTGCGACTAATTCGCTACAGACGTATAACAGCTACATACTTGATCTCCAAATATGTGAAGAAGGGAATATTAGCGCGATATCTTAATGCAAATGTACCTGTACGAATACTTATTGCGCGTCCAAAGTATACGTTTATGGCTTTATAAGAAGAGATTTACTATATATTTCTAGATTTCTCGCCTTTTGCTATTAATTTATAATTTTCATAACCTGTATTGTAAATCTTGAATACTTTTCAAAAAATTATTTGGCAAATTAAGTAATTTCACTTCCATTCATTAAAAATAATCAGTTGTACGAATACTTTTTACACTCACTGTATAATGACATTAGCATTTCTCCTTTTTGGTTCTCTAATTGTCACTTAATAATGATATTTCATTATCGTTATTTATTGAAACCATCGCAACCAGTAATAATTTAGTTTAATTAGTTCAATGTATTGATATTAATAATAGGTCATCTTATGGAATTAAAACCTTGAATATCTCGAAAACCAACGACTTCCAGACCTATGTTTATTAGAACTTCTTTGCTTATTTTCAATCAGGGAATACGCCTGTAAAGGAAGGGATCATCAAAACGGGACACTCTGTATGATGAGAATGCTTAATTCTAAATAAAATGGTAAATGCGCTAAAAAGAGCTTAAACACATTTTTTAAATGGAAGAAATAATTCCTTTACAAAAAAAATTTTGATTAACTTAATTTTTATTAAATCATTCGAACCTTATTCTATTCTATTCCTTTCCACGTTCGAAAAAAAAATCACTTTTAGCTCCTAATCTTGAAAAATAATATATCCCAGTAGAAACGTAACCTGACATACAATTCAACTTAGTCCTAATTTTTTTCTACGACCAGATACCGAGCGGAAAGCGGAAACCAGCATGGGGGGTGGAGACCGAAAATAAATAGACGCCAATTTTAAACGTCGCGGATATGGAGGCCGTTCGTTCCCGAAGGCGATTTTTTTTATTACACCCGGAGATTTTATTAAAAGCCACGTCTGATATACGTTCACTCGCAGGTCGTTTCGATTCGTCCTGCTGTCCTTTCTTTTCCCCCTTTTTGGCCGCGTAAATTGCCATTTACGTGAGGTGTTCCGGAAGCTAATGGTTTGGAAGACTTAGCGCCTGGCTAACGTGATCTCTTTGAGGTAGTTTGGGAAAAGGTTTTAAATGGAAATAATTTACATCTCATGCAAGATTCCTAAAATTCCAGATCTATCTTATGAAAGATTTAATATTTTTGTCGAAGAGATTTAATCAGAAACCAATTAAGTTATCATCATAACATTTTTCTTCTCCCAAGACTGAGACCATCATAATAAAGAGTAATATCTCCGGCGTTTTAAAGCCAATAAAGCCGTTAAATATAGCAGGACGTATTTTACTCCCCGCGAAAAATTACGGCCACGAGCGTCGTATAATCCCACAAAAGCATGGGAGAATATAAAACTGCGCAAATGGCCAAGATTAGCCGAATTAGTGCGATCATGGTTGAGGATCAAAGAAAACCCCTGACAAACTCTTGAAAAACGTACTCGCTGAAATATTTAATGGAAACCTTTTAAGCTTTCATTCTTACTTTTGCATATACCTATTTCGTTTGTGAGTATTCCTATTTTCTAATTTTGATTTCTAGTGAAACGATCTTGACAGATTTTAATTGCCGTATAATGAATTTGAAGCGTAAACACTAATAGGATTAATTTCGAACAAATTGTATGCAAATAATAGGCTTTCACCGATGCCCACGCGTGATTGCATACCGGGAAAACTTGTATGCGCCAGCGAGTTTGCAGGATTAGCTATAATGAACCGCACTAATAGGCAATTATGCAAGTACGCGAATTACAATCGTTCAATTTAATCCGACTGTCGTTTAACTATTTCCGGCCAACAATAAGCTTTATAGGACGAAGTGCGAAAAACGTTTTCGTCTCTGTGCGAAAGTTCGGATCTCCCCGGTTAAATACTTCAATAATTGGTCGAATTGAACGTCCATCGAGATTTAATTAAATCCATGATAATTAAGTACCTACGTATTCGACTTCACCCATTAATTGAAACCTTTACAAATCATACAGGCATAAATACGCAGATTCAAGTAATTCTAGAGTTTGCCAGCTTATTATTTAATTAATATATTTAATATAAATGAATTAAGAGCTTTTTATTTTTTTGTAACTAAATAGAGATAAAAAAACACTACATGTTGTAGTAAATGTAAATGTTAGTTTTTATATTTAAAGATTACAGGCAAAGGACGCCCAAAGAAATCACGTCTTTTTACAAAGTGCCTTCTTTACTTGTAGTTACTTGTTACCGGTGAAATTTGAAATCCATAGGCATTGTATGTAATCTCTAAAATTAGCCACTAAATGATTCTTATTTCCTAGGTTAGCTAGGAATTATACAGAATGCAAAATGAGCAATCGGCAAAGTGTAAAATACAACTTCGATTCGTTTCGAATATCGCGTTATAAGAAACGTGACTTTTAATGCGCCCCTAAGGGTTCGGCCTCGCTGGCGAGCGATTTGTAGTGGCCGAAATTGTCGTGGACGACAATAAATGAGCGACAAGCGACATTATGTTCATCGTTGAGCGACAATCGCTTTTTTGCGATTTTAGACGCTTTTTAATTTTTGCGATGTCTTTGTCACGGACAAACTGAATTGCTCTTTTATTAGAAGATGATTTACCGTTATATATTTTTTTTGAGAAAGAAGAGAATGTACGGCGTGCATCCTATTAACAGGTACAGAAAAGTGTATGGAGAATTTCACCATTTATATAAACAGTGGCGAAAATATCCAGAAAAGTTTTTTCAGTACCTTAGAATGTCTGTTGAAACATTTGATGTATTACTGAATAAGATTTTAGATCGGATGGAAAAACGATCTACAAACTTTGGAAAACCAATTTCAGTTGAGGAACGTCTAGTACTCATAATAACGTAAGCTTTTTGTTTTAAATATTTATTTCAGAAAAAAGTTAGATTATGACGGTTAAAGTGGAGGACCTCGTAAATACAGGCATGCTAGTTTTACTGGAAAGAATAAAAACTGCAAAACATGTTAGTTACAAGGTCCTCCACTTTAATCGTCGACTGGTTTAACAATTTCAATAATTGCTGGTACTTGGTTTTGAACTAATTGTACATTGGTGTTTTGTATTATTTCCTGATGTTCGTCACATACAGTTGTTTTTAATTTTTCGAAAATCATCTGCTGTATCTTGTTTCTGACTTCTAATTTGTCTAACATTGGTAGGCGTTCCATGTAGGGGAGCAAACTTCTAAAAAATTGAAGATCTGTACGTTCAGGCTTGTTGGAGTTATTAATTGTTCAATGTTGTCATTGTAGACGTTAGCCGCATCTAAATTTCCTTGGGATATCCCAGGGGTAATAATATCTCGCAAAAATTGTGAGCTATAGAAATGCTGCCACTTGCTGGAAGTCGTTGTAGCTTTAGAACATGACCTAAGAACAGGTATTTTATGTAGTTCTCTGCGGTACTGATCTTTTAACTTACCCTGGAAAGGCATATACAGCGTGTCCCAGAAGTCAGTTGCCAAACGCAAACCACGCATTCCAGAGCTGATTTCATGCCGATTCAATGAAAAAGTCCTTATGCGAAATTGCTTCCTAAGAGAACTAGAGCATCCTGAAGATGACGTGTCTGATCATATTTTTTTCGAAATATCTTAATAACGATTTAGCTATCACAATGAAATTTTGAGCGTTTGTAAACTTCGAAATGCTTCATCGTTTGTTCACAAAACAATTTTTTTATTGCCATCGTAAAGGTGTTAAGCGCTACCAGGGTAAGTTCTCTTAGGAAGTAATTTCGGCTAAGGACTTTTTCGTTGAATCAGCATGAAATCAGCTCTAGAATGCGTGGTTAGCGTTTGGCAACTGACTTCTGGGACACTCTGTATATTAATAAATGTGCTTGTATACTACATAACTTTATACGAGTCACTGATGGCGATAACGACTTGAATTACTGTAGAGTTATGGAGGAAGCTAATATCCAAAATAGGGTTGTTCAGGGAAGAAATAATAATCGTAGTACTAGAGAAGCTTAGAAAATTAGAGAAATGTTTGAAAAATACTTATATGAACATCAATAAAAATATTACAATAATATCTAAATAACTACCAAGTAAAGTTACAATAAAACATAATAATGTTAAATAAAGTTTAGAAAAGTTATTGTCCACAGGTTTTTATATTCTAATCACAAAGTATTTGTATAAAAAATAATACTTACCATCTATTGCACACGCAATCCCTACTTCATTTATTTTTAAAATTTTTATTACTATCTTGCCATAAAACCGGTCTAGTTTGAACTTCGGATATAAGAAGTTCTTTTAAATCCGAAGGAAAACTCATGTTTGTGTGCCGTATCGTTTTTTAATAACCTACGCTAACCTCAAAATCGCTCAGAAATTAAAACAGGATTGAATTTAGAACGACACGCTTAAACGCTGCGCGATTTTATCGCTTATGCTCCTACCACTGTGGCCACTTGCATATAAGAGCTACTGTTTGAAATAAAGCGATGTCGCTCTGTCGTCCACGACAATTTCGCTCACGACAAATCGCTCGCCAGCGTGGCCGAACCCTTAGGCTTAGAGTTCGCCAGCTGCACTTTGCGATCGGTTGCTCATTCTCTTCTGACCGATATATTTTTTTAAATTTTATCGTTAAAATTTTTCCTTTTTAATTCTTATTTATCTTTTCATATCGACTTTTGGCCTCTTCATTCACAGATTTTATGTGAACCCTATTGCAATAAAACGTACTATAACCCGAAATGGATCTGCACCAGGAAGAGAAAGACGAAGGAGTACTAAAATAAGAGGCTATGTCGCAGAAAGAGCATACTTTTTCATCTTTCTCTTCATTGTGCAGCTCCATTTCGGGTTATAGTACGGATCGCATTTAAATGCTCAGTATTTTTATACCTTATTGCTCAGTAAAAAATACTAAACGCTCAGTATTTAATTTTAAACATGTTAAGTATAATAACAAAAAATGCTCAGTAAAATATTTGAAATGTTAAACATATAAAGCATAGTATGAAATTCAATAACTCCCAGTAAAGAATTACGATTGCTTAATGGGTATCGAGTAGATCAGTAAATGTGAGGCGCTGCTTTAACTGGTTGGCAACATTGACATCGAAGATCACCGTTTACAGTGCTCGCCGTGTGTTCATTTAACCTCAAAATTGTTCATCAAAATTTTAGATAAAAAATGAATGAAATACCTCATCACGAGAGTGATGAAAGAGAAAGTGAACACGAAAGTGTTTTTATGTTCAGGCAAAAATTATCGATGACTTTAGGAATGTTTGAATTTTTTTTGGGAACAACTACAATTAATTTGATTTGTTTAACATAAAATAGATACTTTAACTTATTTCTATTCAAAAAATCTTTTCAAAATTTTCATAAATAAGCTCAGTGCGATTTTTTAAAGATTTTCAGGTTATATTGAATTTGGCCAAAAATCATTGATGACTTTGGGAATTTTTTTAATTTTTTCGGAAACAGCTACAGTAAATTTGATTTGTTTAACATAAAATAGATATGTTAATGTATTTCTATTTAAAAAAGCTTTTCAAAATTTTCTTAAATAAGCTCAGTACGATTTTTCAAATTTGTTCAAATTTTTTTGGGTTCGGGCAGAAATCGTTGATGACTTTGGGAATTTTTTTAATTTTTTCGGAAACAGGTACAGTAAATTTGATTTGTTTAACATAAAATAGATATGTTAATGTATTTCTATTTAAAAAAGCTTTTCAAAATTTTCTTAAATAAGCTCAGTACGATTTTTCAAATTTGTTCAAAGTTTTTTGGGTTCGGGCAGAAATCGTTGATGACTTTGGGAATTTTTTTAATTTTTTCGGAAACAGCTACAGTAAATTTGATTTGTTTAACATAAAATAGATATGTTAATGTATTTCTATTTAAAAAAGCTTTTCAAAATTTTCTTAAATAAGCTCAGCACGATTTTTTAAATTTGTTCAAGTTATGTTTAGTTTGGCCAAAAATCGTCGATGACTGGTTTTTTAGGAACAGCTACAATTAATTTGATTTGTTTTATATAAAATAGATGCTTTAATATATTCCCTATTTCAAAAACCTTTTAAAAACTTTCATAAATAAGATCCAAACGATTTTTCAAAATTCTTCATGTTATACTAAATTCGGGCGAAAATTATCGATGACTCTGGGATTTTTTTTTATTTTTTTGGAAACAGCTACAGCAAATTTGATTTGTTTAACATAAAATAGATACTTTAATGTATTCCTATTCCAAAAATCTTTTCAAGATTTTCATAAATAAGCTCAGTGCGATTTTTTAAAAATTTTCAGGTTATATTGAATTTGGCCAAAAATCATTGATGACTTTGGGAATTTTTTTAATTTTTTCGGAAAGAGCTACAGTAAATTAGATTTGTTTAACATAAAATAGATATGTTAATGTATTTCTATTTAAAAAAGCTTTTCAAAATTTTCTTAAATAAGCTCAGTACGATTTTTCAAATTTGTTCAAATTTTTTTGGGTTCGGGCAGAAATCGTTGATGACTTTGGGAATTTTTTTAATTTTTTCGGAAACAGCTACAGTAAATTTGACTTGTTTAGCATAAAATAGATGGATTAATGTATTTCTATTTAAATTTTTTTCTGAATTTCCAGAAATAGCCTCAGTACGATTTTTTAAATTTGTTCAAGTTATGTTGAGTATGAGCATATTATTTTTTTAAAAGTAGTATCAATTTTTTACTGATTACTTGGTATAATTACTAAACACTTAAGATTTGTACTGAACATTTAGAATTTTTACTGAGCGTTTAGTATATTGACTCTGCATTTAACATTTTTAATGGTCATTTAGTTTCCATACTGAATGTTTATATTAATACTAAGCGGCTAGTTTTTTACTGAGCAATTAAATAATATACCATGTATGCCTACTTTACATTCAAGTGTAATACTGGGTATTTAATTTATACCCTTATAGTACTATCGGGTGGTAAACGAATAACATCATGAAGATGAAGATGCAAGATCCGACGGTTAGATGTCTGACAATGAGTTGGAAATAAATTTTACATCCTTCTCTTCGTGGTGTTATTCGTTTACCAACCAATAGTAGATTGTTATTATTGAATATCTAGTAAAAGTTATTTGATAGATCTGTGTGTTTTATTAAAATAGGTGCAACCATGAAAAGTAATTGAATGTTAAGTGAGGTTCATAACACCAGATCTTACAATTAGAAAGAATACTAGGATATTGCAATGTTACTTTAACTATCAAAATTCACATTCTATTTTCTTCAAATGAAAAATATTGAAAATTAATTTTTAATCAAGCAGCACTAAACCCCAAAAGATGAAAATTAAAAAGATTGCAGATTCTATAGGTATAAATAATTTTTATAATAGGAAAATGTGTAAAGATTGATTTATGAGAAAGCAACACCCACTTTATTTAGTAACTACGCAGATTAAAGTTTACAAGACGAGAACGTGACACACTTTAACGTCGGTTAGTTATCCACTAAACGTCCGATCGTTAATCTGCGTCAAGAATGGCTGTAGTACTTGATGTCGGCGCTCTTGAATTTCGCGGTCATATTTCAGGCTTACCGCTTTTAATGCGAGGCGTACATCGTCCGGTAGGTCTGAAAAAGCGCGATAAAGGACTAATCCCGCGATAATGGAGTGTCATTTTCGACAAACGCCTGGCTACCGACACCTGTTGTGCGGAATTAGTTAATTTACGAAGAAAATTTCCACCGTCGAGCGTCGACAGTGTTTTCATGAAGTGAAGGAAAATTCCGGGCTTGAAGTGTTCGTTCGGTAAACCATAAACCACGCTCGAAGTAATTCCGTTGCCCGTGAATTTTAAAATTGCCAAGGGAAATTATGCGGTAAGTGTTTCATCCTCGCCTTCATACATACATTTTATTATAATATTTTAGAGGTACATAGGTAGTCTATTCGTGACTTAAGGGAAATCTGTCTTGAATGTAAAACTATTCAAAAATGCATTTTCGTTGTTGGTTTATGTTACAATGAACTTAGGAGCTTAATTTTATAATATTTTTAGTATTAATACATGAAAAAAAAAAAATTATTAATGCATTAAAACTCCTGTGTATAATATTTTTAAAAGTTTCAGTAAAAAAGACTAAACGGAACGGCTACATAAATTCCGTTGGTGGGAAGGAAAGAAAGCAAGATATTTCCCGCTGAAATTTCAGCGAAATTTATTCCGTGCGACGAGAAAAAAGGCAAATTTACACGGTAGATAAAACCCGCCCTGTAAATTATTCATCGTCCGCGATAATTAAAGGTCGCGTACCTTAATGTACACGCCCCCGGCATGAATATTGATGTCGGTCAATTATTTACATAGCTCTAGTTTACCAACGTGTGCCAACACCGACTAACTGTAGATTATTTATTGCCTAACACTGAGTTTCGATATTGCAGTTCTATTTTAACATATAAAGAGGGAATGTTTAAGTTTTTAGAGTTAACACATATCCTCATTTATAACACTTTACTTATTTTATAATTACTTCTTCATTTTTTCTTCATTTCGATAAATAAATCTTGTACGTTTTTTTAAAAACTTTATTTATTCATATACCTTTGATCTTTGAAAATAACTTCTAAATGATACTTACCATTTAAGATGTGAACGTAAGTACTCGCAGGTTGAGCATTACTTGGTACGCATGAATAATTACCAGAGTGTCTCGTTGCAGCACTGTTTATTGACAATGTACTTGTCTTTGCCGAAAGCTCGGTCATCACGTTAATTCCCCTGTCCGTGTCGTAATTGATCATTCGATTGTTGTGGTACCAAAACACGTAACTGGGAGGTTCTGTGCTTTGTAGAACCGTACATTGAAGTTTCAAACCCGAACCAGGTTTTAAATATTTTTCTGAAGGTCCAGATATTTCAGCTTTTGCCTCTGAAAAAGATAAAAAAACTTAAAAAATTGGAAAATGTTCTTTTCACGTAGGAAAATCGTTTGTTTCAATAAGAAGCTGAACATTATGGAGTGAATTAATATCGTTCCGAGTAGAACCGTTGGGAAGAATTGTGGCATAACTTCGAGTTCGAAATGCAGAGTTATTGAATATCTCCCAACTACGCCGACTTTATTTCCATACGGGAAATAGCTTTCAACAGCATCACCTTCCGTTCGACAGTAAAATCTACTTTACCCCGCGCTATTTTCTCCGTGAAAATAATAGACCTATGTTTATGAAGTTCGTACGTTCGCTGTGTATAAAATTGAAACGGCGACTTATTACACTCTCAAAGGAAATCCTCGTGACAATGTATTTAAAATTTTGAATACTATTTACGTTTAATTTAAAATCGTACCGCAAATATCAGTGCGATGTATTTTTAAGTAACATTAACATTTTGGAATAATATGATAACAATACAAGTCCAAACGCGGTCGTTTAATGCAGTAGTTATGTATAATAACAACATTAATACGGCATTAGTGAACCCATTACTGACTGCGAGTAAAACGTAATTTAATTTTATTCATGTTTACGAAACTTGGATTATCCGATGAAATGTTACATAAAGCATCTGCAATATCATTTTATATGGATACATTTTGTACTAGATAATCACTATAAATTACATTTAGGCCCGGTTTATTCACCTTTGGGTAAATTAATCTATCCGATATCTACCATGGTTACAGGCTAACTAGCCAATCATGGCAAGTGAAATTATAGTAACTATGGAAAATATCGTGTAGATTAATGTATCCAAAGGTGAATAAACCGACCCTTAATTATTTTAATTTATGTATTTTTTACGGTGTGAAAATTAAGTATCTAATTAATTAAACCATAATTAACAAAATAGGACAAGGAAAATTGATTACCGTATTTTTCGGACTATAAGACGCACTTTTTACATAGAAAAATCGACTCAAATTTTAGGTGCGTCTTATCGTCCAAAGATAACATTAAAGTATATTTTTCTAAAAATCAGTTTATAAATTCTGGGTGCGTCTTATCGTCCGGTGCGTCTTATAGTCCGGTACGTCTTACAAGTCCGAAAAATATGGCTCGCCACTGAAAGTTGGTATCACAGGTTGGTATGACACAGACAAGCAGGGGAATTACCGATTTACCTACCGTCTTTGTCTATGATCGTCGATAACTAAATAGTACCTATTAGGCTTAGCCTATAATCGTGTGTGTTTTTGTATGATTCATTTGAATTACTTTTATACATCTTTAATATTTTTTTTCTAAAATTCGAAAAAATGAGCGTAAAACAAAAAAGACTTTCATATAACGTGAGGTATAAACTAAATGTGATCAATTATGCAAAACAATATGGAAACAGAGCAGCAGAGAGACATTTTGGTCCACCACCAACAGAGAAAATGGTTCGCGAATGGAGAAAACAAGAGGAACAACTAAAACTGCTAAGTAAAGACAAAAAAACATTCCGTTCACACTTAGAAAAATGGCCAGAATTAGAAGTACACATGAAAAATTGGGTAACATACAATCGAAGCATGGGCATATCTGTTTCTACAAAATGATAATTTTTGAAGCAAAAAGATGGGCAACTACTAATGGAATTTTAGATTTTTCCGGGTCACCGTCTTGGTGCTTTAGATTTATGAAAAGACATGGGTTATGTATGCGTACAAAAACTACACTAGCCCAAAAAATGCCGGCTGAATACGAATCTAAAGTTATAGAATTCCATAGATTTGTAATATCAGCGAGAAGGAAATATAATTTCGAGTTTAATCAAATTGCGAATATGGATGAGGTGCCTCTAACTTTTGATGTTCCTTCAAATCGAACTGTAGATTCAAAAGGCACCAAATCAATACTAATCAAAACAACAGGTCACGAAAAAACTCACTACACTGTAGTTTTAGCTTGTTGCGCGGACGGAGGAAAACTACCACCCATGGTAATCTTCAAGAGAAAAACATTACCAAAAGATAAAATTCCTAGTGGCATTATTATTCACGTTCAAGAAAAAGACTGGATGGATGAGACAGGCATGAAATTTTGGTTAGAAAATATATGGGCAAAACGTCCAGGTGCATTGTTTAAAAAGCCTGCGATGTTAGTGTGGGATCAATTCAGAGCCCATACAACGCAATCAACCAAGAAACTTGTAAAAGGAATGAATACAGAAATAGCAGTCATTCCTGGAGGCCTCACAAGGCAGTTGCAACCCTTAGATGTCTCTATCAATAAACCTTTTAAAAATTGTATGCGAGAAGAGTGGAATAAATGGATGGCAAAACCAAATCATGATGTCACCGCAACAGGGCGTATGAAACGGCCAACAGTTTCAGAAGTTTGTACCTGGGTGAAAAATTCATGGGAAGCTGTGAAAGAAGATACGATTATAAAGTCATTTAAAAAATGCGGAATAAGTAATGCTATGGATGGTACTGAAGATGACGCAGTTTTTGCAAAGAGCGATAACAGTAGTTCAGACGAAAGTAATCCGAACGGTGACAGTAACGAGATGAGTGATAGTACCGAGAGCGAAGATGAACTGAATGTTGCTAGTACGAGTTATGTTGATAAATAAAAATTATGATCCGAAAGTAACATTAAAGTATATTTTTCTAAAAATCATCTTATAAATTTCAGGTGCGTCTTATCGTCCGAAGATAACATTAAAGTACATTTTTCTAAAAATCATCTTATAAATTTGAGGTGCGTCTTATAGTCCGAAGATAACATTAAAGTACATTTTTCTAAAAATCATCTTATAAATTTGAGGTGCGTCTTATCGTCCGGTGCGTCTTATAGTCCGAAAAATACGGTACTTTTTTTTTAAAGAGACTCAATTTTGTTGACTCATTTAACAAAAACAATATACTTTTCCACTAATTAAGTCTTAACTTCCTTTACAGTCTTACTTTAAGTCTTAAGAAAGCCATTAATATCTATTTAATATTAGAAGTGTAGTTTTCATTTTACAAAAAAGTATACAGGGTGTCTCCGAAATGCGTGTACAACGTAAGACCTCAGATTTCTTGGCTTGAAACAAGTCGATTTAAGTTAACTTATCTATATCCAAAGTTGCTTCGTCTCGCCGCTAGAGGACTTTAAAAATAATATTTTTTGTGAGTTTTTCTTAAATTACTCGAAAAATCTTCATTAGTTTTTATTCATGTTTTGACCACGTCTTTATATCAGCTGGGCACAGCTTTCTGTGGAACAATTTGGAATTTCGCAACTTACAGAGTGTTTAGAAACTCTCTTACCGCAAGTTATTCATCCAAATTTTTTTAACCAACCTGTATAATTTTTTATTAATTCTTTTTCTGAATAGCTACATTCATTTAGAAACTATTTTCTCTCTTAGAAAATTTCAGTTGGGCAAACGGTTTAGGCACAAAAGAAGATTTTCTAAATGCCTACAAGCCCTAAACTGTAAACTAAGGTAACATTAATAAAATTCAAAGTACCAATTTCTTTACAGGATATGAAGATCTTTCAAGAAAACCACATGTTATAGGTTTGGAAGTAGTTTATTGCTTAAAATTTTCAAATTTTCGCCAGTATTTGTGAACGTTATCAGGGTTTAGCCCTTTTAGTCAGTATTATGCAGATTCTACTGTAGAATCGAAGGAAATAAAGAGGAAATCATGCTTCTGTAAACTGGTCAGCAAGATCAGTAAACCTAGCACCTTCTGATTTTGTTTGTTGGGTATCATAAAAGCAAAAATGCAACGAAAAGAGCAACCAGTAAAAATTTTGCACACTCTATTATTTTTGCGCTGATGATGGTCACAAATCCTGGCAACATTTTGAGTAATAAACTACTTCCAATCCTCTAAAATGTGATTTTCTTGAAAGACCTGCATATCCTGTGACGAAATTACTACTTTGAACTGGGTTAATGTTACCTTAACTTACAGATTTGAACTTGCAGAGAGTTACAAAATGTTTTTTTGTGGCTAAACCGTTTGCCCAACTGAAATTTTATAAGACAGAAAATAATGTCCAAATTAATGTAGCTATTCAAAAAAAGAATTGATAAAAAATTATACAGGCTGGTTAAAAAGATTTGGATGGATAACTTGTGGTGAGAGTGTTTCTAAACGCCCTGTATGTTTGAAAATTCGAATTTGTTCCACAGAAAGCTGTAGTCAGCTGATATAAAGACATGGTCAAAAAATGAATAAAATCTAACACACATTTTTTGAGTAATTTAAGAAAAACTCATGGAAAATATTATTTTCAAAGCATTCTAGCGGCGAAACGAAGCTTCTTTGGATATAGATAAGTTAACTTAAATCGACCTATTTTGAGCCAAGGAATCTGTGGTCTTACGTTGTACACGCATTTCGGAGACACCCTGTATATTTTTAGTAATTAAAAGTATTATAGAACAAGGTTATTGTATTATTTAGCAACATGTTGCAAAAGTCACTTTAAAAATTTTGTATAAGTGCTGGTTGGCTTAATGTCAAGCATCACGAATGTCATTAGAAGTCATTATTCCGGGAACGATTTAATGACGGGTATATGTACTCGAGTGATTATAATCTTCGAACACGCAAAATTACGGCAGCTTATGATTGCAAATCCTTTGAATTCATGAATATATACAGATTTTCACCATAATAGTTCCGCGTATAGTCGTCAAAGTAAGCATATTTCAGTTATTTGCCAGATACTTAACTCTTTGAGGGTTGGTGGGTGGCTTAAGGGGTTAGACCACTTTAGAACGTGGAAAATTAACGTAATTTCCCCATATTTTTCCGAGAAAACAATAAGAGCTGTGGAAAAATTGTTTATATATCTTTGTTGTACATACATTTAGGAATAAGAAATATATTTTGCTAAATAATTAACATAAAAAATGAACGCGATGTAACTGCTTGATGAAAACCTTGTTAAGCGCTAAGGGGTCCGCGGCCGGAACGATTTTACCTACAATTTTCAATGTAAAGCAAAAACGAAAAGGTATTTAGTTTTTACAACTCAAAAGCTAGAGAAAGACGTAGGGATTTCTTTTTAATTATTTTCTTGCAGAAATGGTGGGCATATTACAAAAACTTTGCGTTTTAGCCTAAAAAATATCTACTAAATTGTTTATAGTTAAAGAACTACATTTGATATCAAAAAAAATCCTACGTCTTTCTCTAGATAATGCTACTTGGAAGGTGCAGTTAAAATTTCAAGTAAATCGGTAAAGAATTGTATGAGTTATGTTTCCGGCCGTTTCAAGAAAAGTGATTTAGAGAAAAACGCATTTAAAGTTTGTTTAACCTGTACTGAGCACACGTTATTGGACAACATTCAGAATCAAAATACAGGCATTTAAAAACTGTTCCCACTTATAACTGACATTGCATCTTATTTTTAAGACCATAAGACACTTTTTAGCGCAAAAAACAAAAATTCGATTTTTTTGAAAATTCTAGAGTGGTCTAACCCCTTAATGTACCTCTTCGAATTTTGACCTTTGTGCTCGCTGGTACACAAAATAGACCACGTTTTTAATAAATTTGATATCTATACTGAAAAGAACGAAGAATCCACAGAGGTGGGTCTAGGAAGCCACGTTGTGAAATATCTGTGTAAAGGTTTAAAAAATAAAGGCCATCATGTGTACTTCGATAATTTCTTTACTTCACTCAAACTGATGGAAGATCTTCAGGACAAACATATTTATGTATGTGGCATTGTAAACGCTACTAGAAAACTAATGCCTAAATTTCGCCCAGACAAAGAATTAAAAAGGGGAGATTTTGACTACTCTATTAACAATAAAGGACTGGTGGCTGTCAAGTGGAAAGACAAAAGAAGTGTGTACTTATTGTCTAACTACCACCACCACGAAGATGTGTCAGAAATAAAGAGGAGGAAGAAAGATGGTTCACATAAAACGATTCCACGTCCAAAAATGTTGACAGATTACAATTCCAACATGAACTTTGTCGACAAATTTGACCAAAATAAACATGCTTATGTGCTAAATCAAAAAAGTCACAAATGATGGCACATGATTCTTTTTTACCGAATTGATGCATGCGTTGTGAACACTTTCATCCCATACAAAAATCTGAATTTGCCTAAAATGTCTAAGAAAAACTTCAGGTTATTACTCTTAGATAGTCTGGTAAGTGTACCTATTAAAAAACGAAAATCATCAGGACTTCCTGTACAAATAAAAAAACACAAACCAGAAGTACCAAAAACAATAAGACTTCAAAATTCAGAGCATAAACCTATTCGAGCCACCAGAAGACGCTGTGCACTTTGACGCACGAAGAAGACTGATGTTTGATCTAACTGGCAGTTCTCTGTGTGTAAAGTGGCACTTTGTTTAAACAAAAATAAAAATTGCTTTGAACAATATCATTCCAGTTAAAGTATTTATTGTGGGCTGTGGTACATTGTATGAACTGCATCTAAATTTTTTGTAAATACACAAATTTTTCGAAAAATTGTTTATACTACTTTTAATAATCATCAAATTAGACACATTAACAAAAGTTGACCAAATAGAAACGCTTTTAAAATTTGCCCACTTTGGGTTTTTTTATTTGAAAAAGTTCGCCCCTCAAAGAGTTAAATATTTGATACCGAAATTTGAATTAAGATTGAATAGAAAATATTATAAATGTTTTTCCTTAATGTATGAAGTTTTCTCTACTTTGTTATCATCCGCAGGAATTTGTATTTATATAAAATTAACAAGGAAGTAACAATTTTTTTTGTTATTAATGTACCAAAGCTATTGTATTAGCAATTCTCACGTATATTTTTATAGTTCAATGAATTCGGCGATTTCAGCTTCATTTAAATTAACATTAAAAAAAATTTGTAAAATTTTGCGACTTTCTTATACAGAGATTAACAGATTGTTACTAAGAGATTGTTAATGAACATAAAATCTAATTTAATCACACAATTTGAATAGAAACACAAATCAACAAGGAATATCACTATACAGTTTGAATTTAAAGAATGACTTATCTCTTGGATAAACGACTAGAAAAAGATAAATTCCACACTAAACGAATTAAATCGTTCTTGCATGAGATTAAAAATGGTTCTCATTACATCGAAGCCGGAGGTTGAACCAAGAGTTATCCGACGCGTTTGTACTCATTTTTTTAACGATCGCATCGTTAGTGTTGCCGAGAATGTTCCGCGCTAATTAGCAGCAAGGGGAGCAGCACATCCCGTACAATCTCGCAGAAATTGGCAGCGCACAAATAGCGACGGTCCGAAACATTCCCAACCCAATCCTATCCTGTTCCCGACGCAGTGGTCCTTTTCCCACAAATCTGGAACTCATGGTCACTCGAAGCTTTTTGCACGTTGAAAGTAAAGCTTTTTCACAACTTTCAAGAACGTGTGGCATTTTAATTAAAAAGCACTGAGCGTAGTTCTGCACCTCCAACTATATTACAAAACCCTATTGACATAAATACACATGAAGAGGTGTTTTTAGAAATGTCAAATGTGCTTGAAACCTAAATGGGGAATTAGTTGTGAATTAATGGAAAATTTTGTCATGTGGAATTTAATACATTCCTATATCAGTATTCATGAGTACATCATGTTACATGTAGTGTTACAAGGCATATAATCAATCTTGATGGTATAATCGTATTTGTAACAATGGACAGTAGGAGAGCTATGTTAATATCTGTGTTAATCCTATTAGTGATTATAGCGCGAGATAAGTCAAAGTAACTTGTTTATTTAAATATCCAATCAAAAAAGTAATGTAGATATTTCATTCTTTGGTAAGCATTAAGAAAAAAACTTCAGTTCAAAGTTCACGAATTTTTTAATATGATAATGATAACAAACAGATGGTGTTTTAATTCTCAATAATCTTAATACACTGCGTATATTGAAATTTTGTTAAATTCTTTCCTACATATCTACGATTATGTTAGGAAGAGCTTGACAAATGTTGTTCTTCAGATAAGCTAGGGTTGTAGAACGATCCTTGTGAACGAGAAACGCTTAATATGCACTTTCTTGAACAAAATCTCGTCAACCTAGTTATTCAAATAATTAGATACATATTTAAATTATTTTTTGTGTGAATTTTAAGGTAAGCAAATTGCTCTACCTTACTGAATTTCATTTAACCCTCTGACCGCGTATTTTCTTTTTGAAATTGATTAAAAAAAAAGTAATTTTTGGTTGGAAATATCAAATAAATATTTTAAATAGAAATTTCACATAAATATAATAACACATAATAAACATTACATTAACATAATTAACATATAATTATATTCAAAAGTTTTTCTTGGTATGATATATCATAATGCGAAACATTGCCCCAAAGAAAGTCCAACTTCCCAATCCTTACAAAAAATTCTGGTTTCTTTTCTCACTCTTTTACCATTTTCATTCCTCTATGAGCAGCAAACAGCACATTGTTGTCATCTTTTTTTACATTATTTGGTGGAATGTGACTAGCAAAATGACGAGCTGTAAGCCTGAGTGGATTAGGAGCAAGGACACTGGACTAACAGAATGACTCAATCTGCGATAATCGTCCGCCACTCTTTAACGTCACTGCCAAGCTTAGCGTCTCTGTCTTACACTCGACTCTCTGTCTTAAGGTGCATTTAAATTAGAGCGAACAGAAGCGAACGAACGAATTCGTTCGCCTAAGCTAGCATAATTTATATGGAGAACCAAACACGAACGAACGATCTCGTTCGTGTTCGTGCGTGTTCTTAACCCTGTTGGTAAATCAGCGAATCATCAAAGGAAATCGGTGCTCAATGTGGACAGTGAAATTTAGAAACGATCGAATTCGCAACGAACGCGAACAGCTGATTTTTACGCTATATCGATTTTTCAAGTTAGGTTATTTTACATTCGTGAGTGTTGTAAGTTTTTACCAACATGGAATGGACAAACGAAAAAACACTTCACTTGATTGAATTACATAGGAACGAAACATGTTTGTGGGATCCAAAGTCAAAACTGTATAAACTAATAAACAAAAAAACGGATGCATGGAATAAGATCTCTGCAGAGATGAATTGTGATGTAATTGAAGTAAAGAAAAAGATTAATTCGCTTCTCGCCTCATTCAGACGAGAAAGACAAAAAGAAGGCACTTCAAAAAAATCTGACATTGGGACTGACGAAGTTTATCATTCCACGTGGTACGCTTTCAAAAGTCTTATGTTTTTAATGGATAAGTTTGAACCCAGGAAGACTCAAAATACTAATGAGGTAAGTTATAACTACCAAAAATAATTAAAATCATATTTATTTTCGTACACATATTTTATAATTATTTGAGTATATTACTTATGCAACTTATTGCAGATATTGAAATTTTAAACAAATATTTGAGGCTTGCATAGGAGTCACCCGTTGTAAGGAAGCGAACAGTCATTAGCAGTCGTTCTTTTGCCGTAATTACTTTTTTGAAACTTGTATCCTCTCTAGAAATGTTAGGTCCAACCAAATTGAATAAGAATTCAAAATCTTCCGTTGATATTCTGCAGAAGTTGGTGACTTGGGCCAAATTGTCACTCGTTAAGTCCATTAAGAAAGCTTCCCCTCCCGGTTTGCTTCTTTTCTTTAATAAATTAGAACACCACACTCTCTTCTTTCTTTTTTTCTCGGACAGTCCGCCAATATCTACAAAACTAGCGGCAATAACTAAAATGTCTTCATACGTATCCGACATCGTGAACGAATGGACCATCGACGAACGCGAATGTTTGCTCTAATTTAAACGTTCCTCTTTTATAGAGAACAAACGAACGGGCGAATACCTGCGAATTCGTTCCTTCATTCGTTCGCTTTTGTTCGCTCTAATTTAAATGCACCTTTACACTCGACTGAAACCACAACAAGTGACGTTAAACTGGCTGCTGTG
The DNA here is from genome assembly GCA_036711955.1 of Digitonthophagus gazella. NCBI lineage: Eukaryota > Metazoa > Arthropoda > Insecta > Coleoptera > Scarabaeidae > Digitonthophagus > Digitonthophagus gazella. Next base: position 28,876,035 of record JASCIT010000005.1, read on the forward strand.
TAGTAAATTTCGGCGTATACACATCTTATGGGATTGAGCCATCCTGTTAGTCCAGTATACTTGGGTTAGGAGTTGTGCTTGGTCTTCCTTTTGGAGTTTGAAAACTTGAACACGAATATTTTTCAATATGATTTTCCACCCACTGCATGCGATATTCTATCAAACCAATTTTTTTTTTTTTTTTTGCAAAACTTTGGAGTATGTAGGATTTCCAAACAGCTTAATCTATAAAATGTAAACAAGAATCTTATAGTATTTATGTTGTTACTTTCTAGTGAAGGGTAGTACGATATTTCCTGATCAAAACGATCAATTCCCCCATAGTATCATTGTAATCGCAAACAACTTTGGGTTTTATAACTTCTTAACCACATTTCTGTCTCACCATATTTGTTATTGCATCATGTATTATGCTTAGAAGGCAAATTGGTTTCTTATCTTGCTACATCAGAGCCATCGCCATACCCTGCTGAAATGCCTGAATTTTTATCTTTCGTAGTTTTCCTTTTGAGAACCCTTGAGGTAAGTCCTTTCTTCTACTGTTTACAGTCTCATAAATATTTGTTTATTTCTTTATTAGAGTATCCGCAAACTGAGGACACATGTACCAATTGAGAAGCTGGCGAACAAAAGCAGATTTGTCCACAATATGATGAATTTTATATTTTGTTGGTTTCGGACTGTAAATGTCTATTTTTATACATCCTACCTCATAGTTTCAATGAAAAGTACCTAAAAGCGCTTTAGAAATGATATTGAACTTAGCAAAACCAAAAAAGATTTGTTTTTTCTATACAGCCGTTACAGTTTTTTGGCGCTCCTAAATTTTTTTTTCCGGGACAAGACCGCTTTTGTTCACCAGCTCCTCAATTATCATAACATAAAAAATGCGAGCACGTCGAAATTGCGGGATGCGTAAAATTAAACTAATAGATACTGAACGCGGAAATCGCGAGATGCCCGGTCAGAGGGTTAATGAATCAACCCGTATATAGTGAAAGAAACACTAATTTTCATCTACCGATCTATTTATCCATTATTCATGCTCCTTCATTATCTCTTCCTATGTCGTCCTTACGAACAATTTACCTCAATCTGTACTTTCACGGGAACGGAATGAAGTGGATGACTCGTTCTCGATCAGAAGATGATGGAGATAGTCACGTACATTTGCACAACTAGTATTCAACTTGCCTACGTGTTCAGGCGCTACAATGAACTTTCGGCGAAGTACAAATCTAGAACAGGTCGTTAAAGGTTGACGCACAGCGGTTTCCATCGACCTGTTCTTTAATTAATCTTGTTCTTGGCATTGTAACGAAGATACATTTCTAGAATACGTCTGTATAGTTTACCAGTGTCGTTATCTATACTCTACACAGTAAGATTTAATATCTAAAACAGAAAAAAAATTATAACGACTTATCTAATTCTTCTTAAGGCTGTGGTCTCGGGCCCGAAAAAGTTGTTCCAATATTTCGCGTTAACCGTTTGATAAATCAAAAAAAATTTCCAACGAAAGTTGTCTAAAAGTGAAAAATCTAGACATGCAAATAGAGATATTTTATAAATTATTGTTAATAACTGAGATTATTAAGAAAGGTTTTTAAAAGGGCTATTTGCATGAGTAGATCAATATTCAAGATATACTTTTTCCATTTACTGTTTTTTGATATTTTAAAAGATAAGCGAGAAATTTTGGAAATTCCCACGGTACAAACTTGGGAATATTTTTCAATTTCCCTAGATAGCTCCGCCCTGATTGACCACGTGGTATGACCGGCGGAGTTGAGTAGGTGCCGTAAGTAAACAAACAAGTTTTTTTGTGTAAGTCGATTCTGCTTCGTTGTGCATTTCTGGAGATAAATACTTTGGAGAATTATTCGAGTTTGGAATTCACAGATTTTATTGCTTCTAAAAATTTTAGAATTTTAGTAAACTAAAATGAATGAAAAGTTCATTTCATAATTTTACTAATCTTTTTGTTATATAAATACCTCGACCTCATGAAAATAAAGTTCGATATTGTAATTTTAAACACTAACTTTTTCTTTACATACACTACATGTAGCAGAGAAAGTATGTACAACTGGGCCAAATTGGTCACTTTTCAAGGGACACTCCTGTTTCTATAAGAAATAGAGGAAAAACAGTATCGGTAACTGATGCTCGATTTTTATAAGAAATCGAATGCTGAAAACCTCATATTGATATCTTTTACGGTTTCAGAGATATTGGGGATGCTTTTCGAGAAAGTGCATTTTTGAAGTCTTCATAATTTTTTTCCTGTTGGAAAATGTTTAATTTTGTGAAAACATTCTCGTGGCAACTTTTTATGTAGATTTTGACGATGTAGGTTAGTTTTCTCTGTAAGCAATATTTTAATAGCTACATACATAAAAGTGTTTTTTTTAATGGAACACTATATTATTACATACACTATTACACGAGAGCCTAGAATTCCCTTTCCAAAAATATGCCTATAAAGTTTGAAAAATGGGATAGATGTGATAATTTGTTTCAGAGAATCTGGAGAAAATGCAGACGTTGTATTTACATAAACGATATACAGAGAGAAGATAACGTTTAAACTCATTTTTCTCGATGTTAAAAAAATGTAGATTGTTTGAATCCATAATCTGAACCAAAAAGGCTAAGTGATATCGCAAGCAAAGTATCATGTGTGACACACTTTTGGAAAGGCAATTTAAACTCCCGTTGAATATGCAAAAATGTATAGGTGTTTCATTTGAAAAAGAAATATTTGTCTGCATCTATTAGAATATTGCTTACAAAAAATCTAATTTACACCAACAAATTCTACATAAAAAGTTGTTTCGGGAATCTTTTCACAGAATCAAGCATTATCCAATAGAAAAAAAGTTATGGAGATTTTTAAAAAATGCACTTTTTCGAAAAACACCTGTATTTCCGAAACCGTAAGAGGTATCAATTTGCGGTTTTCACCATTCGATTTCTTATAAACATCGAGCAAGACACCAATATTATTTTACCCTATCGCTTATAGAAACAGGGGTGTCCATTTACAAGTGTCCAATTTGGCCCACCAGTACAGTATAGTCGATTATCCTATCTGTACTACGAACTGCTGTACCATTTTAAAACATTTAATTTTTTGCACAGTATTTATTACATATACTAAAATAAGTTAGGATCTTACTAGAATTTAGTAAGAAAGATACATCTAATGTTTCCGTCTTTTTCTACTTTACTAAAACGAACTGAACCTCGATTCATGTATTCACTTCTCGACAAAAGATAAATAAACACATGAGTTTCGAATATAAATCCTTTGTCTGTTATCTACAAAGGGTAGCCCAGAATTAAGGTCCACCTTCTCACTCCCGCGCGTCCGTCTCCTGCGCCCCTGAGAAACTCGATGACCGTAAGACCACAGCCTTAAATATATGTATATTATATTGTGATAAGTCAATTTATACCATATATAGACAAAATTAAGTTTTGTCATATTTATTTATTTTTTATTTTTTGTTACCATCACGTTCAAAACTAGAAATTTAATTTAGCCGTTTTACAAGTTTGAATTTTATTTGAGAGGTAAACCAATTGTATAAATTTAACTTCAAATAAAAAAGAATTATATGTACAGGATGTAAATTCTATTCACAATCTCATGTAAATATTTTGAAAAATAAAAAATTGTTTTCAAATCGCTTTAGTTCAACGCTATATTGCAATTAATTTTGGTATTGTATCATCAGTTTACTTATCTCAATAACAGTTATAATTGTTATTAAACACAGTTAAGTACTTAGGCGCAACACAAACTATAAGATCGAGTGCAAACCGATAATCCATAGAGTGTATATAGACGCAGGAGATTTATTAAGGAATTATGTCTAATAAATGTTTGTGTTGAAGCAGGCGCAAGCGAGCAAATATGTACTAAGAGACTCTCAATCATTTCTTTGATAATCCGGTAAATTCCAACGCTTCGAAACAGCTCACCATAGAGTTTATTAGTAATTCCTGGAAGTTCTCCGAGAAATAAGTCAAAATCAATAACGTAACGCGTTAGTTTAGCTAATAATTAAATTTTATGGGAAATATTTTGTAATTTATCATACTTCATTGGAAACTATAAATATATTTAGTATATTAATTACATGACATATAAGAATGTTATCTGAGTGTGGAAACAAAAGTCGCATCTCCAACTTTTTAGGTAAACTCCATCAGACTTAATAGCTTTAAGGCCATTACACGATACGCTAGTTTCTCCCTGGAGATGGAGAAGCTTTGGAATGGAAATGGACGTACACCAACACGCCGAACTAACCAGACGCCGCTTGTCTGTTGTGCTGCTGCAAAGTTCCTGACCCCAGCGCCTAACTTTGTATAATTGCTGTATCTTACGGCTTTAGGGTAGTTAGGTATTATTTCTGGTTGAAATGGCCTAGTTTTAATTAAAACTTGTTTAAAACGCGTTTTATACATATGATCAATGTAAATTTGTTGAGTTATACAGTTCCGATTTTATTGATAATACGTATAAATTATGGATAGTATGTGATCCATAATTCATAATTTTTAAGTTAATTTAAAGTCTGCACCAAATTCCGAAATTTACGTTTAGCTCGAATAAAATTTACAATTTCAAAAATACGTGCTACTCGTATGTGCGCATATGTGTATAAACAATAATAATTATAATTTATTTCCGTGAGGTTATACGAATACCTCCATATCGTGAACGGACAGTGATCGGTAAATCGACGGATTACGCCTGATTTGACAGCGTCCGTGCGATATATCATGGAAAACTACCCGAAATCCACCAGAAATAAATCAAAAACATTCAATACCATGCCTAGTTTACATCCCGCGGATTGACGATCGGGTTCCCGAGGCAAAAAGCTCGCTTTGAATTTTAGATACACAAGGTTGATATAAAACGCAAAGACCAATCGAACTCACCACAACGGTCTTTTTCATCGGAAGTAGAAAAAAGATTATATTAGGATATCCAATCGGTATATATTTCGCTAAAAGCTCGACCAATACTTTGGGTTATGGGGGAAAAAATTGCTGACACAATAGCCAACCAAAAGGTTATTTATAAGAGGATATTAGGTTTTCTTATACTTTTCTGCAAAGTTTAGCGTACAATAAATCCAATTCCAAATTTATTGGAAATGACAGATGTTCAAGATTCAATCAAAATTATTTGTTTTTGATATGGATCTTTTTTATAAATTACGTGATAATTTACTATTGCAAATTACATGAAAAAAATTTAACGTTTTACAAAACTACAAAAATCTTGACCAAAAATGTGATAATTTAGTACTTATTTATACAGGGTGTTTAAAAAAGATGCGGCAATATTAGAGTGGGTGATTGTCCAGGTTATTTTATACAAAAAAGTGATAATAAACATGGTCTGGAAACGCTTCGTTACCGATCTACAGCGTGTTGAAGTTTAAAAATTTTTATTATAAACAAAAAAGTTTATAATAAAGGAATTTTTTTTTTAAAGAACAAGGGTTTTATTCAAGGACAAAAACAAATATTTTACCAAATCAACAATTTTGCCAAGCAAAAATTACAAAAACTGTGCAAAGTGACCACCTCGAGCTCGGATGCAAGAATCCAATCTTCTCCTCATTGACTGGCGAACTCTCTCAAAAACACTAGGATCTGTTTTAACTCTTTGAGGAGCAGGGAATTCTGGAAAAAATCTACCCTAGTGGAGCAACAAAAATTTTATTTTCGAATGTTCATAAAACTTATAATACCCAGCCTAGGTGTTGTAACAAACATAAAAACATTTATTTTTTTTTAATTGCACTGCGACTTTTTGACCAATTGCGTGGTACACATTATAAACCACCAAGTCGCTACTAAGGAAAAAGAAATGGTCTTTCTTTGGTAAAACGAACAGTCGTATTATTTGGCGTGGTAATCTTGAAAGCAGGTTTTGCTCTTACCAAGACACAATGGGACCCGGCACACAGAACAAATCCATTGGGTGCGTATTTGATTATTTTTTGTACTGCATAATGCACATCTTCTCCTTGTATCTCGGACCGGTTGATGATCTGAAGACTGCTGTCGCACTTCAACAGGAACGAAAGGTTTTAATTTTTTTATTTGTTGCGTAGTTGCCGGGTTGGAAGATGGTCGTTTCTTAGAGACTAATGTGTTAGTAACCAATCCATTTATGACCTCTCTTCGGAAGTCTTTGGAAGACATTGCCGGTAACTGTAGCAGTCTGTATACACAGTACGCATTTATGACCGCAGCGTCCAAAAGGTAGAACATAATTCTATGCCACCATTTCCTACTGCGCCGATCAATTTTGTAACTAGACATTAGTTGATCAAATTTGTCCACGTAATTCATGTTACGGTTGTAATCAATTATGGCTTCAGGACACGTTATCGCTTTTACACTGCCATCCTTTTCTCTGCGTTGAACTTCACTCTGATTTTCAGGATCATGGTAGTTGGAGAGGATGTGTACGGATCTTTTATCTTTCCACTTTATCACTGCTAGTCCAGTGTTACTTGTAAACCATTGCATTTCTCCACGGTTCATTGTTCTACCTGCCTTGAATTGTTCTTCTGCCAAGATCTCGTCATCGGAAGTGTCGTCTTCCGATTCGGAACCGGACGGTATGGGTTCTCCTCCTTTAACAGCAACAGAATCGAATCGTTCCAGCTCCTAGTAGAACTCGTCTACAGTCATGCCTACCAAATTAAAAGGCAATTTGTCTTTTCTGAGCCTGTGCATTTCGCTAAAAGAATGATCTTTTAAACTTCCAAATGACGCGGCGGTACACAGAGTGTACCACAACGAAAATTCGTTTATGTTCAATTGTAATAAATAAATTTCCAGTCTAATGCTATTAACACTTACCAAAGGCAATGGCATTACTTTTTTTTTTTAATTTTTGCAAAGAAACTTCACTTTTATTTTCAATTTAAACTGTAAACGCAGCACAGCAATATTGCGCACAAGATTTTGACAGTAACAGCTAGGAAACGCACCGAAATCAAGCACCGGTTACACCAAGTTACCTCTACCGTCCACAGGATGGCATAACTCCGGTGGTTCTAGAAATGGACCAGCGCAACCTGAGTTGTGGGTTATTTATAAAGTGGTACATTTTGTGTACCACCACCGCTAAACAGCATAAAAAAAGGTGGTTCATTCTATGTACCACAAACACTCAAAGAGTTAATTGAGTTGCATCCAACAATGATTCAATTTTCTTAAGTCTTCTACGTTTTCCAATGGAGTAGCGTACACCAAGGACTTCAAATGGCCCCACAGGAAAAAAACCAGGGGATTTATATCCGGGGATCGTGCAGGCCATAAGTGAGGTCCACCTCGGCCAATCCAGCGATTTCCATATGCTTGTGTTAAGAAATCACGAGCTACTTGACTAAAGTGGGCTGGTGCGCCATCGTGCATATACCACATTGCATCTCTAATTGCTAATGGTACGTCCTCCAGAAACCCAGGGAGCGTGTTTTCCAAAAAGTTGCGATACACCCCTCCGGTAAGTCTTCCTGGTAAAGATACCGGTTCAATTAGGCAATCACCCGCAATTCCAAGCCAAACGTTCAAAGAAAACTGATGTTGAAAACGATCTTCAACAATTTCATGTGGATTTTCGTCACACCATACATGGTTATTATGGAAATTGCGTATTGCATTTCTTGAAAAATTCGCTTCATCGGTGAACAGAATCAACATCAGGAATTGAGGGATTTCAACCATTTTCTGCAAAAGTCATTGACAGAATGCAATGTGAGGACGAAAATCAGCAGGAAGTAATGCTTGAACGCGTTGAACTGTTTCAAAATATGTAAATTTTTACTGCTTTTTTTAATTAAAGTTCAATACGCTGTAGATCGGTGACGAAGCGTTTCCAGACCATGTTTATTATAAATTCTTTTGTATAAAATGACCTGGACAATCACCCCCTATAATATTGCCGCATCTTCTTTAAACACCCTGTATATAAAAGTGCTTTGTTTATTTGCTCGAGGACTTTAACCCTCCGTGTGTACATTGGGTCTTTGAAGGAACAATCAAAATTTTCGTTTTTCTGACTTTTCAGACGATTCAGACGATTGTTTCATTTTTATTGACAACACTTTTAAACTTTTGAATTTGGTAACTGCTCGGCCATGTAGTAGACGCTTCAATAAGTAACTCAGAATTTTTCTAGAATTTTTGAAGGCCTAGAAAACTTTGAAAACATGCCTGTTCCCTAAAAGACCCAGTATACACACCGTATCTCAAAAAATATACTATACACACGCCGGGTTAATAATAATATACAGGGTTAGTTTAATAATCCTGGAACGGTCAAATAGCTTTGTTTTGTGACAAGCATTAATATTAAAATTCTGTTTGATTATATGAATGTAAGTAATCTATTAATAACATTTTCATGTTTTGTTTGTATCCGGTTTTGCAAGAAATATCTCCTAGTTCTTTCTCTTAAATGGCATGTATTTTATATTCGTGCATTTTCAAATGCAAAGTTCTCTAGTGGATAAATTAAGCAACTTTGTACATAGGAATTTGAGTAAAACACCGATTTTCTAGTTAAAACTAAATTAATTGAACAACCAAAGCATGGATTTAATATTAAACATAATTATAAATTTACAGAACAATCTGTTTTATAACTATTTGTGTTCTACTGTTAATATGGCGTTGTTTAATTAATTTAATCCAATTTCAATGGTACCACATCCACAAAATTATTTATAATTATCTTCTCATATGACATCAATCAATTTTTTATATTTGAAATGGTGTTACACAACTAGATTATTTATTACTAAGACTTCATATTTATGTCTATTTACCTTACTTTACATTAAAAAAATTTTGATGTAGGGTGCTACTTAATTCACTTATACCACATAAAAATTTACACAGAAGCTGCATTAATATAATTATAATAGTACTAAAATGTGTTCTTTGTAAAGAGTACTTTACTGTAAACTTAATTGAATTAAGTATTTAAAATAGGTGGACATACTTTCAACCCTTCTAAAAATAGATCGTTGTTGACCTATAACTAGCTTGTTCGACGATTAAACGTCTCCAACACACTATAATAAGCAATTTCAGGGCTACGCACACAATGAAAGGGATCGCATCCCTTCCAGCGTTTATTGATTATGGTAATTAACGAGCGTACAGCCTCCGGATACAGTATAGTAGGACCGTGGGCAGTTTTAGAAGGTTACTTACCGACTACGTTCAGCTGAATGAAAATGCTAGTGGGCGGATGCGATGACACTTGGCATTCGTAAAGTCCTGCGTCCCTTTGTTGGACGTACTTTATTTGTAGGGTCCAGTCCTGGAAAAATGAGAAGACCTAATTTTAAGGTTATTTTGCTCCAAAACTACTGATTGTTAAAACACACAAAAGGTGTTTTTATTTTTTTTTAATTCACTAATAGGGGAGGGTGGGGCAAAACGGGGAAGTGGGGTAAGATGGGGTACCCGGTTTATACTTGCAACAAAGCACTTTTATGCAACGCCAAAAATAATGAGAGCTTTTATTAGTTTCTCTTCGTCATGTTACTTGATAACCAATAATGTAGAAATTCGCATTGCCATGGTATCGAGCAAAATCCTGTTATGTCGGGTTTTCTTATAATTTATGAAAAATTAGTGAATTAGTATTCCGTTCTTGCCAAAAATCTTAAAGTTTTATCATCGAATATTATATAAACTAACAGTATTTTTCTCTTTGAACGAAATTCTTAATTGGATTAACCTCCAAACCTTAAGTACATCGTCTTGCCCCACTCATCCCTAATTGTAATCGAGGTTGAAATTTAGGCGATGTTAAAATCTTTTGATAAAATGTTGGGGAAATGAGAAATAAGGAAAGCTACAGAAAAAATGAAAGTAATCTTACATATGAATTTATTATTAAAGTAGTATTGAATCAAGAGTATAAGAATAAAATACTTTCACTATTTGAATTGTTCAACATTTAGATACCTACCTAAATAATGCAATATTATATATTATATATAATATAGTTATAACTTTTAACCGCCAAATTTTAATGTAATTCAAAGATAATCCCACTTTTAGCACGCTGCCTAAGTTTTAGAATGTTTAAAATATTAAATTAAGGACTTTAAGTTACATTTTCTCTTCTGACAGAAAAACTAAAAATCGTAGAAAATTCATCTTTGACAAAAATAAAGATTAAGTTTCAGTCTAAATTCTTATAAAGTTTTAAGTCTCAACAATAATTAGTTTCTTAGATATGAATTTTTAAAAATAGACAAATTTTAATCGATATTATGTTACATTTCCTCTTCTGAGGAAAGAACTAAAAGTCCTAGAAAATCTATGTTTGGTAGCCATAAATACTAATAGAGATTCAATCTAAATCCTCATAAAATTTCAAGTCTCTACAACAATTAGTTTTTTAGATACAAGCTTTAAAAGATTCATTAGTATCTTAATAAATATTTACCATTTCTTAAAACTAATGTATCTCGAAGACTTCAAAAAATCATAATCATATTTGTTTTAATCGTCATACGCTTTGCCTTAAAGAGTTTACTTTTTAATATCTTTTTAATATTAAATTTATTTTTAAATTCACGTTAATAAACTCGAATTGGAGTTTTTTTTGCAAACTGGAAAACGAGCAGGTAAATTTCAACTCAAACGTTTTGTGATTTCCAGTTTTATACCGAAGAAAACCAGTTTCCCCTCCAACAATTGAGAGTTGAACACACCATAAAACTCAAATTTAGAAATTCTTCGCAGTTGCTGTGCGGGTTTTCAACAAATCTATCGTCTGTTCTTCTTATTTATGTTTATTCGTCTAATTTTTTTTGCTATTAGTGTTAAAAGACTTTAGTGTTTATTTCCGTGAATGTGTTTCAAATCATTGGAGTTCGTCTTCAGATTATAATTTTGATGAAGTCTTCGGATTGTTATTTTGCGAATGTTACCAGGTAAAATACTTTTGATTTATTGAGAATTTTTTAAAAATATTTTTTTTTTTATTTTTTAGGAGATTTTCAAGGAAGCAACATTCGCTTGGTGAGTCTTTTTCATTTCAAGAACTTTATAATCGTGATTTTTTAATTTATTAATTGACGAAGTATTATAAATTGATTACAAAATAAAATCTTCAAGAAGTAAATAATACATATAACTTCCATCTCGTTATACTTATCATTTACTAGTTTACTTTAAATCACAAGGCTATTTCAATGCTTATTATTGATTAATTATTCCCAAATTATGAAAATGTATCCTTTTCCAAACTTATGTTTAAACTACCATGGCCAATTAATTGAACTATTGTCCGTGATAACATTGTTAATTGCGCACACAGAACCTCAACAATAGATTATAAATAAATAAATGGCCAGGCATTGTATGTATGTGTAACTACTGAATATTTATATCAAATGAATAATATCTCTTTAGTTAATTATATGAGAATAAAGGATTATTTTTTATGATACATTTTCATAGACTCTTTTTGGAATTTAATTTAATCGCTCTTAACATTAATAAGATTTAGAACATACTAATTTTTGTTCTATACACTTATAGTTTCATTTCATAACAATTTCATTCCTAATTTTTATTAATTTAAGAGAACAATTGATTACAATCTATGTCAATATTTCAAAATATTGAAATATTGGTATCGTCTGTTAGAAAATTTTTAAAACTTCCACCCTACTCATTGTCAGTCGTTTATGCTATCAATACGCTCATATGGAGATCACACGACGAGGTGAAGCATACTTCACGGAAGGATATTTCTACCGTGGGGCAACATGGTGGTGATGGGCTGTTTGGTTTAAATGTTGGACCACAATCTCAAGTTTTAATTCTCATATCTTGCGGGATAATTGAGAGAAGATCAACTAAGACGAGGTTGACAACTATAGACTGCAGAGCAAATAGTAATTTTGCCGAGTGGTCGATATTTTAAGGTTGCCTTAAGTGGAATTTTAAGCACATTTTCTAAAAACTGTACTCTGTAAACGTAATTAGCTGTTTCCATATTAAATTTGATTTGACCTCAAATTGTAACATAGGTGGCTTTTCGAAGATTTCTTAACTATTGATTAATAGAACAACATAACGGCGAATTCATTTGAAGTTCAATGTGAACTATACAACCGCTGTATTTAGCAAGATTCTGAATAATTTGCACATTTTTGGGTGGGTCTTCTTCAGGGTTATGAACATCATCACATTTCGCCCATTTTGGCACTAATGAACAGTACTTCTTTGTATCGCCATTCCTTAGGTCAATTAAAATATTGTGAAATATTTTAAGATTAGAAAGCTTCTTTCTTTGTATGGCTGTTATTATGGCCTTACAAATTTTTTTTAATGAAGACTCTAAATTCTCTAATATAAGTCACGATTCTAACTTAAAGGCTAGTGTGATCGGGTATTCTCACCGATTTTAAGGAATATTCTACTGATTGATAGACATCAGTATGCATCATGAATGTGTAAAATAGTAGGGCGCACTATTCAACGATTTGTGATTAAGGCGGGTCTCACACTGAGGCTACCAGCAACAAGTAATATTGCCACTTGATGACATTTTACATATAATCAAATGATGTCTCTCACATTGTAGCAATTCGATATCGCAAATAGAGAAGCGATATCGGATTGCTACAATGTGAGACGTCTGCTTTAATTCTATGTAAAATGTCGCTATGTGGCAATATAGGTTGTTGTTAATTGCTAATTGGTTGTTACTTAAGGTAACCAGACGTCCCGCTTTTGGCAGGTCAGTCCCGAATTTTCACAATTTGTCCCGCGTCCCGCAACGTTTTTTAAAAGTCCCGACTTTTAGAATTAAGTTAAATTTTATATTTATGAAAATCATTGTTTTGCGTTCTAAGAAATCCTACGGGCTACGACGACTAACAAATTGCTTTTCTACCCAGTTACATGTATTTTTAAGGGGGGAACCTACATTAAAGTAGTACTTTAAAAGGTTATTTTTGGATTTTTTTTAACAGGATAATAAGTATGGTATTTTTAAAATTTTGTGAGCATTTTAAGGCTTTTATTTAGTATACAAAAATAATGTTGGTTTCTTAAAAAAAGTAATCTATATATACATATTTAACATTAAAAATAATGCGTCTACTCTCCATTTGTCTTTTTCTGTACACTGTAGTTCATGCAACTCTGATCTGAAACAGAGATGGTACGTAAAAATCTAATTTACGTACTCTACTATACTCAATGAACCACAAAAATGAAAAAAAAAACAAAAATTAAAATTATACTGAGCTTTAAAAAACAAGGACTAGAATTCTCGTTAAAAAATGATGCTTTTTATGCAAAAAGAAAAGTTTAAATAAATAGTATTATCGATTTTTTTTTGTTCATCGACGATGGTTTGACATTGTAGAACTAAATATTTTTGAAAAAATTCAATCAGTTAAATATTTTTCTTTCTATCGTGTACACAAATTGCAAAATCCACATTTTTCAGAAAATGCATTTAAAGTAATTAGCACAAGAAAGTACATTTGTTTGAAACTTACAGTGATATTAACCTAATCGGCTATTCCAGCACTATATAGCAATCCCTCTTCTTGTTCATAAAAGTCATTTTTATGAATCTCAATGTCTGTACGTCTTTGTCGAGCCTCCTTCGTAGAATTAACCCGGCGATGCTCCGCCCTCTTAATTCGCTGTGAGTCAACATTACGGGCGAAATTTTTACACTCTTGCCCAATGTTTATATCTAGTTGATTCATTATTTTAAAAACCGACTTATACCCCTCATTGAAGATACCAGCCGCTATGTAGGCAGCAATTTCGATGATTTTTCTGCCAGAATTTAAGTGTTTCGGTGCAAGGCGCCAGATAGTGGCATTAAAACTCTCATTGGAGTTCTGAGTATGACCCCCTAAACACCGAATATAAGAAAACAAAAATATTTCTAATAGTAGCATAAAGCCCTTTCATTTATAGTACTATATCTACACAGAGGGTACGAATTTCGATCTAAAACTTTGCTATAACGTTTTTAAAGAGTTTTACTATTGATTTATAAAATAAAAAAAAATCATGAAAATTTGATCCTGTAATGTAGGTTCCCCCCTTAATGTATTAAAAATTGTGGAATATGCACTATGTTTACCTGGAACTAATGCTGCGACTGAACGCGTTTTTTCTACAGTAAGTCAAGTCTGGACATCAGCAAAATCAAAATGAAGTGTTGAAATTTTGAAAGTCATTTTATGTGTCAAATATAATTTGACCAATTCTTGTGAAAATTTTTACAATATCTTAAAAAATGACAATAATCTACTGAAACAAATTCTCTCAAAAAATATGTCAAGGTATAAAATATTACACATTTTTTTATATTTATAAATTGTACTTATGTTAAAGATAAAAAAAAAATACCATATTGTTTTTATTTTGTATGAAAATTTTTAATGATACCCCCTTCCTTCTTAGTTGTCCTTCTTTGCTCACCTAAAAATCTGGTCACCTAATTGTTACTGGCTGCCTCAGTGTGAGACGTACTTAAAGTTTACGATTTTTAGCTACGTCGTTTATGCCAGTTGTTGGCCTCCTTCCGAATTTCACTTTATTTTCTTCACTATTTCCATTTTAGTTTTACCAAAATCGATGGATACAAGGTCATGTGGTTTCTTTGTGAGTCAGATTACAGTGTGTAATATTGGCAAATCTAATAACTCCCCAATTTTATAACAAAGAGAGATTTTACGCTTTCTTTGAGCAGTAAGACACTTTAGCAGGTCTTTTGTTAAAGTTCAATAAAAATGTTAACAAACGTGAAACCTACATTCGTATAAAACAAATAATGAAGTTCCTAATATTTTAAGTATTTTTTTTTCGAAATCATGTTTTTTAACATAGCACCGTCTTTGCCTGTACTCTTCAATTATTTCTCAACTATAGTGTTATGCACATTATCATCTACATTACCACAGAAAGGAGCGCATACAAGCAATACCAGCGACGTGCATCGCTTAACCCCGGGGGTGCCATAGTTATTATGAATAAATTTCAGCGTCAAGACGAGCGGGTGGGCGAAAATTTTATTATATTTATTCATAAAGGGCCCACGTGAGGCCTCGTCGGTTTGAAATGCCTTCTCGTCGTCCTTTTCCTTGTCCTTGTCGTCGCTGCGTCGCCTCTAACGAATTTCCACCTTTACCGCGACCATCGCGGTCACGTGACCGTCATAAACTTCGCGAAACGGTGATGTTGGCGTAAAACTTCCAAGTCGTATAACGATGACAACTCTTTAGAGTGTTCAGATAACGTTGGATGGTTGTCGAGGTCTCAAACTCATCACTCTCAGCTCTAAAGAGCTTTTTCCTAGAGCTTACGGCGATTTTGATACTACATGAAGCAGATTGGGACATAAAACATACATGTCATATATTAAAAATGTTATGAAAATGGTTTTACATTTTACGAGATTTAGTAATAAAATTGATGCAATCGTTTGGATTGTTGATTCGGATTACATTAAAAGAAATCGATCCGATTTGTATGCAAAACTTATTGCAAATACATTCAGCGCAGTTCCAAACCAATAATTATATATCGTAAATTATTAACTAAAATTGTAAATCAAGCATAATTGATCGAGCGGCACTGATTATATAATTGAACCGATCGCCGCTGTGGAACATATATGCTGAATTGCAATTTAAATAGGATAGCTATCTAGGATATGATATGAGCCGCGAACTGCAGTAAATTCGATAAAATAAATAACAATGCATATATTATATTGTTTTATTAATAATGATATGAGAAGTTTGAAATTTGAAGATCCTATTAAAAATAAGTACATTAAAATGTGAAATAATAATGTATTTAAAGCTTTAGTTTAAATAATTTCTAAAATTATTTTTGAGATACTTAGTCAATGTATTTGTCAATGTAACAGAAAATACAATGTAATTTTGATAACTGCGTGTATAAAAACAGGTGGTATTCGAACGGGTTATGTAAAGCTCTGCAAATACACAATTTGAAATTGTCGATTGTAACATTTTTATTGCAAACATCAATGAAATGGTAATGGTTTCGAAAAACTATTTTAAAATAAATATACTATTCCAATTTTGTACGTTTCAAAATTAATATGAGTGTTAAATTTAAAACATTTAGCCATAATTTTTTAGGAACGTTTGATATGGAGACTTTCGGATAAAGTTTGACTTTGAGCTCGAAACTTTGAAGGATTGTTTAAATTAAAGTTGAAAATTTTCAAGAAAGGTTTAAATTTGATCTCAAAATTTTGATAAAAAGTTTAACTTTGGGTACTTGAAGGAAGCTTCGGCTTCGAGCTTCAAAATTTGCAGGATAATTTAACTAGGAACTCGAGACTTTGAAAAAAATTTGAGACTAAAGTTTCAATAGAGTTTAAGGGTGGGTTTAGGATGTCAAACTTAATCGTAACCTTAGCTGTAATAACCATCAAATTTGCCGTAATTCCTAGACGTTGCCTAAACGCTACAATTGAAACAAAATAGTTGAACTTTTTTAAAACACTGTAGTTACTGCTACTGTTACGACTACAGCCTTTAAGTTTGACATCCTAAATCCACCATAAGACTTTTAATATTTGAGTTTGAGACAAAATAAAAATTGGATTTTGAAACATTCAACGTCGGTATAAGATTTTGAAAGGAGGTTTTAATTTAAGTACAAGTTTTTGAAATAATGTTAAAATTGAGCTGAAGACTGAAGAAAAATATGAGATTTTGATGGAAGATTTGAAATTCAGACCGAGACTTTAAGGTTTCAATAGAGTTTAAGACTTTGAATGTTTGAGTTTGAGACAAAATAAAAATTGGATTTTGAAACATTCAACGACGGTTTAAGATTTTGAAAGGAGGTTTTAATTTAAGTACAAGTTTTTGAAATAATGTTAAAATTGAGCTGAAGACTGAAGGAAAATTTGAGATTTTGATGGAAGGTTTGAATTTCAGATCGAGACTTTGAAGTTTCAGTAAAGTTTAAGACCTTGAGAATTTGAGTTTGAGACAAAAAAATTTGGATTTTGAAACATTCAACGAGAGTTTACGATTTTGAAAGGAGGTTTTAATTTAACTACAAGTTTTTGAAATAATGTTAAAATTGAGCTGAAGACTGAAGAAAAATGTGAGATTTTAATGGAAGGTTTGAAATTCAGATCGAGACTTTAAAGTTTCAATAGAGTTTAAGACTTTGAACATTTGAGTTTGAGACAAAATAAAAATTGGATTTTGAAACATTCAACGACGGTATAAGATTTTGAAAGGAGGTTTTAATTTAAGTACAAGTTTTTGAAATAATGTTAAAATTGAACTGAAGACTGAAGAAAAATGTGAGATTTTGATGGAAGGTTTGAAATTCAGATCGAGACTTTAAAGTTTCAGTAAAGTTTAAGACCTTGAGTATTTGAGTTTGAGACAAAAAAAAATTGGATTTTGAAATTGAGCTGAAGCTTGAGACTTTGAACGAAAATTTGAACGCGAGATTTGAAAAGAGTACAAATCAATATAAAAATCAAAACAATAAAATAAATATCGGATTGCATTTAAATGCTCAATATTTTTATACCTTATTGTTCAGCAAAAAATACTAAACGCTCAGTATTTAATTTTAAACATGTTAAGTATAAAAACAAAAAATGTTCAGTAAAATATTTGAAATGTTAAACATATAAAGCATAGTATGAAATTCAATAACTCCCAGTAAAGAATTACGATTGCTTAATGGGCATCAAGTAGATCAGTAAATGTGAGGCGCTCCTTTAACTGGTTGGCAACACTGACATCTAACCTCAAAATTGTTCATCAAAATTTTAGATTAAAAATGAATGAAATGCCTCATTACGAGAGTGTTGAAAGAGAAAGTGAACACGAAGAAACTTTTTTTGTTCAGGCAAAAATTATCGATAACTTTAGGATTTTTTTTGGGAACAACTACAACTAATTTGATTTTTTTAACATAAAATAGATACTTTAACCTATTTCTATTCAAGAAATCTTTTCAAAATTTTCATAAATAAGCTCAGTACGATTTTTCAAATTTGTTCAAGTTATATTGAATTCGAACGAAAATCATCGATGACTTTGGGATTTTTTTTATTTTTTCTGAGAACAGTTACAATGAATTTGATTTATTTAGCATAAAATAGATGCTTTAATGTATTTATATTTAAAAAATCTTTTCAAAATTTTCATAAATAAACTCAGCACGATTTTTTAAATTTGTTCAAGTTATGTTTAGTTTGTGCAAAAATCGTCGATGACTTTGGTTTTTCTTAGGAACAGCTATAATTAATTTGATTTGTTTTATATAAAATAGATGCTTTAATATATTCCTATTTCAAAAATCTTTTAAAAATTTTCATAAATAAACTCTAAGCGATTTTCCAAAATTCTTCAAGTTATACTAAATTCGGGCGAAAATTATCGATGACTCTGGGATTTTATTTTATTTTTTTGGAAACAGCTACAGTAAATTTGATTTGTTTAACATAAAATAGATACCTTAATGTAATCCTATTCCAGAAATCTTTTCAAAATTTTCATAAATAAACTCAGTGCGATTTTTTTTAAATTTTCAGGTTATATTGAATTTGGCCAAAAATCATTGATGACTTTTGATTTTTTTGATTTTTTTTATTTTTTTCGGAAAAAGCTACAGTAAATTTGATTTGTTTAACATAAAATAAATATGTTAATGTATTTCTATTTAAAAAAGCTTTTTCAAAATTTTCTTAAATAAGCTCAGTACAATTTTTCAAATTTGTTCAAATTTTTTTGGGTTCGGGCAAAAATCGTCGATGACTTTGGGAATTTTTTAAATTTTTTTGAAAACAGGTACGATAAATTTGATTTGTTTAGCATAAAATAGATGGAGTAATGTATTTCTATTTAAAAATTTTTTTTTTTTTTAATTTCCAGAAATAGCCTCAGTGCGATTTTTTAAATTTGTTCAAGTTATGTTGAGTATGAGCATATTGCTTTTTTAAAAGTGGTTTCGATTTTTTACTGATTATTTGGTATAATTACCGAACAGTTGTTTGCAAATATGTGGGGGGTAAAAGAGTAAATCCCTCGCAACGATTTGGTTTTAATTTAAGATGCAATATCGATCGCGTTTCCAAACGTAAATTGTGCAATGTTGGAAAGAGACAGAAAATAATTCAACCAGCTGATGAAAATTATGGTTTGGAAGAAGATACTCCCAACACATCTCCTACTTACTACACTAAAAGAAAAGACGAATTCTTAGACGAATTTCAGAAAATCGAAGAAGAAATTGTCGAAATGGAAATTAGAAGTGCTGGCCAAGGCAGAAGTCAATTATGGCACGAAGAAAGGGTAAAGCGTCTAACAGCTTCTAACTTCGGAAGGACTTGCAAAAAAAGAGAATCCACCAATGGTGCCAATTTAATCAAGCACATTATATGCTAAGATTTTCCTACCACGAAAGCCATGTAATATGGGATTTAATGTATGTAATTTATTCAGTGAAAATTCGGTGCTTTGTTACTTTTGTATTCAAAGTATTTCCTATATTCGATTTTTGTCACTTTTTCTTCTCAAAATTAATATTAATAATTTTGAAATTTATTTACACTATAAAATAACGATTTGCAGCTGATTATTTTATAACATTTCTTTTATTGCGAATAGTTCTTGTCGTATTATACCTATAAAATACCCAAATAGTAGCGACATGTATCAAATAATTATACAATATTTCCATCTTTGTCTGTTTGACCACAAAAAACTCAACTTTTATTCATACATTCATTCCTCGATAAAAGATAAATAAACACATGAGTTCTGAATAGAAATCTTACGCCTGTTATTTACAGAGGGCGGCGCTTACGGGTCCACCTTCTTGCTTCCGAGCGTCTTACCGCGACTCCCCTGCGAAACTCAATGACCGTGAGACCACAGCCTTATGATTTGTACTGAATATTTACGATTTTTACTGAGCGTTTAGTATATTGACTCTGCATTTAACATTTTTAATAGTCATTTAGTTTCCGTACTGAATATTTATATTAATACTGAGCAGCTAGTTTTTTACTGAGCAATTAAATAATATACCGTGTATGCCTACTTTACATTCAAGTGTAATACTGGGTATTTAATTTATACCCATAAATATCTGGTTGTAATTGATGACAATTTACTAATTTTTAATATAAGTTTTCGTTTTATTTGAAAAAAAAAATTCTCTATATAAAATTGATTTATAATTTAAACATAGCATTAGTTTTAGCAAACAATGTCAATAGTGCACTTATGTTGTACAAAAATAAATGTATCCAACGTAAACCGTGAAATATTTTGTATTGTAAATCAAACGTATTCATATAAACAAAACCGTAAATAAATAATACTTTTTTTTAGTTTTAACATACACGTTTACGCTAGATGATTTATTGCCGGTGGAATGTCAGACGCAACGACGAGTTTTTATTTTGATAGCAGTTTTTATAACAAATATTTAAACTATTGTTTGTTAAAAATCTATATTTACATGTGTTGTATTCGGTTTAAAATTTAAAAATTAATTATAAAAAAACAAATCACTTTACGATAACTTCAAAAGTAAAAACAAACATTCACGTTAAAAAAAAGTAATTAAGCTAATTAAAATGTACGATCTTCTTACATTCAATACGAAGTTGAATGTAAGATTAGTAACCGAACGCAAATTCCTTAATATCCGAAAATTTAATTTCCTTGGTTTCGCTGACTAGAAAGTTGTGCGACGTCGACAGCGGTAATTTTCACCGAACTGAAAATCAATAAGCTGCACCTGCCAAAACGGGAAGGTGAACTCCTAAGTGTGTAATTAAATTGCTGCGAATCACCCCGAGCCTCGCAAACGGCACCGCCAGAAGTAAATACTCCGGAAACGACCACGAAGAGGAAATTTAGAAATTATTAGATTGGCTGGGTGGCTGAGTTCCGTTTCAGTAGGGGATATTACCAGTCGATACGATAAATATATCCGGTCGAAGCACCTAAAGGTTGCGGTTCTCAACCCTCCCTTGGGTTCTGATATTCGATTAACCGGAATAATGGTTTGGACCGAATGTCAGCAGTAGATAGCAACGTCGTAATGTGTAAAGATACTTTCTGTGTGTAACTTTTACGAACGAAAATGTACCATCAATATCACAATACTACATGAAAGATACTTATTTAAAAATAAAATTTAAAAAAAATCGAAACATTTTTTCGATTCAACTAGATCTTTAAATTATTTAAACTGGCTTAAGAAAATCAAACATAAATTCTGTGTAACTAGTTTCGGTTTACAATCATCACCAAAGACAAATTAACTTTAGTTACTTGATTTTCAACTTAAATTCCTGTCATAAAAATAGTACCTTTGGTTAGGTTTTGGTTATTGTAACTTTATTAAATTTTTTCTGTCGACTTTATTCCAATATTTCCAATATTTAAAATAGTATTTTCTATATATGTACATCAAAAACCACATAAATTAAATTCCTGTACAACATTCCATCGCACACAGTAATGGACATAGTTAATAACAGTTTGAAACCTAAAATTGGAATGGAAATTAAAAAGTATGCGAACATAACCAAAAACAGTTTGAAGGGCACAATTCGTTTGCTTTTATCGTGAAAACGTACCGATCTGTCGAACAATTTCCAAAAATCACGGTGGCGTACATTATTAATTTTTAATGCATACCGAATCAAAGCAATTTGCGCTTCACGGATATCGAATGAAACGCTGCCGTCGTATCGCTGCGAGGGAAATGCGTTGGAAAAAAGTGACAGGAAATCGATACCTGGTTGGCACCAAAACCGTACTTACGCAATCACATAAAGTAACTTAACGTTTGCTCTCGGGTTTTACCCGCCATAGTTCGTTGCAAAAGTAAAATGGTGCTCTGAGATGAACGAAGCTTTCATGCAAAGTAGATTACTTTATAATATTTTAAAGTGTATTACCTCGGAATGTTGTAAGTGAATTGCTTGGAATCTTTCGTCGCTGCTATATGTCGTCAATCCAACCGTCAAGAGATGATAATCTTTCCTTCTTATCCATGACACCTGAAACCATAAAAATAAAAATTTATTGCTGGAACTAAAAATTCGAAATCTTTAATAAAGCTTAAAGTTATAACGTGGACAGGTCTGACTTTGTTGATTTACTCGCTCGAATTTATTCAAGTAGTTGAAAATCCAATTTATCTCCACCCAAAGGAACGGAAGCATAACGTAGATTAATAGATTCGCGTGGCAACTTCTCGAAGTACAACTACTTGTTGTGCCGGGAAAAGTTTAGACCGTTAATTGCGAAACGCTTCGGACAGTGGCGCAATTAAAATAATTAGAGTGGAATTCAATTTCGAATTTTCAAGTAGCGTTAAGAATTCCCTGTTTGGTTTTCAACCAGCCGGAAAGCCCGTTATAAGGTTTTCAGCGATGTAACGTCGTGCAATCAGTTAGAAAACGTGTTTAAATAGGAGTTGACACTAAAACCTACACGTTGCTACCGACGAAAGACGGTAATTGTAAAACCTCGGTTTCAGATTTCCAATTCCAGGAATTTTGCTTCACCTTCCTAACGTAACCTTTAATTAGGCTTGAAAGAGCCTGTGCTTTTCGACACGACTACAAGCTTAAGGTAATTTTTGTTCACGAAGCGAATTCAAAGACTAAAAGTTAATTAATAACGATTTTTGTTTGTTAAATTGAAACACAAAACTCGAGAACGAAAACGAAAACGTAAATGTTATAAATCCGTACTGAAATAAATCATCATTTTCAGTTGTCAGCTGTATCATAACTCAACCGAGAAGAAAATTGATATCGAGAATACAAAAGAAAAAAATAAACAAGGTTGACAGAAAAAAGTATTGAGGAAAGCTAAAAACATGACAAAAAAATATAATTTCGAACATATTTTTTTCTAGAATCGATAACTTGTTTGTGTAGTAAATTATAAAGATACAAGTCAAGAATTACAAATAAATCTGCTTTTTATATACAGGGATTTATTATATCCTTGGCTAAAAATGAACAGAAAAGTCCTAATGAATATTAGCTCAAAAGCGATTCGTTTTCGAGATATTGGAAGTTTAGTTCCTCAAGTTTACCTATTATTAACATAATTGATGAGAATCGTTTAAGTTAAATTATTAACTCCTTACGATGGTTTCGATAAATTGTCATTATTAGATTACACTAGTCAGCTAAAAAAACTAGTTGAAACCATGACATTTTTTAATAATTTTATTTAAATGTAATGCTGTATTAATGCTAATGGGTCAACTTATGGAATTAAAACCTTGAATATCTCGAAAACGAACCACTTTCGGATGTTCATTAGGACTTGTTTGCTTGTTTTCTGTTGGAAAATATACCAGTAAATGATCGGACAATCAAAACAAGACACCTGTATATACCGGGTGTCCCAACGGCCCGAAAAAGCTCCATAACTTATTTACTATTGAGGATACTGTCTTTTTTCTTTTTTTAGGTTAGAAATGCGATACTGCTGCACATTTTTAAAATATTGCGATTTATATACAGGTGTCACAATAGTAGAAATACACCAAAGTTATGATTTTTAAAATGGAATGTACCTTTTTTGATTAAATATTTGGATTCTAGGCAGGGCCGGCGGGAGGGCGTGTGCAAGTGTGCAGTTGCCTCGCGGTTGAGGCTGGCCCCGTGCCCTGCCTCGGTAAAACAGGGGCCGAATATTGCGCCCCGCATTATGGGGTGTTCGATTTTATAAAGTTGTGACCTTTTTTTTTAGACGTCGATTACAATTTTTGAAGTATGTAATGTGAATGATAATAAATGGCCTCGCTTTTACAGTTTGCACTTGGCCTCGCGGAACCTTGCGCCGTCCCTGGTTCTATGGTACAATACAATTAACTTTTATAGAGGTCGCTTTTACCTAATCTGTTGGCAAATTTGATTTATGGCATCTTTTTGCCAGAATTTCGAAATGCAGGGGTCTGTTCAAAAATTCTTATTTTTCAAGTCCTTGGCTTAACTGAAAAGTAATTGACGCCGTTTGATTGCTGAATGTTTGCAGCGTTTTTTAAATGTTTACTCAGCAACCTACTTAGTCACATTTGCTTACTGCAACTTTTTACACTTGACTAATTACAAATGCCTAAAAATCATGTTTTTTTTTATATGGTAACTAATATTTATTGTTATGTTGGCCAAAAGCCATTCTGATATGCAATAATAATAAGGTTTGTACAGTCGAATGAAAAATCGAAATGAATTGCTATCCTAAAATAACTAAATTTTGAAAACATTTCTCATTAAAACAATAAACATCGAGTGGTCTTTTGCCAATTTTATTAACTAAAGAAAGGGGAATTTTAAAACGTTAACAAACAATACCAAAAAAAGTAAAGAACAAAGAAAAATAAAAACAGAGGTTAAAAAATCACACTTAATTACAGTAGATGTTCAAAGATATTATCATTTAGTTCAATACAAACACGCAATCTTTCTCTACATAGTCTAACACGACTTAATATATCAGCATTTATTAATTGGAAAGCATCACGTATTCTTTACTTCATGTCCTCAACAGATGTAGGTTTTACTTTGTAGACGTTTTCCTTAACAAATTGAAAGGAAAAAATCAATCAGAGGAAGATCCGGGGAACGAGCGGGCCATCTGATTGCTCCTCATCTGCCTATCCAGCGACTTGGATACGTTTCATTCAAAAATTGTCTAACTACTTGGAAAATATGAATTTTTGAACAGACCCCTGCATTTAGAAATTCTGACAAAAAAGTGCCATAAACCAAATTTACCAACAGTTTAGGTAAAACCGACCTCTATAAAATATAATTGTATTGTACCATAGAATAGACTATGGTGTATTTCTACTATTAGGACACCTGTATATAAATCACAATGTTTTAAAAATGTGCAGCAGTATCGCATTTATAACCTAAAAAAAGAAAAAATGCAATATTCCCAATAGTAAACAAGCTATGGAGCTTTTTCGGACCGTTGGGACACCCGGTATGTATATCAAATAAATTTATTTTATAAGTATACGGTGGATTTCAAAGAATTTTTAGTCCATTTCGTATTGAAATGAAACTACCGGAAGGGATATCCGAAAAGCGATCGGACTTTATCCCAGCGGCGATGCATTTTCGCGATAGCGTTCGAGCGCAAGTAAAACACTTTCGGCCAATTTAAATCTACTTCGTTTATCTCGCACAAAAAGCGTAGCGCGGTCAATTTAGTTGATACAAAAAGAGAAGCATTCGGTGCTATTTACGGAAAGGCCACGCCAATCAGCCGTAATTAAAGGCGCTCTTTCCACCGCTTTAATCAGCGTTACCCTGAGCCAGTCCTCTACCGAATAAATGTCCCCCAGCAATCGGCTGCATCGCTGGCATTGCTTTAAAACCCAAAAGGGCTTGATCCCAATAACACAAATGGATTTTCTGGTATTCCAGGTATAAAAAATCTATTATAAAAGGTCTGCTAAGGAAGAAGATTTTTCTATAATAATTAGAGTGAAACCGATTTATTACAAAAAATAGAATTTTTAAGCTTTAATTTAATGTAAATAATTATAATCGTTATATACGATTTTGAAGAGTTGCCCTTTTTAAACTAATTAAATTAAGTCAGATTAATTAACAATTAACAGCTTTTGCGAAATTTAAGAACTTTTTAATTTCTTTTTATAACAATTTAACTTATTTAATCCAATCTCTTAAGTTTGGTTTAATTTAAAAATCGTGTTTCAATTCTTATAGGTAGCGACTTTAGGATTTTTAAAGTTGATAACAAAATTATGAGACGGAATGTGGACAAGCTTCCTTTATTCTTGTGCCCTTCATATACCTTTGATTTTAGAGTGAATAATGAGGTAGTTACCAATAATAAAGTTACAATTACTGAAAATTTGTTGGCTAACAAAGTAGTCTTCTAAAGGGCAATTTGGAATAGCTATTTTGCAACTCCGGTTACAGAACGGAGTAAAATTACATTATCGTTCTCCCCATGACGCGATACTGGGCCAATTCCGGGGCTGGCACCAGGACAACACGTACATAACTTAGCGGCCCGCTTCCTAAATACGACCCAAGCCCGTTCATGGCTGTTTGTATAATATAAATAAAGTCCGCGTTATCTTATGGCGGCCGAATACATCCACTTGGTACTGCGCGACTCTCGGTCTGCATATATCTTGAAGATAAAGCTCGCGTATCATACAGTAAAACGAGGTTTTATCCCGGAACAAACCTCCAAACTCAACCTCATTTTGATGGGTGAATATAAATGCGCGGTGGATTTAAAACTAAAATAAAGTAATAACTACTACTGCGGCAATAGAATTTTGGCCAAATTCTGTCAATTAACAAATATACGTGTAAAACAGGCTTTAATTTTCTAAACACCGGTTAGAAATATTTGGCAGAAAATACTAATAAAATGTCAATCACATTGCCAATAAAGGAATTTTAATATCAATCACTACAAACAGTCAAACGAATTTTTTAAATAATGTAAAAAATGTGAACTATTGTATGAAATTTTCAGAACCGCTTAAAACGGAAAAGCATAATGGATTACCTCCGGGATTATAGGTGAGAGAGTTCGGTTCCGAATTTTGTGGTTTGGATTCAGGGTACCGGTACAAAAAACAAACAGACAAAAGCAAACAAAATTCGGACATCACTTCTATTGGCAGCTTTGAATTCGCATTCAGTTTGCGTCAGCCAACATGTAAACTCATTCGTGGTACACCCTCCAATGTAAAAATTCCTGTTTTTTTATCTACTCCTGAAAGCAAATTAAAAAATCGAAGCGTATAACCTAAATAATTTTTCAGGTATCGTTAATAATAACGTGTAGCTTTGGCTTCAGTTTAAATTAAAATCGAATCATAATCCACTAATCCCCCGATGGAAATCATTCAGAGCTTAAATCTCCCATCATCAAACAACGAAAGCTCGTCGCTGCAGTTGTAAATTCGGCGTTCGCTCGATGCAAAATGGGTAGCAATAAATGTAAAAATTAACGATCTGCTCGCACTCGCGCTCATATTCCCACTTTCGGTTGAACCAACACCAGTAATTGCGTCCGCGACGTCTGTAATTTATCGAACCAGGTAATACTACCATTTGGAATTCGGATAACACGCAAAAACACCGATGAAAGAGTAATAGGATGTGTACTCACCATGCCATCGCCAATGTTGTTTACAACGCAGGGTACCAAAGCCGTGGATCCCGTTTGCGATGTGACCACGGTACTGTTTTCAGTAGCAAAATGTACCGGTGAATTCTCCAAAGTTGGAAACGACGCTGCCAATTCATTCAAGTCCTCCGCCGTGTCACCTTCCGTATCTAAAATAATATCATTAAAAATTAAAGTTTAAATAAAACCTTCCTTTCTGTAGTTTGTAACATTTTTCCTCTCAAAAAGGAATTTCATCTTAACAACGTGCAAATAGCTTTTGCACGACATTTCATATAACTCAACTTCGTGCCTGCACAAAAGGAACTTATTATCTACTGTTTGTCTTTGATGCTATGTACATCTTGACAGTCACATTTTATATTCCGTTTTTATTTTAAAACTAGGTTGTATGATCAATTTCAATCAAAAGGAATTTTTAAAGGTAGTCATAATTTAAATTCAAGTAGAAAATTTTAAAGTAAATATTTGGGTTCGTGGTGAATTTATTAACAAATCGATTCTGACGGGTTTAGTACGTCCGTAGGGCAAATACACGAAGGGTTGGGTTAAATTGCTCGGCATAATAGGCAGTATTCCACGTGAGCAAGGCCGAATAAGGCGGGAAATATGCCGGCTATTCGAAGTTATCCCTCGCAAGCGAAAACAACGGGGATAATGGCGAT
Organism: Digitonthophagus gazella; assembly: GCA_036711955.1. Taxonomy (NCBI): domain Eukaryota; kingdom Metazoa; phylum Arthropoda; class Insecta; order Coleoptera; family Scarabaeidae; genus Digitonthophagus; species Digitonthophagus gazella. The sequence continues at coordinate 28,904,002 of JASCIT010000005.1, forward strand.
GCAACATTGGGCGCTTTGTTTACCCTCGAGGTGAAGATACGATTTGAAAATTTGATTAGGTTAAGGGTGAAAATAGTTTTCTCCGTTTCGCACATCTGCTACTTTGCTAGTCCATACAGATACATATGAAAATTTCATAACAGCACTTTATATTGCACTATATCTGTTTATTTAACGTCTTTATAACATTTTCTATTCACTTTATTGTTTGAAATTGTTTACTATGGTTTAGGAGGACATTTGCGTTAAGTAATCAATTCTAACGATCTATGTTTAACAAGTTCCCAATTGGGATATGCCCGATTCGAGTTAAACTTGGACAGCTGGCCTAATTTATATTTGCAAAGCTCGACCACCTCCAGTGGTTATAGATTTTCACGACGTGTTCCTGCGGGGATACGTACGGATGGTAACGCAGGAAATTTACTGGCTTCCGATTGTGCGATTGCCCACTTCTGGTTGGGATACCGCCGCTGACAATTTACCGGATACCGAACTAGTTCGCCCGTGGATAATATTAAATAAGCTGCGGGAAATGTCTCTTTGACACCAACGGTATCGGCAAAATCCAAGGAATATATCCGATTCGGGAAGGAAAATTGTGTTTTTCCGCGACAGATGGCCTGGGCGGGATATTTTATTTGTTCCTCTCACGAAATCGGCAACACCTGATATTTCGTTCAGCTCGAAAACAAGCGAACTGTAAATTTTAATATCCCCCTTTCTCCTCAAAAACGTAAAATCTTTTACGATCCTTCAAGCTCGTGACTTTGCCATATGGAAACCGTGTGCACTGAATATACGATTTTGGTCCATTTCTGATAAGTCACTTGAACGTTCGTATATTTGATATCATTTTTATTGGAGTAGTTGAACTGCCAAGTGATCTCTTTTAGAATTTCACATAAAATATCAATATAAGTACTATAAATCTATATCTAATTTTTATTGAATCATTGCACTTTCAATATAAATTTTGTTACAGTTCACTGTATTATTAAATAACTATAAAAGTCAACTGTTAATCTTTTCAAATATAAGGAAGACAGATAAATAACAAGTAATTAAGATCATTCAAAAGTATTAACTCGGTTTTCAAATTGAGCCAATGAGAAACAAATAGCTAAAATACACAACATTATTGAACTCGCAAATTATTTAATATTACTTTCTTGTGCTACTTTGTATGTTGATTTAACACGTTCGCTGCCACGTCCACCCATATGGGTGGACACCGAACTTGCCAATTTTGCCGTCTTCGTATTTGCAGTTCATATCGTATTTGCCAAGCCTATATCTCGAGTTCTAGAAATGATACGTTACTTTTGATAACACACACGGATAGTGCTTAGTCAGGAGAACTATTTAAAATAAATAAACTTCTCAGTCCAAAGGGATGGACAGTTTCATTTTTATTCTGGAGAGGGGTGCTGTCTACCCATTTGGGTGGATAACGAAGTAGTAAAGAAAAATATTTATTAAACACATATTTTACATTTTTTGAACAACGAATTTTAGTTATTTTGTTTATTTATAGAAGAGTGTGCCGTTTCGAAGCAGTCTATACATAAAAACGGTTTATCGTCACATGATTTGCAAAACGTGGTGACCTTTTTTGCTTTGCTTTTCGCTTCCTTTCTTCCAAATCTCGCTGCAATTTTTTAAAAGTCTTGCAATCTTTTAAGTTTGTTTTAAAAGTTTATAGACTTATTTCAATACGTAATAAGTAGATTTCATTTAAAATTGAGTTTTAAAAAACCCTTTCTATCCACCGAAATGGGTGGACAAAAGCAAAAACGTGAGAACTTTTGTCAACTCAAATGGGTGGACACGGCGTTATTGGCAAGACTATTAAATTCACTTTGGCAGCTAACGTGTTAATTTTAGGAGGCACTCGCTCGTTTTAAGACTATGGACAGTTGTTTTTGGCAATATATGTATATTACTTTCTAGAATTATTCATTATTGTCTTTGTATCTGCTCTCAGTGGCAGACACAGAGTTAATATTGAATTATTTCAGTCTTATAGTGAGCCACTTGGTTATATTTAGGCTATGAGAAACAAGTGACAATACACAAGAATATTGCTTTTGTGATTTGTTCAATATTGTCCCTTTACCAGCTCCTGGTGGCAAATACAGAAGCAATATAGAATTATTTCTGTCTTATTGTGAAACACTTGTTTACATTGAGGAAATGAGCAACAAGCAACTGACATTATGGCTTTCCAGAATTATTCAATGAGCTGCAAGAAACTGACTGTACACAATAGAATTGCTCTCTCGAGTTGTGTTGTAGGTGGTAGGTACAAAGAATTACTTCAATCGTATTCTGAAACACCAGTTTTGGTAATATGTAAAATATCGAGAAATAATATTGCGTGTTGGTAGTTGCTAATTAGTAGTTGGTTATATCATCTACTTAGAAGATTCGATGCTATAAAAACTTGTTCAATATTTATGATTTCTAACAATCTTGCCATTCAGATTCAATTCAAAATATTTACTCTCGAAACACATATAATCTAATACAGGTCATACAAAAATAAATTATTGCTTGAACTTTCTGGATCAAAACTGCCTTTCTAACATGTCAAATTAATCAGAACAGAGTGGATGACTCGTGTGGTATTTCATAAATCCCACCGAATACCGAATACGGTTAAGCCATAAACTTCGATTCACTTCCGCTTGTTTTTTACGTTTCCTTTAAAAGACGCCCGCTCGTATATAAACCCTTGCCTATTATTTATGGCTACGCTAGCTAGACTTGCGGAGAAACCGTCCTAGGCGTTGGATGTCGCTGCTTCCGCCTCGGCGTTGTTTCCCGTGAATTTTTCCCTTGTTATATCTCGTTTTATTGCACGGGTAGAGCGCGAGAACGCTTGAGTTATTGCTCAGTATATTGAAAGGAGTTGACAGGCGAGCATTACGTCAAAAACAAGATGTACGGAAATGGCGGGATATGCGATGATATCGCCATACGTCACTTCGATGTCATATACACGCTGGTCCAAATACGTGCTGGAAACATTTAACTTCCTTGAAAATTGAAAATTACAATTTATAATAATCTAGAAGAGATATTTTTCAAAAACTCTAATTTAATTCCTTTAACGTATTTTTCTCCTAGTGCTTTCCTTCATTTTCTACAACCTACTTTTACAGTTATTCACTGGTGGGATTAAACTCGCTTCTTCTTTTTCAACTCAACCGTGCTAAGTTATACAATCCAATCGTCCGGAAAACTTCCCTGGCAGAAGTTAAACATTAATTAAGCTGCGTAAAGAGACCCTCCGGCGTTCTAGAATCGAGTCGAAATTCCGGCCAGAGCCGGACTAAGCCACTTCACGAATTCGGACCACTTCCGGAGTGAATTTTTCACAAAGCAAAAGCCTTCGTTAAGTACACCGTTACAATGTTCACAATTACCGCGTACCGTGCCCCAATGAAAACAGAATAGAAACGGCCGAACCGATCCGACTGTTTCTCCTCTTTCGATAATTCTCGTCTACGATTACAATTTCAAGCTTTGCCAGATCGGTTGCAAATAGGGATTCAACTATTGTTCCGTTTATCAATCGGGTGCAGAGCTGAATTCCTCGAACACTTTCCCAGAATAACGAAGTACAGTGTAGCTTTTGCAACAAAAGCTACATAGCGACTATTATTCCTCATGTGCTTTCGATTTATAAGCACCTATTTTCAAATAATAGTATAAAAATGTAGATATTAATTAATACTTGAATAAAAAAATATTTTTGATGTCTATAATACCGTTGCTGATTATGTGGTATAGATTGTATTCAATTTACTTTTAAAAGTAAATAACGATACGAAACTATTTATTGTTGCAGAAAATACAACTGATTGTTATTTGCTTTGTATTAAGCGAACAAATTCCGCTTGGTAGGTATTTTATTTATATTTGATCAAATATGGATTTGCAATCTGTGTCAAAATGCGAGGGTAATGTATGGAAGAGGAAAGGTATAACTAACTATAAATAACGGTATACAAAAATTAAAAGAATAAATATCGAAAATCGTGAATTTATTAATTCTATCTCAAATTTTGTTTCACTATAAAATATTAAATTTGAAAAAGCCAAACTATTTTCCTCAACATTTTAGCACTTCGTAGGTTTTTTTTATTGAAACCGTATAGAAACTTACCAAAACGTAAATTTATATCGAAAGGATGTAAAAAAATAAATAAAGAAGGACAACAGAAAGAACGTGTTGAGGAACTTTATTCGTAATATTTGCAATTAGATCTAAAATCAGTAATACTTATTATGTTTTTTTCTTTCCTCAATAAACTTTATACAAGGTGTACTGGAAAATGTGGGAAATCTCTTGGATTCTGATAGAACATTAAAAAATATGATTAGAAGTTCCCATAATTTTTTTCCTAGCGGCCCTCCCCTCGGAGATACGACCTCCTAAAAGAAGCCACTGGAAAATAATTTTTCTTGAATAAATTTTAAAGTACTTAATTTAGTTTAATGAAAATTTAATATGATAAACAGTAGTAAGGATCTCTTAAAAAAGTGACCTTAAAACGTAAGTAGTCTCTTTAGTTTACCAGGGGCGTACTAGGTTGTACATTTTAATGCTTAAATTTTTAACACCCTCTATGGTAAGGAGCTAAGAAAAAATAAATTTAGATACCTTGAATATTTAGCTAAAAAAAAGGTACTGTTATTCAGTGTCGATAAAATGAACGGTTTTCGCGAAAAGAATTGTAAAAGAAACCATCAAGATTAAAAATTTATTAATGTATGATTTAAAATATTCTTTCATAAGTGTTTCCAACTGCTATTAGAAAACTAGAACCTGTTTTTATATATACGATTAATGGGGCATTTCTATGGGGTGTTCATTTAAATTCGTGCTCTAACATGCTTTGAGTGTTTGTGATATAAAGAAAGGGACATACACAATAATGAAATGCTAGTAACTTCCATAGGTCATTTGAGCACGAATTTACATAAACACCTAATAGAAAAACAGATTAAAATATTCACTTTTATAATGCAAGTTCTTCAAACTGAAAGTTAGTTAGAATCTATAAGTTTCCAACGTTGTCTTTCATCATACCTATACATCCCCTCTGAAACATTTCTTTGAAATAAAATCCCGCATGTAATTCTAGGGGGGCCACTATAAAATTTTTCATTTCAAGAACCTCGTCGACGTTAATTTAACGTCGCGATAGTAAAATAAGAACGAGACTCTCGTAAAACCCTCGGATGGCTTCTAAGGGTGACCGTCGACTCTTGTGACGTAAAGCCCATCTCGCGCCCTTTTTGGAGTGTTGACCGTCTCTGAAGAGAGCTTTGCTCTTCTATTCTCATTCGCACGCAATATAATGCACACGTGTGGAACCGACACTCGTTCGCATTCGTATAAGGTTACGAACAAAGCGGTTGAAATTTTCAGTAAATACCCGGCCTTTTTTTTTAGGGAAAATTACCTGGAAGATGGGATGTAAAACGTTTTCAGAAAGGATGGTGCTGATTTATCTCTCACTTTACGTCTCCTTGCGTCGAGATAAAAGTGTCGTCCTTTCGCCCGGCGCGGGTAGAAACCGTACTTTGATTTGTTACCCGTGTGATGTCTTCTTGCTCACGATGAAAAGATAAAAGGACGGATGTCTAGTATTTTGTTTTTTAAACTGTTTAACGGGGAGTCGTTTTCGCGAATTTATGAAGTTGCTTTCAAGCCGGCGAACAACACGAGATATTGCCGGGAGCAACTGTTAGCAATTGAGCAATTTTAAGGTTTCAAATGCCGAGAATATCCGGTAACGGCGATCCGGCAACGTCGTTTATTTGTTCGAACGGGGGTATAAATTATTTTCTATACAATTTATCGCCATATCCTACATGGCTCGTGGCCAACACCAGCGAACTGTTACTGTTAGGTTCTCTCCAATTCGGTCTCCACAAACATTTTACAGCTTTTGTTCAACTTTCCGACCTCAGCTTTTTATTCTATTTTCAACGACTCAACTGGACGTATGTGGTAAATTTCGTAATTATCTTCTCTAGTGGAAATATGCCACATAAGATCTAAATCTAACTCACTTAACATATTGTACCATTAAATCATAAATTTACTTTTAATTCATGTAAAAGATAATATCTACATTTCCATCATCCAACACTTCAATAACACATACACTCTGAATGTCTTACATTTAATTTAAAACCAAGATGGTAGTTCGTCGGAAGTCGTTGAATAACAAAGACTCCGCACGAGATTTCCAATTAACATCAAATTGAGTTCCTCGCTTCCAACCAACGAACCGACAGTTCGTTATATTCCGTTCTAGAATAACGTGTAACATACATATGCCTGTTTACATCATCTTTACATACATCTTAGAGAAGTAATTTGTGCGCATAATTTCAGTAACGGTTTGAATATATCCATGTTCGATACAAAGAGACATTTCTAAATGGAAGTAGACCGATTAGAGAGGCGCCGTCAATGTCCATCGACAAATCCCTCGCCACATGTCTAAGACTAATTAATCTCCATCAATTCGAAGTCAGGCCCACAGCCGGTTAGGTTTAACGCAATCGGTAATTAAGAAGTAATACAAGACTAAACCGGAGTTGCTTTGGATCTAACACAACTTCTAATTGATGTTTAGAAGTTTCCTTAATGCTTAGGAAATTTACATAGGTGTAATTACTTTGTGAATTAATTAGTCAGTTTTATTATTATTTTGGTTATTATTTAACAAAATTATTTTAATTAATAATTATTAAACATAATAAAGAATGGTATTTATAAATTCAAAAAGAAATATGAAAAGAAATCGAAATTTGAATTTTGTTAAATGATTTTAAGAAATGGTGGATGCGCCGGCTTTATTATTTTCTTTCACAAGTTTTATTTAGGAAGCATCCAAAAATTAGTTTGTAGCGTGATTATCCAACTGTAGATCTCAATTTTGAAATGTAAGAAGTTTGTCGTAAATATAGCGTAATTAAACTTCGAGCTCGAGTTTGCACAAGTTTGGGAATGAAGGGACCTTAATTATCGGGGGAAAGGTGCTTCAATTACCTAGGGCATCTAGTTACGGCAGTTGATTCATAGTCTCTCAGATGAGATTCCCACTAATTGAATGCACCCAAAACGATGTATCAGTAGGATTTGGGTTTGGTTATCCTAATCGGCTCGGATTCGTATCCTATTACAGACTTGACGAATAAAATTATCTGTGCACCCGCAACAGATTTGGGTGGTGCCCTTAAAAATCTCTTTCTCCGGATATAAAAAAGGAATTGATACGTCGTAAAGTTGCGGCACAATTCAGACTCGAACCCGGAGGAGACAGAACGGAATCCTTCGAAAAAGTCACCGGCCGTTTCCGTATCGAACGGCATGGGGAAAAACAATATCCCATATATCCTGATAAACGACCACCCAGTGATCCCCGCAATCCCATCTGTAACCCGCTTATAGACGAACGGGATAATTTTATAGCTTGGTCGGGAAAGAAAAAAAAAAAAAAGATAAAGAAAAAAAGTGATGGAAAAAGTTGAGGAGTTGAAATGAATTATTCGGACGCAGATTTGATCCTGGTGGCTTAACACTTGCCGGTGCATTAAACAAAATTGGGGCGACAACCGGAACCGACAGAAGGTGGGGCCGTAATCCTTCAAAATGCGACGCTAAGGAAATAGCACTTAGCGCTTTCTTCGCTTTTTGGTCCGTTTTCTTGCTCGAACATCCATCATTTTTTTCCCTTCTAAATCGACAGAAACAACGAAGCTTAATTCCGGGGGAAATTAAAATGGAGTCTCTTCTCGAGGAAGTTGACTGTTTTATTGCTTGTACGAGAGTAATAAATTGAAAAGGTCTCTCTCATTAAATCAACAAGACGAATACTACTCTGAACGCCAACAGAATTTTAAATATAAAACTGAGCTTCCAAACGTAAATATTTTTGTACTGCAATAAAAATAGATTTTTAAATGTGTGAATTTTTTTTAGTTTGAAATGTTGTTAAAAAACGACTGAATAGCATTTAAATGGGTCAGCATCAATTTAAATCAGACAACCGTCCAATATCTTCCCCAGAGTCGAATTCCCGCAGGCGGATTGTGACAAGCTTGTCGTGGTTGGCGAAATGGCAGCCTCGGGCTCTGACATCATTCGGAATTGCATTCCGTCACCTCACTTATTCGGTATGTTCGCCCGAAATTCCCGGTTATTTATTGGCCAGTAACATGAGGACACTTTCCAGACAGAATGGTGATAGAATGACGGTTGTGTGGTCATTCTTACACCACATCATGTGACTTCGACAAACATTTAATTTTAAAAATGATTTTTAGTATTTTTGTTCATAAATATTTCAATGATCTACAGCTGTGGTCATAAATTTTTTGCAATCTACTAACCATCAATGAAGGTACTTGTGAAATAGGCCTTACAAGGGGAGGGCGCGAGGTGTTTTTTTTTTTTTAATCTGTCCTTTAGCTGAGTGGTAGAGTATCATATAAGGATTCAATTAACAAAGTACTAAAACGCACTATTCAGCCAAAACTGAATAAATCGCGTTTGAAGTTTAATGGCGCGTTTACATTAGGTTAGTAAATGGGTTAGTTACTTGTACCAGTAACTTACAAGACAGCAACTAACCCAATGTAAACTTAGTAGGCAAGTACTAGCACCAGTACATGTACCAGTACACTAGCCAGGGTAGTGAATAGCTTGGTAGGCTATTTACTTACCCACTAGCCTTCCCCCACTTCGCTAAAATTGTACTAGTCGCGCCACTTGTCCCTGAACTCGCCTGGTGTAAACACATTGATGCCAGTGGTTTGAATAGTTGAGCGATTTGAACACGTGGTTTAGATATCATTTAATTTTTGTATTTACAATGAGGTGGTGTGATGGAGACACAGTGAAATTTGTTGAGCTTTATAGAGAACGTGAGTGCATTTGGGATGTAACGAAACCGATATACAGAAATAATCAACAACGATTGGCATCATTACAAAAAATTGTTGAAGAAATGGGAAGAGAAGACTACTCGAGCTTACTCGAACTGGTATTGCTTCTCTGAATTAAGTATTAGCACGTTGAATTGCAGGTGATACCAAAGTTAACAGAAATTCAAATTGTTCAGGAGTTAAACGAAGACTCAGCCTGTATTCCTCAAGATCCTGTGTTGATGGTTCCTTTAAGAGCAAGACAGATGCTCCTCTGCTGTTCCTTCTACTAATCCATTTTCTACACCATAATCTTTTTGTAGTAGATTCTTCTTCGCTCAATAGATTCGCGGTTTCTTCTATTAGACACAGCGAAATATTTATTCTACACTTTTTGAGCAACATCAATTTTGACAACGAAATATTGTGACGACTGCGAAAAGCCATCGCTTCTCCACTACAAAATTGCTACTAGTAGCTAGTATAGATTTAAAAAACACTTAATGTATAGACACTTACTTACTTTGGACTTGGGCTAGTCTACTGGTAGGCTAGTTACTGGTACAAGTAACTAACCCATTTACTAACCTTAATGTAAACGCGCCATAATACTCCGTTTATATTTTGGATAAGTAAACTCGTTTACAGGTACTCGATGGCCGAACCGTTTGAGTGATGAATCAGCAATCCAGAAATAGCGGACGTCGCTGGTTCGAACCTTTTCGTGTCTTTAATTTAACTTTTTAATTTTTGTTTAATACACTAATTTATAAATATTTATTTGTTTAATGAATTTTAAATATATTTTGTTTTCAATACAAAAAAATCAATTCACATTTTGCTATTAAATGATGTATCCTTTTTTGTTTCTACAATGATTATTATTTTGGTTTCTATAGAAACCAAAATAATAATCATATAAAAAAGCATATTTAAAAGCATATTTAACATAATCATATATAAAAGCATACCAAAATAAAAAAGCATATTCTCAATAAGCGTTTTCGTCGCCGAGTCTATCCAATTGAATAATTCAATTTTCTCTAAATTGATGTTTGCTCCTAACAACATCATTGTATTTACCAGTAATTTCTTTTCTAATTATTATTTTTTGTTCAAAGCTGTTGAAGTTTGTTTTATAATGAGATATTTTCATTAAAAATTAAAGTTTATTTTAAATTTATAAAAACATTAATAGAAAACGATAAATGTTTAAAAATTAGGGTATTAAACAAAAATTAAAAAGTAAAAGACAAAAAAAGGCTCGAACCAGCGATATCCGCTATTTCTGGATTGCTGATTCACCACTCAAACGATGTGGCTATCGGGTACCTGTAAACGAGTTTACTTATCCAAAATATAAACGGAGCATTAAACTTTAAACGCCATTTATCCAGTTTTGGTTGAATAGTGCGTTTTAGTACTTTGTCAATGGAATCCTTGTATGATACTCTACCACTCAGCTCAAGGACAGATTTAAAAAAAAAACCACCTCGCGCCCTCCACTTGTTAGAGTTTCATAAACATTAGAGTTGTGTAATAATAAATTAAGAGAGAATATTTCATATACCATAAAATAAGAATATTTTAATATTTGCCAAAGAATATTTTCAATGTCTATTCACACTATAAGATACCTTTTTAGATATTAAAAACCTGGTAGCTAAAATTTCATGACTGCAACTCTTGAAAATGAAGGAATATAAAATTCCTTCCTAAATCCTAAACAACTCCACTAACATAACTTCTTATTGCGGTTGAAAAGCTTTTAAAGCATTTCTCCTTTTGGAATAGTCGACAAAGTTAAATTCGTTAAAATACAACCGGAAGCAAGTCAAATCCGAAACTCGACGCTATTTGTTCGGCACTTTACGAGTTGGCCGATTTATTTATTTTCATTTTTAGACCCTCGGATTTTAAAGTTTAAATATTTACCGGGAACAGGCTCAATAGACGGGAATAGAACGAACTTTTGTCTGACACACTCCGTGGGTGAAACTTCCGCGCGATATTGCGCGGCATGTGCGCTGCCGGAAAAACTCGGGCGACGATAATTTCCCGGTCCGCACTTCGTCCCCAGTTTGACCCATTTTCCCGGAAACGGTTCCCGCCGCGTGTCCATATATCACGTGGCATCGGGCGCGCGTTTAGATTAGTTTATGAGCAGGATAGATAACCATCTCCCTTCGCAAATCCGCGTATGCGGAACTTCGTAGTCGATTCTGACCGGCTACACTTTGCACGCTCCAACCCGCTCGTTGTCATAAACGGAGACTGCCGGAATCGACGTTGCCACAAGAGCGGCTTGGCTCGGTCGTTAAGGGACACGTTTGTTTAATGTTCTCCGCGGATTCCAGTTTGATACCATCCGGAGCGATTATAATCCAGGACGTGATCGTCGACACTGTAGCGACTCGATTGTACCACGTTAATACGTTTACAACTCAATTTTATTTATTACCCATAAATTTTTAACGGTCAACTTTGCTTTAACACGTACTCAACAACCATAATATCAACGAAAATGAAGTTATAAAAATTTTATAAGTCGGTTATTATATGGTTTTAATACAACATTACTTAAATTTATTGTTCAAGTTTAAATTAGATGTCTGGTACACTTATTAATATTAAAAATGCATTAAATACCTTTTATATAGGCAACTTTTTTACAAGTTTAAGACAGAAACCAAGTATCGTAAAATGGAGTGACTTTCCTCTGAAGGGTGAATATGATCAAATACTAAAATCGATTGTAATGTTCTTTCTTAGCTAAGTAGTGTTAAGGTCGTCTGAGTACTAGACCAAAACTTTTAAGGCATAGAGAGGTGGGACGCTTTTGAATGTACATTTTGTTACACGTATGCTACTGAAAAGTGCAAAAATGGACGTTAGATGTCACAAAACGTTTTTAAATCCATGATTATATTCACTCTTCGAATCTAAATCGCTCCATTTTAAGGTACCATAAACCTAAAATATTACATTTATGACATCTAAATTACTTTTTATTATAGCCCACCTTTATTAATTTTATTTACAGTGTAAGTATTGCGCTATAATTAAAAAATTACAAATTTCGTATAGTATTTTCATGAAACCACAGTTCTTATAAATTCAAGTCCATGCGAGTGAGAAGAGAAACTTTATCTTCCTCAAAAGGAAGCCGTAGGTAGATAATGACAACCTCCTGTTTCTATGACAATGTATTATTGATTTTAGTGAGAGCATATAAATTTAAAACTAACAAGGAAAGTGCAAGGTCTTGGGGTCATAGATTTAGTTCAAATTTTGTAGGATAGTAGATTTAGTTTTCCTGTTAATGAAAATATATGGTAGTAAGGGGCCACTACTCAATAGTTCTTTAGATATTTGCAATTGAAGATGCAATTCACTAGTTAAATTCAGGTCTGTAGCAAACAATTAAACATAATGGGTTTAGCGTAGCAGCAATAGATCGGTATTTCTCATCATTAGGCGCCGGGTTCGAGTTCTGAGAGTGTCTATTTTTACATATAAAGATACAATGGGTGGACATAAGATGTTGCGACATCGAAACATTTTTTGAGTGTGCACCGCACTTTGGATTTGTCAGTTGATTGTCATTTGATCTGTCAAGACTTCAAAATTAATACAGGAATATGACTTCATGTTATAACCTTTCTTCAAAAAGCCTGACTTAAACGGTATAAATTCGGTTAATTTTGACATTATCCGAACTTGTCCTAACGAATTAATTGCATCTTTAAATGCAAATATTTAAAAAATTATTGAATAGTGGCCCCTATAACCACATATTTTCATCAACGGGGAAATTAAATCTACCATTCCACGAGATTTGAACTAAATCCACGACCCCAAGACCTTGCACTGTCCTTGTAAAACAATTAGTGAAAACTTATAAATACAGGGTGTCCCACATTTTAATACGCAAACTTCACCAGGACATAGTTCTCATAAAAATAATACAAAAGTTTTATATAAACATGGGGACGCAACTCTTTTGTTTTCGAGATATGGCCGTTCAAAGCTGGAAGAAAAATTTACATTTCCATTTTTATTTCAGTTATTTATAAACGCAGGAATGTGAATTTTTACAGTAATGTACTACAGCCTAGTATGTTATTTCCAAGCCTTAATTAACCCACCCCTGCGTATCTGAAAGGGTTGAAATTCACGATCACCCCTACATTTTCCAATAGAATTTTTTAACTCGGTAAAATTTTAACATGAAAAAATGTCCCTTAGAAAGCTCATTCCTTAGCGAGACTTTTTTGTCTCTTACATTTTTTGCATAAAACTGATAGTTTTCGAGAAAAAAAATAAAATCTTGGCGCGTGTCAGACAAATTTTCCAAAAGAACTTTTTAATTAGGTAGAATTTTAACCTAAAAAAATATGCGTTAGAAAGCTCATTCCTTAGCGAGATTTTTTTGTCTCTTACATTTTTCGCATAAAACTGATAAATTTCGAGAAAAAAAATAAAATCTTAGCGCGTGTCGTACCGTACCGCTTCACCCCTAACCAAATGTTCTTTAAAAGTTTGCTATGGTTTTAGAATAATAAGTGATAACAATAATAATAAGCTAAAAAGATTAACAATTACACTTTAAATTAAATGCATTCTATCTTAGTCAACGTACAGTTCATCAGTACAATGAAATCAGACCAAAACCATGGCCAACTTTTAAAGAACTTTTGGTTAGGGATGAAGCGGTACGGTACGACACGCGCTAGGATTTTATTTTTTTTCTCGAAAACTATTAATTTTATGCGAAAAATGTAAGAGACAAAAAAATCTCGCTAAGGAATGAGCTTTCTAAGGGATAATTTTTCATGTTAAAATTTTACCAAGTTAAAAAGTTCTATTTGAAAATGTAGTGATGATCGTGAATTTCAACCCTTAAAGGCACGCCGAGGTGGCTAAATTAAGGCTTGAAAATAACATGCTTGGCTGTAGTACATAACTGTAAAAATTCACATTCCTGCGTTTATAAATAGCTGAACTAAAAATGAAAATGTAAATTTTTCTTCCAACTTTGAACGGCCATATCTCGAAAACAAAAGAGTTGCGACCCCATGTTTATATAAAACTTTTGTGTTATTTTTATGAGTACTATGTCCTGGTGAAGTTTGCGTATTAAAATGTGGGACACCCTGTACTTAACAAATAATAAATAAATATTTCATCAACTTTCTTGTAGGGTAGTATTTTTCTTGATCATTTGAAATGTTAGAAAAGAAATATAAAAGAAAACGAATCTTATTTTCCAGTAAAGATATTCCAAGGCCATAAAGCGATAACACCCCCGAATATCCTTTTTCAATTCGTCCCGAATTTAAATAAAGCTCGCCGTACCGTCTTATTTCACCGGATATTAACCTACGAAAGCCAGTCACGTTCGTAGGTTTTTCCGTGTACCCTATTTCGTTCTCACGTCGCCTCGTCAACGAGGTTGACGTGGGATACGTGAAGTTTTTTCCGAGTCAACATTTTCTTAACGAAACTTGGTAGGGAAAACTCGCCCAAACTGAGGGCAGGTGAAAATCCGGCCTCAATCCGGTTAAGGGAATGGAATAGGCGAAGCTAGGTCTCAAAAGAAGTTTACATCGTAAAATTTAAAACGAAAAGTAGTAAACTGAGGAAGATGCGTTGGTTTGATAATAATATCGAGGAAAATGATTCCTTAAAATATACGCAGTGTGGCTCCAACTTTAATTATAACTTCTGTACATCTGCAATGGGGTCGAATTATTAATCCAAATTGATCATTTCCAAGACCGGTTCGTTCCGACGGACCTATTATTTATGGACAATTAGTCTTCTCCGCAGCTTTAGCCTCCCCGTTTTACAACACCCCAACCTTCTCGAAATCGAAGATTATTCGTTTTCCCTTCTCCGTCCTACGTCTGGTGACCCAGTTCGTAAAGTAATTAGTCTCAGCGTTGTTTAGTCGTTTTTTTACGGTTCCCTTCACACCCCTGTACCGAGTTTTTCCTTCCTCTGCAGCTAACTGAGTTTAATTAGTTCTCTGCAGGGAGTAGTACTTCTCAGTAACTTTCTAGCTTTTTTCGAACTGTCACTATATTTTACGACTACCTCGGATAAAGATGGTCTACTTGACATTTGTCTATTGATTAAAGTCTACAAAAACTAGAACATATATTTATTCTACTTTCCGTTAGAAATCGAGGCTGATTAATTTTAAGATCGCTAATGACTCCTTCATTAAGAAATTTGTAAAGAAAGATTTATCTATAGAAGGGTGGAACATTTTATTCAAATATAGAAGATATTGCTCTTCTAATGACTAACAATGGCAGCATGAGGTCGGAAGTCCCAAAGTCCCAAGTCATCAGGCAATATCTGGGTATATAGGACAGTAGGAAGTTAATAGCCGGATCCTGCATACAAGTCAGGCACCTCTGCGGGCCAAACAGGCCCCTTAATGGCTTTCTCAATCTATTCCATCCGTCTAGGCTTGCATTAGCGCTCTGGACGAGCAGGCAGGCCATCGATCCGAAGTTGCGAAGGACGACCGGATGCGGGATAAATCGTGCGCGACAATGCAGTTCATTTTGGGGCGGGTGACGGGCCGGATGCCTGAATAATTGTCCCGTCGATTGCTTCCCACGCCGGCTGTTCTTTCATTAAACGCGCTGTGACGTTATAGCGCGAAATGCGCGAATTTAATCTGCAGAGAGACCGGACCGTGCCAGGTCACCCGTAAAGTATTTCCATTTTCCGATTGTTACCAGCTGCGTTTTCGGCAGACCCGCGATGAACGGTAATACGTGCACCGAATAATGTTGTGCTCGTTCAGGGTTGGTTCTGATCACGTACCTTTACCATCTGCAGTTCTATAAACTGAATATCCGCCTATATGTTTGATAAGCTACCAAATTCTCTTATGTATGCCAGCGATCGATACTAATCGTACAAATGGATATAATCTGTCAATCAATCACCAGTACATTACATCCGTAACCACTAGTGACCACAATAGGTTTGCAGAGATGTGACATCCATGACGTCACAGGTCGAAGATGATTTAATAATTTATGACAATGCTTGTAAGTCATGAAACAGCCTCTGATCAAGTACGTCAACTAACATTTCAGATTGTTGAATATTCAACAAAGTTCAAAACGGGATTGTTGCGAACCGCAAAGGTCCTGTTTAGAAATTTAATGGTGTAATAATTTAACATCTTGTTAATGAGAATCCCTACTCTTAATTCACGAAACCTTTTCGTGTAACCGGGGATAACTGAGATAAATGATGACTGGTTCGCTTTTATAGTTCACATTTGTTCAAATTTCATTTTTATTTAGTCGCCGAAATTACTAGTTTACTTCAGCATTACTGAAACTTGTCTTGTATTGAAAAATTCCCGTCTTCAGGTCTAAAAGATCTGCCTCGAACTCATCTGATTTCAAAAGGACAATTTCTTCTATAATGTTGGCTTTCAAGACTTGCAAGGTTTGTGGTTTATTACGAGGTTTCAAAAAGTTCCAAATCAAATAGCCTGGCGTCATTAAATTCGACAAATGTGTTTGACAGGTTCAAGTTGCCGAAAATGAGAAATCACAGTATCTGGAAATCTAGTGTTAATAAAAATTTTCATTGTTGCCAGAGCTCTGTGAGCGTTTGCTCGGTCCTGTTAGAATCAACAATTTTCGAAACCCAATTCATAAACTTGCCGTAAAAAACTCGTTTAACATCCGGTGTTTACTGGTGGGCTTTTTGAATTTCCCATTAACCGTTACAAATCATCAGTTTGGAGCCAAAATTATATTTCACACACAACAAATCAAAGCGCCGTAAAACGAATGTATTATTTGATAGATATAATTTTTTGAAAACAATAAAATCAGTTTAGACCTTTAAAAAACCTTTTTGTGAAAATAGAACCCCGCTTTTTCCATTTGATAGCCAATTCACATTGAGATGTTGCTTTTGTCTCACCTTGTATTCAGTAAAATGATAAAAAATTTAGTATCTTATTAGCTTACTCTCACAATAGTAAATTCTGAATAGCAGATTAGCAAATTTGGCTGATGTAACTACATAAAAAGTTTGTTTTATTGAGTTCAAAGCGCCTATTTCACACCGGTTTGAGATAACAAAGTAGATAGGAAGTAAATTAACGTGGAAGACAATTTACACCGGTTTCCTAATTACTTTCTTTATCAACTCCGTTGACCTTACTAATTTAGTTCAGATACCAGTTTATTTCTATCTTTTGGAAACTTTAACCAACCTTTACTATTTATTTAATTATCAAGGCGTGTTCTCACGAATCAAGTTTAGTTGGCCGATTTCAGTTGACCAACAAAAGTTGAATGAAACCTGTAGTCAGAACTTTTCATTCAGTTAAACTTTTGTCGTTCAAATTATGAGTCATCACAGATAACTTTTAAGTTGATTGTAATTATTTTTTTCTTATAAAGTTTTTAACATTACCATAGCAAAAATACTTTTCGATGCACTATTTTCAATAGTGATAAATAAATGCGGCAGGTAGTTTGGTTTCCGGAAAAAATAACTCAACGAGAATAGTGGATAACAACACAAAACAAAAATATATTGGCGTAACGAAAAATAGGCTGTGAGTAATTGAAAAATATCGTTTACACGTTTTTTTGTTCTGGTTTTTTTGGTAGTCGTTGTAGCACAATTCGCATCAATTCCTCTAATAACATCGGAAAATGTTCGCTCTGCGCCAAACACGCAATAATTGTCGTTCACGCTTCGTTGGTGTCAAAATAATGAATAAAACGATACGTCGCATCGTCGATAGTCCATCATAAAAGCGTCGCGCTTCTATAATTTGTTACATACGAATAAACCCAACCCATTAATATATTCCAATTAATAAACAGAAAAAAAAGTAGTTTTAATATGTTTGTAGTATGTAACAAATATTAAAATAAATAAGCAAATTGAGTGAATAAACGTATAGTAAATAACACAACCAGGTTTCATCTGGTTGTGGAATTCGTCGGTTATAAGTTTTTTTAAAGTTATTGTAACTACTCTACTCTAGCACATAAGAAAGTTTTACGGACGCTTCCTTTACGGCATTGAACCCTCGGGATATTCAGGTTGACAGACACTTTTCACCAACTTTTCCACCTACTTTGAGTAACGGTGGATAAAAGCATTTATACCCACAAAAAAAGAACAAAGTGATAAAAACCTATCATTGATATTTATATTTTATATTTTACTTTTCTCTCCGTAACCTTTCGGTATCATATAACGATGTAAAAAAATGTAAAAAAAAATCTTTATCTTCTTGTATTAAAGGATTTACTTTGAGGAACAGTGACGGTTAAAGGCTTTAAAAGCCTCGGTTGGAATTTCTTTGACCCAAAACTGTTTCCCAACCATACAATAACAGTATTACCGCGTTCTAATCCTGACCTGAATTTGGTAACCGTCTTAGAAGCGGCCTCCATACGTTCATTCTAGAGCTTCCCCCGGGATCGTAATGGAGAAAATCCCGGTTCGGCGATCCCACGGCGACTGTCCCCCGGTTAACTTTAAAGTTAAGGATCCACTCAGGACGCGGCCTCAAAATCGGGGCCACCATTAAAAATTCACCCCGACAGCCGACCGCCAAGGGGCATAATATTAAACGTAACGTGGCATCTGACAATGGCGAACGAACATATCGGTATTATTCGCGAACGCCATCCGAATATCGATAGGTATCTATACCGTATGGCGTTTTCGCGAATTCACGGTAATAGAGATGTCTCTAGATGGGATAAGATCGAGCTCGCGTTCCTCGCTAAGCGAATTTAGTGCAGTTTCTGCGAAAAACGGGCCGCAGAAACGGGAATCGATTTCGTACGTAACCTGCCAAAGTCTAATAATCGTATTTACGGTATTCTCGGTATCGGGAAGATAACCCCGTAAATGGATTTCAGTTTTATTGAATGAATTGATTTTTAGATATTAAAGGGTTAAGAATAAAAGGGCTTCATCGACTTTTTTATCAACTTTTGTATTTAAATTTTTGGTAATAACTGGGATACATATGATATTTATGTAGGACTTGATTATTTATTATTATAAGTTTTTATTGGTAAGAGCACGAAAGTAGGTATAGAGGGTTTGCGATGGAAATAGGTTTGAGTAGTTCCGAAACCCAGGGCGAAGAGAGTTAGTTGCTTATATTGTTGCTTATTTGTTCCCTTATATTGTTCTGTGGTTAGTTGAGTAAAGACGAGAGTTGAGTTTAGAGGTGTAAAGACGAGAGTCTAGTAAAGACAAGAGTTGGCTAGAGAATTAAGACGAGTAAAGACGAAGTATTGTAAAGACGAGAGGAGCAAAGACGAAGTTGAGTAAAGACGAAAGAAGTGTAACGACGTTAGATAGAAGGGTAAAGAAGCTAAGCTAGCTAAGGCGTAGAACAACGAACAACTGTATATTTTGTTATTGTTAACTATATTCTTTTATATTATTTTACCAAACAAACGGGCCTTATCACCTAAAATCAAACTCTTACAAGGAAAGGCTCCCGACTGTCAAATTCAAAAATTAATGAAACTTGGCAAAAAACATAAACTATACCGTCCTGAACACATATCAATTCTTTTTATCGGCGGAAAAACACTTTAAAGGGGTGAAAACACCCCTTAAAATAACCTAAATAATATAGGTAATCTAGGCAACCATAATAACTACCAACTTAAATGCGACATATGTAATGTCACGAATGTAAGCAAAATAAAATGTTTATATACATTTTTCTCATGTTTATTGTTGTTTAATCCATTCTAGCAAATAATGTTTTTAAAGATTCGAGCGTAATCAAAGTTTTTCGTATAGATATAGAAAGCGAGGAGATACAACAGGATTTAAAGAAAAATTAATCTGTAATTAAAAATATTTTGGGCAAAGTTGATAAACAAGTAAATCCTGAAAAGAGAATAACTATTTTATTCTTAATGTGTATGATATTAGAATTTTGTTACATGTTATTCACTACCAAAAGAATGTATCTCGTTTATACGTTATATTGTTCTTTATGTTGATATGACTTTATTAATTATTATAAACCATCATACGCATCTTTTACAAATATATAAAAGTAATATTTACTAATAAAATTTAAGAAAAGAACTAGATTCAAGCGTTTAATTAGGTAATACATTAATAAGGTAATACATTATTTGTGCAAGAACTTGCAAATTAATTAGAACTTGTGGATTCTTTTTATTTTTATTTTATATTGTATTTGATAGAAATGTGGTGTTGGTAAAATAAAAAAAATATATATCAATGCAACCTCTCATAATTATACAATTCTTCCAATAATATCTGCAAGTGGTAAGCTTATGTCGCCATTGTTGATAGTTTTGAAGGAACCCAATGGGCAATTTGGCCCACAAGTGCAGCAAACATTATTTCGACCTCCGAATATTCACCTAAAAGCATCGAATTCAGGCAAATTAATCTCTGATTTGTTTGGCAATTGGCTTATTAGCACTTATTTAACTATCGCTGGGCCGAAAAGTGTATTACTATTAGATGGATGGACAGGCCGTTGACCACAATCTTTAAAATTCAAAGTTCCTCCAGAGAAAGCCGTTGAAATTATGTCCATACCGAAAAAAACAACTGGTTGGAAAAATACAACCTCTGGATGTGTGTGGTTTCCGAATATGGCAGGGATTTATTAGACGATTTTCTGACCTGGGTCTTATCAATAATTTAGATGTTAATTTATCAACAAGAAATAACATAACTAAAATACAGTCTCTGATACATAATCAATTATCGGCTGTAAAACATCAAAATTTATTTGCATATTCGTGGTATAAAAGTGGGTATACAGAACATCGACCCGAAATGGTTGAACACCCGGCTAATTTTGCTTTCTTAAATTAAGAACTACCATATCTGGACCGTTGTTCAGAATGTAACTCCTTCTCATTTATTCGGTGTTCTTGGTGCTCAAAATGTTTATGTTTTAAACACTTTTTTGATGATTTTCACTTTCACCAATCTTACTTTATAAATTTATATATATTTTTTTAATTTTATTAATAAAGATTACTTTTAAAAGATTATTTTTAAAAGATTCGTGTTTAGAATTAATTATAATAAATAATAAAGTCATGTTAACATGACTTTACATATTACATAACACATAAACAACAATATAGCTTATAAACACGTACATTTTTTGGGTATTGAATAACATACTACAGATTTGTAAAATGTATTTCTAATATGTATTATAAATAAAATAGTTATTCTCTTTTCATAATTTTCTTTTTTCTCTACCTTCGTATCCCTTGCCATTCTATATCCATACGAAAAACTTTGATTACGCTCGAACCTTTAAACAGATTATTTGCTAGAATGGATTAAACAACATTAAACATGAGAAAAATGTATATAAACATTTTATTTTGCTTACATTTGTGACATTACATATGTCGTATTTAAGTTGGTAGTTATTATGGTTGCCTAGATTACCTATATTATTTAGGTTATTTTAAGGGGTGTTTTCACCCCTTTAAAGCGTTTTTCCGCCGATAAAAAGAATTGATATGTGTTCAGGACGGTATAGTTTATGTTTTTTGCCAAGTTTCATGAATTTTTGAATTTGACAGTCGGGAGCCTTTCGTTGTTAGACACATGAAAAATCCCACATTCATTATAGAAGATAGATATAGAATATCTTATTTAGAGTTTAATCATATCAATAAATAAATTTCTTTGTCATTTCCTTTTAATACATTAAAATTAATGCGATAAATAATATGAAAGCACTTTATTAAAGTTATACGGTTAGAGGATAACGATACTATTACAATCATTCCAATCGTCTGAATACCGGGAATAATGTAATACCCCTTAACTCCTAACAAAGGAACGAGCCGATCAAAGCAAAATACGGCTTCCGACCGCACTTAAGTCCTTGTTATTAACCAATAATCCACAGAAAGGTATCCGCTTACGGCATTCTCCCTCGTCCTTCGTCTGAAGGATTTGGCCCGCTTAGGAGGCCGACTTTAATACCTTATTACCCCGTAGGTAGATTTCCATCCCTACTTTCATACCGTAAAGTATCCACTTCAGATACATCCGCGTATCCGACCAAGGTCTTTAATAACCTCCTCGGAAGGAGACTCTTTGTTGGTTAGTTGTCATCGAGTTATATTTGGACCTTCCCTTGTTCTCCTCCCGAACCCGGTTTAATTAGTATTTCGAACCAGGACCGGCCGCCATAAATTTTAGAAGGGGAAACCTGTGGAACACACACGTATGGCGAGCACCCAATTTCGCAACCGATTAGGTAATCTATTAAGCCGCAGGTTCGTTTCAACCGATGTTACTCCAAAATACGATATTATGGGGGTTGTTTATTTTTGGTTTCCATATATCCAAATACGGTAATACATCGAGCGTGAAATTTGATTGAATATGTGATTTCATGTTGTTGATCAACAAGAGATATGTTAAAGCGTAAATTCAAATTAGAGGAAATGTTACAAAGTTAGATCCATTTTGGCAAATGGCATTAAGTAATTTACTGCTCCAAAGTACGTTATACACCAAAAGGAAAAGAGACAAGGGTTGGCATACTCTAGAGGCATAATAAAGATATCCAGATGCATTCAAGAGCATTACACTACTACTCCCCGGTGGATTTGCCCAACCCTTTGTAAGTCCTGGTTGCTGCTAACTTATAATCGCTACACTTCCGGTCGGTTAGACCCCAACGTCCGGCGCTGGACTCAAATTCCCGTAATCGTCAGTGGTTATTACGTCACACCAACCTTACTCAGCAAGAAATTTATCTTCCTAACTTAACTAATGTTCTATAACTAATAAGAAATAAAAGGAGTTCATCAGTATTCATTCAAATTTTAACTAATTAAAAAATCCTACAAAATTTATTTGTGAGAATCAAGAAAAGAACTTTATGTTAAATAAAAACAAAAAGATTCTTATTTGTGGTTTGTGATTTTTGAGATTGAGATTGAGTTTTGTGATTTTTATTATAAAAGTTTATTTCGATTATCTTCATATAATTTAAGAAAATCTCCATATAAATTAAGAATAAGTATTTTGAGTTAACTTAAAATTTAATATTTTAGATCAATTTTAAAAAATCGCAATAACTACAAGTTTTGGACAAAAAGACAAAATTTGTTGTGACTAATTTTTAAAATTAAATTTTTGAAAGCGTCCAAGCTTCATGTATAATAATTAAAAAATGATTTTATATTCACTAAAACGTAAAAACTGAATGTCAAAGTTTTTCTAGTTATTAAAAAATTAAAAAAGAATTTACTAAAAATGTCGACGAAGCCCATTTAAATATGTTAGATATCAATTAACATCTTATATGAACCTTCATCAACACAAGGTTGCAACATGGCGTCAGAAAAGTCAAAAGCTTTTTCAAAAGAAAGAGGAGCTAAACCCAAAAGCTCCTAGTTCTAAGTCTAGTATTAAAGTTAATTTAATACTATAAGTCCATTGTCAGTTCTAGTATTAGTTCAGTTAACACCGGCCCTAAAAGCCTTCATATTTAAACCTCTCTATGTTTATAATAAATTTATAATAGAAACAATCGTCAGGACATATTCAAAATCAAATCATATTGATTTATTGTGAATTTATAGATTTATAACTCGTTATTAATAATAGATATTCATGTGGTTACGTTTCATCGTGTATAATTTATGCCGTTTGTGGTCTAAAATTGTATAATTAACTATTATTGATGATTGTGATTAAATATACATGTTTTATTTCAAACGAGTGAATTTTAATTTAATATCTCATGATTTTGGAACCTAATTATAACAATAACTTATAATTAAATTGAAATGTATTATCATACTAAAAATATATTTTTAATATTATGAATTACTATTAGTAAACCATAGAACAAACTTTTGTGTCAACATTACAAATACAATTACGCAGTTCAATTTACACGGCAAATATTAACTACTCTGTAGAACGGTTTCTGCCGAATTTAATTACTATTTAGTTATATCCGACCCATTAAGTTAAAGTTAATTAAAGTTTCCCTTCGGGCGAATCGCGAACCTAAAATTAGTCCCGAATTTGACGTTATTGCTGCAGTTACCGACCGTCGTTGGCGCCGGAACAAATTTTTCAGCGGTATCCTGAAAATTCATTACTTAATGAAGTCGTCGCGACGCTACAAACGTAAAACTTTTACGGTGGACGCAAAGTTAACACCAGACGAAACTGTTTACGACGAAAGTACCTAACCAATCCGTTTAAATTTTGTGGTTTTGAGATTAGTTTAAATTTTATGCAAAATGAAACTTATACTTTAAAAAGGTTAGACTTTAATATACAGGGTGTTTAAAAAAATGCGGCAATATTAAAGGGGGTGATAGTCCAGGTCATTTTATACAAAAAAGTTTATAATATACATGGTCTGGAAACGCTTCGTTACCGATCTACAACGTGTTGAAATTTAATTAAAAAAAGCAGTAAAAATTTACATATTTTGAAACAGTTCAACGCGTTCTAGCATTACTTCCTGCTGATTTTCCTTCTCGCATTGCATTCTTGCTTTTTCAGAAAATGGTTGAAATCCCTCAATTCCTGATGTTGATTCTGTTCACCGATGAAGCGATTTTTTCAAGAAATGCAATACGAAATTTCCATAATAACCATGTATGGTGTGATGAAAATCCACATGAAATTGTTGAAGATCGTCTTCAGCATTAGTTTTCTTTGAACGTTTGGCTTGAAATTGTGGGTGACTGCCTAATTGGACCGGTATTTTCACCAGGAAGACTTACCGGAGAGGTACATCGCAACTTTTTGGAAAACACGCTCCCTGATTCTCTGGAGGACGTACCATTAGCAATTAGAAATGCAATGTGGTATATGCACGATGGCGCACCAGCCCACTTTAGTCAAGTAGCTCGTGATTTCTTAACACAAGCATATGAAAATCCCTGGATTGGCCGAGGTGGACCTCACTTATGGCCTGCACGATCCCCGGACTTAAATCCCCTGGATTTTTTCCTATGGGGCCATTTGAAGTCCTTGGTTTACGCTACTCCATTGGGAAACGTAGAAGACTTAAGAAATCGAATCATTGTTGGGTGCAACTCAATTAAAACAGATCGTAGTGTTTTTGAGAGAGTTTGCCAGTCAATGAGGAGAAGATTGGATTCTTGCATCCGAGCTCGAGGTGGTCACTTTGCACAGTTTTTGTAATTTTTGCTTGGTAAAGTTGTTGGGTTGGTAAAATATTTGTTTTTGTCCTTGAATAAAGCCCTTGTTCTTTAAAAAAATTCTTTTATTATAAAATTTTTGTTCATAATAAAAATGTTTAAACTTCAACACGCTGTAAATCGGTATCGAAGCGTTTCCAGACCATGTTTATTATAAACTTTTTTGTATAAAATGACCTGGACAATCACCCCCTTTAATATTGCCGCATCTTTTTAAAACGACCTGTATAATAAAGTAGAAGAAGAAAAAGGAAACTATTTACTAGGAGAGTAACTGATGGGTCTTTTCCGTGTAAATTGGACTCTGGAGGCATCACGTAAAGCAAATATATCAGACGCAATGAGGCGCCAAGTTTCACCGAGAGAGAGAGAGGTATCTATGCGTTCGGAATGAAGGAACGCCGGGCCATAATTCATCTGAAGGGCGTTTCATATTTTAATTAAGTTCAACCCTGAAATACCAATGAGATAAGGTCGCCGGTAGATGGCCCACTGCCGTTCGAAGCTCTTGCGCCGCCGTCGTCTTAATAATTCGATGCGCCGGCTTGCGCAGCAAATAATTGCATAAAACGAGTAATAAAACTTCTTGGAGAATTTGTCGATAAGGATTATGGGTCGCTGCCGTAAAAATGGATTCTCGAATGACAAATTAGTCTTTTTCCAATTTAGTTACCTTGGGAGCCATCTCTTATCTGACTTCATTCCTCAATTATGTCTTCGCATCATTCGCATTGGTTAACTTTTTATTTTTCAATTTTTAGATTTTAGTAGTTGGAAAAATGTAAGAAGAAAATCTTGTTATTTCAATTTTTATACCTCATTTAATTTATACTTTGAAAATTGAAAATCCGATTGTATAGTTTCCGGATTCCAATTAAGCAAGATCGCGTAATAAACACGAAACCTCTCTCTGCATACCTATAATCCCAAAACTACGACCGTACAAGTAGGAAATTGAAATTAGTACGAAATTAGGCGTTTAGTATGAGGTTATGACCGGGGACCAGGTCGCATCCGCATTTCCCGGTTATGGTTGCGTAACGAGTTGCTCCCAAAACGGCCAATATAACACGGTCTCCGAAGCAACATGTTTGATTGCGGTTAATACATTCGCGTTTCCGCCCACGTACCCTAAACCCAGTTTAATTTTCAAACCCTTCTATTAGGGTTTGTATCAACGATTGGCAACCAAAATTGGCAACTATAAAAATATTTTACTTTGTATATTTGTAATATATTTTCATTTCTACTAAATTGAATTTATAAATTTGTTTACTAAGAACGTAAAACTTTTAGATTCCTGTGAGATTTAAAAGAACCTAAATTAAATTACGCCTTCTGAAAACACTACTGAAAAGTTTGAAGAATAAACTTTAAAAGAAAAATATTTTTAAGTAACTACCTAAGTTTAAGAAATGATTATTTAGAAAACCTCATGAGGTTTGCTAACTAAAACTCGTCGAAAATTTAAATTATCTGAAAACGCCATTTTCACCGCCGGCGTCGACGTCGCGACGCTTTTAGTTTTGGCGGGAGTATAGTTGCTAAGCGGATTCTCGGATGCAAATTGGAACAAGGACGTCGTTCGGGAACGCGAAGTTCTGTTTGCGTTTTGTCAACTATGCAAAGAGGGGGGTTCCCCAAGAACCGAGGGGAAACGGGGAAGACGTCTTATCCTTAATAACCAAACCACGGGCATATTGCGTTGCGGGATTTAGCTCGCTCGTTGTCTCTCCTACGGGACCATAGGCGTCCCGGCTAAATGGGCAAACCGGTCTGATAATTTCGGAATTCTCTCCTTCGGGGTTCGTGCTTGTTTGCCTAAAGTGTCTTTTAAAATTTCCAAGTTATCCCCTAACTGAATCGCTTTCGTTTTTCTCACCGGCATCCGGGGATTTCTTTAAATGGTACCGGTTCTTCCAAATTGCTAATGGAATATCCCATTTGACAATTTCCATAATTAAATTACTTGAGAACAAATTTAAGAAACGAAAAAGTATAAGTATTTATATATTTTAAAAAATTGTCAATTATCCTCAACGTTATATTTTGATACATATCAAGAACAGAACAACTTACCAACCTAAACGTGTAAACACGTCATGCATAATACAGTGGCATTTTAATGACGTGTTTGCATCGTCTACATGTCAATCACGTAAATTGGCAGCGTAAACAGTATATTGTGCCACTTATCCGTAAACGCTAACACGGTCGTTGTACATTAAATTAAACATAGTACATTACATAGAAAGTTGTGTAACCAAAGTTTGTATTCATTATGTATAATATGGTAAAATGTTTCATGAAAGTTCAATTTACTTCAGAAACCAAACAAATACTTTCGATATTGTAATTATTGTTTCTACTAGTTTACTTATAATATGAACGATGGATGAAAATAATGTAATTTTGTTAATTTTATATTTTTGATTTCTGAAGTTTCGTTCACAGACAAAAAATTATACCTTGATAACATAATAACCTAAGGATGTAGTCAGTACCTACTCACCTGAAACAAAAATGATAACGTTAACAAAATTGCAAATTAAGAAATTTAAGTTTCGTTAAAATATTTATTAAAATACACTGCAATGAACATAAACTTTTAGCCACTAGGTTTTAACGTTAAAAAAAAGTCTTGTTATAGGGTCTATCACAATTACACTTTAATGTTGCCTTAACGTTGACGCCTCCAAGTTGCCTCCATATGAGAGCATCCAGACGTTGCCACACTATATCCATGCAACATTGTATGCTGATTATAGGGAGAACAACATGATGTCTTAATGTTGACATTCTGTAGTGTCGCGGTGATAAACCCAAAGTTAGTAGGTTAACGTCAAGACCAAAAAGTTATTATTAGTTTGTATAGAATCTCGTTAATGATAACGTTAATATTATCTGTCGACGTCTAGGTCTAGAAATTTTCTGGATTCAAACGTCGACCATTATATCTCCGTTATATAGAACTAATTTGTTTTGTGCTTTTGTGAATTTTAAAGGAAACGAGTTTTCACACTCAATGCAATGTAACATGCTTCTACAAAAAATGAATTGATAATACAGCGGTACGAATAGAAAACTCTAAACCCTAGAAAACTCAAGCGTATATTGGTTGATTGTCAGAAAGTGGCTAAAATTTTATGCCAGCAGTATATTGTATAATAATTTACCATCTTTTGTCAATAGGACACTAGTAGCATTAACTTCTAACACGATATTTGAAGTAGAGTATCTAAAAATAATAATAGCAAAAAACTAATTGCAAGAAAAATAGAATAATAGTAAAACTTACACAAGAAATGAATACAAAAACAAGACACGAAACATCTTAAATGCTTTATTTTACATTTAGTACTGATACTTTATTCAAAATAAACTTCGAGCCAGTTATCATAATCTCGACATAATTTGTTGATTTTCATATTTTTAATCTAAACACAAAGGTTATCATTAGATTAATTAGGTACATACATTATGCACAATAACTTTCGAGATTTTCTATAAATATTTAGAGATTAACAAATAAAAACAAATTTTATTCTCCACTAATAAAATACTATGAATCAAACCCAGAATACAATACTGCAATATTGATAATGATTACAAAAACTTTAATTAATCCAGAGCAGTTCCTTTTTCATAGAATTGTGCCTGCAGGGGTCAGACCTTTGTCCAAGTCCGGTTCTTCGCTATCAACTCATAATGTATTCATGGGTCGTTCAAAGAAGGGCTAAGATCAAAGGCACGCGTCCTTCGAATCTGGTACCAGATTTCGTTCGGAAACGAGGTGACGTATAGATAAGCCTCACTCACAGCCAGTAGGGTTCCACTTTGTTTTAGTTGACGCAAGACTATGATAAATTACCTCTACATCTATCCTTAGATGTAGATAAAGTAGAAAGAGACGCAGAACAGAGAAAACTAGGTAATCCTCCTTGATTAATATTGTATTGATTTAATTACGAGAAAATTATTGATTTCATTTAGATTTTATATTAAAGAAAATTATTTACAATTTTGATCCTCTTTCAATGTGTCTATATCAATTAGAACTCGTTAAAACTAAAACTTTTTATACTACAACTGAAATTAATTAGTTGATATGAATGAAACTAGTTCACGGCTTAACTAATTTACCAACAAATTAGCGTGTGGCGGCATAAATACGCTCCGGCAAAGTTAATTAAAAGTTTATCCTTGCACCCAACTCAGCGACTCTATATATTATATCAGTAGCAACGTTTCATTGATTCATTCAGAATGTTGACTTAGGGCCGGTTTATTCACCTTTGGATACATTAAATCTGTCCGATAATTTCTATGATTATTGCAATTTCCCATAGTATATGATTGGCTATTTTGTCAGTAACCATAGTAAATATCATACAGATTAATTTATCCAACGGTGAATAAACCGGCTCTTATTCATTTTATTTGTTTTAATTTTTTTAAAAAATTGTCTGAAAATTTATTAGTATATCATTGTTTTTCACGTTTAGACCTTAAAAGGGGCGAAAATAGACTGAACGGTACTATAAGTTCTTGTTTCGCTTAAGTAAAAGACCTGCGAGATATTGCGCTGTAAATGTGAATGAATGGTCATAGCCTTACGATGTCCACTGAGATTTTTCCTCGTTACAACAAGGGGTCAGTAGAAATTACGATTATATAGTTAATTTTAGATACTTTTACGTTCTAACACTAGAATTATAGTAGGTGATAACATATTTCTTAAAGGATAATGTATTTAATTCCACTGGCTAACATTTTTTAGACCCATAGATCAGACAATAGTTTCCTAATAGTTTTCGGCGTGCTGAACTCAAATTTGACCTCATAATTGCTCCATAATATCAGGTTTTTGAAATATTCTAACCTAAAGATGCAAAAAAATCGGGTTTTACAAGGTGACCTTACGACTTGCCCCTCACCGATTTTAACGAAGGTGGTACCAATCGATAGATATTAGCACATAGTACAAATGTATAAAATATTAGGGCGCAATACTCAGCGGTTCGCAAGAAAATTGGTGTTAAAGATTGCGATCGGCTTATATATTAATGGTTTGTCATTTCCCCTAAAACCCCCCAACAGCCATAGTGGAAATACAGAGTGGGCCACTGAAAACAGTAAACGCAAGTTTTGGCCACTTAACATCAATTTTGTGAAAAACGCTCGAACACGTCAATTTTATTATGAAAGGGGATATCCGAATGGATTAGTACTATTTGCATAACTCCAACCCTAAGATGGGGGTAGATTGCACCCCAAACATTTTAAATTGAAAGGGGTATCAAACGCTACACAGTTTAAAAGGCCTTTCAAATCTCTTTTCAGCAGTCTTTTTATTTTTGAAATCCGATCATTAATTCCAGAGAAAAAATCGTTTAAAACAAAGTTTATTAAATGTTCATAATTACAGACAGAAACTGAAGTATCATTTTATTAAATGTTCGAAATGACTACCACCAACTTGCATACAATGATAGAGATTTTGTTCAAAATGTCGTCGTACGTTCTGCAACATTTGTGGAGTAATCTGACGGCATTTACGTACGATACGTTGTCGTAAATCGTCTAAAGATTCGGCTAGCGTGGCATAAACTTTAGACATCAAATAGCCCCACAGAAAGAAATCTAAAGGTGCTAGGTCTGGAGATCTGGGTGGCCATTCGATAGCACCTCTCCGTCCAATCCATCTCCAAGGAAACCTACGATCCAAGAACTGCCTAACAGGCAATGCAAAATGAGGAGGAGCTCCGTCATGTTGGAATATCAACTCATCTTCTAAGTAACATTCATCATTTTCCAGAATGTTGGTTAACATTGGATCGATGTGATTCTCTAACAACGATAAATACATCTCTCCGTTTAGATTACCAGAGAGAAAAAAGGACCAACAAAATGATCACCATAAATACCTCCCCAAACGTTTAATTTTTCAGGCTGTTGTGTATGTACTTCATAGAATAGCCTCGGATTATTATCTGATCAATAACGACAATTATGGCGATTGACTGTACCATTCACAAAGAAAGAACATTCGTAGGAAAAACAGACGTTAAACAAGAGATTAGGATTATTAATTATTCGTTCACTCAAAGTCTCACAAAACTACAAACGGCGATCGTAGTCATCTTTATTGAGGTCTTGTACCAAACTTATTTTATACGGATGGAATTTGTTTTTCTTTAAAATGCGTCAAACGCTAGTCCCTGAAATTCCCGACACAGCAGCCAGTTTCTTTGTACTAAACGTAGGATCCATCGTAAGCTGACTCAGAAGCTGACGTGTTCGAGCGTTTTTCGCAAAATTGATGTTAAATGGCCAAAACTTGCATTTACTGTTTTCAGTGGCCCACTCTGTATATCGGTTTCCAGATCCATAGTACGGTGGTTCGAATCTCGAACAATAACTTTTTTATTTTTATGTTATTTTAAAAATACTTTAATATTACATCAACATGTTATAAAAATAACTTAGAATATTGTATTAAAAAAGAAAATTAAAATGTATTATTTAGGATTCGAACCAACGTAATATGGATTTGGAAGCCGATATATTTTCAGTTTGGCTGTTGGGGGTGTTTAAGGGGAATGACTAATCATTGACATATAAGCCGATCGCAATCTTTAACACCAATTTTCTTGCGAACCGTTAAGTATTGCGCCCTAATATTTTATACATTTGTACTATGTACTAATATCTATCGATTGGTACCACTTTCGTTAAAATCGGTGAGGGGCAAGTCGTAAGGTCTCCTTGTTAGATATGTTCGGGATTAAATAACATAGCGAATAATTTTTTATACACAAAATTCCATGCGGCATTTGAAACCACCTCTGTTTCCATTTTAAACGCATTTTAAATTTTTCGAATATCTTCATTTCTTCTTGAAAGAATATAATTTCTATAACATCATTTTTTGCCCAATCATTAACCCATAGGACCATCAGTAGTCGTCCATAGAGTAGGCTTATGTCATTTTAACATGCGCAATCTATACAATTTAAATGAGTTGCAGATAACGATGACTTCAAAAAGCTACTGTGTGAAAAGAAATAATGAATTTTGCTATATTTGTGCACGTTTTGACACAAAAAATGAGTGTAGATGGGATGAAAGAATGATGGCATTCGATTGCTGAGCTTTGAAAAGGGAAGATAATTCCATAAGTTGGGTTGGGTCACTACAACGTTTATTTGAATTAAAGAGAAAACGATTTTTTTGAGACAAGGACAAAATTGCTTACTATACCGACGACTACGATTAGAGGATTATAAAAAGAAGATTTTTTCATGACGAAAGTAAGATAATGAAAAAATTAAAATGCATTTTGAATGGGAAAAGTTGTACATTTGGATGCTTTATCGAGTTTTGTAAACAAAAAATTATTTACTACGTTATTTAATTTCAAATATGTTCAAAACTTGTGTTTTTTTCATCTATAGATTAGAGTATCTTGAAAACTTGAGGTGATGGAGTACGTAGTTGATTACAACATAAGAGAAAATACTAGCTCTAAAAGCACCTAAATATTATGATTTCGAGGAAGTATAATTAGTACTGTAATAATAAGATTGGTAAGTGTGCATTGTAGGTAGCTAGTCCCATCGAGATGGCGACTAATTAGAAATTCGCCTCGCGCTCGTTCCAGCTTAATTATCCTTAAATATCGTCAGGATAATTAATTCGTCGTAAGGAACATACGCGATCGCGCCGCCGGCGCATTCCACCTGATTTATGGGGCCGTTCGCGAGTAGGAACTGTTCTCGCGGATCTAACGACAAAACAGGCGCTCCCTTATTTCGCACGGGATTACTCCAAATGGGTCACTCCGTACTCTCGGCTGCGATGCATTCCTATTCTTAATTAGCACGGCTCTCGTAACCGGAAAATTTAAGACCATCCTCGATATGCTTCCGGTAAGGAATCAGTTCGCAACTTCTACAACGAACTTACTAATTGAACGAGTTGCGCGACCGACAAAGCGACTCTAACTTAACGCCACTCGTTTGTTCTGATTTAATGGGCAAGTTATGTGGTTTTATTAAGCGTGTAGTAGATTAATGCATGCGGACGTTGTCAGAGAAAACAGTTCGTTTGGTAGCAAAAACAAAGCTTTATCGAAAATTTAGTTGCACATGAACGGATATAATAGATAGATTATTAGATAAATTTGATTTGCAAACATTAGTTTTTGTTAAATGAAACCAATTTGATTTAGCGAATAATTAAAGATAAAAGCGTGTTTATGTACGAATGCATTTGTAGGTAATTCGTACCATTATATTTATTCGTTTTAAAATAAAATCAATACCAATGGATATATTCTATTGGAGTATTTTCACGTTATCGCATCCGAATCGGCATTTCAAAAATGATATATTTGCTTCGGCCGCAACTTGACGTATCCGTGAAGTTTTACTCCGCAGTTCGTCCCGTCGGGACAAAACTTCGAAATTAGGTGGTAAGAAGAGGTATTCGCAAGTTGGAGAGGCGCCACGCTAGACCGGAATCAATTTCTGTTGCGATTCAAGTCACGCGCTTCTCTTCGAACTCTTTGTCTATAAACTTGGCCAATTTCTTGTCCGAGGGACAAAGAGGCTCGTCGGTCTGGTCTTCCATAAACCGGTATGATAAAAGTGTCTCCAGTTCTCGTGGTCGGCCTCAGGCGAAGGGCCCATCGTAAACCGAAATCCCACCGCCAATTTTGCGGTTCTTGTAATAAATAGAGGAACTTTATCTCGTTGCGGGGGACCGTCTAAATGTCAACCGGGATGTTGACGGACAGCCGACATTGAGGAAAAAGCGCCGCGATAAAGCTCACTCCCGGACTCCCCGGGAAAGTTTTTATGGCAGGGGGCGCAAAAGTTATCCTCAGAAAATTCCGAATTAATTCTGAATTTCGTGCTGGTAGGCGGTAGTACCAGTGGTTGTATTAAATTTGAATACATTCCGATGCAAATCTCGCGGAAATTTGTAACGTGGAATGACACGGCTTTCCCAGTTTTTCCAACGACCTATCTTAAAATACAATTCTTGGTTATTCAAGTGGACTACCATCACTCAGACTTTTCACCACGGGAATTGTTCTAGTTACTTTAATTTTATGCGAATATTCTTGACAGAGCGTTATTTCCATTTTTCAAGGCATAGAGTAAAGAAAAGTATAGCATCACTACTACAATTTATCATACTCATTCTTTTAAAAGCATCGTTTATTTCTTCCACCTCTTAAACAATACACTACAAAACACTAGCAAT
This sequence comes from Digitonthophagus gazella, assembly GCA_036711955.1. NCBI lineage: Eukaryota > Metazoa > Arthropoda > Insecta > Coleoptera > Scarabaeidae > Digitonthophagus > Digitonthophagus gazella. Next base: position 28,938,492 of record JASCIT010000005.1, read on the forward strand.
AATAATTTCCTCTTACATCTTAATTATAAGACCAAACCTCTTCCATTAACAACCGAGAAAAACATTAATCTCGGACAGGTGCCCTCGCGTTAAGTAGATATCTCACCTAAGATATTGCACTAAAAAGCAGGGCGAAACAATAGCGTAATGGTAGTGATTATCACTGCATTTCGAGTACACAAAAGGCAGGCGGTTGCGAAGACAATGCGTCCCTCGAATTGTTTCGTGCACGAGGATGAGAAAGCTTGTACTGATGCTATAATCACGCTGTAAGCAATCAATTAGCTACTACTAATGCCTTCTGGGATTACAATGGAGAATATTCACGTTGCTTCAACAGATTTGTTCTTTAGGTACTCACGGAAGTGCAATGTCATTTAAAGTATGATGTCACATAAATTTATGGTTCGTGATTGAAACGTGAAATCAGGTGTTAATATTATACAACTTGACGTAATAAATTTGAGTTACACTGTAAATCTGCTGATATATTGCCTTCATATTGTGTTCATTTTATGGGGCATCATAAATTTTTTTTAGGATGATGACAGCGTTGTTTGTGAAGCTCGTGAAATACATATTTAAATGGAAACCAGCCAAAATTTTTTTGGAACATAAAACTCAAGATTTAGAATTGATGATTTTTTTATTAGAAAAAAGTCCCACGCAGTGTCTTATGTTTTTCATATCTTTTAAGAAAAAAATTTAAGAAGTCATATTTTATATTATATTTAAAAGAAAACAAGTTCGTTGTTTCTAAAAGCTTCTTCACATGTAACGCAGTGAACCCATCCGGTCGGAGGGATAATGGGGCGACCGACCCCTTCCTAGCAGGATAGCTGACATCCAGGATTTAAGTTTAACGTTTGGCCGGCATACAGAACCGCAAGAGTGCCGTGTTTGTACACTTTTTGTGACTAGGGGGAAGTTTCTGGGGGGATTTACAGCTCTGCAAACTTCAACTTTCGATAACTTATAGCCGTTTAGTCGTTTTCGTGCCGTGCTCATCCTCTGAAATGGTTTCCACTTATCGATTAGAAGCTTTGTGGCAATCTCATTCTCTTAAACTTTAAAAATTTTGGTCGAATAAAAAAGTCAGTACACAGCTTAGTTTTTGTTTTTATTACCTGATGACTAAAATTCCTCATAATTGGAAAAATCCGATTTTTATTTGGTTAAATATGCCGATTTACGACTAAAATAAAAAGTATAAAATACGCTTTTAACTCGCAGTTTTTAGCTTTATACTCAATCATAAAACCGTTATGAAATGACTCGCGCCTATATAAAGAAGGATATTTTCAAAACGATCCCCAACAGCTATTTGCCAAATGGTTTCCATATAAAGCACGAAATATTGAAAATGTTATGACCTTCGTTACCATTTATAGCTGACAAATTATTCATGGGCCTATCGCTGTACTTCGAAATAACTGTCGTGTTTTTATGTTTCGTTCATTTTATTAGACGATAATATATACTTTCATATATCAAATTTATACACAACAAGAACAGTTAATAAAAGTCTTGCTTATTATTGTTCTTATAAAAGCTTTGGTACATTTGGGAAATGGAACAGTTAAGTTTACGTCACCCCAAAACGCCCCCTCAATAAAGAAGTCTTTTTCGTCAGGGAAAAGCCTCTTTTTTTCCTTTGACCTTCACCCTAACCCTGATCTCTTATCTACCCACGGTAAAAATCCACTGAAAGGGACACTCTCTCATCATCGAAGGATGCAGAAGTATACTGAAAAGAACGAGCCAAGTCATTTCTTTTTTAAAGGATGTCACGCACCTATTTTATTTCGATACAAAAACGTGTTAATAAATAATCTAGGTAAATAAAGAGAAATAGAGGAAAATTTAAATCTATAGCTAAAATATAAAGAGTCATAACTTTTCTTTCACTAACATTTTTTGTGGGTCTTTTTTCGAATCTCTATTTGAATCCTCAAGTTTTATATCATCATCATTGTTGGTTACTTCAGTTCTTCTTATTGAATTTTAAAGTCTATTAGAATTTATAATTTACAAATTTGTAAACTTTTTACCAGAAGAACATTTCCCTGGGAAATTTGAAATTGGCACTCAAATTTGTGAAAAAACATAAATGTATCAAAATTTAAAACTAGAACTGAAGTTTCCGCTATATGCCGTTTTTAAATCTTTGACGTTTAAACTAAAAGGTTAGCTAAAAGGGTGGTAAATTCGTCTGAACCACATTGGGCTGTCGTTCATCTTAAAAGTCAGGCCAATTGCACATCACCAGCACATTTGTACACATATTAGAGTGCCACAGGCCGTTCGCCCCATTCGCTACTTTACATGGTATATCCATTAGACCACCTGGTTAAAGTGGCATACGTGTTTGCTAAATCGATACTGCTGCGGGTTTCTCCCATCGATTAAAAGCTCTTCTTATATTGATGGGAGGGTTTTTGTTAGTTTAAAGTTAATACCTTAATACGTTAAAAATAAACTTAAAAATAAACCTTTATTACTATAAAGCAGTAGAAAGAGTAAAGAAATTTTTTTTGAAAAACCTAAATTCACATACATCTAATAATGTTAATAAAACTGTTAAGAAATTGGTCTTTTTTGTTTTAAAATAGTCCTAAGTATCGAAACTCAAACCATTCTAACTATCAAAAAATTTCATCTTCAGAATATCTCTCATTGTTGAAATTTATTGATAAAAACCAAGTATTTTTTTTAATCACTTTTACGACTCACCATAGTAATATTTTATAATTAAAAACGAAAAGCTCTGAGTGAAAAAGGTTTTAAAAAGTTTTTTTAGAGACGTATTTAAAAACATTTACAAAGTCTAATTGAGTCTATAAAAAAAACCCAGACAGAATCGATAAATAACTTCTACCAGTTACTAATAAAAAACATCCACCTGATTCGTTTTAAAAATAAAAATAAAATCTATAAAAAACTTTCTTTCTGTTTGCATGAAGAGGGAGGTAAAGGGCTTAAGAGCAAACAAGGCACGTTCCAACAAAACTTTTCTTTAAAATTAAAAAGAAAGTCAACCCAAACGTAGAATTAAGTCTGCTCTTCGTGCAGGGAAAAAAATAACACGGACGAAATTAAATTTCCTTCGCGCGTAATAATCTCGCGGCTGAATTGAAGTCACCTCGAAATTAAATGGGGCGCACTCGGGTATGTGGGGCACGTACGGCACTGGTCAGCCAGGGTCGGCGTGGCGCTATTCGCAAAATTAAATTTTATCCTGTCGCCGCCGTTTAACGCCTCTGCGACACCTACCGGCCGCTCGTGCATGCCCACAAAGTGAGGTGTTAAAATTCAGTTATGAAATGAATAAAAAGTGTACGTTCGGACGTGGTTCCAACCGAGTTCGACCTCGGAATGTCAATTTAATATTATCTCAACGCACAACCATTAAGGCATGAAGCGAATAGATGAAATATTATCAGAAATCATTACTACTAATTGTTACTACTATTAAAATATTATACAAGCTTCCCCGTTTTGAGTATTCGGTCCTTTACTGACGTATTCAGTAACTAAAGACAAGCAAAAAAGTTCTAACATAAGACTGAAAGTGGTCCCTTTTTGAGATATTTAAGGAACTAATTCATAAGTTGATCTATTATTAATATTATTACAGTGAATTAATATTTCAATTTAAATATTTTCTTCGATTATGTTAATAATAAGTATACTTGTGGAACTAAACTTCCAATATCTCGAAAACAAATTACTTCTGGGACCATATTCTAGGACTTTTTTTACTTATTTTTAACCAAGGAATACGTCAGTAAAGGTTAATCAAAATGGGACGCCTGTATATAAGGATATTTTTAGTGTCAATGACTTTAACAAATAAAGAATAAACTACACGATTTGTTTTAATGTTAAGGACATGGTATCTAAAATTTTACGACTTAATATGTTACCGGCAAACTCCATTACGCCGACACACCTAAAGGCGTGGTTACACGGCGCGTGGTTCGCCGAACCTCTCTGAACGAACCACGAACCATAAGTCGTCTGACATAGCCGGTTCGCATTGTTCCGTGGTTCGTGGTGCGCGGTTCGCTGATTCCCATCGAGAGTCGGTAAACTTGGAGAGATCAAAGGAGAGCTGGGGCAAGGTTCGTGATGGTTTGTGTTGGCTCGACGTCACAGAGGAACTTCGTTGCAGATTTTGTAGGTTAAACAACGTAGGTACATCATTCCAAAAATGTTTTCTACAGTACGTCTAGCCCTTGATAATCTGTAGATAAAAATTCTTTCAATACTGTCTTCTGCATGTGTACCAGGGAATGGTTTCATAACGTTAGGTCCAAGAGCAAATGCATCATCCGCCACTATTACATAGGGTATAAATTCGCTTCGAAATGGTAGTGCTTCTTCTGGTGGCAAATTCAATTCCTTGGTCTGAAGTTTTTCAAATAAGATAGTATTACGGAACACTCCCCCATAGCTGATGCGTCCCTGACACCGTATGTCAACAAACGTGAACGAGTAATCACGTTCTAAAACTAACTTTTCTTATGTTTCCCTATTTTTCATGTAAGATGCCATCCACCATCTTTTTTTACGACGCTTCAGTCGCTTCTGCAGTATTAATCCTGCGTTAATAACGCACAATGACGCAGTCACAATAATTTTATGCCTGTCATCCATGATTCCAATTCAGAACTGACAGACTTTCGACAAACCACGGACGAACCATTAGGACGAACCAAATCATGTTAAAAATCTGACGAACCGCGCACCGTGTTGTCACTATTGGTTCGTTAAAACGCAAGCCATCCCGAACTGGCTTGTAGTTTCGTGGTTCGGCGATCCACGCGCCGTGTAACCGCGCCTTAAGATTGACTAGGCAATTCGCACATTGCCCGAGCATTTTTGACCAAGTCCGAAATAACTTTTTGTTTCGGGGTTTGCCTAGTATGCAACTATGTAAACTTAGGTGCGCCAAACGAAGCTCAGGCAAAGTCCAAAAAATGTAAATTAATTTCGGACTTTGCCTAAGTGGGTCAGGCAAACTTAGGTTTCACGTGCTTTCTTTGTCAGAAAATACTATAGGATCAACTCCGTTTCCTGATACAGAAAGTACTGTGGGATCAACTCAGTTTCCTGATGCAGAAAATACTATAGGATCAACTCCGTTTCCTGATGCAGAAAATATTCAAAGAACAACTCGTGCCCTTAATGTTGATATGGCAAAATTGGAACCTGTTTGTTGCATATGCGAAAAGGAAACCTCAGGAATCCATGAGTGTTATAGCTGTGCGCAGGATGTTCATGTCCTCTGTGCCCAGAGCACAAGTAATACCAACGTGGAGTACGGAACATCAGTTTTATGTCTTCGATGTGCAAATAGAAAAACGATGATTTCAAATCAAGAGAAAGCTTTCGAAAGATTGAAAAAGCATGCAGAGAAAATGAAATTTACATCTAATAAAAAAATTTCCCCCCGATTGAGGTTGGAACATCAGTTACTGTGCCTGTTCCAAGCCTTGACAGGAGCAAAGGAGATGCGCGGAACTTAATTGACGTAGTTTTGGAGACAACAAATGATGGACTTTATAAAATTGGAACCAACAAAGGAATTATTAGCTCGCTGTATTCAAGAAATCAAATTCAAGCGTATAAAGACACACTTTTGAAAATTCAGGACGTCCCAGAGACTGAATTCTCGCTGCGTCAGATTAGTAACCAAAATTCTGTCTTCGGGGGCCAAGGGTTTTTGAAGTGTAACTGCAATAAGAAATGTTAAACAAATTTATGCAAATGTAAGAGGGCTAAAGTGCTTTGTAACTCGAAATGTCAGCATTCAAGTTCGTGTTCAAACAAGTAATGGTTTACACAGTTTCCCATATAATCTTACGAGTTGTTATTTTTTGTTTGTTTGTTTATTTTCATTTACAAAAATAAAGTTGTATTGGGAAAATTCCAATTCCGTTATTTTTATTGTTAGTTAAGAAACCAAAGGATGCGCACACATAGACAGCTTGTTGATAACGCTGATAGCAGTAAATAGTTAATAATAGTAAATAAATTGCCTAAACCCATTTAGGCAATGTACGAAGTTAATCACTTTTCGCACTTTGCCTGAGTCTCATTTGGCGCACGTAAGTTTACCTAGTTGCATACTAGGCAAACCCCGAAACAAAAAATTATTTCGGACTTGGTCAAAAATGCTCGGGCAATGTGCGAATTGCCTAGTCAATTTTAGGTGTGCCGGCGTAATGGAGTTTGCCGGTAACAAATATAATAAACTTTGAAGCTATTTCTAGCAAATATAAAACATGAAATACAAAAAATGGCTTCTAATCTGTATGAAAGCGAGAAGTATATCTAGTAAAGCCATAAATCTTGAGGTTTGTGAAGTCTTATAAAGTCATTGCTCACAAAGTTTTCAACGGAAGCTACCACATATATAGGAATGTCTAGACGTCGAACAGTTTATATACGTCTAGGTTCCAAGAAAAATCACAAACATCAAAGATGAGTTGGCAAATAAAAGAATTGATCACAATTCTTTCAATTGAAAATTTTCTTCTTAACATTTAGCAATTAACTTATTAATTTTTATTAAGAATTGAATCGTTTACTTCAATTCTCTACTTTTAAAGTAATGTCAACATAATTAGGTTCAAATAATTAAAGCTCAATTTATTATTAAATTTCACCTCGACATAATTTCCCGTATAAAGCGGCTAAAATAATTATAGGTTTCAATCCACCATCGCCAATTAATAACCGGTGAAATATAGCTCCTCGGGCGAGTGTTATATTGCAAGTATGACAGCTATGAGGTTTCTAGGTCGGTTTAATTAAGCTCCATCCAGTGATCAGGACGATGTAATAAATGTCTGGGGATGCTTACTAGTAGATTCCATAATTTTTTTTGCTTTGTAGTAAATTAAGGGGTGGTACAGCGTTCAACGAACCGGAAATAAAAAATGAAATAAAACAAGGCATCCACCGGCAGATCGAAAGATAATATTTTCGTTGGCCTCCAAACTCGAAATTGTAATTAATAATAGTTAACTGAATGAGTTTCATACTTCATGCGGTTTGTATGTTAATTAAACGGCAACATTTCGCGATATAGGTTATTAAATATTTATTTGACGTCAATTGGCGGGGTTGAGTACATTGGTGAGGTTGTAATACAATTAAATCGTCAAATAACCGGCTGGTTTGGAGTTGTGTTTCCCGATTGTTTATTGTGGTTTGTGCGAGGTTTCTATATAGAGCTGGGAGTTATAAATCAACGGATATAATAGCTATAAGGACACTAGAGACAACTGGAGTTGAAATAGACCAACGTCCTTGTGGTCCAATAAAATATTGTTACTTTATTTTAGATACAATTGAATGTGGTTTTGTAAAGAAATTTATCTTTCGTGTATGTATTCTATCTAAAATTGGTCTAATACAAAGAAATCATGTTAAAGTTTCGAAATCCCAACCACTGATAAACTTTAATATCAGGGGATTACTGATACTAATGCTTTATATAAGAAACTGTGCTAAAACCAAGAGATTTTGCCACCAGCTGTATTATTCATGAACACATCAGAGGGTAGTCATCAAATATAAAGCTTTCTGGTATGTTACACGAAATAACTCCCCGTAAATGTAAACACGCTAGCGTTTGTACAGTTCCACAGAATCGTAAATTTAAACCGTACGTTGTAAATATTTTAAAAGGATAACGAAGAGAAAGTTTCACGTAAATGTTAAATTACGTGAATAATTAATGAATGAATTATAAATGTTCCTCTTTTTAATTCCTTTTTGTTTTAACCAAAATATAGAACTTTCCACCTTAAATCTAGTCAAGTCACGAAAATTTATGTACTTTACTTATTACGGTTCAATATTGCAGACAAAGCTTCAAGGAATAGAGAAAGAATGAAATTAGAGAGGAAACCGACAGCGTACGTGAGAAAAATAAGGGAAGGAAAAATAAAAGCTCTACTAGGTACGTAATAAAATTACAAGGGGTGGTGTTTTCTTGTACAATTGCGAAAATAGGAGGCAAAAGTACCTAGTAGTTTGTAGCTGGCACCCATCTACTGAATGAAGTTAAATTACTATAGTTGAAATTTAAAAATGAAGGGAAATTTAATTTTCTTTTTTCATTTTTTAGTAAGTTAGAATTAATTTGACGATTATTATGGAAAATAAAGTCTTTAATTTTTAATTTAATGTAAAAGTCATTCAATCTTGAGTCCTGTAAATAAAGTCTGGGCGATTTTTTAAAATGAAATAAATTTTAAATGACCTCTTAAAATGCTATCTAATATATGTCTTATTAACGCTGACTTAAAGTAGCATCATATATCGTTCAATGGCGGCAATAGTGACACATCTCAAAAATTGTAATAAAGGAGAAAATGGCTTTTAAAAATTGCAGTAATTTGAAATGCGATATCCGTGCACTGGAATATAGACAAAAATGAAAGAAACCATAATGACTAGTGTAAATTTTGGAAGTTGGATTAATGAAAGAAATCGATAAGCAACAATGCTACCGTCGCACAGTGGGGCAAGACCGACTTAAACGTGGCAAATAATCAAAAAATTAAATGTAAAATATACGGTTTTTTTTATCCGACTTAGGTTAACCACTATCCATTGCACCGTTTATGACAATAACCTTTCGTCTTTGATATAAATATTTTCTTATAAAAATTATTTAATTGTTGCAACTTTTTGAAGTACACATTCCAAGCATATCCATTACATTTAATTTGGATTAATTATGCTCTGTATACAAGTCGTACTTATGTAAAACAGTTGATTGTTGGGTTAATACAGGGTATATGCTTTAGTGTACAACCATTATGTTGGGATATCTAGTAATAGTTTAGTAATTAGCATGAAGTTTAAATCGATATTTCTTTCAAGCAAACGGTTACATAATCAATGGGGTTAATAGTTACGTTCCAAACACGGTCAAGCTTCAATTCTTGCTTTTATCGATTTGACACAATATACTATTTCAAAATTAATTGAAAGTTTTTGTTACTTTTTTGCACTTTAACAGTGAAAGCATTTTTAAGATGCTCAAGGACACTGAAATAGAAGTTATTCTGGCAATTATTCCGAGAATAACTTATTGTGCCTTTTATAAGACCGGGCCTAAGTCCTAGATAACTTAGCTCTTGTATAATTACCCTGGTTACTTTTATTTCAAGTCATCTTATTGGCTACTTGGCCAGTAACCACAGTAATTATACCAGAGATAAGTTATCTGGGGCTTAGTAGTACTGGTCCTTAGTGCTACCGGTAGTTCTAAAGAGAAAATATTCAATGTAGAAATTCATTTGAACAGTGCTCGATTTAATGCCAACTTTGTAGCTCTCTTGCCCCACTGTGCACCGTATTAAATTTGTGTCACTATTGCAGCTACATAGAAGTCACAATTGAAATAAAGTTATAGTGTCACATCCGTCATTTATTCGATTTGAGATGAACTAACTTTGTGGCGATCTTGCAGATACAAAAGGTATAAGATGTGAGATTTTAATGCAACAGTTACTAGAATATTTACGATTTTTGAGATGTGCCACTATTGCCGCCATTGAACGATATGTAATATAAAGAATTATTATTTTTCTAAATATAAGTTTAATTTTTTGTACCGGGTGGCCAACTAAGAATGATCACCGGCCATTTCTCAATGACGGATCATCCTATTTTAATGAAACAAAAAATTTTATAAGGAAAGTGGCCATAAAAAATCGCTGGAAAATATTTTCAAGTTTCTTAAGTGGCCGCTAGGGAGCGTAACCTAAATGACTGAACAGAAAATAACGATTTTTTTCATTTTCTTCAAAATTAAGGGGTATTGAAAATAAATTAATTTGAAAGATAAATGAATTTCGACTAATATGTATGCAACACTTTTTGTCGTATCTCCAAAAATAAAGTGGTGGGGATGAGTTGAAAATGTTCATTTTGGATGGCCGATCACTTCGGTCATATTGAACAGAATTTAACAAACTTAATCTCGTTTGAAAGGGTTTTTCGTGGTCTACTAACGGCTCCTTACGCTGTTTTGATATGAATATTCGTTTCGCCGCCAGAGGGCGATATCTAGAATTTTGACAAATATTATAGCTTTTCTCAAAAAATTTAAATGGAACGGTATGTTCATTTCTACACGATAAAATAAAGAATTAAAAGCTTAACATGACGCTGAAAACCCGAGCTCGCTATCTTGTTTCTAACGGAAGATATTAGACCAAAAGCTATAGATTTTACCCCTTATTTTAAAGGCGAATAATAACAAAACTACCCCGCGGAAAAAACGAAACCGGTATCGTTGGTAGCATGATTTAACTCTGTATTATCAGTAGAAACTTTAAATTTTGTCTCCCACTCGTATAATAATTATGACAGGTTTAATAAAAAATATATATACCCAGTTTTGGGCTCTCGGCGCAGTATCTCAACTTTGCGATTTTTTTACAGGGGAATAGCTTGTCGAAAAAACTTGAAATTTCAACAACACATTGCCTTAAGTGTCCTAAACATGTTGGTAATTTTTATTTTTAATTTTTCTCTCAGGTGTTTAAATAACAACACATTATGTGAAATAGCGATATCTTGATAAGCCGTTACCGTAGAAGTTTGAAACTGGCACCATTCTAACAGTCATATTAAACTGAATCAAAATTTAATATGCGTTATAAACCTCGTATAAAAAAAATATATGCGAAATAGTTTTAGTGGGTGTGATGAGTAAGGCGGGAGCACAGGCGAAGTCGAACGGTCGGTCGGGTCGGCTAGCATGTAAATTGGTATCAAATATCAAGTAAGTTGTGGAAATCAGACGCTAAAAAAACGTATGTCAAACATATGTCAACAATGTAATATCGGTCAACTAGATCTTATAATGCTATAGTTTTTGCCTTTTGGCTAATATCTACCGTTAGAAGCAAAATAGCGAGCTCGGGTTTTCAGCATCATGTTAAGCTATTAATTCTTTATTTTATCGTGTAGAAATGAATATACCGTTCCATTTAAATTTTTTGAGAAAAGCTATAATATTTGTCAAAATTCTAGATATCGCCCTCTGGCGGCGAAACGAATATTCATATCAAAACAGCGTAAGGAGCCGTTAGTAGACCACGAAAAACCCTTTCCAACGAGATTAAGTTTATTAAATTCTGTTCAGTATGATCGGAGTAATCGGCCATCCAAAATGAACATTTTCAACTCATCCCCACCACTTTATTTTTAGAGATACGACAAAAAGTGTTTCATACATATTAGTCGAAATTCATTTATCTTTCAAATTAATTTATTTTCAATACCCCTTAATTGTGAAGAAAATGAAAAAAATCGTGATTTTCTGTTCAGTCATTTAGGTTACACCCCCTAGCGGCCATTTCAGAAACTTGAAAATATTTTCCAGCGATTTTTTATGGCCCCTTTCCTTATAAAATTTTTTGTTTCATTAAAATAGGATGATCCGTCATTGAGATATGGCCGGTGATCATTCTTAGTTGGCCACCCGGTACAATGTATTAAAAGAATGTTACGTTATAAACGTAATAGTACATATACTAATATCATAGACAAGATTGTAACGAAAAACTTTTGGTTTGGATCTCATTGTAGAAAAAGCGTTTTTTCGTTCAAATCAATACAATCAACGAAAACGTCATCCGAAATTAAATGACGTGGTAATCAATGGGTTAATTCTTAAAAAATATATTAAAAACTACTCACAATTTGAAAAGGAAAATTGAATGTATTAAATACTTTCTACTAAAAGAGAGAGTATAAATCCTATTGCTAGTTATTAATTGTCAAAGTTATCTCTTTAAGTGCCTCATATTTCTCGAATATCACGCGCGGACCAGGACGGTTTTTATTTTATTACTTTTTTAAAGCAGAATGACCATAGCGTTCGGTATTGTGATACCAGTCGATACAGAAGTTAAAGTACGCCGGAAGCAGACCACAAAGACAAATGCTTGGCCGTTAGTTCCGGCCTAGCGATCCGACCGGGTTTATAATAGCGGCCGCGGGTCACACCATCTATTTTCCCGGTAAAGGGTGGAGCCATGCGTGAACGCGCAGCTTATCTTGGCGAGCATGCGACTCCGAAAGTTTGCGACGACGCCGAGAAATAAACACGCCGCCGTGACGTATCACCGTTCCGGCTTTTATAAATCGTGCACAGCCCGGTTGGCACTTCTATTTATCGTCCATGCGCAGGGTAATAGGATTTCCACCCCTTTTTTTTACTTTTTCACCAACCTCACCAACACCACCATACTGCGGAGGTACCCCTGTAAAAATTGGATGTTGTTCAATTTTACTGCAAACTTCCTCCTTAGCCAACGATTATATACTAAGTTTATTCTGAATTAATGTCCATTTCATGACTTAAATACTATAAAGACTTTATCATAGCAAATAATCTTACTTTAAGTGCCAAGAATTTTCGAAGAAAATAATCGGTGATGATTTAAATTATTCATGTCTTTAGGTATCTATAGATCTTGTAAGTGCACTATAACTCAAAATGGAGCTGCACCATGAAAACATAGACGAAAGAATACTCGACAATGTTACGGAGAGGAGGCTTACTTTTTTATCTTTCTTTTCATGGTGCAGCTTCATTTCGGGTTATAATACATACACGTACAAATGAGGCACTGGATTTCAAATCGTTCCTTATCCAAAAAAATCGAAAATTGCTTATGGGTATCTCCTCATAAAGAGGGCTGATCTGCATGTACCTGTGTCTTTTTTAAGTTCCAGAAAATTCTTTATGCTATTTAAAAGTGAATTTAAAAATCTATTGATGCTCCAGAACCTTCTTCATCCGCTTCCTCTTTTGTTCCAAATAGATCCTCAACCATTTCCCATAATTTGCTCCAAACCAATCTTCATCCAATGCAAGATGGCTTTTCAACAATCACGTTTGTTTCTAAACAAACCTCATTCCCGAAACCTATCACTGTACAATATCAATTTAAAGGTGTTTTAGACTCTTAATTATTTGCTACGGGTCCAGCCCAAACTAAAAACTCAATTGTTGTGGGTATGATCCAAAAGTGGTTAAGCGAATTAGGACCAAAGCAAGTTCAAGAGTTTTATTTTATATTCCCCGTCGTAGGTCATAGCTTCGTACCACCAGATCGGGTATTCGGACGAATAGCAAAAGTCTTAAGAAAGTCCGAAACCATTATTAAACCTAGAGAGTATATTCATACCTTTGTAAGATTTGGAGGAGTTGTCAAATGTGGGGTTGATTTTAAAGTGTATGATTGGAAAAGTGCTTGCCAGGATGCTATTAAGAAACCTGCAAATTGGCATTTCCAATTTGCCCCGTCACAACGTATATTGTTTAAAAAAATCTATCAAAACAGGCAAGGTTCTCGTCAGAGGTGAGGTAAATTATCGGTGTGATACCGAAAATTATAAAAGTATACTTAAACCTGCAAAAACTGTTCGTGACATTGACCCACATTTAGTACCAAATATTTTTCCAATAAAACCTGAAAAATTGAAGGATGTAGATAAACTTCTAAAGACACACTTTGGTGAAGAATGGAGGCAGCTTCCGGATTTAGATTATTACAGAAGTGTATTGGATAGAGATGAACATGAATTTTAGGAAAATCTACAAACATCAAACGAGAACCTGTACGAGAATGAAGAAAATGAAGAAGATCTAAGAATCTAGAATGGAAACAACAATAACAACATTTCTTCTTCTCTTTTTGAAACGTTATTATTCAATTTTCTTAAGCTAGTGTCCAAAATAATGGTTTTATATTTTAATTAAATAAATAACCATTCAGAAACAAACTTGTTTCATCACTATTACGAATGTTCCAAAAGAAATCTCATCCATTAGTCGGAGTTTCAAAACCAGCTTCATAATCGCTTTTGTTCCAAGACCATCCTCATCGAACTTTGAAAACGTTTTTTCCTTTATAAATTTATATAAAACAAGATTATTCTTTTTTCAAAGCAATTCAATGTTTTTTATAAATTTTTTGAAAAAAAAAATATTAACTGCCATACTTATTGATAAGTAACTATAGGTTTTTCTTGTTTTGCCGAAAATGAGGTTTGATGGATGAAGTTCGGTTTGGAATCCAGTGCCTCAAATATTGAAAATGCATCTACAAACCGTTCATATAGGCAACTTTTTCTACAAATTCTATTAACCCTTTAACTTACTATGACGAGTCTGGCCCGCCATAATTGCATTACGTTCGAAAGAAATCGTAAGTCAAGGTGTTAAGAGATGAAATAAACGTGATGGTTTATCTTGTTCAATAATAAATCGTAGACCGAAATAAAGAGCTTCCTGTTTCTTACATAATATCTACATTTTCAATTGTGATGTCACAATTCTTATAAATGTATACGCCTTTGGATAAAGAATGTCAATTCATATGATACTTTAAAACCCACTTTTCTACACATACGATTTCGGCCATAAAATTTTAGCCAGCAGATTCTTGACGTTAAAAAAATCGTGTAGTTCACCTTTTATTTGTCAAAGTGACTGACATCAAAATCCCTTTATTATCAAAGTGATTGACAGTTAAAATATTCTTTAACAAATTTCTATTTATAACCTGAAGTTCATTTGATGTGTAAAAATTGGTATTCAAAGTTATTTTATAAAATTTGATGTAAAATTCGTTATTTTGGCGTAGAAATTGATTTTAATGGAAAAAAATGAAGCATAAACATCGAGACTGGAGAAGAAGAGCTAAACACTCAAACTCCAAATCCAATACCTTGTAAAATAAAATAAATAAATAAATAAAATAACCTGAAGTTAGAAAACTCTAAAGCATGTTTTACACATACCTTTATTGATTTTTAAAAGCTGGCTAAAATTTTTCCGACGCAAAAGTATGTAAACTTTTACATAAAATGAAAAATCACACTTCCAACAGATATGCTATGTGTCAGTGAGATACACGCACCATAAAGATAATCTGCCTGGCTTATTTACGACCAACAATTATTGATTCGTATTGAAACACGATTACGCGCAACTAATTGATTGCCCTAGTAAGCTACAAACAACCGAATAGATATATGGTTACGAAACGTATTCGATAGATCCAGAGGACGTACATCGTATGTGCATCAACCCCGAATCTGTTTACAACTACAATTTTAGAGAGTAGGTATCGGTATCGACGATCCAAGTTGAAACTGACTTTTATCGCAGTTTGGGGATAGAGTCGAAAATGGAGCGTAAAGCCTTTTTGGACACTTCGATAAATTACAGTGATGAACTATTATGGTAATTTTTATGGTAGATATGGAAAAGGATTGATCGATGATGGCAGAAGTAAATTTGTAAATGTACGTTGCGAAGAATTGGAATAATATTTTTGCAAGGGTGAGTACGAGTTGTAAAATTAAATTAAATCCAGATCTATGGAGATAATATTAAAGAGCTTTATATTTATTTTTAATATCGTGGATTCTTCACATCATAAAGCATTACGGTTTCTCACTTACTTACATTAGCGGTTAATTGTCTCTTGTTAAATCCTTTCTCCATTATACATATAGATGTTAATCTGATAATACCTAAAGGAGATTACAATCAATATAATTTTACAATACAGGGAAAATAATTGAAAAGGTATAAAAAAACTAAAACTAAAGATATTTGTATTCAAAATTTTATTCCTGAACATAACATACTGTATAAATTAAAAACAGTTTTCAACAAGACTATCAAAAAAAAGCATTTGACGCTATTAGCTATTTTAATATCATCCAAACCGTCTTCTTAAGCGTCTCCGCAAAATTGAGCACGTTTAAGAAAATTGAATTACACTTTTCTAAAAACGTTTCATCAATTAAAGTTGTTTTAGAATCGACTTCTTAATCCATTCAAAATAATTTCTTCATTCGTTTTTTAGCAACTGATCGTTAAAATTTTTTATCTGTACTCTAGTCATAATGGAAAAAAATCGGATGCAACCGTTGGGTTAAAAAAATTTCCACTACAAAACATAGCATATTTCAGCAAATAACAGGCAATGATGAATACTGCGGCTTTATCCAATTTCAAGCAATATTTCCATGGTTTTTCCACACGATATTTTTTACTCCCGTTCTATCCTCACTACAAATCCATCATTTTTTTAGGATAACTATGCGTATATACGATTTACCATGTTACAATCGAAAATGAGATATCTTACAGATACTTACAAACACGTGCTTTGTGTTTCGTCCAAGAGAGACTTTGAAAGCTCAATAGGTGCTCAGTTAGACGAGGTCCTTAAAGGAGATGAAACTGCCGGAGCTTTTAAACTGAAAGCTTCTTTATAGGGGCTTCGGCAATGGAAAAACAACCGAGCTAACCTCTGAAATCGATTCCTACCTGGTTGAGAGTTGTTTCTTAGAAAATTACAGCCATAGACAGGTAACAGATTTGTGCTTTTCAAAAGGATGAAATGGGATGGAAGGTGTGAGTTGTTTTATTCATTTTCTTGGTGATCATTTTAATGCAGGTCATGTAGCATCTATAATAGTCTATTATAGCTTTTGTATTAGATTTCTGCTCATTTCAATCTCCTCTCACGAAACCACCAATAGCGTAACTGATGTGAAGTTCTGAAACGTGACTAAACCACATGAAATGTCTTATTGAATGTTCTCGGAATGTGATAAGATTACCATCGTATTGGTTATGTAATAGAATTCAGTGCTCGAATCATGGATTTACAGCTTTACATCTTAAAATCTCGGTGCAGTGTGGAATTAACGGAAAATTTTAAAGATTAGTTCTTAAGCCGATTTTACCGGTACGGTTTTCTCAATGTCTACACTAAAAGCACGACATTCATAATAAAGGAATCAATCATCTTAAGTCCCGACAATTCCCAGGGGTTTTCTAACGAAGGAGCGTCCCTGAAAGCGATGTCTACGTCAATTTGGGAAACCGTAGACTTGTCCTCCAGAAGAAACGTTGGTGAAAAGGGAGCCTTAATCCACTTCGAAGAGTACACGGAGGCGGACCAGAAGACGCAAATCCCTAGACCTTAACACCCCTTTATGTCGAAACAAAAACCGAAAACGTACAATCTAATTTTTCCACAGTGTTTTTCCGGATCAGATAACAAAAATTTCGTTTCCGCCCCGAAGAAAATTCGAACATGGTTTATTATTAAATAAGCGAACCTAACTTAATGAGGATCACAAAAATCTGATTGTTATCCCTCGAGATTGTTATGAGAATGTTTTTACGTTCAGGAAAAATTTATTTTCTTTTGTGACTTTAGTTGTCTATTGTACATGTCGTTAACTCAGGATTAAATATATTCCACACTATTACCCGTGCATTACGTTGTTATTTGCAGTGGTTGTGTTCAGTCTATTTAAAATTACACATATACACGGGGAATACGCGATAATGTTAAATGTACTGTTAAGTTCGGTGCCTATTTCCAAGTGAAAGCACACGTTGCTCTGCTTAATTGTTACTCTATCCCCCATTTATCGAGAGTTACACCACAAGCTAGTATTTTTTATATTTCACAAGTAAATATGTTTGACCATAATTAAAATTTATGTTTTGCTCTTACGTGGTACTTTGAAGTAAGATAACATTTATACGCTTTTCATGGAAGTTTATTATCTAAAGTAAAACACGAGAAAAGTACTGGTTGAAACTCGTAGAATGATAGTGAGGTTGATGTAGTAAGAAATGTGCTCAATCTACGAGATGAAAAGTAACAAACTAGTTCTTTCGTCAACCCGCCCTTATATATCAAACTTTACTTTGTTCGCGACCGTTTTACATCAACTGCAATAAAACTTTAGACGTTCGTGATGGATAACCGACGTAGCGAATGAGAATCCCGCATTTTCTGCGTCGAGAAAATACGTTTTAGCGTGAATTAACCGGTTCCTTAATTTCTTAACGATGAAAGAAAGCTTCCGCTACAAAAAGCTTATTGCCGATGAACGAAGAAAAAATTCTATTAAAAACAGTTTGTCACTGTCATCGGAATTTTCTTCGGGGGGCTCGTGCATCAATCATCTCGCGAAATTATGCGCATTTCATTATCCTTTTTCGACCGTCAAAGCCACAAACAGCGAAATCACACAAATATATCAAACCAGATTTTGCATAATCGCCTTTCCTCGTTAGTAGACTCACAACACTTGAATTCCTAATACGTACGAACGTTCAAACATAGAAATCATCTGAGTACGTGTACTTACAAGAAACTCGCAAATCACAAGGACTTAAAGAGCCCTTTGATTTCCAAATTTACGGGAATCTCCTACAAACTCGATATGTGTGTAATTAATGTTCGATGGGAATAGAAGCGAAAGCAATGTATTAGTGCAACAAAGGGTCGTTTGTAACAAGCATTGCTAAGAAATTTAACGATAACTAACTGCGAAGATTGTTGCAACACGATTATTTAGTTTGGGGTTTCGATTGAACGTAACTTCCAATAGTAAATCGATGTGAATGCTTGATACAAAGGACAATATTTGAAAGCTTAAGCAAGATAAAGGAGTTGTTTAATTCTCTTTGTTACGGTTGACATCCCAAAAAGATCAACAGTATAACTGCATAAACATTCTTAATTACAATGGCAGATACAGTTTTAAATGTAAATCAATAAAATGCATTCTTTTAAGTTTACTTGATTGGTAGTAAGGATAGGTATTCTACCTTCATTTAACCTTAGTTGGTGGAACAAAGGTCATCACAAATCATGTCTTTGCTCTTTCTAATCGTTTGCGGGCAACTGACCCTCTACACTAAATTACTCTAGGAAGATTCTTTTGACGTTTTACTCTACTTTTCAACTTATACCCTAAAAACCTATTTACTCCCTTTGTCTTCGTTTTTTTGGCTCAACCCTCGTCTCATCGTATTCAAGTGGTCGATTCGCTTTGCACCCTTCTCTACTATACTGAATTAACCGGGTAAAAAAAGCTCTCCCTCCAAAATTGATCGAAATTCACAATTTTCCGGTTCGTTCGTCGCCGGAGGGGCAGAGAGGTGATTAACCGAACTCCGAATTCATTTATATTCCGAATGCGAGAAAAACGCCCGTGAATCCTTCTGCAAGTGATAGAAAAGAAGACGGCTAGAGATATCCATTTCATCTTTGGGCCCGCCTTACTAAGGGGCGTAACGTAATTAGGGTTTATATAATGCTCACGTCGCAAATTAGAAGCGGAGACTACAAAAGATGAGCGCTCGTCGTTTTCGAAAACATCGCCCTGTATAACCGAGGACATACAAAACACAACTTCCGTCCTCGCCTCTTCTAATGAGGACTCCTGTGGAGTTTTGAAATGTCAAAAGGTAAGCTAAGAATTTCAAAATAATTATCCATGGTATAAACAAATTTTAAAGGATTTCTCTAAAATATTGCTTGAACAGACGGTTTAGTATGACCGACGGGTTAAAAAATACATCGATCGTTGATCAACGACGTAGCAACTCACGTCAGACCGTCAAACGTATCAAATTATGCCCACACGCTCTGCTCGTTCCAATTTCATAAATTATTACCGCCCCGTCGAACGTTCTGTTTAATTTAAATTACGTCGGGAACGTTCAAATGTTCGATTCGCTGCAATCTCCAAACGGTTTGCATTGTATTGATATATTGACGTTGGTTATCACACTTGTACAATGCTCACGGTATTGCAATACCTTTCGAAACTATCAACATTTTTGTCATTAAAGCTCACACCTTGCAATAATAATAGTTAGAATAAATATGATATTATTCTAATAAGGCTGACTTTTACTAATCTCCGGTTAATGTAACCAGCGGTTTATTACCATGGTTATTGGCAAAGTAGCCAATCGCATAAGTTGAAATTGAAATTAAACCGCTGGTTAAGTTAACAGGAGGTTGGTAAAAGTCAGCCTAAGTGATATTAAAAATTAAAATAAAAGAACATTTTTAAATTTATAGTTTATTCAATTTCTATTATTCTACTATTTTATTACTTCCTCTGTCCGAAAATAGTTGCTACATTTTAATTTAATTTTTGTCCGAGAATATTTGTTACATTATTTGATTTATTTATTTATTTTAAGGCGAGTCAAAAATAGAAGAATTTTATGTACAACAGTTTATTGTTTTTAAATGAAAATACAAAATAATTTATGAACTAAAAAAACCTAAATCCAACACACTTAAGTCTGGACTATTCGGTGGTTGAGATATCAGTTGAATATCCCAACCATCTCTACAGAAAGTTTGGATTAATGTTGGATCGTCAGTGTACAAATGCGGTTTTACATTATTTTGCTGAATAAATATTGTGTTTTTTTGAACCAACAGGCCATTTCTCCCGTATTGCTGGAATCAATTTATTCAAAATCATTTTTCTTACTTCCTCTTTATTGACATTTTCTACAGCTTTGGTTACTAGTGTTCCCTTAGCTCAATTTTTGCTATTTCTTTTGGTTGGTAAAGAGTTTATAAATGGCCATATCCCTATTTTTCCGTCAAAAAAATTTCTTTTTGTGAAAATCCCAACATGGACGTGCAACTGCCGCCATAAAAATTACATTTGTAATGAACCTTTTACTTTTACAAGTTCTATGAGGCATTTCTTCTTCCGGAGTGGTATAATTTTTTTTTTGCTTTGTTTAAATAAAACCATTTTTCGTCAATGTGAATATAGTTTAGTAAATCCTCAAAATACCCCGTCGGCAATACAAGTTTTAAACAAAACTCTATTCGGCGTCGTTTATTTTCTTCGGTAAGTAATGACTTAATAAAACTGGTTGCTCTCTTAATTTCTTTTCCATTTTTAAATCTATTATGCAATGTATTTTTTTGGTATTTTACTTGAACAAGGTAACGATCTTCAAGTGGTTCTTTTACATAAAGGGATAGAGCATATATTAGCAATTTATTAACTGTAATCTTTAACTTTTCGACCACAATTATTTTTACGGAAGTTAATATTAATTATTGCGTTTTTACTTAAACAATCTTTTATTTGTTTCCACAATCTCGAAATTGTTGAACGACTGCAAAAAAAACTTACGTGCAGCTGCACTTATCGCGCCTCTTTTCAAATTTTATCCTCCACATTTTGCAATAAATAATGTAAAATTTAGCTTCTTTGCTTATTACTTAATTCTCCGCATTTTTCCCACCCGTTGATTTGTTTCCGAAATATTTCGAACCATTTTTGATGCCGAGCGGTTAAAATGCAAAAACATTCAAATTTTACAGGTTACAATTACTTATCACAAAATGTGGGTAATAGATGAGTGGAGGTTATGGCATGCTACACTTCGATTATTATATGTTCTACCTACTGATATTTAATAAATGAATTTATCTTATATATTTATGATAATTTTTACATCAAACTAAAATGTAGCAACTATTTTCGGACAGAGGAAGTAGTAAATTGAAAATTTTATGGATTACAGCTTAATACCGTTGTGTGATATTTCATTTAAAATTTTTCAAAGAAAAAAAGAGTTATAGAGGTCAAAGTATTTAATCGTCACGCAACTAACACAAATCCCAAATTTATTGCGGCTTCATACTTCAGGATTTCAGCGTGAAAGCCACTGAATCACGCCCTTGTCAGTAATCGTAACCACCACACAATTTACGACGAGAATTAATCGCTGATAAGCGTTATAGACCAAACGTACTCGTTTTCATTTTCTTTTCCTCTCCCACACTTCAATTAAATCTCCAATTTACTTCTTTCACTCACCTTTAAAATCATAGATTTATTTATAGACTCTTATTCGACTTTTAGTATATTTTACCTATTATTATAGTAAGTCCATTAGGGTAAAAATCTTTATCAAGCAGAAAAGTGTACCGTAGATGCAGTGAATTATTTCAACGTAGCTCCGGAGCTCTAGAACGTCGCCCTATATCACTTTTATTATGTTGTTCGAAACGTTGCACCCTTGTAACAGCAAGGATACCGGACGAAGATGGGGTAGCACGTAAACAACCCCCAGGTCCCCCAGAGGGTGGTGCACTCTGTTCCCATTATACATCTCGCGTTTATCAAGTCTGTCGTCAATATACGGGCGACGAGATAATAATGATAATAAATCTTTAAAACTCAACACTAAAATATAGATAAATGAAGATAGATTAATGTAGAAGAGAATTATGGTTGAAAACGGATAAAATCTCTTTTATTATTCATACCTTTTAAAACAGGTCTAGTTGTGGTGAATATTCGAGATTCAACTAGGTAGGAAAGTAGACGAGGTGCGCGTACATCACAATCATCATCTTTCAAAGTAAATTTCGTGCATGGGACGCGACAGGAAAAAGGACATTACGAGCTTTTTGGATTTTTTGTTAAGTCGTCCTGGTACAATTCGAGGAAGTCTTTTTGTCGCACCGAAAACCCAGATTTTTTTAACTATGGTATCTACTAAAAGGATTTTTTCTTTTTTTATGTACTGAAAAAATTTTTGTAATCCAACTTATTCCAAGAACTAAAATGTGGTTTAAAAACCTTTTACAAGAGAAATTTAAGGTATTTAGGTTTAGTTTAAAATTTGGCAAATTAATTAGACGAATTGTAAATGTGCAAATTTAAATTAGAGCGAAGGGGAACGAACGAACTGACAAATTCGCAGATATTTATCGTTTTTGCTCTATAAGCAGAAGTGTTTAGAATGTTTGTTAATTTTTTTGGATATCGACCTATGCAACGAAAACTATTGTAAGTCATTTTTGATAGAACTGAGTCAGATATAAGTGTTTAAAGGTTTTGAACCGATTGCATTTTGAGAAATAAAATTTTCTAGGTAAAAATTTCCTACTTGGTTGCTATAGATATCTTATAGAGGATTCCGAAAGGATTCGCCATAGAAAAATTGCAATTAATTCTGTTTTCTTTTCAAATTTTTCGAAATCACCATTTTTGACTTACGATAGTTTTCGTTGCATAGGTCGATATATCATTTCTAAAAAGGGTATAAGTTTTAAAACGTACCTGTTCGTAGTGAATTCTCCCTTTTCGCAAAATACGTCGTTCACAATGAGCACCGGTTTGCATTGATGATACGCAAATCTATCGACAGATATTAAATCATACACGAACGAGTCTTTTGTTTATGTTTAACTCTCTGCACAATTTATGCGAGCTTAAGGGAACGAATTCGTTCGTTTTTGTTCGTTCTAATTCAAAAGCATCTTAAGACAAAATGTGTAATTGTTATCCTTTAATTACTTCCAGTATATGTGACCTGACTACGAAAATGGGACTTACGTGTCAAAAAAGCATTTTTCACTTTTTTACCGATTCAGACTAATTGTAAGTAAGTTTGAAACGTGCTTTCATATGGTGAAAACAACAAAGTCGTAACTTATTCAAAAGTTCACAAACATTTTTAAAAAGGAGAATACAAATAGGAAGGAAAGAGTACTCTAAACAATGGTTTCTTGTATTCTCGATCATTTTTCGTGGTATCATTGTATGACATTTATTATTACAACAAGCTTTTGAAAAGAAAATTGGTTACCAGCTTCTTTTCCTCTTCATCAACAGCAGACAACTCCAAAGCAACGAAACTTACAATTAGTTCCGTATTATTAATATTTGCTGTCTGAGAGAAATGTAGCGCATCATCATCGCTATTCGAATTAACATCGATCTGAATCCTGTCATTATCCTGTACGCTGTCTTCATCGTTTTCACGAAAATATTGTTTGTAGACGGCACTGAACTCCTCATCAACACTGATTTTTCATTACTCTCTGTGATGCGAAACACCAACAGAAACAATTACATAAATGTCATTACGAAAAAACGTCCAACGTGATAACATTCATAGACT
Source organism: Digitonthophagus gazella (assembly GCA_036711955.1). Taxonomy (NCBI): domain Eukaryota; kingdom Metazoa; phylum Arthropoda; class Insecta; order Coleoptera; family Scarabaeidae; genus Digitonthophagus; species Digitonthophagus gazella. Next base: position 28,962,331 of record JASCIT010000005.1, read on the forward strand.
CACTTCTTCAACGTTACTCGTTCAGAAAGCCGAAACTAGCATCTTACGCGGTTAACTACAATAATATTCTAAACTGAAACAACACTTTGACGTCTTTCAACACCGGCCGACGCAGAGAAAAGAGAACAATCAAAGAAAAACTGACGAAACAAGTTGTTTATCTTTAACAGCTTATCTCTCGAAAAATTTTTTTCGAACGTAAGCCCCCTTTTCGTACATCAGGTCACATATAAATTTCGAGTGGTTATTGATAGATTTCCATAATTATTGGATAACCAAAGTAGCTCAACTGAGGTTTAGTTGAAATATGATGAGGCCGTTAGCAGCAAGTTTCAAATTTCAAATATAACTCACATGCACATGCGAAGAGAGATCGATAAGGGGTAAAATCTATTTCATGACCAAGTTTGTAACATGTGCTGCTGCGGCCGGAATAAGGACGTATGCACGAAATTCAGCTAGAGCGCCACCTGCTACGGCATTGTTTAACATACGCTTCAACGTTACAACTCCATCGAACTGCTAAAATTGTGCATAAACACTTTATGAATTATCTCATAGTATAACAATAGATAACCACTTAGGCAATTGTGAAATTTTAATTTAAATCATGTTTATTAAGAGTTAAATTTGACCTAAGCACAAAAAAAGAGGTTCTATTTTCGATCATAACAACCAAATTTATTCCAACTATCATTAAAAATATATATATTTTTGGAAAAGCAAATCTTACACAATTTTTTAATAAATTCTTTTAACTAACTTTAAAAAATCTTCCAGGCATTATTCACAGGAGTTGAAAAGTGATGTTTACCATCAATTAAAAAAAAAATTCCATTTTCTATAATAAATGTTAAATTTATGCTACTTATCTCAAAAAAAGAAAACGGTAAAAATGTCAATAAAACATTTTCATTCCTTTACACTTCATACTGTAGTAGGTAACAAATGTAAGAAATTGTTCAATAAAATTTCGTACTGATATAAAATCTTTGGGTGTGATATAAACTGATAAATGGTAATCCAACTAAATTCCGGCAAAAAACGAGTTATTCAACAGCTAAAATCCGATCTGATTCCGATCAGAAAGCTCGCCAATTTAAAAGTTTCGGTCCACACAGGACTCGGTCGGAGTTATTAATAGCTTGAATCCCGACCGAGGGTGGATTTGGCGTCCATTTAACGAGCGGCCGATTGAAAAAGTCCCGATATCAAGAGATCGGATAACCAGTTACGTTCGTACAGCACACCATCACGACTCAAGAGAGGAAAACTCAAACGTTAACCAACCCGATGACGTAGAGCATCAATTATATCTTTCCTCGCTATCACTTGTGTTTTTCTTTTGCGCCGGTCCTCTTTGTCCAGGGGTTAAAACTTCGAAGGGCGGCCGACATACAGTCCTGCCTATGACATTAATGGATCATGATGGATGGTGGCGTATTACAAATTCCATATCTCGAGGGATAGTTGTTAGTGGTTGGGAAATTCTAGGATTTCGGTTAAAATTTCTGAAAGACTGTCATCGCACTTTCCGCGAATTGAGTCCGATTCTCGGAGAAGAGGACGACTTTTACAAATGCGCCCCTTCAGCCCTTCGAATGTATTCAGGGCGCACTCAAAAGTAGTCGAATTTGTCTTGGCCCGTCGGGCGCAGAGGCCAGAGCGGCTCTTTGCCCGCTCTCACAGTAAAATATTGTTTGATTTAATGAAATGGGCTACCATCTTCAAAACCCCCACTGACGCTTCCGGTTTAAGAGGATCCCCTTATAAATCAACCTCTGATTCTTTGTGGTTGAGTTTTTTTAGTGTAAATCATATTTAGAATAACATAATTTTTTTTGGTATATATTTTTCAATTTCCCAAAGAAAACTCTTAATTTATAACCTAAATTAACTTGCTTATATAAAATTAATCTGGAGGAATGGTGCAAACTTCAGAAAACCGTTGCATTTATAGAAGTAAATAAAAAGAAGTTATATCTTATTATCCAAATATTAAACTTGATTATATACTAAATTAATAAAAATCAAATTTGTTTCCTATAAAATTTCATATTATATGAGGCTGTCAGAAGCCAATGTGACTAACTCCATTTTTTTCAAAAGTTAGATAATAACATTGTTTGGTTGCAAATTTCAATATTATTTCGGTGTACAACCTGATTGACTCCACAGTTCACTCGTTTGCTACCAGAATGCGCTAACTGCTTTGGCAACTGAACAGCACCTGTTTTTTTATGAACTTTTAGCTTTACTTTTTCGTACTGAAAATTGTCATTATATGGAGTTAGTTACATTGGCTTCTGACAACCTCATATTAAACTCAATTATTAGTAAATCTAGACAATAAGTTAACCCGTTAAGCGGTTTGATGGGTTGGAGTTAGTGGCTCTCCTAGTAGTCACGCATTTTTGCAGCTAGCGTATATATGTTACCTTTAAGGTTTCGTAAGTGAAATAAAACCAACCCCGATCCCAACCAGGAATTATATTCGACTGCTTGTCGCAAGCTACAAGGTATAACTACTTCACTTTTAGGTTTCGTTTGGTTTATAACTTAGGTTGTGCTAGGATTTGAGTTAATCGACTACCACTGTTGTAATCGCCAGGTGAAGGATTTCTTATCGGTTCTGAAGAACAAATCGACGTTTGGTAAGGATAATTTCTAAAGGGAGTTGGAGATGGGGAAGGTTTCTGACTCAAGTTAATGATTTCTTCACCCGACTTAACAACTAGCAATAAGAATACCAAATAAATCCATGACGCGCATATGTCCGTCATAAGCGCTACGCAATATATGAGAGCATGACAAATATATACGACATAATCATTTAAGGAGTTAGTAAAGATCTATATAAACTGTTTTTAACCCCTTAATTTACGATTTCTTTCGAACGTAATGCGATAATGGCGGGCCAGACTCGTCATTGTAAGTTAAGGGGTTAATACAGCTATGTGCATATGTATTAGGCACCCCCTATTTATAACAAAATTGACAAAAATGTGCATTTAGAAATAAATCAACGGTATAAATGTATTTTTTTATTATTTTTTATAAGATAACATTACCCTCCACCTACTATATAGATAGTTCCAAACAAGTATTGACTTGTTTTAAACGTTTGTGCATCAATTCGTTGATTTACCATATTTATTTCTGATAAAGTGTGCTATTGTAAAGAGTATATACTTGAAAAACTACAAGTGTATCAGTTTATTAGTACAATAAAATGTTTAATGAAGCAAATAATGCCTAAAAGAAGGGAACTACAGTTGTAGAGCGTGGACAAATTTTTTTTTTGAACTCTCAGGGTTTTCACAGTGCGTCATAGCTAAGCGAATGAAATGTGCAGTGCAAACCACGATAAAACGATTCAAAAATACCGGTAGTTATGAAAACAAACCAAAATCGGGGTGTAAACGACTGATGACACCGAGGGACGATCGCCACTTAACCCCTTGAGTACATTTCGCCGCTTGAATGCAGAACCAGTGTAAGTCCATATTTTCTTAAAATCGGATTTGGTCAGTAAATGCTACTGTAATAGCTAATAGTGCGCTTCGTTGCATACAGAAGTACTATGAGTCCCAGTGCTCAGTTTCCCCTCCACTTCAATTAAGGTTTTGTAGTTTAAAATACTTAAATATAATAAGCCTAAAAAAAATCGTCTCCTGAAAAATTTAGTTTTTGGACATAGTATAGTTCTGCATTCAGGCGACGATTTGACGTTTGAGACTCGTCATAAGGTGCATAACGTTCGAAATAAATCCGTACTCAAGGGGTTTATAAGCTTGGCTGTTAAGAATAGGCGAAAATCTTCTAAAGAGTTAAGTAGCGAATTATTTGTTCATCAAGGAGTCTCCGTATCCTCCAGCACTGTTATAAGACGCCTTAAAAGCTGCTAATTTACACGTTTGCGTAGCCCGGAAGAAACCCTACTTAACGCAGGCTTATCGGAAGAAAACGTTTAGAATGGACAAAAAAAACGTCGATTGAACTGTGGAGCAGTGGTCCCGGGTAATTTTTTCGGATGAATCTAATATAGAGGTGCGCTTTTTAGATGTGTAATATATTACAATGTCATATTAGCAACACTTTCCACAACCTAACTTACCGTTAAAATGAAAATGAAAATTAGTGTGTCTTTTAAAATATTATTGTAGTTTTCTGGAAGACCTGGGGCTCAATACGTACGTCGAGTGTCTTGTTCCTACAGTAAAGTATAGAGATGGCACCATTATGGTATGGGGTTGTATGTCGCTGTTAGGAGTCGGCGAAATATTTTTATGCACAGGACGCATGAACAGTGGCCGGATAACCGAGATATTAGAGGAGGTACTAGAACCCTCAATTGTAAAAATTTTCGGGGATGACAATCTGAGGTTTATTTTTTACAAGACAATGCGCCATGTCATCGTGCGCGTACAACAACACGGTGGTTTACCGAGAATGCGTTTCCTTGACTGGCCTGCACAGTCTCCAGACTTATCCTCGAGAACATCTTTGGTATATTTTAAAAAGAAATGTATAGAAACGTCACACTAATCCAAAAAACCGCCTCCGACAAAAAATTATTGCGGAATGGAATGCAATTTCACAGGACTTGTGTTTCGAACTTTTGGCAACTATGCCAAATTGGCTAAAAGCTATAATAAAAGTACGTGGAGGCTCTACAAAATATATTTACCGAGATTTTTACCATTGTTTTATTTCAAAACTATTCCTTTTCCTTGTTTCTATAAAAACATAGGGGTGCCTAATACATATGCACATAGCTGTATAATTTGAAATTTTCATTAAACGTAAAGATGAAATTATAGGACTCTAGTTAAAATTCAGTTTTTAATCAATCAATAAAAAAAAGTACTTAAGAGTAAAATAACACTGACTATAAATTTTGGTGGGAACGCCAGTTTATTAAAAATAATATTTTTTATTACTGACATGTTCAATTTATTTCATTACGATAAAAGCTAATACAGCAAACACATCATAATTCAATATAAAATTGACAAAAATAAAATCAAATCTATTCCTGTAAAATTTCATGTTATCACTATAAACTCAGTTTGTAGTAAATGTAAATAACTTTTTATTTAATTTCTTCTATTCAAACAAATTCAATTAATTTTTAAAAAAATACAGTTTTGTAACAATGTTATCGAACAAAATAAACTTTCTCCATTGTAATTTTTGAATTTAAAAACTAACATGCACGTGTTAAAATTTAATTAGATTTCCAATCCATTTAAATCACACAGAAATGTTTGTCGATAAACACGACTGTTGGCGTACACATTCCTCGACTTGTTTGTTTTCCTCGGTTGTTGCCGACATGTTAACATATCGAAAATTTCTCTTTATATATTCTAGTTAAAATCGGGCGCTCCCTATATAACCAAACTGTTCATTCAAGTTTTGTTTAGCTACCAGCTGGCTCCAAAAATAAACGGTTGGGCGAATAGCGAAAACTAACGAGGTGCCTCGTCTAGCTGAAAAAGCAGTACTCCGAGCGGACCTCCAAACAGCTCGTTAGTGACATTCATTAGGATATGAATTAGTGGTACAAAGCTCGGGACATACGTTAATGGTATGTCAGTACTGTTTCGCAACCGCTTTTGTACGGCGGTTAATCTGCGCGGAATGCGTTAATTCGTTACCGGACCATTGTAAAATTTTAATCGGACAGTGGCATCGCGCGCCGAAATTCCGATAAACGTCCGCGTGTTCATAATCGCGCAATCGTGATGCACGTGACAGGATTTTAATAACTGCGGTGAATTGGCGCCTATCTCGATCGAATTCCAACCACCAATTTATGACGAAATTACCGGGGGGTGAATAACTGATCGTGATTGTCTCCACTAGAATATTTTCATATCATAAATGTATTAAATAAAATACGAATCAAATAAATTATAATTTTTATTTCCTTTTCTTCAAAAAAAATCAATAAAAATGGTTTTATCTTCTGTAATATGTTAGCATTTAAACCCGATTTTACAGCAAATAATGATTTATATCAAATCTGTTTAACTAAAAAAATCTATCTTGATCTAATAAATCCACCAAATCAATTTAAGATTTTCTAATCTATACAAATTCATAACATATCAAATAAAATAAATAAATAACTAACAAAATTGTTTGGAGATATCGTTCCCCAAATTATAATAAAATAACTCAGATAAATTTAATTTAGTGTATTTTAAACATAGAAGCCCCTTTATCAAATTACATTATGATATAACAAGGATAGTTCCATTAACATACAAACTATTTTAATATCTTCCTTTGTAACCTCAGATTCTCTCTAACCTTACCGTTGCCACGAAAGCCATAGCTCCTGCAGTTTTGGAAACTATGCAGGCCATCGGCGTGCCAGGCTCCATCCAACCAACTAACCCGTTTTCGCCCCATTTCGGTGACGATTAATTGCTGCAAAACACGCCGACGATGGAAAGTGCGTTCGAGGGGTAGCGGGGGGTTAATGGAATATTTAATTAGCGCTATGCGAGAACTCCGTGATTGTTCCGAAAGGACGCTGGAATAATTGCGTTCGCCGACATGTGTACAGGGTGCACTATTTTCCATTCAGTAGCATGTAATTTGTAATGTTTCGTGTCTCATAGTACGAACGCAAACAACGATTAAACGGTATCGTTTACATAAATGATATTTTAACATGAAATTGTTATAGTTTAAATCATAAAATATCTGTTTGAGACATTTAATCCAAAAACGTTTACCTAAATCAATAGATTGAGAACATTATCACAAATCAGAAACACATCTCTTGTTTGTGTCCAGGGGTTTATTATAACTTTGTCAGTTTGTAATAATCGAACCGAGCAACTCTATTAGATATATAACAACTCTGTTTGGTTGAAAATCGACCGTTTAGCCTCTAGGGAAATGATGCACAGATATAGAGGAGATAACCAGGAGTGTATATTGACTCTAGAGGGTAAAGAATGAGGAGTAAAAAGTTCATGTAATCGTTAAAGTAAATAATAACTTGATTATAGATGAAAGATAAGCTTAAAAAAGAGTCATTACGCTTTCCCTTCTTTCCTTGGCATAAATGTTAATTTAAAATATTAAGCTGAGAGGTCGTTGGAATAAAAACTGGAATGTCCACGAAGGTGGTAATTAATCTTGGACAGTGGTTTGTACCCCCCACTGTTCTTGGTAACAAAAACGTGAAAAACTGATTCCAGAGGAATAGAGGACGGTGATAAAGCAAATGCTTCTGCCGGACTGCATCTCGTCCAAGTGTCGGAGAATGGGACCCGGAGTTTTACTGCTCGGAGGCGGTAAAAACGTATGCTTCGTTAAGTTTTACATTTTTGGACGGGAAATTCGCGCGCCCAATGAATTTAGAGACATAAAGAGATTTCTCGTTTTGCCGGGGTTGAAACGATTTTTATTCGCTTTTTATCCCCGCGTTACTCGCCGCGCATTCGTTAACGTTCAATGGTGGGTAAATGCTTTTACAGTTTTTCTTGGGTATCTAAAATTCAAAGGGATATTTTCAAATATCCCAAAGGTTGACCTAACATTTTCAGTTACTTTCTTTGAAATAAAGATTTTTTTTGTATTTGTACTTTTTTGCCACTTTCATAGTATTTTCCTTTAAAAGATACGGGAATAAAAATGATTCATCGATACTTTTACCCATTAAAAAAGATTTGTTAATTAGAATGGATTTGTAATTTATTAAAGAAAATAATGTCTTCATGTTAGGTAAATATGCGTCAATTTTAGAATTGAATCGTTTATTTCAGAAAGGGACTAAGTAACATTTTTGTAGTTTTGAGAAAAACGACAAAAAAGGAAAATTTCCAATTTAAAGATTATTCATGGCATTTTTTATTATAAATTCTATGTTTACCTATCAGTACATGTTGTCCTGACACAATTTATTGTTTTTTCAATTGCGATAGAGAAAAAAATCAAACTAAAAAAATTGTACTTAGTACCTTTCTGCAATAAACCTCATGTTTATAGAGTTAGTTTATTCTGTGCTCTCATATTATCATGACAAACAGTATCCAAGATGTTTCATTAACTAAAAAAATGATTATAGATATTTACAACAATATATTTCACTATGTTTTTAAGAGAAAGAACGAAAATTGACACTATGAAAATAATATTTTATTTTTTTCATTAACCCGCACTGTCATTTTCTTTTTTGGTTTTAGATGGCCATTTTAATATTTCCTGATAAAATTTCAAATATGGTTCTTCAATGTAAGGAAGCATTTTATTTAGATGTTCAATCCTGGATTTTTAAATTGGAACTTTATCAGTATAAGCTTTGGTTATGGGCATTGTTATCGTAGTTTTACCAGAACTTTTTGGCGTGTGCAGATGAAATGTGTGAGATGTGAAACCATTTATGTGCTCTGAAGCCACAACATACCCAGGTGTTTTATGTTCATGAAGAAAATAATGAAAGTGAGATATTGAAAATGGTTGTCTGTTAACTCGAGCCACACCGGGTTTCACACTTTCAAGAGAGTTTGCAGTTTTCTTGTAGTATTTAGGCCACCAGTTCTTAAAATCGATTATGTCTTTAGAAGAAATTACGATGATACATAGTCCCTTTCTACAACAAACCAAAAATTCTGTCTCCACAATAAAATGTTCCGGGCATATAAAGTATAAGCTTTTTACTCAAAACGATAGGTCTACAGCCAGAGAGCACGAATATACATTTATCTAAAAATTGTTAAAAATGTTACTTAGTCCCTTTCTGAAATAAACGATTCAATTAATAAAAAGATGTGATATTAAAATTTTTCGATCCTTCAATATTTTTAGAAATGTTTTATATTAATTCAAATAAATTTGACTTCTAAAATAAGATTTAAGTTAACATAAATATGTTTTTAACTTTTAAAATAAATTCTATACATATGATTTTTAAAGACAGTTGGAATTTTAATCCTGTACTCCAAAAATGATTAAAAGATTCTATATAAAACTTAATGAAGTTCCTTTATAGTTATAATTCACTTTTTTATTTATCTTCTCTTGATAGTTATTAAAGTTCCGGAAAAACCTATTCTCTCCAGTCGCCCCAATTATTTTCGATCCTCATCCAAAAAGGTTAGAAATATTGCACTCGAGGACCGAAGACAAAAAGAGAGTAATATCGTTAATACTCCCCTTTTAGGCCGAGATAGACGTCTCGCTTACTCTTGTTAGAACAAAAAGGGCCGTCCAATCTTCCACTTTTCTTAATATTCTTTCGCCTGACAGGTTGTCTTAATTAAGAGGAAGCTCGTAGAGCACTTTATCGTCCATCTATCGCTTTAAAAGCTATAGGAAGACCGAATCCTGATTCCGTGTATATTCAAAAAGCAAAGTTAATTAACTATCATCTTACAAAAATCGATAATAAATTTTCCACTCCCAACCTTTTTTAGTATTTGTTTTTAAAGTTTAAGACTTCTGAGGGAATGTGATTATCTTAAATATGGATACCAAGTATTTTCAAACTTCCTTAGTAGTTGACTAATAATGACTTAAATATCGGCAAGTTTAAAACTTCTTCGACATCGCCAAGTTTGATAACTTCCCTCATTACTGATTTTCACCAGAGAGTAACTGTAATATGACCAACTACGCCGGTCGTAGAACCAGGACGTTATTAAAACTTATTAGACGATGTTTGGAAAAGAATATCCGGAGGAGACATAGTGTTTGACATTGCTTGCAAACTATAAGCACTTCGTTACTGAATTTCTAGTTAGATAGTAAAACTTTAATAATGCTAGCAATAAAACTTTGTTTAAGGTCCATTGCTTGGCAGTTGCCTGAATACATTTTCTCGGATAAACTTTGATAATTTTCACGATATGCGAACGCTTAAAAGGGAATCCCTTTGAACCTACGGTAATACGTGTAAAATATATAGAACGGGAAAACGGCACAACTAGCATTCAACGGGTTTGCGGTCTAGTAACTGTTCTAATCCCGGTCGACTGTACGTAATAACTTTAATATTTAGCTGGATTAAGGATTGCTTTATTCATCTTGCTACAATACTACTAGTAGGTAATTTTGTAATATTCATATTACACACGTTGTCTCTTTATAGACTTCTAACAAAAGAGGTAACTCAATGAAATGAAATGAAATGAAAAAAATAATAAAAATGAAAACGTGAGCATTCAACCATCGTGAAAACCCAACGTTTAATTTCCTGGTTGAAAAAGATTCAATTAAACCGCATGAAAAGTCTTCGTGAAGTGGGCGGACGAAGCGGGGGGTTGGGTTTCGAGATTTGTTATTAAATAAAAAGGGTCAAAACAAAGCTCCCCATTCAATTAACCCTAAGGGTAAAGGGATTGTAATGAAACTCGTGTCCAACTGTTATGGGGGGTCAAACGCCCCGCCGGAAGTCAACACCACTTTTGTAATGATTAAACGACACAAGGCCGCGGCATGAATATTCATACCGACTCGTCTGTGCTTCTAAAAGGGCGATGTAACAAGAAAGTTTAGCGATAGTTAACAGAAAGTTTCTGTGTGTAAAACGGGGACGGAAAAAGCGGTTAAAATTTTAATGAAATTTTGATGAGAGCTCTACTGGAACTACGACAAGGTACGTTTAATACAATTAGCAGACTACTAAATTAATCAAACTACTCTATTAAAACCCTTCCGTATATTTTTAATTTTGTCATTCATTTTATATCATTTGGTACACTCTATACCACACTTATAAAGTTTCTACACTTAAAATTTTATAAATTTACTAGTATAGGTTAAAATAACATTTGAAAGGTAAAGAAATAAAAAGATTTCATTAGCTTTTCTAAAATTTAAGAAATAAATTGTTGGTAGTTAGAACAAATCTGTCCTTAATTATAGAAAATAATGTTTTCATTAAACGTTAAAATCTTTTTTTGATTCCCAAAAACAAAGTTTGGGTAACTTTTAAACTTAATTAAAAAGATGTGATTTTGAAATTCGACTTTTCAAAATTTTCAAAAATGTTTGCTAATAATTAGAATAAGTTTGACTTTTACAATCAACAATAAACCATTTAATTTTTAATTTAAGGTAATAGTTATCTTTTAATCTCCATATATTAACTTTGGACTATATTAAACTGGATCGATTGTTTGACAGACTATAGAAAATAGAAAATGTTTAATTTAAAGTAAAAATCATACTTCAATTTATATAAGTAGTCTAGAGGTTTTTTTTAAAATTAATCGAAATTTTTACTTTAAATTCCTTCAAAATTCTCCTATATTTTCAAAAAACAAATGTATTTTTTGTGATAAGTGGAATAAATTTGACTTTTATAATCAAAAATAGAATCAGTAAGTGTTAATTTAACGTAAAAATCTTATCTGAATCTTCATAAATAGCGTCTGTACGATTTCTTAAGGTTGATAATTTCTTTAAACCATTATGTTAATTATACAGGATGCTTAGAAAAGATACGGCAATATTAATTGTCCAGGTCATTTTATACAAAAAGGTTTATAATAAAAGAATTTTTTTTTTAACAAGGGTTTTATTCAAGGACAAAAACAAATATTTTACCAAACCAACAATTTTACCAAGCAAAAATTACAAAAACTGTGCAAAGTGACCACCTCGAGCTCGGATGCAAGAATCCAATCTTCTCCTCATTGACTGGCGAACTCTCTCAAAAACACTAGGGTCTGTTTTAATTGAGTTGCACCCAACAATGATTCGATTTCTTAAGTCTTCTACGTTTTCCAATGGAGTAGCGTAAACCAAGGACTACAAAACACCCCACAGAAAAAAATCCAGGGAATTTAAGTACGGGGATCGTGCAGACATAAGTGAGGTCCACCTCGGCCAATCCAGCGATTTCCATATGCTTGTGTAAAGAAATCACGAGCTACTTGACTAAAGTGGGCTGGTGCGCCATCGTGCATATACCACATTGCATATCTAATTGCTAATGGTACGTCCTCCAGAAAACCAGGGAGCGTGTTTTCCAAAAAGTTGCGATACACCTCTCCGGTAAGTCTTCCTGGTAAAAATACCGGTCTAATTAGGCAGTCATACAATTCCAAGCCTAATATTCAAAGAAAACTGATGGTGAAAACGATCTTCATTTCATGTGAATTCTCGTCACACATTACATGGTTATTATGGAAATTGCGTATCGCATTTCTTGAAAAATTCGCTTCATTGGTGAACAGAATCAATATCAGGAATTGAGGGATTTTAACCATTTCCTGCAAAAGCCATTGACAGAATGCAATGCAAGGAGGAAAATCAGCAGGAAGTAATGCTTGAACGCGTTGAACTATTTCAAAATATGTAAATTTTTACTGCTTTTTTTAATTAAACTTCAACACGCTGTAGATCGGTAACGAAGCATTTCCAGACCATGTTTATCATAAACTTTTTATATAAAATGACCTGGACAATCACCCCCTTTAATATTGTCGCATCTTTTTTAAACACCCTGTATATTAAAAATTTTTACATACTTTAAGAAATGAAGGGCCGCGGCTAAAAATGATCAAAGTCCATTTTTTTTTCAAAAATGAGATAATGTCACTATAAAATAGCTTATAGGTACCGCCGAAAAACGATCAAGGTCCAGATATTAACGGGTATAAAAGGTCAAAGTCTTTTCTTAGAATATAATGCTTTTTATTAAACAATAGTTGTTCGTTTAAAATCACATTTTTGTTTTATTTCTACTGTACTGACCAATAATAATAATAATCAATTAACATTTTTCAAATTTAAATACTGTAAAATGTAGACGTTTGGATTTCGATCGTTTTTAGCCGCGGACCTTCAAATTTTTAATTTTTTTATTAACATTGGTAAGAAATTGGACTTTTTTAAACAAAAATAGAATATATTTAGTTTAAGTTGGTGTACAAATCGTTTATTAATTCTTAAAAATAAAGTTGTTACGATTTTTCTAAGTTGGTTAAAACATGCTGACATTAGGTTTGATTAAAATTCTTCAGTTTTATCATTTTTTTTTTTTAATTTTTTGGTAACAAGGAGAATAAATTTAACATTTATGCTGTAAAATAGGATCTTTAAATTTTTTTCAATCTAAAAATCACTTCTTAATTTCTTGAAAATTATTCTGTACGTTTTTTTTTTAATTAGTTAGCATTTGATTTAGTCGTAGCATTAAAATATCCTGTTGTTGACAGTTTGGTTTTAGAATTTCAAACTTTATAACCAAACATCGATGAAAATTGTCGATTTTCAGTAAACGTACATTTTGACGCCGGATTTTTTGTTTGCCACCGAAATTAATAACCATCATGTTCAGTTCGGCCGGTTTTCGGTGACCCCATTGTGCTATTCTCGTCGGAATGAAAGCGGTAACGCGGAAAATTATGATCTCGAGTGAGTTCGGCCGCTTCTGCTGCGGCACGTTAGTTTGTAAATTGCGTCCGGCCTCGCCCGGCGTTATTTATTTCAATTGCCCAGGCTTTGATAAATCGCAACTGACTGGAAATAATAGACAGCCATTGTGTGCAAACGTTTATCTGTAATGGCCAACGACCGCGGTCCCGAATCGAAACTCCGACTGCTAACTAAAACTTACCTTGCGTGAAAATGCCCGTGGGGAAGTGAAACCAAAGAAAAACCAACATGAAACGCCATAGCTCGTTGCCCATGACTGCCACTCCCATGAGATTACTATCCCACGTTGTAAAGCTTCATCAGAAATTGTAACACCCAAGTGATATGAAGTGTTACTTGAATTTCGCTATGATACATGTTATAGTCTTCGTTTTAGTTTTTTAACACCTATAACAAACAAGTTCGATTTTAACTATTATTTTGGAAAGATAGACTAAACTAATTAAATTAATCGTATTTTATTTCAACCAATGGTGAATCAATTCACGGTTAGCAAATTACACATTCCGACATTATACGTCGCAAGATTCAATTTTCACCACTGAAGGTATTGCACGCCAATTTAGTCGAATTTCAACTGGAACTCAAACACGAATTGTGCACCGTTGGTTATCAATTAATGTTTAATTCCGACCGTGACGTACGAAGCGCGAATTACCTATTATATAGGTTAGTTCACTGCAGTTATTAATAATAGTTACTGCACACGAGTACGTTTGAGTGAACCATAGCTATTTAATACCGGATTTCCCAACAAACCAAACCTTCCTGACTAGCTGATGCTCGTAATCGTCTTTTAGAATAGTTATTAACCCAGGATTTGACTTTCTAGTGTTATCTCAAGGTTATCAATTAAGTTTGATTTAGCCAAAATCAATTAGTGTAATACTAAGGTGACCATACGTCCCGGATTGGCCGGGACAGTCCCGGATTTCCACCTTGTGTCCAGTATTTTTCTTGAAGCAATATTTGTCCCGGATTCAGGTCTTTTGTCCCGGATTGTCCCGAATTTTTGAAAAGGCTCTTATTTTCAATATTTATTTTAAATATATTTTAACTAGAATTAATTTACAAAATTTGAATCGAAAAAATTGTGCATATCAAAATACGCGGAACGCTTTAAACCATTTGAAGCATACAGTGAATTCTCGATTCTGCGAATCCCCTTCAAGGAAACACTGGTTTCCAGCGCCTATGGTACACATCGTGTCTCTGAGCGTTAGGTGGAAGAGGAAAAGCAGAATCGTGGTGGTTGGACAGTATGGAGAGATCTCCTCAAGAGATATCAAACTATGCGTTACGGAAGAGAAAATTGTCGAATGGAAAAATAACCGAAATGCATCAATCCAAAGGTGGGATGAAATGGTCTCTCACTTTAATAATCGTGAACTTCCATTTTCAAATTCACGAAGATTTGAAAAGTTCTTCTTCTGTCTGCTTAGCACAAATGTTTCTATGGAAAGAATATATATATTTTTTAATGAATAGCTTTTGGACAAGTGAGAAGACTCGACTTGAAATAGACACACTAAAAGCGATATTACTTATTAAAGTTAATATAAAGAAAATTGTAGAGATATATAAAAAGTTTTGTACTCAGTAATTTAACTTAACTATACCCAACCCCTACAAGTTCCCGTCCCGGATTTAAAGTAAAAAAATATGGTCACTTTAGTAATATCAATGCTTTGAAGTAGAAATATAGTATGCCCAAAAAGAATTTTCATCCGAAAGTAATGTAAAACGGTGAATTAAACTGTTTTAGTCAAGTTAGCTTCAAGAGCTATTTCACTTCCGATGGCAATAATTTCGATAAATTTGATTTATTTAATAAAAACGAGAATCTTTTGGGTACATCTCACACTGAGACAACCAGCAATCGACAACATGCGATATTGTTACTTGGTGACATTTCACATAGAATTAAATTATCGTCGGCTTAATTAGTAAATCGCATAAGTCCCAAATCACAAATAGTGTAGGAGAGCAAAAAAACCTCTTATTGCCGAATGAACTATATAAGGATGTTGTTGGGTACGGTTGAAGAATAATTATCTTTGAATTGTTATTAATATTAAGGTACATGCGAACTTCTTAGAGTATAGTTTATTGTTTTCTGCAATAAATTACATAGAAATCTCATTTTGACTAAAAATGAACTTATGTGATTTACTAATTAAGCCGACGTTATGTGTCTCACATTGGAGCAACTCAATATCACAAATATTGAAGCGATATCGTATTGCACCAATGTGAGACGTTCGCTTTAAGCCAGGAACACACTTAAGCAGCGTGTCGCAACGCAACGCCACGCAACTCAACGCAACGGAGATCAAACAGCCAATTTTTCATATAAATTTATATGTCTCGATCATACTTAGCTGACGTGTCGCAACGCCACGCCACGCAACGCTACTCCACGCGTCGAGTATCTGAACGGTCCAGATTTTCGTTGCGTTGCGTGGCGTCGCCTCGGGTGGAGTTGACCTAGTGTGCACGCTTAGAACGTGTCGATCGACGTATTTTACCCCATTTCTACTATTCCTTTTAATTTAAACCCTGTACTGTTTAACTGTGACCTTATACTTATCTTCCTTTTTATGGGGTAAACTGTACCCATTTATTCCTTTTATATCTGCTATCAATAAACTTATCCTATGCACTTATATTTTGTTTATGTTATCCACTTAAGTATGGCCAAAACAGTAAAAGCGGCTTTCTGAATTAGAGTAAGTCAAAATTCGAATGCAATTATGTCACTTTGTGTCGGAAGCGGAAATTCGTCAAATAGAGAAAGGTCGACAAGCACAGACGACAATATTTAATAGTAATTATTATCCATCTAGATCTACGCCTTTACAGTCGACTTTGACAAATTCTGTTACATCATCGCAGTCAAGTGGTGGATATCAGTTTCTCTTTGATCCAAGTACAGAATATTTTGCAAACAGTTCCCATTTTCAAAAATTATAATTTAAGGAAACGTTTTTTTCGTATAAGAATATAATTATCATTATAACTTGTATAAAAGCTGAATTTAATTTTTTCCTTGCTTTAACAAACCGCTGATCGTTCTTTAGTACTAATTGCCTTAGGGAATTTCGTATCTAGTTTTCTAATTTTATGTCCAATTAAACGGTGTAAATATTCAAACTGTTCTCTATTCATCCGAAAGTATTAAATCTGTCTTGATTTTCTTCTTTTTCCAATATATTTATTAAAGTATAGTATTCTCCATCACGCTGCCTATCGACGTTAATTTCATGTACCC
The DNA here is from genome assembly GCA_036711955.1 of Digitonthophagus gazella. NCBI lineage: Eukaryota > Metazoa > Arthropoda > Insecta > Coleoptera > Scarabaeidae > Digitonthophagus > Digitonthophagus gazella. The sequence continues at coordinate 28,979,012 of JASCIT010000005.1, forward strand.
ACACGCTTCTTTTTGATAAAATGCATAATGCTGCACCGGCTTCTTCTATTTCTTCTTCAAATTCGTCGGAACTGTCTGTAATGTATTCCATGTCTTTTCTTTTCGAACGTTCTGAGAGCACTGATGTTAGTTTTGTCCATGGAAGCGATCGATTTCCAACGTATCAAGTGAAATTAAATTACTTGATACGTGAAAAAATCTCAAATTGTTAGAAATCGGTTTTGAATACTAAAACTGGGGTAGCGTGAAGTGGCGTGGCGTGGCGTGGCGTGGCGTCGCGTCATACAAGTGTGCACAGTTGACGATTTTTTGCGACACGTAGCGTGGCGTTACGTTGGGACACGCTGCTTAAGTGCGTTCCTGGCTTTAATTACATGTGAAATGTCATGAAGTGGCAATATCGCGTTTTGGTGGTTGCTAGTTGCTTGTTGCTGGTTGCCACAGTGTGAGACGTGGCTTAAATTCGCTATAACATAAAAATCGATCCTAGTTCTTATAAATAAAGTTGTTAAGATTTTTCATAGTTAATCAAAAATTAAGGTTAAATTGGGTTTACGGTTTAAGAACCACATTTATTCTATATCTATCATATCTAATTCATATTTTTATAAAGCACCACAGAAAGCTTCTTGTATTTAAACTTCACATCCTAAGTACGATATGAAATATTAAGGTTCTAATATTTCGCTGGAACTTAAGAGGGCTTAAAGCACCAAGTGCTTGATAACGGGAGCTTTTAATCCGTACAAGCTCTCGGCCGGCTAAAAGGTACCCGACTGCAGTTATTAAAAAGCCACGTGTTTGGAGCAAGCACGAAAATTCGAGCACAAGTCGCCGAAATTACTCGGATGTTGGACACCACAAAAACCGCTTAGTAGTTAGCTTTGATGGCAGTTAGATACCTTATTTTAAAGAACTAAAAACTAATTTACGCGAAATACGTGTCAAATCGTTATGAAAATAACATAGCATTGGGAAATTTATTCACAGGCTGATTGACGTTTATTAAAATGAAATTAAAAAATAATGGGTATGGCAGACAAATTGATGTGGCACGTCGACGCGATTTTTTGTCGATGCCGTCGTCTACGTTTAAATGAAAACTAGAGAATGGCATTGTGGCCTCCGTAATATGAGCAACGTGACCTCTCCACGGCTCAATAACGACCGAATCGCGAATAGCTCAGTCCACGGAAATAGAACGTCGTAGAAATTCCGGACTTTTTCATCCAATTTAATTTAGGTGGAAAATGGAATTTGTCATTTTTCGAATGAATCCGTAATCATTTATTTTAAACAATGGTACTTCGTATTAAAGTAGATGTTCAATTGCGATTTCAATGCATAATGAAAATAAATGAAATGCGAAATATGTAATAGAATTTCTGTGTAAATAATAGGATTTTTAAAATTTACCAAAACAAAACGAAAAGTATTTCATGTGCCAAACGAATTATTTGTATAGGGTCATTGTAATCGGAATTTCGCATAATACTGGATTACTACTAAATATCCTTTTTCTAGCCCAGGTTGGTTTTCAATTTAATTTATATACAACACAAAGACTAATTTTAAAATATAAACTTTATAATATTAAACAACTAGCTTGTTATGCACATAGACATTTTTTTTTTTAATTTCTTGTTAGTTTATTCCCGGTCACGTTTTATCCCATTTTTAAGCCGATAAATCTCAATAAACATCACTATGTCGTCGTAGCACGAAATTGACGTTAACTTAATCGGACAAATACGCCAAGATGATGCATCGCCCTGTAGATTGCGATATGGTAAGTTGGTTGCGTAGCCACAGCGGTTTTCGCGAAAGCTCTTATCGATTCCGCAACTACTTTAATACCGAAATCCCGCGGGTTTGCGTGAAAATTGCGCCCTCTTTTAAATTTAACCAAGAGCGACCGACTAGAGGGGTTGCCTTGAGAAATTGGCTCTGTCGACTTGACGTGATAGATGAGACTTTCGGAATTAAATAATAAAATCGAAAGAGAACCATCCTTATTTGATTCCAAAAGAAAAAAATAAAATAGTAAAAAGTTTTCATTTTATTTTATTTTATGTTTTTTGTTATTCATGACATAAAACTTTTGTCACCTATTGACGATCAATATACGTATATAAATCATTTTTTAATCTCCAAAAATAAACCTGGTGCGGTTATTTAAAATTCAACAAATTTTTTATAACTTATGTTAGTTAACCATCAACATCTTTCATCAACTTTAAGACTTTTTTTTATTTTTTAGTAACAATTGAAGGGTGGAGTGGAAGAAGTACCTAAGTAGCATTTTTATAAAATCTGCCTAATCGCGATATCTCGGTTTATCATGTTTGATAGCATGATAAATTCGCAATTAGGCAGATTTTATAAAAATGCTACTTAGGTACTTCTTGCACTCCACCCTTCAATTAGAACAGATTCAACGCATTCAAGCCAAAATAAAATCTTTTATGCTCAATTTAATACCAAAATCATTTATTAATTTTCATCAATAAACTCTGTAGGATTTTTTTAAATCGACCATTTTTAAATAAAAAAAATTTTTTAAGGTTAAAAACGCTTAAGGAATTGCCTTGAAAAATTGGCTCTTTTGACTTGGTGTGATAAATGGGACTTTTAGAATTAAATAATAAAATCGAAAGAGAACCTTTCCTTATTTAATTCATCCTCATGAATCCTCATTTATCATCATTCCTTATTTCTTAATTTTCATCAATAAACTCTGTGGGATTTTTTAAATCGACCATTTTTAAATGAAAAAAAATAATTTAAATAATAAATTGAATGAGAAATAAATATGAAAATTGTAAAATGTTTTATATCAGTGTAATCATAAAATTTTGGCCATCATTTTAGATTATCGAATGCTATCTTATCGAATGAAAAGAATGGTACAAGATTCATCCCCCAACGTTTAACGTTTTGATCATGCATTTTTCTCTTCACCTTGTGGTACGTTGACCAATCAATAGACGTGTAAAATAGGCTTTAGAGATTTTTAATTACACATTAAAAATACTTGCTAAAGAATATTTTAAATATCAGGATTTACAATAAGGGGTGATTTACAAGATTTCTTTTTAATGTTATGTAAACATAGTGAGCTAAATTTTATACTCACAACTGTATGTATTGTGATATTTACTTTCGCTATTCAGTTTTTTTTTTTTTTTGGATGTGTTGTCATTTTTCCAGTGTTGCAAAAAATTCTATCTAGGTTTTGTAAAAATAGTTTTTAATTGTTATCAAAGGGATGAAAGCAACTAAACTAGGGTTTGGTGAATTATGAAATTTTAATGGAAATATTTGGCGCGATATACGAGGTCTTTCAACAAGCATTAATCACGTCGAAAATTGCCCGGCGTTCCTCGGTTTTGTGGGAGTTTTTCGTTGCGTTTTGTTTTGATGTCCTGCAGGATCCATTATCCTTCGTCAACGTCATCGCGACTCGGTTTAGATTAACAAAGACAAAGGCTGAATCATGATATGATGATCGAGTGCATCACTGGATGAAAACGTTTGTACAAAAGAGAATAGTTTTTTCATTTATTTTTTTATATAGCAAACCAAATTTAAGCTGTTCATTCGATATGCTTTAAAAGGGTTTTTATACTTTGGAAATATAACGTTACAGGGTATAACGAAATTCAAAGTCAGCGATAGATCAATGTTTGTATTTCATTCGAGGACGTTTTCAGCTCTGCTGACTTTTCTCATTAGACTAATTCTTCAATAACAAGCCATCTGCGGGGTTGTAAGAGCTGCGTAGTCGAACTTAATTAAATCGTGTAATCCCAGATTGGGACCGAGTTTCCCGAACATGTTTACAGGTGCGATGCTTCTAATAGTTCTACTTCCTCTCAAACAACCTTCTAACAAGCCGTTACACAAACTTAATTAAATGATTAAGTCCTTTCGTAATTCACCAAAGTACTTCGTTTGATGCAATAAAAACGACGATAAATTAATTAAAGAAATTACCATTTCGAAGTACAAATCGGTAAGAAAACAGGATATATCGTTAGTCGTTAGTTATCGCGCTATAAATTTTGGGGTATAACCAGGAAGAATCTACAACGCTTTTCACACAATAACGTGGCAATTTTTGGTGTGGCGAATGCCGTAAACAGTTATTCGTTGTAATTAGGACCTTAACTGCTGCGAGGTGGCTTCGTGCAGATAACAGGGGAAACGGTAGAACATGGAAAACGCTCACAAAGATATATGATGGGTAATTGACCGTTTATGATGCGGTTGGTGTGCGAAAACGTTTGTAATAAATCAGTTTTAACTCTGAAAGTACTAAACTTCCAAAATACTAAAAATTCTAGATTAAAAAGAGAAATGCTAAAATCTCAAAGGGTAAATAAGTATTAAAATTTATAGTTCGAAGTTATAATCTGAACACAAGAAAGGAAACCTCAAACTTCCGCTTTAGAGTTTGGGTCCTCATTGGAAGGGTTGACGAGCTTAACGCGATTTTGGCACGCAAGGATAAGACAAGTTATTTCAAAGGATTGCCCGGTATCTAATTAATTGAGTTTCCGACAGGGAGCCTTTACAAAGGCGACACCGGGATAGTGACCTGAGGGGAGTTTCGACTACGTGGCGCTAATAAATTTCGTTTTTTAAAGGATCCGCTCTTTCCCTGCGGAACTACGGCTCGTTTTAAGGCCGTCGAGGACCCTAAATTTCTCGATATATTCGAGAAACCCCGGCTAGAGGAACTTACCTACCTACTCCGAGGATTTTCTAAAGGATTTCCTTACAAATTTCCTTGAGAAAACTCTACCGGTCCTAAAGGATTTTTAAAAGGATTGTAAATATTACGATTAGTTTTATTATCAATTGAAGGGTTTATTCCAAAAATCAGACAAGTCCAAAAATAAGTTTTTTCAGGAATCAAATAAAACGGTATATCTCGTTTCGTAGTTCGTAATAAGAAGTCGCAAATTTTCTCAAGAACTGCTAAGCTATTAGCTTTAGTTGTACAATAATATAATTTGAAAAAATATTGTTATTAATTAAAACATATATAAAAACAACTGGACTTATCTGGTTTTTGCAGGAAAACTACCTATGAAAGTTATGATATAATATTATTTTTATTCAATTTTCATTTACAAAAAAGGTAAACGTAACAAAAACTCAAAACACATGAACACTAGCTAATCTTCACAACCATCCGAATTATCGTCACTTTCAATTTCAATATTTCTTTCCTTCGTCTCAACATCTTGTGAACATGGGACATCAGCCAATAAAGTTTGATAATATTGACTATGTGCGGGATTTTCCAAATATTGGACAAGTTGCAAAACGTCCTTTTTCTTAGCAGGCTGAATTCCTGAGGGTGACTGGTAAAGCCTTGGTATATTAAGAGTGGAGATGTTTTCCTTGAAATTTTTGTTAACCACTACGTGTCGCCCCCACGATCCATAATATGATGTTCTTGTGTTAACATGGCGATCATTTTTGTCAAACATTATCATTCGTACTTCCTGAAGTTTGAGTCCAGGCTTAGGAGACTTAAGGAATAGAGGTTCCACGGCTCTTCTTATATCAAAAAAATCTTGATGAGTAAGTTCCTTCAAATTAAATGGCGATGGGTATTTCCTCGCACTCAGTATTAATTTGTCCCATTTTTCGGGAATTTCTACCATTTTTGTGTTCTTCTTTTTAGTCCCAATTAATGCAAAATCCTGATCATTCGGAAGATAACTGTGACCACGAAGTTTACCAATGTGATTTATATGCTCTCTGCCCTGTACTTTCGCATCTCTTACGACACTTTCCTTTTTTGGCTTTTTGGGAAGTTTTTTTGGCCATTCATTAGCCTGCATGTTGCAAAAAGTACTACCGAAAGATTCAGAACGAACAGACGATCCTTACACTGTAAACATTTATTTATCACTGACGAGTACTATAATCCAAGCTCAATTTACACCATGGAGAGAAGGATGCAAGAGCGCGCTTTCTCCCCGTAACTTTACCGAGTAAGCCCGAGTGGAGTACAGGGGAAGGGAGAAACGGAGTTTTAAGCGGTCCTCGCAAACGCAAAGGTCTTCCGGCAAGAACGCCCTCGCAGACAGGCTCGCGGCACCTCGCCGTTTTAACTTTTTCGGTCAGACTTTTGGCCCTTTTTCAGGTCTTACAGGAAAAGCGAGAAATGTTAATTCACCAACCACAATAATTGGTTGTAGTTTTAATCATATTTTATACATATTAGGATGTGACGTCACAAATTCGCCTTCAATGTTACAAACCTATTATTTTAAAATCAAGTTTTGATGAACTTTCATCGTTTAATTTTATCAGAAATGAACAACGTCGTCATGTCATAATAACTTTATCTTTAAATCAATTTATAACTTTATCAATTTTTGATTTAAAAATTAGAAAATTGGAATCCAAAAAGTAAACTGGTTTTAGAATAATGAAATAAATGTCTAATTATGAAAGGGATATTTAAATATGGGAAAAATAAACAAGTAATAAGTTTTTATGGCACACATTTATTATTGTAATAAAATAAGGAAATTAATTTTCAAGATACTAGTAGATAGCAACAAATTTATTAATTTTCTTCATTATATATCGACCTATGCAACGAAAACTATCGTAAGTCAAAAATGTTGATTTTGAAAATTTTGAAAAGAAAACAGAATTAATTGCTATTCTTCTATGGTGAATCCTTTCGGAATCCTCTATAAGATATCTATAGGAACCAAGTAGGAAATCTTTACCTAGAAAATTTTATTTCTTAAAATGCAATCGGTTCAAAACCTTTAAACACTTATATCTGACTCGGTTCTATCAAAAATGACTTACAATAGTTTTCGTTGCATAGGTCGATATAATGTTTACGAATAATCTGTAAATTTGCTTAATTGATTTTCATTTAAAAAGAAGGTCGAGGAAAATACACACTGAAAAGAAATCGTGTATTTAAATAATTAGAAAAGTTCCAATGATTTTAAAGTATATTAACATTTAAACAATCAAAAGCTAACTTATAACTTTAGGATTTTTGAGTAACAATTTTTAAATAATTATTATAGCAAATAGTAAACTGATTTTGCATAATGTAGTGGAGTCCTGTGACTATGATAATTCTATGAATTTGCTACAATGAAAATAAGAAAGTTAGAATTTAACTTTTAACTGTAAGTAGCAATAAATCACAAACCAACTATTAAGCATTGATGTTTATAAAAATATATTATCTTTGTAATCCATTTTTTAGTAATTAGATTTTCCCGATTCTACCTATTAGTTTAAAAATATCTCGATTAGTAAATGAATTTCCTTCAAAGTTTGTTGATTTTGTTGTAACACAGAACAAAAACGATTTGGATATAGAATTAAAAGAAGATTGCCAACACGTGTAAGAGTTTAATTAGTAGAAGTCTTGATGGAAAGTAGAAGAGTTGATGGAAAACACCTGCAACATTTCTATTGTTGGACTAATTTTCGTTAATAATAATACTTTTAATAAAATATAAAGTCAACAAACACGCAGGTATTCTCAAATATCCGTGGTGTTTGGGGTGACAAAGACCCGACGTTAATTTTGTGCTTTACCTGGAAAGCGCACAGTCCCGGTGACCAATTAATTTCTTCAATTTTCACCGGGTTTTGTCAAATATGATTAAAACTACAACCAATAATTGTGGTTGGTGAATTAACACTTCTCGCTTTTCCTGTAAGACCTGAAAAAGGGCCAAAAGTCTGACCGAAAAAATTAAAACGGCGAGGTGCCGCGAGCCTGTCTGCGACGGCGTTCTTGCCGGAAGACCTTTGCGTTTGCGAGGACCGCTTAAAACTCCGTTTCTCCCTTCCCCTGTACTTCACTCGGGCTTACTCGGTAAAGTTACGAGGAGAAAGCGCGCTCTTGCATCATTCTCTGCATGGTGTAAATTGAGCTTGGATTATAGTACGTCACGTACGCGGCCAAATTCCAGACAAGCCCGTGGACTTGTCTGGTTCTTACAGGAAACGAACTGGACTTATCCTGTTTTTGCAGAAATTGCCTTATTTCAGTCAGTTATATCTTGGGGCTTGTCTATTATTTGAAGAAGTAAATATATGTATATGAGTTAGCCTGTCGGAAACTATATTATAAAGGCATAAAATGAAAATGTGTTATTTTGGACTTGTCTGGTTTTTGGAATAAACCCCTCAATTAAACATAAAAACCATTCGTTGATTTTTATAAATAAAGTATTGGGTGATTTTTAAAAGTTGTGTTTTAGTTAGATTATTTTTATTTTTTGATCATAATTAGAATAATTTTGATGTTTATAATGAAAAATAAAACTTTTAAGTGTTAATTTAACCTAAGAATCATTTCTTAGTCTCGAAAAATGAATCTGTAAAGATTTTCAAAACAAAATAGAACCCATTATCCTTAATTTGATATAAAAGTCATTTCTTAATCTGCACAAATAAGCTCTGTACGACTTTTTTAGTTGTAATAATAGAGACATTCGGGTTTAATTTATGGTAAAAATGTGTCGTTTATTTTTATTTCTATTGTAGTACTTTTTATTTAGAAAACATTATTTATTAAAGTCTACAATCTAAGAGTCTTAAGAATAAATAAAACACAAGGTTCTTTAAAAGCCAACGATGATAATTTCTTTTGTTAATCGTGTAGCTGCATTATAGGAGTTTTCAGGAACATTGTCAATAACTTAAACTGTACGAAGATTAAACGTCATAGGCACAGGAACATAAATGTGATTGAACCAAAACGAGATTGAAACTGGTACACAAAATAAACCACTTTTTTAATCTCTGCTCCTTTTGCTGTACAATGGCACTGTAAACACTACTAGAAAACTAATGCCTACATTTCGCCCAGACAAAGAATTAAAAAGGGGAGATTTTGACTACTTTATTACCAATAAAAGACTGGTCGCTGTCCAGTGGAAAGACAAAAGAAGTGTGTACTTATTGTCTAACTACTACCACCACGAAGATGTGTCAGGAGTAAAGAGGAGGAAGAAAGATGGATCACATCAAACGATTCCATGTCTAAAAATGTTGACAGATTACAATTCCAACATGAACTTTGTCGACAAATTTGATCAAAATAAACATGCTTATGAGGTACATCGAAAAAGTCACAAATGATGACACAGGATTTTTTTTTACATAATTGATGCATGCGTTGTGAATGCTTTTATCTTATACAAAATTCTGAATTTTCCTAAAATGTCTATGAAAAACTTCAAGTTATTACTCTTAGATAGTTTGATAAGTGTACCTATTAAAAAACGAAAATCATCAGGACTTTCTGTACAAATAAAGAAAAACACACACACCAGAACTACCAAAAACAATAAGACTTCAAAATTCAGAGCATAAACCTAATCCACCACAAGACGCTATGCACTTTGCAGCACGAAGAAGACTGATGTTCGATCTAACTGGCAGTGCTTAAAGTGACACTTTGTTTAAACAAAAATAAAAATTGCTTTGAACAATACCATTTCGGCTAAAGTGTTTATTCTGGGCGGTGGTACATTGTATGAACCGCATCTTAATTTTTTGCAAATACACAAATTTTTGGAAAAATTGTTTATACTATTTTTAATAATCATCAAATTAGACACATTAACAAAAGTTGACCAAATAAAAACGCTTTTAAAATGTTGTGTCCACTTTGAGTTTTTTTGTTTGAAAAAGTCCGCCCCTCAAAGAGTTAAAATGTTAAAGGTGTGTTGTTGTATTAATCTAATTAATATGGCATGTTGGCGTAGATCACGTTTATGCTCCTGCTCCTGTCGATGTTTAATCTCCGTACATTTTAAGTTATGGACGATGTGTCTAAACACGCCTATAGGCGAAACATTTATGTAACACTTACACCATTAATAAAAGAAATTACCATCGTTGATTTTTAAAGAACTTTGTGTTTTATTTATTCTTAACCTTTAAGTACTCGCGTGAATTATGTAACATAAGTACTCGCGTAGCGCCTAATAAGCGCCAAGGTCTTGTACATGCATGAAATATTAAAAATTCTTTAGGAAACAATAAGTACTAGGTAAAGTATGTTAAAAGACTAAAATTTTTTTAAAACTTTCTTATTCAACATTAATAAAAAAACAGTGATAAAATCAAATAAAATACTAATTCTCATAATACAAAATAACTTAAAACTACTACCTATTTGTAACATACATTGCATATGTTTTTGGTATGTTCTGAACAAATATTTTTCTTACAAACCAAACATAATTGCTTCGAATGTCGATTTCTAGATCTGGGACATAAATAGCATCTTTTTCGTGCAATGTTCGTTGGCTCCGTTACTTCTTGCGCAGGTTCGCTATGTTCCTCTAATAGTTTTCTAATTTTTCTTGGCACATATGAGCAGTTCGATCTGCTTATTTGGTATGGCTTTACCAACTCTTTCCCTAATTGCTTGAGAAAATTTCTTCATTGCAGCTTGACATTAGGAAAATTATGATTGTAAATAACAAAAGCATTTACAGCGCTCACATTTATTAGGTGAAAAAAAAGAGTAAGTGGCCATCTTCTGGTTCTCCGTCCTACATCATAAGTGGCACATAATTTATCAGTCGTATCTACTTCCCCTTTTGTCATATTATAAAAAGTCACAATTTCAGGTTTGTTTTCGTTACCACTTTCGGGATCTATTGCATCATCGTGATGCATTGTTGAAAGCAGTATAACAGATTTTGACTTTTTCGGTGTATATGACAATATGGTTATGGATTTGGTAAATCCAAAATCTGTACTTTTCACCGCTTTCTTTTTATTTGGTAAAAATTGAGGGGGAATCTCTTTTTTATTTTTACGTAATGTTCCGACTGTTGTTATATTATGAGATAACAACCGTTTAGCGAGTGGAATGCTTGTATACCAATTATCGGTCGTGATATTTCTTCCGGTTTTATCTATTGGCTTGAGTAACCGAATAACGATTTCCTCAGGAGAATTATCCACTTCAGGTTGTGTGCCAACATAAACCTCCATATTTACGGTATAAAAATTTCTCGCGTCGGACATAGCGAATAATTTGATCCCATAACGATTTGGCTTGGTAGGAATATATTGCCGAAATCTACAACGTCCTCGAAATGCCACTAATTGCTCGTCGATAGTGACGTACTCTGATGGCGAGAAAAAATTCGAGAACTTGGCAATCAAATTATCAAATAGATTTCGAATCGGCGCTAGTTTGTCCTTGATAAGTCGTTGCTGCCGCGTCAAAATATCGTCGAATCTAATACACCGTAAAATAAATAGAAACCGTTCATAGCTCATCGTTTTGTAAAAAAATTCTCCAGCGAAGTCATCTTCAGGAAATAAATCTTTGTAATTCAAGTGTGCTGAACGCATTACACCAGATACGATTAGAAGTCCAACAAATGCTTTTATTTCATCAATTGTGACGAGTTTTGCATCTCTACTTCGAGCAAAGTTAGGTAAAACTTTTGATGTAATATATGAATTTGTGTTTTCAACTAATAATGTATAAACATACTCATCAAAAAATAAAGCAAAGGTTTCATGAATGTTGTTCACATTTCTGGCAATAGATTTTGGGCCAGGCAGGTGTGTAACAATGTTCTGTCTTCTGGTTCTTGATGTGGGTGGTGGCAATTTCATCCATTTCGTGACTTAATATCGACGAATAACGATTTCCTCAGGAGAATTATCCACTTCAGGTTGTGTGCCAACATAAACCTCCATATTTACGGTATAAAAATTTCTCGCGTCGGACATAGCGAATAATTTGATCCCATAACGATTTGGCTTGGTAGGAATATATTGCCGAAATCTACAACGTCCTCGAAATGCCACTAATTGCTCGTCGATAGTGACGTACTCTGATGGCGAGAAAAAATTCGAGAACTTGGCAATCAAATTATCAAATAGATTTCGAATCGGCGCTAATTTGTCCTTGATAAGTCGTTGCTGCCGCGTCAAAATATCGTCGAATCTAATACACCGTAAAATAAATAGAAACCGTTCATAGCTCATCGTTTTGTAAAAAAATTCTCCAGCGAAGTCATCTTCAGGAAATAAATCTTTGTAATTCAAGTGTGATGAACGCATTACACCAGATACGATTAGAAGTCCAACAAATGCTTTTATTTCATCAATTGTGACGAGTTTTGCATCTCTACTTCGAGCAAAGTTAGGTAAAACTTTTGATGTAATGTATGAATTTGTGTTTTCAACTAATAATGTATAAACATACTCATCAAAAAATAAAGCAAAGGTTTCGTGAATGTTGTTCACATTTCTGGCAATAGATTTTGGGCCAGGCAGGTGTGTAACAATGTTCTGTCTTCTGGTTCTTGATGTGGGTGGTGGCAATTTCATCCATTTCGTGACTTTATCTTTTCCTATAAAACATTTGAGTTATGAATTTTTCAAAAAAGAAATATTAAAAACATACCAAGGATAAAATTAGCTCCATCACACACAATATCGCTATTATCACTATCCGTACAGTCAAGAACTGAATTTGTATCGTAACTTTCGACACTTTCATGATCAGAATCACTTTCATCACTTTCATTGTCAAAGAAATCGTAAAATTGTTCATCTTGTACTACGCGTTGAAGTTCGTCATCAGTTAGCGGTTTTTTCAATTCACTGTGCGACATGTTACTTACGAAAAGAACACAGAAATGACTATGAGAAGCAACACGAGAGCGCATCGACTAAAATCAATAAAAATAAAACGGGCACGAAGGTAGGTACTTCCCCGGAGTGTATTCAGAAATAAAATATCATAACTACTCGCGTGGCGCCTATGCGACACCATGCACTGCAGCGTATTGTTTACGATTTTTTTTTTTAATTTCTGATTCGCATATCTGATGTTTGGGTAGCCGATTATATTGACAAATATATGTTTAAGGAATACATGAAAGTACAGTTCTATAAGTCTACTAGTAAAAATGATATTTAAAGTAAAAGTGAACGGGGCGCCTGTTAGGCGCCACGCGAGTACTTAAGAGTTAATTCAACTCCACGATGAATACGGAGAATACACTTGTCAAATTCTAAAAGTATCTTCTAAGTTTTTTCCTTTCAAAATCCTATCAAATCCCTTCGTCTTTCAAAGTCTTTGGTGAGAAGAATTTTATTATTATGTATGCTCATAACTTTTCACTTTCTAGATCAAAACTTTTGGAATAACATGACCCCGAAAGAATGGAAAAATAACAAACTTATTTTCAAACAATCCAGACAAAATTTATATGATGTAAAAGTAACACTTTTTTAGGAATTTTCTACGATTTAATTTTGTTTATAACAAACTTGCTACTAAACTAAAAATTTTCTTGTAATAAAATAATGATATTGACCTAAATTAGTCTTTTAAAGACTTTCACTAGAACCCTTTTTTCACTTTCTATATAACAGTTTTGGAAATAACAATACCCCGAAAAAATTGAAAAATAACAAACTTATTTTTCAACAATCCAGTATAAAGTAAAACAAATCTCTTAACTTAAAATTACTTTTAGGTAAAAGATATAGTACAAAACCTTAATCTTATGAAATGTAGATGCTTTTAAGAATCATCTCTCAGCTTCAATCACGTGAGTAGTATTCGCGAAGGACTCGTTACACGGTTCCATATTCCGGGTGATTTCCATCGTCGCTACCACTTAAGCGATACGCAGAACCGCCAGGATTTATGTTGATTTCCCCTGGGGTTTCTGCACAGCCGGGCTAAAGGTATTTTTACGCGAACGTAAACCGACGCTGCGCTGTGCTCAAAAGCGACGCCCGATTCCCGATTGCGCTAATATTGTTTCGAAAAACAACGCCGGGGCGCACATTTGCATTTAAATTGGAAACGAATTCGCGGCGCGACCGGCTGCTCCAAGTGTAACGCTGCTGACTCAAAGTCGGTTTATTTAAGGGAACAAAAGGTTAAAGCTGATTACGGACTCGGCCAGGATTGCTCCGGCACTAGAGCCCTTACGAACTCCCGCTATATTGGGAAGATGCACTCACTGCATTCCGACCCAATCGGTACACTTTATTACGATAGAGTTTCTGATCTGGGATTTTGTTGTTTAATAGAGAGTTTTAAAGTTTTTTCTTTCGATTCTATCTCGAATATTCCCGAAGGAATTTTTAGACCGTAAGATCTCAAGAAATATAACGATCTTGTTGTATTTATTATAGAAGTTATTTGCTGGGAATAATGGTAAGAAAAATAATTGAAAAAGAAATACTTCAATAAATACCAATAATACTTTCAAAACAAGCTTTCAATAGAAAAAATTATTGGTAACTTCTATTAACGTTTGTTAATGATGGGATAATTTGAACACCTTTATTCTTGTACCCTTCATATGAATTACCAATCTACGTAATAATTACAATTTTATCAGTATTAAATATTTTCCCAGGTGGATAATATCTAAATTTTATATCACATAATTTAATCTCATACATAATTAACTTTTTTGTTATTAAAAGCAAATAATCTGATAAGTGCAATCTCCTATAATACACTCCTTTAATACTTATATTAAAAAACTTTAATTTCTTTTTCATTTTTAAGCATTGATAAGTAATTTACAAACTAATAAGTAAACATTGTCATCTATGAGAAAAAAAACCTTCATATCTGATGATTCCAGTTACACATTAATGTACACTATTAAATTATATTTTTTTGCAATAAAGTGCAACATTTGAAGTCAGGATATAAGCAAGATTTAAATATTATTCTTGAGAAATTTGACTGTTTTAGTCAGAAAGAGAATTATTTATGTATAATTTAATGTAAAAAATTGCTAAATAAAGTCGCTATAATTTTTCACTGTTTGTGAAAGAATTGTGAGGTTTTATTAGGTTTAATTAAAACTATTTGGCATTTTCAATTTTATACCGGGTGTGTAAGACCACCCGTCCACCCCTTTCAAAATTAAGAGAAATGGTTTTTTTCAAAAATCCAAAAAATTTTGATCACCAAATGGGGTGTGCTCTATCCGTTGATGATATTTTCAACTTCCGATTCTGACCGGAAATAGATTATTCAGACCGGAAGTTCATTTTTTTAAATGAAACGTGATACTTTTTGTTACATATTTTAATTCTACGTAAAAAAATGTGACAACAATTTGAGTGCCATCAAAATTATTCGGCTGCTGAGCGTCTTTACGCCGAGCGATATCCAAATCGGGAACATCGTTCTCGTAAAGTTTTTCAACGATTGGCATTACGAATTCGCACTAAGGATGAAGTACAGCCTCATCAAAATCGTAACAGAAAAATCAAACGTCGAGTAAGAGATGAAAGAGCACCGGATGTTATCGCAGGAGTTACTATGAATCCCCATTACTCGACGAGAGGAATATCCAGAGACTCCGGTATTAGTAATAGGATGGTTGCTCAAATTTTTAAGGAAAATAAGTTTTATCCATATCGCATTCAGCTTCATCAAGAATTAAGCGAAGGTGACTTCCACAAACGCCTGAAATCCAGAAATATGTAATAAAACGTACCACGTTCCATTTAAAAAAATGAACTTCCGATCTGAATAACCTATTTCCGGTCAGAACCAGAAGTTGAAAATATCATCAACGGATAGAGCATACTCTATTTGGTAATCAAAATTTTTTGGATTCTTCAAGAAAACCATTTCTCTTGATTTTGAAAGGGGTGGACGGGTGGTCTTAGACACCAGGTATATTGATTTATTTGAAATGATTAAAATAAATTTAATTTTTAAAATAAATAATGAGATTTTTTAGTTTTAATTTAACATAAAAACTTTCTTTTTATTTCCACAAATAAATTCCGTACGATTTTTTTTTGTGTGAGGATTTAAACAAGGTTTAAATATTTTGACCTTTTCGTTGCAGATAAAACATCTCTTCTCTTTCATCTAGTTATTATCCTCACCATGGCGACGTCTTTTTCATATAATATGTTCCTTATTTCGCGATTCATTAAAGTTCCATATTTCCCATCCGAGCTGTGCTTTCCACGAATTCAGGCTATTCGTATAATGACTTCACTGTCGAGTATATTCGCACAGACTCTCGTTTTTGTGGTACACACATATTACTATCGGCGATGTGGATTTTCTATTTCTTTTTTCAGGTTTCCATTTCCTGTAAATTTTATTTCTGAAAGTTATAAATTTCTTCTGAAAAATAATCTTGTATATAAGCGTCCATACTAAAATTTTCCTTTATACTTTTTTATATTTTTATATTTGTATTGTTTTCTAATGAAGTTTCTTTCATTTAAAACTCTTCGAAAATAAAAGTAAAGTTTAAAAGTCGGATAATTCGGGTCTTGGATAAAAAAAAAGTCAAAGGTCGTTTCTTTAATCGGATCCTTGAAAGTTCGTTGGGAAACACAAAGCGAACTCTAGAGAGGCCAAACGTACACGCGGCTAGTTAATAAAAGGTTGCGATCCGCTTCCTCGAAATGCCAAACTTTTAGGTTTCCGGCGCACCACGACGACGGCACGCCGAGACCAATTACGGCACAATAGAACAATGCTAAAGTTTTAATGAAAGCGCATCGCGCGACAGTCCGCCCATACAATTGCAACCGGTCATAGCGACCCCATAATGGAGCTCAAAACCGAGGCCGCGAACTCTAATTAGCCCCACGCTTAGCCCACCATCCCAAACGTGATTTAGGGCCGACACAAAGTTTCTTTCGACGGGGAAGGACGCTGCACGGGATGCGCCGGCATAATGGAATTACTGACCGAGTCAAGTGGGAACCTGTCACGACATGTTTGTAATTAATTGTTCATAATGCAAAAGCTAGCAAAGACATAATATACTTTATAGTGCAATCTAAAAGAGTAAGAGTTCGTGTCCTCTGTTCTTAATCTTCAACCAGGAAAAAAAATGCTTTTATGAAAATAAAGTTCTTTGAAACGAAAATTTACTTACCGACCAATTTCTCTTTTGTGGGTCGAGTACAAGTCATCAGTTTCAGACATCAAAAATGACCAAGTAGGAATCGATTTTAAAATTTCAATTACATTATTGCCAATAATAATGTGAGCTAGAAAAATTTTTTTAGTGAAGTTGAAAAATAAGAATCTTTCGCCTTAGAAAATTTTCATATAAATGAAAACTGATCAAAGATGACCAAATGATGATCGACTGTTTGAGAGTTTCAATTACATTAACTCCGTTATCGTAGGTTTTGAGAAGTTATTTTTAATGGAGTGTAAAAATAACAAAATGCCTTTAAAATCTGTCATTGTAATTAAAGAAGAGTCTTTTTAGTACAGTAAGTATATTCAATTAAGGGAAAGGTGTACGAGATGATCCATTGGGGTTAGATAATCCTTTTAAATTATAACGAAAATATTAGCATCAGTTAGTTGTTTTCATTAGCAAATCATACTTCCCGATAGCCCTTCGCATCTCTCAAATTTTAATGGCGGTATAATTGATAAACACATTTTTGTACGAAAAAGCAAAAATTTTGCGATTTCGATCTAAGGTAAGGTTTATTTTAAGTTGAGGTAACTTCTGTTGAAAAGTGTCAATTACATAGATTGTTGTATAAATATCTTCGCAAATGCCCTGTTTAGCTTTTCGAATGACATGGCAATAATAGAAAGCATGCAGGTTACGTTATCGAATAATGTGTCAATGTGGTGAAATTGGGGTGCGTGGTCGGAAGACTGTATGGTTAAGGCTGCGGTCTCAGGCCCGAAAAAGTTTTTACAACAATTAGCTGTAACCGATTGAGATATCAAAAATTTTTTCAAACGAAAGTTGTCTGATAATGAAAAATCTCTGCTTGCTCTAAGAGATATTTGAGCAATTATTGTTAATAACAGAGATTATTAAGAATAATTTTTAAACGGACTTTGTGCCGGCAAAGACAAATATTTAACAAATTCTTTTTGTATTTACCACTTTTTGATATTTTGCAAAATAAATGTGCAGCATTGGAAATTCCCACGGTACAATATCTCGAATTATTTCTTAATTCGGCCAGATAGCTCCGCCCTAAGAGAACATGTGGTGTGGCCGGCCGAGATGAATAGATGACGTCAGTTATTTGTTTTTTGTCCATTCTACATTTTTATTCTCTACTGAGGATAACTACTTTCGAGAATGATTTGGAGCTCTGAGTTCACCGAATTTATTATTTATGAAAAATCTAATAAATACCTTAAAAATGTTTAAGTTTTTGAATCAATATGTTGTGTTGAACTAAAAAAAAAGCTAAAATTGTTAAAATTTTTTAACAATTTATCAAGTGCTTTAATTCCATATTTTCGTGTTGTAAACTTTTCTACACACAGATATATATATATATATATATATATATATATATATATATATATATATATATATATATATATATATATATATATATATATATATGATAATTCCATACTTTTGGATTGTAATATTGTCCCATTTATTATCAATCTTTCCCGACAAATTTAATATTTTTTTTAAAATACTAAATTCAATGAAGTAATTGGCGATGGTGACAATAGTGTCTATCGAAAATTATTGGAAGCGAGACCCCATGGATCACACTTGTTAGAAAAGATAGAGTGTGTGCCAATCATTTATTACGTAATTATTGCATTCGATTAAAAGAGTTATGTAGTCGAAAGTTTAGTTCACGGGGTATTTTTGTGTCTATTCGGCTTAGAAAATTATTAGAAGACAGCATAAAAAGGTTACACACAGCTGCCGTTGCCGCTACAAAACATAGAAGACTTTATCTTTATTAGAGGACATAGAAAAAATAGGCTAATAGCATAAACCACGCATTTGGACAACATAAAAACTGTGACCAATATTTTTGCAAGAGACTAGTATATTAATGAACTCAATTCGGTACAAGATTTAATAAATTGTGGGTTGTACGATGACATAGAATCTTGCGTAAATCGTTTAATTTATCACACACACAGCTTAATTTTAAATATGTCTAACAATGTTGCCGAGTCCTGCAACGCTGTTGTTTGCAAATATGTGGGGGATAAAAGAGTTAATTCCTCGCAACGATTTTTTTTAAATTTAAGATGCAATATCGATCGCGTTTCCAAACGTAAATTGTGCAATGTTGGAAAGAGACAGAAAATAATTCAACCAGCTGATGAAAATTATGGTTTGGAAGAAGGTATTCCCAACACATCTACTTACTACACTAAAAGAAAAGACGAATTCTTAGACGAACTTCAGAAAATCGAAGAAGAAATTGCCGAAATGGAGATTAGAAGTGCTGGCCAAGGCAGAAGTCAATTATGGCACGAAGAAAGAGTAAAACGTCTAACAGCTTCTAACTTCGGAAGGATTTGCAAAAAAGAGAATCCACCAATTGTGCCAATTTAATCAAGCACATTATATGCTAAGGTTTTCCTACCACGAAAGCCATGTAATATGGGATTTAATGTATGTAATGTATTCAGTGAAAATTCGGTGCTTTGTCACTGTTGTATTCAAAGTATTTCCTATATTCGATTTTTGTCATTTTTTCTTCTCAAAATTAATATTAATAACTTTGAAATTTATTTACACTATAAAATAACGATTTGCAGCTGATTATTTTATAACATTTCTTTTATTGCGAATAGTTCTTGTCGTATTATACCTATAAAATACCCAAATAGTAGCGATATGTATCAAATAATCATACAATATTTCCATCTTTGTCTGTTTGATCACAAGAAACTCAACTTTTATTCATACATTCATTCCTCGATAAAAGATAAATAAACACATGAGTTCTGAATAGAAATCTTACGCCTATTATTTACAAAGGGCGGCGCTTAAAGGTCCACCTTTTCGCATCCGAACGTCTGACCCCGAATCCCCTCAGAAACTCAAAGACCGTGAGACCGCAGCCTTAAAGCATTGGACGCTGTAAAAAAATGGTATTCTATAGAGATCGTCAAGTAAACAGATTACAGTGTCCGTTATGTCGTTAAAAAGACGAGCCAAAGGACAAAATAAAGAAGCTATTAGCGCAATAAAATATTTAGGTCAGGAAAAAACAGTCTTTACGGCCGAACAGGGAATCGAACTGGTGAAACATATAACAGATATGGAAACAAGGATGTACGGGCTTTCGCGACAAGATATTTTAAGTTTGGCATATCAACTTGCCATAAAAGCAATATCCCACCCTTTTCATGGAGCAAAAGCTGGATATGATTGGCTAAGAGGATTTCTTAAACGGCATCCAGACATAACCCTTCGTTCACCAGAGTCCACTGTTCGAACTCGTGCCTTTAATAAACCTATAGTGGAAGTTTTATTCCGTGTTGAAAGCCGTTCAAGACGCCAAAAAAATATAAGGATTATTTTACTCAAACTACAATTCACATAAACAAAGATGTTATTATCTCGAAGAACTCTAATAAGTTCATTTAATTCTACCAAACCTAATACATTTCCAAAATACAGACAAGATTATCTCCAGGATCATCTTGCCCATATGGCAGGGATCACACCCTGCTTGGACACCGGAGTGTCCAAGATGATCCTTTGGTAGGGTTTTAAAAATATTACAATAAAACAATGAAATATCAATAAATGAAATATTTTGAATATACGATCTGGTAGACAGATAAATTTACTGGCATTAAACCTTTTTACATTTGTATTCATTTCAGTATTGTATAGACTACGATCGTTCTCCCTTAAGGGAATCATCTCGTACACCTTTTCCCTAAAACATAAATTTTACTTTTAAATTTCATTGATAATTTATTAACATCTCCATTCCTTTATACTCATTTTTTGAGGTTCATAATATAAAACACTTTCGTCTCCCTTATTAATTATTCTATCGCGATGGCTCCTTCTTCACGTTACAGCCCATGAAATCTAGTTTCCAACGATAGACTACAGTTCGCTGTAGCACTAACAACTTGGAAAATAAGGCGTTAAAATTGACACATGCTCACAAACTGAACATAAAGCACTTCCGTCGTCCCTAGCTCCCTTATAAGCTGTTCTATCGCAATGGTTCCTTCTTCATATTATAGCCCATTAAATCTAGTTTCCAACTATAGGCTATAGCTCCCTCTGGCACTGACAACTTGGAAGATAGAGCGAAAAAACTGACACAAGCTCACAAACAGAACATAAAGCAATTCCATCGTCCCTAGCTTCCTTATTACCTGTTCTATCGTGATAGCTCCTTTTTATATTATAGCCCACGAAATCTAGTTTCCAACGATAGACTGTAGCACGCTCTGGCACTGACCATTTGGAAGATAGAGCAAATTTGACACAAGCAACCACACAGAACATAAAGCACTTCCGCACTTTACCTCATATGAACCTCAAAAAATGAGTTAACACGTTTGCGCCGTAGTGTATTTTAGAAGTCTTTCTTTACAGCTGTAACCATTTTTTCCAATCATTTAAAATAAGCTACTTCGTGTACCACCGGTGATACACGCCGGCCCCAGAGAATAACCGTCGTGTACCACCGGTGGTACACGTCGGCGCGAACGTGTTAATTCGGCTAATATTGTATCAATTTTCACAGATTCATGTTTTACGTTCTAGTGTAGCCTAAATACCGTGCGTTCAGAAATGATTGTAGATCGTTTGAATTTGGCGCGCTATAGATTATTTTTTAAGGTTGGTATAAATACAATAATGTTAATCATATCTCATAGGCGTGTCATGGAAAATATTGAAAGCTGTCATAAATTGTCAAAAAACCGTAAGACAAAGGTATTTTATTGAATTTATTGACCAATGCCATTGCAATTGATATCCGATCTCCAATAATTATGAGTATATGTGCATATACACTTAATACTGAAAAGGATACATCATGAATAAATCCGGCTACGCCACTGATATGCAAGATACGTCGTAGGTAATTCACAGGTAACAATATTGACCATCGAAAATCACTAAATTACGAGCGCGCCAAATTCAAACGATCTACAATCATTTCTGAACGCACGGTAGAACAAAAGTTCGTCTTATATTCTGGATCTTTAACCAGGAAAACATGCTTTTGTACGAACGAATCTCTTTGAAGCGAAAATCTGCTGTTATCGATCGATCTTTTTTTACTTTATGGAGTCGAGCGAAGGTTTTCAGACATCAAAGATTGCCAAATGAGGATCGACCTTTTGAAAGTTTCTACTTTATTAAGTCCGATAACGTATGTTTAAGAAATTTATTTTTATTGAACTTTAAGGACAAAAAAAATTGTTATTGAAGACTTTCATTCTGAATGAAAAGCACTTAAAAATCTTTTAAATTTCGTATAATAGTTGCAAAGTTAATATCGTTAACTCATAATCGGTAATAAACTCATCCTTTTATAAACTCTTCCTATTTAATTAATTGATTTACAACTACGATCTTTTAAATAACTCTTCAGTATATCAAATAACATTAATATAAAGTACAAAGTCATATAACTATATACAAAGAAAACCACATTAAATAAATTGAAATTGTACTGAATAAATTAGTGATCTGTTTCATTATGTCAGTAGAATGTGAATAGTTCTTGAACTCACTTCGTAGTGAATTAACGAAGTACTGCTGAATAGTTAAGGAATGATTTCAACCCTAACATCATCTTACCAAATCTTTGTTCTCGAAGTAGGTAAGTTTTAGAAGCCATGTCATTCACAACTGTAAATTAGAATAGTTAAGTTACACTGTTTCACCTCTCTCGGTTCGCAAGTATAAATTCTTAATGTTGCCTTAAAGTTGAGCTTAATTTTAATTAAAAACTTAACACAACTGATATCCTTTAATGTTGGAAATCCTCTTCATTCAATAAGGATTAATAAACCATTTTTTGATAGTTTAATATTTCTATTTTCCGACCCCTCACTGTTTGTTAATTAGATATAATAAGAAGGGAACACCAACGAAATTAACAACGAACAGGTTCGGTCCTGAAAGCTTGCACTAGTATATCTCCCCGCGGTTGCAAAACTACGCTCTGCCATTTATTTGCAGTAAACAAAGGTCGCGCTTTTCAAGCTCCGCTCTCCGGCTAAATTCAGGAAACTATTTTACAGTAACCGCGCGGATATTTCATGTGGGTTTTCAAAGTATGACGGCGGGAATGCCAACCCGAAAATTAATTTAGTATATACATTAATTGGGTTAATTATAAACTAGAAAAGCTTATTATTATAAGCTTTGTGCTTTAATATCCAATGTTTATTAAATGAATAAATAATTTCTATAGATTTGTGTGTACTAAATCCCACCTAACTGATTTCGACAATAATTAATCATCAGAGACAGTATTAAAGATCAACAATCACATTAATTAATTTATAATTAAAACAGCAAAAATTAGAATTAAACTGAATTAAAAAACTCCGAAACTTTTATTAAATTAAATGGTTAAGAAGGTTAAATTTATATTATCAAATGGTAACTTCGAATCTTGCAACTAACCATCGATATAATCTATTATTATAGAATTATCTTGTATAAAGCTGGTTCAATTACCTTATGATGATCTCATTGTTTACTAACATTATTGCATAAATTAAGCTCATTATCTTCCATAATACTATCCATATATCCATTATGGTTAATATATCGTTAATATTGAATCACCTAAAACTTTAAACTTGTATATTCCACTAAATTGAAAGTATGAATCAAAAGTTTTTAATTTCTGCTCTTAGGCTTCGTATTTAAATTCTTTTTAAACTTCTAATTGCCGGATGTTATCTGTAATTAAAATCGCCGGTTTAACTGCACGCGAAACCGAAATGGCCCTTAGGCAATTTGGTTTAGAGATAGTTATGTTCTCACTTTAGCAATAAACGGTTGAGTGACTTGCATAACTTTCCTCGCTTTAAATCTGGAAGTAATATCAAAGGCTAAGACGGCTTCAGAGGTGGAATGCACCACTTTGTTGGTTTACCCTCGACCCTTAGAATTTAACAGATTACGGTTGCTGTCTCCAGACGATATTTACTTTATGGAGAATTACTTGAACTTATCCTTTCCGTAAACAAGAAATAAATTAAATTTTATTTTATAAGAGAAATATCATTTTATTTGATAATATACCATTAAATAAATAAAAAGTACAATTTCATATTTTAATATTGTGGTTTTTCTTTGTACAAAATCTTTTTCTTCATAAAAGGTTCTTGTAGTAAACAAAAAGTTTCTACATTTCAATGGTTTTGTTCTTCCCGTTTAATCCACTTGAAATTGGATTAGACGATCAAGCTCAAAAGATCCAATCTCGATGGAGGAACAAGAAACTTTTTAACAAACGGCTTCTTAACTTCCTAGTCTCGGTAATGAGCGCATCGGTAAATAATCTCCTTACATTCGGGTTCAATCGTTATTCGGGAAGCAACGTTGGAGGCCGAAACCGCAGGAGTTCTGGTAATCCTTGCTAACCAGACCAAATCGAGCTTTCGCGCTCGGCATATTGATGCAGCAGGAATGCGGCCCAAGTGTAATCCCATTTCTGGGACGATTCCATATTCAGCCGGGGTCGACCTTCGAGCTAAGAAATTGCGAGATTCCGGGACTATTGAAAGATGAACCTGGTCGACATAGGGCTCGCCTTTATCGCCCAGCTTTACTGCCGGACTTTCTACCGAAAGCTTTTTCCGCTTCCACGCTTTTACCTGACACAAAGTGTGCTTACTTTTTACGCGTTTTTGATATTTTCGTTATTTGAACTGAAAATGCGGAAGTATGGTACAAAATGGAAAACGCTGTTTATATCGACAGATCTTGTGTATACGAAATTCGTTTCTATGAAAAATAAAGGGCGTGTTGTTTAAAAAGGAAGGGAGAGATATTATCAATTCAATATAAGTTCAGTAATCAAGAAAAATTTTAAATTAAATTTAAAAATTTAAAACTTAAATTAAACAAATACATTTATATGGGCGTATATGATTTAAACCCAACACAACATTAAATAGGTAAAACGCATAAACACAATTTTCAAAGAAGCTTTAACAAGCTAATTGCATTCTACTGTTCGAATGAGAGAGGATGTAATTTTACTAATGGTTCCCACAAATTCGTTGATATCGCGGATATAATTATACTAAAAGCTGTTAAATCTCATCCAAACTTCGAAAGCTGTAATAGCACTAAAATTATTCCGTACTCTAAAAAGTTTCATTAACAAACATCAAATCGGGAACTAATTATATTGGTAGAGGAAAACCGTCCATTACTAGATCATTTACAAATGCCTATTGAACGGAATCTCCTCATTTATCCGTAATACGATGGATACTAACTGTTCGAAATCAAGCCGCATTTATTTACTCTGTTTGGACCAATGGGCAATGGAAGATTGAAAGCACGGGAACACAGGGCTGCCAACCTACGGCCTGAACAATAAATAGAGCGGCATCCGAGCAATTCCGAATAATTATTAGCCAACCCGCAGCCGATTAATATGGTTCGAACGGCTGATATTTACCGTACTGTTCCGGATACGCCTCCCCGCATTGTGTTCCGGGATTAAAAACGACCCGTTTGTTTGGTAATGCGCATTTTCATTCGAATTAACCGCTGGCGGTATGTCGGATAAATTCGGATAAAATCCCCGGGATGTTCTGCGGTTGCAAAATATCACTTGACGTGACGTGTGTACACGAATATCAAGTTATTGAATTGAAAACAAATGTTTGGGAAATAGCTTTTTTGAAACTAACTAAAAGACCTGAACAGATGTGCTTTTGAGTGAACTGTTAAACCTCGTTTAAAGCTTTCCGTTAAATCGATAGTGAATTGCGGAAGATATGTTTGGAAAGTTCCGGAGATGAAGGTCAATCTATGTGTTTGAATGACCCTTTTCCACACATTCGCAGAAATCGTCCCGATAAAATTAGCCAACATTTATAACTTTGAACTTGTCACGTACAATTTGCAACAGGTTGAGGAAATCATCCAAGTGAAAATTATAACTAAATTACCTAAAATCTAACTTCACCGAGCTTCATTTTCCACCCTTTGGAATATTATACTATATAAAATTTAAATAGTTGTTGATTTTTTTATGAGATAATATAAAACAGTTAAAAAAAAATAACATTCTGCTTTTGAACGAGGTTTTATTAAATAACAAAATTGTTGGTTTTTGTGACATTTTTTTTAGAGGAGATTAACTCATTTTATAAAACAGTTCGTAATAAATAAAAAAGTCGTTTTTTTATAAACACGCTTTTATTAAAAAAATAATAGTAAATAGTACAAGAAATAACATACATGGAAAATGTAATTTCGTTTAAGTTTGTACAAAGAATGTCACCTCATATTAATAAGTTGCCTGATATTTCCGAGTTTAATTGATCAAATTACACGAGAGACACATGATTGCACAACATCCTCTAACCGTATATTTACCTGGAAAACGACACAACGGGACAAACACCAACTGGGAAAACCGGGTCGGGAAAATTTAATAATACTACACCGACACGGACATCGTCGAAACTGTAATTACATGTTAAAACTTGACTTCAACAACCGGTGAATTGTTACCAATGGTCAAAAATCACTTTACGAGTGATGCTGTAAACCTATCAGAGATTTTTTCTAATCGGATTATTTTATAATTTTTAACAATTTTCAATATAAATTAAAGTTGTGCTATAAAAATTTAATTTCTTTCATGGGCATTAAAGCGAACCAGTCTTTTTGGATCATTTTGGGTTGTTGGTTTCAAAAATGTTTTCTAAGGAAGGGAAATTTTCATGTCATAAAAGAACCAGCAAAGACAAAATACTGGAATAACAAATGTGACAAAAATTTGAAAATATACAGACTGTCCCGTTTTGATTGTCCAATTCTTTATTGGTACATTCCTTAGTTAAAAATAAGTAAAAAAATTCTAACGAATATGGGTTTAAAAGTGATTTGTTTTTGAGATATTGGAAGTTTAATTCCATACATTTGCCTGTTACAAACATAATCGAAGTGTTTTTATTAAAATAAATTGTTAACTTGTTACGATGGATTTGATGAATTGTCATTATTATGTAATAATTCAGATTATTCGGCTAATTCAGATTATTACGGGTTGAATTTAAAGGTCTTTTTTTAAATTAAATTTTAGCTTTATCTTTGGGGTTTTCACTTGAGGGAAGGTAAAGCGACTCTATCCCTGTAAAAAGTAATAAATTGTAAGCAATAAAAATGTCATTTTTTAAAAAGTGCCTGTTGGCAGGTAGAAGAGTTTAACTAAGGGTTGTTTTTGGAAATTGTTAAACTTGAGTCAGCCGAACCTTTGAATAGATTTGTCTGACGTACATGAAAGAATTTTACTTAGTGGAAAGAAACGCCTAAAAATATCTCCCACCACGTTTCTAACCGACTTTACTTAAGGGAGAGCTGACACCCGAATCGCTCTCTCTTCCCGGGGTTCTTTTCGAGTAAAGAAGAATTTCTTCTTCGCGATAATGTGTTGGATATGCTCTTTGAGAAGCTATTCAACACATCGACGGTTTTTCGCAGGTTCAGATTTCGCGTCCGAGTTTGAGTGTTCCTCGGCGGGTATGTCCGCATGATAGACTTGCGCGTGCCCCATCCGGAGTTTGTCTCCGTCATGGTAATTTCACCATCTTCGAGGGCGCAAACTGAGGGCATAACCGCAAACCAAATGAGTTTTGTGGTTGAGGAAAAAGGGGTGAGTTTTCTGAGCCTGAGTAAACGTTTACTATTAGACAAATCTCTCCGGTTAATAATTATTGAGTTATAATTATTCGCATAGCTATCCTCTTCAAATTAAAGTATAAAGTTTTGCATTTTCTTAATAAACTTTTAAAGCTAGATTTGTGTTTTCATTCAATAAAGATTAATATCCCTTTTTGCTGAATCTAATTAATTAAAGTTTTTGATAATAAAAATAAAGTAGTTTTTTTTATATCATTTTTCTACCCTGCAACCGTTTAGCATTTCGAATCAGAGCCTTAGCGCAAGAATCCACGGATTTTCCGGAAGGTTTTCCCGGGTAAAAACCTTGCCCTGGTGGCGGCTACGTTACCCCGTTCATTTTAACAATGACGGTACAGCGATTGGGTTAATTATTTAAATATTGAACCCCCAAGCATTACAATTAAATTATATTGATTAGGTACAAAGGTTTATCGTAACCATCGCAACTATCTTAATAACTTAATTTATTAATTAAAATTAATAATTAATTAACTTAATAATTCACTGTAATTATGTTAATAATGGGTCAACATAAGAAATCAAAACTTTGAATACCTCGAAAACAAAACACTTTCGAACCTATGTTCATTAGAACTTTTCTACTTATTTTTAGTCAGATAATATGCCAGTAAAGAGTAAAACAATCAAAACGGCACACCACACATTTCAGACATCTTAACATTCAACAGAAAATAATTTTAATCAAGATGTCAAAAATGCAACGAATTTTTATCAATTTTCAAAGTGTCATCATTTTGTTTAAAAAAAATTATTATATTTTCATTAACTTTTGAACAAAACGTGTTAAGTCCTTGAACTTTGTTCAATGGAAGTTACTAGATTTTATAAAAGTATGCCCAAAAGTTACTAAATTTGAGTAAACCGTTTAAGAAAGTCACCAGATTTATATCAATTTGCAATAAAGTAGCTAAATTTAATCAAATTATCCAAAAACATTATGGAATTTTTATTAATTTTTGACGAAATGTATTAAATCTTGCAAATATAAAGGTTCTTCAATGATCTGGAATAATCTAGCAAATCAAAAAAAAAAATAAAGAGAAAAATGACAAATCTTTCAACTTTCAACGACAAAGAAAAAATATTCAAATACCATTTTGAAAACAAATACCGTGAAATCTCCCTGGGGCGGGCACCAACGGAACCGACCGAAAGAGTCCGTTCAAGAGGGGTGTCCGCCTAAGAGAAACACGAAGTAAATATTGTTTTTTAAATGAAAACTATGATTAAAAAACTTTGTTTTTTAAAATAAACAAAAAACCAAGATTTATTAAGTAAAATTAAGAGTACACTTAAGTCTGTTTTTACACGGTAGATTGGTTCCAGAAGAAGCCGTGTAAAAAAAAACCGTGTAAAAAAAGACATTGATCTTATACAAAAATGGGTGATTTGTTCCTAATCTCTAAAACCTATTAAAATTAGTGAAAAACAAGAATTTTTAAGAACAAGAATTCATGTTTATTTTATTAAATCAAATATATAATGCTTATTTTCACAAGCATAGTAATTAATGATAAAAAAGATATGCACTCTAATCTTAAAAGTAATATAAATTAAATGTATGGCAAGTTCAGGAACTAAAAAACTATGTTGTGAACGAAAAGAATAGGTTATTCAATTTTTAAGGTAAAAAATAAAATAAAATAGAATAAGTGATAATCATAAATACAACATAAATTTAATTGCTGTCGTCATCAGTTATTCGCATTCGCTTGCTTCGAACGCGTATACATTCACTATCATCGCTGGAATAATTTTGAACTGGACTTTCTCTTGCTCGTTCGGCATCTACATTTTGAAAAATGAACTCTGTTATGAGCCGTTGTTCGCCAATTCTTGCTACCTCTTTGTATAATTCCTTGTAACGAGCCATACAAGAATTCAGCTCACGTTGGAATTGTGCAGCTCTTTCGACATTGGGATCATTTTTGACGAAATGGTGTCCTAATTTATTTGCAAGTTGAAGCCCTTCTTGAATTAAATTTTCAGTTAATTTTACAGGTTCTTCACTATCACTGCTTTCTATAACATCAGCATTCTGTGAGGCAAAATGTAATATTTCGTCTTCGCTAAGAACTTTATCAATCATCAGTTCATCAATGTCATCAGATACCAAGTCATCAAAACCCTCCCCACCAACTGCGTGTGCTAAAGCAATTATATTGGGATATTCGTTTGTATTTTTCTCCACAGGATTTTTACTTTTTACACATTCTGGCCAAATTGCTCTCCAACATCCGTTTAAGGTTGGTGGTCGTAAATCTGACAATGCTAAAGCAGCATGTGTAACGCAATCTTTGATAGAAAACTTTTTCCAGGCATCAATTACTGTTAGAGTTTTATCCCTATCCAAAGTGTCCAAAATGTACTGGAATGTTCGTTTGATATAATAAGTTTTGAATGTTGCGATAATTCCTTGGTCCAGTGGTTGGATTAGGGATGTGGTATTTGGTGGCAGGAACAAAACTTGTACATTTTCGTGTTCCAACTGAGGATGCCCGGGTGCATTGTCTACCAACAGAAGAACTTTAAATTCTAAGCCCTTTTCATTCAAATATTTTCTAGTTTCTGGCACAAAATATTTAATGAACCATTCTGTGAAAACTGTAGTCGTCACCCATGCTTTTTTATTGGCCATCCAATTAACCGGCAATGTATCAAAATCGACACCTTTCATTGCTCGAGGCTTTAATGCACGATTGATAAGCAGGGGCTTTAACATCCGATCTCCAGAAGCGTTACTGCACAATAAAAATGTGACTCGATCTTTTTCAACTTTAAAACCCCCAGCACTTTTTTGCGATTTGGCCACATATGTTCTTCTCGGCATTTTTTTCCAAAAAAGACCGGTTTCGTCAGCGTTAAAAACCTGATCTGGACTGTATCCACCATCCGCTATTATTTTTTTAAGTTTTAGTTGGTATTCTTCGGCGGCTTTCTGATCTCCAGAAGCAATCTCGCCCTTGATTTTTATGTTATGAAGCGCATGCCTATGGAGAAATCCCCTCATCCAACCTGTGCTTGCAGAAAATACGTAGCTCTTCTCAGCAGTTGTTTGTGTGGATGTAGACGGTTGTTCGTCTTTTATCATTTTATAGAACCTTAATGCTTGCTGTTTGATATTGTTTCCGTCTACGGGAATTCTTTTTTGGGCATTTTCCTCCAGCCATATTATGAGTGCTTTTTCCATTTTTTCTTTAACAGCATCTCTAGTGTATGATGAAGACTTAACAGATAGGTTCGTTCCAGAAATCGCCGATTGCCTAATTGCAATTTCATTTTTCTTTATAGTTCTTATTGTGGCTTCATTTAAACCGAACGTTTTACCAAGAGCAGTTGAGCCTTCTCCATTTCGAAGGCGATCTAAAATTTTAATCTTGGTTTCCAAAGAAATTGCCTTCCGTTTTAGTTTTATACCTGACATTTCCTTTTAGGGATACATAAAATATTTAACAAAATTAAAAAACATAAATAACTGAATAAATACAAAAGTATTTTTTGGCTTACCTTTTATCTTAATGCGTTAAAATTAAATTTAATGGAAAATCAAATTTGCCTGCAAAAAATTTCTTTACCAAACACGTCTTATTGCATTGACAGTTCACAAAATATTAACACGTTTCAATTGCTCTGACCAGTAAATTTTATTGTATGCACATAAAGGGAATTCCCCTAAATTAGTGCTATTCACATTTGATTTGACCAGTAAAAATTGTTTGTACGCACTAAAGGGGAATTCACTTAAATCTTTAAGCTAGTGTTCGCAAACTATCGATACTATCGATGGTTTCAGACTTTTTTCTTTCATAAACACTTTTTTGTGATATGAACATACTTCGCAAAAATTAAATTTGACAAAAAAAATTTAAGTACATAAAATTTCAAATCGTGCTAAATGGAATAAAATCGTGTAAAAAAATTAAAAATATTCAATTTTCAAACCGTGTTATATCAAAACCGTGTACAAAAAGACCGTGTAAAAACAGACTTAGGTGTATTCTTGTCCAGAAAACGTATTTCTAATTTGGAAAGCAGCTCCAAAGACCCTACATCTCCGTGACTTTCAGCAAAACATTTAAGCTGATTGGTTAGGGTAATAGCTTCACCATAATTTTTGATATCCTCCGCTGGAACTGGTGCCTCATCGACGTCAGAATCTTCGGACAGTTGTTCGACTTCTGGATTTTCGATTTCTTGTCCTAAATCTGGATCTTCAACATATAAATTTTCATCCATTTTCAAAAAATCGTTAAGGTTTTCGTTGTCAGTCAATTCCAACAATTTTTTATTTTTGATGATGTCTGTAAGTTTATTAAGTGATAAGTCATCTTCTAAATCAGATATCAAAGCCTCATTTAGCTGGTTTTCGCTTTGCATATTGCCGTGCTTAAATCCTGCTTTAGGGAGCAATTTTTAACTGTTTCCTTGGTTGCTTGAGCCCAAGCGGTTTTTGCAAAGTACAATACATCCGCATATATTTTTCTGCATAGACGTCAAACTAGTATAAAACCCCGTATGTATTACCGAAAAAATGAGAACGTTTAAATTTCAGTGTACACGGGGAAGTCCCTCATTCAAGCTAAGCAGAAAGGCACGGGAGAGGTTGCGATTGTACCTTGCAAATATTGAAGTCGCCAAACACCGGTTAAAGGGAAAATCTTGTATTAAAGGGAGACAGCCAAGTCGGCGCGCGGCGAGATTGTCCGTTTAAGAAAACATCTTCTAGTGTCCGCGTCCGTTCAAGAGAATATCCGTCCAAGAGAGAGTTAACACAATGCAAATTATATGAGAGTCGGTCCGTTCCATGAGAAACTGTCCATCCAAGGGGGGTGTCCGTTCAAGGGGGGTGTCCGCGAAGGGGAATTTCACTGTATTAGTTTTTTTTTTCTCAAGTTAAGAGAAAACAACATCATTCATCTACAGAATGGCCTCATAAATGTAGAAAAATTGGGTCACTATAGAAAGGATATCGTTGATGTTCGATTTGAATAGAAACCCACTATTATCCGCACAGTAAATTGTAAATTGGCAACTATTACGGGATGCAATTGCAGAACACCGGGGCGGTAAATTGCAAGTGGTTTGGTGCGCATGTGGTCAGTAAGACCCCTCAAACGGGGCCACTTACGGGGCTCAGATGTGGCCCGCGCTAAGTGGTGTATTTAAATTCAGCAACTGCCTTCCGGTCAATGCCGAGGAAGACGCCCGTGAATTTGTGCGCGGCATAGTTACGTGTGCTGAATCCGGAACCCGTATAATCGGCCCTAAGTACACAGATGAGATGGCCTCACTGTAATGGAAAACTCGGATGGAAATTCGAGCGAAAGTATTCCACGAAAATGGGCCTCCATATGATAAAATTGAATTATTTACGTCGAAACACATTTTCAAGCTTGTATTTTCCTAAATCATCATAAGGAAACATAAAAAAATTAAATAATTTAGTACTGTTAAGAGAATTAGGTTTATCTTCAATACCCTCTAATCGCGACCATTAAGAAAGACATTAACCCGGCGGTTTTGAGGCTAGTTTATCGCCACCTACATAACCTCTTCCTTCATTCACTTAACTCCCACGGATCTAGGTGATTCACTGAGTATTTAGGACCTTGCTGGGATTAACCCATTATTGAGAGATAACGTAACCGTTCGAGGAAAGTAGAGCGTTAACGACGAAAACTAATTGTTACGTTATCATTTAGGATTAAAAGCAATCGCCAAATGCAACTATAAATTTCATTCAAAACGTTTAACACACGTAATAAATAAACCGACAATGAGAGGAAAATAAACACACAAAGCAAAAAGTATTAATTAATTTACCGGCTCCTCCACCATTTTGTAATAGATTTTTATTTACTACAATTTATATCGAACACATAAAATCTCTAATTAACAAAACCATTTAATACCCTTCTAGGGTAAATATTGTGATTTACTGCCCTTGTTATACAAACAAACGAGCAATTAAAGCAACATAAACACGTTATTATAGGCTTGAAACAATAAAGATTGTTGCCACAGTTGAATCGTTTGTTATTTTAATGACTCTCGTAGCGACCGGGACTTTATCAAGGACTTCAAGAGGTAAGATTTCTTATATTTCCCCCGGAAAAATAATAGAGCGCTTATTTGCAAACTGTAAAAATATTTAAAGAAATATTCAAAGTGTTGTTGTTGCATTTCGACATAAATTTAAGAAATCGAGGATGTTTTATTAAATTTCTCTTATTTGAGCATCTGTTCTAAGAAGTTCGGAAGAGCGTAAAACGTTTCACTGATATAAAGAAAAATTTTAAAACCAGCAATTCTACCTTGTTATTAAATTTTATGCTTGGGTGGTTTTCTCTTAGTTCCTTTATCCGCCTTTTAAACGAAATTCTTAAAGAAAAGAGAGTAACAAAAAAAAAGAGAAAGAATTTCTAATATTTTCGTTTATAAAAAAATAATTTAACGGTGAGAATAAAATTATATTTTTTAAAAAGAAGAAATTTATTATTTTAAAAGAAGTATCGAATCACCACCTCTAGTTATTGAAATTAAATTGAACGGCACGTACAAATAATAAATCCGCTTACAAACTATGTAAGCAAACAATGACAAAACGTGTATTTTGTACAAATCACGCCCTGTTTGTCGACAGGACGTTTGTCTATTTACAGAGTCTGGTTCTGCCGATATTTGACTGCGATGTTTACTCTCAGATATTGGCCACCAAACCCGCTTCACAATATTAAAATCGAAAGTACCCAAACCGAATAAAAATTTAAAAAGAAAAACACAAACATACGTAATACAGATGAATTAAGTTTATTTACTAAAAATAAATATATCTATTAAGATAAAATATATATAATTGGAACGTATGACAATTGTAGAATTCAATTAAATGGTCGATAATCAGGGTAATAAAACCCCAGCTTAACTAGTTAGTAAAGTGTCAAACGGTTTAACCGTATCACGTGCTCTTTTCCATCTCCCTAACTAAATTGGAATAGTTCAACTTGCCAGAGACAAACCATCGACGTTGAATCACTTTGTAGCGGGGAAATTTTAGAAATAACTTGAACTGCACCACCCTTGTTACCTCAAACTATTTCAATTGCATGTATTTGTATCATTTACTTTTATAAAATTACCAATTAAATGATTTCTATTGTATTGTAATAATTAAATTAATCTTCTAAACAATCAGATCGAACATTGACAATAAATAATACTGGTATATAATAAATTAATCTTGAAGAAGTTAGACATTAATGAAGTTAAATTAAAGCAGGGTAAGGAATTACCTCGGAAGAAATTTAAACTGACAGTTTATATTCGCCACAGCACGATTACGAAACTAGCTGTAAGCGAAAATTACAACTCTGAAAGAACAAAACGTTCTTACTTCTTGAGAAAATTGAAATTTATTAAAATAGTTTTTAAACTAGAATCGAACTGATAAAAATTTTAATACCTTTTTAATGTAGTTTAATATTTTAAGTGTTTTTGTGGTACTATGAAGATTATACATTATAGAAATGCTATTAATAAAAATTTATTAACAATGAGTTCTTAATTCTAAATGATCAGTTCGAACATTAATAATAAATAATTTTAGTAGTTGTAATGAAAATAAATTAATCTTAAAGTTGGACATTAATGAAGTTAAATTAAAGCAGGGTAAGAAATTACGTCGGAAGAAATTAAAACTGACGGTTTATATTCGCCAAGGCACGACTACAAAACTAGCTGTTAACGAAAATTACTACTCTGGAAGAACAACACGTTCTTACTCCTTGAAAAGGTGGAGATTTACTGAAAAAGTTGTTAAAGTAGAGTTGAGGTGAAATAATGAAAATGATGTAATTAACCAACGAAATTAACATCACCTTTTTTAAAATAATACTATCTAATGAAGGTTTTAGATCAATATAAACATAATTTAACAAAAGGAGGTACATAAGATGTCATGTTTTTTTTTATAAAAGAGCCACTTCTGTAATGTGAAAGAAAAATTGTCACTTTTATATATCTATCGCAATCAAAACGATCATATCCCGATATATCTCCGAGGCCAGAAACAGATTCTTAGATTTATAACGGACGTTCCGGAACCCTACTTTTTGTAAGATCCATCCTCGATGTACGTAATAAAAAGCGTGGGGTTGCGCGAGAAAAATTGCCCAATTTCGCCGGAGCTTTAATACAGTCGCTTGCGAAGCTTTCGAACCACCACTCCTTGGTTTAAAACAGATGTCCCCGGCTAGAGGTTACCGCTGACAAATCGCTAAGCTTTGTTTAATTTGTTTAGAAAATATGTGTGTCGAACTTGGAACTTTGAGAACGTAAGCCGGGTAGCTCGGTAAACGCTATTTTTCAAGCTAAGGGAAAATGTTCGTCGGTTACAGTTACAGTCCTAATGATTGTTTCATTGGAATCTGAACGCAAAATCTGTTTTACTCAAACCTACTTCTAAAGAGAACGAAAAAGTATCTTTAGAAATTAGAAAGGAAAAGAAATTTTAAAACTAATGAACAAATATGTAAAGGTACTTTATTTAAAATTGCCAACGAAAGGGTTATTTAATGAAAAAATTGTAGAAGAAAATTAAAATTAAAATTTAATTTAGTTTAAGTTTCCAACAAATTTTAGTTTTATTTAGCAATCTAGAAAATGTATTTTAAAGCTGCGTGCTATACGAGTCTTAAAACTTCAAATTATTTTCACACGAAAGAAGCGGATAATGATACATAAAAGTGGTTGTAAAAGAAACGTGATACTTGTAATAAGTGTTAAACGATCTTATCGCGAAACATATTTGTGTATAACACTGGTAAAAACTTAAAGCTAAAATATCAATTTAAATCATATAAGTTTGGACCGTTTATAAAAATCTTTGTTGTTAACCAATTTGTTATATGTTACATGCACTTGAGGGAGAAATAAACTTGTACAGCAAAATATTTGGCTATGTGATTTGGACTACTTTGAAAGTCATAGTTTAATAAATAATAAACTAAATTATGAAATATCATATCGATACCTTATTTTGAAAGCCTCGTAAATCCATATCAACTAATTTTACAAGAGCAACAAAAAACTCTTTTTTGTAAAGTACTATTGGAATTTTGGCATGAATGTATGTTTCAAAATACTATTTCACTTGCAAATTTCATTTGTCGATGCAAAATTAAAATAATTTTGTTTCTGAAGGGTTTTACCACAACTTACGACCTTATGGCAACGAAATATGCCCGCATGCCAAGTGTTAAGTAATGAACATCATACGGTTTAGGCAACTTTCGAGCTTTCTGACAATGTACGGCATACTCTGCAGGAATGTTAATCTTACGATTTTTGACCCTTCTTTCAATACACGCATGCATGCTGTCTACCTCCACTTGCGTGTGACCTTTCTCTAAGTACTTTTGTATAATGTATATATTTTTTTTATATAACAAAATTCAAAAGTGCGTTACATAAAGTAGAGTTTTTATTTTGGTAGCCACAATTGTCGCTATAAAGAATGACTTCTTCTCCAATTTCTATTTCCTGGTTCAAAATGAAATTGTAAATAATGCTGGCAAATTCTGAAGCAGATATAGCACCTCCCCCTCATGCCATATGAAACAAAATCCGTAATGATTCTTCATATTATAAAGAGTAAAGTTATGAACACATAGTTTGCGTTTGTAATATAAGGAAGAAACCGTCAAATGTGGGGACAGTAACACCTTCTGTAAATCCATACAATAAACATATTTGGCTTCTGCTTTGTCCTTTTCCTTTTCTTTCCTACAAGCTTCTTTACTTTGCCGGTGTTTTAAATAATCTTTCTCTTCAGAAAGATTTCTCATTTTAAAGCTAGTGCAAACATCGCACTGATCTTTTTTAGGTACATACAAACTTAGATTCAGTTTCTCAAACACCGATGCAAAAGTTTTTATAGAAATTATTCTAATTTCTGGATTTAGATCTTTGGCAAATTTTTGGTATTTCAGGAAAAGCTCAGCCTTAGACTGCCAAATAGGTTCCAGATACAATTTGTTACTTCTTGAACAAATCTCTCTTTCAACAAAAAAAATGAAGTTACGAGGTGTTCGGTTTCTAGATAATGAAGAAATTCTTACGAGGTTTACAAATTTGTTTATAGATAGCGTAATATTGATATATAATTCTCGAGATTTTCACAGCACTTACAAGATGTGGGTTTTCGCAAGATATTCCAAAAAACTCAATTTCGCAAAAAGTGAAGTTACGAGGATTTCAAAGTAAGGTAACGATATGCCATAGGAAGACGAATGCCATACGTAATAAATCTTAACCTATACAAAACAAGATTAACCTAAACAAGTTCAATTTACAATTTATAAAAATATTGAGCGTTCATAAATCATTGCAAGTTGTTTGAATTTAGCGCACTATAGATTAATTTTTAAGGTTGGTATAAAGAAAATAGCGTTAATCATATCTCATAAACGTATCATGAAAAATATATGATTAGAAGAGATTTCTTTGAGGTAAATCATAGGTTAATAAATTTATTCAATTCGTTACGTAATTAGTTAGTGGTTGATATTTTATTGGCTTTATAGACATGTGTTATTTTAATTTTATATCCGATATCCAATAATTATAAATGTGTCCACAAGCTCCCTCAATCCTGAAAAGAAAATAAATGCCTACACGCCACTGATGTCAAAGATAGGATTTAGACATTTCAGAGGTAACAATGTGAAACATCAGAAATCACCAAATAACAACAAGCTCGCCAAATTTAACCTTCTGACGAGCATCCCGCGATTTCCGCGTGCAGTATTTTCGATTTTCTTATTTCTTCGAAAGTAGTCCTGCATTTGTGAACAATTTTTTGTCAAATGGTTATTGTGTAACTGTAGATAATTGGTACGTGTCTCCTGAGCTTGCGGATACTCTAATAAAGAAGCAAACAGATACTTATGGGACAGTAAACAGTAGAGGAAAGGACTTTTGAGGTATGTCTCTAAAAAGGAAAGGTTTTCAAAAGGAAAACTACAAAAGGGAGAAATTCAGGCATTTCAGCGGGGTAATGGTATGGCTCTAAAGTGGCAAGATAAGAAATCAGTTTGCCTTCTAAGCACAATACATGATGCAACAAGCAAAACAGTGAGATAGAAATGTGGAAAAGAAGTTATAAAACCCAAAGTTCTTTGTGATTACAATAATACTATGGGGGGAGTTGATCATTCTGATCAGGAAATGTCATACTACCCTTGTACTAGAAAGCAACAACATAAATACTATAAGAAAATTTTTCGACATTTTATTGATAAAGCTGTTTGGAACTCCTACATTATATAACTCCAAAATTTCGCAAAATACAATTAATTTGATAGAATACCGCATGCAGCTGGTGGAAAATCATATTGAAAAATATTCGGGTTTAAGTTTTCAAACTCCAAAAGGAAGACCAAGCACAACTCCTAATCCACTCAGGCTTACAGCTCGCCATTTTGCTAGCCACATTCCACCAAATGATGTAAAAGAGGTTCCCAGACGACAATATGTTATTTGCTGCTCAAAGAGAAATCAAAATGGTAAAAGAGTGAGAAAAGAAACCAGAATTTGTTGTAAGGATTGCGAAATTGGACTTTGTTTGAAGCCATGCTTCGAAATATACCACACAAAAAAATATTTTTGATTATAATTATATATTAATGACTACACAGGCCGACAAAATTTCATGAAAGGTGAGACCCATAGATCAAATAACACTTTCCTACAAGGTTTTGACACACTGAATTCAAATATGACGTCAGAATTGCTCAATCACCTCAGGTTTTCAAGATATTCTAACCTATAGAAGCAGAAAACAAGAATTTTCAAATTCTTGTTTCCAGCTAGATCATAGGTTCTATGGCTTTTAGATTGATTGGCTTCGCAGTCTGTACTAATTAATCGAAATAAATATGGAAAGTGGAAATTTCAAAACGGCGAATTTAGTATACCAGAATTTATAGTTGTTTATATTACCACCTTTAACAAACCTAAAGCAACTAAACTTTAACTTTTTGTTTTTTTCCTTTTTAGAAGAATAAAATTACTTTGCCTTATGAAATCGTCTTCTCTTCAATTCAAATGAACGTTGCAGCCACTTGTGCTTATAACTTATGGAATTATCTTCCCTTTTCAAAGCCCAACAATAGTCGGCCATCATTTTTTCATCCCATCTATCTTGATAATGTCGGTCTTTTTCTTTAAAGCCTCGATGAAAATGTTCGCCTATCTCTTCGCTATATACTCCAACATTTTCCGGGAAATAGTCCAAATGGGAATATAGAAAATGTAATTTCATGCTCATTAAACAACCTAAACGCTTAAAATTTTGCAACATGTTTGTCACAATACTTTTAAATTTTGGAACACGATGGTTGTCTAAAAAATTGTGTACAACATCTTTAAAAGCCAACCAAGCATTTTTTTCAATAGATGTCACAACTTTTATAAAATCATCATCTTCCATGAGTTTTCTTATATCAAGTCCAACACAAAATCCTTCCGTAATTTTAGCAAAAGTTTGATTGAATATATTTGAAACACGGTCTTTCTCTATTTAAAACTTTTACAAATTGTTTCATTAACCCCAGCTTAATATGAAGTGGGGGTAGTAAGATGCGCTTTATATCAACAAGTTTTTCTTGTACGACGTTATGATAGCCAACGTTCCATTCTAATCTTTCTGGCCATATATCATTTATTCAATGCTGATCTCTTGCACGACTGTTCCACAGGCAAAGAAAGTAGGGATTTTTAGTATTTCCCAATTTTAAGTCAAGAAGAATATTTATCATTTTAAAATCACCACAAATAAGCCATTCATGCTCCTTGTAATTTGGTTGATGATAGCGCAAAAAGCGATATTATAGAAATTATCCTTCTTCGAGAAGAAATAAAGCTATTCGAAAAATTCAAAATACATTTTTAATGGGAACAGTGGTACTTTCAGGTGCCGCATAAAATCTTGTGAACAAAAATTTATTCGCTGTGTTATTTCATCCCGAAGATGTTTAAAAACCAAGCATTTTGCATCTTTAGGTTAGAATATTTAAAAAACCTGACGTGATGGAGCAATTTTGAGGCCAAATTTGAGTTCAGCGCGCCTGAAACTATTAAGAAACTATTGTCTGATCTATGGATCTGAAAAATGTTGGCCAGTGTTGTTAATGTTAAATCAATTTTGAAAAAAAAAATACGCGATTAGAGGGTTAAACACCTTATAATCATTTATGAATGCTCGATATAAAATTTTAGATTTGTCAAAAAATTCGTAATGTAGGCGTTTACTTCTCTCTCAAATTAATTGTATTAATCGGTAGTTTATCCGAAGCTTTCCACATAAAATAGCCTATTAAGTACCTTTACGATAACACTAAGGAAATCATCAAATTAGAATGAAGGGAAATACGACTACTATTTTC
Source organism: Digitonthophagus gazella (assembly GCA_036711955.1). Taxonomy (NCBI): domain Eukaryota; kingdom Metazoa; phylum Arthropoda; class Insecta; order Coleoptera; family Scarabaeidae; genus Digitonthophagus; species Digitonthophagus gazella. The sequence continues at coordinate 29,020,170 of JASCIT010000005.1, forward strand.
CTTTCAAACTATGTAATCTTATATAGTAGATAAACGCAGTAATCTTCCATTTTTATAGAAGCTATATTAATTAAACAAATAAATAAATAAAAATTGTGATGGAAAAGGTTTAATACTATAAAATTTAAATAACTTTACTTTTGTAATAGAGTTATAAAGCTTGTTACTCATTAAAATCTGTCCACCTAATCAGAATTTCTAATTCAACATATTTCTCCTATACAATTGATATATTCTACGGTCATAAAAAACCTAACAACGTACAGAATTCGGCTTTAATATACAATACATAAGTCGGGTGTTTGTGCCTTATAACCGATCTTGAAATTTCTTGAAGGATTTCTTTATTTTATTATTTCACCCAACCGGTTTCGGCCTCATCTGGCCATCATCAACGACGTTCATTTATATGTGTTGTGATTGTAAGCATAAAAACAGAAACTTATTATACCATGTTAAATATTACTATGTTGGTTGTACAAAATTTTTTTGGTCGAAAAATTAAAAAATATATTCGAAAAATTGATATTCAGAAATATTTGACATTCTTTCAAAAAGACAAAACAGACGCAAAAGTCATAAAGTACCCACTTAAAGGATTCTATTTTAGTAGGAGTTCTATTATTTAAATAAATCAATAACTTACAAATATGATGGAAAAGTTGGTTTCAAAAATGGTGGAGGCGCCGTTTCTTCACAATGTTAATACAATATTTATATAACCGTTATCACTTATCAAGCCAATTATACAGTTAGCTACTTGTTCAAATCACATTACACACTTTTCTTCTACATAATTTATATATTTCACGCTCCTAAAATGTTTAACAACGTGAAACTTATCCAACTTTAATTATGTACCATAAAAAACTCAAATTCGTTACACACACATCCACCGTACTTAGCGCTTATTACATGCATAATTAAATTAGAAACTTGGTTAATTAGGAAGAAAATAGGGTCAGTGGATATAAGCAGACGTTGAGTGACTTTTGACATAAAGTCTACACAACATACCAAAATTTCGTATGGAGAGGAGCCACTCATCGTGAGTTGCTAATAAGTTATTTTTCTTTTTTCTTTTCAATTCGATTAATTAAAAGTTTGTATTCTACAATAATCCCAATCTTAATACCCTATCTAGTTTATCCATTTATATGTACGCTGAAGTGTATACAAACAGCTAACTGTATCAATGCATCAAGTTCAATGCGATTAATGCTTCAATTCTAGGCGATAGCCAATTAATTGAATTGCTCCTAATCCAAGTGCTCATAACCAAATATTAGTTTCAAGCTGTGCTTTCATTACATGTCAGTAACAGTTAAACAAACTAGTATCATATAAATAATTAAAATAATTATAGCTGGATTTCTATGATTTAGAAATCGTTTGCGATTAACAACATAAATCTAGAATACATCATTAAAATAAACAATGGTTTGATATGACAATTTGATTTCTTAGATTAATTTTTAAGATTAAAACAAAAATTAGTAATTGCCTTACTTATAACTGCAGTCCAAATTCTTGTTGTTAAAAAAGAATCCTCAAATCACGAATATTACCAACACCGACTAATTATTATTATTATTTTTTTGAACCAACTACGTCACTAAACCGAAAAGATGAAAACTTAAACTTTGGTCTTTTTAAAATCTGACCACATTTTCACGACATAACGGATGAATTAAACATCACTTTTGGCGAGAGTTCGAAAAAAAACGTTGATCGGCCAACTTTAAACGAAGCGTTGCCAACCCAACGAAAAAAAAAGAGGCGTCCGCGGTTAGGGGTTGGTCCGACGTCGATTATCGTCAGGAAAACTGCTTCTGCCGGAACCGAGTACGGCGCACTACGACAGTTCGCGAGATACTGGCGGGGCTTTGCTGAACGAATCCCCAGCGCCACCAGCGACGATCGGCGATGCTGTGAACTACCCTCGAAGAAGAGTTCGACGTCGCGACGCCCGAATCGGAGACTAACCCATAAAAAGCGACTGTTTTGTTCTTGCGATTTCGCTTCTTTTTTCATTTTCATCTTTTTGTTTTTTTTTCTTATAGTGTTTCTAATGTTTTATTTCTTAGCAAGTATTTTAAGACTCTGAAGTACTTTAAATTGCGGTTTTACACCGAACGTTCTTAAAAAGAGACCGAACGAGGATTGAATTAATTCGCTTCGTTTATATAGCGTTGGGTACTTTTGCAGCGAGAGAAATGAAAAATTCATTACATCAAAGAACATTTTAAAAGTATTTTCTTTACCCTTGTTAATATGAATAGACTATTTTAAGGTTACTTATGAAATTCAACATGAACATAACAAAAACTTATCCCCCTTAAAAATTTTCGTGACTTTAACACGTACCTAATGTTGCGAGAATGTTTACGTCTTTTTCTTTAGGCTTTTTCTTCCCTCACGAAAGTGAGTATACATAACGGATGAACACAATTCATCGTGTTCGGGAAAAGCAAGGCGAACGTAGAGGGAAATACAAGTTCTAGGTCAGACCTATCGCGCGGCTTCGAGGGTCAGCTTTCGTGATCGCTCTAATTTATATAAATCACGCAATGTTACTTCCCTTCTATTTGCCGAGACACCAAATAAATTTTTTCCGGTGAACTTTTATCTTAAGAGTGCTTCGAATCAATTTGGTTTAGTGAGTATTTAAGAAATCCTTGAGAGTAATTATTGTACAACTTTGAGAATATTATGAAATAAAACTTTAAAATACTGAAGATAATTATTTATTTATTGAACTCGACGACCCGGGTTTCGACCATGCGGTCGTCTTCAGGTCATTGCTAAAAACAATTTAAAATCGAATCAACGAAACAAATTTATAAAACGTACAACAACAAGTTAAAAAATTAATTACCGTCATAGAAGAATACAGATGAAGATAAGAACCATGATAACCGTTGAGTACAATTGAAAATGAACTAACTATTTTAATTTTATCCGCATTTAAAATCCGCACGTTGTTATACTATTAATTGTAAAACGTAAAAATCCAAATTATGACAAATGACTATAAATATAAGATAAATTAAATTATAAAAATTAGAAGTTAAAGAAGGATGAGATTACCTAAGATTTAACTCGACCTGTTTCCACAATGACAGACAATAAACTAAGCGATGGCGTTGGAAACGGGTTGAGGTGCCTGTAAGTTAGGCGGTAAATTTGAAATATATTTATTTGTTGATATGAACATGTGTTTGAAATTAATGTCGGTAATCTCATTTAACAAGCATTTATTATCTATTAAATTATGTCTATATATTTCTAATTCTTCATATAAGTCTAATTTTTTAGATTTCTGTAAATTATGCAAAAGTGTTATGGATGAAATATTAATATGATGACCAGTGTCTAGAATGTGTTTACCCACCGCAGAATTAATGTGATTATTATTATTTCTAGATGTCATTATGTGTTCTTTAAAACGAGTGTTAATACTTCTTCCAGTTTGACCAATATATATTTTATTACAATCATTACATTTAATTTTGTATACACCACTTTTGGACAGTTGGTTAATTTTATGTTTAGAATTGTTTATAATGTTTAAAATTTTATTATTCTTTTTGTATGCTAAGTTTATATTATGATTAGTTAAATTTTTTTGGAGTATTGATAAGTTTATATGATAGTTGACTGAAATAAAAGTTCTTTTTATGGAAAAATGTGGATATATTTGTTGAATTAAATTTCTATTATGTATTTTATTGAAAATATTTTGAAGAAAAGTGATATCGTAATCATTGTTTAAGGCTAATTTCACTATATATTTGATTTCATTATCATAATTATGTTTTGACAGTGGAATGGAGTTAACACGTTCAATAAGGTATCTAAATGCAGCTTCTTTATGATTATGACTGTTATAAGAGTTCTTTGGTATTAAAATATCTGTGGCTGTAGGTTTATGAAAAATGTTATAAGTAATGTTATTATTATTGAAATTTTTAGTAAGGGTGAGATCTAAAAAGTTTATACTATTGTTATGTTCTTTTTCGATTGTGTATGTAAGATTCCCTAGATTGTTTAAAATGTTGTGTAAAGCTGATAACATGGCGTCATTGCCATCAAAAACAATTAATATATCATCAACATATCGGCAGTAGAAGTTTATGTGTTTAGTAAATATTTTGTATTTATTAGAGAAAAGTTTTGATTCCAAATAGTCAACATATATATCAGCCAATAAACCTAAGAGTGGTGAGCCCATGGGTAAACCATCATTCATATGATAAAATTCATTATTAAATATAAAGTGTTTTTGATCAGTGGCTAACTCCAACAAAGTAATTAAATTATTGATATCTTGATAAGTAACATTGAGAACCTTACTTATAGTCACTATTAGCACTTTGATGTCCGGGAACTTTACACAGAAACTATGTCATTTTACCACAATGTAGGTGTATGACGAGTTAACTCGCCACCGGTCAGCAGTGTTAAAAAACTAGAGAATCGATTAGAGAGATTTAAAAATAGATTAAATAGTCAGACTATACGATAAATTTATAAATCTCAATCAATTATTTTATTCCGAACTCCCAAGAACGCAAAATAATCGTACAAACAAAAAAAACCTTCATAACCTACAAAAAATTCCCAGAAAGAGTTAACAATCCTTTATTAATTCTACACCAAGATAATGGGTGTTCATTTAAATCCGTGCTCATCTATGCTTTGAAATTTTGTTGAACGATGATGAAAAGAAAAAATGTATATGGTATTATTAGTGCACTCTAATCCAATAAATTTCAAATTTGCCAAACGTTAAATCTGGTCAAACTATAGTGAACGGCGTGCAATGACTATTTCTCAATAATTTGTTTCATTTGTAACAAAGAATTTGGGAGTAAAGCCTACGTTCATACTGGATCGGAAGTTGATGAAGTTTGAGAATACTTACTGCATATTTTATTGACCACTTGAACATCCCAATGAAATTTTAGGGAGCGATTACTGAAAAGATTGGCATTTAGACAGGTTTTAGCTAAAGACAACTTATTGGCCAATTTCCTTCCATTTTCTGTCTTGTTACTTATAACCTATTGAACATTTTAGTGTTATGACATTGCTTTAATTAAAAGTTATTGGACATACGTCAAAAATGCAAGTAACATCCATAGTTTTCTTGAACATCAATTTAAACGAACACCCGATACATTTATAATATGTACACCTAGATTCATTTATGTATTGAGGTGATGTTTACGTTTCAATTTACGATCTGACTAATCGATTATAACGTCCTAAACGGAGTGAAAGTCGAAAATCCCTTTAAAACTCTTTTTTAAATCCCAAAATATGAAGATAATGCGGTGAAGGTATTCTGTTTGATAATCTCTCATAAACATTTCAACGTATGTTTGTAAATTTTAAACCGATGAAAAACAATTTTTGGATAAAGCCGCGAAATGGGATCGTTTGTCGAGAGACGAATTTGTTCACAAGAGTGGAGACCTAAACCGATTGGGTGCTAATGGGATATCCGCGAAAGGTCCCAGTTTGCGAGAGTAGTGCAAATTGTGTCGGATGTAAATTCTACGGTAGGAAAATCGCTCCAAGCGACTGCCCCCATTTGTGCATTGTGAGCCATAATCCCGGGGATGGAGCGTTACGTCATCCCCTCGGGAGCACCTATAAAGTACCTAGAGTATAAAGATTCGTTACCATTCGATCTATGCCGGAAACAACTGTCTAAAAACCGTTGATTCTAACTACAGTGTAAAGGGGCTTTGGTTCCTGCGGGAACTGAAAGGGGCTTTCTGAGCAAATTGTCCCGCAGGAATGGGGGATTCTGAGGAAAGCTTTTTGTTCGTTTGTTTGTGGGGCCAATTATTGTCACCAACCGCCGAGTTGCGTGTATTTGCCTTCGACAAACAACCGCCTTGTTTTTCCCTTGGAGATTCCTCGACTTCCCTTAACAACCGAGGAGGTAATTAAATCAGTAGATTGGATGCGGAAAAGGTTCTCTTAATAACGATTTACACCAGCTTTTCCATTCGCACCACGTTTCTACCGTATTTTCTTAACTTAACAACGCTTCAACTTCGAAGATTTTATTATTCATTCAATTAATTTAATGAGGAAAACGTTAATTTATTGCTAGGCAAGAAACGAGAACTTTTTAAGATGTTATATTTAATTAATTATAGCATTAACTAATTTACCGTACTTCAATTCATATTTTAATCGCAGCTACGTATTTCGTGGAATACTAATTAATTTATCTATTTCACTCATTAATTTCCATTGCAACAATCAATAATAAGCTTTATATTTCTAAATGCATTAAATTACAATTCGAAATTAAGTTGAATTAATTAAACGTTAACATAAAACTTTCCGTTTTTATCTTACATCTAATGTTTGGTTTGAATTCAAACTCAAGCCATTAAAAATTCCCTTTATAAGTATGAATAAAAAAAAAAATGATCCCCATGAAAATTTAAAACCAATCCGAAAGTCGTAATCCTCGAAGCGAAGGCATTTCAAAGCCACCACCTTTAACTCCGCGAAATTATTCCCTTCTGGGGGTGCGTAATAAAAATTAAGATCCGCTCGATTATTTAAACGCCACGAGAGGCGGTCGTGATCCCTTTCCGGGGCAAAATGACCGACTTCCGCCCGCAACCCTCGCAATTGTCTTAATCCCGGAGTGGGCTCAATTACTCGCTTGTTTTTCCAGGGCGAGGGTAAAAATTTCCACGACTCCGCCGCTCTAATGACGAAGGCGCACTGAAAGCGCGGTGCTTTGAAAGTGGTCCGCCTTTTTACCGTTTGCCTCTTCATTAAGTGATTCCTTTGAATGCCGAAGCTATCGCCACGGTTCGCCCCTCAGAAGGGCCACGATTCGCCCCTCAGAAGGGCCACAAGCAAGGTCGAAGGTTTACCCTCGGGAAAGGGTAAATGAGACTTTTACTCTTTCAAAGTTTTGCTTTGTAACCACTAAATTTAAAGGATCGTTTAAGGTTGATTCTCACTATACGTTCCGTTTCCATTCCATACACTACCGCTCCGTAAGTCGACTTCACTCGGAATTACGATTAATTAATCGAAACTCTCAGTGAAGGCAATTGACGATTATTATTAATCGTAATACCAGAAGGCGGTTGACGATTAATTGATCGTAAATCGCTACCACGATTGATTTTTGCCAAACACTGTTTACTGCTAACAATATTAATATCGATTAATTAATCGTAATTCCGAGTGAAGACGATATACGATTGCCAGGGCGGGATTGCCGGTAGTTTTGATTAATTAATCGTAAATCGTTTTCACTTGGAATTACGACTAATTAATCGAAACTCTCAGTAAAAGCAATTGACGATTATTATTAATCCTAATGCCAGAAGGCGGTTGATGAATAATTAATCGTCAATCGCTACCACGATTGATGTTTGCCCAACACTGGCAGTAAACTAATGGACTAACAAAGGTAAGGTCTTGTTTAGGATGTCAAAGTTAAACGTAACCTTAGCTGCAATCATGATTAAATTTACCGTGATTCCTAGATGTTACCTAAACGCTACCATTTATACAAAATAGTTGAACTTTTAAATGCTACAGTTACCGCTACGCTTGCGGTTACAGCCTTTAAGTTTGACGTCCTAAACCCACCCTTATACACACTTTACGTTCCATTTCCATACCATTTCCGATCCATTCCATGTTCCATACGGCTTACGTATTTTTTTTACGGTCAGAAGACTTTTCGGAGATACTGATATTTCAACACAATATGAATGACATTATTATGATGTATGTAATGTTTGAAATTAAATTTACTTCTTTGTAAAGCATATTACTCCTTCTATAAACCGAATTTACCTTTTCTCAAGTCAAGTGCTTTGCTTACTTGTAAAAAAAACCTGGGGTTTCCATTTGATGTACTTAATTAAACCACCTACATAGGCATAAACATTTTTTAATAATTGATAATTTGAAAATCATTTACAGTCTAAAATTTGTTGCGAAGGTAGGGTCAAATGGGGTAAATGTAAGCAGTTTTTGTATTTTGCCATTTCAAAGCTTCATATTTTATGTTTAACAGGTAATGATTGGTAATTGCGTTTAAACTAATATAATTTAAATTCTTTCAAGCAATTTTTCGAAAAATTCATATTCATACGACTTACTTTGTAAGTTTTAGAGACGGTTTACAATTACCCCAACGAAAAATTAAATAGCACCAAATTTAAGGGTAAATGGAAACACAACTTTCGTAGCTCGATTAGGTTTATAACACAATTTATAGAGGAAACTATAAACAGCATAACAACTTGGTATCTTACATTAATATATACCACTTTACACATGTGTATACAATTACCCCATTTTCTAGTTCTTGGGTGTTTAAGGGTGAGTTTCCAGATGGACATAATAAAAGAGGAACAAGCACTTTATTTAGATTAATTTTACGTAGTTTAAACATATCTTATAAAAGTAAAAATAAGAAAAGTAATACACAAAGAGGTTATTTTTCGAAAACACTTACACTGCCTGGAAAAACATGCAGTTTTTCTGGCTTGCACAATAATTTTTGGCTTGGGTAATAGGGCTTCAACCATTTCAAATTCAGTGGTAGAAATATCACGTTATTTTTCAACAAATTCAGTTCCTAAGGCACCGATGCATTTAAATTCAATAACTTCAATGTATCCGTTTTCTTCATCCACATAAAGTACACGATAAATATATTTATAATATGTCCTTCTTCTGGATCCTCCATGAAATTTTACTAGTAAGTACACCTCTGGCTTAATTAAGTGCCATTCTGACCCTAGATAGTCAATCTCTGGATAGCTGTTTGCTGTGGCTTCTTCGACCCATTCCGTTTCGTTCATTTCTTCATCTGACTCATCAATGCAAAATTCTGAAAAGTCCACTTTGTTTTCTTTTTCGCTTTCACTACACTCCTTACGTTTTCCTTTTAGTTTCTGTTTGAAAGCCTTTCTTCTCTCGTTTTTGCTATTTTTTTCTTCTTTTATACGCTCGGCTTCTTTGAGGCGTTTCATAACCTCAGCAGTTGTTAAAATTTCTACATATTGGGCTGGTGTCAATCTGGGAATGACTTTTTAAACTCCGTAGAATTTTTGTCTGATTGTGAGTCTACATTTAGTGTTTTAACAATTGTTGTTGAAAATACAGCAACAATGTAGTTAAATTAATATATTTTTTTTAAAGTTGTTGTTTATAAAAACCACAAGTTAGCGTTTACATTTTCCCCCACAGGATTTTTTAAGAGCGGTAATTGTAAACACTTATTTGTAAAGAACTGATTGACAATTTCGGGGCTTTCTTAGCAAAATGCGTTTATTTATAATAAACTTTCGCTTCCAAATACATTAAACAATGTCGAACGTACCGTTCAACACATTTAATATCAACTGTAAGACAATATGATTAAAGCGAAATTCCAATTTTTAAACACTAACAAAATCTCTACGCTACTGTTAGCTCCCGACTAACTGCAGTGGGCTAAACTTTGCAACTTCTTAGCTGACAGGAACGTGTTGACTGCAGTAGGTACGCGAAAGTAACTTATTTTGAATATTTACAATTAGTAAAGCAAAGTCTTCTTTACAATTACCCCTAATTCACGTTTGCCCCACTTGACCCTATTAGAAAATATTCAAATTCGTTCTTTAAAATCGTTCTTTAAAATCATAGCATAGCACTGTGGTATGCAACTGATTGGAAATAGCAGATATGGAAATGGTATGTAAACAAAACGGAAAATATATATACGTTAATTTGGTTGACAACCTAAACATTTTATGTAAACGGAATTGTTCGGATATGGAAAGAAAACGGAACGTATAGTGAAAATCAACCACTAATCTTTCACGAAACGGTTGTATTTCTTTTATTAAGTGTATGTATTTAAGATTGAACTTATGCTCTCAAATAAATCTCCAAAGAATAAGATGTTTTCTTTTTAATTCCTTAACTCCAATTGTGACGTAAAAACTCTAAGCTAAAAATTTATTTAAAAATAATTGTTTCTAATAAACAAGGTCACCTCTATTCATAATTATTTGTATCATATTACCATTTTAATAGTATTTCGTTGAATCTCTTTTGCATTAAAAATCGCTTCCCTATTGATTTTTGCAAATTTTCTTTTTTTTTGCAAATAAAACCATAAATTCAGGCTGAAATAGCGATATATTGAACTGAGCACGGCCAATTTTCAAAAGCGTGGTGGGTCGGTATCAAATAATAGATGTTCAATGAGCCGCTCTTGATGGTAACCTAAAAAAACGGGGCCAAAAAAAGGTGATTTATTTTTAATGGAGGTCAACACGCCGGATTTGTATCTCAGTAATCATGTTCGGGTTAACCGAGATAGCGTCCAATTTTTCGTTCATTATTTCACCGATCATATCCAACCATTTACTTAATCGGTCTCTTTTGACAAATCATTTTAAAGTTTAGTTAATGAAATTTATTTATTTTTTTTTTTTTAGGTTTTCTTTACCGAATAATATTTAATATAGTGGAGCTCATTAATAACTACAAAATGAATAGAAACTTTTATTCATTACGCATCAGTGAAGCTAACAATAAAAATATAAACCATAGAAAGTTGTTTATTGTTTTGTACCGTGCAGGAAATTTCATCGTTGGAGATTTCATTTAAAATCCGATCGATACAAACCGCTTGCGTTAATTGCGTAGTTCCAAAATAAAATTGAAAAGTTTTGTCGGTTTTGTCGGTTTTGTCGAATGGTTTGAAATGTTCTGAATATTAGTGGAAATATATTAATAAACTTTACCTGTTTATGTCAAAATATCCCTCTAATAATTCATTTAATCCCCCGATAATAATTTCAAATTCAAATATATTTAATATATCCGAGGTTTAAATCAATATATCTAAATATATTTTCCTATTTGAGAGATACGTGAATAAAAATGACTCATAGCTTTTAAATTTTTTGGTAATAATTAGAATAAATTACAATAGACTGTATGTGTCCATAATAAACTCGGGTTGATTTTTATTTTTATTTTTTTAAGTTAGATTAGTTTACTATCTAAAGTTTCTGCAAACTTTTCTTGGAATTTTCTTAATTTTCTTGGTAACAATTGCAACAAATTTAACATTTTTAAACCAAAATAAACTTTTGAGACTTCCATTTAAAGTAAAAATTGTTTCTTATTTTTTATAATTAAAATGATCACAAAATGATTTTTCAATTTTTTAATACAGGTGTCCCGAAATTAGACGACCATACGATACCACCACATTCTACGATGAAAAATAAGGATAAAACCCCAAATTAACATTCGTCGAAAAATGCTTTCTAAAGGGGCTACAGTTCCTTGAAGAGATCAATGGCAAAATGAATCATCCTAGAATTTTAAATAAAATCAACCCCCCAACGATAACGACACACTGCGCTGTTAAGGCGCTTAACACACTCTTAGCAAAAAAAATCCTATTTAGTTCAAAAATGAGATTAGACGGTCTTTAACCCTCCGGTGGGCGCGCCTATCGGACTTACACGAATAGGCGCGTTGCGGCTTTTACACCGCAATAGGATATTTAATGGTTTCACAGTGAACTTAGAAATATTTTGGAAAAAAAATGCGGCTAACTGCCGCATACGCGCCCACCGGAGGGTTAAAGACGATTTACTCCAAAACGGTTGCAGTTACGCAATTGCAACAAGATGACCATTTTTACGTAGAAAGGTCTAAGATATCCAAATTTTAAGTCAGGGTAGTAAAAAGCTAATATGCATAAAAGTTAGATAAACAATCAACCAAGTCACCTCTTTACACGTACGCCACATATGAATTTCATACACAATTGAAACCACCATATAATTTCTCTTGGAACTTTTTTCTCTCGGACCCGCTCTTTGCATTACTGCAAGCTGTTCAGGCATTAGTTCTTCATGATTTCACTTCCTCCCTTATACTCCTTACATTCTCGTTTCTTCTACTTCCTCCTCTCTCTCTCTCTGTCCTCATTTCCTCCATTTCTCTACCCTTCATTACGTTTCTCAGATACTGCATTACTGCACCCCTGCTATCCTCTTCCCTAATTAACTCCGCCACTCCTTCCTTCTCGAATTTCCTTCCTGTCCTGGCTTCCAACTCCTCTCTTTGTGTTTTGAAATATTCACAGTTAAAGATGGTGTGCTCTGAGGTGTCGATTGCTTGGCACTTAAACCAGCACGTGTCGCTGTCTCTCTTCTTAATTTTCTTCAAGTATTGGCAGAATATGCCGTGTCCGCTTAGCGTCTGTGTTATATAATAGTCGACTTCTACACCTTCTAAATACCACTCCTTTACTTTCTTTATAAATACTTTTGTCCAGCTCTTATACTCGTCCCATCTTTCCTGCCATTTGTTATACATCACTTCTCTATTCTCCTTCGCTCTTTCTCCCTTTGTCTCTCAGTTCCTGCATCGCTCCCACGCCAGGAGATCCATTGGCGGCTGCCTGCCAGCACTCTTACAGCGTCCGTTTATATGGTTCTGTATGCCGATGTGACATGTATCGATACTTGTCTTTCAATGGTTCTTAGCATACCCTTATATTTTTGATATTTTAACGCACTTTCCCAGGCTGGCGCCGCCTAGAGGGTTATCGACCTTATCACGGTCGCCAGGAGGGTTCTTCTTGAGTGGCTTGGACCTCCCTTCTTTGGCATTATTTTCTTTAGCACAGTACTTGCTTTGGCTGCTTTTGTTCTAACTTCTTTTATATGCGCACTCATTTTAAGATCTTTATCCATGTGCACTCCCAGATATTTAATTGATTTTGAGCTTCTTATCTTCTGTAGTTTTATTTCTATCTTTAATTCTTTTAGGTTTTTCCTTCCTTCAAATATGACCATTTCGGTCGGTTAGTATACCAATTTTTGTTGACTTAACCCAAGCCATTCCGAGGACATTCTATAAAAACCGTTTTTGTGTTACCCCCTTCAAGGGTCTGTAGCTTCCTTAGAAAGCATTTTTTTGCCAATACTTATTTGAACTTTTATTTCCATTTTTAAACGTAGAATGTGCTGGTATCGTATGGCTGTCTAATTTCGAGACAAGCTGTATAATATTTTCAAAGTTATTTTCGATTTTTTTGAAATTATTTATTTTTTAAAAGATAAAAATGAGAACAATTTTATTCGATATAATATTGGAACTAATCGACAGCAAGAAAAATGAATGGACCGCACGATTTATGAAATATGCAACAACAGCGTTCCGGGAAAGCCTACAGATTGACCCTTTGGCCTCCGTCCGTATAAATCACGACACCCTTCGCCGTCACTGCCGCCAAACCATCCATCAAAAATCGAAGCGTATTTGCTGTACGAGCACGTAGCAGTGTAAAAAATACAAAAATAAAACGTAGATAAACATTCGTAATTTTACAGTTAATTTTGCGAGCGGATGCTGATCAGAAACTAGAAACCGAGATAATTTGCGAAATCGTAAAGTTGAAACTCTCCAGCACCGGCATAGTAAAACACTACCCTCGTTCCACCGAACGGGCACTGTAAATATAAATTGTTTACTTTATAGCCCCCCTAAAGTTAGATCCAACGTCGGAAGGGCCATTAATCTTAAAACAAAACAATATCTCTGATAAAATCTTTACGTCGTAACCTAAGCTTTACTTCCCTTTTCCTGTCTTCCAACGATAAGTTATTCCTTACACGAGATTAGATATAAACCTTAACGTGATTTTCCAAAAGAGATCATTCTCCTTAATTTTCCTTCTAATAGTCGCATTGATGTGTGGTAATTTTTATTGACAAATTGGTGTTAATAGGATCAATTATACCGATCCGGTTTAATGTAAATTTTGGATAGCGGTTCCACAATTCGTATGCAAATTGCTTTGGTAGTATATCGCCCAGGTTGGGTTCTAATCCGGACTGCCACGATGCGTTAATCATGTGTCATAATGCGTGATTTGCATTTGCGTTCTATCACGGACGTCATTAAAGATGTCAATTTGGCCGGTAATTGACCCTAATTCACCAAGGGGTCGGAAAGCACACGAGATTTCTACTATAGATGCGAATCTCGAAGGAACTCGTAATTACAACAATCTAAGCGACGGCGACGTGAGGAGTATAATGACACTATCGTGAGACCTTCGTAAATGAATTAATTACAGTGATTAAGAACACTTTTTTTACAGTGATTAAGCACAATTTTTTAAAAGTTAGTTCAAATATAGTTAGGTTAAGTTAAAATTCTCTGGTCTTTTCAAAATTAAAAAAAAATATATTATACAATCCAAAATAGAATCCTAAAATATGAATTTAACGTCAAAAACACGTATTATTCTTTAAAAATAAACTTCCTACGATTTTCGTAAGTTGAACATATTTTACGAAAATTTTACAATTGAAGTTTTAAACTTTTTCAATTTTCCAGATTATTTAATCACAGCTACAAAGAATGGTTAAAAAATCAAGTAAAACATTTCTGCTTGTGGGGCTTAATGTTAACCTTCACGCTTTGTTTTATTACAACCACTAGTCCGGTAATATTTTATTGGATCCCGGGGTGCAAAGCAATTTCTGCGGTTTAGGTTGGAGTGTCCAGAAACGGAGAGCTCCCGCTAACGAGTTAGGACCGCGGGGTTAGGAAAAACGACCCGTGACCGCCCCCTCGATAAACTTTTTAACGAGCAGGACCCTATGAAGCAGCCCTTCCGGAACTGATCTCCTTAAATGTAAAGTTTTTTGTGCCCTTAACTTAGAAACCGCGAAGGCACGTGAAAGGCGTCCTCTTTTTTATTGCACAAAATTAAACGCTTCCGTAAACTTTTTAATTAATTACCGAATTACTCCTGGCATCTTTTCTTTTATATTCAAAACACTTTACCTACGTAATATTAGTATTCAACTAATTTAACGAAGTTTTTTTTCTAATTAGAAATTCTATAGAGGATGTGACCGTGTGGGTAAATCCCCGTTCTAGTGTTCGCACTTTTCAAGTTGGCCGCAGTCCTATCGTCGATCTAAACTCCATGGTACTTTATCAGTTCATATGCAGGTCGCACAACTATCGGTAAAATCTGGGATTCAGGACGCGCAACCAATGAAACGGGGACTGCAGCCCTCTGCACGCGATTCTTCGCAAGCTACGGTCTGTTTGGAGAAATAAATAAAAGTTTCCCCCGGTTTTACGAACCGATACTCAGGGCAAAGATCCATTTCCAGCATGAATAAAGATCAACTGGATTACGAGCTATAAATAATAGATTACAAGGGCAACGGCAGATTAGTTGGGCATCCTCTCCCTTTTGATCCTTCACAAATTTCCTTTTATGAAATCGCTCGAAAGAACCTTTTGACGACTGTCCCTTAAATAATTTATTATACGGATGTTTTACTCCAAATAAAAGAAATATTTTAAACACACAATTCACAATAAAATTGCGTTCTTATTTTATGTTAATAAATACTTATTGAAAGAAAGATGAGAAGAAAGATTATCATAGAAAATTCTTTAATATTATGATAGAGAAAGATAACGTTGAATTATTCTTCTATCTTTTATACGTCGAAAGAACGAGCTTAATTAAATACAATCAACCAGCCTGATATCAATTTACGTTACGTTTCAAGTCGCCTAACGACCTCGTCTGCGCTTTTCGCAGCAAGTCCGAGGCTTTTGTGCAAAATCCGAAGCGACCAGACCCTTCCATTAATTCTAGAGGAGTGGAGACGCAAGTTCTTTTAATTTAAAAATCATGGGCGAAGTTGGAGATAGCTCTGAGGGGTCACGAAGTTACTCGCTGTTTGGACAATTCATCTTTCCTGAAATTGCCGGGTTGAGTAGCCGAATGGCTTCTTTTCTATGCAGAAACTATGGCTTGGAATGGCGTGTTATTGTAGAAGGTGATTTCAACTGTAAAACCAGACCAATTTGTAACAATTCGTCAAGTTTCTGCTATTTTAATACTTTGTTTGTTACTTTTCTATAAAAGAATAACTGGAGAAACAACTTTATATTTTTCGAAATTTGCGATAAATTGAAATTTTATCTAAAGATGATACTGAATTGTCTCTTAATTAAGGTACCGTGTTAAAATTGAAATTTAAGATAGACGACATCGCAAGAGCTGAATTATTATGGTGAAACTTGGGGAACCATTGAATTTTAACCCTCGCTTCCTGAATTAATTACGTTTTGTTTAAACACCCCTCGCGACAAGATAAAAACAAGGGACCTCGGATCCGAGATGTTGAGTCAAACAAGAAAACAGGCTACCCTGAATATTTATAAACCTCGGGATGGGACAACGTAAAGATACATAGCAGGGACCCCGAAGAGATAAATGTATTAAACTCGTCCGTAATGGACGACATCGGGGGTGTTCTTTTATTAATGGTCGGATGCAAGTCGTATCCATCATAAGTCGTCGGTTTTCCATCTTTCTCCGCTTTCTAAAAAGGGTCATGTACAGGGTGCATCGGAAATCATCCGCTCGAAAGTAAAATATCCATTCGAACTCGGAGGTGAACGTAACAAGTGAGGTGTCGACCTGAAACCGACCGACCAAAGTAGGATATACCCACACGTCACTCTGCACTGCTCTCCATTCTTCCAAAGTCCGAAACCATCACAATGGAGTATCCTCGCCCTGCGGACGCAGTTTCGATTAATAAGAGATACTTCTCGGTCTAGATTTATGACCCGGTCGTGAAAGCGGAGGAAAGGGTAGTTTCTATAGTAATTGATTCGATTGTTGAGGGTGCTATTTGATAGTTCGGCTTTTGCCCCGTTCGCCGCCGAACCGAGAGCAGAGATCTATTGCCCTGAGCCGAAAATTGATGTCGGTGATATATTGGAACTCGAATCGTTATATATTCAAAGGTTCTCGAATTGGAGATTATAATATTGAAGTACTGCCGACCAGACCATCACTCTTTAACATATTCCAGCATTTATACATATCATCCATAACGCAACACACCAATCAGATACCAAATCTCTACACTAGAATATTTCATCGATTATGCAACTTATGTTTTGTCGGGGATTTGCACATAATTCCAATCTATTCATCTATTCTTCCAACGAATACTGAATATCATCACTACTTTAAAATCTCTATTCTTACAACAAGCGTTGAATGCTTTAAATAACATTAAAAGAGAAAGTTTGAAAGGACCTCTAAAAAATTTTTAAAAATAAAGATGTAAAAATATACTTAATTGTTAGATTATATTTCATTGATTATGTATCTTGTGTGTCAGGTATTTTTAAGTAATTCCAACGCCTATTATTGCAACGAATGTTGTATATCATCACTGATTTAAATAAAAAGAAAAACAAGGAAAGATTCCTAAAAATAATATGGAAGATACAATGTGAAAATGTAGTTTGAGTAACATCACTAGAAAAATAAATTTAAATAAATATATTTCACAACTCCATTATTTATCCTAACAATGCAACTTTTTGTTTTTATTGGTGCTATTAATCCGATATAAAACCAATCATGCATTTTTGAAACTATATCCCAAAAAATACATGCGTTAAATGCATGTACATCATCAACAGCTATTACCTATAGAATAATAACAACATCCAATATAATACTGTTTTTATGAAACAGTGTTTTCATAAATACGATGATATTAACGGTAATTACACTTCGAAACGTACCTGTAGATAAAAAAAAAACCCTACGCACGGTATATTTGATGTATTGCAGATGAACATTTATCGACATTTTTCGTTTAATTAGTTCCGTCAATGTTGTCCCGAATGTATTGATTTTGACAAAAGCTCACAATCAGAGATAAAGTTATTTTCGCTATTAAAAAATTTTTTGTATTACATCACTTTTTGCTACAATAACGACTTTTATCCGCATGATAGCTTTGCTGAAAATAAATTTAAACCTAAAGCATCAGAATTCCTGGGAAAATATATGGAACGATAACTCTGATGATAAAATCCGAATTCAAGGGGGTAAAATGCAGAATTTTACGTTCGCAAAAATCCTTCATGACCCATTTAACCACAATAACAATTGTCTGACTTGGACGTACCGTCGGTAGATGGAATTTGATGGTCTCACGGTTATCCCATCGCAGCCCCTGGGTAAAGGCATTAAACCGAAAATTGTTTTTGCTACTACGGTTCCGTCATTTACATGTACAAATACGCCAGGGGCTTTGTTTGCATATTCAACTAATAAATAAGCGCATGCAGATTCCTTGGCCGTTGCGAAAATATATGCAAAGTCCGGTCGGATATAATTTGGTTGCTAATAAATGGTTACTTGGCGATTGCAGGTTGCGACACAGGTGACTGTCGTGCTCGTTTATATGCAAATAGATTTGCCCTGGTTACCCATGTGAAGTGCGATTTTCTGAATTTCCTACGCATTGAATTTTCATCCAATTTTGTATTTTATATAACGAACATTTCTTCATTATTTTACTCTGGATTTTATCCTAGCATATTCTATAAGTGCAACGCGAATCAGAGATATTCAAACTATAAATCTAAAGGTAATATAAGACGAAATATTCAATTACCCCAAAAACGTTCGACGGGCACGTCTATCTCGTAAACAGCTCGAAAGCAGTTAATAAGTAATGCGAGAAATGCCTTGGAGCTCCCGGTTCGTAGACGCTAATGGCGGCAGTCGTTAGAGAAAAGTCATCGTCTGGGTGGGTCGCTCCTTGCCATTTCTGCAGGCTCCGTTTCGCCCGGCACCCGAATACTTTACCGGAGAAATGCGCGCCGAAATTAGATCATTTGTTAGAGTCTCGCCTGTGAGTGCCTGAGGTGGCTGCACACATGGTCACGTGGCTCATTCTGATGAGCCTGATGACTGCATCGAGGAGAAATTGTGTCGCATGCTTCACCAGATTACCTGTCACCGCGGAGATAACTCTACCGGAACGTGACTCTAATTAATTATTTGCGCGCCTAACTCGCAAACGTCTCTATGTCGCGTTTACAATTGTCTCTAGCATACTAACGAGCCATACTAAAAGCCTAGTCTATTCTCTCAAAGTTCGCACAATCTACTTCCACGAATAACAGATGGTTAACGAATCGATTCATCCAATCAATGATATGTAAATAGAGTATATATATTTTTTCCTTATTCAACTTGCAGTCAAACGATGAACATTCAAAAAATCAAATACAACACCTAGGTCCGATTTCATAATCAAAGTAAAGTTAAACTAACAATAAGACTAGAACTAACACTAGCACTAACTCAATCTTCTTCAAAAACAAGTTTAAATATTTCTGAAGAAGGTTACTATATGACATCCGAAACGTCAAACGCTTTTTCAAAAGACGCACTCTAACCCAAAAGCTCCTAGTTCTAAGTTTAGTGTTAGAGTTAGTGCTAACGTTAGTTCTAGTTTAGTTAATACCAGCCATGAAAGCCTTCGTATTTATATCAAAGTAAAGTTCACTTTAAATGTAATATCCACTTTAACGCATTTTCTGTAGGTATAAGGTTACTTAAGAAACTATAGTTAATGGAAAACTTTAACGTTTGATTACACTGTACAACAAATTTTGGTTTATTTGCTGTATCGTCTTTGAAAAGTACGTTTTTTAGGTATTTTTGGGGTGCTGACTACAAATATGACAATGAAATTTAAAACTTACAATTAGTTGCAGTTTTTAAGAACATATTTTTATTTTATTTTTAACAAACTAAAAAAAGAAATAGGTATTTTTACACTATTTTTGCACTTTTAGACTTTAGCTAGCTACTCTTTTGTAGATTGTTTCTGGAGCACCTCTAACAAGAGTCCAGCAGTAGTCTGGAAGCATGGAAGGATTCCACTTTCCCTGGTACCTTTTTTTCATATATGATATATCCTTATGAAAACGTTCGCCGTGTTCCTCACTTACAGCTCAGCAGTTTTCAGGAAAAAATCCAAGTGTGAATGTAGGAAGTACATCTTTAGAGACATATTACAACCCATTTTTTGATGCGATAACAGCATATTCTTAACAAGAGTAACGTAATTGTCAGCTTTTTGGTTTCCCAAGAAATTGGTGACCACCAAGCGAAAGTCATTCCAAGCATTTTTTTCAATATCTGTTAGGGTGTTGTCAAATTGTTCGTCCTTCAAAATGTTTCGGATCTGTGGCCCAACAAAAATACCTTATTTCACTTTTGCTTCACTTGGCCTTGGGAATTTCTGTCGCAGGTATTGAAAAGCTAGCCTATCTCTATTTAGTGCTTTGACAAAATTTTTCCAGTTACAGTATTATTATATTTTATTATAGGGTCATGTTGCATCACGTATCTCTAAAACGTGAACTAATACTGCAAAAATTAAATTATTTTCGAATTCAGCGCACCAAAAATAGTAAAGTTTTATTGATTTTATTTTAGATACTTTTTGGCTGTTGTCCAGTGTTATCAAATCGGCCCTTAAAGGCATTTTTCCAACGTAAATCACATGATGATGTTATACATCCATCTTTCAATCTTCCTAACAAATGAGATCTTCAGTATGGTTCTTACAATTAATAATCATTTGTATTTTTTAGAGTATTTAATTATAGACGTTGAATTACAGACGTTCCCTTTAATGAGAATTCTCACAAATATGATTCAAGCATATTTGTAATCTTTGAAGCATCTATAAAACAATGTCCAAATTTACTAACCAAACAATTCTAAAATCGATATTACACCAGAATGTCGGATCGTCAAAAATATCGCATAAAGGAATAACCTGCCTAAAAATTCTATCACAATATCTATAAGCTCTAACAAGCTACGTAATGAAAGCAATCTCTTGGGAGAATTTTTTCTCGGAAATAAAAATCCCAACTGAACCAAACAATTAATCATAGACGAAAAAAATAGCAACATAAATAAAAAGATATAAATCGAATCAAATACGATTTCCTTACAATTATAAAGTACCTAGAACGTGTAACATTCCGTGTCTAGGGGGCAATTCGTTGTTGTCGCTCGAATGGCGACCGAAAAAAAAACCAATATCAACCCTACGCAGCAGTATTTTTCAAGTGTCACCCTCTCTTTACTGCAGCTTGACGTTTGACAAGTTTCCAGGACTGTATACCCGCAGCGAACGCCGAATACACGTTCGTAGAACGGATCTCGGCCAGACTACGCACGTGATCCGGTTGTCGATTCCTACATGGCCGACAATCCACCAGACAGAACTTTAGCACACGATTTCGATCTTTTAGAGCCTCGAGGGACACGTGCAACGGTTATTTTTAAATTTCGTCGCCTCAAATTTAGTGTACGAACGGGTTCTCGACGAGAACAAACAATTACTGACGGTTTCTCCGAGCTGCGATATCAGCACAAATTTTGATGATGCAGCAATATCATACTACAAATAGCCACACTTCGAATTCCTTCAACACACTAAAACGAAAGTATCTCCAAGAAAATTTCTGCTCACTTCTTAACGGGTTTCCAGAGTGGGTATCTTAATTAATGGTTTTTATATCTCACACCTGGATTACCTTGAAATCCTGAAAATCGCGAATTCAGCTGGGGTTGAGCTAATTGGATTCGACTCGAAGCACCCAGACTCCCAGTTGGACGAACGCCGGCGTGAATTAGTCTAAGGAAACGTAAATTCGCCAAGCGGCGAAAGCAGTTTAATTGGACAACAAAGGGTTATAAATTTAGCATCCCTCCAGTCGGGAGAAAACACTTTCTAATGATGTGCCCGGGAATCCTTTTGCCTTCGACAAAGTTTTGCGACAAGCCGCAGAAAGCGTTTCTTGAAGTTCGTCCACGAACGAAAGTTTCTACCCTTTTCAGTTTCCATACAATATCGAAGTGGATGTGTGTAAGTAGATTTTGTTGGTGGACCCTAGTGGACCCTTAAAGTATGTTTAACAAGATTAAGCACTATATGAATTCACCTCAAAGTAGATTTAAATTGTGCAATCAAAACATTTAAACCTATTGTTTAAACTCCCTTAAACTTTTACACTTACCTCCGGTCCATTGAAATCACTGCAATCTATAGATGCATGGAAAGACATAAAACCACGCCTCTTACTCCATATATCATTCCCACAGAACCACTGGTACCGAGCAAAGATTTATAGAAAACACGATAGCCACTAAATCAGTCGGCAATCAATGGATCAGGACACGAGGAGAATTTCGACCTGGATCCGCCTCCAACTTCAACCCCCCTCAAATTACGGGGGTTCAACCTCTTGGTAGAAGTAAGCTTACGAACTGGATAAATCGAAACTCCGAATTTTTTTATTAAATTAGTGTCCCCGAGAAAAACGACGTAAAATCCAACCGAAAATTTTTACCCCATTAAACGCAAAGAGAGAAGGCGAGAGAATTCGAAGCCGGAAGTAATCTCGGTCTTCCAATTTAATTAGGCCGCGAAATCGGAATTAATGATAAACAGGGGAAAATTTTCGAATACAGCCCAGATCAATTAAAATGCCATTTTACACTTCAGGGGATATAAAAGTTTTGCGATTGGAAATTTTGTTGGTGACTGCAAAATAAAGTTCGGAAGATTTAAATCTTGCCGCTTCATGGTGCTTGGTGATATCGTAACTAAAGTTGCCACAAGAAGACGTAAATTAAATGCTTAATTTATTTCTAAACCGGTTCAAGAAAATTTACTAAAGTTGGCTATATCCAAAGTTATGTCACTTTTCATAACATCGCGTTCTCTTGTAAAAGCAGTTAATTTAGTGTACGGCAATATTAAAGTTGCTGATTAGCATAATATTACATATTCCGTCGTACGATGATTTTATAACGACTGATTTTCCTCTATGTAATTCATAATAAAGTATTTTATTCCGGAAGGAGAACTAAACTTTACATGTTTACAACTCAACATGAAAATGCGTAATTTGACGCACTCAAAACTTCCCTGTAATACACCGTTATAATTCGAGCTCTCATCAGACGAAAGTTTCTCGAAGTTTACTCCTTCCACTCCAACCTGCGGCAGCAAGTTGGCGAGCCGTCCGTAACATATGCAGCAAGAGCAGCAAGAAGTGGGTAGTTTTGCTCATGGAAGGGCCGACGCCCTGTAGAGAGCACGTTCCAGACGACCGTAACATGAATACTGAGGGATTTAAGAGTACGTTCGTCGTACGTTTTTCCTTTTTCTTGTTTTATTGCCAACCGCTACAGAAAATTTACACACAATCAGAATATGTACTGCGGTGTTATAAGCTCACGTACATTTACCCTTACTTAAATTATTAATCCCAAAATACTTAGAAAATGGTTATTTCCATTAAATCAGAAACAGATTTAATTCCACAAGATATTTGCTGTGAAAATATTTTCTATCTCAGCACTCAAACGTCTTTCAACACACAAATTTGAAAGATCAAAGCTCTAAAACGACCCTGTAAAATCGTATTTACTGACACGTGAGTTGGCGAACGCTCAAGGGTTAATTCGGGCACTTTTCGCAGATAATTTAATCGCGTAATTCTCGGTGTACCCGTCGGGTATTTGTCGTCAGGGGACCACAGCTGAAGTTTGGACCGAAATATTCACGCAAATTTACATAGGTAGAAAATTAGAATTTCAAATATGGATCGATCGCGGATGCGGCTCGCAACGGACGCGTGTATCCAGCAGGTGTATGTAAGCAAACGTCAGGTTAAGCGAATTTCATTGCTCAGAAGGGAGGCGAGCCGTTTACATGTAGAATATCTATTCGGATTCTGGGCAAACTTTCTCTACGTATTCAAATTTCCAAATCGTCGGTAAAGCTTCAGTTGAAGGTGGTACTTTGAAGGGAGTTCAAATCATTTCAACGATCATTAATGTAAAACATAATTTATGCAAGAAGGGAATATTTTATAAACTGATTAACGTGACACTCATTTAAATGCAAGAGATTACTAAGTTTCCTAGTATGGTAATTATAGCTGTTGCAAAGTTCTAGATAGTTTAGGTAGTCATAAACAATATTACTTCGAAGATAGGAACGACCAATGGCTACTATTACAATATTCATTCGATACAACTTCAATAATTAAATTTATCGACAAAGACTGTTTCTAGTTTTAAATACAATTAATCTCAAAATAATTTTTAGTTACCAGTCATTCAATTTAATTGACTTAAAATCGTAGTTATTAAAAGAAATGTAAATCAACCTAAGAAGTGACGTTAACTCCCTCTCTCTTTCTCTCTAGAGAAGCCTTCTGAAGTGCAACCAAATTCCCCAAACGGGGCATCCAGACGTCCAACGTTTTTACGAGGCCCGAGGGCTTATCGAGTTCCAAATCTTCCTTCTTACGACCGGGATGTGATTCCGCTGAGTTTAGCTAATCGCAATCGTCGCGGGACGCCTCATTAAAACCTTCAAATAAATCAAATCAATTTGGATATCCCGGAATTTCTCACACCTGGAGGCTAAAAGCTACGGTCTCGTTAATTTGAATTTCACGGTTCTACATCGATACCCACTTCAAACTAACTTGTCGGAAGCCAGAATACCCTGTCAACTGTTTGCTTTTCGAAGATACCCAACTCACTTCCGGTAGATGATTTTGTTTGATTGCCCATGGCTTTAATTTAATAGGAAGTAACTTAGCCACGACTAAGTAATAACTAACTAGTCTTGGAAGTTGTGTGTTTAACAAATTCTGAAGTATATATAATTAAGAATTAAGTTAGTTTCATTCCTTTAATGTTCCCTTTGAGCTACATTGGACTTTAACGTAAAATTCATTTAAATAAATAAAAAAAAGTTTTAATCTTTTAATGGCTGAGAAAGTTTGTTTGCATGAGAACCTTTTCACTAAAACCGTATTTAGTTGGAATTAAAAGATTTTAGCGTTTGTTGCACACCGTCTTTCGTACGGTAACTTACCATCTATACTCTAGCGTACAAAGGATAAAGTTGATTAGGTGGAACGTTAAGACGGGCAAATCCTCGCGAAGCAATTCCATACCATTAGCGTAATAAGCGGCAACGTCGTGACCGTTTTTGCCCCGAACGGGCTCGTAATCTGATTTTGTTATTTGCATAACGTCTTAATTAATTTCGATCTGGCGGAGACTTACTTTCGTGCAGCCTTTATCGCGTAATTACCGGACGAAAGAGGATTACTTCCGAGTTGGAACTATTGTCGGCCTTATGCACGTCACGAATCTTATTGTTCTGTCACCTGAACGAGTTGTCGACCTAACAAGAAGACCCGAGGATCATCAATTTTACGCGGTTCTCGCACACGTCAATATCATCTACTTCTCTCTTCTACTTGGTGGACGTCGATCGACAAAGAATAATGAACGACGACGGACACTTATCTATCTGTACCATATTCGTTTTGTACGTGGTTTCATACTGGGATGTTTGAGAATAATCACCTGTCAAATAGCTTCTATTTTAACAGAGAATACAGATACACAGAAAAAATATTAAAAATTTTAAAGACATTGGAAATTAATCCTTACATAAGCTCACAATTTTTCGAAAAATGAATTTGAAAAATCGAAACGACTTTATTCATAATTATTAAGAAACAACTTGTACTTTAATGTGTACTTATATTTTGGATTAAAAAAGTCAAATTTAATGAAATTGCTACCGGAAAAAATTGGCCAATTTAATAGAATCATACAAGGATTATTGAGAGATTAACAAATGCTATTAACATTGAGTTGAAGATTATTTTAATTATTGTATATTACTAAAAGAAAATTTACAAAAAAAATGTAGAAAATATCGATAAAACAATTTAGTCTTCTATTATTCATATATGATTCTAATAATCTTAACAAAACTCGTATAAACCAATGAATTATAAGTAAGATGAAAATTAAGGACTAACTTTAACCATTCTGCATACTAGTTTAATTAAATTCCATAAGACCTCCACCATAAAGTTCCCCTCATAATTGTAAACTAAATTGACAGTGAAACCCAAAGTTAGTTTACTCGCTTCATAAGCCTGTTAACATTAAATTGAATCACCATTGATTTAAAATTAATCTAACAAATTTAAAACAGAAAGACATTTTCGATGATAGGCAAATATATTTGCCTAAACAAATGTAATTAAAAAAAATGTAAAAAAATCGTGTGTGTAACTAAACAAGCATGTATAATAAAATTTCTCTGCAGGTAATAACACGAGGATAATCGCGTAATAAATAGAGGATTTTAACGTATTCGCTGTGGAGTTTCGTGTGTAATAAAAACGAGATAACGTCAGTATCGATCGGTATCCGGTGCGGTGCTCGAACTTGTCCTATTGGAGTATTAGAAAAGTTCTCGGCTCGTAATGTATGCATTTAAATTCTTTATAAGCGGCCCCCGAGGGCTCGCGTGGGTAGGATTTTTGCCATTTAAAGTTTGCGAAATATGTTTCCCGTCCCATACAAGGCCCGGGCCGCAATCTCGACTTTATTGCGTTTGTTTTACGTACGAAACGCTGTGATTTTATGATCCGCGTCGTATTGCCCCTCTAGTTCCGGGGGGCTTTTATTAACTATTTTTTTTTTGTTGCTCGTCCTTGTCTTTCGTGCGGATAATCGTTCATCCGATAGTTGGCAATTGTGTATCTCGGTCGAGAGACCAGGGGGTGGTTTTCTTGAGGAACTTTGCCTCTTCAGCGTTCATAACGAGTGAGCTCGTTAAAGTCGATGACCTACAGCGAAGCGGGTCCCTGCCACTAGAGTTGCCACAGTTGCCACCAACACTGCCGCAAACTTTCTCACTTCAAAAATAAACACGACGAACTCGGGGACACTTTATTTATCCAACGGACCACAGTTAGAATTTATCTCATTGTCCCCCCTTTTAAAGGGTTCCATTTAACCAATCGATGACAAACAATCCTTTATAATCTTGTTCAACATTATTTAATTGCCATTTGTAAACTTTGTAGATTTTTAATAAAGGTAAAAAGTTGTATTATTAAAATATTTGCTTTCAATGATTGTTTTTGTAAATATGTTCGTATCTATATTAACTTAATGAATAAATTTTTCCAAAAAGGTTCGTATTAAATTTCAAAATAAGCATTGTTTTAATTGCTAAAGTGCCAACCCGATGATATCCGGAATCTCTGAAATTCTATCCGTGAAATTAACCAATGTTATGTTACTGCCCAGCCGGAAATACAACAACTCAGATAACATTACATAAATCAACTCTAAACACACTGCATCTAAATTGGAAAACCGTTCCCTGAATCTATAAATCTCGTGTGCCATATTGTAGTTACCTGTTACGCCCACAGCCATATGTACGTCCCCTAAATAATTACAGATAACGTCTTCCTAAACCATAATTGCAAAATGTTTTGTAATTACGTCCCCAAAGAAGAGTTAGTTTGGAATGACATTCAAATGTTCCTGAACTTTACTTGACCTGGAACCTTTCAATATTATCAGGAGATGGTAATTCCACATTTCGATGGTGCTTTAAGCGTTTTTGGTGAACGCCTATAAAGTAATTTCCTCTCGCCCGTCAACGAAAACAATGGTATCCAGCAGGAATTCGCAAAAAACCTTCGCTGGAACGTGTCGCAAAACAGGATAACAACGGACGCTTTTAACCGGCTGAACGGGGACCTCTCCCGTACGGCGGTTTGCATGTGACACAGGATTTCGGGGACGTTCCGACCGGAAACAATGTGGCCGATACCGAAATCCCGCCGCATTAGGGCGTAATTCAGAAAATGCGCCTCCGCCACCACCGCTTTGTTGTTTTTACACTCCGTCGTACCCACTCGCCCACTGTATTTGCATACTAAGCTTAAATTTCATGAGTGTGTCCCCTCTTTGTAGCCCTAAGTAGACCAGCTATCCGGGAAACACTCTACGCTATCGAACAACATGTTTTAGATGCTTCAAATATTTCTCCATGAGAGCACGCACAGCTTATATTTTAGGGAATATTATACATCATAACATTAATCTGGTTAATTTCAACATTTTTAAAGATTAATGTTAAATAAATATTGAAAACTAATTGTAAGTATAATAGCTGTATTAAATCTAACTTGAAGTATTCAATTGAAAGTATTCAGAATTGAAATTTTGTAACATAAAATATCAGGTGTTCATTTAAATTCGGGCTCAAGTGACCTATGGATTTTTCTCGAGTTTGTGAAGTATGTCTGAAATAAAACACAGTTGACGCACTTAAATGTTGTATACGTTAACATGTGACATTATGTGACAAGACAGTTAAAAAGGCAGAATTATAGAATCAAAATCCTTAATATTAAAATAAGGACCGGCAAAATATCTCATAACATGTGTTTAAAATGCTGTCCAAACTTCCTGATAGCACATTTCGACCCTTCGCATAAAATATTGCACCACATTTTCTAAAACTGCAGGGTTATTGCTAAGTTCCAAACATTTATCTAAAAATTTTTGTTGCAATTCATTTATAGTTTCAACACGGGTTTGGAAAATGACATTTTTTAGATAAATCCACAAAAAGAAGTTACAAGAACGAGTTGGTCTGCAATAAAATTTAACATGTGGCATGTTGTGTGGAGTCTAGCACCATCTTGTTAAAAATACCAATACTGGAGTTCATCATCATGCAATTGATTAATGCACGGTTCTAGAATTTCCAAACAATATCTTTGAGCATTTAATGTACCTAAAAAAGTGATATCGTAACGTAAACTAAGGTTCGGTTTTGTATTTTGAATATCTCGCCTTGAAACAAAATGGGACCAATAATTCGTCTATGACTAAAACTTGCCCAAACGTCAACCTGTTTCGAGTGTAGTGTCACTTCCAAATTTTTATGTGGATCTTCGGTGCTCCAAATTCTCGTGTTTTCTGAATTCAAGTATCCTGATTTATAAAACCAAGTCTCATCAGAAAATATAATCTTTTTGCAAAATTGTCCATTACGATTTATGTTGATAAAGCAATTGTAAAAATTTATTCTACGTTGATAATCAACTGGTAACAATTCTTGAACGATGGTAATTCTATAGGGATACAGTTGCAAATCTTGACGTATCATTTTATGAGTAGAGCCAACAGAAAGATCGACTTGCTGATTTAATCGCCTGATAGAAGTTTTTGGATTATCATTTAGAATTTCTTGCGGTTGTGCAATAACTTCTACGGTGTGTCTTCTGGGCGCACTACTTCTTGGTTTTCTTGAAAGATTCCCAGTTTCGTTAAATAAAGTTACAGCTTTGACTTAACAGATTTGACTTCTGTCAAATTTGAAGTTTTTGTGATTAGAGTGCACTAATAATGCGACATACATTTTTCTCTCCACCTTCGCCTAACAAAATTTCATAGCGCACTTGAGCACGAATTTAAATGAACACCCGATATAAGAAGGCAGCAAAGCAGAACAAACTAAGTGATGGAAGTCATACCAACAACAATCAACCAACCACTCACATATCGATTAGAGAACTAAACGTGAAAACTTATGGCGTTCTCTTTTGCCTGAACTGGTGCGTTCCAGAATTTGACATTCACTGCACACTGGGTGCTTAAAAAGAGCAAATTCAATAGAACACGGTGAAACCAAACGTAACCATAACTCTCCATCTGATCATAACATCACTTATAAGTGTGTTCAAGGCTTAAGGTTGTTTAAAATGTTTTCTAAATCACAATAATAAAATGTAATAGAACACAAAACACTAATTTGATGCAACCAACAGAACACGCTATTATGCACTGGTGCGCACCAGTTCTGCCAAAAGAAAACGCTATTAAGGGCGCGTTAAAGTGTACGTTGAACAGTGCTTTATGTAGAGTGTCACCAAGTTCGCTTTTTCTCGTAAAAGACAAACATTTAAGCGAAAGTTTTTGTATTGCCTGAAAGTAGACATTCCAAGCGTTGGTATGAATATCGGCACAAGTCAAAATTCCTACTACTATTTCATACAAAAATTCAGGAAGTTAACGTTAATTTTAGACGAAAACAAACCGTGATTATTTGTACGTGGACGCATAAATCTCGCTACTTTTATATTAACGCCATGCAGAATAGTCATAGGTAGTTTTTCATCGCAAGAAAATCGCGATTAGATTAGTCAGTTTTGACAAAAGGCAAACTTACGTTTTTACAATGTAAATTATATGGGACGCCTGAATGTGTCTAACAGTACTCTATACTAAAAATAAAAATAGAACTGTGAAGTTCTGTGATTAGATGGCGCTAGCATCTATACCTTTTTTCTTTTATAAATTGATGGTTCTTTTTGACACGGTTGTATTCTATCAGCAATTATATTAAATTCTGATACAAATTAGAAAATTTATGTGTACCGTATTTCGACCACATATGAAATTGAATAGGGCATTTGTTTGTATACATTAATGCCGCCATTCTGATGACGTGTTGTTTTGATTGTCGCTGATTGGTCGGATGGGCAGTCTATTCTACACGTCGTAGATATTCTATGGCTTTTTTTTTGCTGGAAAGTATCTTGAAGACGTATGTAAGCTGTATTTGAAAGTAAAATTTAATAAAGTGAAATTTTAAAGTAAAAATTATTTTAGGTTGTTTTGCATATAAAATAAAGTAAACGTTTCTACTGATAAGCTTTATTTCTTTGTTATATATTTGTATTGTTTACTATGTTTAAAGAACTTTTAAAACACATATAATTGTGTATGTAGTTTTTTCTTCTACAGTAGATGTTTATTTGTTTTATGATTAAATATTGCTATTCATATACCTAATAATAATAAGAAATACATACAATTAAATACGTGTACGAGCGTGTTTAGCGTGTACGAACCAAGCTATAACCAAATACTAAGAAGGCGCCAAATAGCAAAGAGTGGAACCAAACCGACCAAAGTATATGCCAATTTCGCTCATGCTTGTGCAGGTTTCAATGATGCAACTTGATTGGTCAAAACAAAACGATTTAAAGTAATACTCACCTTATAAATACAAATTACGTTGACGTTCAAGGGAACATAAGAACACACAAGTATTTATAATATAAATGTAATTGTACAATAATAATTATAATTACAATATTTTGTAAATGGTATATATGCAAATATTCGTTATTGCGAACATCCGAGAACATGTGAAACGTTTTCGTGTGCGCACGTCCCGTTTTTTAATTCAAATCTTATTAAATTTAATTAATCAATATAAAGATAGAAACAACTCAACGCGTCAATATATAAGGTAAACACATCAAATATCAGCCATGCGCCTAAAGTCGGCTTTCCAGTTTTTATAGAAAGGCCGACTTTAGGCTGTATTTTTATGGGGGCCCACATTTTGGCAGTTTATCCTAGTTTATAAAAAAATGTAGGATATAAGGATAGGCCACGTTTAATGACGCTGTATTACAGCATCGCGACACATTCATCTCTTTTTTAATCAATTTTTATCTTATTGAATAAAATTAAATTTTTTATTAATATGAGCATTAAGCGGAGAATATTCACCAAAAATTCGTCTTGGATGATTTTTTAACGAAGGATTTTTTTTATTATTGCTTACTGATCCCGCTTCGATTAGCGAAATAAATCGGGCTCAAATAAACGGGTAAATAAGTTACAATAGAGAGGTCTAGACGTTGGTGGGGGAAGGCTCGACAACTTGTTTCGGTATCGCAGACCGAAACTCATTGCTTTGTTAAAATGCTACATAGGGCGACATCTATCGATAAACCGATTATGAATGAAGCTCGATCGATTATTAGAGGTCATCTCCAGTGGACTCAATGTTTAACGCGCCCTTAACCTTTCGCTACACGCACCGGACTGTCAGTCCGGATTTTGAGCGCCATTTATTAGTTATTTCGAATTTGCTCCGACCATAATTTTTTTGATGAATTTCTTTCTTACCGACATTTTATTATCTGTCAATGCATTATGTGTTGAGTTTGAATTCAATTTCAAAATCGGTTATTTCGAAAATATGAGCTATAACGAAGAAAGGAACAAAAACTTGTTGTCCAATAATGAGGAGGAAGAGGATGAAAACCTATTATCGAACAACAACGTTTCAGAATATGAAGATGAGGAAGATGAAAATGAAGAAGACGATTTGACATTATTAAATAATTTTTTATTTCGTATCAGCTTCCTCTCTTATTTATTTTTCGAATCCGGACTCACAGTCCGTTGCGTGCAGTCGCGCGAACAAAAAAAAGCGCGTACTGGAAGGTTAATAATACTTCAAAATTGTAACCTTTGATTTTGGGTTTAGCACATCTACGTAAATTGATTACTCCTTGTAGTTTTATTTTCATTTTTTAAGGTTGTAACCGACTCACTTTGTTGACTTAAATTACTTCCAGCTAAGATTAAGGAGAAAAATTCTTTCTTCCCATTTTCAAAATATGCCCAACCCAAGTTATGCACGAGAGTTTAACAACTGTAGTCAATTAGATATTAATATACTCAAAGGATGGAGTGAATTATCAATACATCAATCTTGATGATATCTCTAAGTATACAAACTCAATGTATCTACAAATTAAGTGATACTATATACGATTTTGGAGTAAATGTATCTATACAAATCAATTAACATCTACAACTATTTATTGACCAAGCTATAACATTTAATTGAAAATCCACTTTAGAAAGCACTCTTCTTCAGAAACCTATTTTCTCTTAAGTTTCAAACGTACTCTCTTTCAACCGTTCATTTAATCAATTTTTTTTCTTTCTCTCTTTACGAGATCTTCGTATAAATACTGCACGTTTCGGCATTAAAACACCTCCGAATGCGGACGATTTACGGAACGATCCCTTCTATAGCTGGTGAACATCTGCGTAATTGAGTATCGGTTCCCTGCAGGCGAGTATCGTCCTTCAAATTTATCTAACGGGCATGTCCAAAGGACCAAAGGCGGTCACGTCGTCGATACAATGACGGACATTTTTGCACAAGGCGGTTAATATCGACGTTCTACCTCTCCCGAACCATTACGGCGTAGAATGGAAGTTATCTACATGGGAACATGCTCGAACCACGTCTAACCGAGTACTCTTCGACCTTCCCCTTTATTTTTCCCGTCCACTTTTTAATTTTCCCGGAAACGTTTGTTTAGTTTTATGGTTCTTTTCGTTGACAATTTAAGACAACAAACGTAGACAGGCAACGTTGGCGCGAAAGAGAAACAGAACGTCGGCACATTTTCGCCCGCTTTTCACCTTAAATTAAATATATCCCGTTGACGCGACTCCGTAATATCCCAAAGTGGCGCTTCGCAGAAATTTTAGTAACTTTCGGTAATTCCTCGGCGACATTACTCAACGTCCCTAGACCCCTAACTCTTTTTCGGACCTCCCCGGTATTTATGTTTTAAACTTTTAATAGTGTAATAAGTTTCAAATCCACTTTATTTGACTCCCTGCGCCGTTCGCAAATCCCCACGGAGTTAATTTCGTGAGTACATTCACCTACTTTACAAAGTCTGGGTACTATCTCCTCCAAACGTTCGACTTTATTGAATGAACTGCATTTTGAGCATACAATAAATTTCTCAGATTTTTTTTTATTTCGTTATCTGCTTCGCCTTTTGAGCATTTCTATTCCACGCTTTATTTTTAGAGGCTTACCACAGTACGAACCCGCGTATCTTTATTATTTACATACAAAACACGGATTGTTCCGTGCATATAGAATAAAAGCAACGTCCACAGAAGTTTAATCAAGATTGTTCTTGGCTTTGAATTCGGTTTCTGTTTACCGACCCCATATGTATTTATGCAAACGCCCGAATAAGTTTTTCGGGTTTCTGGGTTCTTCCGTGGGAAAAATAAGCTGCTTTTTAAAATGGGTCAACTCGTCTCGTTCCCTTTCGCCCCCCACGGAAGACAAAGGAGCTTAATGCTGAAAGTGTATGCAAATTTTTACTCTAATAAACCCGACGTTGACGTGATTTATATGGCAGGGGTAGGAGGGGCGCTCGCCTTTGCAAGCCTGCGAGAATTGTCTGCGAGTTTGTACGATATATTTGCTTGTCTTTTTCGGAAGTCAGTGACAGGATATATTTGCAGGAAAATATGTTGTACGCGTCCATGTCTAACAGATGCTAACGGATGAATTGTGACTTTAACCTCTTATGATAAACACTGAAAATCTAAGTCATTAACACTTAAATTGTGTGAGATCATGTGACATTTAAAAAATCAAAA
Source organism: Digitonthophagus gazella (assembly GCA_036711955.1). NCBI lineage: Eukaryota > Metazoa > Arthropoda > Insecta > Coleoptera > Scarabaeidae > Digitonthophagus > Digitonthophagus gazella. The sequence continues at coordinate 29,054,299 of JASCIT010000005.1, forward strand.
TAGACCAACATTTGCTTTGTCATGATTTCTAGATCAAATCTATCGTAAAAAATAACTTTCTATAGCAACTGGTTAGAATTAAATAAAAATAAAAAAAACTTTCAACTTCAAACATGTTTTCAAAAAGACAAACATTAAAAAATCGCCTATTTCTAAAGTATGGTCATGATTGCAACATACCATCGTCAATCAGTGATCTTCCAATGTTCGAGCAAAGTATTGGTATACTCGCTCAAATAAAAAACGCCATAATTCGTTCAAGAATGTGTTCTGAAATTAATTACCGTGCACGGTTTTATTTACAAAGTCAAAAGTGTATAGAAAAAGAAAGAAGGAAACACATGAAACACTTATTTATAATCCACCCTTTCAGCGATTTGAGAACATATTGGGAAATCTTTATGATTGTCATCCATTTGACAATACTAATCATGTTTCCATTAGATATTTGCTTTTACAAAGCATCCTTAATTTATAACTTTACTTATTTGGCTTCTTGGAGAACAATAAGGTTCATCACAGACATTATTTGTATAATTGATGTTTTAGTGACTTTGCACACTGGATACTATGATAAAAAGAAGAACGTTGTTGAAATGGAACCTAAGAAAATCATCGTAAAATATCTCCTAAGTTATTTTGTTTTGGATGTAATTTCATCGATTCCCAGTGACGTTGAAGTGCAAAGTTTTGGAGAAACAACGAGGATTTATAGCGACTTAAACGATATTTTAATGAAGATTTCCCTGTGTAAAATATTACGAGTTAGAAATTTAATCGTCTATTGCCTAAATACCTCTAAGAATTTTAATGGTCGTCACACAACAATAAACATACAATTACTCATAATGCTATTTGTATTATATTATCATTTCGTCACATGCACATTTATAATCCTTGTAAATATAGACGCTGTTCCCCATAGATATGAATATCTTCTTTATAACAAATCGAGAAACTATATGCCGTACAATTTACAGCTACAATCAACCATAACATACATTTATTGCTTTTATCAAGTCTGTGCTGTAATATACAATGCAGATTATTTAGTGGCTAATAAAGGCGGTTATGAATTGGAATCTGTAGTAATTTGGCTGCTATCAAAAGTTTTTTACATGTATATTTTAGCAGTAATTCTTAAAGTAATAGAATGTAGAGTCATGGCAAAACAAAAATACGACGAATTAACTAATCAACTTGGTGACTACATGAAGCACAAACAACTTCCGGTTTATTTACAAAATAGAATTTGGACTTACTTTGGTTTTCAATTTCAAAAAAGTTACTTTAGAGAAGATAAAATATTATCAGCTGTATCAAGTACGTTACGTCAAGAAATCCAAATGCACAGTTGTAAAAAATTGGTTGAAAACGTCGACTTTTTCCGTGATTTACCCATGAGTTTTCTAATGAAAATCGTTACAATCCTTCACCATGAAATCTTTATGACCAACGACGTGATTTTAAAGGCAAATACTTACGGCGATTGCATGTACTTTATCGCAACAGGAACGGTTGCTATTTATACTAAATCAGGAAGAGAAATTTGTCATTTGTCAGATGGAAATCATTTTGGAGAAGTCGCTTTGGTTGTTAAAACTGAAAAAAGAATCGCTTCTGTAGTTGCTACGGAATGCTCAGAAATGTACCGATTGAATCGAAGCGATTTTGTTAGGGCTTTAATGCCTTATCCTGATTTACTGACGAAAATACAACAAATTGCTAATTCGAGGAAAGAAGAAACTGATGCTTTTGATGATAGGAATACTAGAACCGAAGTTGTTAAATTTGCTAATATACCAACTATGACACCACCACATGTATCAGTTGATACTGATTTTTTAAAATATTAATAAGGTATTAAACTCTTAAGTATCTCTCAGTTCATCTATAAGTGAAATTTGAAGATCTAATAATTATAAAACAACTCTTCAAGATGCTTCTTCACTAAAGGTTCGATTGAATTATATTTGGTTTTTTAGGTTGTGTGGTATTTGATACCTTATTCTGATTTATTAGCGAAAGTGAAAGAAATTGCTCATTAAAAAAAGAAGATACTGATGCTTTTAGTGATTTTGAATTAGTTGGGTTTAATTTAAGTTTGGTTAGATGAATATTTAGATAATTTGAATTTATTAAGTAATTGTTATAAGTTCTTGTTTACGTCAACAAAATGTTAAGATTTGATTTTAATAAAACTTGTTGAAATGAATTTGCCTAGACATACAAATTTTATCGTGACGCAAATATCAGAGGTCGTCGCCTCAACCGAAATATGTAGGTGAGCTTGAACTAGCTGAAGTTAGCATCTTTTCGGGGAAGCCGCTGTCGGGCGTATCACGCTCCTCTGAGGCTATCTCATTATGAAACTTCAAAGTTCAGTAATTTTTGTCAAGACGGTAGGAATTTTACGATAAGCTCCGATGGCAGTTGGCCCAAACGAGGTCACGTGGCTCACGCCTGCTGTTCGAGACGCCCACCACTATTTTCCTACTTTCCGCACCTTCTTCTTGCACATACTACTGTGGTCCATCTACCCCAGGTGTTGCCTTCCGGTCACGAATGTCTGCGTTTATTACTGATATAGTTTCAAATGAAAACCTGAGAATTGTTATAAAGTTCGTTAAATAGTTAACATTTTCGTAATTCAAAGATGTATATTATTTTAAGACACGTCTCACATTAAGGTACGTCTCACACTGAGGCAACCAGCAACTAGCAACTAGGAACCAACAACAAGCGATATTGCCACCTAATGACATTTTACATGGAACTAAAACAGACGTCTCACATTGGAGCAATCCGATATCGCCTCTCTATTTACGATATCGAATTGCTCCAATGTGCGAGCTGCGTGTTGCTGATTGCCTCAATGTGAGACATGGCTAAGTCAAATCTGGCCAAACTACACTGAATGACTTGCAGCGGCTATCTATCGATCATGTGTTTAAAGTACGTCTCACACTGAGGCAACCAGCAACAAGCAAATAGCAACCAACAACAAGCGATATTGCCACTTGATGACATTTTACATATAATAATCAAATGATGTCTCCCACATTGGAGCAGTTCGATATCGCAAATAAAGAAGCGATATCTGATTGCTCCAATGTGAAACGTCTACTTTAATTATATGCAATATGTCATCAAGTGGCAACATCGTTTGTTACTGGTTGCTAGTTGCCCCAGTGTGAGACGTACCTAAAATATAGTTTGTTTAACTTTGTAGAAAAATACTTTTTAAAAAGTATAAAGTGCCCGTATTTTACTGATTGACGAGAGAACAACGTTCCTGAAGGCACCTGTACAATTCTAACATCACAGACATTTTCGTCTTGTTACGGAGTAGATGGAACAGTTACCTCTACCTTTCCTCACTTCCCTCCTGAAGTGCGAGCATCACTCAACGTTTCGGAAAGTTACTCTCGCATACTGCCGCCAATTGTATAGTTGAATGGCTTCACTACTTTCGCGAGAGGAAGTGGAGCTCCTTCTCTCGCCGTAACAAGTCCGGAGGATAACTTTTTAATTTTAGAACCTGACTTAACGGCGTGATTACACCGAATATAACCGATTCTCCTACAGCAGAACTTGAAAGTCACTTAATTCTAAGGGGGCCGTAAAATTTTATTTTATATCCCTAGCGACATTACCAACAAACTCGTTACAATCTGGCTCTATTACGGTTTAGCACGAACGCACGCCTCTTCCAGCGGTGTATTCTAATATCATTACAGCACAAGATTTACAACCATTTCCGGTTACAGTACTCCCGTTTTCGGGGAGGCTGAAAACGAGACGCGAATCCCCATTAAGTAAATGACACTTTTCCTCCTACGTCACGGATTAAATCGATATGCAACCCTCAGAACGTTCCGTAGCTCGATACCTGCTTCGTACACAGCTATCGGATCGGGTACAAAGGTGCCCTACATTCTGCTGTGCAAAAGGGATTTTTAGACCGGCAGGATTCAATTACATTTTCCCTGATGTAATTCGCGATTGCGGTGAGGGAAATCCGAACACACCGTGCCGGATTGCACGATCAGGACAAAGGCAGTCTCTGATTTATTAGCGATACAGACTTTGGATAACTAGTGGTTTACTAGGTGTTCCAGGTTTTTATTAACGTCGACGCAACGATATCGAGTTTAATAAATAAACTGATTATGATGCAGATTTTTATCTGTGAACTCAACACTAAGAATTTATTCTATCTATGCAATGTTTGGCATTAAAGTTTGCGTAGGTTTACTGCAATCGTTTGATGAATAGAGTATAAAATTGCTTTTCTTTAACCACTTTTAACCAGTATTAGTTTTTTCACATCGATGAAATTTTGCTGAAATTACACTTTTTAAAATGCCACTTTGTCAGTTTTTGTTATTTAGGAGAGATATTACTATACTATGTTCAATGGACAGATGGAGCAAATTGGATTCAAAGGCGTATATGGACGGAACGCCTTTGATCACACGTTTGCTATTGGAATGTATACAAATAGGCATTAGATGTAATAAAGCTTTAACGAATGCTTTATCGAAAATTTCGAATCGTGCGTTTGTCGGACAATTTATAAAAAGCGAACATTTGAATATATAAGCTTTCATTAAAATGTTCGTATATCAAAACATACTATTAATTTATGTCACATAGTTGAAATACTCCTAGGATTACACTTTTGTCAATGCTATTTTGTTAGTTTTTGTTTATTTTGTTAGACAGAATGTTACCAGAATTATATTTTTCTCAATGCTACTCTATCAATGCTTGTTACTTAAAAACGACATACATCGAACAGGTGCAATAAATTGACATTAAAGCGGATTTATGTTTACTACATCATTTCAAAGAATGGAATACAGACTGTATTAAGTGAATCATGTGAATGTTCATTTTAGAAGTACTAAGAATAATAAGTTAGTTTTCTGTCCAATAAACAATATTGAATGTACCGCAGTCAACGAACACAACTTGGATACTAACCGTGTATACAGTGAAGTATAGGTCTTAGAAGCCATAGAGAAGAATTCCACCCGCCCGAGAACTTTTCTGGTTAAAACTTGCGCCATTCCGTATGCCCGGCGACCGATCCGTCGCGCGACGGCGGATTTAATGACTTTGTTTCTTATCGGGTAAGATTAACGAGCCCCAGACAACAGATTAACGACAGCGGTGGATATTAATCTCTTCGCGGCGTTTCCGCTTCCGGATGACGCATTAGGGACGTCGTTGAAGGGACCGACGACGCCCTTTGTCATCCAGTGCTCGGCAATCCTGTCGAGTTACGCAGATTTCGCGGCAACAAGAGATTTCCTAGTGGTAGGTAAGTAAAGCCGGTTTACAATTCACAAACTATCTTGTGGGAGTTTGCACACGGTAAAAGCATCGTCTGTCGCCTCTCCAAGTTCACTATTTTATCCGAGACGCGAAGGGTGTTATCGGTCATGGCGAATAAGGGATGATAAATGCCGCCCTTTAAGTGACAAAAACGGACGGCATTAATTCAATAGCGATCAAAATCAGGGGCCAGTCGAGGATCTTCCCTTAACAAGCCACCCTCTTAGATAGCTTGAGGTCGTCGAAGTGAATTGGATTGTTTTCGAATCGCCCAAGGGTGCGATTTTAAAGTACATTTTTATGTGTAAGTTGGGACATATATTTTAAAATGATAACCAATCGCCATATTTCACAATTTTTCAAATTCGAATTTCTAACTTCCACTGTAGAAATTGATTTCTCTAATCAGGGTTCGGAATCTCGACACAAACATGTTTTTTAACATTCACAAGACTTAACTGTTTGGTAATCAAATAAATTTGTGATTTGGTTAGCTTGCGTTCGTTTCAAGGTAATTAAAAGCAAACAGTTCAATGGTACTCCCTCGAACACACAACGTAGTTACAAATACCTTTACGGAAATACGAAAATTGTCCCGAATATCTATCTATTAGCGTCCTCGGTTTAGGAAATGTATAAAGTGAGTTAGGGTAACGATGATGTGGCGGTGCTGTTTCCACATCAAATAATTAGCAGGCCGTCGGTCATAACGTTGAAGCGGCGGCTCGGTAGACGTAAATATTCGCGCCCGTTGTTCCGGACAAAAGCTCGACCCGGTCCTGTACAATGCGATGCCTCAATCAGTGTCCGCGGTACGGGTTTATTTGCAATCCACCAGCAGGGGCAGTAATTGAGTAAACGAAAACCCGCGGTCGGTGCAGGAATACGAACTGCCTGACGGAATGCACTAATAGTTGCGGAACTGTGGGCCAAATCTCGAAAGTGATTTATTTTTCTCTGTTTTTTAGGTGAATGTTTTATTTTTCAAGACAGTACAAATAAACCCATCTCACATTATCTTTCATTTTAACTAGGGTGACCAGATCTTTCAACTTTCAATACTGTACACATGCAACGCATGTACAGGGTGGACCAAATTAGACACCTTTAAAGGGAGACTCCTGTTTCTATAAGCGATAGAGGAAAATTGATATCGGTGTCTGATGCTCAATTTTTTTAAGAAACTGAATGGTCAAAACGACATAATAATATCTCTTATGATTCACACATTTATTTCCTTTTCAAAAATATGCCACATGATTTTTGCTCTAGTCAAATTTGTTATAAAGAAATGCTTTATCTCTGAATGTGAATTAATTCGGGTTGCACTAAGAACATAATTTTAACAGTAGCGTGGAATATAGCGTACAGTCGGTAATTCACAGAAATGCAATTACAGAAGTGAAGTACAGAAGTGATGTTCGTCTTGTCGATAACAGAAAAATCTATAACATGAATGTCTGTCACTACGCTACTCATTGCAAAAGGTCACTAACACAGAACAAATATAATGAGAAGTGGAAGGTTAACGTTATAAAACGGGTGATTGGGCTATCCCCACTTTCGAGTGGCCTAGGTGCGCGCAAAAATGGCGGATTTGAAAATGTAAACAAATCTGTATTTATAACCTATCTTTATTTTTACATAATACTTATTCACTGTAGTGAACAAAATTTTATCACTACAGTGAAAAAATATAACATAAACATAACAATGAAAGAAAATATCAAAATTACAAACAAAAGTACAAATAATTTAAAATATTTATTTCACTTTTAATTTATATAAATTTTACAACATGTTTCATTGGAATAAAATGATTTGTAATAACAAATAGTATTATATTAAACATATTTATGCTATAAAGAGTAGAAAATTAAAAAAATAAAATAAAAGAAAAAACACCAAACACGAAACACATTTTCTAGAGCTAATTTTAAATTGATTCGATGCATATCTTCATTCCAAATTCTTTCTTAGGGAAGTTAGAAGCTTTTGAACCATCCAGACTAGTCCAGACGATACTATACTTGATTATTCCTTTATTTGTAAACGACTTTTTCTTCTTGCAAAACGTTGTGTCCACATGAAACAAAAAAAGGGGTTAGCGATTCTTTTTTATAAGTAAGTTTTAATAGAATAAAACATTAAATTCTCAAACCACCCAGGAGGTTCCATTTTGACAAGCTTTGACAATTAATGACGCAAGTGGTTGAAGGACTATTTTTAGAAGAATCCATTATTTGACATTATTTTCTGAAAGAAAGCTGTAATCACTAATATTTTTCTTGGATTTGCTTTAGAAATAGCTTTGATAGCTTCTTCAAGCATAGAAGTATAGTTCCACAAGAAATTATAGGTAGTAATATTTTTGTGCCGTCTTGAGGAAAATGGCATAACTTGAAAGAAATCATTTTTGAAAAAATTACTAGAAATTTGTATTTTATAAAAAGTGTTATCTGGCATTTCAACTGGGTTCAGTGAGTTTCTGGCATCCTTCCATGTTAGGGTATCAAGGGTTGAACTTTTTAAAATGAAATTTTACCAAAGATAATGCCAAACGATGATCTTAAACCAGAGATAATGCCAGAGATGATCTTACACATTTTGAGCTTGCAGTTAAATGTATAAAAAGTCATTTGTTCAATACACAACTCATTTTAAAATTCAATTGTGCTATGCTAACGGTGTAAACGACTGCTACGGGGATGTCGTTCACCAAACGACCAAACCTAACCTGAAAGTCGTTCATAACGATGTCGTTAGAAGTTACAAAATACGAATTGTCGTTCATGAACGACAATCGGTTCATAACGATATCATTAAGAGTTACAAAATAGGCCTGTTAGAAACAATATTTAGAAACTTACCATAAAATAAGATAAAACAGTAAACCACTAACCTTACATCGCATCCAAAATGCCGGGAAACGACGTTACTACGCCACTACTTATTCCGCGCAGACGCACTGTGACAACGCGGTGTTGCCACATAATTCAATAATTTGACGTGGCATCTGTGTTTCTGAGTCCGGCATTGCCGGGTTCCGTATCCGAGTTTCATCCCCGTGGTCACTAATGAATTCAATAATAAAATTGCAAATACTGTACGTTTCCTGTACATGCGCGTATGCTGTACTGCGTGTCATATTGCTGTACAATACAGCAAAATTCCGTACTTAAATCGTTCAGCCAATGACTTCAATCCCAAACAGCTTTTTGTAAAAACCGTGTTTTATAAATCAGTCATTAGGAATTTTAGCTGTTAAAAGTTAATATTTTCATATAGAATAGTAACATAAAATGTCACTTTTGTTCGAATGTTAGATCTTTTCAACTAACAATAAAACCTCAAGAGGGAACTTATGCCTCCATTTTGACAAGCTTTGACAATTAATAACCTAAGTGAATGAAGGAGCTAGATTTGGAAGAAGCCGTTGTTTTGACATTACCTTCCGAATATGCTGTAATATATTACATCACTGATATTTTTCATGAATTTACTTTAGAAATACTTTTCATAACTTCTTCAAGCATAAAAGTATAGTACCACAAGAAATTGAAGGTAGTAATATTTTTGTTCCTTCTTGAGGAAAATGGCTTAACTTAAAAGAAAAAATCATTTTTGAAAAATTTACTAGACATCTGTATAATTTTCAAAACATATTATCCGGCGTTTCAAATGGGTTCGGTGGGTTTTTGGCATTATTCCATGTTAGCGTATCAAGGGCTGAACTGGTAAAAATGGAAGTTTACAGGAGATAATGTCAAACGATAATTTTACACATATTGAACTTACAATTAAATATATAAAAATATATTTGTTCAATATACTCGGTATGCAACTTATTTTAAAATTCAATTTTGCTATGCTAACGACGTAAACGACTGCTACGGGGATGTCGTTCACCAAACAACCAATGAAAGTCGTTCACAAGGATGCCGTTAGAAGTTACAAAATACGAATTGTCGTTCATGGACGACAAACGATTCATAACGACATCGTTAAGAGTTACAAAATAAGCCTGTTAGCCTGTAAAACTAGAACAGCTAAACATGAAGGGATTTAAATTGCATTCTTAATCATGTTTTTCATGTATCAGCTTTGAGATTTCAAGCGTTTTAATGATTTGCAACTATCCCTTTAGTAGTACTGATTGGTTGCGAACGGATAACGTCCCCAAGTCTAATCAGTTGTAATCATAGTAAACATTCGCATCCAATACGAGATCAAAGGAAGGATGAAATATTAAGGGAAAATAAGGGATGACGGAAGTTGTACGATAAATAAAACTGAAAACTACCTATGTATGCAATTTAGCAATTTCAGTGACGACCATAACATTTTATCATGATCTTGACCTTAAAAATAAGTTTAAGTAATTCACATTTTTGTCAAATAACTGAGATTTAAAATGAAAGTTACATAAATAGAAGAGATTCATCAACATTTCTCATTAATCTTTTTTTATTTTTCTAAAAACCAAATAAGTTTTGGATAATTTAATGTTCTATTAACATTTTTCGATTTTCCAAAAAGAAACTTTTTGTAATAATTAGAATAAATTTCACTTTTATAATCAAAAGCAAAATCTTTAAGTATTAACTTAACTTCAAGAATTTCTTTTGAATTCATTTTCTTTTCCTCGTATATAATATTACATAAATTATTTTCTAAATTTCTTAATACAACATACAAGTAGATATGAAATAAACTAGTGATTTATATTTATGAACCCAAATCTATAATTAACATATAAATTACTCTAGAAGTTAACTCATTTTGCAATAATCAAAATGGAAATATTCGTTTTAAAGAAATAATCAAAATTAAAGTACGAAAATTTTTCGTTCTCAACAATGATAAAGCGTTTTATATATCCGGTTACAAATCTCAACCGACTACAAATCCTGAAATTGGTTAATTAAAGGCAGGTTTGTGGGCTAAAGGTTTCGTTGGAGAACTGGTAGTGTTTCATAGGTAATCCCTGAAGAGTGATGATGAAAATTTCTAGCATTCCTGGTGGCTCTCGAGGGGAAGATTAATTACGCACAGAACACATCCGCCAGACGGTGAACTTTATGATTTAATTAAAAGCGCCACCCCCGACGGTTAGATAGCGTCGCGACGGTGCTCATAGCGTTCAAGGCGATTAGCCGCGAGCTTTCGGGAAAAACGCCTTTGTCTCGGCAACAAAGACTACTTAAAATTATGGTAATGAAGGTAGGCTAAGGAAAAGACGTTACCTAATAATTAGGTTGCTCTATATGTGCATATAATCTTTTTCAGCTTATTAGTTCTAAGAAGGTACGTAAAATGAAGATATTTAAAAATTACTCACAAAATTTTTTTTATCAAAATTGTTAGGTGTTGTTAGCAAACTTTATTTTATAGGTGTTTAGTAACTGTTACAGTTTACTTAACTAGATAACGTAATTACTTGTTAAATACCTCCTTTCCTGATACCTAGTTGTGGTCTAAAACCACGACCCTTGTTGAAGCTACTTAATTCGATGCTCGAGTTTCTGCCTCATCTGACCTACACTGCACTTCCCACATCCACAACATGGTAGAATTTGCCTTCTTTTCAAACGAAATTGGTTCGTTTCTCAAATGCACGAAAGGAAGTACTTATTACTTACTATGCTTTTGTAAAATAAAGCTCGTCTTAGAGAACCCTTTTATTCTTTGGTCGGAAAATAACAAAATAATGATTCTCCGAAAAGATAATTTTAAAGACTCTTGGAAAACTTAATGCGAAAAGATTTCTAAAAGGAGTTCCTGCAGACTTCAATTGAAAATTTCCTCCCCAGATGACTCTAATAGCTCCTGAGTAATATCTGATTTTTTCCTCGTTTCCGGTGATAAATTATTTCTACTTCCGGGGAAAAGCGCGGGACTAAGACGCAAGCAGGCCTGGGGACTATTCATTTCCAATATGTATGCAAACTGCGATAACATTCGACGTTCACAGGCCCGGGGCAAATGAAATTTTAACAGGCGAGATTCCAGCTACGAAAAGACCCACTTCTCCCCGTTCGCATTTTTTCCTTTTTCCTCCCGATCTCGACCCACCACCGGCGGCATTTCGAATATTAGAAATTTAAATGTCCCGGTTAATATCGGAAGAACTGCCGCGCGGATTTTCATTGGTGAGGTTACCACGATTTTCCGGATTTTCCAGTTTGAAATTTGATTAGCATGTAAGCTAACTTTAAAACCTTTCTGAACTTCACAAAAACGTTAACGTTCCTGCCGTGTTTCATTAAAAATTTTACCATGTGCAGAATTTTTATCACGTTGAAAATTATGAACTTATTCAAGGTGGAGCAAAATTAATTTTCTAAGGTGAATTTGCTGACATTTAGTTAGAAATGGAAAAGGTACCAATCTATTTTAATGAAAAGATTTTTCAAAGATGTAAAATTAATTATGTTATTTCGAAAAGAATATATCATTCAAACTATTTTCTCCTGTGTGGATACAAATGTTCATTTTAGACGGGTCTGACACTGAGGCAACCACCAACAAGCAACTAGCAACCAACAACAAGCGATATTGCCACTTAATGACATTTTACATATAATCAAATGATGTCTCTCACATTGGAGCAATTCGACATCGCTAGATCCAGTGGTGATATTGTGAGAGACATCATCTGATTATATGTAAAATGTCATTAAGTGGCAATATCGCTTGTTGCTGGTTGCTAGTTGCCTCAGTGTGAGACGTGCCTTAAAGCATTTTTATTTCTTACAGTAATTATTACAATAAAGACGAAATTTCAAAAAGCCTCCAGAAAAAATCAGATCTTAAATGAGCTTTTACAGCACTCTGCTGAACTGGGTTTCCAGTATTGTGGATTCTAAAAAGACCGAGCAACCATTTACATAACGCTAGCAACGATTAAGACACAAAAGTTCCTGACTCTGTAATCTTTCATTTTTACAATTTGAATTAATCGATTTGATGTCCGTAATCTAACAACGCCAGACTTTATTATTTGGGGTTTCTAATGTTTTACAGCAAACCATATAACTTATCAGACTTGTAAGCCAACGTTAAAGGAGAAATTGCCACTTTAAAACCAGATAATTGGAAACAACAAATCAAAATGCCAATAATCGAGTTTAAACTCGATATTAACTCAAGAGGCAGTCATTTTCCCGCTATAATTTTTTATAATAAAGTGATCAATTTTATCCCTTTTAAACTCTTCCTTTTTTCTGATTGTTAACAAAATAGCAATCATTTTACATCATGATATTACTTTAGTAACCTGTATGAAAACCCTTGTTTTAGAATAAAACATAGAGAATTAGCTCACCAATTGAACGTTGAAATGAAATTGACACATCTTCCACAGGACGATCATTTTACAATAAACAATCGTCTCATTAAACCGTTTATCAATTCTGTTCTTGTATTCGTGAGCATAGGGCATATCGAATGCGAACATAGAGAACTAAACAACCCTCGGGCGGTTCGTCGTTTCCGGTGGGTATCGTCGCACTGGCGTTGTTGTCCCTGTGCTCTGATAACCCTGTACAGCTGTCCTAAACATGTAATTACACCGAAGGGCTGCGTACACAAGGCGTTATGTGTATGAAATTATCAGCTCGTGACACGGAACGTGAGCAACCATTCCATATTAATCGAGTCCGCACGGTATTAACACGAAAGAGAGGCTATTTGCTCTGAAAGGACAACCTCCGGCGAAAATACTCTCTACTAGGTAAGTTCTCTAATTAATTTCCTCGCTCGGTTTCCCGGCAAAAACTTTCCGGGCTTTTCAAAGGTGAGCGAGCTCAAGATTTGGAGTTTTTGCGTTCTTCGAGTTCAATTAACCTAAAAGCCACCCCTCTTCTTCGACTTTGCGATAATCTAATCGAATTTTATCGACCACTATCAACATTATTTTATCAACTTGACGCTGAATAAATAACTAAAAATCAAATAGATTTGTTTCCTAAAAACAATCCGAAGGTAAACGAAAGGAACGAAGAAAAAACAACCGAATCCAATCTAAATAATGCCCGAAAGTTATTAATGAATCGAACGGAGCGAAATCGTTAATATTCACCCTGGGGGGAGTAGAAAAAAAATACGTTGACATCTGACTCGAAATCCGGTAATTCTTTTCGGGTGAAGGAAATAAAAGGGATAAGGAAAAAAGCCCGAAAGAGTCGTTTCCTGTAGTCATCAATAATCATCTCCGATAAAAAATGTCGCATTCGACGTTTAATCCGAAAACACGACGAGCTTACATATTAATAGCCGCATTCATATTAATCAAGATTTTATTGAAAACAAAAATACCCATCTAGAGTAATAAAACTTTGAAAAGTTTGTGAGATGGTTGGTTAAACTTTATAACTTCATGAATACTTCATTTAGCAATTTAACAATTATTTGAATATTGTGTACTTTCCTTAAAGTTTCCTTAGAAATACAAACATAAACACTAGAGTATTAAAATTTATTACGAGATTGCTTTTCTTTATTTAAGGCTTTTTAAGGAAGAGTAGATAATTCATTTTTCTATAATAACCAAACCAAATACAATACAATACACCAAAAAGTATGTTGTACTATGTTTCATAGATGCATTAATATTATTGAATATTAAATATAGAAAAAGAAGGGTATTTTACAAATAAAAATTTATTGTGTTGGATAAAATTAAAATACTCTCAGTTTTTTGGGGTTATTTAAAAATTATAAATTCAATCCAGTTACGTTACAAAGATTTTTTTTGTACCTTAACTACACTTTTTTATTTATTTTTTACTAATTTTATTTTCTACTCTTTTGGTACTTTTCTTTTATCCCCAAAAAACCTTGTTTTTTACATATTCATACTCCACCTATTTTTTATACCTAGATAGTTTATAGAACATCAAAGAAAAACAGGTGAACAATTAATATAAGCGAAATAAACTGAACAGTTCGGCGAAATATATAGACATAAAGGAAATAATTCACCTTTTATCTCTTTTCAAGCTTATAAGCAACGATTTCGCATAAAACCTATGTGAAATAGCTTCATATAAAAATAAGAGGTGTGACTATCGATTGGAAAATATAGCGACCTGAGGTTGGTGGGTAACATGAACCGTGAAATTGGCCGTTTTAATCGTCGCCTATTATTTCCCAAGCTACGGTTTATTAGGTGTTAATTTTCCTTCGGCAGTTTCATTGTCATCGAGTGGCTTGTTAACTTTCAACGCCCGTTAACCGTAAACGCCCTTGTTATCGAATGTTACGGGTTTGAACGTCGCGCAATTTGCAAGCCACCAGGTGACCTCCTTTTCAACGTCACCACCTATTCCTTCGGTCTCATTTTCCATTCTAGAAACCGTCAAGCAATTAAATTTATTGGCAAGTTTTTTTAACAAAGAGGAATTAACTTTTACAACACTCACATAACTCACACCTTAATCCTCTTATTTTCTCTCTACTATTTCAGTTTCCATATCACGAATCATAACTATATTGGTTTTATCTATGAAAACTTTTCCTCCAGTTTAAAATAAATTTTTAAGGTAAACAAGATAAAGCAATATGGTTTTGTCTAAAACAACATATGACAATAAATTTAGGATTTCTTTTTTATATAGAAACGTTTGCGGAATCGTTAACTAAGTTTTAATTGAAACGTGGCCGAATTTCATGTCACTTGGTATTCGAATGGTGTATGCCCCACACCCTTTACGGCTTTGTACTAGCAATCAAACGCTCGACCGACGTACGCATACAATTGATGATCAATGTGCCTCTCTGTGATTTCAATCGCGAGGTACTTTTTTCGTTTGTACAAATGACAGTTGCAAAAATAGGACAGAACGACTGTATTGTTTTAGACATTTTAACTACCAGTGGTTTCACTTAAATTTTATAATTACTCTGCCGCATAAAGAAAAACCACTTTGTGCTTGTATAAAATAACAACTTGTTTGCGGTGCAAAAAGAATTAGATGAATCGCGTAATCTCCTTGCCTTAAGCCGTTTGTGGTCGCGTTATCGAATTAAAGCGGTTTTACGAGTACGGCTAGCGTCATTTCACATCCTCCGTTAACCTTTTAGCATTTTTACGCCCCTAATTCGCGCTCGGAAGCAATTTGCATGGGATTTTATTTTCTTGCGGTGAAGGTTAATTAGCTTTCCGGTCTCGAACGGCGTACGTGGTTTAATTACCTTCCTTGCGCCTCCGGGAAACCCTTAGACGTGTCTGCAAATCTCCCTGGTAAAAATAGGCGCAGGTTTATTTTACAAAAATACTTCGGGAAAGTAATAGGGTGTTGACCTACATAATTCCGAGACGTGTACTAGGCTGGAACCGTGGTTATCTCGCAGGTACAGCTAGAGAGCTGAACTTTTCACAAATATCATCTTAAATTCATTCTGAGGTCACGTACTGTAATGGTAAATTATGTTATGTAGGATAATCAAACAAATGGGATTGTTACTCTAGTGGAATATCACGTAATGGGAGCATTTCATCTTCTCCTGGATTCTTTAAAGGGTGATTTCAAATATTTTCTAGATAAACAACACGATTTATCCAATAAAAGAAATTTATTTTACTTAAAAAGTGAACTTGAAATTCGCCTAGAAAATTAAATCAAGGTTGAGTATGACATCGTTTTGAATATAATATTCTAACATCGAACAGTTTTTAATAATCAGTCGTGAATAAATACTTAAAACTGTTACGGTTTATTTTTGTCTTGTCTTTCTTTTTCCTGTGATTGTCTGAATAGAAACAAAATTGGTTTAGTTTTAGTTTGTTTCAGTTGCGGAAATTAAATCCTTATTGGATGGCGTGTCTTTGGTTCTTCATTCGAAATGAAATTTTATTATTGGTTCATTTATTCAAGATTCCGGTTTTGGAAGTATTTAGACTGTTTCGGAAAAATTTTCTTCCTCTTTCGTTGTGTTATGTGGATACGGCAACATCAGCGAGAATTTTATTTAGCCTTTGTGCAGCCATTTTGGTTAAGATTGTTGGTGATTATCTTAAAGCCATTTTATTGGGATTTTCCGTTGAAGTTGAGATTTGGAATTGATTGGAGAATCTTTCCAAAATTTCGGTGTTACCGGATTTACTTCGCATTCTCTTTCTACGATCAATTTGTTATTTTAACACGAGGCCTCGACCATCTGAGGTAGGTTTTTATGAATCTTCTATTTCACCCTCTCTATCATCCTTTCCCTACATCTCTCCTTACTTCATTAATTCCACTATTACTTAAAAATCTTTTATCAAAAAAAAAAAAAAAAACACTTTGTTACGCTCTTTTTATCTCTTTTAATCCTTTTCCACTTTCCTAATTTTATTTCTTTTAGGTCTTTTCCCTTGAATAGAGAAAATTTGCGATTACCTATTATCCATTTGGAAACTCTTTGGCGTCGACCTTGGCCGACATTGTGATCTTTAACGTTCCTAAAATAAACTCATCTAACCACCTTGGACTTGGAAACATATACGACGTACCTTTCCTTAATATTTTCGGACGACCGTCACTGGAACGAGCTCGAGTCGATCAAAGAAGAAGAATCTTCGGAGCATCAGGTCTAAACACTTAAGGTTAGAAAACAAAAAAAATAATAATCAAGAAAACGATTTATTATTTTATAAGTATTAAAGATACATACAGGGTGTCCTGGAAAATGTGGGAAATCTCTTGGATTCTGATAGAACATCAAAAAATATGATTACAAGTTCCCATAATTTTTTTTCTAGCGGCCCTCCCCTCGGAGATACGGCCTTCTAAAGGAAACCACTGGAAAACAATTTTTTTTAATAACTTTTAAAGTACTTAATTTAATTTAATGAAAATTTAATATGATAAACAGTAGTAAGGACCTCTTAAAAAAATGACCTTAAAACATAATTAGTCTCTTTAGTTTACCAGGGGCGTACTAGGTTGTACATTTTAATGCTTACATTTTTAACACCCTGTATGGTAAGGAGTTAAAAAAAAATAAATTTAGATACCTTGAATATTTAGCTAAAGAAAAGGTACTCTTATTCAGTGTCGATAAAATGAACCGTTTTCGAGAAAAGAAATTGTAAAAGAAACCATCAAGATTAAAAATTTATTAATATTTCGCATTAATAGTAACATTACCATAGTAACGTTTGTAAAACCAGCGCTTTTTTAATACTGATGTTGAAATTTAGTGCTGTTTTTACAAACGTTACTATGGTACCTAGGAAATATTAATAAATTTTTAATCTTGTTGATTTCTTTTACAATTTTTTTCTCGAAAACGGTTCATTTTATCGACACTGAATAAGAGTCCATTTTCTTTAGCTAAATATTCAAGGTATCTAAATTTATTGTTTTTAACTCCTTACCATACAGGGTGTTAAAAATGTAAGCATTAAAATGTACAACTTGTACGCCCCTGGTAAACTAAAGAGACTAATTATGTATTAAAGTCATTTTTTTAAGAGGTCCTTACTACTGTTTATCATACTAAATTTTCATTAAATTAAATTAAGTACTTTAAAAGTTATTTAAAAAAATTGTTTTCCAGTGGCTTCCTTTAGAAGGCCGTATCTCTGAGGGGAGGGCCGCTAGGAAAAAAAAATATGGGAACTTGTAATCATATTTTTTAATGTTCTATCAGAATCCAAGAGATTTCCCACATTTTCCAGGACACCCTGTATACATACCTAGTTATGCAATTTAAAATTCAAACTTCACTTTGTTCACTTGAAAACCACTTCTTAATTTTGTAAACTTTAGTATTTCACGATTAAACTTTAAAATTAATTTCAAGTACATATATTTATTTTTAAATCTTGTTGGAGTTTTGTAAATCAGATTTCAATTTTCGCGGCTCATTTTGCTTTCGTTTTGAAGTTATTGTTGATATCTGGGTGGTTTGGCAAACTTTTCGGATCAACCGCGTTAATTTGATTTCACACTATCCGATTAGGATTGAAATCTTGAGTATTACCTTTTTTTATTATTATTACTCCACATTCTCAATTTTTTTATATATATATATTTTGTTTTTTTATTTACCAATTTATTATATT
Source organism: Digitonthophagus gazella (assembly GCA_036711955.1). Lineage (NCBI taxonomy): Eukaryota > Metazoa > Arthropoda > Insecta > Coleoptera > Scarabaeidae > Digitonthophagus > Digitonthophagus gazella. The sequence continues at coordinate 29,072,696 of JASCIT010000005.1, forward strand.
TCTTTTATCCCGTATGTGGATAGCTTTTTTAAGTTCTTTTTTTAACAAAAATAAATTTAATTTTGTTTCTATTCAACTTTTATTTATTTGAGGTTGTATTGTCATTCGTTTCCTTTCTTTTAACACCACAATGTCGCAGTTCGTGAGAGCTGCAGGAATTAACTGCGTGGCGCCATACAAATTTTTCCTACGCCTTCTTCACTAAACCGGTCGAGGACCTCCAACTAAGGCATTCCAAATAAGGAAATTTTAGCAAATTCTTTGTTTTGTGTGTGTATAACTAGGTTTGGCGTTATAAAACGAAACATCTAAAAAGAAAATTGCTTAAGCTCGGTTTTTCCGAAGTAAGCTGGATGCGCCGAGTTTAAAACATCTAAGAAAATAGTTAGTGACAATACCTACACATTAATGAGATGTTGTAGGTTCAGCTAGTTTTATAAAGTTATGTGTAAATATCCCAAACAAATCACTAAAAGAACGAAATTTTAGTTATTTAATAAAAGTGGTGGATGCGCCGGTATTAAAATACAAAATACTAGTAATAATACTTCGTTATGAGTAAAATATTCCAACATCGAATAATTTTTTGTAATTGGATGTAAATAAACATTTAAACTGAAGCATAAAAAAGTACCCAGGAAAATTAACAGTACAATTTATTCTAAAATTTCAGTGATAATACATAATCATGAGATATTCTAAGATCAAACAGTGTCTGGTAATGAGTCGTGAGTGAACATACAGAGAATCATAGTAATTATAATTTAATTTGCTAATTAGTATCTACGACATACAGGGTGATGTAGGCGAAATGCAAATTCCGGTATTTGCATGGATAAATTTTGCTGGGATTCCATTTGAGTTAAACCGAAACTTCCGAGAGAGATATCGAGACGGCGAAATTCATTAGGCAGAATCGAAACGTCCCGTGCACAGTTTATGCTAATACTCTTAACGAAAATATCGGATAAACAAATATTTTCCCCGGGGTTCTGCTTCTGTTATTGTTTCTCCAGGAAATGCACGGGCCAGGAACAACAACACGGCCGAAATGCAAATCCTGCAAGTTATGTAAATGTCGAACTCTAGGACGGATAGTTTTAAGGTCGTTAACTGGTTAGTTAGTAGACGGATAATCATCGAGTACCGGGACAATTTAAATTGCTGATTATACCGGGCGTCCTATGTGTGTTATGTTCCGTGTTAATCCCAATGGGGAAACTATTGATTTCGACTTGGACAGATTAATTCGGGGAAACTCAGTATCCCATTGTTTCCCATAATGGTATATGTAGTTAGTAATCCATAGCTAAAGTCAACTATTACAACTAAGCTAAAAACTAACTAATCTAAGACTTCTACGAAGATATGTGGAAGGTTTTGCATAAATAAAAAATTTTCCTCTCTTTTGCTATTATTTTTTTCCATTGTTATGGGAAAAAACTTAGATTATAAAGGATGAAAACTTAAAATTTCGTCGATCAATCAGAAAAATAAAAATTTTCCGTCTGTCAAATAACAACTTTACTTTTTTATGCAGTTTATTTAACTTATAGCAGTTACTTTATCTAAATTGAAAACTAAAACTACCTTTTGAACTTAATATCAAACATTTTAAAATGAACATCTTGAGTTCTAATATGACATACTGTAGACGTAAATGTTCCCCTTATTATAATACGACTTCAATAACGTCGCCGGACTCGCGAAGAATGCAAATAGATGCCATTCTTGTACACTGCGTGCGCCACTTTTGTCGCCAGAGGTCGCATATTAAATTCCCACGACTGTCCTGCACGGTCCCGTCGGGATCTCTCCCGAGACCGCTTTGGCGATTCCTGCGTTATATTCGAATTCTTGTGGCATTCCCGTCGTTTTCTCCACGTGCAAAAAAGAGACACAAAAAACACCGCCGAACACAAATAGCAAATCACTCACATTCTACAGACGATGATCAGTTTATTTGCTTTTATGAATCAATTCTCTTGTTAACGGAATTTTTTTCTCCTTTTATGAATTATTAAGACTCTTTTAAAAAGCTAGTAATAAAAATCATGATTGAATAACCTAAAAGTAGATATTTCAATAAATACTTCTTAGCAATAGAGACATTTTCCAATATAGCCTGAGATTTCCGTCTACTACATTGAACATGATTTTATCTAAAAGGAAGAATTCCAACCTCGGACAAACTAAAATCTGGTATAGAGAAAAATCGTAGTCTGTTTCGGTTGGCAAAACGCACCTGGAAATATAAAATACGTTTCCCTCCGGGACGTATTCGATGACATATGGATGGAATAAATCACGACGTCGTTCAACATTTAAATGGACACCGCTTCCGTTTAATATTAGTATTATCGTCTCGTGGCTATGAAGTTTCTCCAAAATTAATCACATTTGGCAAATTTGAACTGAAGGGTGTGGCACGTACACAGCCAAGTTTACACACGAGAAGCAACGGGCGCTTACCCTCAACCCATTGCGCTTTTCCCGGCACCACGTAATAACCGAACTAATGCAATATCGTGTTCCTTAATTAATGTACACGGCACCAACGTCAACTTTAACGCGATACTTATCCTCACACTGGAACATTAGCTATACATTCAGTCCGTTTCCTTGCTTAATTGTAATACCCATGTGGTTTAATTCCATTTACCTATTCGGTTTCAAGATATTTAATTTCCCGATAACATTTTTAAAATAGTTCTTGTATAGCATAGAAGTAAAGTTACTAGTAAAAAATCAATCTGAAGTATTGAGAGCAAGTCCTTCCGAGAGAGCAACTTCAAATCTCTCGAAATGCAACGCAACACACAATAGGCAGCCTTCGAACTCCATAATACGGTCATAAATAAACGACCTTATGAGATTTGTCTGTGCCGTGGCGTCGAGGACTAGCAGGACCGCTCCGGCATTATTGACGCCTGAGCCATAACTTAGGGTAGCAGGAAAGGGCCGTCGTGCGTAAAATGGCGCAGTCCGGGCCTGGATCGGCTTAAAATTCGATTTGAACGCTTCGATTCGCGAACGGGAGACGTGCGGCGAAAGGCTACGGCGGAAATGGCGCGATTTAATGCCCAGATTCGTCTTCTGTATCAACCGGCGGCTTATTCGTGGTGCTTTAATATTTCATGGCGTTCCGGGGAATAGTAATTTTAAATCGCGACCGCCAACGCTGCATTTTAAATTCCGGCCAAAGGGAAAATCATACAGTAGAAATGTCCGCTTAAAGTAAACACTTTTAGTACCTACCTACGTACTTTGGAAATTGGATTTTCAGTCTCTTTTAGTTGAAAAATTTCGATAATATTAAATGTACAAAATAAAAAGTGAAGGAATGAATATGAAACATATTAATGCGCTGCGATGAAATAATTTCATTGCTTTAACATTCCACAGTTCATTTGAATGTTTAAATTTCTTATCTAAACCGCATTGTAAAGGAAATTGCTTATATGAGAAGTATTTGATGTAATTTCTTAACAATCATTATTTAAAATATAAGGGTTAAGAAAATATACACGATGAAATTCCACAAGATGAACTAATATTACAAGAATCCAAGTTTCGGACAAAGATTTGTGAAGGTCTGTCCACGAATGGAAAAATTTCCGTTCTTCATTCATGTCGTCAGATAAATCTAAGATAATCGAGGAGGAAAGCTGAGTGGGATCCATTAATGCATCCCATTGATAAAGAACGAACGTAAATTACATCAACAAACAAACACATTTCTCAAAGTAACTGGGTTCAATTTAACTTTAACCTTCCTAAAATTTTGACGTACTGTTTATTAATATAATTTGTAAAAAGAATTGTCTATAAGTTCCGAACATAGATTTATGAAGATCCCGAGATGAATCATCAGATGTCGAACAGTTATCTCCAACTGTTTAACCTTAACTTTCCAAAATCCCTAAACCTACTTAATTTTGTAATCCCATTTGTAAAAAAATTGTCTATGTGAAAGGCATTTGATACATTTGTAAATTTTAGTGTATATTAACCCTTTGAGCGCTATGAACGCATATATGGGTTCACACACAACCATTCAGTTTTGGCTATGAACTGAAATATGCGTTTTCGCACAACCATACGATATCATGATCTGATTCATTGCTGATGACTTCATTTATTAATTCATCAGCAGTCATTGGTTCGTTGTCCGGTTCTTCCGCAAACCATTGGTCTATATCTTTCTCTGTGATGTTTCACTTTTCTTGATGTTTTAGCATGCTCTTCAATTCTACAATTCGACCTATGCAACAAAAACTATTGTACGTCATTTCTGATAGAACTGAGTCAGATATAAGTGTTTAAAGGTTTTGAACCGATTGCATTTTAAGAAATAAAATTTTCTAGATAAAAATTTCCTACTTGGTTACTATAGATATCTTATAGAGGATTCCGAAAGGATTCACCATAGAAGAATAGCAATTAATTCTGTTTTCTTTTCAAATTTTTCAAAATCACCATTTTTGACTTACGATAGTTTTCGTTGCAGAGGTCGAATTGAAAGCTCATCTTCGAAATTCCATTCATCTTTTACTTCATTATCATTGAATGAAGGCCACAATTTCTTCCAAGATGATTAGATTATTTTGTCGGATACATTATTCCAAGCCTCAGTCATGTTGAATACGGCGTCTTTTAAATTCATGTTTTTTAAAGTTAAAGCGACATCATCTTCTCGCAGAATAGTACTGGCTAGGATTATTTTTTTCTGGCAGGTATAATTTGTCTTTATCATTTGGATCACAATCTGGTTCATAGGCTGAAGCAACGGTGTGCAATTAGGCGGTAAAAAAAGTGTTTGTATTAGATGATCTCTAGAAGCCAAATTTTTATTAGGTCCATGTGCAGGTGCGTTGTCTAAAATGAGAAGCGCTTTCGGCGGAAGATTTTTGCTTTTCATAAAACGTCGTACTTCAGAGACAAAATCATTATGAAACCATTCTACAAAAAAATGTTGGTTACGAATGCTTTATTTTGGTTTTTGTATACGAGTGGAAGATTAACATTTTTAAATGCCTAAGGTGATCTCGCTTTTTCTATAAATAAAAGCTTGAATTTATGCGTACCATTAGCATTGGCACAAGGCATAATGGTAACTCTATCCTTGGATACTTTCCTGCCTGGTGCTTCTCGCTCTTTTCGGGAAACGTATGTTTTATTTGACAAAATTTTCCAGAAAAGTCCACTTTCGTCGGCATTATAGAATTGATCGGGAGTTAAATTAAGATCATGCACCATTTTTCTTGAACTGTTCGATAAATGGAGTAACTACCAGCTCATTACGCGACAGCTTTTCTCCCGAATTTCTTATTCTTATAGATTTTCTCGTAAAAAAACGAAAGCTTTTTGTCGAATACTATCTCCCGTGAAAGGGAGATAGTATTCGACAAAATAATTTTCTTTTCCTGTTCTCAGAGTTTGACGGCCACTCATTCCCGAATCATTTTTCTTAACACAACATCGAATTTTGTCACGATTTTTTTTATGTCGTAAATTGTCGCACGACCAACATTATATTCACCAGCCAACTTCACTTGACTTTCACCAGATTCTAATTTTCTTAAGATTTCCATTTTTTGAGTTAGAGTTAAGGTTTCGTGGTTTCGTTTTCGTATTTTACCTTCCATTTTGATGTGAGTGCATAAAAATCATGTAACGCATACACAATAACAGAAACTCGTGGGAATGCCACGCAATTGACTACTCTTATTGGCCACAGCGCAAGCGCCTTGTAATGAAATAATAAACGTGCCGGATTATAGAATGCAGAATTTTTAAAATGCCGGATTATAGAGTTGATTATAAGAGCTTCAAAATACCGGATTACTGGACGTGCCGGATTAGTGAACGCCGGATTAACGAGCTTGTACTGTATTCATTTTGGCATAACCATTTGGTTTAGGTTACGAACCCAAGGATGTTGGACTAACAGGATGGATTAATCCCATAGGATGTGTATACGATGAAATTTAGTGCGCAGCCGTTAGTTTGACGTCAGTTGTTGTGGTTTCCGTCGAGTGTAAGACAGAGAGTCGAGTGTAAAGCCAGGTTTTCATTAGTAGAATTTGTAGTAGAGTAAATGGCGTACTTTTAAGCGGAGCTGACTCTACTATACTTAGTTTGATAGAGTACCCGTTTTCACTTAAATAGAAAATAGTATGCTACAGAAGATAGGTAAGAGTAAGCAGTGAAAAACCTGAAATGTCGAAATTGAACCCTGGCCGTCATCGTCTAGCCTTAAGGCTCCTGGACCACGGTCCTAAAGTTTCTGAGGGGATTCGCTGTGTGGGGGGGAAGCTCAAAGGCGGGCCGGTGGGTATGGTCTAAAACTATCACGTGATCGTTTCTGTTTATAAGATATGAGAGGTTCAAATATCGGCAAAGATAAATACCGGTTCTTTACACTTTAAATCAGGGCTGCTCAATGTGCATTGCACTTAGAGCACATTGTGCGCATGACGTGCACATTACTACCTTGGAGACACACCCCCTCCATATTACTTCACGATAAATTGTAGCCAAGCAACGGGTTGATATTTGATGTTTGCCTCATTTTCATTACGGCCTGTACATAATGTGTTCATTTAAATTCATGCTCAAGTGACCAATGACCTCAAAATATTATGAATTATAATATACAGTTTTTATATAGTTTTTGAGGTTTGGAATCTCTTACATTTTTATGTAAAGATTAAAATAAAATTATAAAAGCCAAGTTGTAAATTATAAAGCATTTATTTATAATACTGTTCACGTATGACAACGTAAAATTACAGATACTAACTAATCCTAAACTCTTCAGATTTTACGAATTTTAGTTTATTTTATTATTACAACGTATTATTTTAACTTTTTTGTTAACGGTGATAAAGATTAGTAAAAATGTCCATTAACACCTTTTATTTCTATAACTGTGATTTATTGATACTGTTCTTTCTTCTCGAAATAATGCCAGTAATGACATAATTGTTCGTTGTGCCGCAAAACTTAACTTTTAAAAATAAAAATATGAACACAAAATTATCTTAAATTATTTAAAGCTCAAATTATTTGACATTATTTAACTGTCACATTACCGTAACTAGGCGACCTACCATTTGCGCCTTAAAATAAAAAATTGCATAACGCGTGCATTGTGCACTGCACATTCGCACCTCAAACGGCACATGTGCATTGTGCACTATTTGAGCAGCCCTGCTTTAAATAAAGAAAAGCAATGCTCAAAATATCAAAGCACCTACGTATAAAATGTTCGATAGAACGAAATGATGTATTTTAATATACAGTGAAATTCCCCCTCGCGGGCACCCCCCTTGAGCGGACACCCCCCTTGGACGGACAGTTTCTCATGGAACGGACCGGCTCTCATTTAATTTACATTGCGTTAACTCTCTCTTGAACGGACATTCTCTTCAAGGGACGCGGACACTGCCAAGTGAGAGACTTAGCTGTCTCTCTTTAATAAAAGATTTTCTCTTTAACCGGTGTTTTACCGACTTCAATATTTGCAAGGTACAAGCGCAGCCTATGTCGTACCTTTCTGCTTAGCTTGAATGAGGGACTTCCCCGATTAACCGAAATTTAAACGTTCTCATTTTTTCGGTACATACGGGGTTCAATACTAGTTTCACGTCTATGCAGAAAAAGATATGCGGATGTATTGTACTTTGCAATAAACGCTTAGGCCCAAGTAACCATGGAAACAGCTAAAAATTCAGGCAAAAAGCAAAATGTTTTTTCATGATGTGGAGTCCAGTAGGATCACCCCATATTGAAATAATTGAAAAGGACGATAATTTTTGGAGTGCTAAAATAAAACCGAAATTGAACGAATTTTTCAAACTCATTTATTACCAGAAATTTTAAAACAACCTATTTGATATTGCTTCATTTACAAACTAGTCAATTTTTAAAATTTCATAAGTAAGAAACTAATTACTGTTGTAACTTGAAATTTTATTAGTATTTAGGATATTTATTAGGATTAGGATACTTAATCTTTATTTTTACCGAAAATAAATTTTCTACGACTTTTAGTTCTTACTGCGAAAACGAAATTCTAATCTAACTTAATGAACATGTTTAGTAAAACCGACCCTATCTGGTTTCGCCAGTCATAAAAACGAAACGTAAACAATGAATGCTCGATCAGCTCGTAGACCACGCCATGTGTTCTTTGGGGCGGGGTCAAATTCAGATTAACGAAGAAATTCAATTTACAACTACCGTGAGAATTTCCAATTTTTCTTGATTATTTAAAAAAATATCAAAAACATTTATTTACAAAAAGCGACCGTAAATTAATTATCTAGGGCAATGCGTTGTCGGTTTAAAAACAGTTCTTAATAATCTCCGTTATTATCAACTTTTAACCAAATATCTCATCGGAATGCCCTAGACTTTGCCTTTCTAATCACTTCTTGTTTGAAAAGTTTTTTGATAAAATAAATAACAATCGCGAAAAAATGGAACAAAATTTTTGAGCCCGGTTCAGGAGCATTAAGAAAAGCTGTAAAAGCTTGGGGAGGTAACTGTAGCTATGGAGGAAGAACAAAATAGAATCAAGAAAAAATGGTACAGAGATTGCATAGGAAACAGGCATAGGCACGGGGATTCTTTGATTCTCTTAAAGGAACTTGCTTTGGATGATGTAGAAGAGTACAGATTGTGTCTGCGAATGACTCCAGAATATTTTGAGACACTGCTAGAGAAGGTAGCTTCAAAAATTAAGAAATGTGACACAATGTTGCGAAATGCTTCCATAGGCATTCATATTCATCGTACAATTCTACTAATTTAATAGTTTCTGCCTCAGACCACTTGACTTTTACACAAATATGCTAAATACTTCAACAACACCAGGTTTTTCTGATCTCGACAGGGTACTCGACTACCTCAACACTGTTTTCATTAGCATAATGGCGGTAGAGTAGAGTGGAAAGCAGTAGTGGCGGATGGCAAGTGGTAGAGTAACTTTACCACCGTGCTATCCCACTTTACTCTACCAAAACCAAGTACTCTACTCTACCAGTTACGTTTTCATTAGGCGAGTTCACAGGATAGTTAGTACTCGCCCAGTATACTCTACTACTAATTCTACTAATGAAAACCCGGCTTAAGACAGTCGAGTGTAAGACAGAGAGGTGAGTGTGAGACATCATCGAGTCTCGAGTATAAGAGAGATACGCTAAGCTTAGCAGTGACGTCAAAAGTTGGCGAACGATTATCTCAGATTGAGCTATCATGTTAGTTTAGCGTCCTTGTTACGAACCCACATGCAGGTGTAATTTGGATTGTCCAATTCAGTCTCCAGGTTGCAATCTTCCGTAAAAAGTACGGAGTTCACGATAGGCTTTTTAGGACGAAGTAGGCAGCGTTCAAACGGTAAAGGAAAAACTTAAGAATTAAGAAAAAATATGTCATAACTCCTAAAAATCACTAATTGTATTACGATAACTCAACGGATCGTCCTGATCAGATTTCAAACATCTTTTTATCTTTTTCAATATCGTTCTTCCTTCTTTTTGTACCTAATACCGATGCAGCACGTCCAGGGCTCCAATATATCGGTGAATTTTATTAGTCCAACGTTGATCTGCTGGCAAATATTGACCTGCACCGGATAAAAGCCTTACGTCCGCCCCCGATATCTTCGGCATTCGAGCTCACCCCCCGCGCCGGTAATAAAATATTATTATCTGGGCGGCGGACGCATTCTGGGATGGAGATAAAGGCCTCTTCGATCGGAAGGAAGCCGAATGTTTCCCCGGCTCTAATGGCGCGTTTCCGCCTTTTGTCCTTCTCTTCGGGGGAACAAAAAACTCTCCACTCCTTTGTCCCCCATTCATTTACATGTCGACGCTATCGATCAACGTTCAGCCAGTTTAATCCTGAAACGCTGTCATGTTGTCGCACCATTAAATATTAAAGGGCCCTACACGGGCCATGCCGTTATAAGTGAGCTGTATCGGCACTTAATATTGCATCAACATTCAATACCACCTGTTGAATTACACTACGGATGACGCAATGTACTTTATATCAAAGTAATAGCATTACGATGTTTTAATAGAATATTCCTAAACAATACTTGGTTATGTATATATAGGAATTTTTAATTTCTTTATGATTGAAGCCGATGTATGAAAATACGATTGACAATATTAAACAAATACGAATATTTTAGGATAATTTGATATACATATTCTGTTTACAATTATACGTATTAATTATTAAATAAACACATCGATTACTAAAACGTGTAAAATCAACAATGTTTAATGAATTGTAATTTAATATATACGATTTAATTTAAAATTATGCTCTTTGTATAAATAAAACTATATACAATATAAAATTAAATTTTGTGATTATAGTTGTTTGAAAATTAGTTTCATGATGTTGAAACTAAGCTGGGAGAGAAGCTGAAATTCCTCTTATCGCTATTTCCAAAGGCCTACTTAAGAACTTCCTTTATGACAATCTACCCTCAGTTAACTCTCTGTAATCTCCCCGTTAAATATTCACTTTGCGATCATAAGCAGGATTTAAGCTTTTCATGAGCAAATATTGGCACATACCGCACCGAAGAGCGATTTCTACCTGAACAAAGGACTCGAAACGAATACAAATCAATACAGCAGCAGGAAGAAGTTTCTTTAGTCCGCAAACTTAATTCCAAGTTCGTCCACGCAATCCCGTTTTTCTTTAGTCTTTTTGATTAAGGACAACTCCTCGGTTTGCGGGCTTTAGCAATTTCCACACATCCGCCAACCATCTTAAAGCTAAGGATTGGGGAATTGTGGAAGTTTGTTTCTGTTGTTGAAAGAGTAGAAAAATGGGGAGTTTTTCGATAACCACAGATCAATAAGTCAATATGACTTTTATATTACATAACTACCATTATTATTACTTTGTATCAATCACCATCTATAGATTAAAAGAATAGCTTCTTTTAAGTAGTTATTTTTTATGTAAAATTCTAATCAATATAGTTATTAAATTAAGATTGCATTAATAATCTACAGTTGTAATTATGCTTAATGCTGTTTTTTGAACAAAAACTTTTACTACAAAATCTACTTCCAGGGAACTATAAAACTTGATTTATTAGATCTTTTATCTGTTCTAAAATTTTCCTTCAATATTAAAATTTTTCTACATCATAAAGTTGTCTCATAAAGTTCAAGTTTTTTTTTGTAAAAACTATTAAGCGATAAAGTACATAAAGTGGAAAAATCGATTTCCCATTTATATCACGGGTTAATTCTCGCCTAACTATACAGAAAAAAACTAAAAAATACAAATAAATCCCACGCTTTCGTTTCTTTTCGAATGTATTACACTCGAGACTTTAAATTCAACCTAAAGCCCATTTTAATTGTCTACATTCTGCTTCTAATAGTAAAAGTATCTCTTAATCTCTAGAATTGAGAGAAAACTAAGATACGTAAGCCGCGGGATAATGCCAGACGGCCGTTTAATTCCAACCCGAGACAAGCTCCGAATATTTCGGATTCCATGGAAGCCCGGTTTAATTTTTAACCTGTAATTAAACGGCAACTATTAACGTTGATCTTAATCCGTTTGGAGAGCCATGAAGCGATGCGACCTTTACAGAACGTATTTCCTTCCGTTCCTCTTCCCATTCGTCCTTCGTCCTTCCGAGAGAGACCAGTTCTAGGGGAATCCTCCAGGGCTTTTAATGTAATTTACATCGCTCAAAGTTTTTAATTGCTAGCGGAGAACCTGTTAAAGGCCGACGCCACTAAGTCTTGTTGGATTTCGTTGGAAGCGTTGAACGAAGAAGACCGTCCTGAATTCTCTAAGCTGATTATAAATTTTTAGATTTTTTATGAACACTCGACAAAAATTAGTTCATTTCGAATTTAAGTTTTATCAGTATTAATTAACTACAAAAAGACATCTTTAATAAAAAGAGGATTATCAACTTTATAACTTTATTTTATTGTAGTTAATAAAATGACGTTAATCTAATAAAGTTAATCATAAAAAGATAAATAAAAATTCTTTTTAACTAGTTCGGATTTCCGTTTTACGCAATTACGAGGTAGCAGGATTGTGCTGGGTGAGATTCGACGTAAAAACCGTGCTAAAGCAGTGAGGCTACTCTCGCCGGTATTCGGTCGGTCCATAAACTAAATTATTGCAATTACGAAAGTTTGTCGCGCGGGGAAACTTTTTCAATTCCGCGCGAAAGCGGAGTTCATAAACATGCAGCCTCGGCGGTGTCGATGCTTAGCTGCCAGACTGCTGCATGCTCGCTTCGAGGCGCATTTTGGCGAACCTTGAAAGCGGTTACGTATGCGAAATCCTATCGGCATTGTTGACGATAATGTGCTCTCATGGAGGCGATGGAAGTGGCGGAGGCAACCTCGCAAAATGGCTGACGTCAATAACCGGTTGACGACGTATTTACAAGTAAACGGATTTGCTTCATCACAAAACCAAAACCCATATACCGAGGTAGTTACCCTTTCTACGCAATCCGATTGACGAATTGTTCGCGTAAACCCTTGTTCAAGCGATGTGGTGAATGAACAACTACAAGGAATTACAAATGTATAGCAGTACAATGTGTTCATTCATCCTTCAATGAATTAAACGGTTTGAAAAGTCGTAAAGCATAAAACTCCACTCAAACTGGATAAATGGAAGTTAGAAATAAAGATACTTCTGGTCTCAAATTCTTGAGATAGAAATTGGTGGTTTTCTTCTAACAATAAGTGACAATTTTTATGTTACAACAAAATATTACAATCAATAAATATCAAATGTTAACATTTTTAAATAAAGGCGGTGTGAAAGCAAAGTTAAGTTTTCTAGGTTCAAATGTGTCTAATGGCATGTTTCTATATGCATTGAATATTGGCGCTAGTGGTACATCAGTAAATGTAATGAAATTGGACGTTTCTATATCAATCGCCATAGCAGAATTTAAATTGTCTTAATTTTCATTTCAGTTGCGTTTGTAAAAATTTTTGCATCGGTTTCCTAACATTAAAAGAAAAACCTGTGATTCATGCTTTATTTTGTCAAAGTAGTTGACATTCAAATCCTTATATTTTCAAATAATTAACATTTAAAATATTATTTAATAAGTATTTCTAACCTATAATTAGAAAATTCCTAAATGTGTATTACATGTACACACTTGGACAGCGATTACGACGCCTAAAGCTTTGTGCGAGAGCGATAGCTAGAACGAGCTCGGGCACGGTCGGTTTTCGAGGGAAAGAAACCTGGCACGAGGCTAGGTGTAGAAACCATCGACGGGCCGCACCGAGTCTGGCTGCGGCCCGTCGAACGTTTCTACACCTAACCTCGTGCCAGGTTTCTTTCCCTCGAAAACCGACCGTGCCCGAGCCCGTTCTAGCTATCGCTCTCGCACAGAGCTTTAGGCGTCGTAATCGCTGTCCAAGTGTGTACATCTATTGATTACACAGGCCAACAAAAAAAATATTTGTAAAAACTTTTTAAACCAAAACATCTAAATCTTATGAATTTTTAGATGCTGAAACCGTATTTGGCATCAGTTTTTTTTATCACCCACAGTTCTCTCACAATATGACATTGATTATTGTAAATAAGGAAAATTTGATACATGAAGAATAGAAAAAAACATACTTTTATCTGATTAGGCTACAATTTTTTACTTATTATAAATAACTATTACTTTAATGCGAATATTTTAGGTGCTGATTTTCTTGTATTTCCTTTCCCTTTTCTCTGTAAAGTTTCTTGTGTAACTCTTTCTTCGATGTGATGCATTTTGTTCTTCTCTATGAAGTGACCAGCAGTAATCACCCATCATCTTGATATTCCACCGTCCCTGGTACCGTTTCTCCATCACTTTTATGTCCTGATGGAACCGTTCCCCCTGTTCTTCACTCACATCACCCAAGTTTTTAAGAAAGAAGTCAAGATGGTTGTGCAAGAAGTGGACTTTAAGGCTCATCAGACAACCCAGATTTTTAAACTTATTTATCATGTTAGCTACAATAACTTCATAATTATGGCCTTTCACACTACCCAGAAACTTAGTTACAACTTCTTTAAATGATATCCAAGCTTCCTTTTCCTTTCTAACCATCCTTCCTTCAAAGTTGGAATCCAACATCATTTTACGAATATCAGGTCCAGTGAAAATCCCTTCCTTCAGTTTAGCTTGTGACAAATGGGGAAATTTTTCGCACAAATATTTAAAACAATCACCATCTTTACGCAAAGCTTTTACAAATTGCTTCATTAAGCCTAATTTGATATGTAGTGGCGGTAGAAGAATTTTTTTTGGGTCTACTAAAGGTTTATTTAAAATGTTCTTCTCGCCAGGTGTTAAAGTTTTTCTTACGGCCCATTGTTTTTTGGACCAATGTTCATCCCTTGCTCTGCTGTTCCACTCACATATAAAACATGGAAACTTTGTAAATCCCTTTTGTTGGCCAAGGATCATGGAGATGACTTTTAAATCTCCACACAGCATCCAATCGTGAGCCGGATAGTTAATTTTCTCTAAAATCATATTAAGATTTTCGTAAGTTTCCTTCATACGGACTGAATGAGCAACAGGCACTGAAGCATACGTATTTCCATTGTGTAAGAGACTCCTTTTAAGCTAGTTTTTGATGAGTCTATAAAAAGCCTCCAGGCTTCCTTCTTGTATTCAATGCCAAATTCATTCATTAGACTATCAATCATCCTGTTTGAAAAACTGAGCAAACTGTTGATCTCTTGTTCTGTAATAATAAATAGATGTTCCTGATTCCAATAAATGGTTTCTTACAGCCTAGAACCGAGCAGTTCTGCTTTTTCTTTACATAAATCCAAATCTCTCACCAAATCATTTAACTCAGCTTGCGTAAACAACTGTGGTTTTAAATTTTCTGGAGAACATTTAAACTCTTCATCATCCAATATGTTCTCATTAATTTCAGGACTGGACTGTAGAATGTTATCAAGAGACTGAGGTGGTTCAGGGACAGCAAGTTTCGGTCCATGTCCTACTGGCCGATTAGCTGAAGTAAGGTTGGGATAGACAATTACTTTCTTATTTTTGGAGTTATATCCAGAAACATCAATGCTGCAAAAATAGCAATCATTTAAATGATCCTTTTGCTCCCTCCATACCATTGGTATTGCAAATCTAAAAGCTCTCTTTTCTTTCCTGTACCATTTCCTAAGATCCTCGACACAAACATAACATACTTTGTGTGGAGCCCAACATTTTTCTTGATTACCGATTTCTACACCAAAATATGCAAAGTATACTTTCTTTACAAAGTCAGTACGGTTTCTTTGATGTTTTTTAAAAATAAATTCACCACATATATAACAAAAAGTGTTGGGAGAATTTTTACAACCGCGATTAGCCATACTTAAATTTTGAGTTAAAGCACATGAATTAAACACAGTATGACAACTTTATAATTAACTGAAAGGAAACGAACAGCTCTGCCATTTATCATAACTGTAATCTAATAACATTTGATTTTACTGCCAACCCTATAACATGAAGATTTTATTGCCAACCTAATAACATTTGAATGATCAAAACTAAACTTTTCACAGATTGAATGTTAAAATGTGAAAAATTGGTGGGTGATACAACTTTTTTATTATTATATTCGGACTCAGCATACAAAAAAGCATAGGAATTAGATAAAATTATTGAAAAAGTTTTTTCATCGTCGGCCTGTGTTATCAAAAATCAAACGAAAAGAAATTTCTTATAAAAAATTCTACAACAAATTATATTTATGTAAAAGTAGTCAAACTTATTTAGATATCTTATTGAATATTAAACTTATTTCAAAGTTCGTCTGTTAAAGGAAATAATCTGGCGATAAAACTTGAATAATCCGCTTCAGATGAAACTTACAAGAATTATTCAGTAAGTTCGCGAAACTGGAATTTTCGCTCACTTTCTTTAATGTTCTTTAAGACAGCTTTAAAAAGAACGGAGTATTTTCAGATTAAATAAGTTTCTTAAAATATTCTTTATTCCAATCATTTTTCTATTTCAGTTTTCGAATTAATCATATTTAGATCAATTAAAAATAGTGAATTTGATTTAAGAAGATAAAGAATTTTATTTAAAAAATGTTCGAACGGCTGTTATTTCTTTTCCATAAAGAATTTAACATCTCTATTCGAACTTTTTCAATACAACCAAGTTTTTCACGAATTATATTATCTAAAAAATTATCTGACCAACAGTGTTCTACTCATTGTTAGAATCCAAACATTATATCTGATTTGAGGCTGGTTTTAATGCTTAACGTAATAGCTTTAATAGTCTATAGGTTTGTTCGTTGGGTTAAAACTGGCACTGCACTAACTTACACTATGGTGCAAAGGTGCACTTTCCAGCAGGATTTAAAGGGGAATGACTGTAATTCAATGTAATTTGGTGCACTTTAGTTCAAGTGAGGGGTGTAGATGCAAAACTCGCATTTTCCATTTTCTTAAGATATGGAGTTAAATATATCACCGTGTTGGTCTTGTTAAAGCGAATCAAATTCTGATAGCAGTTTACAGCAAAACTTATAGTTGAACACCACAAAACTATAGTGAAAATCGCGTTTTGAAACAAAAGTCACATTATCTAACAGTTGTTCTCCTACAAAATTCACATTTTCCATTCCAACCAGTCACAGACCGTGTATAGCAAAAACAAGTACGCGTCTTTGCCTTCTGTTTATGTTTTCGTCGACCTCACAAACCTGCTAAATTTCTATGATCAAACCTGCTAAATTTCAGGTTTCAAACTAGGAGCCTGCTGAAGAATAATTTTGACAGAAACCAATCAAAAGAACGGACTCGTTAAAGGAGAGTACACATACAAATCCGACCTTGGAGTGCCTAAATCTATAGCAAAGCCTGGTAAACAGTTTTTAAATATGAAACCAACTATTATCCCTAGGTCAAACGCAATAAAGCAATCCAAAAAAGTTGACGTCAACAACTTATTAAAGAAACATTATGGGGATCAGTGGAGAGAGATTGAAGATTTGGTATTTTATAAAAATATAATTGATGGCGCTGAAGACAATGAAGAAGATCAGCCAACATGTGAGCCGACAGAAGAAGTCAATATCTTTAATATCTAAAAATATTAACTTACCTCTACTTCCAAATTATATTTTGCAATAAAGTTTATTACAGCTAATGCATTTTCTTCCTTTGTTACCAGTTGATTCCAAGATGTGATACTGTTTTGCTTCAAAACTAACACTATCCATGTGAATTTGTTACAAAACCCACATTTGACCATATTTTGGCTCAAAACTCACATTTTACCAGTTTGAAAATAAAATTATAAAAAAACCTCTTCAACTAAAAGGTTTGCAGTGCAAGTAAACAGTTTATTTGGTTACAAGATTTAAATTAAAAAAAAAATGCAATAATACAACTTGAACTTCAATACGTCCTAGTTTTTTACGTTTTTCCGAAAATTTGGAAAGGTGGAGAATGTGAATTTTGCATCTACACCCCTCAATTATGAACTGTGATCCAACAGTTAACGACGAAAGCTTATATGTCTATTCAGTGCTGCACTGATAAATAGCTAGGTATAAATACGTTGATATAACTACGCACGACCGTTGTCAGCGCTGAACGTCGGTTGAACACTAAAACCAGCCTTAGTATTTCAGTACTCAAAAAATCCAACTATCATTGTATCGTCATGTCTCGTAAACAGCTGATTTTAATTTTCAACAAGCGTGCTTTTAATTTTGTTAGAAGAGAATGAAGAGTAGGTGAGAGTAGTAAAGCAGTAAGCTACTTAGGCTGGTCTCACACTGATACAACCAGCAGCAAGCAACTAGCAACCAACAACAAACGATATTGCCACTTGATGACATTTTACATAAAATTAGATGTTGT
This sequence comes from Digitonthophagus gazella, assembly GCA_036711955.1. NCBI lineage: Eukaryota > Metazoa > Arthropoda > Insecta > Coleoptera > Scarabaeidae > Digitonthophagus > Digitonthophagus gazella. The sequence continues at coordinate 29,090,624 of JASCIT010000005.1, forward strand.
CTCTCACACTTATTGTCTCTCATTTTATTTGTTGTCTCTCACAAATAGAGAAGCGATATCGAATTGCTTCAATGTGACATGTTTACTTTACTTTTAAGTAAAATATCATTAAGTACAGTCGACCCAATCCCTCTTGGCCTATAAAGGTCACCAAAAATGCGCAGATTTCAGTCACCTTGGATTGAGTCACCAAGGATTGCGACAGTAAATCGATGAAGAAAGATGGGTGTATTCGTTAGACAGCGCCTGTACAACAATGGGATATTACGAGGTTTTGGGAAATAGGTGTATTTGAAAGTACGTCGAATGCTTCCAATGATATACAATTAAAAAAACTCAAATTGGTTCACTTTACTTTCCGCCATCTGGAACTTAAATATTATCTCACGCACTTATTCACAAACTTTTGCTTTGATCTGTATACGATCAGTACACCGTTGAGTATACTACGGAAATGAGCTCCCAAAAAACCACTCACCGATTGTCACTGCGCACTTGACCTTGGTAGGCCAAAATGAAATGGGCCGGCTGTAGTAAGGGCCTTCCCACCAGTCTTGACAGTTACGTCACTACTTACGTCTGGTCACGTGATCGCGCTGTTGTCAAGCGTTTAATGTTTTGGTTGGAAGTACTAGAACACAACCTTGCGACAATATGCGGCAACGGTGTAAACAGCTGTTTAGCTAAGGTTGGGTAACATTAAAACGCTAAATCATATTAACTTTTTATTTCAGTTTAATACGAATTTTATTTTGAAATTTAGTTTTAATGAACATATTTTGCCACTTTATCGTCGTATAAATTATATTCTGTGAAAAGTGTATTTTAAAATACCTTAGTCATGAAAATAATTTTTAATGCAATTTACCACCGAACGGTTGGTGGCAAATCCAAATTCAAATAGTGGTGACGTAAACAGTGACGTAACTGTCAAAACTGCTGGGAAGGCTTATAATATCACGTGTTGCTGGTTACTCACAATCAGTGTGAGACGTACTATAAGTTGATCCTAAGCTTCACCATGGAAAGAAGGATGCAAGATCGAGGGTCCTCTACCTCTCAACCTCCAATGCAAAGGTCTTGCAAGCCAGAATACCGCCGAATAGAGGCCCACCACACCTCGATGTTTTAATTCTTTCGTTCGGATTTTGGTCCTTTTTTAAGTCTTACAGCAGAGGCGAGAAGGGATAACTCTCAAGTCACAAAATCTACTCTGCATTATAATCCTTGATTTCGACGGTAGTTTGGCCTGTAAGACCTTCGTATTAAGGAGGGCTGGACAATACTCCGCTTCTCCCCTCTACTGTACTCCAGTCGGGCGTCCTTGGTAAAGTTACGGAGAGGAACTTCTCTTGCAACCTTCTTTCCATAGTGAGGCTTAGGGTCAACTTATAGTACCATAGAGTTCATCAAAGGTCATTTGAGCACAGATAGAATTGATTTGGATTGAATTATATTTGATTGGGTTGGGTTACAATTTACTTTCATTAAGTTAAACTAAATTAATTCTTTTGAGTTACCACAAGTACAGTTGCAGACAAGATTTTGGACACCCTTTTGACAATCAGCAAACGTACGTGTAAAATGGGCTTTAGAATTATCTAACCACCGTTAAAAATACTTGTCAAAGAAAATTTAAAATGTCATTTCCTTTGACAATAAAGGGATTGTAATATTAGTTATTTTGATAAGTAAAAGGGTAAACTACACGATTCCTTTTAAATACAGAATGACAGTTAAGACTGTTTTAGACGATTTATTTAATTCTGTAATAGTAAATTTTCGAGAAATCACAACAAATAAAAATGAAATGAAATCCCATTTTTTGAAATGAAATTGAGCATAACCAATTTTCCAAGACCTAAAGAGATTTAACGACATCTGTCGCTCGAGAAAACAAAAACAGGAGCAAATTTCCGGTCCCCGTCCGACACTAGAGAAACACCCATTACCCGGCTATTTATAGGCCCTAAGAACGTCGTCCGGGAGAATTTAAAGACACCGGAAGTTAGGGGCAATTCTCCGGGTTGCCATTTTCCGGGGCGACTACACCATAAACCAACTCGTTCCGGTCACAGTCTGGATTGCCTCATAAATTAACAAATGTATCGAGAAACAATTCAAAAAAAAAATACCATTTAAACTAAGACATTGCAAAATTGAAAAGGTAACATTTATCTACGATCCTATCATTTTAATTTTTTCTTCTTTAAAGCAAAACATAACAAAATTAGATTTTCCCCTCGGAGGTGCGTTAAAAGCTAATGTTCCGGCAAATGAGCACGTAATCGTGGTGGTGTGTACCGGGGGCGAAATGACAGCACCACATGCTGAGAAATTCGATGTCAGGTTTCCCCATTCCACTCGCTGACAGTGACGTAGATGAGACTCGAGGAAAACAGTAATTACCACGTCATTACTTTAACTATTCTATCTTATTGGTCGTCCCACGATGGATAACTATTTATCGTCATCATCGTTTTTAGTACTGTGAGGTAATCCTTCCATTACCACAGATCCACATATATGTTACATTTGCTTTAATCCCTTTAAAGGATAAAGTGATTAAAGAGCTTTTTAATGCATATAAATTGCATATATGAACATTTTTTTTAAATCAAAGGAAACATATCGTCGGCTTAATTAGTAAATCACATAAGTCCCAAATCACAAATAGTGTAGGAGAGCAAAAAAACCTCTTATTGCCGAATGAACTATATAAGGATGTTGTTGGGTACTGTTGAAGAATAATTATCTTTGAATTGTTATTAATATTAAGGTACATGCGAGCTTCTTAGAGTATAGTTTATTGTTTTCTGCAATAAATTACATAGAAATCTCATTTTGACTAAAAATGAACTTATGTGATTTACTAATTAAGCCGACGATATATTTTTGCTTTTATTGGTATTGTAATTCTACTCTCGGTTTTACGCGTTTTGGCGTTCTAAGCCATCTTTGAAGGCTTTCATCTATATTTACGCTATCTTTAGTTGACACATATTATCCCTCTTCTTATTGAATCTGATTAACGGTTTAATTGAAGTTCTTTCAAAGAGGTTTACCACAGAGATTTTTAATTAATCCAACCCATCTAAATTGATAAAAACTCTTTAAGGAAGCAATTAACCAGACTCATTAAGAAGAGGGATAATATTTTATATGTGTTAACTAAAGATACCGTAAATATAGACGAAAGCCTCCGAAGATGGCGTAGAAAGCCGAAACGCGTCAGGCCGAGAATAGAAATATAATACCAATAAAAGCAAAAGTATCTGTGTTTCATTTGATTCAGTCCTATATTGGTAACAAGGATCTACATCATCTATTATTTAAAAATTTGGCCACCACACATTTAAAAATACATCGTGTAGTTCACCATTTATTTGTCAAAATGATAAAATATTGATAAGGATACACTGTTCGGCGAAAGATGTCTCATGCGTCATTAATTAATTGTGTTATCCTAGATGAATATTTTCAGTTTTCGTCTCTTTCTGTCATGTACAGTTAGATAACAAAAAAATATTTAATGCATGTCGAGAAAACGGTGACAAGTAATGACGCTTAAGACATCTTTCTTCGAACAGTGTATATTTCTAATTTATTGGTGAATTTGCAGATGGTATATAAACTCTGTTCGTGCAGGCGATTTCTTACTTTCTGATTCTTTCATCCAATCAAGATTTAAAATTTTTTTCATGCGATCAAAATTAAGCAATTTGATTGGTTAAATACAAACTGATGGAAATCGTCTGCACGAACAAAATTATAAAATATTAAATTAGTAATAATTTTCAAGTTTAGTAACATTGAGAATTAACTCGTCTATGGTTAAAAAAAACTCTAAAGCCTGTTTTACACGTACATCTAGTGATTGTCAAAAGATATAATGAAAAAACTAACATTTCTAAATAATTAACTACACTATTACGATTTGCTACTATTATTAATTAACCTTTCCAGAGACAGATCACGGTTTTGCATACACGTGCATAATTTACTCTCGAACCAATCTCTCCTCATTGTCATCGTCATCAGTTAGAAGCGGTATATTGGCATGGAACCCCCTATTGACTAATATTCGGAGTGTCAACGCTCCGGTTAATGATTCTGCAGACGTCTCGTTAGGACAAACTGGTTACACTAATTAACTGTCCACCTCTGTTCGTCAGTTGGCACGTGCTAAGTCGGATCCGGATCAAATCGTACTTTACGAAGCGTGAAATATTATTTCCGCATTAAGAAAATAATTTTCGAGGAGGAGCTAAGCGTTTATAAATACCAGTCAGGTGAGTTCGGAAAGTTAAATAGAGAAAATGGGTTGCTCTGATACTTAATTAGGACAAAGTTCGAGAAACGTCGAGCTTCTCCCTCCGAGAGTTTCCTCCTTATTCGTTGAAGACGCAGACTTTGCCAGTTTTCGAATATAGGAGCGTTGGTAGATCAATTTTCGTTAATGATTCAACGAGTTTTCGAAAGTTTTAGAACTTAATGACATTTTAGTACTTGGTTCATAAAAAATTAAAAATTTGAATCCTTTACACAATCCTTTAAGAGTGAAATATCATAAAATTTTTTAAATATTTTTATAGATCATTAAAAATCCTCTAATTTAAGTACAAAGACGACTATATTCTGATTAAAAACAAAAAAGTTAGGTCAATTTAAAAATTACGATCGTCGATTGTTTTTAAAAGTCAAAAAGGTCATTAACTTTAAATCTGTTTAAATTAGATAGCTCGTGTTTGTAATCAAATTAAAGGAAATTACATTTCCTACAAATCTATGATGAAATTTTCGAGATGTTGATCGTCGATTATTTTTAGAATGTAAAAAAATCGATAATTTTCAAACTTTCTAAGCTACGTAGCTCGTGTTTGTACCCAAATTTAAGGAAATTATATTTCCTACAAGAAAGATAAATGGAAAAATTATCTAAATAGAAAAACGAAGGAAAGCTACGAAAAATACAAAAAGGAGGGAAGGTGAAAGAAATGGTTTGGACAGCCAAGCAAAAATCGTAGAAGGAATTTGGGGAAAGAATGGAGAGAAACAGCAAAGAGAACCAAAAATTGTTTTATAAAGTATTGAAAATATGTAGAAACCCTAAAACGGAAGAAGTTAAAGCAACAAAAAATAGAGCTGGAGAAGTTGTGAAGGAAGAAGAAAAGATAATGGATAGATGGAGAGAATATTTTATGGAACTCTTGGACGCAAACGAAATAGAAAGTGACATGAGCGCAATGCAGGAAGAAGAAAGAGCAGAGACAGGTGAACTGATCACAATGGAAGAACTACTAGAGGTATTAAGGAAATTAAAAAATGGAAAGTCGCCTGGCGAGGATAAGATGATCGCAGAAATGATTAAATATATGGGACAGGAAGGGAAAAAAGTATTCGTAAAGATATTGAATAGGGTTTGGAATGTGTTACGGTTTATTTTCTTTTTAAATATTGTTTGCGACGAAAAACCAAATTTTTCATTTTCTTTTCTTTGATTGCTAGTGTCAGCTAATTGCATTTTTTTTTGTTTTGTTTAGCTTTGTTACAGCGCTCGGCGGGTATTCATTCCTAATTTGGTGGTCAGATGGCTTTGGTGTTTTGAGTTTCCCATTTTTGTTTCCTTTTTATTGTTATTTTCTTCTTTAAGAGATTTCCCGTTAATTATCTTTCATTTTAATTCTTTTCCTTTTTATTACTGTTCTTCACTTACATTTTATTCCCATTTATTGATATCTTCTTACATTTTTAATCTTATTTTGACCTTGTTGGTTTAAGGCGTAACGTCATATTCTAGTTTTTCTGGATCCTCTATATAAGCGATCCTCGCAGGAAATCGGTCTCTTTCTGTGCCGAATTTTCGTCAAGAGAACTACGTAAGCTAAATCCTTTTCCTCAACGCCATTACGATTCTTCGGGATATTTTTACGTTCTTTGTGAAGAATTTTGGTTTTACCCGCGCCGTTTATACGGGATTTGAATCTGTCGCTGTTCCCGATTAAATTCGAGACGGTATTTACCGGATATTTCTTTGAGAATTTTGGAAAGCACGTTGTTTTGCGGAGCCTTTAGCACGCTAAAGGCTCTTTTTTTTATTACGTATTAATTTTGACCGGAATAACGTAGAAGTTATTTCACATTAAATTAGAGGATCGTGGGTGCCATTTTAACTCCGACCAAGTCATCCACGCCGTTCTACCATCTTCTGGGACTCGTAACACCATCCCAGAAACCACCTGGAGGAATATCTGCCGACACTGAGCGACTCCAGAAGAGCGATTCATTTGAAGTTAAATAAATCATCATCCAGGTTACGACCTTTTTTTTACCATCTTTTTATTTGCAACGTTTTGAATATCAAATTAAACTATCAGTATTCTTATTTAATTAAATTTAAAAAAAAATTAAGAATCCACTTAATATTTATAGTTCAATTTATTTTTGTGTAAAGAAAATACTCGGTATTTTTTTTTATATTAAAGTTCATTTTGATTTTTGCGCTTTATTTGGATTACGTGATAGATATATTTTTGAGGCCTTAGAGATTTGATATTACGTATAGTTTTTTTTATATTGTTTTATTTTGATACGAGTTTTTCTATTTTCCGATAATTTTCGGATATTTTGTTTTTTTTAATTTTTTTTTTGCCTTCAGCTTATTTTTATATATTTATATTTTTTGTTTTTGATGCTATTGGCTGACATTACAACTTTATTTTGGTTTTCGTAGCAACAATAAGTTTGTATTTTGTTTTCGATTTACTTGCACAGTTTTCTTTTATTATCTTTTTTTGTTGTGTGTGATTGTCGTTTTGTGTTATTCCTGCTACTTCTCAATTTCACAGTTGGTGTTGCTCCTTGTCCTTTGGAAACTGTGTGGCGCCCTTTTTTTTAAATTATATTTCAACTCACCCCCCTCTTCCTGAGCTAGTGCAGGGTGGTCAACAGAGCAACAGAGAGGTGGTAGGGAGCGTCTTGGCTTTAGGTTGGCGTCGCAAATGAGGAAAAAATACCGAAAGATTGGCGAACGGCGCTCATAGTACCGATATACAAGAAGGGAGATAGAAGCAACTGTAACAACTACAGAGGAATTTCGCTTATAAGTACGGCGATGAAAATAACGGAACAAATAATAGATAGAAGAATAAAAAGTGTCCTGGAAGAACATATGGAAGAAGCACAAAGTGGATTTAGAAGGGGTAGGAGTATTCAGGAACACATATTCACGTTACGACAAATAACGGAAAAAAAACTCGGGAAATAATAGAAAGGTATATCTGGGATTTATAGACCTTAAGAAAGCGTTTGACAAGGTGCCAAGGATTAAGATATGGGAAGTACTAGGAGAAAAGGGAGTTGGAGACAAAACGATAAACATGATAAGGAATATATGAGTGGGTCAGAAGGAAAGTGAACCAAGTCCATTTTTCTAAAATTTTGTTAAGAGTATACTTAGGTCCGTTTGAATAGCTATAATTTTATGTGCTGACTTATTCACTACTTACAAGGAGACCTCACGACTTTGGAATCACCGATTTTAACGAATGTGGTACCAATCGATAGGTATTCGTACACAGTGCAAATCTGTAAAATATTAGGGCGCACTATTCAGCGGTTCGCGAGTAAATCATTAATAAATAATTAATTAATCGCCAATCAAGGCCGAGCGAGCTGACATCAGCGACAGACCACGCCTCCAAGGCCGATTCATAGCCGCGATGAAATTAGCCGAGTTCACGTGCAAACGTAGATGGTTCGAATCCGGAATAAAATAATTATTTTTTTTTTTTTTTAATTTTTAATATAATATTTCAGTCTATTTTTATAATACTTTATTTTTACGCATTATAATTAATTAAGAATACTTTTTCTTAATTTTGATTTTATCCCTCAACTATTGCGACGCGTTATTAGTAACAATAAAAGGTTGGTGCAGTTTTGAGAGCTAATATTTTAATATAAATAAAAACACAAGTATTTTACATATCTATAATGTGCGAAAATGGGAGAATTAGTTGCAACAGCAGGTTTAAAAAGTATATGCAACTTGCACTATTATTTTTAATACAATCATTTTTCTGTTTTTTTTACCATTTAACACGTTCGCTACCAGCCAGCTCATATTTGAGCCAAATGGTTTTCTCTAAGAGACCAACGACTCATATTTGGGACGTTGATATAGGCGCATTAAAACATATCATTGGTCTATGGGAGACGGTGCCCTTTTGCATAGTGGTAGCGAACGTGTTAAAAAGATCTTACGTTTTGCATTAACAATACCCACGCATGTAATGTAAAATAATTTATTAAACTTTTATACAAGAAAAACAAATTAATATAACATTTTACTTATTATACTTATTATCTAGAGACATGATATTACACATTAGTACATATCAATTATAATACTGATGATGATTCAAACAAATAAATCAAAGTTACTTTTGAGAGGTGCACTATTGTATTTAGAGAACCTACTACTAGAAAATGATCTTGTTACACCAGAACCAACCGTGGAAATTCCAGAAAAGGCTGAGCAATTTGGTAAAGATATATTTGACGCTATCGTGGACATCTTAAATAAGAAGAAATTTGTAAATACCGAGGAACTAATTCTAATGGACGAGATGGACGAAAAACTTGAGTATAAGGTAAAAGTTGTGAATATTGCTAAAGAACATCCCAAGTGGTCTTTGCAAACTCTTCAGAAGAAAGGATGTTCACGCTTTACCAAAAGGCACATTTAAAGGAATGGGAGGAACATGTCAGAAAAGGAGGATCAATTGTTAATAAGTAAAAATTGATTGACTCTTGGGCATATGATCGTTTTGTGGAAGCTAGACAAGATCATCAATAAGTAACGACAAGGAATCTCCAAGAGTGGGGCTTAAGTGCCGCTAGCCAATTTACTGACTTAAATTTCAAAGCAACTAATTCGTGGGTTTTGAATTTTAAGAAACAACATAGAATTCGACAGAGGAAAATTACGAAATTTGTTACGGAAAGAGAAACTGCCACAATTGAGGAAACTCTAGCTGCAGCAGAAACGTTTCGGAACCAAACGCGTCCTTTAATAGCTTTATTTTTGCATATTATAGATTTGTAAAATACTTGTGTTTTTATTTATATTAAAATATTAGCTCTCAAAACTGCACCAACCTTTTATTGTTACTAATAACGCGTCGCAATAGTTGAGGGATAAAATCAAAATTAAGAAAAAATATTCTTAATTAATTATATTGCGTAAAAATAAAATATTATAAAAATAGACTGAAATATTATATTAAAAGTTAAAAGAAAAAAAAATAATTATTTTATTCCGGATTCGAACCATCTACGTTTGCACGTGAACTCGACTAATTTCACCGCGGCTATGAATCGGCCTTGGGGGCGTGGTCTGTCACTGATGTCAGCTCGCTCGGCCTTGATTGGCGATTAATTAATTATTTATTAATGATTTACTCGCGAACCGCTGAATAGTGCGCCCTAATATTTTACAGATTTGTACTATGTACGAATACCTATCGATTGGTGCGACTTTCATTAAAATCGGTGATTCCAAAGTCGTGAGGTCTCCTTGTTAGTTCATCAGGTTACCAATAATGTACGCTAGTTCGCTTTAATACTGAATGATTTGCACCAATTTTCATTGAAAAAATAACCACAATTGTCTGTTTTCTCGAAACAAACTTAAATGGACTTGGTTCACTTTACTTCTGAGCCACTCATATATGAAGGAAATAGGAACGCGGTAACATATAAAAATTTAAAATTTAAAGAATTCAAAACAAGGGAAGGACTTCGGCAAGGAGGATGCTTAAGCCCGACACTATTCATAACCTATATGGATGCAATTATAAAGATATATAAGGAATCTGGAAACGGGTATACGGTGGGGTATAAAAATATACAACCAGTTGAAATCATGAAAGGAGCGTTTGCTGAGAACGTGGTGTTGGTGGCAAGAAGTGAGAGGACATTAAAGAGGAGCCTAGAGATGGAGGTATAATAAAGAGGAGGTATTGAAGGAATTTGGAATGAAAGTGAATAAAAACAAAACGAAAGTTATGGTAATCGGAAAAGAAGAAGACATCGATATAAAAATTGAGGGAGCAGACATTGAACAGGTGAAACAATTTAAGTATCTGGGTAATGAACAAGGGCACGATGGTAAACAAGACAAAGAAATAAACACAAGAATAGAAAAAACAACTAAGCTCTATTACGAATTAAGTTCTTCATTAACAAGAAAGAAATATCAAAGAAGACGAAAATAGATACATATAAGGCGGTGTTCACACCAGTTCCCTTCTTTCTAACAGAATACGCCTACAGTTCTTTACAGCTGGTAGCGGAGGCACGTACACATGATCCTTGATGAAGCCCCAAAGGTAAAAATCGCATGGCGTTAGGTCAGGAGATCGTGGAGGCCATGCATAGCAAGCCCTGTCATTTGAGCCTTTGCGCCCTATCCAGCGCTCGGGTACAGTGACGTCATGCCAGTGAGGTGGCGCACCATCTTGCTGGAAAATGAAGTTCTCTGGCTTATTTTCTTCCAACTCAGGGAAGAGCCATTGCTCTAGTGTATCAAGGTAATCTTTGCTATTATCGCCGTCTAGCGGATTGTAGCAGAAACATTGCGCGCAATGGTGCCAACAAATAAAACTGTTTGAGTTGCTCTTTCATTTGACATATTATTTATAACTGTAAGTTTAATGTAATAAATATTATAAAGCGTTAAAACCCCGACATTCATTTATAAACACCCTATATTATTATCAATACTTTGAGAACAAACTATGATTTCGTTCGAATCGGTACGTTCCCCTAATTCTGACTTGAGAACTAATTCTAACTGCCTAAACTCTTCTTCTATCCGATCCAATTCCCTACTTTTCTTATCTATTAATTCTCAATTCGATCTCCTACTCTGATTATCCTTCACCAAATTTGCTTTGAACGTTACTGTCCTACTAAGAACGACGTCAAACTCACTTAGCATATTAACAATTTTTACCTATTAAACAGCAGATTCGCTATTGCGCAGCTCGTTCATACTTCTGATAATTTCTCTTCTCATCTCGGCATGCAACTTCTTCTTACCCAGCTTGCACATAAAGCAGATAACAACCATAATCACCAAGCCTATGTATAATCCACCGACGAGCACTCCTACCATTTCGGCTATCTCGAATTTTCTTGACCCTTTTGAATATCCAGGACCCACATTTTCGTTTATTCTGTTATTCTCTTCTTGATGATCTCCTTGTTTTTTTTACCCAAAATTTTCTTTCGTTTTATTTACTTTCGTATTGACATCTTCTTCACTGCCAAAGAGTGGACTGGCAGGTCGCCATGTGGTGGATATTAGGGGTTGTTCAGTTAAACACCAGGAATCATTTCCTTAACTCTATCTTTATTCGATGCAACTTAACAATTAACTAAACTCTTGTCGGCGATTAAGGCACATTTATATTTTGATTAGTGCGAGTCCAAGTGATTAGTGGTTAGTGTTTTTTGTGAGCGATTAGTTTAAGTGTGTAGTGCGAGTATTGTCCACTGTACTGTTTAGCTACTGCGCTTATACCTCAACGGTCGGGCGTCGAAACAGCAAGTATGGTCGAACAAGCTCACGTCCGCTTGCAATTGCAAGAGATACTGAAAAAAGTATTAGACGCGGTGGTGTCTAAATCCGAAGAACTCTTGGAATCGGAACTTGCACGACCAAGCAGATTATGGGAACGAAAGTTGATAAGCAGAGGACTCGTTCATGGAGCAAGCCACCAACTCCTTAAGGAATTGGCCTCTGAAGATACCATGGAATACTACTTTGCTATCAGGATGACTGGAGCGTCATTTAATACATTACTCAACTTGTCGCAGCTATTATTCATAAATCTGATACATTTATGAGACCTGCTTTACCGGCACAAGTGAAATTGCACACTATTTTATACTTGTTGACAAATGGAATTAGTTTACGCTGTTTGCAACACCTATTCAGAATACCAAAGTCGACCACCTGTAAATTTATATTAGAAGTATGTCCAAACGTGTTTAGTAGCATGTCTAACAATAAGCGTGTTTAGTAGAAGGCAAGCTGCAAGTGCAGGGCGCGCGAGACGTAGCTACTCGCAAAAAATAGAAGCCAGTTCTATTCACTGATAACTAATCACTCGCACTTAATTACTAATCACTCGCATTCATCAATTGCGGTTCACACGTGTTTACTCCTAATCACTAAACACCTGCACTAATCACGTGCACTCGCACTAATCAAAGTGTAAATGGGCCTTTACTCACAAGAGTCTCACATTACACAACAGGTGCAACATCAGCGTCTCAGCGGTCAACCGTCGACAAGTGTCCAGTGACATACATAAAAATGCTTACATTATAATAATTAATTACCTTAATACTAATTGTCTAATACCACCACTACACTAACTGTTGGCTGCGAGACATGGTTGCTAAACAAAAGAGACAAGAGTAGATTACAGACAGTAGAGATGAGATATTTAGATGAGAAATAAGAAAATAACTAAATATAGAACCTCTGAGCGAGTACATAAAGAAACGACAGCTGCGCTGGTGGGGACATTTGCAAAGGATGGGTGAAGAGAGGCAGGTCAAGAGAGTATGGCAAGTGAGAGTACAGGAAAAAAAAAGCAAGAGGAAGACCGCGACACATTTGGAACGATGTGATAAAAGACATACTAACAAAAAGAGGAAAAACAATGAGAGAGGCCGAAAAGCTGTCGAAGAATAAAAGAGAATGGACGGTTTTTGTCCATGGCATGAAGACGTCAGGGGAAACGGAAGTGAGAGGAACAAAAATGACAGTTAGATATGTTGTTTTTGTACTTAAATTAAAACAAATTTCATTTTCCAACGATCATTTATGAAAAGTTTATTCTAAAATAATATTTAATGTAACAGCACCTCTAAATAAAATGTTAAATCAAGCGTATAAATCCAATTTTAAAACTTCTCATCCACTTTGTTATTTAAATTTTATTAATAAACACAATGATTTAAAATAATCATGTTCCAAAAAGCCTATTATAAAATTATTTTACTTCATTACAATACTTATCGATTTTCCATCAGTGGTTGGTTTAAAAATTTGATACGTTTCGAATACGAAGCCTGTTTCCAGGTCGGGACATAATTAATATTATTACTCGAAAAATTCCGATAAATCATAACCGTGTACGATTGAAATTCCCACGTAATTAACGCACAATCCAATTTCGCGCGCTATAAATTTTCGTAATTCCCGCCGTTCACGTCGCCGCCTATCGGCATACCGAGTAAATTTGACGTGTAACGTGGCGTTCGAATGACGTTTAACGTGCGGTGATGTTTTCAAAAAAATGACCATAAATTACAATATTAAAGACGTGCCTTGTCGTTCCAGGTAATAAAACACTTTTACTTTATTGATTTTTAGTTAAAATTTATGTTTAGGTTACCATTCGGTGTACCAATCGATGATATCTTTCCATCGGATGACATTCATCCTCATTTAAAGGTAATTACGTTTTACATTTTGTGGTTATGTTAAATATTAAAATGTGATTTTTTTATTTAGGCGACTTTTATAAGAGCTTATCAGGATATTACATCCTCTGGAAGATCTATTTTAGATATTTTAAGGTAAATTTTCTCTTAAGATTAAACTTTAAATATTTGTAGGTTATGTAGACTTTAATATACGTTACATTTTTAGTTAATAGATGGCACTGTTCACCATTAATAGACTTAGATTTTAAAATTTTTTATCTTTATTTTTATTTTCATTATTAGAAATCTTCAGGGAAGTGTTGAACAACGATTAGAAGCTAAAAAAGCAATTTCAGAATGCAAACAAATGTCGAATGTAGCTCCCCCTGGTGTTGTATTATGGGTAATTCGACATTTTCTAGGATTATTACCAATTCCTTTATTGCCAACTTACACGGATGAAAAATTTTTTAGTTGGCATCATTTGGCTAGGTTTTGTAAAAAAACTTTTTTACAATATAGGATTGTCGATGTCAATAATGCTTTGTTAACAGCTAAAATTGCAAAGTAAGTAAAGTTAAATAAAAGATATTCATAAATATTCTTCAAAATCATGAAAAATCCTTTAATTTGATACCAAACATGACTATATTTCGATTAAAAACAAAGGAGTTTCAAGACACGTCGATTTCAAGATGGCTGACCGTCGATTATTTTTAGGGTAAAAAAAATCGATAACTTCAAAACTATTTAAGCTAGATATGTCGTGTTTGTACTCAAATTAAAGAAAATTTCATTTTCTAACAATCTATGATAAAAATTTTATTCAAAAATTGTTTTTAAATTTCTCATTTTTAAAAAATCAAAAATTGAAAAATTAAAAATATTAAAGATTGTTAAAAATCATTCAATATGATACTAAATATGACTATATTTTGATTAAGTACAATACATTCCAACTAAAAACAAAAGAATTACGTTGATTTAAAAATGGGTGATCGTCGATTATTTTTAAGGTTAAAAAAATCGATAATTTGAAAAATATTTAAGCTAGATATGTTGTGTTTGTACTCAAATTAAAGAAAATTTCATTTTCTAACAATCTATAATAAAAATTTTATTCAAAAATTATTTTTAAATTTCTCATTTTTAAAAAATTAAAAATTGAAAAATTAAAAATACCTTAAAATTTTAAAGATTGTTAAAAATCGTTCAGTATGATACTAAATATGACAATATTTTAATTAAATACAATACATTCCAACTAAAAACAAAAGAATTACGTTGATTTAAAAATGAGTGATTATCGATTATTTTTAGGGTTAAAAAAATCGATAACTTGGAAAATATTTAAGCTAGATAGGTCGTATTTGTACTCAAATTAAAGGAAATTTAATTATCTAACGACCTATCGTACAAATTTTCCTCTAAAATAATTTTTAATCTTACATTTATCATAATATAACATTTAGTATAACATCAATGTTTTTGTAAACATTTTTAATAAAGTGTGTTGATTTTATACACAATACAGACACACTCGTGGACACAAATAGTCGAACTAACTGTAAATTTTTTACAACGATGCGGGAAAACAAGCCGTACAAAAAAAATAATGAATTTCGAGCTTTTACGATTTTAGCAATGGTCGATTCTCTGTTTTAACAACCCAAATTATTCGCACAAAACAATTTGAACCGGTCCGTGAAAAGTTTCGCCTTTCGTTGCATTCCCTGTGTGAACGAAAATTCGTTTATTTTTTGTCTGATGATAGTTTAGTTCGTTACAGTAATATTCAACTTAACTTTATGGTTGATTATCATGTCTTGTTTAAAACTGGAAAAATCCATGAAGACGAAGAAAAATTGTTAGTTATTTCATTGAAATGTTTTTTTGTAATATTTTAAATTTTTCTGATTCAGATCATTTTTTTGTTTAATATGTATACAATACAATTTGATGAAACTCAAATTGATTAATCATGAAACCACAAAATACGGTGTTGTGTAAACGACAAGCTAATAATAGCAGGTTTAGCTTTACATATCACCCAATAATGTAATTATTAGTGATTATCCATTTAATCAATTAATAGAATCACACTCAGCACATACAAATACAGAATCACAATTAATATTGGTTTATTATAAAGAACAAACAATACGAAATCGAAATGATTTATTGCTGATCATAATTAATATGTTTTCGTTTTTAATTTAGGGATTTATTACGTTTACCATCGTCAAATCTTCTTTTATTCGCTGTTATAATACAATTTATACGTTTGGTATCTTCGAATAAGTACTCTAAAAGAAGATTGAATCGATTATCTGCTTATTATTTGGTTAGATACTTTAGTTCTTCGTTATTTTTACGGCCATATACTCCAGGACGAATATCAAAGGTAATAAATTTAAAAAAATACGTTCAGTATTGTTAGCAAGAAATGAAAAAAACTACAAATTAAGAAATAAAAGAAGTTGTTTCTTTCTAAGACATTGTAATACATGAAAATGGGAGAATTCAATTCTCGTTAACAATCTTATAAATGTATTTTATATATGTATATATAGGGTGTTTGAAAAATAATTATATTAAATAGTGTTACGTAAGTCAATTTTCGTCATTAGATTTTTCAAAAATATCAGTCTTGTAGGCAATGAATAATTTGTTTTTCTATAATTTTTTTCTCTCACGTTTATATGTTAGATACTGTTATCATATTACTATTTTTATCAAACCTCAGTTCAGGTTTATTTTAGCTTTAAAATCTATAGTTTATACGGTTTATTGTTCATAGAGTTTATTTAACATGTAATATCTCTCGATCCTATTACGGGATAAATGGTTAAGTAAAATATGAAACTGTCAGAATTGTTGGTACAAGTTTATGTGCCTTCCAAAATCTGTACCAGAGGTATTAAAACTGGGCCTTATAACGAGACGACTCAAACCAGAGCGAAAATAGATCAGCAATTAAAGACAACGGATTTTAACATTTTCATGTTTGCGTAATAGAACAGTTTCTACAGTTTTCCTGCAAATTCAGCTTCAAGAGATAGTATTAATGTTAGCGAATGGACTGTTAAAAGAAGTGTTCGTGTTAATAGATTGTATGTATGTAGGAGTGCGGGGCAGGGTAACATCACCCTAACACTTAGGCCTCAGTACGCCCTTTGTATTAAACCCCAGGGAGGTTTGTCGTTGTTCAAACAACCAGTACCGCTTTCTCGCAGGCCCCCTGCAACCAAGGCGGCGCGAGCCACGCCTTGGCTCGGGTCCGTCTTATCCGCAAGGTGCCGCTCAGCGAGCGCAAACGCGCATCTGGTTATGCAAACCTCCTACACACAAGGGTGATACACAACCAGAGATGTTCGACTGGTTGCGGGACCGACGGCTTAACGACCCCGCCGAAGGTCGGTGGAGCGATTAGATGTTGGAAAGACTGGGCTCGAACCCGGAACATCAAGCGTGCTAACTCGAGAGTTAGC
Organism: Digitonthophagus gazella; assembly: GCA_036711955.1. Lineage (NCBI taxonomy): Eukaryota > Metazoa > Arthropoda > Insecta > Coleoptera > Scarabaeidae > Digitonthophagus > Digitonthophagus gazella. The sequence goes on from JASCIT010000005.1 coordinate 29,107,624, forward strand.
CGCTGAGCCATCGACTCCACTGTGTTAATAGATTGTTATGTAAAAGAATGGCTACAAAGCCAACATAATGTACTCCACCATCATTAACCGTTTGACTGCTAAACAATTCTTGCAAGAACGCTCGAAAACTGTGGGACATATTTTGACTTGATGTTGACTTTAGCAAAGTACGCGTGAGGTCAGGCTACGTTTACTTCAATGGTGCAACAAAGGCACACTGAAACTTGCAGCGCATAAGGGCTGCATCGCGGTTTTCGTCACAAATGAACGAAGCGCTTTCACGCCTCGTAGCAGCCAAACGGTTAAGTCTCATGACTGGCATTTACTCAAAATCATTAAGGATGGAATAGCAAAGACTAGAACAAAGTAATATTATCAGTTAAGTCGCGTTTTTGTAGCACTATATCGAAGAGACGTAAGCGAGTATGGAAAAAGTCCGAAGAAAGATATGCCCCAGTTTGTATTGAAGAGAGTCTTCCATTTGTAAAAGAGTTGGTTATGGTTTAAGCAGTTATCACTTTAGAAGCACGCACAGAGTTGATTTTGATACAGAACAACTCTCTGATATCTCACAAGTAGATCATTCAGATTCGGGAGAATCACGTTTTGCTGTTTATGACCACTATGACTGTACGCAGATAGAATTCCCAGTAAATATCTAAATGAAGTATGAATTGGACCAGGGGTGGGCAACCTTTTGTATGGTGGGGGCCAGATTACGATTTACTTTTCGTACGCGGGCCGGAGTAGAAAATTGACAATTTTTTTATAAGCTTTTTTTAATATAGTGCGTGACATTGAAATTGACCTAGAAGGAGTATGCATTTTTTGATAAAATTTGGTAGAAATGTTGCTCTATAGAAATGTAACAATCGATTAAAATTTTGATGCCCTAGATAGCATAGGCTTAGCAAAATTAACTTTTCTCTTCTGTAGATACTTCAGCATCTTTTTATTATTCTGGCAGGAACTTGTGCGCTTCTTGACGGGGTTGTTTGTTAGTATGATTTCTGAGGTTCCTATTATTCGTAGGCTAAGAGTACACAAATTTTTTGTCATTTAAAAGAACTTGAGGGGGTAAAAATAACGGTATGAAAGTGGATCGTTTTTCATTTACTAAAACTGCTATCCAAATAAACTAAAAGCTGTTCAGTGCCATCAGATGTTGCAGAAAAACCTTTCTAAAAGGCCTACCATATGTGCGTGTACTGTTCTTTGCTGTAAAATTGAACTTTCTAACCTCTTAACGGTGCTAAACAAGATCGAGTTCCACGGATTACGTTTTGTTACTAGGCGTTATAAATTCGTACAGTTCACCTTAAAGGCAATGACTGTCGTAAACAATGACGTTCCATATCATAACTCTAACAGCACGTTGAATGCACATGGATGAACATTTCAACATTATATTGCAAAATGTGCAACTTTGCAGAACTGCGCTGAATCAGCTTAAGGTTGTCATGCATCTGCAGACTGTTTCAAATCCTGTTATTGAAGTCAAGCTTACGTTTTTCAATGTCCAATTAAGACCTTTATGTGCATTAACTTAGGTAATTGATCGATACAGAACAGTAAAGCATAACTCACGGTATTCTGTGAGTTTAAAACACCTAATTGGGTAGTAAAATGCCCGGTAAATTAACGCGTATGTCAATAGATACCCTTTGATCACAAATAAAAACACTTACTTCTCAGAGCAGTATATGCAGAAACTGGTGGAATCAAATCTTTGTTCGTACATCGGAAAGTTAGGGAATCCAATTTTTCAGCTAAACAATGTATGCCCATATGTAAAATGGCTTTTACAAGGTTCCTTCTAAAACATCTGACGAAGGTGGGTACTTTGGATGTACACAAAGAGCGATTTCAATAAACGACAAACTGCTCACTTTCATATCGTTTTTCTATAATCTCATTTTCTCTTCAATTCCAGCAATTTATGCGCTCTCTTAATCTAGGAACAAACACAAACTCATAAGAAGTCAAACTGATAGATAATGTCGTCACAATATACACACATTACCATCCGGCGGCAAGAAATTGCTGCACCACGTACAGACAAGAAATGTTAATTGCTTGGAACCTAAGCGATCTATGGTCACAAAATTTTAATCAATTTTTATACTTCTATGGACCAGCAGTTTTACCTAATTCTATTAAAAAGTACCCATTCCTTCTAGGTGTTGCAATTTCAATGTCACGCAGTATATAAAAAACAAAGTTAATTATTAGATCTCCCAGAAAGCTAGGGATCTAGGTTCAAATCCCAGTGCAGCAAGAAGACATTTTTTCTTCTCTGACGCATTAGTGATAAAAACCTTTCGTTAATTATTCCTTTCTATTACATTTTTTTTTTTTGATTTAAAACAAAAATTATTTATTGTTCTTTCTAAAGGTCTCGCGGGCCAGATTATACCCTCATGCGGCTCGGAGTTGGCCCGCGGGCCGGAGGTTGCCCACCGTTGTATTGGACGGTTTAATTGGCTTAATCTAGACATAAACCTCACCGAATATGTTTGGAATGAGGTGGAACGACATATCCAAAGGTATATGTTAACTGAAAGGAACTGCTCTGAAGCTGAGAGAATTACATGAAGTTTCTCCGCTCGCTAGTTGAAAATTACGATGATTAATCAATCGCCATGGAATCATTCTTGTGCGATATGATATTTTTTTCTGGCAACATGCTGGAGACGATCGATACCACCTCCGGAGATATATGCCGGAAATTGATCTCTGACAGAAACGTCAATAATATCAAAATATAGAATAGGGCAGTCAATCTAGAATTCCTAAATGTACTTCAAAATATGCACCTTCAACTGCAGACTGTAATTGACGCAAGAGGAGGAAAAACACGTTATTGATTTCCATTTTTTTCGATTATTTTTAAGTTTTAAGTTTTATTGGTTCCTTTAGTTGCGAATAGCAAGAAGTCAAAATTTATTTAAAATCAAAATTTGCTGATTTTTTAAAATTAAATCATAAAAGACAATGTAAGGTTGTCTGATTATAGTTTCATTTCGATAATAAAATATTGTAGATTACAATTTGCAGGTATAAGTTTAAAATTGAATATTTCAAAACCTTTAGAACTTTTTAACTGTCCTAAATTTCTTTCTTTTGAGTGTATTTTACAATGAAAAACAAATAGAATATTTTTGCAATCCTATTTTACACATAATATTTCTAAAATCATTTGTAACATACAGGTGTCCCGAAATTAAACAGTCATACGCTACCAGCGCATTCTAAGCTCAAAAATAAGAACAAAAGCCGAAATAAACATTAGTCCAAAAATGCTTCCTAAAGAAGTTACAGTTCCTTGAAAGGAGCAAGGGCAAAATAAACCATGTTAGAATTTTCTAATTTCCATGGTTATGTAATTTAGTCTTAAAATCAAACCCCTAAAGGTAACGACACTGGGGTGCTAAAGCGCTTAGTACACTTTTAGTCCTTGCACAGACGAGACGTTTTTGAACGCGCGTTTAACTCTTTGAGGGGCGGACCTTTTCAAATAAAAAACCCCAAAGTGGGCACAACATTTTAAAACCATTTTTATTTGGTCAACTTTTGTTAATGTGTCTAATTTGATGATTATTAAAAGTAGTATAAACAATTTTTCGAAAAATATGTATATTTGGAAAAAATTAAGATGCGGTTCTTACAATGTACCACCGCCCACAATAAACACTTTAGCCGGAATGGTATTGTTCAAAGCAATTCTTATTTTTGTTTAAACAAAGTGCTACTTTACACACTGAGCACTGCCAGTTAGATAGAACATCAGTCTTCTTCGTGCTGCAAAGTGTACAGCCTCTTCTGGTGGCTCGATTAGGTTTATGCTCTGGATTTTGAAGTCTTATTATTTTTGGTACTTCTGGATTGTGTTTTTTTATTTGTAAAGGAAGTCCTGATGATTTTCGTTTTTTAATAGGTACACTTATCAGACTATCTAAGAGTAATAACCTAAAGTTTTTCATAGACATTTTAGGAAAATTCAGATTTTTGTATAGGATGAAAACATTCACAACGCATGCATCAATTAGGTAAAAGAAATCCTATGCCACCATTTGTGACTTTCCCGATTTAGCTCATAAGCATGTTTATTTTGGTCAAATTTGTCGACAAAGTTCATGTTGAAGTTGTAATCTGTCAACATTTTTGGACATGGAATCGTTTCATGTGGTCCATCTTACTTCCTCCTCTTTACTTCTGACACATTTTCGTGGTGGTGGTAGTGAGACAATAAGTACACACTTCTTTTGTCTTTCCACTTGATAGCGACCAGTCCTTTATTGCTAATAGAGTGGTCAAAATATCTCCTTTTTAATTCTTTGTTTGGACGAAGTTTAGGCATTGGTTTTCTAGTAGCGTTTACAGTGCCACAGGCATAAATATGTTTCTCCTGAAGATCTTCCATCAGTTTGGGAGAAGTAAAGAAATTATCGAAGTACACATGATGGCCTTTATTTTTTAAACCTTTACACAGATCTTTTACAACGCGGCTTCCTAGACCCACCTCTGTGGAATCTTCGTTCTTTCAAGTATAGATATCAAATTTGAAGCAATAATTGCTTCTCTTAGCAAAAAGTATAATCTGAGCTTGAAGTGGAGAGGTGGTACGCACTCTCAACCATTGTACAGCAAAAGGAGCAGAGATTAAAAAAATGGTTTATTTTGTGTACCAGCGAGCACAAAAGTCAAAATTCGAAGAGGTACATTAAGCCACCCACCAACCCTCAAAGAGTTAATCGACGCTTGCCAACGCACGTTTTTGTATACATGCAATAGGAGTGTACAGACTCAAGCGTTAAACGCGCGATTCGAGATTTTTGTTAAAGCGTGCGCTTTATGACAGCTAACGCTCACTTGAACACATGCCAATAGCAAGCGTACGATTAAACGCGCGTTCAAAAACGCCTCGTCTGTACCAGGGCTTAGCAAAAAATCCTACTAAGTTCAAAGGTGAAAATAGACGATTTTCAAAGTCGATTTATTCGAAAACGGTTGCAGTTACGTGATTGCAACAAGATAACCATTCTTACATAGAAAGGTTTAAAATATCTGAATTGGAAGTCAGCGTAGTAAAAAGTTGACATGCAAAAAAGCCAAAGTCATGCAAAAAATAAGATAAACAATTACCCAAGTCACCTTTTTCCACGCACGCCACTGACTAGTTTCATGCAAAATCGATACCACCATTTAATTTCTCTTGAAATTTTAGGCTAGTATACCAATTTTTGTTGATTTAATCCAAGTCATTCCGAGGATATTCCTTAAAAATTATTTTTCTGCTACCCCCTTCAAATATCTGTAGCTCCCATAGAAAGCATTTTTTGACCAATGTTTATTTGAACCTTTAGGCCGGGGACACACACAACGGTTTTTCGCCGTACGGCAAAATGCCGTGCCGTACGTTCCGACAGTGGAGCGAATAAATGATTGAGACCTTTCACACTAGACGGCACCGGCAAAAAAACGTCACGGCAAAAAATCGTGCCGTTTAGCAGCCGTCCATTGTCACTGCAAGGGACGGCAGCCGTGCCGTAGATAGTAGATAGAGGCCTACGTGTTTAAATACAAGCTTTCACACGCAACGGATTTTTGCCGTTTGGAATTGTCTAGAAATTGTCTTGTCATTGGAATACACTGTCTAGTAAGACGTAACTAACGTCAAGTAAGTAATGTCAAATATTGTACTGAACTCAACCAACGGCAATAAAACGTTGTGTGTGAAAGCAAGCTCGTTTTTCGCCGTCCGGCAAAATATCGGACGGCATTTTGCCGTACGGCGAAAAACCGTTGTGTGTGTCTCCGGCCTTATTCATACTTTTTAACGTAGAATGTGCTGTTAGTGGTCGTCTAATTCGGGACACCCTGTATAAGTAATAATTTGAAAATTAAGAAAGAATAAGAAATACTATAGCCAAATTACTATTAAAAAATATTACGTAAAAATATTTTATCTTTGTTATGATTAAAACCTAATTAACTTTTCTAACACCCTGTATATATTAAAAATATTTTATTAACTCCATATTATTTTATTTTATTTTTTTTTTTTTTAGTTGGATAAACAATACTTTCCATTATTATTATACATAGTCTTAAGATGGCCAGAAATCGAAACTCTATTTAAACAAAAATCAAAATTAATAACTTCCCCCGAATTAGAAATACCCGAAGAATTAACAAATACAAAACGAATTTACTCATTAATAACAAAACGTTACACAGATATCGGAACTCAAACCGATATAAAAAAATTAAATCCAATTTTTGAAACGTTTGAAAACGATTATTATTTAAAAGATATAGGAATTCAAACCTGTCACGAAAACGAATTAGATCCAGATAAATCAAGTATAACATCTCGCGAACTAACAATAAGTTTAAGTAATCTATGCGGAACGCAAAGTTCCCTATCTTTAAAAAGTTTCGACGAAGTTTTTTCATCTCCGAGAGAGATCGGTTGTAACACGGAATATTCGTTTCCAACTATTTTAAAATTAAATGAAAACGTTAAGATTGATCGATCAACTAATACGGAATTTTTAAATTACGGTTGGATTTCACCAATTGGAAGAAATAATGATACTTTACGAGAAAATGTTATAACACCTGAAGGTGAATATATTTATGATAGTTATGAAACGTCTACGATGAAACTTATGTCTCCTAATTTACCAAAAGCACCACAAAAAGAAGAAAAAGATCAGAAAGAATTAGTAAAGAGAATTTCTAAAATCGGATGGACTTATACTCCACCAAAAAGTAATACTTTGATTTGTTTAAACGATGAGGATAAAATGGAAAATTATACGCTTTGTTATGGTTCTAAAGAACTTTTAGATGTTGATATAAAAGAATCTGTTTCACCTAAAAGCGACGAAGAAACTGTGAGTTCAGTAAAAATTAAACGTAGCAATTTTAGCGTTGCTTCTATTAAAAGTAAATTGGATTTTTTTAAAAAGTTTACTCCGAAGAAAAGTAAAGTTAAAACTTCTAACAGTTTAGATGAAATTACTAATATTAAATACAAGAAGATGACTTCTAAGAAATCTACAACGTTTTAAATAAGTTAATTTCAATAAAAAAAATTTTGTTCTAAAGGAATATTTGATTTATACATTTATTTATATCTTCTAGAATTAAATAATAAAGATGTTTTCTTTAAATGTTGTTGTTTTATTAAATACTAGTAAATAATAACTATGAAGAGATGGAAGTTATATGTATTAGTTACTTCCTGAAGATTTTATTTTGTAATCAATTCACAACACTTCGTCAATTAATACTTAAAAAATCACGATTATAACCTTTTTGAAATGTTGGTTCATTCAACAAGGTTATAACCTTGTTGAATGCAGAGAATGCTGCATTCAACAAAACGGTGGGCACTTTGAAAAGTTACTCTGAATGTTTTATTATTAAATAAATCAACTTTTCAATATCTCGATAAAAAATTAATTTGAGCCTTATGTTTATATAAACATTCTTGTTTATTTCGTGCTGGAGAACATATCCCTGAAATAGTGTCATGCAATTCTGAAACGCCCTGTATATAATATCTCCTCGGAGATAGTATATAAAGGCTGTTTCAGTAAAAGCGCAAGATTTGACTTGCGTGCCATGTTTTACAGTCATAATGTCATATGAGTATGATGTTACAGATCGAATGTTAACTGACGGGAGTTAGTAAACATGGCGCACTACACTGTAGAACAACATGTCCTGATTGTCAAAAATTATTATCAAAGTGGTGAAAGTTTAATTGCCACTATTCGTAAAGTGCGTCCAATGTTCGGTCGAAATAGTGCGCCTAATTCATCTATTGTGAAAAGAATAATCGAAAAATTCAAAGCTACTGGTTCGGTTGTTAAAATTCGGTTGTTCGGTGATGGCAAAACATCACGGCAGTTCACGGGAGTTACTGGCTCAACAACTTCTGCCAGTAGACTATGAAAAGCGAAGAGAATTCACCAATTAGATCCTTGAACAACCTGCTGATTTTACTTACAAAATTATTTTGAGTGATGAGGCCCATTTTCACCTCGATATCTTACAATTAGTTAATAGGCACAACTATTCCATATGGGATGCAGAAAATCCACGAATGATTCAGCAGAAAGCAATGCATTCACAACTGATCCCTGTATTGTGTACATTATGGTCTGGAAGAATAATTGTACCGTTTTTCTTCGAAAACGAAGATGGTAATGCAGTAACGGTGAATTGCGAACATTATAGTGCTATAGTAACATAGTTTCTTTTGCCTCATTTGGAAGCTATTGATCTTGACGACATGTGGTTTCAGCAGGACGGTGCCATATGTCATAAAGCCCGTGAAACATTGACGATCTTGCTAGAGTTTGCTCCTGGTCGTGTCATTTCCCGATTTGGCGACCAGAATTGTCCTTCACGCTCGTGCGATTTAATGCCACAAGACTTCTGGTTGTGGGGTTACCGGAAGTCAGGTTTATGCCAATAAGCCTGCAACCATCGAAGCATTGAAAGCCAAAACTAGACGCTGCACAGTGGGGAAATTTGCGATTTTTGTGGCCATAACAAAAAAAATGAAAATGCGTTTTTTACAAAAAAAAAAAAGAAATTCTATGAAGTGCAAAAATATTACCTTACGTATTTATAAAAAGATCACCACTTCGGCTGAACTGGTTTGTCCATAATAATGGTTTGAGTTAGACATATGTCAGTGATGCTGAAATGCGCATATTTTATGTACAAGTTAGGAAATTAATTTAAGTGCCATTTATTTATTTTTTAAGCAAGCCACTATTATTAAATAGTATTTTCGGCGAAAGATGTCTTATGCGTCATTAATTAATTATGTTATCCTAGACTACTATTTTCGGTTTTGGTCTCTCTCTGACATGTACAATTAAATAAAAAAAAATATTTGACATATGTCGAGAAAACGGCGACAACTAATGACGCATGAGACATCTTTCACCGAAAATAGTATAAGTCTTTCCACCAGTTTTGACAGTTACGTCACTGTTTACGTCACCACAATTTGAATTTGGATTTGCCACCAACCGTTCGGTGGTAAATCGCACTAAAAACTATTTTCATAATTAAGCTATTTTAAAATACACTTTTCACAGAGTATAATTTATACGACGATAAAGTGACAAAATATGTTCGTTAAAACTAAATTTCAAAATAAAATTCGTATTAAACTGAAATAAAAAGTTAATATGATTTAACGTTTTAATGTTACCTAACCTTAGCTAAACAGCTGTTTACACCGTTGCCGCATATTGTCGCAAGGTTATGTTCTAGTACCTCCAACCAAAACATTAAACGCTTGACAACCGCGCGATCACGTGACCAGACGTAAGTAATGACGTAACTGTCAAAACTGATGGGAAGGCCCTTATTACATTTCTTGAACGTATATTAATTAGTCTAATGTATTTTGTATTTAATTTTGTGATATTTTAATTATCAAAAGTCCTTCAAAATTAAACTCTGTATTCAGGCCCTAATTTTTTTTATTTTGAAAGATTTTAGAGGTGAAGTTGGTTTTTGTTGGATATCGTTTTTACGTGAAATTAAGGTACTATTGATCTACTTTCGGAATGTGAAGAAAGAGTCTGCTAATATTTGCTACCCTTCTGTTACCACTGTTTTAAAGTTTGTATTACATTCCCTCCCTTATTAATTTAATATTATTAATTTTGTTAAGAGGGGCCTGTTAGTGTCTTGTTTATTTGTAACCTATCGATTGCAGTCAGAAATCATAGTAATTCATATATCACCTGTCTTAGGCCGCTTCCCAAGAAAAAGTTGCGCAGTTTGCCAAAAGAGATCTTAGCTTTCTTAATGCCCCCAGCAGAAGATGATAATCACGTATTAAGTTCAACGTCCGACAGCAACGATGATAGTGATGCTGAATTCAGCGATTAAATTATTATTAGATATTATTTTCCTGTATTATTCCACAGGAGAACCAAAAAAAATGTTTTGTGGTATTAGTTTATCGAATAAATTTGGACACATTAGGATTGTAAAGTGCTTATCCTAGAATTTATTATTTTATTTGATTGAATTCTAGTTCTCTTGATAAACCGTACTGTCCAAAGTTATTCTAAATGAGTATACTGACTACAAATGGTTTGTGTCCGGACATAGCATCCTGCGATTTCTTGCAATAGGATTATGTGAAAGACCTTCATTATATTCCTCGTTCGTATTCTGTGTAATTTTTCTTTTTCGAATAAAGAATTATAGTCATTTGTAAGCGTTATGCCCGTCTTGAATAACGTTATGTCTAAACATTTAACTTGAAACACCTCGTTGATCATTTATGATTGGTAAAAATATCACTTGGTTATATTTTTTTAAAGTGTTGCTGTTGCGAATTGAAAATCACATGTAAAGGCTTATTCTTAACTAATATTTATATATTTTTCTTTATGATAATTAATTCTATAATCAATCATTTATAGCATTATTTTTATTTGAAAAGACATTTATTTTCCATATGGTTAGATTGCGTTATCTCAAAAAATGGAGTTAATTCGACAAATCTGTTTTATAGCTCGTGCTCAATAGACTAGAATTACTCAGAATCAATCTGTTTTATTTAAACATCATGTACTTCACTGAAACTTTAGGACCTTTTGCAGTGTCTGTCACCTTTTTTAAACATTGCAATTGATTCAAGAGATAATCTAAATCTAAAATAGGTACCTAAGAACATTTGGGAGAAAATGCAAGATTCGAAAAAAGAAACGAAGTATCTCAAGTAAGATCATTTCAAGGTCAAAATTGATTTTTTTTAAGTGTTTTATACAAAAGTTCAAAACTTCCAGTCTGAAAAATCTATTTCTGGTCAAAACCGGAAATTAGAAATGTCATCGTCAGATAGAGCATATGCGAGTTGGTAATATTTTTCTTTATTGTTTAACGTACCGCTTCCTTAACTCTTAAAAGGGGGTGACGTGTGGTTGGTAACACCCTGTATAGATAGGTCGTGAGTATGGAATTCAGAATTAAAAAAATAATGAATTTATACAATAATTATGACCATTGTGCAAGATTTTAAGTTTTCTACTAATAACAGTTCGTTTATAATAACTGTGGCCACGAATTCTAGGAAATTCCCCACTGTGCGCTGTATCAATGAAATACCACAACATGTATTCAATAACGTTATTGAAAATTTCGTCAAAAGGGTACGCATATGAAAGCAAAGCCGTGGCGACCATTTACAAGATATTTTGTTTCATACATAATTCCCAAAGGTATATTTTCTAAATCCATAAGTACCTTAACACTTTGCTACAAAAAAACATGTTTTATTGAACACTGAAATCTTGCGCTCTTATTGAAACACCTTTATATGAGTGGGTCAGAAGGAAAGTGAACCAAGTCCATTTTTTCTAAAATTTAGTTAAGAGTATATTTAAGTCCGTTTGAATAGTTATAATTTTATGTGCCGACTTATTCAATACCTAGTTCATCAGGTTACCAATAATGTACGCTAGTTCACTTTAATACTGAATGATTTGCACCATTTTTCATTGAAAAAATGAATCAAACGGTCCGTTTTCTCGGAACGAACTTAAGTGGACTTGGTTCACTTTACTTCTGACCCACTCTATATGTCATAGAGACCCTATTTGGGAATAGGCAAACCCTCGATTTTTCGAATGGATTTCAATGGTGTTCAAACCTCATTGAGAAACATTTCAGGAGTTAAAAATTATTTTTAACAATTTATATCTTTAATATTCCTTAAAAAAATTTGATTAAAATCTTCCCCACTCGTTTATTCCTTTAAAAAATTCTTCTCACGTCGTGATTGAACAGAACAATTTCCAATACTTTTTGAGGAACCAATTTCGCACGCTTCATCTCCTTAGTGAGACGACGACGTTGTAAAATATGCTGGAATCGACCCCGAAAATATGCTTTAAGAAGATTGGCACATCGGAATTTATGTCTAAAAGGTATTTTAAGACGTTATTTATGAAAGAGAAAATCTTTTATGATCAGTACGACAAAGAGTTCATCTTAAAAAAAGTTTTTAACGAATACTTTTTACTTTTACAACGGTGATTTATAAAAAAAAGGCTGTATAAAAAAAGCTTTTACTTTTAATATAAAAAAAATAATTATATAAATAAATAATTTTTTATTTTCAAACAGAAAATTTACAACAAGCGCCATCTATCAGTCGATGGGATGAATTAAAATTAATAATAAGAAAAAAACTTTTTAATTATTTAAAAAATTTATTTTAAAATAAATTTAAATATAAATTTAATATAAAATGATAGTTATTTTAATATAAATTTATTTTAAAAGCCTAATTTAAATATTTTTTTAATTTATAATTTTAAAATATACCAATCTCGCCATCTATATTTTAAAAGTAAAACCACCATTGACTCTTAATCTACGCAGGCGCGAAATGAACTAGTTTTGAAAAAAGCAACGTGCTCGAATCTAACGGCTATTTCACGAACGTTACAAAAACAGGATTTAACGTGCAAACAATCCGCAAGTACATTGGTGATGACTTCGCAGTTAGAACCAACGCCCCAAAAGCAAAAACAAGATGAATTTAGACGATTTTTGACCGAAACCGTCCAAGAATCAACCAGCGTCAGGTAAGAAAGTGTCAATGCCCCTGTCTTTGTTAAAATTCTTTCGTAACGGGCACGACCCGGGTCATCGTCGACGATGGATTTCTTAAGTGAGGTAACAGTCAGGTCGTGTCAGGTCGCCTTATGTACTTTTAGAATCATATTGCACCCGTCCCGGCCTGATTTTCGCCTTTAAATGACAACAAAATAAATCCATACAGATAAACAGGTAATAATTCTCAATAAAGATCGCTGTTATTAAAGAATATTTGTTTTAGTTATGAAAAATTTGGTAAAATCTTTAATAAATTAGCTCTGTCAAGAGGAAAAGAATTATATGAATCTTTCCAAAAAGAAATTATTAATAGTATCGAACCGGTTACTGAAGCTTTAGTAACACAGACTAAAATTAATAAAAAAGTTGATAAATTGACCAAGTTAATTAAAGAAACTTCCGTAGATAGTAATTATGAAGCATGGTAAGTAAATTTTGATTCTCCGTAAAATAGATTTTCATATTGATTAAAAATCTTACAATTATTTGTAAATAAAATTATTTAAATGTATAGGAGACCTGTAACGGGAGAACTTGATATTGTATCCATCGAAGGTCAACCGTTAGAAAAGAGAAAAGCAAAATTATTGGAAGCGATTAAAGGTATCGATCAAGAAAATGAAGATCTTGTTGAACTTATCAAAAAAAAATATGAAATTTTAAATGAAAGTAAATGCAAATTAGATAATTCAAAAATTAAATGAAGATTCATAATGTTATTTATATAAAAAGAATTGTACAAACCTGATATTTTATACTTATTGTAAATAAATTTTAATTAAAAACTAGTCTGGATTCTTTTTTAAGTAAATTATGAACATATAATTTAATTTATTCCCGAATTTAAAGAAAAATAAACGTCAATTTTGACAGTAAAGAAAAATGTAGAACTGTCAAATTTTTGACATTTGAAGTTCTTAAAATTAGCATATTTAAAATTATTATTTATTTATAGATTTTTAAAAACTAAATAAATTCATAAACTACAAAGTAAATATTTCAATTTTTCCCTAAATATAATATTTATTTTGTAGTTACAAATAAATCTTATGATCTTATTAATGAAATTAAAATGTGCCATCTATTTAAAAAACCTTGAGCTAATTCAAGTTGATGTAATATTTGAATATAAAATTTAAACGAAAGGAATAAAATAAATAATAACTTTTTTACGTTGTTTAATTTTGATAAATTAGTTATTTTTATAAATAAAGTCATAAAGACTTTTTTCATTCCAAATTTTTTGGTTAGAAATGTCAATTTTTGTAGAGGTTCAAAAAAAACTTCTAACTCAAAAGTTTTATTATCTAAAGTCTAGATTTTTATCTATCTTTAAAATAGATATATTTATCTATCTTTAGTATAAAAATATTTTCTCAGTTTTTATAAATAAAGTCACAAAGAATTTTTAAAAACTCCAAATTTTTTAGTTAGAAAAGTCAAATTTTGTAGAGGTTCGAAAAAAAATTCTAACTCAAAAGTTTTATTATCTAAAGTCTAGATTTTTATCTGTCTTTAAAATAGACATATTTATGTACCTTTAGTATAAAAATATTTTCTTAGTATTCATAAATAAAGTCACAAAGAATTTTTAAAAACTGCAAATTTTTTGGTTAGAAATGTCAATTTTTGTAGAGGTTCGAAAAAAAATTTCTAACCCAAAAGTTTTATTATTTAAAGTCTAGATTTTTATTTGTCTTTAAAATAGACATATTTATCTATCTTTAGTATAAAAATCTTTTCTTAGTTTTTATAAATAAAATCACAAAGGATTTTTAAAAACTCCAAATTTTTAGGTTAGAAATGTCAAATTTTGTAGAGATTCGAAAAAAAATTTCTAACTCAAAAGTTTTATTATCTAAAGTCTAGATTTTTATCTGTCTTTAAAATAGACATATTTATCCATCTTTAGTATAAAAATATTTTCTTAGTTTTCATAAATAAAGTCACAAAGGATTTTTAAGAACTCCAAATTTTTAGGTTAGAAATGTCAATTTTTGTAGAGGTTCGAAAAAAAATTTCTAACTCAAAAGTATTATTATTTAAAGTCTAGATTTTTATCTACCTTTAAAATAGACTTATTTATCTATCTTTAGTATAAAAATCTTTTCTTAGTTTTTATAAATAAAGTCACGAAGAATTTTTAAAGTTTCCAAAGTTTTTAAATAATGTCAAATTTTATGACGGTTAGAAAAGAAAATTCTAATTCACAATTTTTATTATTTAACCTCTAGATTTTTAATCTCTACCTTAAAATAGACATTTTAATCTGTTGTTAATATAAAAATCTTTTCTTAATTTCCATAAATAAAATCAGAATGAATTTTTAAAGCCGTAACAACTTTGTGAACGTAGCCTAATTCTTAGACTATAAAAGAATTTCAATTAAGGATATTATGTTACATTTTTTTTCTGAGGAAAAAACTAAAAGTTGTAGAAAATTTCTCTTTGGTAAAAAGAAAGATTAAGTTTGAATCTAAATCCTCATAAAATTTCAAATCTCAACAACAATTAGTTTTCCCGATATGAATTTTTTAAAAATCACAAACTTTAATTAACACTACGTTACTTTTTCTCTTCTGAGGAAAAAACTAAAAGTTGTAGAAAATTCATCTTTGGTAAAAATAAAGATTAAGTTTCAATCTAAATCTTGATACAATTTCAAGTCTCAATAACAATTAGTTTTTTAGATATGAATTTTTTAAAATCGTCAAGTTTTAATCGACATGTTCATTAAGTTAGGTTAGAATTTCGTCTCTACTAAAAAAACTAAAAGTTGTAGAAAATTCTTTTTTGGTAAAAATAAAGATTATATTTCAATCTAAATCTTCATTAATTGTTAAGTCTCAATAACAATTAATTTTTTAGATTAATATGAATTTTTTAAAATTGTCAAATTTGACATTTGGAAATTTTTCGCGCGGTAAATTCAAAATAACCAGTTTGTCAATTTTATAATGAATTAAATATTAATGTTTAAAAATAAATTAATAGAATGAAGTAAAATAAAACACATTAATTTGTTAATGTAATTTAATTTCCATAATATTAATTAACAATAACACTTAATGATAATTAATTAATAATAAATTTTTAACAAAAAATTTTTAACAATTAATTTACTTAATAACAACCAGTTCTTAATTAATAATATCCTTAGCTAAAGCATCCAACTTTTCCTTACAGCTTTTAATCTTAGCCCTTAATTCCTTCTCCATGTTATCATCAAGAACTGAATTATTAACATCTTTATCATTTACTAAACTTGCTTTTGACTTTAATTTAGCTAAAATCTTTTCAAATTCTTCAGATTTTCTTTTCGTCAATGCCATACCAATTTCAATTTTAGTTTTGTGTTTAAAAAGTTTTTGAATTTGAAATCTTTCTTCCTAAAATAACATAATTTAAGAAAATTAACTTTAAAAATTCACCAAAAATTCATTTTTAAAGATTTTGATTTGATTTTTTTCTAAATGAAACTTAAAACAATCTAATTTTAATTAATAAAGACCGTTTTATTCCAAGTGTTTTATTCCGAGGAAGGATTTTTTTCTAGAAAACATCTAAAACTGTTAAAGTTTTAAAAAAATTATTTGTTTTAGAAAAATCTTTTATAAATTATTAAAAATTGAAAGAGAATTTGTTAGAATTTGGGAAAAATCGTTTAAATATTGGATTTTTTTCTAGAAAACATCTAATATTGTTAAAATTCTTTTAAAAACTGTTTAAGTTTTAGAAAAATATTTTAAAAATTATTAGAAATTGAAAGAAAATTTGTTAGAATTTGGGAAAAAGTTTAAATTTTAGATTTTCTTTTCTAAATAACGTCTAACATGGTTAGTTTTCTTTTAATCGTTTAATGTAAGTTGAAAAGAAGTCTGTCAAAAGTTGTCAAGAATTTTTAAAAAAGAAAACGTCTAAAATATTTAATAATTTAAAATTCTTAAAAATTGTATCAAAATTGTTAAAAAAATCGTCCAAATTTCCATAAAATGGTTTAATATCGTTTGAAAATTGTCTATTTTTAATAAAATTGTTAAAAGGCGTCTAAGTTTTCGTAAAATTGTCTAAAATCGATTGAAAATTGTCCATTTTTTAATAAAATTGTTAAGAAACCGTCTACATTTTCATAAAATTGTCTAAAATCGTTTGAAAATGGATTATTATTTAATAACATTTGTTAAAAAAACCATCTAAATTTCTATAAAATTGTCTCAAATCGTTTGAAAACTGTCTATTTTTTAATAAACTGTTAAAAAATCGTCTAAATTTGCATAAAATTGTCTAAAATAGTTTGAAAATTGACTACTTTTTAATAAAATTGTTAAAAAATTGTCTAAAATCGTTTGAAAATTGACTATTTTTTAATAACATTTTTCAAAAATCGTCCAAATTTCCATAAAATGGTTTAATATCGTTTGAAAATTGTCGATTTTTAATAAAATTGTTAAAAGGCGTCTAAGTTTTCGTAAAATTGTCTAAAATCAATTGAAAATTGTCCATTTTTTAATAAAATTGTTAAGAAACCGTCTACATTTTCATAAAATTGTCTAAAATCGTTTGAAAATGGATTATTTTTTAATAACATTTGTTAAAAAAACCATCTAAATTTCTATAAAATTGTCTCAAATCGTTTGAAAACTGTCTATTTTTTAATAAACTGTTAAAAAATCGTCTAAATTTGCATAAAATTGTCTAAAATAGTTTGAAAATTGACTACTTTTTAATAAAATTGTTAAAAAATTGTCTAAAATCGTTTGAAAATTGACTATTTTTTAATAACATTTTTCAAAAATCGTCCAAATTTCCATAAAATGGTTTAATATCGTTTGAAAATTGTCGATTTTTAATAAAATTGTTAAAAGGCGTCTAAGTTTTCGTAAAATTGTCTAAAATCGATTGAAAATTGTCCATTTTTTAATAAAATTGTTAAGAAACCGTCTACATTTTCATAAAATTGTCTAAAATCGTTTGAAAATGGATTATTTTTTAATAACATTTGTTAAAAAAACCATCTAAATTTCTATAAAATTGTCTCAAATCGTTTGAAAACTGTCTATTTTTTAATAAACTGTTAAAAAATCGTCTAAATTTGCATAAAATTGTCTAAAATAGTTTGAAAATTGACTACTTTTTAATAAAATTGTTAAAAAATTGTCTAAAATCGTTTGAAAATTGACTATTTTTTAATAACATTTTTCAAAAATCGTCCAAATTTCCATAAAATGGTTTAATATCGTTTGAAAATTGTCGATTTTTAATAAAATTGTTAAAAGGCGTCTAAGTTTTCGTAAAATTGTCTAAAATCAATTGAAAATTGTCCATTTTTTAATAAAATTGTTAAGAAACCGTCTACATTTTCATAAAATTGTCTAAAATCGTTTGAAAATGGATTATTTTTTAATAACATTTGTTAAAAAAAACCATCTAAATTTCTATAAAATTGTCTCAAATCGTTTGAAAACTGTTTATTTTTTAATAAACAGTTAAAAAATCGTCTAAATTTGCATAAAATTGTCTAAAATAGTTTGAAGATTGACTACTTTTTAATAAAATTGTTAAAAAATTGTCTAAAATCGTTTGAAATTGACTATTTTTTAATAACATTTTTCAAAGATCGTCCAAATTTCCATAAAATGGTTTAATATCGTTTGAAAATTGTCTATTTTTAATAAAATTGTTAAAAGGCGTCTAAGTTTTCGTAAAATTGTCTAAAATCGATTGAAAATTGTCCATTTCTTAATAAAATTGTTAAGAAACCGTCCACATTTTCATAAAATTGTCTAAAATCGTTTGAAAATGGATTATTTTTTAACAACATTTGTTAAAAAAACCATCTAAATTTCTATAAAATTGTCTCAAATCGTTTGAAAACTGTCTATTTTTTAATAAACTGTTAAAAAATCGTCTAAATTTGCATAAAATTGTTTAAAATAGTTTGAGAATTGACTACTTTTTAATAAAATTGTTAAAAAATTGTCTAAAATCGTTTGAAAATTGACTATTTTTTAATAACATTTTTCAAAAATCGTCTAAATTTCCGTAAAATGGTCTAAAATCATTAGAAAATTATTTATTTTCTCACAAAATTGTCAAGAAACGGCTAAAATTAAAAGAAAAGTTGTTTATCTTTTCCTAAATCATCTAGATTTTTTGTAAAAGTGTCTAAAATTATTGAATTTTTTCTAACTGTTTCTAAAATTCCTGAATTTAATTAAAAAATAAATTAATTTAGCTTAAAAGTGTGATATTTCGTCTAAAAAGTTCTAAAATCTTCGAATTTTGTCTAAAATTTCATCTAATTTCCTATAAAATTGTCTATAATTATTAACTTTCGTCTAATTTCACCTAAAATTTTCGAATTCTTTATTAAAGCCGGTTGATTTAGTTTAAAATTGTGATATTTCTTCTAAAATTCTCTAAAACCGACGAATTTTATGTAAAATTTCGTCCAATATCAATTAAAATTTTCTATAATTATTGAAATTCGTCTCATTTCATCTAAAATTTTCGAATTTCATTTATAAGTCGGTTAATTCGGCTTAAAATTGTGAAATTTCTTCTAAAATCCTTAAAAACCGTCAAATTTTATCTAAAATTTCCTTCCATTTCATTTAAAATTGTCTATAATTATCGAATTTCGTCTAATTTCATCTAAAATTTTCGATTTTCTTTCATAAAAGTCATTTAATTCAGCTCAAAATTGTAAAATTTCTTCTAAAATTTTCTAAAACCGTAAAATTTTATCTAAAATTTCCTCCTGTTTCATTTAAAATTGTCTATAATTATCGAATTTCGTCTAATTGATCTAAAATTTTCGATTTTCTTTCATAAAAGTCATTTAATTCAGCTCAAAATTGTAAAATTTCTTCTAAAATTCTTTAAAACCGTCATATTTTGTTTAAAATTTCGTCCAATTTCATATAAAATTGCCGAATCTCACTCATTAGTTAAGTACAATATGAGTGCAAAAAAACGACTTTACAACTTTATTATAAATAACTAGTAATTTATAAAATATAGGGTGTCCCAGACCACTCGTACCACCTGATTTACTCGAAAACTAGAAGTCCTAGTAACTTAAAACAAAAAATTTGATACATAAATAGGGTATAAACATTCTTACGAATGGGAAAGGAACATCTAATATCAACCGGAAGTATGAATAATTGAAGGTTACTTTATAATTTGATATATAAAGGGGGGTTAATTTTGATATTTTTGGAAAGAGCTTTGCAAAAGAAATAACTTTTATAGGAAGCATTTTTTAATATCATTTACTATTTTTATCCAAAATCGCTTTCAAAATCTCGATTTTTAAAGTTTGTTTCCTGATGTCACCACTAGATGTCGGCCATTTAAAAAATTATGACATTTAGAAATGACGACTGATAGTAAGTCACAAGGAATAATTTTATTAACAACACGACAAAATAATGTAATATCTCTAACTAAACTTCATAACTTAATACACTTAAGCCCAATAACATAAAGCAATTTGATTTTTTAAATGGCCGACAGCGACATCTAGTGGTGATATCAGAAAACACTCGTAAAAAATGGAAATTTTGAATGCGATTTTGAACAAAAACAGTAAATAATATCAAAAAATGCTTCCTATAAAAGTTATTTCTTTTGCAAAGCTCTTTCCAAAAATATCAAAATTAACCCCCCTTGATATATCAAATTATAAAGTAATCTTCAATTATTCATACTTCCGGTTGATATTAGATATTCCTTTTCCACTCATAAGAAAGTTTATACTCTATTTAAGTATCAATTTTTTTATTTCAAGTTCCTAGGACTTACAGTTTTCGAGTAAATCAGGTGGTACGGGTGGTCTGGGACACCTGTATAAGTTTTTCAATAAGAATTTCATACAATTGTTTCCTTTTGAACCAATTCAATCTCTTCATTGATTTGTTTTAATTTAACTTGTAAGTTTTTAATATATTTTTTATAATTTTCAACTAATTCCTTTTTATAGGTTATATTTTGAGTAACTAAACATAAAGAAAAGATTAAAATAAGACTTAAAACTTTTTTTTCTTATTTTTACCTTTTTGATGTGTCTTTTGTAAGGTTTCCAATTCGCTTTTAGCGTTATTTAAATGGTTATCTTTTTCCATTTTGTTTGAGATTGTTTAAAATCTTGATGAAATGTCATCAATGTCACAAAGAGTATAGAAATTTGTAATGATTAAAAAGATATTATTATAACTATCGTCCGAAAGATGGCATTAATATACAATCATAACCTGGAATTTTGCGCATGCGTAGAATCGTAGATGAAAAGATTCCATAGAAGCTACCGCCATTGTGGTTCATTGACGGTTAATTCGCTTGTTTTTATCGGTTTTTAAAGTGCTGCCAATCCTAATAAAGGTAAGTAATTTATTTATAACAATCCCCCAAATCTAAAAGAATACGTTTTATTACTTCATATGTTCCCACGATTTAAACATTGGTGTAAAACCTTGAGTTAACACCGGCTTTTATCGCTACCCTTGTTTTATCACGGTTGGCCATGACCGTTTTCCCCTTGAAGGTAGCAACCTATTAAAAAAAAAACCTTGACTATTTTCAAATCGTTAAATAGAATCTATAAAATATAATCGTAAAAATGATAGGGTTGTTATTGTGGAAATTATTTCTTAGATAAATTTGGCGGGAATGTAACAAAATGCGTCGTGAAAAGAGAGGTTAATCTACCTAGAGGGCGTTGTGTACGCGTTCGGTACAATTACCCGTTTGTTTAAACAGGATGTTCCTTGGTAAATATTGGTTCGTGTCGTTCAGTTTCCGTCCTGGCGTTTCGATAGTGCGAAATTATTTCGCTTTATAACATTACGTACCTATTTTAAAGGGGAAAATGGTAGTAAATTTGTTTGTGGCGTCTCAAACCGGACAACGCACGCGAAGTTATCCGCAATTGGCCAATTAGAGGTCGCTGTTTGTAAACGAATTATACCCCCTGTGTACCACAGGGTTGAGTTAGAGTTTGTTTTTCTACCGTCATTGCTCCATTGTTTGAACCCTCGCTTCTAGTTTGTTTTATCGGAATTTCTTTTGTGTCTGTTTATACGAGTATTTTTGATTGAAGTAGATTGTTTTTCAATTTACTTTAAATTCATTTTACGTTCAATACATTTTTGTACGATAACAAAGACCATGTTTTATGCTGTTTTTGCAAAATGTTTTTTTATCTTTAAATATATTAACTTGAATTTAACAGGAAAATTGTCAACAACGTTATTGTTCACTATCATTTCAATTCGAAAATTGGAAGGTGGTTATTCAAAATGTATTAGTTAAAAAATTCTTTGAACAAAACATTGAAATATAACATTCTTAATTAATATCAAATAAATATATCAGCTGGGCAAAGCTTTCTGTGGAACAAATTCGAATTTCGCAACATAGAGAGTGTTTAGAAACACTCTTACCGCAAGTTATTCATCCAAATCTTTTTAACCACCCTGTATAATTTTCTATCAATTCTTTTTCTGCATAGCTACATTCATTTAGAAATTATTTTCTCTCTTACAAAATTTCAGTTGGGCAAACGGTTTAGACACAAAAGATTTTCTAAATGCATACAAGCCCAAAATGGTAAATTAAGGTAACATTAACAAAATTCAAAGTACCAATTTCTTAACGGGATATGAAGATCTTTCAAGAAAACCACATGTTATAGGTTTGGAAGTAGTTTATTGCTTCAAATTTTCGCCAGCATTTGTGAACGTTATCAGGGTTTAGCCCTTTTAGTCCGTATTATGCAGATTCTACTGTAGAATCCAAGGAAATAAAGAGGAAATCATGCTCCTATAAACTGGTCAGCAAGATCAGTAAACCTAGCACCTTCTGACTTTGTTTATTGGGTATCATAAAATAAAAAAATGTAACGAAAAGAGCAAAAAGTAAAAATTTTGCACAATGTATTATTTTTGCCCTGATGATTGTCTCAAATCCTGGCAACATTTTGAGCAATAAACTACTTCCAATCCTCTAAAATGTGATTTTCTTGAAAGAGCTGCATATCTTGAGAAGAAATTACTACTTTGAACTGGATTAATGTTACTTTAACTTACAGATTTGAACTTGCAGGGAGTTAGAAAATGTTTTTTTTTTGTGGCTAAACCGTTTGTCCAACTGAAATTTCATAAGGGAGAAAATAATGTCTAAATTAATGTAGCTATTGAGAAAAAGAATTGATAGAAAATTATACAGAGTGGTTAAAAAGATTTGAATGGATAACTTGTGGTGAGAGTGTTTGTAAACGCCCTGTATGTTTGGAAATTCGAATTTGTTCTACAGAAAGCTATAGTCAGCTGGTATAAAGACATGGTCAAAACATGAATAAAATCTAATACAAATTTTTCGAGTAATTTAAGAAAAAGTCACGGAAAATATTATATTTAAAGCCTTCTAGCAGCGAAGCGAAGCAATTTTGGATATACAATTAGTAACAGTCTTATTTGTACACCTCAGTGTCTAAATAAGTTTGTATTAAAATCGAAAGATAACAATCAAACTAACAAAGTGTTGTCTTTGATTTTTTTACTGCAACATTAACAACATATGTAGGGAAAGACGAACGTAAAATAACAATTCTAGAAACAATATAACTAATATTTTTATAATAAAAACTTACTTAAGTACCGAAATACGATTTCTTAACTGCAACATTCTTATTTGTACACTTAGAATTTACATTTATAATTTGTCCAAAAAAGATAAGTTTAACAAAATTTAATATTTTGTTGAATAGCCTTTGACTTCAATTACAGCCCTACACCTCTTTAGCCATAACTTATTTATTTCTGCTGTATGTTTGGGATCGTTGTCCTGTTGAAACATATATAACGCACCCATATCCATTTTTGCTGCACTTTGCTTTATATTATTTTTTAGAATGTCCAGATATCCCCATTTGTCCATAATGCCATCAATAAATTGAATATTACCCACTTCCTTAGATGACATACAGCCCCAAACTAACACTGATCCACCGCCGTGTTTTATAGTAGGTAAAATATTCTTAAAATTGTATTCCTTATTCTTCTTTCACCACACTCTGACAATTCCACCTGACCCAAATAAGTTTATTTTTGTTTCATCGGACCAAATGATGTTATCCCAAAAAGATTGCGGCTTATCTTTATGCTCTGTAGCAAATTTAAATCTAACGATGCAGTTATTCTTACTAAGAAATGGCCTGTCTTGCGATTCTTCCGTGATATTCATTGTTGCATAATACTCGGTGAACAGTCTGAGTTGATACTTTCGTTCCTAAAGATGTTTGTAACATTTTTGTTATTTTTGGAACACTTAATTTCGGATTTATTTTAAGTTGTCTAATGATGAAGAGCTCGTCTCTTTTATTAAGTTTTTTTTCTTTTTAGGAATTCGTGGATTGTTTTTCGTTGTTCCATTATATTTAAATTTATTCACTATGTAGTTTATGGTAGAATGTGGTTTATTTACAATTCCATCGATTTTTCTGAGTGAATATCCCTTTAATGCTAGACTAATTATCGTCTTTCACTTCATTACTTAACTCCCTTCCTTTAGCTATTTCAAACTCAAAAAAGCAAATACCAAATGTCAAATTAGAATCAATTAATTAGAATGGCACCCTCGAAAGTAATGCATGCGCACTTTTCGTAGTAGTGAGCATACGTATGTAGTTTATCCAATAGAATACAAGTCCTTCAATCAATATACAAATAAGAATGTTGCGTTTCAAAAAACTTTCGATCGATACTTAAATAAATTTTTAATAAAAAAAAATTAATTATGCTGTTTCTACATTTGTTATTTTCAGTTCATATTCCCTAATATTTATTGTTGATCTTGCAATAAAAAAAATCAAAGAAAACACGTTAGTTTGATTTCTATCCTTTGATTTCAATACAAATTTATTTAGACACTGAGGTGTACAAATATAACTGTTACTAACTGTATATGGAATATATTTCTTATTATTTGACTTTAATAACAAAATGATCGAGATCCAGTGCCGGTTGGCTAACCAGTGCATTTACCCTATAAAATCATCAAACACTTTACAAAAAATCGAAAGAAAAAAGTTTAAAGTGAAATAAATGACATAAAATAAATAAATCATAAATTTTGACATTTAACATATCAAAAACAATATTTTAACAAAAACTAACCTAGAAATCCTAAATTTAACGTTTAAAATTCTTTTAACTATCGTCAAATATGACATTTAACAGGCTCGGCCTTAATTGATTTTATTTATTATTTCACTCTAATTTTTACTAAAAGTCATATGAATTAATACGATATGAATTAAAGAGTGTAAAGGATACTTTTAAAGTTTTATTCGTGATTACAACTCGAATATCCTTGAATATAATGGTTGTATTCATTTGAGTTTATAAAACATTCATTCTAATTATTGTGAAACATAAATGGAAATTATCTAGTAAGTAGATAAAGAAGTTGTTTGTAAGATATCGCATTAAGTTTTAATTTTAATTACTTTTTGATGTGAATAACCATTTTGTAGTGATTATTTATTAATCATAATTGAGACCGTTAACAAAATTATTAGTGATGTGACGAATAGTAATTCAACCGAATACCGAACATTCGGCTAAATTTGAAGCGAATATTCGGCCTTTGTTGAATGGCATGAAAATAAAATTCAAACAAATAGAGAGAGAAAAAAATTATTTTATGGCAACGTTGTTGAATCCCCGATATCACTTAAACTTTTTCTCATGTGAAAACATGTCAGTTATAAGGCATACTATTTTTTGGAAGCATTTGAAAGAGACTTGGAAGAGAAATGATAAGATGAATATAAACACAAATATTCAGCAACTGTCCTCTGCAACAGGTAAAAATTTGAATCGAAGTCATTTTTCGTTTTGGGACTGCTATAAAGCCATAGCCACATCTAGTGAGGCTGTTAATGACTGCAGTCCTAGAAATAGAGTAGCAATTGAACTGGACGGTTACTTGTCTGGGGAATTACTAATAAGAAAGCAAGTACAATTTGTTTAGTGGAAACAACATAGCTTGAAATATCCAAAAATGAGTAAACTGGCAAAAGTGTACTTATCAGCCCTATCAAATAGTTTTCAGTGAGTTTACAGTTATCATTTTTATGCTCATTCAATATATTCTTCGAATTTATTAAAACTTACAACAGTCACATAGACAACCGAATATTCGGTAAATAAATTCAATATTCGGCCGAAAACCGAATATTGCAAATGAAGCCGAATACCGAATAATTATTCGGCTTCGGTCCCATCTCTAAAAATTATACCTTTAAAATTTATTTTTAATTTAACTTTTATTGATTAGTTTCTATAGAATACGTTAGTTTTTAAATTAAGAAGTTCCTTGTTTAGTCATATATTCTTTGTAACTATGTAAAATGAAACTACAACCAAGTGCAACAAAGAAAATTATCTAAAGGAGTTGTCAGTTTTTTTATAAATTTCGTATCTTCTCAATTCTACCTTGGATATTTATGTAGACATTAAAAAAAACTAAAAAAAAATATCCTGAATACACATTTATTGATTGTATCATAAGAACTGTTTTTTATTGTTCTAAATTGGTTAGTAATACTTGACAGAAACTTCAAATAAAAATCACTTACTATTGTTTGAACGATTAAAAGAAATGAGAACCTATTTGTTTCCAAATGACCCCATTACGATTTTTATTATCCATTCAAAATTCAAACCTTTTAGTTCTAATAAACTGAAGTTTTTTTTATGATTTATTGTTAGCTAACAACTGTTTACGTGAACCCAGCCAGAATTTTATTATGATTTATTGCCTACTTTTCGATTTAATGTAAAGTAGGATGTTTTGAATCGTTATTGGAAATATAATATCCAATATAACAGAGTTAATGCAGATTATGAAATAGAGAGAAGTCGTAAACACATTTTAACAACTTCATTTTTTTATAGTTGTTTTATATCGTGAGATGAATAAAAAAATAAACTCTAAAGTGTACGGAAAATGTTGTAGATTGACATCCTGAAATTTGTCAATTAAATTTTTTGAGAATTTAGAGGTTGAAAACAAGTAAAAATGAAAAGCTTTTTTTGCGATTGCCTGATACTCGCAAAAATGAACTGATCAAATTGACTATTTTTTTTTATATTTATCTGCATTGTTTACTACCAAGTGACATAACCCACCTCAAGACGTAATCTAATGGCGAATATCGTACTGTGGATAAGTATTCCGTAACAAGTATTCCTAACCCAAGGATATTAGACTAACATGATTGCTCAATTCCGTAAGATTTGTACAGTATGCAAAACTCGTATTCGTACACCTTCCGAAAAATTAGAAAATCACGAATTACTCAAGAAAAGTACTACAAATTTCAAATATTTTTGATGATTTATTTCACTTAGAAAAATAAAAATAAAATTAGATCTGTTGGTCACCTATGTGTAGCTCAACTACTAACCGCAAAAGAGCATTTTGTTCACAGTTGGTAGCAAAAACCGTATTCGTACAGTACAAACTTAAGTTTTAACTAAGAAACTTATACATTTGAAATATTATTGTTTTGTCGGGTAGCCTTTTTGTTTAACCATTTCGGTACGAACGTCGACTGTGGTCAACCCCACAGATGACCCCATGTAGCCGAGCGTCGCCTATAGTCTACGGCCGTGATAATATGACCCTACATATGAATGCCGGCTGTGGGCAACGTTTCATGGCCGATAGGCGCCGTACCGAAGTGGTTAAGAACAATAGTTGGATGCTTCGGCATCGATTCCACTAATTTAGTTGTTAATTCAGGTGGTATTTTAGCCCATTCAGTCTTCAACGCTTTTTTTAAGTCGATTACGTTTCTATACTTGATTTTTTTTTATTTTGAGCTCTTCGTCATCAATTTGAAAGACAACGTCATCACTTTATAGTGACGTCACAGCCTACGTTGCCAAGCGTTTATTGTTTTGGTTAGGACAGACCAACGATCTGGCAACGTCGCTCGCTACGCTCTCTCTGGATGGAGCATGAGTCGGTTTGTTTTGTAATACACATAAACAGTAAACAAAGCGCCCTCCCATCCTCATGTTTGTAAACAGTTTAGTGTTTATGGTTATGATCTGAGTTTTCAAATATAGCCTATGAAGTCTTTTTCTAAATTTGCTTTTTCAAATATCGAAAATCCTTGATTTCACGATTAAAAGTTTTTTATTTCATTACGTTTCTCAGTCCCAAGTTATCAAATTAATGTTTGTAAATAAATCTACGGTGTTTGTAAACACAAAATCAGCAAGATGGCGGCATTCATCCTTGTTACAAAACAAACCGGCAGAATACAATAGCAATGCTCCATCCAGAGAGAGCGTAGCGAGCGACGTTGCCAGATCGTTGGGACAGACCATAGACAACCTAGACGGCTCATTCCCCTCTTATAAATTTAGAAACGCGATTAGCACCATCTATACGCGAGTGGGCGAACTAAAATGAGTGGAGGGGGGGGGGTGATGGAGGGGTACCATTCCCCTACATTTCAAATTTGTTTCTATTTTTTCGCCCACCTGCAAGACCGAACTGGTCAACAGGTTGGGCGTCATGGACTGAAGATTTTACAACCAATTTTTGCGAAACTTGCCTCCTCTTATGTATTAACTGACGAATTTTCTTTGATGATGATTTTTTGCACTCAAACGATCTATAAATATCCTCATGAAATTTTCTTATTATTAATAACGATGACAATTTCAAAATTTCTGTCTGAATAGACTGAAAATTTACTGAACATGAAAACCACGAAAAATCTAAATCCTTCAAAACGTCCAAAAAAGTATTTCGTGGAAAATTGAAAAAAATGCTTATTTAAGAGAGATTGCTTATTATATTCTGTAAGCCTCGGCAATCAGTATAGTTTAGTAAAATTTAAAAGTGACATTGCATCTTGTTTATGCCAGGAGCACAAAGGAACCCAGAAGAAATAGGGGTGTCCAACTTCAAACGAGGTATATAAACAATTGCAAAATAAAAGAAAAAAGAGACAAAGTACAACGCTACCTGTAGAAGACGTACCAAAAGATGAAGTGGCACATTGGTCAATTTCTTCGGATAACAGAGAACGTTGCAAAAACCCCAGATGTAAAGGAGTCCCAAAAATTAAATGTTCTAAATGTAATGTTCATTTATGTTTAACCCCAAATGCAAACTGTTTTGTGGAATTCCACTCTTAATTTTTCTTACACAGAAATGCGAACGTTATTGGCCGTTGTAACTTGAAAGTTACATAGTGCATATACTGCGATAAAATTGTTTAAACGAAACCTTTTTCTTTTCGACTTGTATATATAGGTTCATAACTGCTGATTTTCTGTTCTCCCAATTTTTTTGGATTTAAAACAAAAAATTGGCCCATAGAGGGTTAAGTTAGATTTTCTCTTTTGAGGGAAAAATTAAAAATCGTAGAAAATTCATTTTTGATAAAAACAAAGATTAAGTTTCAATCTAAATCTTCATAAAATTTCAAATCTCTAAAACAATTAGTCTTTCAGGTATAGATTTTTAAAAATTGACAAATTTTAATCGATGTTAAATCACATTTTTTCTTCTGAGAAAAAAAAACTAAAAATTGTAAAAAGTCCATTGTTGGTAAAAATAAAGATTAAGTTTCAATCTAAATCCTCATAAAATTTCAAGTCTCAACAACAATCAGTTTCTGAGATATGAATTTTTAAAAATTGGCAAGTTTTAATAAACATGTTAATTAAGTTAGGTTAGAATTTCTATTCTCTAGAAAAAATTAAAAGCAGTAGAAAATTCATTTTTGGTAAAAATAAAGATTAAATTTCAATCTAAATGATTATAAAATTTAATTAATAAAGGTATAAAATCAAAACAAACTTCGGAGTGCATAATATACCCTCTTAAATGCCAGTCATAAATCTAAAAATTCCTTCATAAACCGCGCAACCGCGAAAAACATCCTGCTTCCCATGTAAACAAATCAAAGCGGTTAATAAAGTTTTATGATATACCGGAATTTTTTTCAGGTCATTGCGCGAAAACAGATTTTCAATCGCGAACGTAAACGTTTACAAATTCCAACCTTATAACCGGGTATACAAACGCGTACGTTTCAATTTTGACGTTTGTTAATGGGAACAACAGCGTTCTTGTTCGCTCTACGAACGGCGACAACCGCATTTTTCAGTGTCCCCGATTCGTAAACAGTGTATATTGGTTCGATGCTATTTTCGACGATGATAAAAAAATCTCCAAGCACAATAAATATCTGGTAGCGAGAGATAAACCAATGACACAGTCAATGTTAATATTGCGTCGTTCGAATGTTATGTGTATATTATGATAATAGAAATAACCAGAATTTAAACTTACTAAAACAAACTTAATAATAACAAAATAATGTAAAATAAGGTTTAAGTTACTGCTAAAATTTAAACATTGTTTATAATTTTTAAATCGTCAGAAATTGTGATTCATAAAAAAATTATTTTATAAATATAAAGAAAAATTTGATCTTACAATTAGTTTACACTTTCACAGAGTTGGTGAATAAAAGTTTAACCATCTTTTGTATTACTTTACGATTATTAAAAAAATACAAGATTTCTTAAAATGATATTTAAATGGATACAAATGTCGACAAACTGCGTCTATATTAGAAAAGCTTAAGATCTTTTTGAACTTTTGTAGGTGGATTAGACGAAAAATTTTTCGAAACTTACTTTAATATTTATTTTACATATGGCGACGAGTATTTAAAGAAGATACTGCAACTTAAATTTATGTTAGCTTAAATGTTGTTCTACCACATATGTGTTGGTGTCTAATTCCATTATAACCGGAAATATCACAATTTTGAAAATGTTTTACGTCAATTGGCACATCGTCTTTAGTCTATCTACAAATTTTCTGGAAGATTTCATTTATAGATTTTCCAATATAACTCAGTGCATTTCGTCGTGAAACACCTTTTATAGTCTTATAAGTTGCATTCTACACGAAATAATAAATAAAACGAGCTAGTTTATTATAAAATTAAAATAGTACTTAAATTTATAGTTACTTCAAGAATAAAATTAGTAATTCATTACATTAGAAAGAAAGAGAAAGAAGGAAAATTGGGTCAAATGGGTATAATGGCGCCTGCACTCAACGTAATAAAATAATCTTCAACCCCACGCGGTTTCATTAAACGGTAAAACCCTCGTAAAAAATAGTAACCGGGGGTGTAATAGACCGACCATAACACCATAAAGTTATCCCTTCGATAAAATATAATATCACTTTATTTATTTTAACATTTCTTTTTTACGTTAAACTTAAAACTGAAAAATTTTATATCTTTTTAATATTGTAATTCAATCGCATCGTTTTCTCTTGGGTACTATAATCCGAAATTTACTTTTTCATCTTTCTCTTCATAGTACATATGAAGAGAAAGATGAAAAAGTAAACCCCATCTCCGCAACGTTGCCGTCAACGTTTCATCTTTCCCGTCATGGTACAGCTCAATTTCGGGTTATAGTACGTCTGGTACTGAAGCAATCAGCAACAATTAAAATCAGCAATGCGCGATATTGCTACTTTATGACTCAATATCGGAGATACAGAGGCGATATCGTATTGCATCAATGTGAGACTTAAAACTTGCTTTATTTCTATGTAAAATGGCATCAAGTGGCAATATCGCTTGTTGCTGATAGCTGGTTGCCTCAGTGTGAGATGTGCCTCACGCTTCACATTTCAGTTTCACAAGGAGATCTCGCGACTAAATCCTCACCGATTTTAACCCTTTAAAACCCTTTAAAATCATATGTAAAAATAAAAAGACTTAAGTGTTAATGAAAGTGGTACGTACCAATTGGTATTATACATAGTGCTAATGTGTAAAATATTAGAACGTACTATTCAACGATTCGGGAATAAATTGTTCTTCAAGTTCGTAATTTAAAGTCACGCCACTTATGTCAGTGATTGCTTGCTAAACCACCCCTCGTTGAGTCACCACGAATTAGCTTTTACATACGTCTCAGATACATTCTTTAAATCTTGTGAAATGACACAAATCAAAATTAGTTAACTGTTAAATTTAACAAATTGTTTTGCCAACACATGATTTATATGAACTTCTTTATAAATTAGGAAGGATTCTTGATGACTTATGAACGGATATTGATGGTTTTGGGGAATTTTTGGATTTGATTAATGATTTTAATTTGATTTTAAGTTTGATTGATGATTTTTTGAAGAAATTATAAGAAATTTTTGATGATTTATGAAAGACTATCGATAATTTTAGATATTTTTTAAATATTCTTGATTCGATTGATGATTATAGTTACATTTTAGGTTTGATTGATGATTTATAAAACATTCTTGATGAATTATGAAAGATTCGTGATGATTCATGAAAGATTGTTGGTAATTTTAATAAGATTCTTGGTTTGATTGATGATTCTAGTCTGAACTTAGGTTTTATCGATGATTTTAGTCAGATTTGAAGTTTGATTGATGATTTATAGAAAATTCTTGATTAATTATGAGAAATTCTTGATGATTTATGAAAGGTTATCAATAGTTTTAGAGATATTCTTGATTTGATTGATGAGTTTAGTCAGATTTTATGTTTGATTGACGACTTTAGTCAGATTTCAGGTTTGATTGACGATTTATTTAACATTTAAGAGTTACAACTTTATTATATACAGATCTGGAAATTTCATTTGAGGACATAGGAAAATAATGCGTGCAACAGCGAAGCATATAGGAAGTAGATTAGATAAACAAAGAGCGATATAGCTGCCACGCAACGAACTGACAGTTTGACAGTTCGACAGTTTGTGGGAAGAAGGTGATTGGTTGGGCGACTAGGGTCGGATCGGAAAAGGCGTGGTTAAACAGTTATATCGCTCTTTGTTTATCGAATCTACTTCCTATATGCTTCGCTGTTACACGCATTATTTTCCTATGTCCTCAAATGAAATTTCCAGATCTGTATAATATCGTAGTTGAATATTTAGTCAGTGAACGAAACCTTAAGTTATTTACTTTGATATTAGGTAATCATTTTCTTGTTTGTGATAAGGAAAAAGTTGGTCGATGACTAATTTTTTTATTTTATTTTTCTTCCAAGAATTAGAACAAATTGGATTCGTTTAATGAAAAATAGACATTTTAAATTATTATTAGTTCAAATTTTTTTTTAAATCTTGATAAATAAAGTCTAGGTGGTTTCTTAAATTTGATCAAAAATTAATACAATAAATGAATTAATTTTCCAAGAATATTCAAAAATTTCAAAATCCTCAAAATTAATAAAAAATGACTGACATTGAAAAATATTTTTTTAAATAAGACCACGCCTTATTTAATTTACAACTTTATAAACTTCATCACAAAAGGTAAATTCAATATCTCATCTTCTCCAATTTAGGAAGCCTCTTACTTTCAACCAACAAGTATAGTTTGGATGGAAAGATTATCCGACATTTCAACTCATTAAAATTTCCCGTCGGCGCAAAGTTTGCTCCCGGTTATCGAATGACACCGGCAATTACGATGGAACTGTAAAGGGGGGAAAGGGCGGTAAATGGGGGTGGCGTCAGTGGCGGCGCCTTTCGTCGTAAGCGAAGTATCGCGTGCCGGAAATACTTAGGTCGGACGCGCCGTTTGCCGTCCGCGGCCGCAATCGAAAAGTCGGCTTTGGAAAAATGGCCGGCCAATCGTTATAATCCGCCCCTCGGCCCCCGGTTCGCGGCCGCCCCCGATCCGTCCGTCGATTCGTAAATAAGTGATGAGCGCGGAACATTAAAAATGCACACGTCCGTGCCCTCCCCCTTCGACTCCCCAACCCCCCTCGAAGGAGGAAAGGTGAGCAGAATGTCACCGGGAGTTGTAACGGAACGGTTGCTAAGTAACACGGCGTATTGCCCACGCGATACAACCGATGACGAACCTATAATCGGTCCTCGAAGCATAGCTTAGGGAGGGTTCTTTATCAAAAATAGATTCACCTTCCTAAGGTGCCACTTGAAACTAGTTCTTCCTTGTTATTCTACTTAAAATGGAACCTAAAATTGAATTTTATATAATTAGGACGAGTTGAATATAAATAATATACGTGTAAAACAAGCCTTAAAGTTTTCTAATTCTAACCATACATAAAAGTAATTATAAGAGAATATTTTAAATGTTAATCACTTTGCCAATAAATTTATTGTCTACTAAACTGACGTCACTGCCAGACAGCGTCTCTGTCTTATACTCGGTTGTCTCACTTTAACCGTGAATTTTGTTGTTAAACTAATTGCCGAATACTTTATGGAATGGTTAGAATGGATTATAAATTCACTTTAAAACTATTTAGGGTATCAATGTAAGTCGTAAACAAATCAGCACACAAAGAAATCACAACAAAAGTCACCAATGACGATAAACTAACGGCTGCGTACTAAGAATTCCATATACAGTGAAATTCCCCTTCGCGGACACCCCTCTTGAACGGACACCCCCTTGAACGGACAGTTTTCGTAGAACCGTCCGACTCTCACACAATTACTTCACATTTCGCTTAAGCGGACATCTCTCTTGAACGGGCACGTTGGTGAGTCCCGTTGGTGTCCGTCCAAGGGAGATTTCACTGTATACAGTATGCAAAACTTGTATTCGTACACCTACCGAAAAATTAGAAAATCACGAATTACTCAAGAAAGGTACTACACATTTCAAATATTTTTGATTATTTATTTTACTTATGGCGAATTCGATTGGCAAAACTGGTGCGCACTGGTGTGCACTTACTTAGCGAGTGCATAGTAGCGTGTTCTATTGAACTGTCACTTGTGTACTAAGCTAATGTGATGTATGCACTAACATGCACTCAAGGTCAAATTCTGGTGCGCACCAGTGCAACCAATCGAATACGCCATTAGAAAGATAAAAACAAAAGTAAATCTGTTGGTCACCTATGTAGCTCGACTACTAACCGCTAAAGGGCATTTTATTAACAGTTGGCAGCAAAAATCGTATTCGTACAGGTGGCAGGATTGTATTTTCGAGTACATAACTGACGTTATACAAGATTTGTAATCGTGTTATTTCCCGTTTTGTCTGTTAAGCACTGCTTGTTCAAAAAATTTCCAAGTCGGAAATGGGTAGAAAATCAGCTAAACTTTCTGATGAACAAAGAAAAATAATAATAAATTTGTATATAGAAGGAAAATTATTGCGTGAAATGGTAAAATTAATGAAGCACAGCACTTGTACTATACAATACGTGGTGCAAAATTATAAAAAGACCGGTCAAATTAACAAAGCACGACGAAATGTAAACCGATCGAAGCTAACAAGAAGACATTGTTCATTCATACGTCGTCAAATCCGTAAGGATTCTACTGTAAGTGATGTGGCACTGGCTGTTAGTCTTGAACAGGATTTTGGAATTCCGGTTACCCCTCAAACCTTGCGAAATTACATTAAAAAATTGGGATTTACAAGTCGGTATGCTGTTAGAAAACCATTTATAACTAGAATTAATAAACAAAAGCCGATTTCATTTCCAAAGAAATACCAAAATAAGAACTTTAACTTCTGGAAAAGGGTAATTTTCACTGATGAGTCTAAATTCAATATAAAAATATCAGATAGACGAGTAAGAATTTGGTGAGAGAAAAACACGAGTCATCCACATGATCTAGTACCTACGTTCAAACATGGTGGGGGCTCGGTGATGGTATGATGGGGGTGTTTTTCAACGACAGGACTTTGAAATCTTCATTTCATCGATGGAATACTGATTATGAAAGGATATATAAACATTTTGAAATAGAATTTGAAGCAAAGTGCAGAAAAATTGGGATGTTTGCGAGATTTTATCTTTCAACAGGATAATGATCCGAAGCATACCGCGTTAGATACTGGACTTTGGATCTTGTATAACTGTCCAAAATACCTCAAAACACCACCTAAAAGCCTAGATCTCAATTCTATTGAGAACTTATGGTCGATATTCAAGAAGAAATTGAAACATTACGATATTATACTTGTTTTTTTTTTTATTTTGAGCCCTACGTCATTAATGACGAAACACCGTTCAAATATTTAAATTTGAACTGCTCAAATGAATACATAGAAATTAACATTTAATTAAATGCAATTTCAATACTGTTGGTTTCCTTAGGTAATTTAACAGAATTACAGAAAGATATACAGGGTGTCCCACATTTTAATACGCAAACTTTACCAGGACATAATACTCATAAAAATAACACAAAAATTTTATATAAACATGGGGTCGCAACGCTTTTGTTTTCGAGATATGGCCGTTCAAAGTTGGAAGAAAAATTTACATTTTCATTTTTATTTCAGCTATTTATAAACGCAGGAATGTGAATTTTTACAATAATGTACTACAGCCTAGTATGTTATTTCCAAGCCTTAATTAACCCACCCCGGCGTACCTGAAAGGGTTGAAATTCACGATCACCACTACATTTTCCAATAGAACTTTTTAACCCGGTAAAATTTTAACATGAAAAAATATCCCCTAGGAAGCTCATTCCTTAGCGAGACTTTTTTATCTCTTACATTTTTTGCATAAAACTGATAGTTTTCGAGAAAAAAATAAAATCTTAGCGCGTGTCGTACTGTACCGCTTCATCCCGAACCAAAAGTTCTTTAAAAGTTGGCCATGGTTTTGGTCTGATTTCTTTGTACTGATGAACTGTACGTTGACTAAGATAGAATGCATTTAATTTAAAGTGTAATTGTTGATCTTTTTAGCTTATTATTATTGTTATCACTTATTACTCTAAAACCATAGCCAACTTTTAAAGAACTTTTGGTTAGGGATGAAACGGTACAGTACGACACGCGCTAAGATTTTATTTTTTTTCTCGAAAACTATCAGTTTTATGCGAAAAATGTAAGAGACAAAAAAATCTCGCTAAGGAATGAGCTTTCTAACGGATATTTTTTTAGGTTAAAATTCTACCGAATTAAAAAGTTCTTTTGGAAAATTGGTCTGACACGCGCTAAGATTTTAGGTTTTTTCTCGAAAACTATCAGTTTTATGCAAAAAATGTAAGAGATAAAAAAGTCTCGCTAAGGAATGAGCTTTCTAAGGGATCATTTTTCCTGTTAAAATTTTAAAGGGTTAAAAAGTTCTATTGGAAAATGTAGAGTTGATCGTGAATTTCAACCCTTTCAGGTACGCCGGGGTGGGTTAATTAAGGCTTGGAAATAACATACTAGGTTGTAGTACATTATTGTAAAAATTCACATTCTTCCGTTTATAAATAGCTGAAATAAAAATGAAAATGTAAATTTTTCTTCCAACTTTGAACGGCCATATCTCGAAAACAAAAGAGTTGCGACCCCATGTTTATATAAAACTTTTGTGTTATTTTTATGAGTACTATGTCCTGGTGAAGTTTGCGTATTAAAATGTGGGACACCCTGTATATAAAAATATAAGTACAAAATGCAATAAACGTTACTGCCTAACTTCACGTGATACAAGTTGTTTGTGTTCGCTAAAGCGCTGTTGTCAAGTGCATTACTGGTTTCGAGGTTATGTTTACGTTTGTCTGTCCCATAGATAACCTAGATGGTTCAATTACGAAAAAATTTGGAAGCATGCATTACCGCCATCTATACGCGAGTGGGCAAAATATTTAACAACAAATTTTGTAATTAAACTACAAATATTATTAAAACGTACATATTAAATATTTTGATATACAATACACACCTACAATATATTATTTTTTTCAAAGACATACGATTAGAAGATTTTAGATTTTATGGTAAAAGTAGATTCCTTTAATGTTGGCTTATAACATGACATGACGCTTTGACATGTTTTTGACATAACGTTTTCACTTTCAAAATTAAAAGGATGAATAAAATGGATGAAACTAGGAATAAAAATGTTTTGGATTTACCTCTACGGGTGAAATACATTTGTAAGGTTCCGAATTGTCGCAGTAAGTATTATAATCAAACAGGGGACTCCAATAATCGAGTTTTAAACAAGAGCCTGACATTGACCACTCCATCGCCTATGACTCATAGTATCGGCAACAGCAGATACCCTTGTCTTTGAATACCAATACATTGCAGCACTCGGTAATCCGTAAATTGACATAAAAAAAACAGCAGCCGAAGAATTGTTCAATTTCATTCACTGAAATAGCAATGGGTTTTGCTGTTTCATATTGCTTATATTTTTTGTCAAATAGTTGTCGAAAATAGGTCATAGGAGAATGAGGTTCTTCGTCAATCTCCTTTCCAAAGGTTATAACAACTATTATTACTCTTTTCGGATAGTGGTTGGCAAAACAATTTTTTGTGCCCTTACATCTTCCTCATGTGACGAGGATTGAGCACTAAATTCTTCATCGTTATCAATAATATTTATTGGACATATTACTGCTAATGCGTCTAATTGTAATACCTCTATTATTTCTATGTGTCATTGTTTTCATATTTTAGGTATACAGAGTGTCCTAAAACTCAGTTGCCAAACGCAAACCACGCATTCCAGAGCTGATTTCGTGCCAATTCAATGAAAAAGTCCTTATGCGAAATTGCTTCCTAAGAGAACTAGAGCATCCTGAAGATGACGGGTCTGATCATGATTTTTTCGAAACATCTTAATAACAATTTAGCTATCACAATGAAATTTTGAGCGTTTGTAAACTTCGAAATGCTTCATCGTTTGTTGACAAAACAATTTTTTTATTGTCATCGTAAAGGTGTTAACCGCTACCAGGGTAAGTTCTCTTAGGAAGTAATTTCGGCTAAGGACTTTTTCGTTGAATCGGCATGAAATCAGCTCTAGAATGCGTCAGCTCTAACCTCAAAGTTACAAATCTGTATTATAAAAAAACCAGTAACAAATTGAAAATTGAAATACAAACTAATGGGTTGGTATTGATATATGAACCCAGAACTATTATGTGCACTATTTTTAGTTTCCTAATCACTGATAGAAGCACAAATAACATCAATTCGATCAAATGGTTTCGCTTATATGTAGTGCGGACAGTTTGCACAGCAATTACTTTGTTATTTCAGATTGAGGAAATGTTATATTTGTTGTCTTGACAACGTTAGAGAATTAAGATTTATGCATCATCTTATTTAAAAAAAGAAACATAATTATTTGGTAAAATCTTAATAACTTAAAATGTGACCTGAAAGTTGCACGGATTAATGGAGGATTAATGTCCTTAATTGAATTTTTTTAATTCTTAAAATTAGGCTACGTTTTAAAAGCGGAATTTTCTTTAAATCACATTAAAATTTAACGTTTAGAAGTTAGAATTTTATTACATATAATTTAAAATAACCTATAAAATAGAATTTAAAATGAGAATATAAAAGGATAGCGTGGAAACTCAACAACGACATAAGTAATCATAATCTACAACCAAATAAATTTTTAACCCGATAGGAAATCGATTGGAATATAGAACACGAATATTCTTTACTGTGTCCTCTATATTCATTTTGCAACGATTCGTTTTTATTCCTCGGTACCTATCCTTTACGTGGTACATAGGAAAAATTGTTAGGGTCGTTCTGTAAACCACATGGTTTGTAGGGAAGGACAGTTGGTCGTTTCTCGCATTCATTTGTGGCCCCAGAGCAACTATCTAATGACAGGTTACGTCTTGTATCGTGTCCGCTTGGACGACAGACTGCCGGCTAATGGGTTGGCTCACATAATGAATATTAAACGGGATCCCTCCAAGTTTTAATAGTGAATTACTACGTGGACTAACGCGAGTGGTTCTATTCGCATACCGCGTGTCCTACAATTAACCCGATAAAATATGCAATTTTCCAGATGCATTTACTGAACTTGGTGGAAAATTTTTTATTGCAAACTGTCAAAAGTTTCTAGAGCTTCTTTTTTTGGCGAGGTTGCCAAAGAAGATAAGTATAAGAAAGTGTTACGGTTTAACGGAGCAATTTACGAGATCTTTCAGAGTAAATAGCTTCGGGCTATGACCTAAGTGCTGACCGTCGTGGCTTATTTATAAGAAAGTACTTACGTAAGAATGTGTGTCAGACGGTATCTAAAAAAGTACTTTGTAATGTACAAAGTGAGTCGAAAAGAATGGTTTCAACTTTGGGAATAAAACTAATAAGTCAAAGGAAGTGATATCTTATTTATTTTCTGAATATTCGTTTGATTTCATAATTGAGTTTTTTTTTTGTTTTCAAATTAGTTTCATGTATACAGTCCTAAAGTTTGAACTCTTCCTTCCGACTCACTTTGTATAAAGAAAATAACCCAAAATTGAGAGAACCCAAGATTTTAAATGAGACCTAAATCGACTTTAAATTTTCCATTTTTGAAAAGTCGAATATCAAAAAAAATTTTCTTATTTTTTGCTGATAATCATAAGAAATTTGATATTTGTTATATCAAATAGAGTAATTAAATTTTAATTTAACTTAAAAATCATTTTTTAATTCCTGTAAATAAAGTCTGGATGATTTTTCAAAGTTTGTCAAAAAAATTATGATGTTAGGTTCGGTAATTGTTAACATTTTTTGCTTACTTTAAGATTTTTTTTTTAATTTTTTTGGTAGCAACAAAAACAAATTTGTCTTCAGCAAAGTAAAATAGAGTCTTTTATCTTTAATTTAATGTAAAAATGATGTCTTAATCTCTATAAATAAACACTATACTAGTTTTTAAAAATTGATCAATTTTTTAGAATGTTTGGTTGGTTAACATTAAAGATTAAAAAAAAAAATTAGTAACAATTAAAACAAATTTAACTATTTCAAACTAAAATAGAATCTTTACGTTTAATTTATTGTGAAAATGATGTTTTAATCTCTATAAATGAACTCTGTAATATTCTTCAAAATTGATCAATTTTTTAGAATGTTAGGTTGATTAGCATTAAAAATTAAAAAAAGAATTAGTAATAATTAAATCAAATTTGACTATTTCAAACTAAAATAGAATCTTTTAAGTTCAGTTTAATGTGAGAACGATGTCTTAATCTCTATAAATAAACACTGTACTATTTTTCAAAACTGATCATTTTTTTAGAATGTTAGGTTGGTTAGCATTAAAAATTTTTAGTAACAATTCCATCAAATTTGACTATTTCAAACTAAAGTAGAATCTTTTACGTTCAGTTTACTGTGAAAATGATGTCTTAATCTCTATAAGAAACGTATAAATGCAAAAGCAGACATTCGAGATTTTCTTCAAAAATTAGTTAGACACGGATCTGTATTGTAAACTTAGCAAGAAATCAATTTTTGTGGCCCCCAGGAGCATAACAATACATTTAAGCGAGTTATTGCAATAATAAATTCCGCTTTAAATGCAAAAGCAGACATTTGCGCCAAGTAGTTAGGTGCAAAAGCAGACGTTTGTGTTTGAACCTATCCAGATCTCGCATTACCTCACGTGATAGCCGTGACATTGAAGTAGCTGTTAGTTTTGCTCGCTTCTGCATGATTAGTTTAAACGAGAGCGTGGTAACGAATGTATTACGGAGTTTTGATTACCTTCAACAACATTACCATTGAACCAAGTCCTTGTGGCAAAGGGCGAAAGAGAATAGCTAATAAGCAAGAGTGCAAGCGTGAAAAAGCCAAGACAAAGAGGCAGAGGTTTAAGGCAGAAGGCTTAAACCTGACAAGATAAAAAGCATTTCCTCTTTGCTAGCCAAACATTATGGTGCAGAATGGGAAAACGATGAACGTTTGGAGTTCTTCAAAAACGCCTTTCAAGACAATCCAGCAAACACTTCGGAAACTCAGGCGGATGTGAATGACACACTATTGTTTTCTGATAATGAATCTTATACTGACTTACGAATTTAAATTTGTACCTAAAAAACTAATTTTGTACTTTTTTTCAATAAAATCAGCTTCTTTAAAATCTCTTTTATCGCAATTCGAAATTTTATTAGTGCAGATAATGCTAGTTTTTTTATAGAAACGACAAATCCAGAACTTTGCAGTTGACGAAGCAGAGATTTCCAAGTCTTAAGCTGCGTTTAGACTACGCGAAACATACTCGCGCAACTGTTTCGCGAAACATGATTCGCATAGTGTACACGCCTTCCTCACCCCGAAACTCGTTGCGCGAAATAACCTCGCGGCGAGCCAGGGGTCTGTCGGTTTTTGGGTGCGAATCAAAGTGTTTCGCTTTACCTGATTCGCATAGTGTAAACGTCGTCGTTTGTCCTGGGGTGAGTTGAAACACGACCGCCACTGTGTCAAATGACCCACACTTCACATATACATTAAATTTAGCCAATAAACTCAAAACATATGATGCTCAAACACTTGCACACGTCAAAAGAGCCATTGCAAACACTTTGTTTAAGGCAGACATGGGAAGGATGTCATCTATGTCATATTATGATAGCAATCTACACCCACAACGAGCATATAAGCCCTATATTATAGGGTATTACCTAGCACCTATACATTTGAGTCTGAAATATCCTTTGGACACACAAGTCCTGTATTGACTGACTTGCAACCAATGCGACAGGGACAACTGTACGACATCCTAACTACACAGGATGACTAATTGAAGTAATATATGAAAAAAAAAAGTAATAACATAAAATGCAATAAAACAATATGTAGATATAGTCATAAATGAATATAATAAAATATTTTTTGATAATACTTTAAAATACTTAATAAATTATTGTTTGTACCTTTACATATTCTTGAAGTGTTTCAATCAACGCATCACACACTTCCGGTATAATTCCCGATTTTGTGCTTTTCGATATTTTAAATAGATATTGCAAACAGGTACACGAATCACCTTTTGCAAGAAACCGTAGTGTGACAGCCAACCTTTCCCTAACAGTAATTGAATTTCTTAGCTGTGTGTCGATTCTTTCAATTTTTGGTCCAACAAGTGCTACAAGATATTCAAAATCTTCTGTGGTCATCCGGACGAAATTTCTAACAGTATCATATATGGGTTCTACTGCAATTTCCTTCATTAGTTCATTACCATATTGGCATCGCCAACGAAACAATTTCTTCGTCCACCAGCGGCGACGTCGTCATTTTTTATTTTTCTGGTTTAAACATAATATCGCCATGACCGCGAACGTAGAAGCAGCACCCGATTGTACCACAGACATGTTTGTCTCGCCCAAACTGGCGGCTCACCATCTTTCGTGCAAACGTTTCGCTCTGTGTAAATGCATCAGATGAAACGACCATCAAGTGAAACAGCCTCGCGGAACAGTTGCGCGAGTATGTTTCGCATAGTCTAAACCCACCTTTAGATGCAAAATGAGACGGTCTCATTTTTTTAATCAAAATAACTTTTTTACTTTTGGTTAAAATACCAAGTCGATTGAGTGACTTAAACGACAATGAAAGGTTTTTCACGCTTTACTCAAAATTATTCGAATGTCAAATGTCTGGTTTTGCATTTATATGCTTCATAAATAAACACTGTACTACTTTTCAAAACTGATCAAATTTTTAGAATGTTGGGTTGGTTAACTTTAAGAATTTTTTTTAATATTTTTGTAATAATTTCGACAAATTTGACTTTTTTAATCCAAAATACAATCTCTTAGCTTCAGCTTAATGTAAAAATCGTTTTCTAATTCTTATAAAGAAAGTCGTTGTGATTTTTCAAAGTTGATACAAAAATTGTAATGTTAAGTTGGATTAAAATTCTTCGATTTTTTCAAATCTAGAAAATTTTTTTAAACAGTTACAAGAAGTTTTATAATAAAAAAATCGTATCTTTAAGGTTTTTCCCAAATACATTTTGTAAGTTGTTTATTTTAAATTGGTCAAAAAATCGTGAGATCCAAATCCAAATAATCATTGTAACATTTCAAAAAAGAAGGAAGGAAAAATATATTTTATTTTCAAGAATACTTCCCAAAGATTTTATACTGATTGTTAACATAAACACATTGTAAAACCTCAACTCTTTTATTCCTGAAATAAATCTCATAAATCAATACACCCAAAAATACTGAGCACCGCGTTATTTTTAAACTAAAATGTACCAAGTTATTTTCATCAGTCCTATTTTAATAAAATCATCTACAGATACTTTTAACAAGTAGTCAGATTGACATAAACAACACCATGTCTCTTGACATGAAAAGAAAAACAACATCCTGTGTCGTAACGTTTTAAATTGCCGGATTCTTTTTAAGAAACACTTTCGCTATTTTCGCGTCTCGTGTTTAGCTTTAAAATTCTTCAACGCCCACGGTAAATGGGAATTTCGTGAACTCGCTAAAAGAAATGAGATTATTTAACTTTATTTAAGTAGAACCGGTTAGGGAAAATTTAAAAGTTATTCACATTAAAAATTGAAGGACTAAACAAGGACTGTCTACCGTAATAACGGTTCTTCCTAGAAAGCGACCGTCGACGGTGTGCCCTTTGTGTTTGTATTCGTTTGCCGGTTTCCACGGCAACATGTCAACAATCAATTGTGACCACGTATACACAGAGGCGGTCCAATGCATATGACCGACCGCTACTTCTTTCGC
Source organism: Digitonthophagus gazella (assembly GCA_036711955.1). NCBI lineage: Eukaryota > Metazoa > Arthropoda > Insecta > Coleoptera > Scarabaeidae > Digitonthophagus > Digitonthophagus gazella. Next base: position 29,151,855 of record JASCIT010000005.1, read on the forward strand.
TGATAAAATGATTGTATCGGTCGACTTTGGTCAGTTCGTACACGTCCGTCCTCAGGTGAAGATACATACACTCATCGTTAGTTTCGTTATAGATGTTAAGTGAGAATTTAATCGGTGACGATCCCTTTTATATACATGTCGATGGTTATATGAATTTATCCATAAGAACCATCGAAATGTATATTTTACGGATTTCCTTCCTTAACATTTAACGTTTTCTCTTGCAGGACAGACAACTTACAACTTCCGAGGGCCTACGCTGAGAAGACTCTTGGCGGTACCCTTCGACATTGATTTAATTTGAGGTGAGTGCTTTCCAGTCAGTCTTCCTTTACCACTCAGACGGTTTTACCCGACAACCTTGTGTGAACTCTTTTATTCTCTCATTTATCTTGTCCAGGGGGAATTTTCGGTGACGTAGGTGGATAAAAATACCCCGTATAAAACTTTCCAAGTATTATTCAAACCGAGTTAATTAGGTTTTTAACGTACAAATACTCTCAAATTACTGATATATTATTTCAAACTAAATTCACTTTATCATATGATAATAAGGAAGATTTTATGGATAAAATTTTAATGATGGTTCGTTAGGAAATTGAATTTGCTTTAATTTGAGTATAAAACACGACATATCTAACTTAACTCTTTGAGGGTTGGTGGATTGCTTAATGTACCACTTCGAATTTTGACCTTTGTGCTCGCTGGTACACAAAATAAACCATTTTTTTAAATTTCTACTCCTTTTGGTGTACAGTGGTTGAGAGCGCGTACCACTTCACCACTTCTAGCTCAGATTATGCTTTTTACTAATCTCTTGGATGACACAACATCTCTGTTGTGTCCACTTTGGGTTTTTTATTTGAAAATGTTCGCCCCTCAAAGAGTTAAATAGTTTCGAAGTTATTGATTTTTTTTACAATAAAAACATTTTACAAATTCGATGATCGTCGATTTTAAAACGACGTAATTTTGTAGTTTTTAATCGAAATATAGGTGTGTTTGGTATTAAATTAAATGATTTTGAGTTAACTTTAAGAAGTTTAAGAATATGATTTGATTTTTAATTTCAAAGGTGGAATTTTTAAAAATCGTCTTAAAATAAATTTTTTATCATATATCGTTAAGAAATTAAATTTCTTTTATTTTAGCTTAAGAATTAAGATTTTTAATGAATCTTGGATATTTATAAATTTTTAAGCATTTTTAATTTTTTGATTTTAGATTTTCTTTTTCTGAATGAAACTTTTTGAAAGTATTTAAGAAAATATTTAAGTTTATTATTATTAAACTTTAACATTTAATGTTAACTACGTTAACATAAATAAAGAGGTCAATCGACTTATTTTTTTCTTCGTTATGTAATTTCTAAGGAGAAATGATTAATGAGGTTTGCTTATGTATAAAAAGTTAAATAAAAAGGACTCAAAAATTTTATTTACATACGTCTTAACAGTGTTAGAAATAATATTTATTCTTTTTTTGTTGATTTAATAAAGCTATTGGTAGATGTATGTTTAATATTTAAAGAGATTCTATTTACTGAAATATTATTATTTTAATATAATATTTAAAAAAAATCGTGCCTGGTTATTTATAGGAGTAAAGAAATGATTTCTATGTTAAATTGCACATAAAAGATTTTAGTTTATCTCAATTTAATCAAATTTGTAGGAATTGTTATCAAAAAAATTAAAAAAAGTTCGAAAGATAGCTAAAATTATGAACAGCTAACAAAACCTTTACAAAATCCTACCGAGATTATTTATAGCAAGGGTCGGCAAGTAGTTTTCAGTGGGGTCCGGATTCGGTGTGAAATTTTTTATACAAGTCCAGAAAAAAACTAATAATTAAAAGGTACTGTTTTTTATGTTGTTTTCAAGTCGAGTTAGTTTCCAACAAAAAGGGCAAACCAAGTAAAACAAGTAATTCTCAGTTAATATTGTAATATGTTCAATGAGAGAAATTACAACGACGGTCTTGGGGCAGTTTTTTTAAGTTCGGTGTACGAGGGGTACAGCAAATGCGAAGTATGTCTTCGAGGTGGTCGTCCGTCAACCTTGACCGATATGTGTCCTTCGAAAAATTCATTTTCGAGAACGACGATTCGCATATACAGGGTGGGGCGTGGAAACTTCCTTTTTTGAATATACTGTAGTGCAGTTAGCGATGATAACAGAGGGGCGAGGAAGTGTTCAATGAAAGGGGTAGAGTGGGAGGTTTGTGTTTTTACCCTCCTCAGTCGCAAGCATGCTTTGGTCTAATCAACAGCGCGCTTTTGATGTAGAGGTGTCTCTTTCTAATGATTACTCAATAATTGCGGTACAATGTGCCTTTTGTCGTTACTTCGATATTCCCACACGGGGTCGTGTGCTATATCAAGGGTAGGGATCATTGGCCCTTACTTCTTTCAAGAAAACGGTCGTGCTGTTACCGTCAATTCAGACCGATATGTGGCAATGATCCAGCAATTCTTCTTACCAGCTCTCGAAGAAATGAATCTTGAGAACGTCTGGTTTCAACACGATGGGGCTACGGCCCACACCTCCAGGGTGTCCATGGATGTTTTAAAAGCAGCTTTCCCCGAATGACTGATCTCCCTGCGAGGGGACATAAACTGGCCTGCGCGCTCGCCCGATTTATCTCCTCCTGATTACTTCCTCTGGGATTATCTCAAGTCTCTAGTTTACAATGATCGTCCCAATACCCTGGAACACTTACAGAACAACATTCAAGCTGAAATTGTCAATATCCCACTCGATATGCTTGAAAGAGTGCACCAAAACTTTAAAATTCGATTGAATCAGTGTATTGATAATGGAGGGCGACATTTGCCACAAATTCTGTTTAAAACTGTGTAAATTCAAATCTCTAATGTTGTGTGACAGGCTGAAAATAAGAATAACGTTGTATGATACATGTACAGTGTTTTATTACATTTTCAAAAAAGGAAGTTACCACGCCCCACCCTGTATATGTCGAACCAAACATAGCGGCCAGATTAATAGCTACTTTCTTACAATTTTCATATTTTTCTGAAACATGTTTACCCCAAAATTCTTCAGTGGATACAGTTTTATACATTTGCAAAGAAATATCTTCTTGCAAGTCGATTATCTCCACTTGAAGTGAAGACTTTGAAACGCTGAACAACTTAGCAGCCAAATCAGTCCATTCTGCCGATGCATCAACTTGATAAGGAAGTTTTGGGAATTGAGACAGCTTTTCGATTTCTGCAAAGTCTTGAAATCTTGTAGCAAATTCGTCCCTTAGATCGGACAGAAATCTTACAAACACTGCAACGTCTTCTTCAGAGTTCTCTTTTTTATACTCAAGAAGTTTTAGGAATTGAGACAGCTTTTCGATTTCTGCAAAGTCTTGAAATCTTGTAGCAAATTCGTCCCTTAGATCGGACAGAAATCTTACAAACACTGCAACTTCTTCTTCAGAGTTCTCTTTTTATACTCAAGAATTGTTGGGAAATGAATAAATTCGTGCCTTGCAATATCTTTTTTAAAAATATCTGTGTGAAGTGAACACCTCCAAATACTTCGTAAAAATGAAGTTTGTGTGGGGTGTGACTTCACGGATTACTGCGCATCGAAGGCGGTTCTTATTTCTTACATTTCCACGTCTCTTCCTAGATTTGACAAGCTGTATTTAAGAATATTTGGCGGTCTGAGATTCGAACTTCCCCGGTCCGTATACGGACCGCGCTCCGCCTGTTGGCGACCTCTGATTTATAGGAATAACGAAACGATTTTTATGTTAAATTACATCTAGAAGATTCTAATTTATCCCAAATTAATCATATTAGCTCCAATATTAATCAAAAAATTTTTTTTAATTTTGGAAGACAAATTTGCGAGATAACCTAACTTAAAAAAAAAAACAGTAATTTTTAAAAAATCCTACTAAGCTTATATATAAGAATTGAAAAACGATTCTTATCTCAAATCAAACCTAAAAGATTCTATTTTATCTTAAAATAGTCAAATTTATTACAACTTTTACTAAAAAAATTTAAAAAATTTCTAAAGTTATCAATAATTTTCCACCCAACCTAACTTTTAAAATTTACCACAATTTAGCCACTTTATTTATAAGAACTAAAAACCGATTTTTACATCAAATGAAACTTAAAACATTTTGTTTTGAAATAAAATAAGCAAATTTGTTCGAATTTTTATCTAAAAAATTAAAAAAAAATTTAAAGTCAATAATGATTTTTAACAGATTTATAAAAATTAAGTCAATTTTAAAAAATCGCGTCGATTTTATTTATAAAAACTACGTTATGGTTTTTATATAAAACAAATTTAAATTTTAACTTAAATAGGAATGTTTTTAATTAAATGAATAATTATTACGTTATTAAGCGACTATTACATTAATAAATTAAATTTATTTTATATACAATATCTTTTCAATACATTAATACGAACCGATAATTTAATGTTAATTTCTTCATTAATTCGAATATAAATTTTAATACATTAACAAAAATAAAACCTCATTTATAAAATTAAATTGGAACAATTTCAAAATAATAAATAGAATATCTGCCAAATTCATTTATAATACATCATATTAAAATTTATTAATAATTTCTCTACTAAACAAACCGTTTGTTGATTTGTTGAAATTTATTAATGGAAGGAAACATACATAATAGAGAAATCACTCGCGGGGGAAATTTTACTCGCTCGGCAGGTAAATAAACGGTTTGTACTTGACCGAAAGATGCATGTGAGCAATTTGTTTGCCACGTACTTAAGGTGTATGTAAAACATGAGTGAAACTGCGAAACTCGGGTGAATTATTGCGAACGTTCCGTGCGCGTCGCTGAGTAATAAACGTTAGTCGCTGCCCGCGTGTGAGGACTCTTGCCGAAACTTTAATGCGGTGCCAAACGCAAATGTAATTCTCCGGAAAAAACGAAACCGTCCCGGCCAAACGAAAATTATGAATTATCATTTATAATTAAAAATAACCGAGCGTTCGAGCCACTTTGAGTTCGTTGGATATTGCCAACGGTCGTAATTGGACAAATTGTTGTGAGACGGGAATGTCCGGACAATGTAACACAATTTAAACGGTTTTTATTTTTGGTTTCTTGGAAAAATTTGATGATTAATTCGAATAGAACTGAATTTTTTATTTTAATCGAACGAATGGTTTGAAATTTGTTCTGGGGGTTATGTAATCTTATGAAAAAATTTTTAATATTTAGAATTTATAATTGTTAAGAATCTTATTTTTATGGGAATTTTATATTTTATATATTTATAAATTAAATTAGAGAAGATTATGAAATTTTTGTTAGTACAAGGTGGGGCAAAAGTTTTGTCGTAATGTGGATTGGTTGACATTAGAAATGGAAAAGTAAATTTTCAGGAAAAGGTTTTTAAAGGTGTAGCAGTTAACTATCTTGTTTTGACATTAATAATTATTTTGTTCAAACTATTTTCTCCTGATGATGTTAAAAGGAGAAGGAGTTTGTTGTCCGTTTTACAGCTTTTTTAAAAATTTTGTTGAATGAGAAAATTATTGAAAAATTTTTTTTAACGATATTCAAGTTTATATTTAAATTATTGTCATTAAACTTTATTAACATAGTTTTTCTTTAAGACCCGTTACTACTCTAATGCTATCCAAAAGATAGACTATCTATGAGATATAATTTAACTGATAGATAGGAGTGTGGCAGGTACTACCATTTCCATTATCTAATAATAAGACTATAATGGCGTTTTCATTTAGCTGAACTATACTTCATTTAATAACTAGGAGGAGTGATTTGAATTTTGCGCGCTAAAATAGTGAACTATTATTGGTCGCTCCGCAGTCAAGTTTACAAAGACGAAAAATTTGGTTTTTGACGTTTATTGTTTTTGACGTTTGAAGTTAGGTGCTTTACCTAATTTGTAAACTTGTTTCTCGCTTTTTCGTTGTGCTCAAATGGTTGCGATCAAAAAATATTAAGTTCGAAGAAGGTACGGTACGATGTCATCTGTTGGATATAATACGTCAACACAAGAAACGTCTTTTAGATAAATTTTGAACAATGTACCTATAGATAAACGGCCATAGAGATATTTGGTATGTTCTAGAATACTACGCTCAAACACTTGGCGTTTTGTTGGTTGCATAAATGTGACTGGTTTTAAGTTTAGAATTCAAATTTGCCGCTAAAAATGTTTAGTGTATGTTTTAGTTACTTTTTCCTATGTAAATGGGGTTTTGAGATTCACTCCTCCTAGTTATTAAATGAAGTATAGTGCGCACCAAAATTTGACGTTGGGTGCATATGTCACACTGGCTTAATAAAAAAGGGCAAATTTAACAGAACGCGATGAAATTAAACATAATCATAACTGCCAATCTGATCATAACATCACTTATAAGTGTATTCATGGTTTGAGATTGTTTAAAATGTTTTTAATAAATTGTAATAGAACACAAAACACTAATACGGTGCAACCAATAGAACAGGGTGTTGTGAACTGGTGCGCCCTGGTTTTAAATGAAAACGCCAAAATATAAAAATGTAATTTAGGGACAATTTTAGGAACTTGTTGTCAAATGGTTTGCAAATTCTAAACGGTCAGAAGATCTAATAATTAGATATTTTCAATGTATCTTGTCAAAACCACGTCAAAAACTCAATGCACGGGTCAAAATTTGTCTCTAAAGGTGCGTCCAGACTTGCGACAAAACCGCATGGCGTGACAGGGTCGCAAACATCGTTGCATGTATTCTGGACGGTACCCTGTACCGACATCGAGTTACATCGTTGAGTTCGCTGCGTGTCATCAGCCCATTCCATGTCTTGTCGGGTTTTCTGCGCCACATCAAAGAGATGATACGTAGTTTGGTTTGACAAGTCTGGACGGAATCGCGTATCATTGTTAGTTCTTGAAGGTTACATATTGCGAGTTTAGTTTAGTTGTTAAAAGTATGGAGTGGACACAAGAGCGAACGTTTACCTTTATTCAATTGTATAGAGAAGAAGAAATACTGTGGGATGCAAAAAATAAAAATTATTATAACAAAATTTTTAAAAAAATGATGCATGGGGGAACATTGCGGACGCAATGGGAATATCAGCCGATGAATGCAGGAAAAAAATGATAAATTTGTTATCCTCTCTGAGAAGGTGTTCAAAATCGGTTGATGACATCCCTCTGAAATTTTTATAAAAACTACTAACTTGTTGAAATTTTAAATCTTTTAGTAAGTTATTTCTAGAGATGGGACCGAAGCCGAATAATTATTCGGTATTCGGCTTCATTTGCAATATTCGGTTTTCGGCCGAATATTGAATTTATTTACCGAATATTCGGTTGTCTATGTGACTGTTGTAAGTTTTAATAAATTCGAAGAATATATTGAATGAGCATAAAAATGATAACTGTAAACTCACTGAAAACTATTTGATAGGGCTGATAAGTACACTTTTGCCAGTTTACTCATTTTTGGATATTTCAAGCTATGTTGTTTCCACTAAACAAATGGAACTTGCTCTCACATTAGTAATTCCTCAGACAAGTACCCATCCAGTTTAATTGTTACTCTATTTCTAGGACTGCAGTCATTAACAGCCTCACTAGATGTGGCTATGGCTTTATAGCAGTCCCAAAACGAAAAATGACTTCGATTCAAATTTTTACCTGTTGCAGAGCACAGTTGCTGAATATTTGTGTTTATATTCATCTTATCATTTCTCTTCCAAGTCTTTTCCAAGTGCTTCCAAAAAATAGTACGCCTTATAACGGATATGTTTTCACATGAGAAAAAGTTTAAGCGATATCGGGGATTCAAGAACGTTGCCATAAAATAATTTTTCCCCTCTCTATTTCTTTGAATCTTATTTTCACGCCATTCAACACAGACCGAATATTCGGTTCATATTTGGCCGAATGTTCGGTATTCGGTTATTCGGTTGAATTACTATTCGTCACATCACTAGTTATTTCTGCTCTTCTCAAGTCGTTGCTTATACAGGATTTCTCACGCAACTGGTTCGTTAGAACTTTATTGGGTTGCACTGTTAGTACATTTTTGAGGTTTTGCCAGTAGGGGTTGTTTATCCTGATCTTTCGATCTAAAATATTTTCATGATGGCTGCCACTTCCGGCTAACCACAAGTGGGATACAACTTCGTTATTTTAAATGGAATGGTATAGTTTTTATTACGTACAAGACGATCAATAACAATATACGCAGCTGCTGCAATATCCATGATGACAGTTTATGCACTCATATTAACTAACAAGGAGACCACAAGATGTTGTATTCACCGATTTTGATGAAAGTAGTATCAATCGATAGGTATTGGTACACAATACAAATTTGTAAAATATTAGGACGGAATGTTCAGGGATTCGCGAGTAAATTGCAATTTTAGCTCGTGATTTAACCGTTTGCGTACCACGAGCCACTTTCGCGCTCTCCAGATTTTGTGTCGAAAAAAGCCAGGGCATTTTGTCGAAACAGACAACTGACGGCCGACTAACGCGTTATGAAAGGAGCGCGATCGCGCTCCTTGGCGTTTTTCGATTGTGTTTTTTCAAAACCGTCTGGTACGCAAACGGTTAAGGCCACACCACTTTATGTCATCAGTTAGCCACTCCCTCTACGACCGCCTCTGGGTCTTTTTTTAATTAAATTAAATGAAAAATCAAAGTAAAAACGAAAAAGTGTGTTGAATTATTTGTTTTCAAAACATATAACAATAAAATATTAGAAGAAATAAAGTGAGATATTAAAAATTTTTATTATATTAAAAATAAAAAGCAGTTACGTCATGAGGTTCAGACCATTTTGTTCCGAAAGTGGAAGCCGGTTTGTGATGAGTCACCAAGAGGAGGGGTCGGGAAGAGTACAACCATTGACATATAAGCGGTGTGGCCTTGAATCGCGAGCTAAAATTGTAATTTACTCGCGAATCCCTGAACATTGCGTCCTAATATTTTACAAATTTGTATTGTGTACCAATACCTATTGATTGATACTACTTTCATCAAAATCAGTGAATACAACATCTTGTGGTCTCCTTGTAAGTGGAACGCATTGAAGTTCGTGATGTTGATACGCCATGATGTCAAATTTGCAACGCCGTCATGCCAAGGGGTTTTGTCACAAGTCTGGACCCACCTTAAGATAGCGTTAACTACAACATAAATGCAGTGGTAGGAACCAATTTTTATTATATCTATAGGATAAAGTTATGCACGACTTTAACTATGACAGGTAGTAATGGACCTAAGTTGGTTACACTTTGAACTGAAATACAAAGCCTTCGGCAAACGTCGAAAATTTGAAATTAACGCTATTTTTGCTTATGAACTTAACTTTAAACTCTGAAACGCTAACCTCAAGAAATTTGTCATATTTCAAGTTGCCAGCCGATAAAATTTTCGATAACACTCTTATAGAGATTTTTTTATTGAACATACGATATTATTCAAATTTTACATAAACCTAAATGAACACATTGGTTTGAACATTTCAAATCACTGGAACGCTAACCTTGAAAAATTTAATTGTCATGTTTGAAGTTGCCAACCTATAAAATTTTCCATAACACTCCCACAGAGATTTTTTCTATTGACCATACGATATACAGTGAAATTCCCCTTCGCGGACACCCCTCTTGAACGGACACCCCCTTGGACGGATAGTTTCTCATGGAACCGTCCGACTCTCATATAATTACTTCGCATTTCTCCCGTTGGTGTCCGCACAAGGGAGATTTTACTGTAATTCAAATTTTAAATAAATATAAACGAACACATTTAAAATAAAATTGAAAATAAAATTACAAATTGAATATTTCCTGTTCTGTAGTTGAAACCATCGAAATATTTGAACTATTTTTTATATAAAATGTATATTCAGACGTAATATATCCAGAGACCTCGATACATTACTAGAGAAACTATTAATACATTCAAAATTTCAATATTTATAAGAGTATGTCCCCAATTCCATACGAATTAAAAACTAAAAATTGAAATAACTCCTAAACTATTCATATTTCTAATAAGTATGTTTGATTTAATCAATTATTCATTAGTGATTATGTGATTTAATTATTTTAATATTCCTGTTTACGGATTACTATCCGTACCAAATGTTAAGTCGGTCAAGATTAGGGTGCTCACACTGCGAAAGTTTTCATCGAAAAAAATCGGGGGGAAAATCGTCATGATGGGCGATTATTTCTGAGTAAAGGTGCTTTGTCAAAAGAATCGGTTTTTAACTTGTCCGCGGAGAACGCAAACTTTGGGATTTTTTTCTCAGAAACCATTGAAGAATAAAAGTTGAGACTTTTTGTCGGATGTAACCTCATCTGTTTACTACAACGTGGTATTTTTTCTTATTTCAAAAATTTCGTCTATTTTCGTTTAAAAATTCAGTCGCATCTTAACACCTTGTTGACCGGTGACGAGATAACTCGTCATTTCATATCTAAACGTTGCTGACCGGTGACGAGTTAACTCTTCGTCATAGCACTTGTTATGTCAAATTGCGGTGACATGAGATAGTTTCTATGTAAAATTCCCGGTCAACAAAGTGTTAATGGGGTTGGCACCAGGTGGTTATTGGGAAAGCTTACTATCTCAATTCCTAGGAATATATTAATTTTTCGTTTGTTGAATAATAATAATAAATTATTTTGTGTTTTTGGACACTTTTATTAAACAAAAAATTGGGAAAAATATCCCAAAGTTTGCGTTCTTTGCGGATCGATCAAAAACCCGATCGTTTTTTCATTTAACTCGTGATATTCCCTAAACTGTGTGACCTACAATATTGAATTTTGACTATGCTACAGAGAAATGATCGCCGATCATGATAATCTTTACCCCGATTTTCTTCGACGAAAACTTTCGATATAAAATTCGGCTAATTGTACGAGCACCCCAAACAGGGTCGACTTTGACTATTGGCACAGATAGTCAATTCTGTATAATAATTGAAGTCATATTTTAATTAGGAAAAGCAAAGATTTAGCAATTAGGAAAAGCAAGAATAGAGGAAAGAAACTTGTTAAGTTGTTATTCGGTAAAAACACTGTGCTTAAATTTTTTTTAATAAAATTGGTTTACTTTGTATTGATTTGAATAGTGTTCACTTAAATTGGTAAAAATGTTTTGTATTAAAAGGTGTTCTGATTACTAGAAATTATTTTAAACTTATGAATATTCAGTTTTAAATCCTAAAAATATTGTTTGTGAGACTACAGCTAAAAAAATCCTCCTTCTTTTACCCTTTACACACTCCTTCCTTCCTCCTTCCTCCTCTTTGAAAGAAGTGTGAAATTTCCTACGACGACGACCGTATCATGTGCAGTAGACAGAGCGCACAACGAAATGGGCAACCGGCACAAACGAAACGCAGTTTAACGTTATTCGTGCTCTGTTGCTGCTATAGTGTAGACGTTCGTTAGCACACGCTCGTTTGTTAAACAAAAATTTCCTTTCATCGTCGTCCCCAGTTGAATTCTTTATAAAAGAAACAAGTTTTTTGTGACCGTTAGTTTTTGTTTTATGTGTTTTTAGACTTTAGTGTTTTTTTTTATAAACTTTGGTGCTTTATAATATTTCATTTTGAAACTAAAAACCATGTAAGTACATTATCAACGTCTCAATTTTAATCTTATCTTGTAAATTGATTTTGTAAACAATCTCCTAACAATTTTAAGTGCAAATTTCGTAACTTGTGTTTTCAACGTCTTCCTAATGGTCGTGTCTCGTGCCAATGTCCTCGAATGCAAGAGTAATCGTGTGGGCACTGCATCCCAATAGACTAACTAACCAGATCTGCAGGTTTGCGCCAACCACTCTTTTCCTCTTGCATACCTCTTCTACCTTGGGCTACTGTTGTGGCTCGTGCGTTTAAACCGAGGTCACATTATTACCGACCAACCAATACTGTTCTACATAATTGCATCAGTCGATTCTCGTCGTTCAATCGGAATACTAATATTACCGAAATGAGCAGGAGCAAATTAACGTGTTTAATTTAACAACATGGCTGCTGATGTAACCGAACTCGATAGGTTTGACACGGGAATCAAATCAGAAATCAGGTTTGATTACCAAGCCACATTCGGTATTTATAACGCTTTTTATCGTTTTTAATATTTGAGTTACGAAAATAAATAAAATGATTACGATAGAGAGTTCACAGAAATGGAATTTCCTGTACGTACATACAAGTGAAATGCAATAAAATTATTCCGACAAGAAAATATCTGGTTATTAAATACGAAAAAAAGGGGTTTGATAAAAAATTTCATTTTTAATAAGCGTAGGTAGAAATATAATACTGTTGTGAACGTAAAAGTCTGGTTAAAAATCAACGTACCTATAAAACAGGCTTTAGAATTTTCTATCCTCATGTTAGAAATACTTGTTAATATTTTACATGTCAATCAACTTAAATGACAATAAAAGGATTTTTAATGTTAGTTATTTTGAGAAATAAAATATGAATTACAAATTTTTTAATATTGTGAACCTGTTTGCAAAATTTGTTTTCACATTCCCAGTTGTATTTATGATAATGAGACGAAATTAAAAAGAAGTATTTAAGAAGAAAAATAATTTATCGACGACACAACTTTGCGACAAAGTTTCCATTAAAAAAAGTGACCTTTCGTCTGAATAATTTTAAATAAACTTCAAACGGACAAAGTTTAAAATTAAAACAAAGTTGAAAAAGTGACAGGAGAAAAACTTTTAATCAATAACTTGCTCAGGTTTCATTAATCTTTAATTCTTACTGTTATCTTTAATGATGCTTATTAAAACTCAATTGTGTAATCAATTAAGATAATTTTTCATTGTGTATCAAGAAAATGTAAGTTCAAGAAAACATTATTATTTGTAATTTAATTTTATTTATTTATTTAAGAAAACCAGGAAAGTTGACAATTTTGTAATTTAAATTTAATCAGTAAATTTATTATATATACAGTTATATTTAAATCAGCACATTTACCGTTTTTATGTGTATATTTAAAGCCATATAAAATGAGCAATAAACTTTTATTACATATGTATGTAAAAGGAAATGCATGTCTGTGTAGATTTTTCTTTATTTCAGTTGCATTCACTTTTGGAACTTTTCCTAAGGCTGGTAATTAGATTATCAAAGGTATTTTTATATAACATTTATTTGATGACGTGTCTTTCACCAAAGTTGGCTGCATTTGGCTACGTTTGATAAAAGATTGAGGGAAATTATAACCAAATCGTGTCAAATAAATTTACGTGGACATTAGCTGCTATCAGGATTATTTTATTTGAGTACAAAACTCGTCAGTTCTGTATAATGTGCAATACAAAAATAAAACTTGATATAATCAACTGAAAGGTAAGGATAATAGACTAACAGGATTGCTGAATCAGCGATAATCATCCATCACCTTTGACGTCACTGCCAGACATAGCGTCTGTCTTATACTCGGTTGTCCCACTTTAAACGTGAATTTTATTTTTGAAGTGATTGCCGAATAGTTTATGAAATGGTTACAATGTATTTTTAATTAACTTTAAAACTATTTAGGATATTAATGTAAATCGTAAACAAATCAGCACACAAAAAAATTACAATAAAAGTCAGCTGTGACGTCAAACGAACGGCTGCGCACTAAAAATTTCGCGTATACACATCTTATGGGATTGAGCAATCCTGTTAGTCCAGTATCCTTGAGTGAAATTTAGCATTTTCGCCCTATTTTTATCCATTCTTAAATAATTTTTATAACACGACGTATATTTTCAACTTTTTCTTTTAAGAGTCGTTCCCTTTTCTTTAACTTGCATCTTGATCTTTGTAGTGCAATTTATCTTTTCTCCGATAGTACACTCCACGTTTCGAAAACTTTGGTTTAATCTACACTGACATCCTCTGGTTTTCTTTTCTCCCAGGTTTTTGTATTCTTTTAATATTACTCAAATTGTAATAATTAAAATTAATTGTAGCTACGCAAGTGTAGTATCTATAAAATGTTATTTTGACCAAGGACATCGTTTTTTAAAATTTTGATATGGAAGTTGATTTCTATAAAAACATCATTGATAAAAGCATAATAAATTATTTTTTGGACATTTGATAAAAACCTCATATCAAACGTTCCCATTTTTTATTTTTTTAACAAAATTTTATTTCGAAGAAATTTTCATAGCTTCAACAAGGATAAAGTTGTGCATCCATTTCTAGTCAAAATGTGACAACTGATGTAAAATGTTTTGTGTGGTATAATATACCAGTTTTCAAATCTTTAATCAAATAATAATTTTTATATTTTGCTTGAAATGGAAAAAACTAAACTTACGAAATTATTAAATAATCGTCTATCAACCAGAATTTTCTAATTTTAATTGCATCCTTTTGATTTAATTTAAATGCTGGTTTTAATTAAATTAAGTAAGGCATCAAGAGACTTGAAACTACTAAAAGTTGTTACTAAATACTGTTTATAATAAAAATGGAACAAATACAGTGAAATCTCCTTTGGGCGGACGCCAACGGTACCCACCAAAGTGTCCGTTCAAGAAAGGTGTCCGCTTAAGAGAAATGCGATGTACAGTGAAATTCTCCTTCGCGGACACCCCTCTTGAACGGACACCCTCCTTGGACGGACAGTTTTCGTGGAACCGGTCGACTCTCATACAATTACTTTGCATTTCTCTTAAGCGAACACCCCTCTTGAACGGACACTTTGGTAGGTCCCGTTGGTGTCCGCCCAAGGGAGATTTCACTGTAATTTTATGAGAGTCGGACGGTTCTACGAAAACTGTCCGTCCAAGGGAGGTGTCCGCGAAGGGGAATTTCACTGTACTAAGATTGGTAAATATTAATTTATCAATAAAAAATAAAATAATAAAATTTCTCTCGTATCCATGATTGAAAATCGTAAATTTAAATTTCGTTTTTCATTAATCTCCCTTAAAAACCGGTTAAACCCGTATTAATTAATTAACATTCCTCTATCTCAGTTCCCAGCTAACGGATTTATCGCAAAACCTGCCAACCGGTGACAAATACCTCGAAGTTGGTCGAAGATAGAAAAAGATGCATCGCTTGCATTAAGTAGTTTAAATATTTGGAAACGATCCAGCGTTTTGATTTGTGTTCTACCGCGAGTTCCTGTTTACTCGAGCGAGAAAAATCGTGCGTCGTCGGCGATTTTAAAACTTCTGAACCAGTCTAATTTTAGATTAATTTATGAAAGAAGAAAATTAGTCCAGTTTTAACTTCATATTTTATCTAGTTTTTAAATTAGCACACAATCGATTTTCCCAATACATTTTTTTCAACTATTATAGTCAAAACCTACGCAAATTCATTAACATGATAACACAATATTGGTATAAGTTACGACATGCTTTTGGTATTTCACTGCAACCGTATGCTAATCTTGTACGATTACGAGTATGGTCTGTTTATTTCTCTTTAAACAGCTGCACCGTAGTTCTAACAGAATTAACATGTTCATCATTAGATTTCGCAACTGAAGCAAGGTTAACAAGCGTTTTTGAAACGCATATATGTGCTTATTTATTATTCCAGCATTCCCCGCATCTTGAATTAATTAATAAATCCAGCTGCTGTTACATCGCTCATTTGCGACATACGGGGCGGGTTTATGACTTTGGAAACAGATCGCGTTACGCAACAAATCGCATAATATCTAGTTTACAAGGACAAGGACGACGGTGTTGTGTTTGAACTGTATGCGATTGTATAGATGTAGAAACTTCCTACGCGGTTTACCAATGAGATTCCAATGCATTCTTCAAGGCCGTTCACTCATACCTCTTCCTTTTACAATTAGAAATTGAATAGTTAATTATATTTGTCTAACGCGACGATTACATCCTTGAATGGTTCTTAAGATATGTTAGTTCTAAGAATAACAAGCTCTGTAATTCGTTTCTTGAGAGTTTTTATTGTGCAAAAGAGAATATATTACAGTTGTAATATCAGTAGATAAGTAGATTTGTGAAGTGTTATTTTAAATACTCGAAATTGAAATGGTAAATTTGAAATGTACTTCCTTATCTTTTACAGTAAAAAAATAAATGGATACGTAAATAGAAATGACAAATTTATGCTTACTCATTGTTTGTATTTTAAATACTGATTATAGAATGTTGTGGTTTAAGTCTCGAAACTCACTTTATCACTTGATTAAATTTTTCTTGTGTTTTAAATAGGGTAAACTCACCAAATTTCGGCCATGCGCCTAAAGTCGGCCTTCCAATTTTTCTATATGGATTTTTATAGAAAGGCCGACTTTAGGAAGCATTTTTAAGGGGGCCGACATTTGGGCAGTTTACTCTATATTTTAATTCTATAAGTTGAAGTTTTGTAATTTGAATTTCTTGACAACTGGAAGTATTTTTTTATGCAATTTCATAAGTAAAATTTTTGTTATTCAAAAGTGTTTCTATAACTCAAATTTTTAGTTCAAATTTTTCGTTTCTAAAAAACTCAGCCTATTGAAGATTTAAGTTAAAAGCTTAACTTCATGTCAATGTTTTTTTTTTTTTTTTTCATTGGGCGTTATTTATTTTTATTCAATAACGCACATATTCAACATTTGACATATAACAAAGGTAACTGATGAAATTATTCTTCATGAATTTGTTGAAATACAAACAAAAAAGTATGATAATGCCTAGAAAATAGAATTAAAAAAATGCGCTTTGGCCTTATTACTAACGTAGCCAGATTATAAGGCCAAACTTAGTACTTGAAAATTTGGTGTATAAAAAAATAAGTAAAATAGCTCTTCTTAAAGAATGTTAAAAAAAGAGATATTCAAAAACATTATATAAACACTCAGATTAAAATAAACTTTTTGGTTTTATTGTAAACCTAGATAGGTTCTAAGGCCAAATGAAAACAAAGAAGATAGGAAAAGTTATTGCTGGCATTGCGGACAAATAAATTCTTTCCTGTCGTTTTCAGTAAGGCCAGCGCATTCCTCATGCGACCATGTTTTACATGATGCACAAGATCGCATATCAGTTACATAATTCTTATCACAAACCGAGCACATCCAAACTTCTTCTGCTGCAGCCTTACTGGTTGTTGGAAATTTAGGCGATTTACTTGTCGAAGTGGTTTTAACTTTTTTAGAACTGTAGTTGTTGAATATATCCCTTTTAACTCCTGTTCAGAAAAAGAATTGTCTTTCCTTTGTGCTTCACTTTGTTTTAGCTGAAGCTAATGGAATTTCATCTTCTGGATCCCAACGGTCTTCCACATTGATGATGTGGTTATAGATAGATTGGGAGTAGTTTAGATTCAGGTGGCGATGTGTAGGAAGACTAGGAAGGAGCAAATGCATGCTTTGGTATCACATTTTTGTTGGAGGGATAGATCGTGATGTGTGCATCGTAGAACTTTCTCATATGACGTTAGGTGATTTGTTTTTGTACGCATTCAATAATAGAACAGACATGGAAGGTTTAAATGGCAAATATTTAAGAGAATGTGGAAAAAGTTTTGGTCTTATTACCAGTCTGGGCTGGTAATAAGGCCTGGGCCTTATTATCTGTTTTGTATATTTATACTTTTTGAGGTTATCTAAATTCACCAAATAAACAAACAGTTCAAATGAACAGTTTGTAAGTGTCCCTTAGATTACATTAAAGATATCTTTCAAAATATAATCACAAATATATTGAATTAATGAAAATATCACTTACTTTCCGTCAGGAAATTTTATATCATGTTGCTGAAAATTTCACCTAACTGCTATACAGCCTGATGTCGTAAAACGGAATGTCAGCTGCGGTTAACCCTCGTATTTTTTGGATTAGTTGAAGTCGTCCTACGTATTGGTGGAGTTGATCGCAAGAAAGATTTATTTTAACCGGCAATATAGCAGTATGGCCTTATAACCTGCATGGCCTTATTACCCGACAGTACCTTATCATAGAGATGGTAACCCTTGCATTAGATGCAATTTTCGACCCTCTTTATAAAATCATCCACAACACGTTTTCATGTAACTTCGTTGACATTCGTGAATGTTTAAATTATGAAGCTTGTGAGCATTTACAAGTCTCATCAAACACCCATACAGAAAAAGAATCACAAATTGGCAGGTCTGAAAACTTTGGGGCCTTTGACCTGTCAATTTGTGATTCTTCTGGAGACTGCAAATCTCCAAAATGTGAAATGAGTTTTTATGAGACTGAAATGATACACTAAGCTCAATGTATGACATAGTTAAAGTTTCATTTAGATATTAACAAAACCTTATCTTTCTAACGTTTTATGTAACACTAACTTTAAAAACGTACAGTTCCTAGTTGTCACCCAGTATAATAGGCTGCGTTTTATAAAAGATGTATTGCATAAACTGTTTTAATCAAAATTCGTTGTATTCGACTACATTTGTTAAAAGATTTATATTTAATAAACAGTTTGCGAACCTTTTATAAAAGATCTTTTACAAAATCTTTGATAATATAACTAGTGACCTTAATTTTGGGAGATTTTTTTCCTTTGTAAATCATCAAATCCACCTGTATCCAATGAAGTTTCTGTTGATTTTCAATTCTGTTTATAAAGTTAAACAAACGTCCCCTTAATTAACAATAATTATTTATTCGAATGCAAATTTACTGTTAATTTATTCATCAACATGTATACACGATTAAATAATCCACCACTTTCCATAAAATTCAAACCATTTTAACTACAGATTTTATCGAGAACCCTTTTAAGGATAAATCGGTATTATGTATTAATTTTACGACTTCTGGTTTATGCATATTTTAAGAACGGTTCTTTTATTGGAGTAAAACATTTTTCCTCTTGAAATTGATCTAATACATAATATTTTTTTTTACTAATTCATCAATGAAAAGAGAAGACTCAATTTACTAGGTTTTGATATACTCATCAAAATCTATTCGTAATTTACATACACTAAGGAAGATAATCTCACTGTTCTCTCTTGAAATTAATCTAATAGTCATAATAACTTCTTTTGCCAATTCACCAATGAAAAGACAAAATTCAATTTACCAGGTTTTGATATACTCATCAAAATTTATTTGTAATTTAGATACACTAGGGAAGATAGTCTCACTGTTGAATCGGAATCTAAACGAATTCATTAATATTAAATCGTACGTAATGACTTTAACGACCACCTATTATAGGTACTATGTACCTCCGGAATTCGTTTGAGGTAAATTAGTGAAACTTACTCGCTTAGGCAATGTGCAACCTAGCAACAAATTACCAAGCCGGTAAAAAATTAATCCTAATGGAAAACCGATAGTAACAGTTACGGGTGCATTTTCCACCCTTTCCCTGCTTGTCCTATTGGCGAGCTTTAATCCGACCAAAGCTACTGAATACTTTATTAATCGGTAATGTCGCTATTGCATGACGGAAATACAACCGAACATCGATAAAGCAATAAATACTAAAAGGTTTCTTTGTGTTAAAACTTGACTTGTTTACTTGGAAAATTTATGGTACGAGTAGAATGATTTTAATCCAAAAATATTTGGTTATATAGACAATGAAATAGAGGAGTTACAAAATGGGACGATATAAAAGCACCTGTAAACGTTCAAGGTTGGCCATTTTGTACGCACGCCATAAAAAGTCACTAACCTTGACTCCCAATAAGCAGGGAATTCCAAAAGCAAAGCGAAAACCGTGCTCGGACGACGTCGCGATTTCGAAACCAGTACACTGCAGCAATTAAACGTGGATGTATTCGGCCTAGAAACCAAAATTGTGTAACGCAAGTTCATACGAAACTTTCTATACTAAATAAAAAATATCTACGTGTTAAAACTCATCAAATTAATTGTTATATAAGAAAAGCTTTTAATTTATGTTAATGGAGAAAACGTCTTGGTATAAGAAATTTTCTAAACTTTCACCAAATTTTTACCTTTTTACTACATAACAATAAGTATTTAATGTCAAGTACATTTCGATTTTTAAAATTGATTTTTATTGGTTTAGAAAGGTGTTAATATATGATGAGTAACAAGATGCACGATTACACACAATCGTTGATTACCTTGAAGACTAAGATAAAAAAAAAATATGTAAAAATCACTTTAACGATAAACTATTATATTTCTTAAGGATTACTCATGGATGCGATTGTGTTACCATGAACTTAATAAGCAAGCAGTTATTATTAAATGGATTCAAGGAAATAAAGCTTGGGTTCTATTTTAAAATTTATCTTGTTAGTTATAAATGTACTTTGAACGTTTTGATAAAGTATGTTTTACATCTTAGAAGCTGATAGGAATTTCCTGACTAACAGCTGGTTACGTCAGACCCATACGAACGTCAATTAAGCCCCAATATTGGGATGGGGGAGGATATTAAAGGCATCCTCGCTCTTCCCATTTACGAAGGCAAATTACACTCCGGTAAAGTTAGTATTTCATCATCTAAATATCGGATTTTAATATAAAAGTTATTTCAATTTTGTTGAATTTTAGTTGTGAATGGTTATACTGTATTAGTCAATTTTTAAAAATTCATATCTAAGAAACTAACTGTTTTTGAGACTTGAAACTTTATGAGGATTTAGATTAAAGTTTAATCTTTATTTTTATCAAAAATGAATTTTCTACCACTTTTAGTTTTTTCTAGAGGGAAGAAATTCTAACCTAAGTTAAATTACATATTCGTTAAAATTTGTCAATTTTAAAAAATTCATATCAGAGAAACTAATTGTTGTTGAAACTTCAAATTTTATGAACGGTTAGAATAAAGTTTAATCTTTATTTTTATCGAAAATTAATTTTCTACCACTTTTGGTTTTTTCTAGAGGGAAGAAATTCTAACCTAATTTAATTAACATGTTTATTAAAATTCGTCAATTTTTAAAAATTCATATCTCACAAACTAATTGCTGTAGAGACTTGAAATTTTATGTGGATTTAGATTAAAGTTTAATCTTTATTTTTATCGAAATCGAATTTTCTACCGCTTTTAGTTTTTTCTAGAGGGAAGAAATTCTAACCTAACTTAATTAAAATGTTTATTAAAACTTGCCAATTTTAAAAAATTCATATCTCAGAAACTAATTGCTGTAGATACTTGAAATTTGATGTGGATTTAGATTAAAGTTTAATCTTTATTTTTATCGAAATCGAATTTTCTACCACTTTTAGTTTTTTCTAGAGGGAAGAAATTCTAACCTAACTTATTTAAAATGTTTATTAAAACTTGCCAATTTAAAAAAAATCATATCCCAGAAACTAATTGTTGTAGAGACTTGAAATTTTATGAGGATTTAGAATAAAGTTTAAACTTTATTTTTATCGAAAATGAATTTTGTACCACTTTTAGTTTTTTCTAGAGGGAAGAAATTCTAACCTATTTTAATTAACATGTTTATTAAAATTCGTCAATTTTAAAAAATTCATATCTCAGAAACTAAGTGTTGTTGAGACTTCAAATTTTATGAGGATTTAGAATAAAGTTTAAACTTTATTTTTATCGAAAATTAATTTTCTACCACTTTTAGTTTTTTCTAGAGGGAAGAAATTCTAACCTAACTTAATTAACATGTTTATTAAAATTTGCCAATTTTAAAAAATTCATATCTCAGAAACTAAGTGTTGTTGAGACTTCAAATTTTATGAGGATTTAGAATAAAGTTTAAACTTTATTTTTATCGAAAATTAATTTTCTACCACTTTTAATTTTTTCTAGAGGGAAGAAATTCTAACCTAACTTAATTAAAATGTTTATTAAAACTTGCCAATTTTAAAAAATTCATATCTCAGAAACTAATTGCTGTAGAGACTTGAAATTTTATGTGGATTTAGATTAAAGTTTAATCTTTATTTTTATCGAAATCGAATTTTCTACCACTTTTAGTTTTTTCTAGAGGGAAGAAATTCTAACCTAACTTAATTAAAAAGTTTATTAAAACTTGCCAATTTTAAAAAATTCATATCCCAGAAACTAATTGTTGTAGAGACTTGAAATTTTATGTGGATTTAGATTAAAGTTCTAATCTTTATTTTTACTGAAAATGAACTTTCTACGACTTTTAGTTTTTCCCTCAGAAGCGAAAATATAACTTAATGTCCTTAACTGAAACTTTAAAAAAATTCTAAAAATTAGGTTACTTTCTAAAAGCGAATTTTTTTTTGATTGCATTAAAATTTGACGTTTAAAAGGTCTTCATTACATATAATTTGAAAAATTTCTAACAGCTGGGCAGTTGAGTGGATTGAATTAATCTTGGGTAGTTAACTTGAGATATGTCTTTGATTTCATAGTAAACGTCACATTTTATCAATTTTAGAAAATCCTTGAGATAAAATTTAAAAAAAAATACAATAAGACAGAATTTTCATATCTAGTTTTAAACATTCTAGTTAGAAAAAATACATACAAAAAATTCCTCCTATATTATTGAAGAAAAAATCTAAAATTTTATAGCACATTGTTATCGTTAAAAACCTTCAAAAAAAATTTTTTTTTTATTTTAATGATATTTAAATCTATATAAATCTAAAACGGTTTATTCCAACATGAAAATCTTTTATAACTCTCCTTTATATATTCTAACTTAAATCCCCAAGTTATTACAGTTTCTATTTATAATATAAAAACCCTCCACGAGTAACAATAAATTTAAACGGGTTTACATTATATTCTACAAATCCAACAGTTGTAATTCTGTCAAAAAGCTATGTCGCGGTAAGATTAGGTTTAATTCCGAAGAAACAAGTTCCAGCTTGTGTAATGTGAATATAAATTTCGCGACTGTCCGGACGAAAATATACTGCGTCATAGATAGGCGGAAATAAGCGCGAATTTTGGCCGAGAAACCGACTAATTAAAGACAAATAGCTCTCCTCGGTCGTTCAAGAATTTGAATACATATTTAATTTATCACTTGAGGTTTTCGAAAGTCGACACCTGGACAAATAAGATTTTTGAACCGTTAAGGTAACATTTTTACGACGAGTAACAAAGTTTTATTTGAGGTATAAAAGGATTTTTTTTTATTGAAAAGTTTTACAAGTTGTATACGAAAAAAAAGTATTTGAAAATAAGTATCTCGAACCCTAATTTTATTTTAATGTTTGCCAACAAACGTCATAAATACTTGAATACAACTCGCGACAATTAACTTTAAAGACAGTTTATTTTCGTCGCCTATTTAACATTCTATTTTAGATTTAACTTTCATAACAGGTTTTAAATTTCAATAAAATTGTGATCATATTTAAATTTGGCATCTTTGATAAATTTTATTAGAAATTATTTTATTAGATGTTAGAATATAAACTTTAAACAAGATTAAATTCTCCCAAAATATTTTTTATGTTCTTCAAGCTTTTAAATCTTAAGGAAAAAATGTATTTAATTGACAAGAAACAAAGCTTGACGCGAAACAAATTACCCCATTAAAAATAAAATGCCTAAATAATTACAAACACTTAAAATAATTTTCTGTGGTGTTTCACAAATTATATTGGCGTAGGAACTGAGATTATTTAATTTTTATTTTGCTGAGATATATTTAAAATGTACATTTTAAGATATGATTTATACGACTCGCACGATTACAAAATAAATGTGTAAAACTTTAGCGGTAAATTTATTAAAGCCGTAACTCTTTTGACTTATTTTAAAGTTTTCAAATCTAGTTTTATTTTTCCTTCAATCATCCAAAGAAATTAAAAAGGAAAATACAAGGTATTTATTTTTCTTTTTCGATTGCTAACGCGAAGTGTAAATGAGCTCCCAAGTATGTATAGAAATTTCCGTACCAATTTACAATAAACTGTGAATTAAAAAAACACGTTTTCTTGCTTGATAAAAATCACATTAAACTGATGTTTTCGTATTAAAAAAGAACTTTAAAATATTTATCTGTCTAGACTGTAGGCGATTTCAATTGAAATCGTTTATATGTGATAAACGCTTTTAAAACATTTAGAAGCAGATCTAAAGATTGTTGAATGAAATGTGAGGTTTTCTCGTGATTATTTTAAAAATACTTTCAATTTACGTCGAAGTTAAAAATTACATGTTAACCAAAATCTTGAACGGTTGAGATTTAATGAATGTAAATTCAAACTATGATTTTTTACAAACTCCGAAATAGAAAAGATTTTGTTGGTGGAATCTTAGAAAAGAGAAGATTACAATTTATTAAGACTTTTTATCTCATTTTATATAGGACACGTCCTTAAAATGCTTAAACGTTATTTTCTGACACTTTTTATTACAATGAAAAAGTCTAGAATCAAAAATTGTTGTAATATTTCTATTCTTATATCTAATTTTTTTTACAATTATTTATTGAAGTTGATTTTTTACATTTTTGTAAAGCTTTATTTTTCCTTTTAATTTCAACTGCTACTTTTTTCTACTTAAACTCAAAAATATAATGATGTTCCGTTTTGATTGTCCGATATTTTACTGGTATATTCTCTGATTGAGTACAAGCAAAAAAGTCCTAATGAACATAGGTACGAAAGTCGTTCGTTTTCCAGATATTCAAGGTTTTAATTACACAAGTTGTCCTATTACACAGGCCGACAAAATTTTATGAAAGGTGAGACCCATACTGCCCTGTTAATCCAAATGGGCGTATCTGCACAAAATAGAATTTTGAGCAAAATGAACTTTTGTATTTTGTTTTATGCCATGATGAAGTTTGTAAAAAATAAACTTCTTTCTTTAGAAAGTGTTAAAATGTAACTTCTATTTTCCATTACAAACTTTAAAAACAGAAGTTTTATATTATAAATTTGACTTTTGATAGATACGCCTTTTTCTTCTAACACAAGCTATCCTCATAATTTGGAACAAAAAAAATCGTTTTCTTTTATTAACTGTTTTCTCTTACAAAAATAATTGATATGTCGAAATTTCTTAACAGTCAGATGTATTAGGTGCAGGTGAACCCAGAAACGTGTTTAACGCAAAACCATCAAAAATTTGTAGATACGCCTTTTTGAATTAACAGGGCAGCATAGATCAAATAGTACTTTCCTACAAGGTTTTAACGCACTGAATTCAAATATGAGCTCAGAATTGCTCCATCACCTCAGGTTTTCAAGATATTCTAATCTGTAGATGCAAAAAACACGAATTTTCAACATATTTGGAATTAAAGAACGTATCGAATAGATTTTTATCCACAAAACTCCATGTAGGATCTGAATGTACCACTTTTTCCATTCAAAATGCATTTTGAATTTTTTCTATATCCATTTCTTCATGAAAGAATCTTTTTTATGATACCTCAATGGTAGTTGTCTGTATAGAAGACTAGTAGGTAATGGTTTGGTCGTAATCTCAATAAGATGTAACGTTTTCAAGTTCTTTTTTCCAGCTAGATCATAGGTTTTTAGATTGATTGGCTTTGCAGTCTGTATTAATCAATCGAAATAAATTTGCAAAGTGGAAATTTCAAAATAGTTGTTTATAGGTTTGTTCGTGCATACGATTTCCAACAGTTTCTGATTTTTTCAACCAGTCAAATTGTTCAATTTTGATCACTTCAAAAAATCCTAAATCTTGATTGGTTGAAAAAATCAGAAACTGTTGGAAATCGTTCGCACGAACAAAGCTTATATTACCACCTTTACCAAATCCAAAGCAACTAAACTTAAACTTTTTGTTTTTCCCCCTTTTAGAAGAATAAAATTACAAAGCCTTATAAAATCGTCTTCTCTTAAATTCAAATGAATGTTGCAGCGACTTGCACTTATAGCTTATGGACTTATCTTCCCTTTTCAAAGCCATCCATAGTCAGCCATCATTCTTTCATCCCATCTACTTTGATAATGTCGTCCTTTTTCTGTAAAATTTTGATGAAAACGTTCGCCCATCTCTTCGCTATATGCTTGAGCATTTTCCGGGAAATAGTGCAAATTAGCGAAACTGCATAGATTATGCACGGTAGAATGACATTACAGGGGTACTCTATCGACAACTATTGTTGCTTAGCCTCCATAACATCCTATAGGTTGATGATAGCGCAAAAAGTGATGTTATAGAAATTATATTTCTGTAAGAAGAAATAAAGCTATTAGAAAAATTTAAAATACATTTTCAACCGGAACAGTGCTACTTTCAGGTGCCGCATAGAACTTTGTGAACAAAAATTTACTCGTTGTATTATTTCATCCCGAACATGTTTAAAAACCGAGCTTTTAGCATCTTTAGATTGGAATATTTCAAAAACCTGACGTGATGGAGCAAATCTGAGGCTAAATTTGAGTTCAGCGTATCCGAAACCATTTTCTGATTTATGAGTCTGAAAAAATGTTGGCCAGTGTAATTTAACTTAAATAAATCTCATCGATTATACCAATAATAGGGAACTAAACTTCCAATATTTCGAAAATGAATCACTTTTGAGACCATATTCGTTAGGACTTTTCTGCTTATTTTTAGCCAAGAAATACGTTAGTAACAGATATGACAATCAAAACGGGACACCCTGTATTTATTGTCTTTATCTTTATTTACCATGTAAAATTGTTTAAGAACCTGGAAAACTAATTATAAGATACACATGCGGTAGACTTAATAGATTACTTATCCTTGAAAATATTTATTAAACATCGATTATGTCCGTGTTACTCCATCATCACGTACATTTTTTATCTTGCGAAATGTATGTCACGGTTACAAATGATTTAAGTTTGTTTGTAATAATCATTAAAATAATTTTCTGATTTTTTATTTCAGATAAAACATGAAACGGGAGGCTGATCTTGATATGGGGGCTCCACAAAAGAGGACAAGGCGTGGAGATGAGGAATTACGTTTATTAATTCCTAGTAAAGTAAGTTTACACTACAATTCACACATTTAAAAAATAACTTTTAGTGAATAAGAAGTCTGTGTATGAAATAAAACGTAGTAACATAGGAATGATAACAACCAAAGCATTGTTCATAGTGACAAAGGAGATTTTTCCTCGTATTTTCTTTTAAAATGGAAAGAAAAGTGAAACCCACTTTTCGCAATACACACATACAAACAAAACAAACCGAGTTTTCTCTTTGTACACCACAAGGATTTTCGCTTAACAATACATGATTCACCTGGCGTTTATTAGTGTAGACTATTAATCATTCGTACGAGCTTTATGAACTCCAATTATATTTAGAATTTATAGGCGTGGCCGTGAACGTTGCTTTATATAAACCCCTCTATGATGAATGAGTTTCTAGTTTCTACTTGTAGAACCAACATTGAAAACCAAAACTAATTGCTATTTTCGAATGGAACGCTGAGACTCTCGTTACTTTGAACGTTTTTACTTTTTTCTCATTTTTTGATTTTCCGCTTTTGGCCGCTTCGCGTGACTTAATACTGCAAAACGAACGACTCCGTTCGTCACTCACCGGAGCCACAAAAATATCTTTGCTAATGCAACCCTGAGTTTATGTTATGACACTGTGACATGCTACAGTTGGAACGAACGTAAAGATTAATTAATTTTTTTTCCATTTTGAATTTTTGTAGATGCGTGTTTGATTAAAAAATATATAATTATTATTCCAATGAAGGTTGCAAATTTAATATGCACACGAGCAAGTCACAATGTCTTTGCTAATATTTATGCAATCGTCATAACGTTGCTAATGAATATGTAACGTCTACGCTTTGATGACTATTACTCAGAAACTTGTATTCAATTAAAAAATGGAATTATTTAAGCGAAAGAATTATAAAACTAGGCACGTGTGTAATATGTAAATTACTTTTAAGTTAATTAATTTTAAGTGGATGTGAAAGTATTATACAATATGAAAGTATTAACAATTAGTTTTATGAAAATATGAAAATTGTATATTCATATTTGTTTTTTTTTTAGGTTGCAGGTTCAATAATTGGAAAAGGTGGTCAAAACATCACAAAATTAAGAAGCCAGGTCAGTATTAAATAAAAAGTGAATTCGGTTTAGGGATTCCAAACAAGTCTCTATTTCCCGAACTAATCTAGTTCTAGAACGAGACACACACACTCGTTATATAATTATAAAATGAGAAGTGCGCGTTAAAACGTTTTTTGCTATGACACATCAGGTCCTTGTAACACAGTAACAAAGTAATAACAGTCTGCTTTTCTCATACAGTGTATACATATACAGTTAGGACGTTTGTTCAAGTCGTCAACGAAAAGTTCTTTATGGTTTCTTTAGTTTATGACTTATATGGAAAAGTGCCAAAATAATTTGCCCTAAAAAAGATATTTCGAAATCTAAAATAAAAAAAAAAAAAATAGATGTAATGTAATGTAAATTAAAAGAAGATTGATCGAAAAATTGAAGAGGAAAGTTCTAACTCAAGCTGAGTTTTTGTTTTTCTTTTTGTTTTGATTCGGTATGTCAACCCCTTGGCCCGGCCCACCCACAACAACTACCAACTGCCAACCAACCAATCGGCGAATTGCCCGGAATGCCCAACAGTACAAAGCCTCGATTACTGTCCCTGATTGCCCTGGCCCTGAACGGTAAAAACACACAAATCTATATAATACGTTTAATTATTAATTATAAAAATACTTTTTTCCAAAAATCACTCCCAACGATAAAAAAAACAAAAAATAATTACTTTTTTTTTGTTTTTACTACTTTGTTGCCTGTATCTTCTACCCACGCTACTTGTAAGCCCGGCCCTGGTTGCACTGCCGAAAACACTTTCTAATCTTAACAGCATTCACCCATTCATCCCTTAACTCCCACTATTTTTCTCTTAATGTTTTAATGTGAAACCACAAAATCACACAGCGCAAGCTATCGATTAATTTTAACTACGGTAACGCTGAAAACGCCTAACTAAAACCTTAAAAAAGCGGTGCAACCTAAAGCCGACCCTTGAATTAAGCGTACGAACGATTTCGAGCTACGCCTAGCTAGTTTGTTTAGGTTGAGGACTATTACTGACGAGTAACTCGATTTGGCGATGCCACGTCCACAAATCAAACTCCCGCCATTCGGTTTTATTACCGATCGGCAAATCAGGAGACGATTAATTCCAGACCCCGCCCACCCGGCAAATAACAGTAGACTAGGCGAGATGCTCCCGGCCTAACTTTTGGGAACCACTGGAGAACTCTAACCTAATCTTTTTTGGATGATTTTTCAGGATGTTGACGCTCTCTTCCGATTTAGAAACCATTTGTAGCATCGTCCACGATGTTGTACCCAATTTGGAGGAGGTAAGTCAATTTTTAAATGTCAAATCTTTCACATGATATAAAGATATCGTTTATCAAACAAGATCCTTTCCTTCCTTCCATTTTCCTTATTCTCAAGGTTATTGGAGGATAAAGTCCAGATGCCGAAGCTACCAGCACGAACATTCCTCAAATTGTTTGCCAGTTGGCTGCCGCCTTTGTGTTATCCCGGGAATATCCCGGTTATTATACGCAGTCATCCCCCTTTAAGACTACCCCGGAGGCCTTGACAAATCCCCATTCGCATCTAAGATGGAATTGAATAGCTACCGAGAGCGCACGTCACTCATTCGATGTAGGGTAATGGATTTTCAGGAAGGAATTGAAAATTCTACGATGAGGGCTTATTTCCACGGCGACGACACGTTTAATAACGTTCGTTCATACTTTAAATCACCTCAAATTTATATTCATGGATGCTACATTAACTACAAGCTATAAAATAGATTAAACGCGGATAGTTAGATCTGATGTTCATTTCCTTGTATTTTACTCTCATTTTCTAGTCAATTTCTCTCATCTTCCGGTCAATTACCCCCCACTTCTCGGACAAATTCGTCTTATTTGATAAAATTTAAATCTGGAAAAGTTTTAAATATATTCTAGACTCTTTATATTTTCTATTTTTTAAAGTATGAATCGTCGTATTCAAATCAACAGTAATAACAACGCATGATAAGTTCTCCCGTCTTCTTCCCTTGGGACCACCAAGAAGATATAACTTCAAGGAATTAAAGTCGGGAACCATCATGTCCTTCCTTGCTTTACCCGTCATGTCTAGGGCATCACAGGTGCGGAAGGAGGGGGGTGTCTTAATACTTCAAGAGGTACCTCCCTCTAGTGTTCCATGGTTTCAGCTTATCCCTCATGGTTCCCTCAGCCATGCTGAGGGAATCGGTTCGTTATTGTCGTCAGGTCATCGTCAGTAATGTAGTGAAAACTGTTGAAGGGGGGGCTCTTGAGCCTGTATGGGTTTCTCTTCTCTATGTGTTTTCTTAGATTTATGGAGGTTTTTGGCAACAGTGCATCCATAGCCCGTTTCTTCGCCTTAAGTATTTTAGTGACAAAGTCAACTATCGCGTCCTATGTTTCTTGGTAATCCAGCATCTTGACCACGACATTGTCCGGAGTCAAAGCCCCCACCTTGGTAGTTAATTGCGCTCTTTCCAGTGTCCAGTGATTGCAATGGAAAAATATATGTTCGGCGTCGTCGATTTCTGACTCCTTATATACGCAGATTATCAACCCTAATAATACTCATTTCACTTAGAGCTTCCTTCCAATTTCCTCGTAATTTTTTTTGCATTTTACCAAAATGACTCATTTTTATTTCATTCTTTTTCTATCTATTTAAAAAAAATTAAAAGTTATAATTTATCTTCAAAAATATCTCATTTAAATTTTATATCTTTATTGTAAACAAGGAACGTCCTGTACGTGCAATTCCTTCCGATATATTCGAAAGATTAAAGATGTGTAGGGTCTAATTGAATATTTTCCTAATGTACAGAAAAATTTTCCTTGTCGGTTTACATTTGGTCCTTCGATTCGTAAACCCACCAAAAATTTCAAAGACCAGGAAAATCCTGTGCTTTCAATTCCTTAAATTTTAAAGGAATATTTTAAAAGCATAATTGCAAAATTTCAAGGAAAAGGGAAAATCCCATACTTTGAAAGTCGTCCAATATTCTTGAAAAATCAAAGCAGAGATCTAATTGGACGTTTTTCTGATGGACAGAAAATTTTTCTCGCTTGTTTATATCCAATTCTTCAATTTGTAAATCAATTCGTAAACCAGTCAAAAATTTCAAAGACCAGAAAAGTCCTGAGCTTCCATTTGCTTCAATTTTTAAAAGATTAAAACTATGTGGAATCTAATTGAACCTTTTCCAACATATAGAAAAAGACAAAGAACTTTCCATTCTTTGAATTCAATTTAATATTTTCGAAAAATTAAAACCATGGTGAATCTAACTGAAATTTTTTCCTAATATACAAAAAATATTCTCGTCTATTTACATCTTGTTTTTCGATAAGTAAACCTCACAATCATAAATTTTTAAATTTCAATGATTAGAAAAGCTATGGGTCTTCAATT
This sequence comes from Digitonthophagus gazella, assembly GCA_036711955.1. NCBI lineage: Eukaryota > Metazoa > Arthropoda > Insecta > Coleoptera > Scarabaeidae > Digitonthophagus > Digitonthophagus gazella. Next base: position 29,183,212 of record JASCIT010000005.1, read on the forward strand.
TCTTACATAAAAAATTTTCTTGCTCTTTTAGATTTTATTCGTTGATCCCGATCGTAATTTAAAAACTATCTTAACTGACCATAACATCCAAAAACGTAAATTTAATCCACATTACTACATTAAATTTGTCTGTTTGTAGTTGAGTTTATTGCTTCTTTACGAATTCCATTACTGGTAGCCGTTTTCCCCGGGATTTTATTTTCAATTTTCCGATAGAGATGTCCTGGAAAACCGGAAAGTTTACCTACTACCTTCGTGGGCCAATTCTCTTGGTTTGCTGGTTCACATACACATCGAAAGTCGGACAGCGCAATTTCCGCCGAAAGGCTCCCGACCGGATGTCGGACGACCGGTTTCCTGTTCCTTTGTCAGCAAAGGGGGCACCACTTTGCATTCTTCGGGATATCGCTTAGTTTTCACCGTCGACGTTGTTCTCCCGAGGACTTCCCGCGAGAGAACGACATCCACTAGATGGATTGATGCGAGATTTACATTCAGCTTGGCACTTGCTTGCTTAAAATTGCAGCCCGAGGAAACCGCTCTCGGATAAAACAAACGCGGAAAATCTTCTAAAATGTGATAGACGTGAACTCGGGAAATGTACGTTGGTACTTCTTTTAAAACAGAAGCTTCAACTTTCCTTTTTTTAAAGCAGTTGTTCTTTTGCGGAAACAAGTTATTTTGTAATGTATGTCTACTACTAAAGTTGATTACATGAATGTTTTCTATTTTTTTAATTACATAATGTGGATTTCACGAAAAAATGTGTTAAATAAATTTGGTTAATTTTAACGTGGAAAGTACGAAAATACTTGTAAATTTATTTAATTTATAGTAAAATTAGCAGTCTGATCATAATACTTTATTAAATAAACATTTACAAAATACATATTTAAATCAACAAAATATAAAATAATCTGACATATTTTGTTTATTAACATTGGAATTAAAACATCAAAATCGGCTTTACGAGGCAATTTAAAAATATTAAAAGGTATAAAGCATGAAAACGGAAAGCAATTTTACTATAAAATAAATATTATTTGTTCGTTTGCGAGGAAATATGATTAATAAAATGTATTTATGAAATTGTTTTAAAGATTATTTTGAATTTTTGTAATTGCATACAGAACAATGCCAAAGAAATTTAATCACAATATAATTTAATAATAAATCAAGGATCAAATAAAACGTTATTGGGACGTAAAAGTCTACAAGTCTCTTAATGTCACATAAAAAGAAAATAAAGGAATTTTTATGGTTATTTTCTAGCTATTAGTTTAATGAATTCGGATTAAAAATTAAATTTTTCAAATTGTAAATGTACTATTTTAATGATTTTCCGTTTTATTTATTAATAGGAATGACTGGTAGGGATATAAAGTTATGATTTATAGTGCACTTTATCGAATACGCTGCTTATTGGCCTTATTACTCTTATTACACAAATTGCAGTAATTTTCTTAGCAGTGGCAGTAATTTGCATGTGTAATTGAGATTGCGGATTTTCTCCTTTACATGATTTTTGGCAAGGATTGAAATTCGAAATATAAACTCTTTGATGATACACTGCAATAATTCTTTAACCTGTCCGGATTGATTATTTTAGTTTTAATCAGGTTTTCTTTCATCACTTTAGCAATATAAACTCAATGAAGTTTATTTTAACTGTGGGGTCTCTTTACTGAGGAAATTTTTTGTACTTAATTGGTTTTTTATAAAAAGATTTTCCTTTTACTTATTTTCCCTTACAACCTCTTTCATTTTTTTAATTCATCTGATTTAATGAATTTTTATTTAGGTTTAAATTGTGTAGTTTACAAATTCTGTAAGTTATTTTTTTTTTCAACTTATTTCATTTTCTCACATTTTTTTTCCTAATTTATTAGTAATCGTAAAACTCATTCTTCTCAATTTTATCAATTTTAATAATTGTTTAATGTTTTCTATTTGTAAGTAGGTTAAAATATTTCATAAATCTACAAATTTTATATCATAAGATAAAATAAAAAAAATCATAATTTAGAAATATATTCCATTTCGTTCTCATTTTATGGGTCAATTCACAACGTTGGGTGGTCCCGTTCCAAAATTACACCCTAATTCGATATCTCGTCCCAAAACGGGCGGTAAGGGATACGCCTCGTTACTAAGGGGGCTGTCCCCCATCTTTATCGGGGGGAAAACGGGGGGTGGTTGCCCCCCGTCCTAGAATTCAGGTTACACAAATAGCGAATTCTTGATCGATCGTGCATTTTGCTCCTAGAGTAGAAAACTCGCGGCTGACGGGAATTCAGAGAACTGGGGGCAGAAAAACAGTTTATAAATGGACTGTGACGTAAGCATGTCAAATCCTTTTCCACCCTTAAAACCATCCACCCTTTAGTCATATCTTACGTTAAATCTTGAAGCACTTTTTTGTATGTTATCTTTGAGATATTTTTTTTTCTGTAATTGTATTTGATATCTTTGTTAACTCGTTTATCTTGTATTTTCAGAATGGTAGTAAGATGTCCGGTGGAGAACTGGACTTGAGGATGATGATCCATCAAAGTCAAGCTGGTTGCGTTATTGGAAAAGGGGGAAATAAGATCAAGGAAATTAGAGATGTGAGTTTGAAAGTTTTTGGGTTTGTTTTCAAGTTAACTTAACGAACAACAGAAAATTCTTTTTACGGTATTTTTATTTTTCATCCATTTAATTTCATCAAAGTCTTATACCTTCCTTTGAGAAAAATTAATAATGCAGGTGTACGAAGAAATAAAAACGAGACTTTGTCGCGCAAAGTAAAGTTAATTAAAAAGTATAACTCTCATTTAAGAAACAGCTTATTCTTTTATAGAACCGTTTTGTTTGTTACCTGAATGAGGTAAGCTTTTTAATTAATATTTAATCTAACCTTGAACCTTTAACATTATTTATTCATTCATACTTTCGGTCCAACGAAATGAAATTTTGTTCGTATTTTATACTTTTCCAAGAACGTGTCGTTGACGAAGCCAAAGGGATGAACAGTTCAAATTTCGTATCCCCCACGTCCCCAGCTCGAGCTGGCAAACAAACCGAGAACCGAATTATTTGTCCCGGGATAGACCGCAAATCCTAACTTAAACCGCCCGCGAATTAATTAAAACTTGTAGGCGCCGCGACGTCGTCGACGCCCTACGTGTTCGTGGTACATATACAATGACGTCACGACCACGAGGTTTTTTTGCCAATTTCTCGTTCCATTGTGATCGGGTTCGCGGATAAGCGAGAGACCTCCTCGTCGTTGTCGTCGAAAATTTTTGCTTCGGCGTATAAAAACGACGACCCCGGCCGGATTATGGTATGGAAACAATGAAGGAGTGAGACGACGACGCCAGGGGGGAACAATGAAAAACCGACGGGGAGTAAAACGAAAATAAAACGCCGGTTTGTCACGCTAGTTTAAATTGAAGTCGAGCTAAAACGGACAAAAAGGGTGACGCATGCTGGTTTGGGTCTAGAAAGTGGAAATTTTCAATAGTCAGTTTTCCATTAATATAAAAAGTCAAGTGAAATGGAATATTATGGATTTTTTATATTTAAGGCGATTAAAATTTAAATCCGCTTATATGTGTATTAATAAAAAGGAGTATACCGATTGAAATTTAATATACCTTTTGTAATGATAAATTTATCGTGTCATGGTCCACATTTACAAAGATTTATTAAAAGAATATATTTTTATTAAATTTCACAAAGACTTTTATGCAATTTGTTCAACGGAAAAATCTCATTGTCCATTCACGAAGTCTAGAACTGGATAAATTAACTTTTCCAATTACGTTGCAAAAAAAGTATTCCTGAAAAATCATCTTTAATTTAATGGAAACCAAAGTAAACAATTTACAACTTTCTGAAACTACATACATATATTATTTTGTTTACTATTCCAGCTACGTAGTCGAATTATGAACTCTTAGAGGTAAATTTATCAATTTTTTAAATTGTACATTTTCGGATAAAGGAGATTGAGTACATTTTTCTATTATTAATGACTAAAAGACAAAATGTACATTCACAATATTAGTCTGAACAAAATACAAATATACAGAATAGTCTTCATAATAATAAAGTTCTTTCCAATTAAACCAAAAGTTGATATTCTCTTGATGTTAAGATGATTTTAAAAAAGATTGAGGATGAAATTAGAATTGAAAAGATTAGGATAATATGATAAATAAATAATCTCAAGATTAGGTTTTTGATTGGATTGACATTTTTATTTCTTCGTCAGAAATATCCATAAATTAATTTAATATCTATAAACACAAGTTGTTAGATAATGTTTTAATGAGGTGATTTTTTTCTACAATTTTACGCTAATATCACTGGCCAACATTTTTCAGGCCCATAGATAGATCAGACAATAGTTTCCTAATAGTTTCGGGCGCGCTGAACTCAAATTTGGTCTCAAGATAACTCCAGCACGTCAGTTTTTTTTTTAAATATTTAACCTAAAGATGCAAAAAGCTTGATTTTTAAACATCTTCGGGATGAAATAACACAGCGAATAAATTTTTGTTCACAAGATTTTATGCGGCACCTGAAAGTACCACTGTTCCCATTGAAAATGTATTTTGAATTTTTCGAATAGCTTTATGTCTTCTCGAAGAATGATAATTTCTATAACATCACTTTTTGCGCGATCATCAACCAAATTACAAGGAGCATGAATGGCTTATTTGTGGTGATTTTAAAATGACAAATATTCTTCTTGGCTTAAAATTGAGAAATACCAAAAATCCTTGTTTTGTTTGCCTGTGGGACAGTCGTGCAAGAGATCAGCATTGAATAAACGATAAATGGCCAGAAAGATTAGAATGGAACGTTCGCTATCATAACGTCGTACAAGAAAAACTTGTTGATGTAAAGCGCATCTTATTATAGGAGGTCATATTTGAATTCAGTGTGTCAAAACCTTGTGGGAAAGTGCTATTTGGATAGCGCTTATCTAAAAGGTACCAACCGCCAAATCACGTTTTTTCATATAAATGCACTATACGCCTTTTATAACAAAGACTTAGTTACTCTAAAAAGATCAAAACACTAAACTGCTCGTAGGGACCTCTGTTAAGGCTGATCCGTTTCATCCACAAACTTATTTCTCAGCATTATAAAACTTTAATCACCATTTGCTCAAAACTATAATTTGGCGCTTGGTACCTTTTAGATAAGCGCTATCCATTTGATCTATGGGTCTCGCCTTTCATAAAATTTTGTCAGCCTGTGTAATCAAAGCTAATTTCCTCGTAAAAAATGTACTGAAGATAAGATTTTCCATTTTATTTAAATTTTATTGTTATTAAATTTGTCCAAACATACCAAGAAAAGCATTTCAGAACTGTTTTTTACAATACGCCAGGTATATGGTGATGTAACTTTCATGTGTTAACGGGTTATATGTTAAAATGAACGATTCTATAGAACGTCTTTTTTGTTATGAAGACAAAATTTCCAGCTATTTGATCTATGGGTCTCACCTTTCATAAAATTTTGTCGGCCTGTGTAATCAAAGCTAATTTACTCGTAAAAAATGTACTGAGGATAAAATTTTCCATTTTATTTAAATTTTATTGTTATTAGATTTGTCCAAACATACCAAGAAAACCATTTCAGAACTGTTTTTTTACAACACGCCAGGTATATCGTGATGTAACATACATGTGTTAACGGGTTATCTGTGAAAATGAACGATTCTATTGAGCGTCTTTTTTGTTACGAAGACAAAATTTCCATCTACAATATTAATCTGAAGAAAATATAAATAATTTATATATTCTTCTATTCTCTGAACATATAAATAATTCACGTATAAAGTGATTCCGTAATAATCAAAATAAAAGCATTTCCAATTAAATCAAAAATTGCACTATCTTCTTAGATACGCGTAACATTTTATCTACATTTTCTTTTTGAATAAAAAATAGTACATTAATAACTCTCTTAGAAATTTATTAAGCACACTTTTTTATATCCTAATAGTTCCCCAAAGTAGTATTTCATACGTTTGAAAACTCAACTATAAATTATAACGTTACATTTTCAACAGGTGTTTCTAAATTTTGTTTCTAGGTCATTTATAATTTTGCCAATAAAACCTTTCCGCCGCCAGTGTTATTCCAATTAATGACGATATAACGTAAACATTTACCATCAACATTCCTTCGCGCACAACCCGAAATTGTACTCTATTGGAATTTTTTTATCGAACCCAGTACATTAATCAATTGTAAAACAACACTTCATTTATATGCGTCAATTTATCTTTCTAAAATGAAATCCTAGTCTAACAAAACACGACCATATGTCATTGGGAAAGTTCGTTACTCCGACTTTATCGCGACGATTACAAATTTAACTTTTAAAAATAAAACGTTAAAATGGATTAAAAAAATAAAACACGGTTACGAATTAAAAGGGTTGTAACGAACGATTCGCTCCAACGACGACCACAGAACAAAAAATACATATATGGGGAACTAACGAATGGCATTACGCAAGAGGAAGCCCTTTCTTACGCACGCAGAGGGCTTATGGACAACATGTGACCACGCACGTCCAGAACCAGCTTTGTATGTTCTTCGGGCAACGACCACGCAGGTGACGGGGCCCGGTTCACAATGGGACAGGTGTTTGACGCAAGCGCCCCCTATATCGCGTGCTCAAACAGCGCCCCAATCGATATGTAGCTTTTCCACGAACAGCCACCGTAGTAGTTACCCCCGAACCATCGACGCGTTACGAACAGCACGAAATACCGAATTTAGTACGTTACGATTCGTTACGTGACACTATGTTCTGTGCATTAAATTTTGATTTATTTTCTAAATTTTTATTTAAACAAAATATTTTTAAAAAGTTTTAAGTAAATTAAAAATAACAAAATTAAATTAAATCTAGTTTAATCTAATTTCAAAGATTAGAATTTTATTTAATTAAGATAATACTCTTAATTAATTAATGTAATTTTATTTATCACGTTGATTAATTAATAAATCATTCGGGTTTATCTTCCGATTTATAACTTGACCTATTTTTCATTTTTTTTTTTTTTTTTTTTTTATTATCACCTCCAACCGTTAAGAATCAAAGTGTTACATTGTTACATATTTTCCTTCTAGAAAACCGGCGCTAGGATCAAGATATTTTCGAATTGGGCGCCTCAAAGTACCGATAGGATCATTCAGATCATCGGGGAACCATCAAAATGCGTGGAAACCATTCGCGAAATCATCACGTTAATTAAAACCGTAAGTACTGAAAACACATTAAAGTTAAATATTTCGTTTTTATCGACTACCGTTACTTAAATAAAACATGAGACTTCGCCCACATACGTTTAGAAGTCTCCTCTAATGGGACACCGGCGGATGCCTATTATCATACATTAACACTTAAACGGTCCGCATTGCATTCGTCCGATTGTTATTCGCCCGGTAAAATACTCTCCGGTAGTGTGTTAATGTGGTCTAGGTAATGTTACACAGACGGTTACCGTTTGAATCAATTGTTTGAACGGTTCGTTACAAAGTTGCCGCTTTGTGGTTGAATACCTGTTATTGGCATTTCAGTTTGTCAAGATATCATCACGTTCTGTTCATTAAAGTTTGCGATATTTTCTATAAAAAAAATAGTGATTGATATGGATGAAGGATTCTGTATGTTTGTTAAATTAGAAATGTTATTTTAATTATGTATGCTAAAATTAAAATCATTTAGGTTGAATTGAGTTGACCAAAAAAAAAAAAAAACATTGAAAGCTTTTGAATGATTGTAGGTGATTTTATATCATTGTCTTCAAACGGTTCAAAGACTTTAAAATAATCTTTAATTTTTAGCTAAAATGTTAAGACTTGTCGATTTTTATGTTAATAAATAAAAAAAATGGAATTTTATTAGATACGAAAAACTAAAGGAAAGCAAATTCAATGTCATACAAAATCATTTTTTCCAAAACTATTTAAATTCAGAGTTTATAAGAGTTTTTCTTCTTAACGCGATTTGATTAAAAATTGATAGATTATTTCTCTTCATTCGATATCTACGTCACTCAAGTTTGGATGAGACAGGAGTCAATTTGTTAAAATACTATGATATCGTTTGATCTTAGAACTATCAAACGATATCTATCACGAAGATCATCAAAAGACACTTAACAAATACTTTCAAAGGATCAAAAAACACTTTTAACTAAACTATGATCCGATAAATATGTATTAAATCATCTAATATCTTCTAAAATGTATACAAATAGATCATCTAGAAATCTTAAAAGCGACTAAAATCTCTTAACCCTTTCGCGACGGGTGTCGTATATACACGGCAGCTACTTAGTGTATCACACTAGCTGACGCCGTATACCGTGTGAACACCGATGAGTTGCGGATACGTTTAACGTAAGTGGAAAAAGTCCGACTATAAGGCGTCCATTAGTTAACACAGGACAGATATACTACGTTTACTTTTCTGGCCGATTGGAGTTGATATGTGCCTCTTTATCTAACTCATTAAAGTCGTATGCAATTTGAGCCTTGTCTAACACATCGTAGTTACCCTATCCGCAACTCGAATGTGTTCAGTCTGTATACTGTGTGCACACCGATGAGTTGCGGATAGGGCTTTTCAATGTGTTAGACAAGGCATCGAATTGCATACGATTTTAATGAGTTAGATAAAGAGGCACATATCAACTCCAATCGGCCAGATAAGTAAACGTAGTATATCTGTCCTGTGTTAACTAATAGAAGCCTTATTGTCGTTCTTTTTCCACTTACGTTAAACGCATCCGCAGCTCATCGGTGTTCAGATGGTATACGGCAGTGAGTTGAGCCTTCGCATAAACTGACAAAGTATAATTTAGATCAGTATTTCCCAACCTTTTTTGTGCCATGCCCCATGTTAGCTTTTGTAAGATTGTTATGTCCCAAAGAAAAAATTTGTTGATTTGCGTATTTAGATATGAAAACAATATAAAGTTGAAACACAAAATGTATCTGAAAACATGTCAAGGGACACAATCCATGCGCCCAAAAAAAGAAAGGTCATACGGTTTAAAAGTAATTATTTTTTATAGAATTGTTCACGTAACAACCTTTTTTGGTACCATTTAGGAACAAATCAATAGAAATTTTTTACGAAACGCAGTAACCAAATTTTCCAAACATATCTTCAAAAACCGAAATTGCCCCCCTGTGGGGCCTACGCCCCACGTTGGGAAACACTGATTTAGATAGACTATCACAAAAAGCAAAATTTTTTTTTGTAATTTTATAAAAAAATGGCAATGTATGGCACAGGTGCGCCATCGCGAAAGGGTTAAAAATGAAAAATTTAACAAATCTCGACTATAAAATGAATTAACTTTCCAAAGGATTAAAAATCACCTTTAAATAACCTATGATCCGGCAAATCCGTAAAAAATCTTTTAATATATTCTAAAATGAACACAAACAGCTCGTTTATAAATCTTTAAATTAATTAATGTTTCAATCCTTTTTAGATTCATTTTTCCATTTTGTGTAGTCCGAATATATTCTATGATTTTAAGCAGTTTAATTTAATTAAGTAATTTTAATATCCTGCTTATCAAATTTTAAAAGATAAACGAGTTAATAAGTTGAACAAAAAATATCTTTTTTTTATCAATCACCAGCTTTTTTTTATTGTGTTTTAGAATCCCATAAAAGGTCCAGTATCCCCATACGATCCTCATCATTACGATGATTTCTACGCGGATGAATACGGAGGGTACGGTGGAGGTTCAAACCAAGATCGAAGGGGCCCTGGAGGTAATAGAGGCCCCAGAAACGATAGAGAGGGAGGTCGTTTCAATAATGGTCGTTCGGGACCGCCAAGTCAACGTGGTGGACCTATGGGAGGTGGAGGAGGAGGAGGTGGAGGAAGGTAATTTTTTATTCATTATTATTTTTTATTTTCAACCCTTAATTTGTCCAGACGTTCCGGACATTATATTGGTTTTTGCCAAGTCCTATGTCCAGATGTTGTAGACATAACACCTATGCAAAACAAATGAAGGGTGGAGTGCAAGAAGTACCTAAGTAGCATTTTTATAAAATCTGCCTAGGTTTAAAATTTAGGTTTATTATGTTGATAAAGCCTAGATATCGCAATTAGGCAGATTTTATAAAAATGCTACTTAGGTACTTCTTGCACTCCACCCTTCAAATGTAATGTTTAAAGTACTGAGACTCAGCTAATGTCATGTGTCAAAATAAAAAGACTTAAGGGTTAATAACTAACATTTATCTAGAAGAAAACTTCATTCAATGAATTATATTTTTAATTTTGTAGTTATCATGATCGATCTATGGGAGGTGGACCACCACCCCCAAGAAGTGGTAACTTCAACGGTCCTCCCCGAATGAATGGTTCCGGATATGAAAGTGGAAGTCAGAGGAATAACGGTTGGGGAAGTCCCATGAACGGTGGTCAAGGAAATGGGATGATGAGCAACGCTCCGCCGAATATAATGACCGGGAATATGAGTCATCCGGTAAGTTCTTCTGGGAATGGAATGTCACCAGGTGGAAGATCATCTACGCAAGTTACGATACCCAAAGATGTAAGTATATAAAATTTTTATATGATTAATAAAGGTAGGTATTGATTACAAAAACCACCAGAGTCGTTATTTTTACAGCAGTTAAAAAATTTTAGTTTAAAGTTGCACAATCAGTGCATTGCCCACATTACTCCCTTGGAGAAACTCCCAAGTCTGTTAATGTTGAAATTTTAATATGCACAAATAGATTAAATGAATAGGGTGTATTTCATATTAAAAAAGTTTCATAATATTATCTTGTAATGTCAAAAATATATGCTGATGAAAATAAGCGAATACATATCAGAATTCTAAGAATTAATTCCTACTCTTGAACTTGTAACGGTAAATTCTAGGAAAAATCCATTTAAGTTACATTCTCAAGAGGGAATTAAATTTCTTTTAGATTAACTTATTCTCAGAATCTTGCAAATTCCGTACGTACAAAAATATATTCGTAAACACAGAATCAAAAACTCTCCAAGCTTTAAATTCTCTTTTATGTGATAAAATACTAAAATAAGTTTTTCAGGTTTATTTTATAATTGCCGTTACTTAACGACATCGTTCAGCTAACGACTCCAATATCAAACGACTTTATGTAAAAACCGTCTTTTGTAAAGCAGTCATTAGGAATTTTAGTTGTGGCGACAAAAATTAATGTTTTCATATAGGATAGTAACATAAAATGTCATTTTTAACACGTTGAGTGCCACGCGGTTTTATAACGACTTCCACGTCAGGCTACTGTCAGTCACTGTCGGCCTGAACGGAAAGTTGTGTCAGTCATCGATGACTGACATGGCACTCAACGTGTTAATTGAATGTTAGATCTTTTGAGCTAACAACATAACAGCAAATGAAGAACTTACATTTGCATTTTGACAAGCTTTGACAATTAATAACGGAGTTGAATGAAGGAGATATGTTTGGAAGAATCCGTTGTTTGACATTATTTTTTGAAAATGCTGTAATACATTACTGATATTTTTCATGAATTTGCTTTAGAAATGGTTTTGATAGCTTCTTCAAGCGTACAAGTATAGTATCACAAGAAATTAAAGGTAGTAATATTTTTGTACTGTCTTGAGGAAAATGGCTTAACTTGACCACTTGCGGTGACTAGACGTACACTGTACTATAACCCGAAATGGAGCTGCACCATGAAGAGAAAGATGAAAGAGCACTCAGCAATGCTACGGAGAGCAGGCTCACTTTTTCATCTTTCTCTTCATGGTGCAGCTCCATTTCGGGTTATAGTAGGTCGAGATACTTTTGTTACCGGAACGTCAGCGGGACGGTGTTACGCACGCCGTCAGACCATTGTTGCAGGTAGAAAAATGACTCACCTGGCACGCTCAGCCTTAATTTCTTGCCACCGCAAGTGGTTAAAAGAAAAGATCATTTCTGAAAAATTTATTAGACATCTGTATAGTTTTCAAAAAATGTTATCCGGCGTTTCAAATGGGTTCAGTGGGTTTCTGGCATTTTTCAATGTTAGCATATCAAGGGCTAAACTTGTGAAAATGGAATTTTACAAGAGATAATGTCAAACGATGATCTTCCACGTTTTGAACTTGCAATTAAATATATATAAAAAGTAATTTGTTCAATGCACTCGGTATGCAACTTATTTTAAAAACGATCAAACGACCAAATCTAATATGAACGTCGCACATAGGGGTATATAACTGATCTATAAGGTAACTGGCCATAAATCAAATTACAAAATAATGAAATCTAAACGAAAAAATAATCGTATTATTTTCTTTAATTGGTATATTAAACAAAAGAAGCGGATGTATAACTAAGAACCAGTAACTAATCTCGTACCAAAGGGTTGACTTACGATCACTCGCTTATGTAAATCCTTGCGTTTCACATAAACGTTTTTTCTACTTATTTTTAAAGAAGCGTTTTGAAATTTGGCGCTATTTTTAAAGATTTTTCGTAATTAAAATCGATGAAGCCCGTATGTAGGAATTCATGTGCAATGTTTTTGAAAGTTTATCATGTTTGTGATGTGTTAATGTTTCAATTTACCCTACAAGAGTTACTTATTAAATATTCTCAACAATTTATTTAAAAAAATAATAAATTTGTTATATATCAGGATGCGTCCCGGTAAAATTTTTTATATAAATCGATAGCAGCATAATACTATTTTATGAAATAATAATAATCTTTTCCGACTTTATCCGCTTTCTTTAAAAGTTGTAAGTGTAACTAAAAACCTGAATGAGAAAAAATGTGTTATTCGGTTTAAGGGGTTAGACCACTCTAGAATTTTCAAAAAATCGAATTTCTGTTTTTTGCGCTAAAAAGTGCCTTATGGTCTTAAAAATAAGATGCAATGCCAGTTATAAGTGGGAACAGTTTTTAAATGCCTGTATTTTGATTCTGAATGTTGTCCGATAACGTGTGCTCAGTACAGGTTAAACAAACTTTAAATGCGTTTTTCTCTAAATCACTTTTCTTGAAACGACCGGAAACATAACTCATACAATTGTTTACCGATTTACTTGAAATTTTAACTGCACCTTCCAAGTAGCATTATCTAGAGAAAGACGTAGGATTTTTTTGATATCAAATGTAGTTCTTTAACTATAAACAATTTAGTAGATATTTCTTTAGGCTAAAACGCAAAGTTTTTGTAATATGCCCACCATTTCTGCAAAAAAATAATTAAAGAGAAATCCCTACGTCTTTCTCTAGCTTTTGAGTTGTAAAAACTAAATACCTTTTCGTTTTTGCTTTAGATTGAAAATTGTAGGTAAAATCGTTCCGGCCGCGGACCTCTTAGCGCTTAACAAGGTTGTCATCAAGCAGTTACATCGCGTTCATTTTTTATATTAATTATTTAGCAAAATATATTTCTTATTCCTAAATGTATGTACAACAAAGATATATAAACAATTTTTCCACAGCTCTTATTGTTTTCTCGGAAAAATATGGGGAAATTACGTTAATTTTCCACGGTCTAAAGTGGTCTAACCCCTTAATCAATTACTATAATTATCTGTATTTTTTATCTTACATCCCTCAAATGTGAGGTTGATAACCAGAAATCATATTTTTAATAAAATGCAAGGATAAGATTTACCTAATTTTAACAAAAGCTGGATTTTACAGAAAACATCTTTGTACATTTTGAAGGCTCTTATGTTAGTTATAAAGTTGATAAATTTCTTTAAAAAAATAAGGACTGGTTGCAAGGTACTTTTGGGTTGCCAACAGTTATGAAGCGATCTGTTTGACCAGTAAAAAGCTTTGATGTCTTCGAGAGACCGATTTGGCAGCTCTCAATCATGTAATCCAAACCAAACTGTACAGCATGGGAAGACTGAATGTCTTTCTAGTAGTGGAAGTGTTTGCTTGACGACTCTATAACAATTCTTGTAAAATCTCTAGCTGTGTAGAGGTTACAGAGAGCGGCGCGTGTTCAGAGTTTCCCTGTATAAGTACAACGTCCATATTAGATGAACATATTTTCTTTAATTAATATATTGTTCTTTACGAGGTACGGCAAAGGATTGAAAAAAATCAATCTGTCAATTAATTATTAAAGTAAATAATTTTGGCCAGCTAAATCGGCTAAATACCCCTATGTGCGTCGTTCACAACAATATCGTTATAGAAGTTACAAAATACGAATTGTCATTCATGAACGACAAACGATTCATAACAACGTCGTTAAGAGTTACAAAATAATCCTGTTTATTATTTCTATTGACCAATACTAACTTCTAAGTATTATAATTGATAGAAGAGAAGGATTCATTAATGTGAATCAAGAAATGTCAACATTAAATCATCCAGATTTCAATTTTAGGAATTAAGGAAAACATTTTTGAGAAATTATAACTTAGAATATGTATTTTGATATAACATGAAAATTGGTAGGTTTAGATCAAAAAAATTTTGAGAATAAAATTATTTCCCAAATATCTACATTTTCACCTAACCTAAAAACCTTAAAATTGAATTTTAGAAAATCATCGAGACTTTAGTTTTAAGAATTAATAAAAGATTTTTTGTAAAATAATAATTTAAAATATCTATTTTAAAATAACATATGACAATTAGGTGAAAAATTTTTATTTTTAGCTTGCAGGTGCTATAATTGGTAAAGGTGGTGGACGAATCAGAAAAATCAGACAAGATTCCGGCGCGGGTATCACAATAGATGAACCACTTCCGGGTTCAAACGATCGTATAATTACGATCACCGGGATGCCCAATCAAATACAAATGGCTCAATATCTCCTACAACAGAGGTAACGTCCGATCAAATTAATTATTTTTGCTTCCGTTTACTTTTTAAGGCTGCTATAACATATTCATCAAATCACTCATTTGCTAAAATATCAACACAATTTAATATCTATTAAGAAAATAAATCTGATTTTCAAATTGAATTAATTTTTTTAAATTAATGTTTTTTTTTAACAAGTGAGTGATATGCTCAAATAAAATGATTTAATGATAAATTTAGCTTTTTTCATATGCTTTTATTTTATTTTTATTTTCTTGTAAAGTCTTTAGCTAACACGTGACAATCACAAAAAGCTGGACAGCTCGGATTGGCTCTACTAACAATCGGCTTAACCATGTGGAAGACTAGTGATTTTGTTGTTCTGTATTTTGGTAACAAAAAATCACTAATCATCCCACGGAACAGTCGGCAATCATCATCTCAGGAGTTTGACTCTTCATACAATTCATTTTTTGTGGGTAACAACTAATTTATTATTTCATTTGTATATTTAAAAAAAAATTCATTGATTTAATTGATGATTCATTTTCTACGATTTCTTTTTCAGTGTTCATAACAACGCAGAACGCAACAGTTATTAAGGACCATTTAACAAGAAAACTACAACAAAATTACAACAAAAAAAAAGGAAAAACCTAACACCAACAAGTATCTTATTATATCACAACTTGTAAAAATATAAAATTAAAAAAAAAAAGTGGATGAAATCGAATTATTTTATAACGTATAGTTTATAGGTGTTTTCAAAAATATTTTATGAATATATACTATATAATAAACGATAAGTATGTGTAATGATACATTCCAGAAAAAAATAAAACCGAGCAAAAAAAAAAAAATAAGGGAAATATCCGAAAACAGAAACGAAATCTTGTTTTTGGACATTAAAATAAAAAATCAAAGTTCATTTTTTTTACATTTACCACATTATTTCTTTTTTAAAATTTAATTTCTTGAATAAATCAAGACAATACATCTTATTTACAATACTTACTACAAAATGGTACTGAATAATTTTAGTTGTGTTTTATTTTTTATTATAATTAGATAGTTTTTAGTTCTTTTTTTTTTGTTATTAAGGGGTTCTTATAGTGACCAAATCGTTTCGTTAGCAATAATAAAGCATTTACTTTTTAAGAATTATAAAAAAAGAAAATTAAAACACTTGTACAGTACTAATCAAAAAGTTTTTCGTCTACACTCTACAAAAAAAAGAAAAGTGTACAATATTTTTTTCGTGTCAAGACACTTCCCCCTGTACATGATATTCTAACGTTTGTATTATAATTGTACACATCGTCAGGGAACAACGCAGTACAAATCTCTCTTTTTATTAAAACGAAAAAGTAAAAACGAACTAAAACACGGAATATTAACGAAAATTTGTCTACTACTTATTATTCATTATCAATTATAATAGTTGTCTCGTTCCATTCATCAAAATTAAAAAAAAACTACTTGTGTTTTTCATCTGTATGTAATGTATCACTATTATTATTATTAATAATAACCCATCTTATTATATTATAGTCTGATTGTAGTAACCACGCAGAAAAACAACCAAATATTTTTCTAGTTTTAGTTTTTGATTGTGTCTACACTGATACGAATATTGTATAATTATACCATTATAGATTCCTTCAATAAATAATGTCCGGAAATGATATTTTTATGTGTTTGTGTAAAGTTAGAAATTTTACATAATTTAAATCGCGATAAATAAAAAAATTATACTCGGTAGAAGTTAGGTTTCAAAAATTTACGATTAATTTTTGAGAGTTAAGGTAGGATCTTATAAGGAATAATAACTTAGAATGTTTATTTTAATATAACACAAGATAATGTATAGGTAGCTTTAAAAAAATTTGAGAAAAAAATTATTTTCTAAACCTCTTTATTTTGAGTTAACCTAAAAACGTTAAAATTAAATAAAGAAAATCGACTAGACTTTATTTTTAGGAATTAAGAACAGATTTTTTGGAAAATAATAACTTAAAATCTCTATTTTTATATGATTAAATAATTAATAGGCGAAGTTATAAAAATGTTGAGAAAAAAATTATTTTCCAGACATCTAAATTTTCATCTAACCTAAAAACTTCAAAATCGGAATTTTAAAAAATCGCTTAGACTTTATTTTTAGGAATTAGGAAAAGATTTTTTAGAAAATATTAAATTAAAATGTCTACTTTAATATAGCATAACAATTAATAAGTTAGGTTATAAAAATTTTGAGAAAGGAATTATTTTCTAAACGTCTACATTTCCACCTAACCTAATAACGTTAAAATCTAAATTTTAAAAAATCGCCTAGACTTTATTTTTAGGAATTAGGAAAAGATTTTTTGAGGAAATAATAACTTAAAATGTCTTTTTTAATATGACATAACAATGAATAGGTTACGTTATAAAAATTTTGAGAAAGGAAATATTTTTTAAACCTCTACATTTTCACTTAACCAAAAAACGTCAATACTGAAAATTTAAAAAATTGTCTAGACTTTATTTATAGGAATGGAGAAAAGATTTTTTGGAAAATAATAACTTGCAATGTCTAGTTTAATGTAACATAACAATGAATAGGTTACGTTATAAAAATTTTGAGAAAGGAATTATTTTTTAACCCTCTACATTTCCGCTTAACCTAAAAACGACAAAATCGAAACTTTAAAAAATCGTCTAGACTTTATTTTAAGGAATTCAAAAGATTTTTTTGAAAAATGAACACTTAAAATGTCTATTTTAACATCACATAACAATTAATAGGTTGGATTATATAAATTTTGAGAAAGGAATTATTTTCTAAACCTCTACATTTTCACTTAACTTAAAAACGTCGAAGTCAAAAATTAAAAAAATCGTCTAAACTTTATTTTTGTTAATTAAGAAGAGGTTTTTGGGAATGTTATAATTTAAAATATTAAGATCAAAATTATTTCCCAAATACAGTGGAACCTCGCATAACGAGTAATAAACATTTTGCCCAAATGTGTCTAGACGCAAAAGCGAAAACAATTTTCAAGAAGAATATATATTTTTTTGAAGTTATTTATGTATGTAGGCCGGGTCATTCTCTACCTGCTAACAATAAGGAGACGTTATAAAGCCGACATGACTGTTAATTTATTATCCTTTGACCCAACCCTTTTTGTTTCTGCGGAACATGCAAGTTGGAATTAGCTGCACTTCAGTGCTTCTATTAATCTGTTTTCTACAGTTGCGCTAGTGTTAATGCCGTTTTTGTTTGGACATTATTTATTTTGGAAAAGTTTAATAACTGTTCACATTGTCAACGAATAAGCCACAAGAAGGCCGCCATGCATTAAAGGAGAAAAATAACCGTAGAAACGAAAAGAGAAATCATTCAAAAGCAATAAGATGGTATGAGTGTGGCTGATTTAGCACGCAGGTACGATCGCTCTACATCAACAATTTGCACTATCCTCAAAAATAAAGACAACATTAAGAATTAGACGCAACAAAGGGAGTTACAAGAAATTCTACCCACCGTTTACGCATTCTTAATGATATTGAAAGGCTGCTTCTCATATGGATAAATGAAAAACAATTACAACGCGAGACTATTAATGAAAGTATCATTTGTCAAAAAGCGAAACTCATTTTTGCCGACCTTGTTAACACTTAACGGACGGGCCTCATAGATTTACGTTTTTTCATTCTGACTTCCTAGGACGGGCTACGTAGATCTACGTTTTTCCGTTATGACTTTCGAAAAATGCCCGGAAACTGGGTTAGACAGAACAGATTCGACCAGTCCGTTAAGTGTTAAGAATACGCCAGGACCGTCAACGGCCGAAGAAATGGAATTTAAAGCCAGTCACGGATGGTTCGAAAAGTTTAAGAAAAGAACCGGGATTCATAGCGTTGTAAGACACGGTGAAGCAGCAAGTGCTGACACAAAGGCTGCCGAAATGTTTATCGATGAGATCAAAAATCTTGTAAATACTGAGGGCTACCTCCCACAACAAATTTTTAATTGTGACGAAACCACACCGTTACTTCAGCCTATGGACAAGCAAGTTATTTCCAACTTTAAGAAACTCTACACTAAAATACTTTTTGAACGTTGTTTTGAGGTGACTGAAGGGACAAATCTTACTCTTAGAGAGTTCTGGAAGTATCACTTCCATATCGTCAATTGCCTCAAAATGATTGATAAAGCATGGGAAGGAGTCACGAAGAGAACTCTCACTTCGGCTTGGGAAAAGCTTTGGCCAAAAAGCATTGTTGAAAGTGAGTTTGAGGGTGCTGATGCAGTAGATGCGAATCCTTTAGTTAACGAAATTGTGTCTTTAGCTAACACCATGGGACTAGAGGTAAATAACGCCGATATTGATGAGCTTGTAGAAGAGCACAATCAAGAGCTAACCACCGAAGAGCTTACAGAACTGCTACACCTTGCACAGCAAGACGGTGAAGATGAACAGGGGAGTGTTTCAGACGAAGAAGCAGTAGAGAAGCCATCATCTGATACAATGAAAGAAATGTTAAAAGCATGGGAAACTGTTACGTTATTCATTGAAAAACATCATCCCAATAAAGAGGTGGCTGTGCGCTCTGCAAATTTGTTCTACGACAATGTGGTGTCATACTTCGACCAAATTTTGAAGCGCGGACGAAAGCAAACGACATTAGATAGTTTTCTAATTAAAAAGGATTAGGTAGATATAATTGTCATAAATTCATAAAAATATTGATCTACGTGATTAAATCACATTCCAGGTTTTTCGATACTGTAAAAAAGAGAAAGGATAATTTCGTTCGTTAAAAGTTATATATGTTACCGACAGAATGTAGAATGTTGTCATTTTATAAAATACCTAGTCATTTTATAAAATGACCTATCTGTTTAGTCCGTTTGTAAAAGGAATAAATTAAATAAATTGCCTAGGTATTTTATGAAATGCCGATGAAGAGTCCGTCAGTTTATAAAATAATTAAAATAATAGTTATTTCTCTACTTTAATGTGCCAAACTCATTATAACACTGAAAACAGTTTTATAATGGATTTTGGAATTTTTTTATAAGTAATGTTGACGACATTCGCTGTTATTTGTCAAATCATTTATTGAAAAAATCCAAATAATTTAGTCTAACTCAGCAAAAATAACACAGTAATCAATCCCTTTTTTAATTATCAAGTACAAGAACTAAAGAAAACTTTAGTATACCTATCAAAATCTGCCAAAATAGTTAAACTTTTTGATTTTATTTAGTTTTATTCGCAATTTTTGTCAAGACATCAATGTCCAAATGATCAAAGTAGGAAAAACAAGTTATTATATCCGTTTTTCTGAAGTAGAAAAAATGGGTTATTATACCCGTTCTGAAATGTATTGACGTAACCGTTTATCCAAAATCAAAACTCATCTGGCCAAAGTGTAGACGAATTCGAATGATAATAACGCTAATATCTGTTCACCTAAAAGATGCAGTAAATTAAAATTAAGCTTTGGTGAGATTTACTGCATTTGTTTGGTTAACAGAGTATAGTAATTTAGTAATACAAAATAGTCCGTACGTCATTTGCAAAACAGCACATTACATTTGCAGTAAGCAAATTCAGAAAAATAACTAGAAAAATAATTCAAATATATTGTTGTAGTATAATATTATTTATTAGTACAGCTAAGGCTTTGGTGACTGACGTACATTTTATATTTTGTTTGCGACAGTTACATTTTTTTGACTGACATTTTGTTTTGCACGAACATTTTAATATTCCTTGTCCATGTCCAATTGATTGTGCCGTTGCTGCTGATCTTAAAGAAATAGAAATATCCATTGGCACATCTGCTGTTGAAATTAACCCCTTAACTTACAATGACGAATCTGGCCCGCCATAATCGCATTACGTTCGAAAGAAATCGTAAGTTAAGGGGTTAAATTTTTCGGACATACAGAGAATTCCGTGCGGCTATACAAACCTTTTATTACGCCATTCTCGGTTCCTAAAGTAGAGAATCCATCTGACGTATTCTCAAGAACAACACCTAAAATTGAACGTGCATCACCGCGACCTCTAGGCACTTCTGGAATTGGAATTCGTACAGTAGATCCTAGAGCAACAGGCGGATGTAATTTATCAGATGCACATTTCATCTTAATCGCTTGCTTTTTGAGATTTTCATGCGCAGATTTTCTAATATTGCTTATGGACTGTTTTCCATTGCAAATAAGACATTCAAAACCAACTTCTGAAGTTAAGCTCTGGATTCCACAACAATCATGTACCATTACACATTCCGCATGTAGCACCGTTACTCGTCTCGTTGACTGCGAAATTTTGCTGAGGAATGGGTTCCATTTGGGGAGAATCGATTGGGTTTTCGTCAGTATTATTAGTACAGTGAACTCTCCCATAAGCGGACACCGACGGTGTCAACTTTTTTGTCCGTTTATAGGAGGTGTCCGCTTAATAGAAAAAGCATTTATTTTTCAAAGTTTTATTGATAAATAATAGAGAAGAAAAGTGAGCAAATATGTTTCAGTTGGATACTTGTCCATACATATGTACTTATATTTACTACATACTTATATTATACCTATTTATATAGGTTTATATATCTACTTATACTTTTACTCCTCTTACGACTATAACTTGAGATGTACAAACTTGTCTTCTATTTTTCAATAGTTTTAGTAAAAAAGTCTAATAGTGTAGTTTGCTTTTTTTGTTGCATTGAAATGACAAATTTGTGTAATAAGCTTCAAGATGTGCAGCGAGGTTGAAAGCGTTGAAGTCTTCCTCATTTTTTGCATATAATTTTAAATTCTTCACTGCGGTTAGAGCATCAGTTAGATTTTTTATTGTGCATTGAGTGTCCATTTCTTCATTTTCTTCTGGTTCCTCTGAGATTTCAATAATATCGCTAATTGTAGAATCAATATCATCATCTTCAACGTCTAATTTGAAGGGTGGAGTGCAAGAAGTAACTAAGTAGCATTTTTATAAAATCTGCCTAATCGCGATATCTCGGTTTATCATGTTTGATAGCATGATAAATTCGCAATTAGGCAGATTTTATAAAAATGCTACTTAGGTACTTCTTGCACTCCACCCTTCAATTGGTTATCTAAATCCACAAAATCGTCTACATTAACATTGCTATTGCCAGTTGCGACTAATGCTCTTTTCATTTGAACATGTACAGCTAACGGAATATCATCCTCTGGATCGTAATCATCAAGATCTTCTGCATGACTGAATTTACATTTCTGAAAGCAATTTTTAACAGTTTGATCGTTCACTTGGTCCCAAGCTCTCTTCATAAAATAAATTGCATCCAACTGGTCTATAGACTTACTTAAACCTTGTGCGTTGTCTGCTTCGTCCATGTGCGCCAGAATGTGCTTCAAAATCATTAATCTGTAAAACGTTTTAAAGGTCTTGATTATGCCCTGGTCTAAAGGCTGACAAACTGCTGTTGTGTTAGGTGGAAGAAATAATATTTTAATGTTAGTTAGGGTCAGATCTTGGAGATGTGATGCAGCATTGTCCAAAAAAAGAATTATTTTTCTGTGCTGGAGTCTCATTTTCCGGTCAAACTGCAGTAACCATTCAGTCATAATTTGACAGGTCATCCACGCCTTTTTGTTAGATTTCCATTCCACAGGAAGCGAATTCATACTAACTCTGTTAAATGCTAACTGTCCACTTACGAGAGAAATTTGCGTCAAATTTGTCTAATGCTGCTGTCCACGTCCGTTTAATAGAGTGTCCGTTTAAGCGAGGTGGCATTCTATACAAAATACGTATTCTTCGGACGGTGTTATGAAAAATGTCCGGTTAACAGGGTTGTCCGCTTATTAGAGGTGTCCGCTATGGGAGAGTTCACTGTATTTTCTACTATATTTTCTAATTCTTCTTCTGTCTTTAAGTCTGTTCGATATTCATTTGGAATACTTGTTGACTGTAATTCAACATTTGGTTTACAGCCAAACTGTTGTATTGATTCTTCATCAGTATTATTATTGTTTCTTATTATATTCTCTAATTCTTCTTTTGTCCTGATATCTGTTAAAACTTCATTTGGAATATTTGATGCGCACTCTTATCTTAAATAATAATGTAGTTAACACAATTACAATCTTATCTTTTATATTTTTGTAAATCAAAGATGATTTTATGCCCTGCAATTGCAGCTAGATACACAGACGTTTAGCGTGGTATAACGCAAAACACATTACCATTAGAGTTTCACAAAGTGCTAACTTCTCAACTGGTATTATATAAAATACCTAGGCATTATATATAATACCTTCACGATTTCTGGTTTTATGTTTAATTTTGTACAAATATCATCTACAATTACTAACAATTTAGGCAATTTGTAAAATTTTATAAAATGACTAGGCATTTTATAAAATGTCGATATTCCACATCCTGCCGATAACATATATAAGTAGATAGGATATTATTATATCTGTAAATAAACGTTATATTATAAAAACATGCCGAGTATTTTTGTCACGAAACGCATTACCCCTTTTTACATTAATTTATATGGAAAAATTGGTTTCACTTAACGAGTGTTTCATATAACGAGTAAGATCCTAGAACGAATTATACTCGTTATGCGAGGTTCCACTGTATCTACATTTTCACTTAACTTCCAAACATCATTAAATTTTAAAAAATTGCCTCGATTTTATTTTTACAATTCTAAAAAGAATTGTGATTGTTCTTTATCTAAATTTTGATAACAATCACTTTGTCTATTTTGACTTTATCTTTTCCAACAATAAAACACTAAAAAAATTAAGTAATAAAAACCACATTTTTTTACCTAAAACTATATTTTTATTCCATAATAATTAATACAACCTGCGTATAAAAAATATTCAATCAATAAGTTCCTTAAAATTTATCACATCATTAGTAACAACGGTTCGTAAAAGCTTCATTTAATAAATAAAATTATAACAAAGAAAAAAAAAACTTTTTGTTACTCATTACACACAAAAATAAACCAAAATTTTTTTGTAGAATTAAGTTTCATGATGTTCTGCGATATAAAATACAAATATAAGGGGTAAAGCAACTATTAAAGTTACAATAAAAATAATAAGTGTTATCCATGATATATCGGCATCAACCCCATTGCAAGTGAATTTTGATGGAGTTGAATGAGAAACTGTTGAATCCACAGGCAGTAAAGTTATTTCTTCGTCGAAAACTTCATTGATCATATCGTTATCACATATTTTACTACTACTTGAAATGGTTGAGTTAAAAATCACATTATTAACGTTTTCATTAGAACTTGTTGGACGTAAATCAATTAAATTAGAAACGGGAGGATCTTTTTTTAATGTTGTATCATCTTTAGGGGATGATCTACCACTAGTATTATGAATACCAGCTAAAATAGTTGAAAAAGGTCGATCGGGCACCTTTATTTTTCCCTTGGCAAAGATCTCGTTATCGTTTAAAATATGATTTAAACGTTTTAGTTCTTCTACCTATAATGAGTCATTTTAAAAATGATTTTTTTAGGTTGGAATAAAACTTACCGTGCACCTGTATCTTATAGCTATTGCTTGTAAGGTATCACCTTCTTCTACCACTTTTTCAACCGTAGGGGGTTCTTGATACGTTGATTTTTTAACGAAGAGCTCCGTTTCGTCCGAACTGTCATCGCTGTATTTTCCCGTCAATTTCCTGTATTGTTCTTCTTTGGGGCGTCTAAAACAATAATTTATTAGCCGTCAAGGTTACCTTCTTAGTTACCTATTTAAATATTACTTTTGTCTTTTCATTTTTCATATTCTCGTTACCATAAAACGAATTTTTCTACGCGTTTGACATTTATTTTTTTAGGTTAATCATTTTTGTTGACGTTTGTATTTAACAGTAGTGACGCTGGTGAATATTTTTTGAACTAAATTACCTTACAATAGATAATTTATTTTTTTAAGTTTTATTAATTCTTAATGAAAAAATTAAGAATTTTATGAAAGGTTTTTTGATATGGTTTATATTTTTGTTTAAATTATTAAAATTTAATGTTTAAATTATTTTATGCGGTGTTGTTTATTAGTGACATCTAGTAGTTGTTTATGTAATAATAATTAAAGATTCAAATAATTTAAATTTGAATTTATTAAAATTAGATAATTATTTTTAAACTTTGGAACTATATTTTCTTTATATTTTAAGTAAATGATAATAGAAATTAACAGTTAACATTTTTAGCTAGGTCACAATATCCATAATCAGAGTGAAAAAGTAATCCTTCAGGACAATGAGTTAATTGCATTTCTCCTGCACTGCAATTGTAATAAGTCGTACAATCGTCAAAATTGGGATAGAATTTACTTGTGACATTTTCACCACAATAATTAATAGGTACTCCATCTAAAAATATTGTAGAAATTAGTAACTTTAAAATTACCATTTACCATACTTACAAATTATTACAAAAAGAAATGATAACAAACCAAAAATCATTATGTTAACTGTAATTAATAAAAAATCCATTTTAAATAAGATTAGAATGAATGTAAGAAAACTTACTTTTGTTAAACATCTTTTAGAAAACGTTTACGACCTTGAAATTGGAATAAACAATGTTTAATCTTCGCTTACGTTTTAAGAAATGTGATAAAATCCTTGTAAGTGTATACGATTTGAATTAGCATTAATGTTTGGTTTTGCGCATGCGGTTTTCAATGAATTGTTTGTTTATGTAAAAGATCGTATGTTAATTTTGTTAATGGGGTAAAAATAATTTTGGAATAAAACTTTTATAATCAAGAAATGTTTGACTGTGATTCATGTTTTGTAAATTAAGATGTAGAATGAAAAGTATTCTTTTCAGCACTCATCTGGTTTATTGAATTTTTATAATCCTTACATATTTCGGTCTAAGGCCATCTTCAGAAAGAATTTATCCCTAAAACCGGCTACTCACTACGTGGTACTTTCAGAGTAACTTTGCTTGAAATAAACTTGAAAAGTACCTGTTCGAGTCGAAGTAAGTCGTAACATTATGCGCCTACTTTCAATGTTACAAGTTTTTCGGGAAGTGCAACTTGAAGAATGAGTAAAGTAATTAAGGAATTATGGCTTCCGTTTTTCGAGTTTTGAGAAAACCTATGTTACTGCAGCCAAATAAAGTAGCTCTTGTAACAATGATATGTTTCCTTCACTGTTTCCTTCATAATTGTCAGTGTAAAAGCAAAAGTTGAGGTATAAATTAAACACCAAAGGGAACTTTTGACTTAGAAGTTGAAGGAGTTATTACACCAAGATCCTGGCGTATAGGTCAAGATATTACATCCTTGTTGCCTATACAAAAAGTGGCGAGGGAACCAAACTCTGAAGCAGAAAATATTAAAGAACAATTTGCGGAATATTTAATGAATGAAGATAAAGTTGCGTGGCAGGAAATATATTAACCGTCAAAGCAATCCCCGATTGAAGCCTGTTTCCTCACCGAACTCCAATTTTAGCAAAAGCAAATCAATGTGGTTTATATACAGTTGCTCCCAAAAGTATCCGGCCGCTTGGCAAATTTTCACATTTAAGACTATATTACTTAATAAATACATATTGTGGCATGCGAACGAGGGAATGGTTATTATATAACGCAACAAATCAATTAAAAACTCCACCCCAATCGCCAGATCTCAACCCAATAGAGTACTTATGGGCAATTTTGAAACTTTTGTTGGTCTGAACAAAAAGCGCATTTCCAGTAAAGAAATGCTAAAAACCATTTACTGCATGAATGGAAGATGATAAACTCTTCATTAACGAATAAATTGGTTAAGTCAATGTCCAACAGATTGAGAGATGTTTTAAATTCAAAAGGTTACCTCACAACACATTAAAAAGCTGTTTTAGTGGCTTTTAAAAATTACATATTTAGTTGTTTTAAAGCTATTCTGTATAGGTGGCCGGATACTTTTGTGTTCCTATAATAATGTTATTTATGTTCTTTGTTACATTGTTTGCTGTTGTTATATTTGCAATGTATCAAAACTAGAACGCTAACATTCTAGCATCATAAAAAAAAATAACTATTGATTATATTATTTAATTCTTAAATAATATAGTGTTAAATGTGAGAATTTGCCAGGCGGCCGGATACTTTTGGGAGCAACTGTATATCACAGGAACCAGCACCACTTCTTTCGCTGGCCCTCAATTTAATGTCGATTCTCACTTGCGCTGCACTCAGCCGCGCGACGCGACACGACACAGCGATGCAAAATGTCGCTAGGTAATTATATCACTGATTTAAATGGAAACGTTCTCACTTACGCTACACTACAACTTACGACACTGCGCTTTGTCACGCGACAACGTTGGTAATGTTCCGTGAGCGTTGTTTTAGGTTTTGTCGCGCTGCGTAGTCTAGTATTTTGATTTTTATTTTTATAGTGTCTATGGTGATTTGAAAAATTAGTATTATAGATTACTTATAGTAGTATTTTTTTATGTGATAAAAGAGAAGATGTAGAAATTAGTGACCGGCATAAAGACGAAGGCAACGAATACAATGAGCGCGTTACTGAAGAGATTCAATTTCCTTTTAGTGAATAAGAAACTCAACCAAGCATGTCACTTTCCACTGAATCCAATGTCTGCAATTCGGAAAAAGAAAGAAAAAAAAGAAGGATGCCTAAAAAACAAGAGACATGGAGTCCACCATACCTAGTCTCTCTAGATGAAAAGAGATCTAAATTTGTAGATGAAAAAAATCTAAAAGAATAGAGCGTAATGCAAAACTCGAACAGACAGATCCTTTACACGAATTTTTTAAATGTATGAGTAGAACTGTCAACACTTTCTCATCTTTGTGGCAAACAGAAGTTAAGCCTAGAGTTTTTGATATTGTAAATACCACAGAAGGACACTTGCTATCAACAAATAATAATATCTTGCCATCTACACTGGCTTCATTCTCAACATTGAAACCAATTTTTCATAATTCGCATCCAGCTCAAACATTCGCGCAGATAAATACTAATATAACATCCGTCCTTCCTGTTACCTCGTCCTTCTAAACCCGTCAGCAGAGATTGATTACACCAACAACTTCAAAATCTATACTGATGGCTCTAAAAAACAGTCAGGTACAGGTGTGGGCGTCTTCTCCTATCACCCCCGGACTCGCCTTTCGGAACCCCTTGGGGCGGGTACCTCTGTCATTCAGGCAGAACTTACTGTTATCAAGCTTGCCGCCAACTGCATTTCCAGCAGTAACGTACGTGGTAAGTGTTTTACTATTCTCACAGATAGTAGACAGTCTATTTTAGCTCTAAGCCGAGAGAGGATTACCTCCCGGTTTATATTGGGTTATCACAATGCACTGGAAGTAGCTGCCATGCACAATAAGGTAACTCTCCAGTGGGTAAAGGGTCACGGGAACTGCTCGGGTAATAGACGGGCCGACAGGCTGGCCAAAATGGCCGCTAGTAGGCGATCCTACTCACCCGAACCAGTCACCATCCCCTCTTTAACTTAGCATCTCGATTGCATTAAGTATATTACCCATTCTAAATTTTCAGACTGCTGGGACACGGTTAAGGGCTGCCAAGTATCTAAATCATTATAGTAACAAGTATAGATCATTATACATATATAAATCATTATAGTAATAAGTAATCATTAGAGATACTGTAAGATTAATAAGCACCTTTATAATTTAGGATTTGCCGCTTCTCCTCTATGTCGTGCTTGCGAGCAAGACGTTGAGACTGTTAAGCACATCCTATGTGATTGCCCGAATCTCAAGGACCTTAGATTAACGGACTTGGGTGGCGACTGGCCAACCATACATGGAATCAGGGATACACCTCTGAACTGAATCCTAACCTTTGGTAGATCCCTAGGCTGGTTGATGTGGACAGAGTGAGTGACAGGGAGGTTGTACAAAGGGCGCAATGGGGCCTAAGTGCGGTATGCCGTCTGGCGTGCCCTCCCGTTTCCTACATACATACAACATCCACTGGAAATACTGCGTGTTATAAATAATTCTATTCTTTTTTTTCTACCTTTTTCTCTTTAATTTTCCATATTATCTCCAAACACCTTTTCAATCTGATCGATGACTTCTCAAGGGTGATGACTGAGAAGATCACTAGCTTTAATCATAGGTTGGGAATTAAGTTTATTAATTTAGAGATTTCGAACACTTTTTTTTAACTTTAAAACGTTTAACATTACAATTTAATAGTTTGTGCTAGAGTTAAGATCGCTCATAGTATTTTCTTGGAATTAAAAAAAGCACCTTTTATTTACTTACAACAACCACTTCAATAGAGTAAAGAATCGTAACATAAAGAAATACAATGAATTGGTGAGCTCCTTCCAATTCAATAATTTAACCGGTAACAATATTGAGTGGTTTTTCAATGCTTTTAACATTTGAAGTATGTCTAAGGCATCTGAAGATGGCCTTAGGCCGAAACATGTAACAATTATAAAAATTCAATAAACTAGATAATTGCTGAAAAATGCTTTTCATTCCACATCTAAAACTTTTGTGATAGATCGCTATTAAAGAATTTGAGTTTAATTTAATTTAAATGTTTGTACTCAAAGAATTTTTAATAAATATTAAGAATCTTTTAAAACTTTTTAAAATGAAAGAAAAAAACTTTTTATAATTACTTCAAAGCATTTTATTACAAAAATACACAAATTTACAATCTAATATACATTTGTTATGTACAAAAAAATACTTAACGTCTTACATTTTTTCGCTTATCTTTAAATCCCTTAATCTTTCGTAATCTTCGTTTAAACCGAAAATTCAATTTGACGATCTGCCTAAAATACTCACTCCTTTCTATAGATACTTACATAACTTAAATATAATTAAATTATTTTTTAAAATATTTAGATAAATCATCAAATTGATTAAATCACTCATTCTTTCATTTATTCATTAGCATCTTTATTGATTTCCTTTATTGATTGCTTTATTCATTTCCTTTATCCATCGTTTTTATTTATTAAATCGATCATTTATGATTCGTTTCCATTTTGCTATATCCAGATTCAATTTTAACATTATCTTCCGATGGTGATAAATCTACGTTGGATATATCAATGAAGCTTTCGAAATTTTCAGATGCTTGAGGTTCTAATTCGGCATCCATTGGATCAATAATAGGAATTTTACTTGATTCAATTTCTGAAGCTGCTCCTTCTAATTCTACCTCGCTTATATCATCAGATCTATCGATTTCTCCCGGAGATGGTATTCTAACTTCAACTAAATTCGATGAAGAAGCTTCTGAATCGTTGCTGTTTGCGTCCGCGGCTTCTACGAAAGCTGATGATAATTCTCCGCTTAGTTTACTTACGGATTGAGTTGCGATATCGTACATGAAGATTTCTTTTTCTTTTTGTTCTTCTGTTGGTCTAAATTTAAACAGAAATTAGGATTATTAAAAAAAAGGAATAAAGTAGAGAAAAACTTGTTTAGGGGAATAATTTTTTTAATTAAATTTAGTGGTTAAAGTGTGAAGTGTTAAAAAGGATTTTAACTCATTAGTGGCCGCT
Source organism: Digitonthophagus gazella (assembly GCA_036711955.1). Classification (NCBI taxonomy): domain Eukaryota; kingdom Metazoa; phylum Arthropoda; class Insecta; order Coleoptera; family Scarabaeidae; genus Digitonthophagus; species Digitonthophagus gazella. Next base: position 29,213,621 of record JASCIT010000005.1, read on the forward strand.
AAAAATCCTAATTTAACCCGGCGTTAAGCCGGGCCTTGATTATTTAAATAACTAGTGAACTTATTCAAATTAAAAAATGCCTAATTTGAATTTCTAGTAATTTCATCTAATATGGTAGTATAATAATTTGGATTATTACGGGCTGAGTTTAAGGACTTTTAATTTATTTTGGTGTGTTCAGTTCAGATCAGGGAGGGATTCTATCCCAAAGCAATAAATTGTATGTAATTAAGATGTCAGAATAAGAGCCAGTTGGAAGGTCATAAAATTTAGACACAAGGTTTTTTAGAAATTGTTAAATTTGAGCCGACTGATCCTTTGAATGGATATTGTCCTGGCGGACGTGTTGGAATTTTGTTTAGTGGAAAAAAAGACGCCCATAAATGTAACTTCCCTCTTAAACCGAGTTTATTTAAGGGAGAGTTCGCGCTTGCATCGCATTCTCTCCCCGGAGTTCTTTCTGCGTCTGGAAAAACTTCTTCGCGATAATGTATTGGGGAAGCTATTCAACACATCGACGGTTTTTCGCGAGTTCAGTTTTCGTTTCCGAATTTGAGATTTCCTTGGCGGTTTTGTTCGCATGATAGACTTGAGCGTGCTCCCATCCGGAGTTTATCTCCGTCATGGTGATTTCACCAACATCGCGAGCCGCGAGCTGAGGACATAACCGTAAACCAAATGGGTTTTGTGGTTGAGGAAAAGGGTTGAGTTCTTTCGAGTCTGAGTAAATATTTACTGTTAGACAAATCTCTCCGGTTAATAATTACTTGAATTAGGAATTTGCATAGCTATCCTCTTGATTGATTAGATTATACAGATTTTGCAATTTTCCTTAATGAATGTATTAAAGTTAGGTTGGTGTTTTTATTCGATAGAGTTTAATTTTCCCTTTTTTGAATTTAGTTTAATTAAAGTTTATCGAGAATAAAATAAAGAGTTTTTTCTTGCATCGTTTCTACCCTGTAACACTTTTGCATTTCGTGCCAGAACCCTAGCGCAAGGACCTACGGTTTCCGGAAGGTTTGCCGGGTAAAAACCTTGCCTTGGTGGCGGTCTACTCCGATTATTACAGTAGTCCTCAAAATATTTTTCTACACATAAACTCATCTGACAATGTTTGTACATGAAGCAACTTTCTTTCCTTTTGGCGTGATTTTTGCAAACTTTGCAACGTTTCTAAGGAAACTTTTCTTTTTCCCGAACTACGATTTTTATAAAAATGTGCGTTTTTATATCTCCTGAAAGCGTAGTTGGTGCGTCTTTACAAAAAATTCTTTTTGATGGACCTCTGGATTTTCGTCCAACCTTTGGAAACTTGTATTGTGTAAAAAATAGTGCTTTCCCTTACCTTTGTGTTTATACGTCAATGGCTTTTGGATAGTAAAGAAAAAATGACGTGTTATTACGTTAGCGGCCATATAATGAGTTAAATATTTTGCTAATCGTTCAATTAAAGATTGATTACTGGATATATTTGTGGTGGATTAATTTAAGATTGATTGGTGAAAACGTATAAATGGAGAAAGTGTATGTGTGATGTTCTCGAACACGAATCTTACAACTTTATAAGGTAAATGATTGTTAACAACTTTTCAATACAGATACATCTGTTAACTTTTTCTAATTTTTCTTTTACTAGATTATAGTTTTACTTCTTTGATTATTTTTCAATTTTATTGTTATTGTCAGTAATAAAATTGTAAAATGGATAGAAGTTATCTTTAAAAACATTTTATTGAAGGTCTTTCTCTTTGTCTTTCTGTTTCTATTTTCACCTAGTTTTGTAAATAATAAATTCTTGTTGAATTCTTATGTGTTTAAAAAAATTTGACTATTCTTTATATACTGAACCAAAAACTGTCTTTTCACAAGTCAGACTTTTACAAGAATATCTTCAATGAAAATGACGTTCAGGTTGATTTAAAGATTCATTACTCTAGAATAGATTAGACTCTTTGAAGAGCAAATAATTATGCTAGAAAAAGGAATAAGTTAGGAATATTCAAAGAACTAGATTATTTTAAGTTTAAATAGATGCTTCAAAAGGTTCTATAATTTATCGCCGCCTGAATGCAGAACTATACTATGTCCAAAAACTAAATTTTTCAGGAGACGATTTTTTCTTTTTTAGGCTTATTATATTTAAGTACTAGTTTAGTTTTATTTTTAGTATTTTTCTAAAAAAAAATTATTGTTCTTGGTTGAATTGATCAACATTTTGGTAACTTTGGTGGAAGCTTTACGCATTTAGTAAGTTTTTGGTGGAATTAAAAAAAAAATGGTAAATTTTTGGTGGAATTTTTACAAATATTGTAAGTTTTATGGTGGAATTAAAAAAAATCATTACTTTTGGTAGAATTATTAAAAATTTTAGTAACTTTGGTGGAATTTTTATGAATCTACTAAGTTTTTGATGGAATTTTCAAGGTTTTAGTGAATTTTTAATGAAATTGTTTCTAATTTGATTGATTTTTGGTGGAATTTTAAAAGAATTTGGACATATTGGTAGAATTGTTAAAAATGTTGACAATTTCGGTGTAATTTTTAGGATTTTTGTAAGTTTTTGGTGGAATAAGAAAAAATTCAGTACGTTTTGGGTGTAGTTGTTAAATATTTTAATAGCTTTGGTGGAATTTTTGCGAATTTTATTCATTTCTGGTGGAATTAAAAAAAAAAATCAGTGTTTTTGGTAAAATTCTTATGAATTTAGTAAGTTCTTGGTGGAATTTTTAAAAAATTCAGTATGTTTTTGGTGGAATTATTAAAAATTTTGATAAGATTGGTGGAATTTTTGCGAATTTTTTTTCATTTCTGGTGGAATAAAAAAAATCAGTGTTTTTGGTAAAATTCTTATGAATTTAGTAAGTTTTTGGTGAAATTTTTGCAAATTGTATTAATTTTTGGTCGAATTTTTAAAAAATTCAGTACATTTTTGGTGGAATTATCAAAAATTTTGATGACACTGGTGGAATTTTTGCGAATTTTATTAATTTTTGATGGGATTTTTAAAAAATTTAGTGTTTTTTTAAGGAATATTTACGAATTTAGTAAGTTTTTAGTGAAATTTTTCCAATTTTATTAATTTTTGTTGGAATTTTTATAAAATTCAGTATGTTTCTGATGGAATTGTTAAAAAGTTGATAACTTTGGCGGAATTTTTATTAACTTTAATCATTTTTGGTGGAATTGTTAAAAATATTGGTAATTTTAGTAGAATTTTTATGAATTTGGTAAGTTTTTGGTGTTATTTTTTAAAAATCAGTAAGTTTTTGGTGGAATTATTCATCATTTTTGTAGCTTTGGTGGAAAATTGAAAAAATTTTGTACGTTTTTGGTGGAATTGTTAAAAATGTTGGTAACTTTGGTAAAATTTTTACAAATATAGTAAGTTTTTCGTGGAATTTTTACCAATTTTATTGATTTTGGGTGAATTTTTTAAAAAATTCACTAAGTTTTTAGTAGAATTGTCTCCAAATTTAATAATTTTTGGTGAAATTATATTCAATTTAACTAACTTTTGTGGAATTTTTATTATTTTTTTATTTTTGTAAAATTTTTAAGAATCTAATCAATTCTTGACGAAATTAATCTTAATTTTAGTATATTTTTTAAAAATTCAGTTTTTGGTGGAATTGTTAAAAATTTTGATAGTTTTGTTGAAATTTTTACAAATTTTATAAGTTTTTGGTGGAATTATTAAAAATTTTAGTAGCTTTGGTGGAATTTTTACAAATTTACTTAAATTTTTGGTGATATTTTCAAGAATTGAATTAGTTTTTAGTGAAATTTATTCGAATTTTTGCTCTGCATAAATTAAATATTTGATAATTATTAATAAACCGATCGTTTTGACATTTCATGTGGCATTAGCGTGGTTAGAATAATAAATAACGTTTATGAAAATTGAACCAACTGTTTTATCGGCCCAAATCGAAAATGACGGAATACGGGGACTTCGTTTAGGGCTTAAATCGGCCGTTTCGGGTCCAAAGGAGCCCCGATTCGCATATAACGTTGGGTTATAAAGCCGTTCAGAAAGTTAGCCGGAAGCAGAGTCGCGGAGTCGGTGGCTTTTTGGACAAAAAGTGCGTTCGAAAATTAACGAATTTTAAACTACAAAACCTTAATTGAAGTGGAGGGGAAACTGAGCGCTGGGACTCATAATATTTCTGCATGCAACGAAGCGCACAATTAGCTATTACACTAGCATTTACTGACCAAAACCGATTTTAAGAAAATATGGACTTACACTGGTTCTGCATTCAAGCGACGTTATTCTCTTTTTTACACAAGTTACACTTTTACAAGAACTAGATTCAATATCTTCAATGAAAATGACATGAAAATATTGATTAATTTTAATGTGCTGTTCTCACAAGTAAGTCTTATATAAAAACTACCATCAAGATTTTTAATGAAAATGACATCCAGTTTGATTTAAAATTTCAATAGTCTAAAATATAATGAAATTAAATTATTAATTTAAAGATTTAGTACACCTTTTTGAAGATAGTTTTTTATAGGTTGGGGAAAAAGAAATACATTGTTTTCTTCTTAACTATATCGAAAATATAATGGATTTCTTTTTCCCCAACCTAATATTTCCTAAGGTTGTGAACCAAAAGCTCTTTTTTCTCAAGTTAGATTTCTACAAAAAATAGGATCAAAAAGATCTCCAATAACAAATAAAAAAAATTCATCCATTAAAATAAAATAAAAATCTCATAATCTTACAAAAAGAAACTACTTAAAACAAAATAAAAATACTTACTCAGTTACTAACAAAATAACAGCTTGTTGGCTAGACGACGTTTTATTTTCACTTTCCAAAAATTTAAGATAATTCTCTTTAGAAGGATCATCCAATAATTTCTTTAAAGGTGATTCTTTAGGAAATTGTAACCCCTCCAAATTTACATCTCTAGTAATCCTTCGTTTTTCAAACTCATAATCAACCGGAGCCAAAACAACAACACTACTAATCTTCTTTCCCTTTAACTCCGGAATATCAGGAATAGGAAATTGCGCTCCATTTACTTTTAATGGAAGATATCTATTATAAGACTCATTTAATTCAACAGGATCGGTCGTTTTTGCATTTTCTTTAATATACTTTTTCGGTACTTGTTTACCTTCCGGCGTTTCCGGGTCGTATCGAACCACTTTCATTTCAACATTTGGTACTTTAACTTCTTCATTACTCGAAGCGGCAACTTCTTGGTCGGTTTCTTCTGGTTTTATAGCAGAATTCGGAGCTGCTACGATTGATGGAACCGGAGCACTCCCCGATGCCAATTGAGCTGCTCCTCCGGCACCATAAAAGTTTGCAAGTTGATCCGGTGGAAGAGCAGAAAGTGGAATATCACCAACTTTATCATAATCCAAAACAGAAATATCCGCGTTATTTAAAATTCCCGAAGATAATAATTGTTGACGTAAATCATCCGGAACTTCATCCGGAAGTTGTAAATTAAGTTCTTTTGGATCTTTAGTTGTTGTTGTAGGCTGCGTTGTTGTTTTCGGAGAAGGTGTCGTTGATTGATATCTAATCTTCTGGGTTGTAGATGGTTGAGAGCTATCTAATAATTGAGGTCCTCTGGGATGATTCGCCAATAATTCTTGAAATTGTTGTTCAGCAAAAGATTGTTGACTTTGTGCGGAATCAAATTGAGGTCTTTGTCTTTGAGCTAATTGAGATAATTGTTGATGTTGTTGTTGAAACTGTCTTAAAAACTGCTCGTTTTGTTTTATATCAACATTCACAGATTTCGTTTTAGTATCCTGATGGATTATTGTAGGTTGTTGAAACTGTTGTTGAATTTTTTGTCTAAACTGATCTTGACTTAAAAAGTTTTGTTGATTTTGTAACTGAGTTGAAGCGGATTGTAAAGGAAGACTTTGTGGGGAATTTTGATTTTGATTTTCTGTAAATTGGATTTTTTGTTGTTGTCCATTTGGATTTACTTGGTAATGTTGTTCATATTTTGGTAAAGATTGAATTAATTCTCCACCTGCTGGTATGATATGTTGTGTTGGATTAATTTTATTTTGTTGTTCTCTAAATTGTTGATTTTGTTCTCTAAATTGATGTTGGTTAGGTTGTTCTCTAAATTGATGCTGATTTTGTTCTCTAAATTGATGTTGATTTTGTTCTCTAAATTGATTATTAGATTGTTCTTTAAATTGATTTTGTTCCCTAAATTGTTGATTTTGATTTTGAATTTGACTTAATTGTTGTAACTCTTGTTGACGTTTAAATTCTTGTTGTCTTCTAAATTCCTCTTCTTGCAACTTATTCTGTTGTTGTTTTAATTCTTCTTGATTTCTTTGGAAACCATTAAAATTACTTTCATGTTTTTCCGATCCAAATTGTTGTCCAAATTGAGGCCCAAATTCCAATTTTTGACTCTTAACGTGCTCTTGATTTTGATTAACATCCGGATTAAAATTAACTTGATTTTGAGGAATTGGTAATTGTTGACCAAAACCATTTTCAAACTGACTTATCGGTTGAGGTGGAAAATTCTGATTAAAATTAACCGGTGGTTGATTCAAGGGTGGTCTTACGGGAAAATGAGGATGTGGTTTTGGAAAATTAGGCGTTGGGGGACTTTGTGACCTAATTTGTTCAAAAGGTTGATAAGGAACCGGTTGTCTAAAGTTAGTTGGAGGGATTATAACTTGAGATTGTTGTTTAAAATAGTTATAATTTTGAAAAACTGGTCTGTTAGGACTTGGAAGTTGTTGACTAAAAGGTGGAGTTCTTGGAATTTGATGAGGTTGATGAGAGATTTGTGGTGGTTGATGAGGAATTTGAGCTTGTTGACTTTGAACCGGATTAAAACTAGATTGAGGACGGAAACTTATCTGTGGAGGAGATTGTGAAGGTAATCCAGGATGAATTTGTGGAGGTGGTGGATGATTTTGTGGATTTATCGAAGGATGATTTTGCGAATTAATTGAAGAATGACTTTGTGAATTTATTAACGGTCGATTTTGTTGATTAATTTGTGAATGTCCTTGTGAAGGAGAAATTCCTTGAGGATGTCTATTCAAAGAACTTTGATGTCCTCCATTTGTCGGACCATGAAAATTATTTTGTGAAGAACTTTGAGGAATTCTCCTTCCAAATTGTGGAACCTGATCAAAAGGTGTATAAGGTTGAGGAATCCTTTGTCTCTCCGTTCTAAACGATCTTTGTTCTTGAGGAAGTGAAACTATAGGTTGTGGAGCAGATTCCTCATTTTCATCATCATGTTCTTTCTTTTCCCCCGGTCCAAAAGTAATATGAATACCTTTATGAGCATGAAAAGTTTCTGATTCAGGTTTAATAATAGCTCGTAAAGTAGTACTTGGTGGGGGAGCCGAAGTGACTAATTCAGGTAAAGGTTCCGGTTTGTGAATAACTTCTTCTTCATCTTTCACATGTGGTGTAAGTGCCGGAACGGGTTTTTCATAAATAATACTATCTTTTCCCTTACCATTAGGATTCTTTTTATATTTAACATAAAATACTTGGACTTGTTCTTTCTTCTTAGGTGTTGGTGGTGGTTGAACAGGTGGTGGAAGTGTAACATTAGATTCTTTAATAATAATTTCAATAATAGGTTCGGGTTCTTTTATATAAACAGGTCTTTCAATTACGTGTTTACCGTAAATGTTTTCAGCTAAATGATTATTATCGCTTTGTAAATCATTTCCATCACCGTGATTTACCAAACTCGGATCGTACAAAGGATCTCTTTGAGAATACTGCATTAAAGGTTCCATAGGTACCGCATATGGTGGAGCAGGTACAGATTGTGGCCTTCTATAAGACGTTCTTTGAGGGAAAAATGATGGATATCTACTTGGTCCGACAGCTATCCTCCTTTCCAACCTATAGTTTGTCGGATGATGCGAGAGATACTCTAAATTCCTTTTCCCTTTCCGTTTTTTATCTTCCGCAGCTAACGCAGTTGCCAGTAAGCAACAGACGATTGCCTGCAAAACGAAAAAAGAGACATCTTTTTAGAGAGAGAGTCGCGTCAGAATGTATCAAAGAGAGAGACGTCATACCCTAAGAGGACTGTGCTTAATGGTACAAGTTTCTAGGATGTAGAAGAATTAGGCTACACGACTGGAACAGACGTTTCACATTTTTCTAGACTTAAAAATTAGAGATTTCTTTCTTTCCCGCCGTGGGACTGATTAAAGGCGGGACCGGGAAATGATCGAAAGATTTATTTGCCGTTTGCGTTAGCGGAACTTTTCGACGATCCGCACGTGTTTATTTTTAACAAAATTAAGGTCAGGTCGTATGCAACTCTTTCGCGGAGGTTTGTATATAGAAAGTCCGGTACGTGATGTCATTTTAGCTGGTTATTGTAATTATTTCTGTTTTAAGTTTCGAAGAAAGTAGCTGTTACTTTTACTAACATAAATAGTAAATCATTCAATTACTTTTCAAAATATTTGTATAATAATTGTATCAAGTATCTTCAAGAACTTTTAGAATTAGAAACATTTAACGAGAAATTCGAAATAAATCTATTGAGTAACTATTAAAAATCTATAGAGAAATGTAAGAAAAGTAAAAACAAAAAATTAGATTAAAAGCTTATTTTAAATATGATATTACCAATTAAGATACTTAATATGGGTTTTCCAATAATTTTTATTAATATTAGGATTACAGATAATTTATTTTTTATAAATTTTTATAGATCTCCCTCAATTTGATTTGGATGAGAATAAGAATAAACTTAAATTAATCCGAAATTGTTGATAAAATGTTCAAAAAACATTCCTTTGGATTAAAATTGGAAATTGAAAATATCATAAGAATATACAACAATTTACGAATCGAAATTAGTTTTTTGAAAAAATAGTTGATAATACAAGAAAATCATTGCTAAGCACATAAATTAGTAAAAAATAAAACTAAACGAAAAGTGAGTACCTTACAAAAAAATCTTAAGATATTCCTTTGTATTTGTTTTGTATTAAGAAAAAAAACCTATAGTGACGAATTAACTAAATAGTCATAAAATATTTAAAACTCGAATTAACCCAAGTTATAGCTACATGCTTATATAACAAATTATATCTAATTAATAGTACATAATTACTCTGATTGTTAGACAAATAATATAAAAGCACTTACTTAGATAGTTAATACAAATACACTTTTCTAAGAGAGAAAATAGAAAATGTTGCTTTTTGCACTGGACGGTGGAATAAATAAATAATTCGTTCAGCTTTGACCAGTTTCGATTTATTACAAAATCATCCTCAGAAAGCTACAAGCTTGTACTATAAACCGAAATGAAGTTGCACCATGAAGAGAAAGATGAAAAGATGAAAGAATACTCGACAATGTTACGGAAAGGGGGCTTACTATTTCATCTTCCTCTTCATGGCACAGCTCTATTTCGGGTTATAGTACGTCATATAACGAATATAAAATCTAAAATAAGATGTCCAGATATCTGCAGTGATTACAACCTATGTTAAAAATCTTATTACTTCGCTCAAACAATGTAAATTAAAATGGCATGGAAGGAAAATGAAAAATGTGTTTTTTTTTCTTAGATACCAACACAAATTTTATATATTATTCCAATTTAATTTTATTTACTTATTGTGAATAATCATGTGAGCAGCTTTGAAAGATAATAGATTTGCATAACCATCGACATTTTCAATATATCCGTTTTTTATCGATATTGTTTTCAGTTCTTCTTGTCAGAAATCTTAAAGGCTTAAATCAAATGTAGAAAAAAACCTCTCAAAATATTTTATTTAATTTCCCAATTATAACCCAACAAAATCCGCTGAATAATTTTAACACATTTTCTATGAGTAAGTTTTTTGGTACATTAGCTTAAAGCAACTACATTAAAGTGTAAGTACTATAATCTAGACTTCTGCAACAATTTATTTATGAATTTGAATATAATAATTCTATTTAACAAAAAATCTAAACTGTACTTCAAAACTCTTCAGCTAACAATTAATTACAGATGTCTAAAACTTGACAGTTAATTATTATTAATAACACATTTAAGGTCTCGTTTTATTTTAAAAACGCTACAAAATCTAAGTGTTCTAATTAAATTATATAATACATAATTTGTTAACGAAATAATTTACAATTTTTTCTGATTGATTTAAAAATTCCACTGACATCCTTTTTTTACATTATTTAACCAGGTTGTGCTAAAAAAATTAGCACGTTTATCTGAATATTCAGCTTTCTACTCTTTATCGACCACATTAAATTTCTTCAAATTGATTATAGGTCAATTAAAACTATTCAACTTGACCACCATGAATACTTTATGGAAATTAATTATAATTTTTTATACTTATCAGTATAAGTACATTCAATCCCGAGACTCAAAAATAAAGTAACAGGAAATGATTTTCAATGGGTTCTTAGCTGGATGCATTAACCACGAATCTTCTCAATGAAAGTTTCTCATTCCTCGTACGAGTTTCACTTATCTTTTATGAGAGTGCAAAGTTCGCACCTTCTTCACGCTTCCCCCATTAACATTCCAATTAAGGTATAAATTCAATTAACAATTATTATAAAAAAATATAGTACAACTTCACAAAATGGTTCAAATTACATTTAAACCGGCAATAAACTTACAGTTTTGAGCAGCATCTTCAGGTGCATTTCCTCCACCGAAACCCAAAACCCAAGCGAAATAAAACTACGTAACAGATAACCCGGCAATTGAGAGTTCACACTCTAATCATCACCATAACGCAAACTTCAAACACTTCATTACGTCACGGTTAGGTTGCTCTTCGGTGGACAAATCATTAAGGACTGGCGAACGGGCCACCTCAATTCCTCTAAGAAATGATGAGAGGAAGAGCTGCAGCAGCTTCCTCTTCGCATACGTGCAGAGGGGGCACACGAAGAAAGAGAGAGAAACTTTTGAGCGGTCTTTACTCGGTGTGGGAAGAAGAAAAGTATCGGTAGAAAGTTCTCCATCGGGGAAGAAGTGGTTGGTGACGATCATCAGAGACGTTCACCGAACACTTACGGGAATTATTTCAGCAGGTTTATTGTTTGAACAATACTTCGAACTCGGGAGGATTTTGAAATACTATTTTAATGATGTACCTGTTTCTAAATCTCATCATTAAGAAAAAGAAAATTGGTTATTATTAAAGAGCATACTTATAGTTAGAGAAGATTGATTCAAAAGTTGTTTAAGAAATATGTAGTTATGGTGCAACTTTAATTTTAGAAGAATTACTGAAGAAAATTGATGATTGTTAGAAAACATGTACTTATAGATAGAGAAGGTTAGTTGAAAAGTTGCCTAAGAAATATTTTGTTATGTTGCAACTTTAATTTTAGAAGAATTACAGAAGACGATATAAATTGAAAATTGCTAAAGGAATATGTTAGTGTTAATTATTGAAAAAAATTATATTTTTACTCTCTTGTCTAGCTTCGAAGAATCACAAAGAAATTCTTCTATATTATCCGACATTATATATTCCAGTTTAGTTGGAAATCGTTAAAAATTAATAAAAACTTTCCTTTCAATTAATAGTTTTTTTTTTCATCGACTTGAATATACCTATAACATCAGATTAAACTAATTTTCTAAAAATTTTAAGTAAAACTTTGATGTTGCATTTAAGAGACTTCCTGAATTATAAAAGATGCGCGAAGAAAAACATTTTAAAAGCAAGAAAGATTAAGGAAATGTTTAATTGTTAGTCTTTTAAATAAACTCATAAAAACTCCATTTCCACTAACAATAGACAATTCGTAAACTTATGAGTCAGAATCGGTTAAAAGCTCGATGACTTTACAGATACGACAGTTTTACGATCTTTTGTTAAGAATTCCCAGCTTCTTCTTCAATTTCAACTTCTACAATGCAATCATTCCATCTTCCTAATTTGGTAACTCAAATCTGACTTCTTTGCAAATACATTCTTCCATCTTTGGTCGTACTTATAGAGAAATCTATCGGTTACGTAACGTATGAAGACCGAAGGCGTTTGCGTTTGACAAATCCGCAATCCGAAATTGAAACTTTCACTTTTACAGACGAGTTAGCTTAACTTTTAAAACTACAATTAAAAGGTGAAGACAAAGAAGTTGTGTTATGTTTATGTATTTTATTTTTTAATATGGTTAAGTAGTACGAAATATATAGAAAATGAAATCGTCGCAAATACGACGATGGTAAAGACAGGAAAAATCGTAACTATACGCGGTGTGTTACAATAAAATCTAGGTCAGTGGTCCAACTTATCTACTAGTAGCCTGGTGTTGTACGATGTGGTACAAGAGCCGGGTATCGATATATCACTATAGAATACTGATTGGATAACGATACCCACGGTTCGCTCGTACAGGCCAGAACAGGTTTTCAAAACGTTTCCTACCTGGTCGTGGGGAGAGAAGAATGTGTTTGTGAAGAAGTTTCTATTGAAGAAGAAGAAGAGAAAATTGTTGGGTAGACACGAGTTCTTAGAGATATTTTATTTAATCGACTCGCTAATCAAATAATTCTATAGTTATCTTACAAATTTAACTTTAAAGCAGTATAAATAATATAGGAGTGGTAGTCGAGCTGGGTTAGAAAGCAACTTACAATGATTTTAATAAATTATTTTATAAGTTATTAAAGACCAAATTTCATTTTTTAAAACCAATTCAACCCTAATCTATGAAATCTAAGAAAACTTAACCCAATTAACTAGCAATTAAAACGTTGATTATCTCGGAATTCAAACACTTTCGTATTTATAAATATTCATTAAAATATTTGTATTCACTTTCAATCAAACAACATATGGGTAAAGTATTGGGCAATCAAAATTATTACATATAGTGAAGCTCCGCTAATCCGGATCAATTAAAACCGAGACAATCCGAATTAGTGAAACATCCGGATTATTGGAACTTTTTTAAAAGTCACAAAACTACGTTAAATACATGTAGGGATTTATTAAAGCAAAACACACACTACTAACATATTGAAAATCGTCGATGTACCAACTCCATACTTGGTAGCCAACACCTTTCCACTAACACCACTTTTTAATTTTTGCAATATATCGTGTTTTTCCGCTAGAGTTAATGTTTTGTGTTCTCTTTCGCGCCATGATGCTTTTTAACGAACTGCTTTTTACACGAACAGCGTAACGTACATACATGGCAAACTGAGCAACCTACGATCCGGATTATGGAATCACAAGTAATCCGGAAATCCGGATTATGGAATACATAATGTAAATAACTAATATTTCAGTTTCGTCCGGATTACTGGAGAATCCGGATTGTTGGAGTTCGGATTAGCGAAGCTCTACTGTACTTGTGTATAATAAAGCATAACACAAATTTTCTTGATACATATTTTCTAAATAAAATTACTTTATTGAGGGTATGGCTAATTACTTATCTAAAAAAATGATTATGTTGTGTTTAAATAACGTGAACTACAACATATTCCCTAATTAATAATTTAAAAAGCAAATTATACACAAAGGTTTAGTTTGTAATCTCTGTCAATGTGTGTGTCTAATATGATTCTTAATACCTTTACGAGCGTTGATAATCTGACATTTAATGCTATACATTCAGTATTAGCTGTATAGAAAAGATAATCGGTTTAAAATTGATACATCAATAAAACTTGTTTCTAACGAAAGTTGGATATTAAATTTTTAATCGATAAACAAACAATTTTTAAATGCTTTGATCTGAGGTATTTCAGCCTCCGTATAATTCGATCATAAATTACGGCATGTAGAAAGTATAAAGGAGTAGGGTGGATGAGCCAGTAATTGACCAGTACCCACTAATTAACCAAACATCTTTGAAAAATCGGAAATAAGGTTAACTTTTACCTTCTTACGGCTTTTGGAGATTTGATATAATGGTTGATCCCTTCACTAATTGGGGGTGCGACTTGAATTTTGTCTTTTACGCGATCAGATGTTTAACAGCTGATGTAATTCTCAAATACGGTGTTGAAGTACTAAATGTGTGTTTTTGTAATAAGCAAGGTGAGTGCGCATGTATACTTAAATTTGCAGTTACCCTAAATTCTAGGGAGTAATACGTATTTATTTTGGGTTTGGTGATCGCTAAACACATGGAATTAAGGATTTTCCTATGTATATAACTTATACCTCACATTTCTATAGAAAAAAACGGAGTGGTCAATTAGTGCTGCGGATTATACTTTCAGATTCCAGTAATTGTTCACCCTGGTCAATTACTAGTATTTTAGTAAACCATGTTGCTTTCTCACTTTTTCGGCAGCAATCAATTAGTTGTTAAATACAGATAGAATCTTGTTTGATAAAAGCTTTGTATTTTAACCGTTTCCAGTATTTGACCACACAAAACAGAGTGGTCAATTACTGGTTGTGAAAGGTGGTTAATAACTGGACTTTCTTTCCTCTTGTCACAATAAGAACAAAAACTGGGATAAATACGATTAGAGCTAAGGGAGATTTTTACTTAGTTAGCTTTCCAGGAAAAAAGTTGTACATAAATATGTTTGCACTGTGAAAAACATTATTAACACCAATGAACTGGAGGTGCAAGCATTTTCGCCAATTGCAGGAAATAAGACAACATTTAAAATAATTGAAAATGATATTATTACAGTCACACAAGATCAACTTATTTGTAAACTAGAACAACCCCAAATTATTAGGTCGGGTAACAGAATTAAGTATAGATTTTGTAAAGAAATATTGTGAACATTATATTTTCTTCCTATCTTTGTACGCGATGATAATGAAAATATTGTTATCATAAAAAATAGGCAATTACCAGTATTTTTTCATTAATGTTTACTATTTTAGTTTTTGTATTGTTTGAGGTATCGTAATATGGGGTTATTAGAAACACCAAGTGTAAATAGGAATACACATTCAAAACTAGTTTAAAAAATCTGTAACACTCTCAGGAGTTTTCGAACGAAGGAAAAGACAAAGAGAACCTGTAATTATTATTATTTAATTTCGAATATTTGTTTCTATTTACCCCTGGTACTTCTAATAAATAATTTTGCGGTATTTAGTATGTTACATTCCCGTTTTTCTATAAATAAAAAGTACTAGATACAAGAAAGAGAACTTTTGTTGCTTTTTCAAATGTTGGTCAATTACTGGTAAAAGCTGTGGTCAACTATGGAGTTGGTTATGGTCAATTACTAGACATTTTCCATTTTTTTTAACCTTTTCTTTTATCACCCGGCAAAACCCTTTTAATTCTGCTTAAATAGGTTTTTCTCATAATTAAAATGCTCCCCTTCTTGCTAGTAAGGTTTAATTTGAGGTAAAACTATTAACAAAAGAGTTGTAGATTTTCAATTTCAACAATTTGCTTATCTGGTCAATTATTGGTTCGTACACCCTATTCACTTCCTACAAATAATAGGAGGATATCATCTTTAGTGGAGATATAAATATGCAATTGAAAGTAAAGAAATGGTTTGGTGATTTACTACGATAATCTGTAATGATCTACAAACTGTTTATCATTTGGCTTTGTTTATCAAAATGATAAACAGTTTGTAGGCCATTATATACTTTTCAAGTTCAAATTGGGACTAATCAATTTCAAATTGAGACTGATCAAGTTAAAATTGGGAATAATCAATTTCAAATTGGGAATAATCAAATTCAAATTGGCACTAATCAATTTTAAAATTAGGAATGTTATATTTTTATAACAAATACCTATGTTTTGGTAGTTACTTAATATTAATGAACTATTTTTTTTATTTAGCTACAAAAAATATAATTATAAAAAATTAAAATTATAAAAAAAGGGGCAGTGGCATGTATTATAACCCGAAATAGATCTGCACAATGAAGAGAAAGATGAAAAAGTAAGCCTGCTCTCCGTAACATTGTCGTGCAACTCCATTTCGGCTTATAGTACCTTTGTGTACACACTGAAAACTTCGTACATTTAGCGATAGATATCACTCTGTTTTCCTCACTAAAAAAGAATTGTCTGAATGTCGTCAGCCAGACCACTCTTGCCTTCAGCTTTAAAAACTGTCTGTACTACTTCTACGAAGATCTGAATGGAATCGTGATATGGAGCATTATCTGGCACCAAAACCGCAGGTTCTTCGGGTATATGTTTGGCATTGCGAAGACGTTGGCTTCAAGCTTTTTAAAAGTATCTTTTTGAATTTTACGATGTATCAGGCCCGTAGTGCCAATACAATAAATTAAATGAATATTTGATCCTGTCATCGTCAGTGAAATAAAAAGGTTTAAATTGCTCTTCCCACTACTTCCCACTTGGTCGTTCATTTGAAATTAATTGAATTTCAACTTCAATTTCATTAGTCCCAATCTGAAATTGATAAGTCCCAATTTGGAATTGATTATTCCCTATTTGAAATTGATTAGTGCCAATTTGAACTTGAAAAGGTATAGATTATCGTTTTAAAACATCAAAGCACTTCTTTATTTTCAATTGCATCTTTATATTTTAGCACAAGATTAATCAAACAATTATTTTCAGTACAATTAAAATTAACACATCTATTCCTCCTTTTTTCCTCCATTTCTGATCTGATATCACACCTTCGACAAGCGTTTAGACAGGTGGCAGGTGAATACACATGATTGAATACACACGATTCTGTTAATAGTGATATTAACAGATACTTTACAAACTTAGGTTTATTCACGATTTATTCATCTGACTTCAAGTTCTTAATAACTTAGTAGGCAATAAGTTTATAACGTGGCTACTAAAAACACCATTAATAGAATCGGGTTTATTCACCTATCTATAAAGTTTCCGATAATTTATAAGGAAACATACCGAACCCGAACATTAATTTTTTCGAAAATTGGTACATTTATGGAGGGTCCCAACTTAACCAGTTACCTGTGGCGCCCTTGTTTGAAAGCGCGCACCGTTTTGTGTAATCAAAATCGAGTCAATGGTCACTACATTATATGCATGACGAGTATACTCGTCAATACACAAAATAGTGCCACTTCTCCATGACGAGTATACTCGTCAGTCACATTTAACTGGTTAAGTAAAACCCTGCCTTTCGTTTTGATTGAAAAACGTTCTGAAGGGGCGGCAACGATCCCAAAATTGAACAGTTTTTGGAAAAAAATTTTTTTTTCCTAAACAATTTATGATATCAAAAAGTTTTTCAGATAGAGAATATTCTCATTTAGGCCCTCTTTCCAACCCTTATTATAAAAGTTAGATTACAAATTACAAATTACTAATTGTATTGGTTTGGCAACTAATTGTAAGTAATTGCGAATTTCACTCATATATTGCTTCAGTTGAATTTTTAGATTTGCAGACCTAGTACAAATGTAAAACATATTTTGTTATTTGATAGTTGCCAATTCACCAGTCCATCAGTAAAAAAAGTTTTGATCGGTTGCATAGTTTTTGGTGGCCTTCGTTAAAAAATAGAAAATCAAAAAGAACATTTTCGTCATATTTTGCCTTTTTATTTCCGCAAAGGGAAAACGCATCACAAGCTCATAAAAAGTTATGTGATATGGTGACGAAGCCTTAAAAGAACGGCAGTGTCAAAATTGGTTTACCAAATTTCGTTCTGGTGATTTTTCACTTAAAGACGAAAAACGCTCTGGTCATCCAGTTGAAATTGATGAAGTCCTAATCAAAGCAATAATCGATGCGGATCGTCACAGTATGACACGTGAGATTGCAGAGAAGCTTCATGTATCACATACATGCATTCTCTCATACATTCTCACATACATGCACACTCTTACCACCCAACCAAACGATCAATTCTGATGTTTACATTGAACAACTAACGAAATTAAACAATGCAGTTGAAGAAAAGCGGCCCGAATTGACAAATCGAAAAGGTGTTGTATTCCATCATGGCAATGTAAGGCCACACATACCTTTGGTCACTCGGCAAAAATTATTGGAGCTTGGTTAGGATGTTTTACCACATCCACCATATAGTCCTGACCTTGCAGCATCTGATTACTTTTTGTTTCGATCTTTACAAAACTCCTTGAATGGTAAAAATTTCAATAATGATGATGATGTGAAATTGTACCTGATTCAGTTTCTTGCTAATAAAAATCAGAAGTTTTATGATCGTGGGATTATGATGCTGTCTGAAAGATGGTAAAAGGTTATTGATCAAAATGGCAATACATTACAGAATAAAGTTATTTAGTTCCACGAAAAAATTTTCTTTGATTTTCTAAAAATAATCCGCAATTACTTAGTTACCAACCCAATATTGGTATCAAATTGGCAACAATTATATCTGTCCCAGTTTTGAGCTTGTATTACAATACATATTTACATCAATAACTTGACGACTTTCCTTTTTCTTCAAATATCGTACGGTGATAAATTCTATTCCGTAATTAGTTCTCAAAACTAAATGGACCTCAAACTAGATTAGCTAATGTTACGTCCTCTTCTAAAAGAATATCATCAAAATCGTCGAAAAAATCCGCAACGAATGTCGTGAATTATAATTAAACCCAAAACAAATCGATTAAAATTTACTTTTTGACTGATTTGCACGCCCTATCTATCACATAACCCTTAGCCCCGGTACAGACAGGGCATTTTTGAACGCTCGTTTAATCAAACGCTTGCCGTTGCCAAGTGTACAAGTGAGCGTTAGATGTCATAAAACGCATGCTTTAATAAAAATCTCGAAACGCGCGTTTGTCGCGCGTTTAACGCTTGAGTTTGTACACTTCTATTAAAACGCATATACAGATCTGGAAATTTCGTTTGAGGACATAGGAAAATAATGCGTGCAACAGCGACGCATATAGGAAGTAGATTAGATAAACAAAGAGCGATATAACTGTTTAACCACGCCTTTTCCGATCCGACCCTAGTCGCCCAACCAACCACCTTCTTCCCACAAACTGTCGAACTGTCAGACTGTCAAACTGTCAGTTCGTTGCGTGGTTAAACAGTTATATCGCTCTTTGTTTATCTAATCTACTTCCTATATGCGTCGCTGTTGCACGCATTATTTTCCTATGTCCTCAAACGAAATTTCCAGATCTGTATACAAAAACGCGCGTTAGCAAGCATACGATTAAACGCGCGTTCAAAAATGCCTTGTCTGTGCCGGCGCTTATTAACTATATAAACCAACCCATAAATAATCCCATAGATAGGCATACATATTTGACACATAGCGTTATGCAGTAATGAATAAAACTATCTTTATATAGGTATATGTGTATCATAAGTTATAAGTTAGTTTATGGTAGGTGAATAAATGTTGGTTTTTACGATACGTTCCGTTTCATCTCCGTATCCGAACCATTCCGTTTACATACAATGTTTTAGGTTGTCAAACAAATTAACGTGTACACATTTCCCGTTTCGTTTACATACCGTTTCCATACCTGCCATTTCCAATCAGCCCAAACAAGTAAATCCGTTTTACAGAAAGACTAATATGCTTTACAAGGAAATGCATTTAATTAAATAACATTTTAAGCATTACATACATCACAATAATGTCATTCATATTGAGTCAACTACATATTTTCTCAAAATGTATCAGATTTCACCCGATAGTCAAATCAAGTCATAAATAAAATAATAATCGTCATAAATTAAATTAACCATGTTAAGAAGTTAAAATTAATTATCTTAACATAAATTTACCTTTCGTAAATTTAAAAGTAAAAATAATATCCAACCCAATTAAAAATTAATTAAAATCCAATTTACTTACATTAATAATAAATGTATCTCTCAAAACTTTATTACAAACTACCTATATTTTATTAGTTTTAAAACTTATTTAATGTTATTTATTTATGTAGAGATATACCAAGATAATTAAGAGACGAATACATTTTCTAATTTTCATAATTGAATTAAATAATGAATAGCAATGATGAACTACGAGGTATAATTTAAATCCCATTTCGCATTGTGCAAAATCTTCACGGTCTGGACGAAGAGAAAGAAGTAGGAAGTATACCGGTGACGATACTTTTACCGGTTATATCGTCGCTTCTAAAAGACTTTCTTCTGACGGGTCAATTTGTAATAGAAACGACCTCGAGGTTACCTCTCGATTAAAAAGCGTTAAGAGGAGAAATTTTTACAGAGATTGATTGAGAGAATTTAAAAGTAATCAAAAGTTCTTTGTAATTGATTTTTTTTAAACTTCCGTAAAAAGAAAATGTGATGTAAAAATAAAATTGAATATAAAGCTGAATGAGTTGAATGTAAAATTGAATGAGTTGAATATAATTGAATGTAAAGTTAAATGAGTTGAATGTATTTAATTATAAAAAGAAAAAATTCTATAACCTATTTCGAAACTTATTAAAATTATAATTATACACTGATTTTATCTTCTAATTAAATAAGAAATTTATATCCACTTTCAAGTTTAGTAACGATGGCTTTAATGTATAATTTCAAAACGTAAATAATCATTTTAAGACAGGTTTATATAAGATAAACCTGTAAATGAAGAAAATCTCCAAAGCTCTTTTTTAATATCTCAAAGTGTGTATTACTTTGACTATAAATTAAGTTTACTTAATTGGTAAATGTAATGTGATAAAGAGACATTAATCAAATTCATAAAAAGACGAAATCTTAAATCAACACTCACCTCGTCAATTCATACCTTTCTCACTCGAACAGTCAAGTACCCTTTCAATCAAAAAGCTCCATTACCAGCCCGAAACAACGCAGAAAAAAAACCTTAACGTGATAAACTCTATCAGTACATTATGTTTAACTTCGGTACTCGAATAGCACCATAAAGTGATTACCGGCTGTGCTGTAACAATTTTTGAGCAAGACCAAACAAATCGAATGTATTGTCGGCCGAAAAAGCGTCCTGATAACGACAAAAACCGATAATTTACCACCAGTCGAACGGTAACGCTTTAGTAAATATGTTCAAAAAGCTCTCACTAATCCCTTTTGTGCTTTTAATAAATATTACTACATTACAGGTAAGATATCACATAATTATTTGTTTTAATTTTAAAAATGATTGTATTTAGGAAATATGTGAACCTATAACTCAAGAAGTAAATGATAAAGAAATCATTTGGGATGTTCATATAAACGATGATGTATACAGATCAACACCTTTATGTTTAGATTCAAATTTTAAGATTATCGAAAGAAATTGTTTGGATAATGCTTGGGATGTTGAACCAAATTGTGAAAGTTTACAAGAACAAATTAATCCTTGTCCGGAAGATTTTCTTTATTACGAACCTAAAAATATATGTTATATTGTTTTAAAAAATCAACCATTTCCACCAAAATGTCCTTATGATAACGTAATTGGTTTTTTTGATTATATCGATTTATTTTCTGATAACTTAATAAAAGGACCAGTTTGGTTTCCAGCTAAAACCATTCAAGATTACGGTGTAGGAAATATGATTATAATAGAACCGACTAAATATTACGGAGATATAGTAAATAATACATCTTTTTGGAAAGAAACTTTTAACAAACGTTGTTTAATTTACGATTCTTATTTAATTTTCAAACCGGTTTTTTGTAACGCCACGTATGATTTTGTTTGTGCTTATTCACCTTTAAAAATGAAAGAGAACAACGTTTGTTCGAGAAAATTACAAAAACTTTGCGCTACGGGCGATTTTAATTTCACCAAAGGAAAATGTTTTTGTAAACAAGAAGAAAATTGCAACGAAATAGCTCAATTTAAAAAACCGTATCAAAATGTTTTAACTGAAAAATGTAATTTCGGTTTATCACGAAATGAAGAAAAAATAATTTGGTCAAATACCCAAGAAGAAATTTCTTATTCAAATTGGAATAAAAACGTAGATTTTCAAAATTCTTTCGGGGTTTTATTAGAAGATGGAACTTGGAGTTTACAACCGGAAAGAAGTCCTAAATGTTCGATTTGTCAAGAAAATATAATTTATAATAAACCAAGTATATCTATGAAATTAAATAAAGAGAAAAAACGATTAGAATTAATCGTAGATAATATAAACGATTTGTATTTACCCGAAGGAAGATCAGTTCCGGTTTTTTGCTTTAGTAACACAAACTCATACATAAGAACTTTTACAATTGATTTATTCAACGATTATAAAATTATAAATGAAAATAAAATCGAATATTATTTTAAATATTCACAAAATTGTCCGGGACATTATTGGTGTGAAGCTTTCGAACTTCCAAATATTACAAAAATCCACACAGAAAAAGTTTTAGTTTTCGACGAAGAATTTTACGGAAATGAATACGCAGCTATTTTATCTATAAATTTCCGTAATATGAAAGATGCTATAATCGATATGATTCACGGATCATTAGTAAAAAG
The DNA here is from genome assembly GCA_036711955.1 of Digitonthophagus gazella. NCBI lineage: Eukaryota > Metazoa > Arthropoda > Insecta > Coleoptera > Scarabaeidae > Digitonthophagus > Digitonthophagus gazella. Next base: position 29,235,967 of record JASCIT010000005.1, read on the forward strand.
TTTACCAAAAACCACAGATCCTTTTTATTTAAGATGGATAACTACGGTTGATATAAACGAAGAAGAAATGATCGCTGAATTTTTAATTCACATCACTTCGAAAACTTTTAAAGACGTTCAACTTGAATATAAAGAATTTTACGAAGATTTACAATTTATTTTATCCGAAGCGGAAGATATAATAACTTTACTTGAATTAAGAAGTGTTTCTTATTGTCTTCCCGATGAAACGATTTCAAATGGAATTAATTTACATTGGCCTTTAACTAAAGTTAATGCAACGACAACTCCGGATGAATTTTGTCTTCAAGAAGATGGAACTCCGGTTTTTAGAGCTTGTACAGGTGATTTTTTATTCGGAGCTAAATGGATGAATGTAAACGGAAGTTGTGCAGAAAATCCGGTAATTTCACCAATAACAGCAACTTTATATGATTTATTACATAAAAATCAAACTATTGATGATAAAATTGCTGATTTAGCTGATATAACTAAAAACTTTACGAATTATCTTCCGATAGATATTCATTACATCGCTGAAATTATTGAAAAAACGAATAAAAGTCACGTTTATTACTTAGATGGTTTTGCTAAAGTTATGGATAATGTTGTAAGCACTCAAAAAGAAACTTTAAAAACCTCCCAAGATCTTTTAAATTCCACCGATAAATTACTTTATAACTTTGATGTTTTAGTAGAAAATTTTTATAATAAAAAGAGAAATTTACACGATACAGATATAACAACAAAAAATATTATGGTTTATATTTTTGATGCGAATATTAGTAATACAAGTGGAATTGCAGTTTACGAATCCGAAGATGGATATGAAATTAAAAAACTATTAAAAAACACAACTTTAGAAAGTTTAGAAGAAGATGAAAACATAAAAGTAGCAACTTATATCCCGGAAAAACTTATAAAACAAATATCAGAAAATTTAATTAAAAACGAACCATTAATAGTTGCTATAACAGTTTTTTTAAACGACTACCTCTTTAATCAAGATCATTTAGATACTAAACAAGTCGTTGGAAATATTTTTGGAATCCTCCTACCTAAAATTAGAGAAGGTTTTAAAGTACAAATCCCAATTATTTATAAAAACGTCGATCACGCTATTGAAAAACAATGTTCTTATTGGCATTACGGATCACCAAACGAATTTGCAAATATAAAAGGAAAATGGGAAGCTGATAAAAGACCAAAAACCATCATAAACAACGATATTTGTTGGTACGATCACACAACTCATTTTGCCTTATTAATATTTTCCGATTTTTCAATCGAAAACGACGAAGAATTATCAAGTAATTATCATTATTTAAACGTAGTAACAACTTTAGGATGCGTTTTATCGATTGTTGGAATCTTAGGAATTTTAATTACAGCGATTTTATTTAAACCTTGGAGGTCATCAAAAGGAAATCAAATTTTAATTCAGTACAGTATAGTTACTTTACTTCAAATATGTTTATTATACGCGGCTAGTAATATTGATCATAAGAAAAATCATGTTTTATGTGTTATATTAGGTGCTTCTTTACATTACGACGTTTTAAGTCAATTTTGTTGGATGTTAGTTATGGCTATTTTACATTATCAAAGATTTGTTTTAGTTTTTAACCAACAAAATAAATGGATTATTTTAAAATCGTGTCTTATCGGATATATATTTCCATTTTTACCCGTTATAATTAATATTAGTATAAATACAGATAATTATACGGTTGGAACAACTGGAATTTGTTATCCAACCGGAGCAGCTTTATACATTTGGCTTTTAACCCCAGTTGGTTGTATCGTTCTCACTAATCTTTTTATATTTTGCATTATTATAAAAAATATTTTCCATCATAAATTTAACGATGAGTGTCGACACGATTACATCTTCGTTTTAAAATTGAGATTAGTTGTCGTTTTATTTTCAACTTTAGGAATCACTTGGGTTTTTGGATTTGCCGCCGAATTATTTAGTAGTATTTTATTTACGTATTTATTTTGCGTAACTGCTTCTTTACAAGGATTTATTATTTTTCTCGCTTTTATTGTATTTAACGCAACTACTAGAAGAATGTATTGGTTGTTTATGAAGACGGTTAAATTAAGAATAAAATTGATGTGTAAATGATTTAATGAGTGTATTGTAAACTTAGTTGTAATGATTTTTTGTTTAATTAATAAATGTATTGAATTAGATTTTGAGTTTTTTTTGAAGATAATTAAATCTCAAAAGTTGAAAAATATGTTTTCATGAAAAAAAGTTAAAGAGAAAAACGAGAAAATATGTAATTATTAATAAAGCAAGTTAACCCATTATCTACCAATTTTTTTCTTTTCATTTTTAATGAGAAGAAAGAAATAATTGATTCTTTAATAGAACCAAATGAACTTAAATAAAAAAAATTGGATTATTTTAGAGAATTGTATATAGTTTGTTTATGTAACTTAATAAAGAAGAAGGAATTATCTATAGTACACATTAGAGATCAAATAATTACATTATGAAAAGATCTCATTTACTTACATCACAGCATTAATCAATTTAGAGCTCTTCTTTTTGGTTTCTTGTGCAATTTAACAGTAGTTTCTAATATAATTACGATGTTATAATTAATTTTGTTATATAGATAGTATAAAAAAACTGAATCTTACTTTCATCTACAAAAAAAATTAGTTAAGCTTTCTGTTAATTCCCTTTTATGTGGAATTAGAAAATAAATTAAACTTTAAGAAACCACAGTTGAACTTACATTCGATATTTGTTGAATTTTTCTTTTATCTTATTCTAAAGAAAGGATTTTATATTTTCAAATAAAAGAAAGAATTTAAATTCTTTAAACATTCTCGAAAGAATATCGATCAGATTTTATCACAACCATTTATGTACCAAAAAGTTTGTTGGAAATAAATTTTAGAGTTCTCTTTATATAAATAATGGTCAAATTTTATGACAGTTAAATATTTTTAAATGACAAAATGTTTGTTGATTGATCCATGGTTTTACCAGTTGAAAATTCAGAACGTAAATTTTGAATAAAAAGCTTTACTTTTACTGGTCCTTACAATTATTATCGTCTTACATATTTCAACTTACATCATCGTCGGAGACGACTACAAGAAATAAACGTGTTGTATTATAATTGAGATTATCGAAAAATTGTGAGACATTTTGAGCTTACTTAACAATTTTAGAGCTTACTTAAATACAAGCTTTACAACACCTTTATCCGAAAATGACCTATCTGCTAAGATTAACACCATCAAACAAATTACTTTCAACAATGGATTTACATCTATCTAAATTCATACTATAATTAGTAAATTAAAGTTGAAACACCAACAAAGATTATCTATTAGTTTACAACCTATCTCTTCCCATAACAACGACAACATCTATAAAGCTATTAAATTCCCAGGTAACATTGCTTATAGTTTTCAAAAGATTTTTCATAAATATAACATCAACATTTCATTTAAAAATTGTAACACTTTAGGTAAGAAAACTTTTCAATGTAAAAGATAAAATAAATTTATTAGACCAAAATGGTGTTTATAAACTTGAATGCGATACATGTGGTGTCACCTATATTGGTGAAACTGGCAGATCTATTAAAACTAGAATTAAAAAACATCAACTTAATGAAAAATTAAATTTCAGAAGACATTTATTAATTTATAGTCACGAATTTATAAATAATGAAAACGTAAAACTTTTACATATCCAAAATAAAGGTTACAGACTTAGGCCCGGTTTATTCACCTTTGGACAAATTAATCTATCCGATATCTACCATGGTTACAGGCTCACTAGCCAATCATGGCAAGTGAAATTATAGATACTATGGAAAATATCAGGTAGATTACTTTATCCAAAGGTGAATAAACCGGCCCTTAGTCTTCTTGAACAATACGAAATAGATAAGTTTCTTATCAATAACACACAATTAGAGTGTTTAAATGGTCAAATACAAAGTTTAAAAGTCCCCTTATATAAATACCTTGATGGGTTAAATAAAACTTCTGGAAGCTTGTTACACAGTTTTATTTAACCCATCAGGTTATGGGACCAGGCCGGAACGGAGGAAATTAACAGGAAAATAAATGTAAAACGACAGTTAAAGTTAAGGCATCGGTAAGCGTTGGAAAATGGTGGACCTAAAGACGCAAATAAACCAAATAAATAGTTCTAACTGTCAAGTATGGAATTTTAAAGTGGAGTTATTGTTAACTAAAGAAGAATTTTGGGAAGTAATTGTTAACGATGGACCAGACCCGGTAACACCAAAGTGGAGCCAAAAAGATGCGAAAGCAAGAGGAATAATTGGTCTTTTGGTGGAAGATACACAATTGAAGTACATTAAAGATAAGAAAACAGCTAAAGCTATGTGGGAGAGTTTGAAACAGCACCATGAAAAGTCTATTCTGGGTGTAACCGCTCGATTACTAAAGAAACTATGTAAAGCTCAATTAGAAGAGAATGGAGACATGAAACGGCACATAAATGATATAGAAAGCACTTTGGAGCAGTTATGCGTTGCAGGACATCCATTTCCAGAGCAAATGCGTGTTATGTTTTTACTACAGAGCTTACCTGAAAGCTTTGACCATTTAATCGTAGCTCTAGAAAACCGTCTGGAAGGTGATTTGGCCCAAGAAATTTTCAAACAAAGACTACTAGAAGAATATGAAAGAAGATTAACTAGAGATAATGATAATTCGGAACAGTGAAGGCCATGAAGATCGGGAAAGGAAAGGAACAAAAGAAAATAGAATGTTATTTCTGCAAGAAACGTGGATATATGAAGAAGGACTGCAATAATAATATAGCTTGGAAAAAGAAGAATAACGAAAAAGTCAAGAAAGTTCAAGAAGAAAGTAACGAGGAAGGAGCCATCCATTTAGCTATGCATGCAAAAGAAGTTACAGCAGAAAGAACAATTCAAGAAGTGCGGCTGTGTAACAAGTTGGATGAAGATTCCAAAGGGATTGGCGGCACTGATGAATGGTATATAGATTCCGGAGCAACCTCGCATATGTGCAACAACAGGAAGTATTACGTAGATTACAGACCCCTGGAGAAGATCAGTATGGTAACTATTACTGATGGAAGAAAACTAGAAATTAAGGCTAAACACACTTGTCAACTTGAGTGTATATCACAAACGTTTAATGTTAAAGCTAGCAGATGTCGTGCATGTTTCCGAACTTGATAGTAGTCTAATTTCTGTAGGTATGTTAGTTGATAAGAGGATACGTGTTCATTTAGATAATAAGGGTGGTTATACTAAAATTAATAATCAAACATTAATGTTCACTATCTAAGTGATCCGTATCAATGACCACCCTGTGTTGGGTTGATGTACTATATTCTTGAATACATCGACCAACTAAAACCCTGTCCCCTTCGCCTCCGGAACCACCCATCAAGGTATAACTTCAGAGGCATATAAATGTAATTTTTCGGGGTCTACTGTACATTTCTTCTTCTATTTTCTAGTTCTTTTTCGTGTTTTTCCTTTTTTTTTTCATGATGTTTGTCACCATTTCATCCCATCCCTTTCCCCAAAAAGCAGAGGACTAATGCATCTGGACCGCGTGCATTTTTCGCACTTTTTGGGGTCCCAGCAGCCACTCCCCATTCCCTTTACCATTCTTCACTCTTTCAACCTTTATCCTTATTTGCATACTTAGAGTTCCCATATTAATTCCGATCTCCTGTAACATCCCTTTGTCTACAATGTTGCCGTTGTTATACGATTGCATTTCATTATTACAAACACTTTGCTAAAATAAATCTTTTACATTAAGTTTAAAATTTTGCAATTGTTACAATAAATTTTTATTAGTTTTATTTTTATCTTATTACTTTTGCAATTAATCTTGTTTGGTCTTGTATTTCCGCATATGCATTGTCGTCTTCTTATAAATAAAACTGGTTCATTTTCCATTGTCATGTCCGATTATACAACCTGTTTCATGTTCATAAAGGCTTTCATGTTAAGTTCTGAACATGTCTTTTAAATTGCAAGTATTCTTTTATATTCTTTTTCATTTAGATTTGTAATGTTAAAGTTTTTTCGACTTAAAATTTTTCACGTTTTTCGATAATTTCATTTATAATATAATATGTTAATTTCTTGTAGTCGTATCCGACGATGACGTAAATTGAAACATGTAAAACGATAATAAATTGTAAAGACCAGTAAAAGTACAGCTTTTATTCATAATTTACGTTCTAAATCTTTTTAGTTATGATCTTTAACAAAAATTATTTAAACCCCAAACTTGTTGGAAATATTTGGAGAGATGATAAGACTTGAAATAATATTTATATTTTGTCATTGTTAGTATAAGTTGATCTCACATTAGAAATTTTCTATAGAAATTTTACATCATATTTACTCAAATTTACTTAAAAACTAAGGCGTAAGATCTTTAGGCAAGACCATTTAGACACCAAAAAGTTGTATTTGGAAATATTTTTTAGATTCTTCTTGACTAAGCTTCTTGTAATAAGCGTGCACTAAGGGTTTTTGCAGATCTTTTCTATTTTTACGAATTGTCCCAACAAGTAAGCAACCATTATCCAATACATAATAATATCCAATACATATACAATAATGTAATGTTAGTAAAAAAATGATCTGTGGTTATTACACCATTAGAGTTCTTCCAAAAATCAGTCAGTTGTTTTACAACTCGTTGGCCCTGATCTTTTTCGGGAATTTGTCCAACATTTCCGAGATAAACGTCCAAATTACAGCAGTAGTAAGTTTTGTCATCGCAAAGTGACCATATTTTTGTTTCATATTTACCCGGTTTTGACAGTATATAAACTTTGAAAAGACATCGTCCGCGATATGTCATTAATTGTTCATCCACGGTACCATTTCTTAATGCGTCATAAGATTCCCAACAATTTGCTGCAAATATATCTGATATCTCTGGTGTGGGTGCTAATTTATCTTATTTTTTTCTTTTTTGTCGGGTTTCTATGTTATCAAATCTGATGAACTTCTTGATAATGGGTTGTCTTTTCTCCATAGATCATTCTTACATTCACGAGATTCTCTAAACCTTCCAATCAGCAATAATAGACCAAGTAAAGTATATAGTTCAATGCAATCAACTTGTTTCCACGATGCAGGATCATTAGCGTAATGTGTATTGGATTTTTAGTTGGTGTTTGTAACAATTTTTGCAATTATGTCATCGTCCATGAATAATTTGAAACAATCTTGTATAGATTTTACATTTTGATTTTTATTTGTTAAAGAACCATGCTGATGAATATACTGTGGTACCTCAGCAGATTTTGGTACAATATATTTCCATGTACGGTTACAGACCGTCACATCTCGATCGTCATAATCTTCGTCGTCTGTTTCTGAAACGGTAAATATATCCGCCTCACTATCTTCAATTTCGGGTTCCCCGTCACTTACATCGCTACATGATTCTTCTTTTGAAAACTGATCTTCTTCATTTGTAACAAATTCACTAAAATTTGGAATATTTTCCATATTTTCGTTGCTATTGAAGTGAACTGTAAAGCACGACCAACGCTAACTTACTGACCCAAATAGACAAATAAATCCCTAATTAGGTAAAGTAATGAGTCATGACAGCACTCAGGTAAAAGAGTACGCACTAAAATTTCGGGTCGCTATGACCCGGCAACCGCCAGGTGAGGGTTAAAGAAAGTTTTAAATAAATTGTTTAGTAAGACGATAAAACTTAAAATAATGTTGGTCAAATTGAGTCATACATTGTTAGTATAAATTGACCGCACCTTTATATTTTCTACAGAAAATTCGTTTCACATGCAAATTTCGTCACGGTTTACATTTAATCGACCGGATTCCGCGGACAACGTACGCAAAAAAGAAAAGATTCAGCGTGGGCAGAACAAGAAACGTCGGTTCGCAATAATTATCGCTTATTACCCAAGTTGCGAAAGTCGTATTTGTCAAGAATAACCACAACCAGGTTGAGTACTCTTAAATCACTTTACTCTTGCATCTTTGACATTTTGAAACGTAAAAAGGTACCCGATAACCACTAACCAGTGAAAGTTCGCTTTGTGGATCATCATAAAATTGTCTTGACACGAACTAATTTTTTTTCTTTTCTTAACCGTAAATTGAATTTAAAGTAAATCTTGTGATTTCACAATTAAAGTTTTTCCCATGATGTCGTTACCAGTTGGAAAATGACAAAACGTGTGTAATGAACACGCACGGTTCTTGTTAGTTCTTGCTCGATTCCTCTCTTACAAAATACCAACTCGGCGGTCACATCATTGTCTAAACGAAAAAGCGCCCGCTTTACGCAACGTTTCAAAATCGAATTATGCAAAACCTCGCGCTCGTTTCGTTCTTTTACAAGATCCCAACGGGAGATGGGAAATGAACTATTAATTATAAATAAAGCGCGAAACGTGAGTTGCCATAACTCGACGAGCTTCGTTTTCCTGGTTTGGTGTTGCACAACAAAGCCTTTCAAATCGGAGCAAGATACCATTTCGTATAAGTAAAGATTATGCATGGAGATTATTAGTTCTTATTTAGCAAATTATTATGCTGGTTTATGGAGCAATGAAGATTCGGAACGAATCTTGTAAATGTCAGTGAACATGAGTCTAAGAAACCGTTTCACCTCGGCACTATAAGAAGGAGAAGGCTACGAATGTTCATTAGAATGCTTTCTGGTTAATTTAATATGTGATTGTAGAAATGTCAATTAAAATAAATCGTCGGTTAATATCGCAAGCATCAATCTAATAAAATCAGTTTTTTTAATTTGTAGTTTTTGTTAATTTTATTTCTAGTTTTAATTTTAAATTGTTAAAAGTTATTAATATATAGTCCCACATGAGTCACTTTCAAAATATTCAACTACTGTTTTTAGATACAAAATTCATCAATTGATTATTTTCATAAAATCGCTGAAATTTGTTTTTTTTTCATTTTTTCTAAACTTTATGTTTTCTTTCTTGATGTTTCCACGACTTTTTTATTTAAATTTTAATTCCTCAAAGAAAGTAGGAAAAGAAAATCTCTTTTTAATCGAATACTAAAAACAGTTCCGTTTTGGCATTGTTCTAGCAATTTAAAATCACTCACAACTCACGATGGACGCAACAATGATCATCATGTACGCAAAGCGCGCTCAACAAAACTACATAACTTTCACCTGTCCTTGACGTATCCTTACTTTCTCTAATCGGTATAGGACACAATCGTTGACCTTCTCCGAGGTCTCATCGGCAAAAGGAATGCTACATTCCCCTTCCATCTCGAAAAATCATTAACATAAATTCGGAAGAAAGTCTTCTCACTAAATAAAATCTGAGAGCAGGTGAGTGGGAATCTATTTTACGGGTCGATGACACACAACACAAGAATTCTGAGATGATTAGACCTGTGTATCAATTATAATTCCGAGTAACTCGTTTCTTTGGTATCTCGTTTGATGTAAGAATTTAATATAATGACTACGGTGAAAGTCTCTACAATGGTTAAAGTAATTATTATTAAAAAGAAGATCAGGTAAAATTTTAAATATCTCGAGGGTATTTATGTATATTAAGAAAGCGTTTTCTTTCAAATTAAACTCGCTTACAAATGCGAAAGTAGTTGTTATAATTAACCCATCGCGTCTGATATTGTCGGCTAAATTCATCCAAGTTTTGAGACAATGGTAATTGCAAAATGACTGTTCTGCGAGATCTCCCACGACGGTCTTGATGTTCACAGCAATTTCCTAAGTGATACCTTCTTCTTGCAAAATAACCGTAATTAGTTTTGATACGCTTTGAACTCAATTAGTACTCAAACCGCTTAGTTTTAATACTTCTTGTTTTATAGCTTCGGTACTTTACCATTAAGAAGACTTAAAATTCTTGCGTAAGACTCGCTTCTTGGTGCTTAGAAGAAAAAAGCAATTACTGGTTATATATAGAGTTGCTATGAACTTTCACCGAGAGACTTTAAACCGAGAGAGAATGTATTTAATGATTTATATGGTTGGTGGTTCTTTATGTTTTTAAATTTTTCTTCAGTATAAAAGCAAAAAAAGAATGAAGTACTGTAATGTATTTTAATATAAATAGATCGTTATTTTCAGAATTTACATTTTTGTACAATCCAAAAAGAAAAATGTATTTCAATATAAATTATCAGATCTTTATACAAGATAGACAATTTTTTTATATAAGTTACTTACAAGGTAAACTTATAAATAAAATCGTTTTATATTCCTTAGATAAAGATTTGATTTGTTTTATGGATTCATGTGGTAATGTATTTGAAAGTGTAGTTGGTATTGAGGACACACAGAAAATGTAAGCCGTCGTCTTCGCTGTCTAGTTACGTAAATATACTTACTTTAATGGCATACTTGTTTTACCTACACACCTAAATTGTACTCGGCGAATTTGAAATTCAAGCTTTTTATACACATACCACGTGATGTTTATTTAGGTCTTCAAATAGATAACGAGTTACTTAACAAACTAGGATACCAATAAGAAAACTAACTTAAAATCTAGTTTAATTGAACTCTGTGACATTGAAATTGCAACATCTAGAATCAACTGTTATTATTTATAACAAAGTTGTAACTTATAAACGTAAAATTTTAATAAAACGTAACCTAATTTTTAGAATTTTTAAAATGTTTAGTTTCAATTAAGAACGTTACATTTTCTCTTCTAAGGGAAAAACTAAAAATCGTAGAAGATTCATTTTCGGTAAAAATAAAGATTAAGTTTCAATCTAAATCCTCATTAAATTTCAAGTTTTATTTATAATTAGTTTTTGAGATATGAGTTTTTAAAAATGACTTTTTAACATAACATTTTTCTTTTAACTTTGATATTTTTTAAAATTTTTTTGACAACATTTAGAATAAAACGGTCTTTTTTAGATAAAATTAGAATATTTCAAGTTTTATTTAGAAAAAAACCAAATCAAAATTTTTAAAAATGAATTCTTGATGAATTTTTAAAGTTGATCGATATGTTTAGGTTAAGAAGTGTCAAAAATTGTTACCAATTTTGAAAATTTTTTAAATTTTTTTGACAACATTTAGAATAAAGCCGTTTTTTTTAGTTAAAATTAGAATATTTTCAGTTTCATTTAGAAAAAAACCTAAACCAAAATCTTAAAAAATGAATTTTTGATGAATTTTTAAAGTTGATCGATTTTCTTAAGTTAGGTTAAGAAGTGTCCAAAATTTTTACCAACTTTGAAAATTTTTAAAATTTTTTTGACAACATTTAGAATAAAACAGTCTCTCTAGTTAGTTGTAATAAAGATTTAACTTTTAAACGTCATATTTAGTTTAATAAAAAAAATCCATTTTTAGAACGTAGCTTAATTTTTAGAACGTTAATAAATTTCAATTAAAGACATTAAGTTACATTTTCTCTTTTGAGGGAAAAACTAAAAGTCATAGAAAATTCATTTTTCATGAAAATAAAGATTATGTTTCAGTCTAAATCCTCATAAACTTTCAAATCTCAACAACAATTAGTTTCTTAAATATGAATTTTTAAAAATTGACAAATTTTAACCCCTTGACTTACGAATTAAATGGAACTTGATACGACCGAAAGATACCATTTAATTTTGGTGAACTGAACGGTTACGTATAAAGCGCTTGACTAGTCTGACTCGTCAAACTCTACAGTGGCCCGTAAAATGAATGACGAGTCTGACTCGTCATTGTATCTCAAGGGGTTAATAGACATTAAGTTACTTTTTTCCTCTGAGAGAAAAACAAAAGGTCGTAGAAAATTAATCCTTAGCAAAAATACAGGGTGTTTCATGAAGTTCTCCCGGCACAAATGCAGCATGTTGTTTAGGTGATTTGTAATAAAAAAATTCATATGAACATGTATCCGATTCACTTCACTTATTGTTATGTGAATTTGAAAATTATATTTAAAAATTTTGGCGTTACGGTCCTGCCTGAGACTTAAGGGGTAAGTAAACTATTGGCGAATTCGATTGGTTGCACTGGTGCGCACCAGAATTTGACCTTGAGTGCATGTTAGTGCATACATCACATTAGCTTACAAGGAGAGTGCAAGGTCTTGGGGTCATAGATTTAGCTCAAATTTTGTAAGATGGTAGATTTAGCTTCCTTGTTGAAGAAAATATATGGTTGTAGGGGCCACTACTCAATAGCTCTTTAGATATTTGCAAGTGAAGATGCAATTCACTAGTTAAATTCAGGTCTGTAGCAAACGATTAAACATAATGGGTGTAGCGTAGCAGCAATAGATCGGTTTCTCGTCATTAGGCGCCGGGTTCGAGTTCTGAGAGTGTCCATTTTTACGTATAAAGATACCATGGGTGGGTATAAAATTTTGCGACATCGAAGCATTTTTTGAGTGTGCACCGCACTTTGGATTTGTCAGTTAATTGTCATTTGATCTATCAAGACTTCAAAATTAATACAGGAATATGACTTGGCATTATAACCTTTCTTTAAAAAGCCTGACTTAATCGGTATAAATTCGGTCAATTTTGACATTATCCGGACTTGTTCTAACGAATTAATTGCATCCTTAATTGCAAATATTTTAAAAATTATTGAATAGTGGCCCCTATAACCATATATTTTCGTCAACAGGGAAATTAAATCTACCATTCTACGAAATTTGAACAAAATCCACGACCCCAAGACCTTGCACTCTCCTTGTTAGTACACAAAAGTGACAGTTCAATAGAACACGCTACTATGCACTAGTGCACACCAGTGCGCTCCAGTTTTACCAATCGAATTCGCCATATGACTGTATTATGGCGAATTCGATTGGGAAAACTAGTGTGCACTGGTGCGCACTCGTTGAGTGCAAAATGTGACATATGTCACACTAGCTTAGTGCAAGAAAGGGCAAATTCAACAGAACGCGATGAAATCAAACATAATCATAACATCACTTGTAAGTATGTTTAAGGCTTGATGATGTTTAAAATGTTTTATAAACTACAATAATAAAATGTAATAGAACACAACGAAACAACCAATAGAACACGCTGCTATGCACTGGTGCGCACCAGTGCAACTGAGTGCAACCAATCGAATACGCCATTAGTAAAGTGAACTACTTATTTACCTTACTGTCAAATTTGACAACTTTGCAGTTTAATCTAAAATTATTTGAATTTTATATCCGTACAATGCCGTTTAAGTTTACGACTGTTGAGTATGCTAATATGGTTGTTGTACTGGGAAACTGCGATGAAAACGCTACTGCAACTTTAATCGACGTTTTCCATCCCCGAAGACTTTTAATAGTACCTTCCAAACTCTCTGAGAAACTGGTTCGCTTCCGAGCGTTCATATGCAGTATGAACGAGTAACACAACAGAATGTTGCAGATGAAGAAAACATCCTTGACACGTCGAGCGCAATCTCATTAGTATGTAACGGATATCCACACGTTTAGGGATTCTCAATACCAAGGTACGGAGAACATTAAAAAAAATCTGCTGCATCCGTATCATCTACAGCGTGTTCAACATCTGAAGCCAGAAGACTTCCCTATGCGTTTGGCATTTTATCAGTGGTTAAATAATAATCGGAACTTATACTACTAAATTTCATTTCCGGATGAATCACAATTTACTCGAGATGGCACAAATAACATCCCTAATTTACATAAATGGTCGGACATTAACCCTCATGCTACCATAGAAAGTAATTTTCAAAACAGAATTAGCATTAATGTGTAATGCGGAATGTTGTACGGTCAACTTATAGGACCGTTTATTTTTGAAGTTCGTTTTACTGGAAGTTACTTGCAATTTTTGAAAGAAGAATTTCCGCGTTTACTGCAAGAGGATTAAGAGTGTATTTACAACACGATGGAGCTCCTTCTCATTTTTACCGTAGAGTCACTGATCTTCTAAATGCACGTTACCCTAACCACTGGATCGATTGAGATGGACCGCATGTTTGGCCAGCCAGATCTCCAGATCTCAGTCCTCTGGATTATAACTTATGGGGTTGGATGAAAGATTGAGTGTATTAAGAAAAAGTAGACACACGCGAGACTTTAGTGCAAAGATTTTTTGACGCTGCAACGCAAATAAAGGAGCATCGTGCGAAGATAAAAAATACAACAGGCGTGCAGATATGTGTATTGAAGTAGGAGGTGGAATTTTCGAAAATGTTTAAAATTAATAAATTATTTTTTCAAATTATAATAAAAAGTAGTAGGTATTATCGCAATTACTTCTTGCTCAATGCTTTTTTTGTTAAACCTGACGGTAACCTAAAGAAGTACTTTATTTTATAATTGCTATAATTTTTAAATATTACTTTCAAATTCATATAACTCAATAAGTGAAGTAAATCGGATACATGTCCATAAGAACTTTTTTATTACAAATCACTTAAGCAACATGCTCTATAAGTGCCGGGAGAACTTTATGAAACACCCTGTGTAAATTAGGTTTTAATCTATACCTTTTCAAGTTCAAATTGGCACTAATCAATTTCAAATTGGGAATAATCAATTCCAAATTGAGAATAATCAATTTCAAATTGAGACTAATCAATTTCAAATTGGGACTAATCAAATCCAAATTGGGACTTACCAATTTCAAATTGGGACTAATGAAACTGAAGTTGAAATTCAATTAATTTCAAATTAACGACCAAGTGGGAAGTATTCTTTACATTACCTGTCACGAGTACCACAATTTCTTGGTATAAACGTTGGGCATTGCAAAGGTGTATATGAGACCAATTTCAACCTTTTTATTTCACTGGCGAAAGGATCAAATATTCATTTAATTTATTGTATTGATACTATGGGCCTGATACATCATGAAATTCAAAAAGATACTTTTAAAAAGCCTGAAGCCAACGTCTTCGCTATGCCAAACGTATATACGAAGAACCTGCGATTTTGGTGCCAGATAATGCTCCATATCACGATTCCATTGAGGTCTTCATAGAAGTAGTACGGACAGTTTTTAAAGCTGAAGGCAAGAGTGGTCTGGCTGACGACATTCAGACAATTCTTTTTTAGTGAGGAAAACAGAGTAATATATATCGCTAAATGTACGAAATGTACAGTGTGTACACAAAGGTACTATAAGCCGAAATGGAGCTGCACGGCATTGTAACGGAGAGCAGTTTGACTTTTTCATCTTTCTCTTCATTGTGCAGATCTATTTCGGGTTATAGCATGCCATTACCCCGTTTTTATTTTTTTATAATTTTAATTTTTTATAATTATATTTTTTGTAGCTAAATAAAAAAAAATAGTTCACTAACATTAAGTAACTACCAAAACATAGGTATTTTTTATATAAATATAACATTCCCAATTTGAAATTGATTAGTGCCAATTTGAATTTGATTATTCCCAATTTGAAATTGATTATTCCCAATTTGAAATTGATTAGTCTCAATTTGAAATTGATTAGTCCCAATTTGAACTTGAAAAGGTATAGATCCTCGTAAAATTTGAAGTTTCAACGATAATTAAGTTTTTAGATATGAATTTTTAAAAATTAACGGTTTCCAATCGACATGTAAATTCAGTTAGGTCAAATTTTTTTTTTGTATAGGAAAAACTAAAAGTCACATAAAGTTAATTTTTGCTACAAATAAAAATCAGATTTCAATTGAAATCGTCATAAAATTTTAAATCTCAATGACAATTAGTTTCTTAGGAATGAATTTGAAAAAATTTACTAGTACCCTTATAGAGTAACATTTGAGTCAAATTTGGTCAAAATGTTCATTCCTTCTATGTGTTGCAATTTCAATATCACACAATATATTAGTGTGTTTTAATATAAATTGTTTTCTGTAATTCTTTCATTAAAGTAAAAGTAGAAAATTTTCTTTTATTCACAAAAATCGATAAAATAATAAAAAAATAAGTGAGCGAAAAAAATTTTTTCTGTGTTTAGTATTTAGGACGAATTATTGGAGTATTTGGACATTTACAATCATACTGTTCCAACACTCTTCTAAACGGATGTTTTTCTCCACTACTGAAGGACGAATCGATTATCTCCTGCACTTTTCTTTTATATTCCTCTTCTTCTTTTCTTCCCAGTTCTAACATTCTTTCAAGCTCGGCATTTTCACGTTCCTTTAATAAAAAAGTAATTACAGTTTATAACTAGGTTATTATCGCTTAAGAATTTGTAATTAAATACTGAAGGTTGAATTTTTAATTTTACACTTTGCGGTTTTATTTCAATTTCCAAGAATAAAATGAAAATTAACTTGACAATTTACTTTGAAAATTAATTCAAAATGTTATTTTTATACAGAATGAAATTATTTTTTTTTAATTTTTCAAGTTTTAAAACTAAAAATCTCATACTTCTCAAAATAAATTCCTAAATTTTATGCAACCAACATTATCCATTAAATTTTTTTAAATATATTAAGTTGCCTACCTTTAATAATTTATTATAAGCAATCTGTTTATCCAAATCTTCTTTATATTTTTGTTGAACGCAAGCTTGACTTCTTTTATACTCCTCCAACAGTTTCTGATTAGTTTCATAACAAAGTCTCATCAGTTCATTCGCAGCTTCCTTTTCTCTAAGTTCTTCTTGAGCTAATTTAAGTTTGTGCTCTCTTTGTTCAGCAACTCCTTTTATAGTATCCTAAAATTATTTTTGTATAAACAACCAAAGTAAAAATTAACTTATATAAGTGAATAAGGGGTAATATAATAATATTACCTCTAATAATTTTTGTTTTGCTGCTAAAATTTTACATTTTGCTTCATCCTGCTTTTTCTCAATAGCCATCCTATACTCTTCTAAAAGTTTATCGAGTTTTGCTTCTTCAATCTTAGCATTTTCCTCGATTTCTTTCAAGTATTTAATATATTGCTTCATTTCTCTATTCGCTTGACTTCTTGAATCAACTATAGCAGCCTTCTCTCTTTCATATTGAGCGTATGAAAGTTTTGTGTAAGCATTTTCTAAATCTTGTTCAGCTTTAGTTCTTTCAGCAATTAATTGTCGTTGGAATTCGATTTGTTTCTTTAATTCTTCTGCAGTTTCTTTATTCTTTTTACGTATGGACTTTAAGTCTTAAATGAAATTAATTTAAAAATTACTTAAATTAAATTTAAATAAGTAAATACTTTCTAATTCTTGCTTTTTCAATTCTTGTGCCATCCTTTCTATTTCTAAACGATCTTCTTCTTTAACTTTCTTTGCTTCTTCTTTCGCTTGCATTTTTCCTTTTATTTGTTTCTCAAGGTCTTCTCTTTGGCGAAGTCTTTTTAGGTAATCAGCTAAAGCTTCTTGTTGTTCTCTTTCCATCTAATTATTTAAAAAAAATACATTAAATTATATTATTGATTTTGTAATGAGAAATTACTCTAAATTCAAGTTCTTTTAACATCGCATGATTCCACAAAGCTTCAAGTTCTTTATCAGCTTGTCTTCTTGCTTCGTTCTCACGTATTTGTTGTAATTGAATTACTTTTGATTCTAAGAGGTGTTTTTTAGCCATTATTGGACGTAATTCTTCACAACGATTTCTAATTGTAATTGTGATATAAAAGTAAGTTTGAAAAAGTAAAAAAAAAAGTACTTACGCATATTGTTGAATTCTTTTTTCTTCAACCAGTTTTAATCTTTCACTTTCTCTTTCGCTTCTTAACTTAGCAATCTTCTCTTTCATTTCATTCAATTTTAATTGTTTTCCTTTTTGTAAAGAATCAACGGTTTCAAAATAAAATTCTCTTTCATCTTCCGCCATTAACTTCCTCATTCTTTCCCGTTTTTCTTCGATTTCATCGTCGTAACTACTCATTTTCTCTTGAAGTCTTATATTTAATTCGCGTTTGAATCTTCTTGATCCAGCGTGAGATTCAAATTTTTGCATGAAGCTTTCTTTTTGGACTTGTTCTCTTTGTTTTTCGAGTTTGTCGTTGTAAAGAGCGTCATTTCGTTGGTGAAAATGAAGAAGTCTTGTTGAGTAATTTGTATTTGGTGATCTTCCACACTATTTTGAATTGAGAAAAAAATTATTAATGGAGGAAGAAATTTTTTTTAACTTACATGTCCATAATGTCCAGGTTCTATACTTGGCATAAAACTATCTTGAAATTCCGGTTTCTTTCTTGGCTTCTTTTCCGGAAGCTTTGGTCGTTCAACAGGACCACCAAACATCATGTAACTTTACTATCTACTAGAATGGTGTAAAAGGTAACTGACAAAAGTATGAATCAGAATGACTTGTTAGATTGGGGTATTTCTATGGAAACAGGAAGGACACTTTAACAAAAGGGGTTGTGTTGTTAGTTTTCTGCGAAAGAAACGATCGATATCCTAGAAAATTAATTCTTTTTACTAATATTTTATTTATTTAATTGAAACGAAATATTCGAAAATCAAACACAATTAATTGTAGTTCTATAGAATTAAACAGTGTGCAGCTACCACTTAATGTCCATTCATTATTACTGTGTTGAGGATGCAAGTAAATGGAACTAAACAACATCACCCCAAGGGAAATTAGATGGTTTGTTGGACTTGACTCAATCAATAACGTGTCTATTATCAAGATAATGGTGTCCTGGTTACATTCAATTAAGAACAACTAACACAGAATTCAATTCAGATAATTTAAGATGAATAATAGAATCATCTGGTTTAGGTTTAAGATCTTATTGATTTTAAGTTTAATATTTTATTTTAATGATCGATGTCTTTAATATTTTAGGATCATAAAGTTCTTGAAATAAATACCTAATTTTTTTAGGATATATTGAAATGAAATCGAAATGATATAATTAAGTTAGTATTGATTAGATTCTAAGAACTTATTAAAAAATTATAAAATGTCAATGGATGAACGATGATGTGGTGTTGCAGTTCTCACGAGTATGCATACATAATTTTAGTTTAGGAATCAATATTTTCGTCGCCGGGTGAAATATAGCTCGTAAAGTCAATATTGGTTGTGTGGTCTATTGTCTGGATGTATTAATATACAAGGGTGTAATTATTGTTAAATTATTGGCTAATTATCGATGATAATTTATTCGATGAGTATTTTTTAACAACTATTTTGAGGGTTCTTTTAAACTTTAGGCGTTTTTATTTTAAAAAATCGAATTTAAGACATTCTATTATGGATTTAAAAAGATAAATTTGGTTTAGTTTTAACTAAAAAATAACTTTAAAAAATCATATAGGGTTTATTTATGGAAATTGAGGAATGATTTTTACTGTAAATTAACACCTTTTTTTGGCGCTGGGGAGGAGAAATGCTTTATGCACCCTGTCCTACTTTTGGCTCCTTTCGTCAGAATCTATTTCGGCCGGGTGTCGGACTCCGCTAATTTTTGGGGTTACCGACTGAAACTCCCCCTCATTTCCTTGCCTTACTGATTTTGAGCAACTCGGATCCACTTATTTACATTACTGCAAGCTGCTCGGCATAAGTTGTTAATGGT
This sequence comes from Digitonthophagus gazella, assembly GCA_036711955.1. Classification (NCBI taxonomy): domain Eukaryota; kingdom Metazoa; phylum Arthropoda; class Insecta; order Coleoptera; family Scarabaeidae; genus Digitonthophagus; species Digitonthophagus gazella. The sequence goes on from JASCIT010000005.1 coordinate 29,255,438, forward strand.
TTCACTTCTTTCTTTCTTTATACTCTCTTTCTTCTCATTTCCTCCATCTCCTTCTCTTTCATTATGCTTCTTAGAAAATTTATTACTAGATTCCTACTATCCTACTATCAACTCTGCTGCTCATTCTTTTTCAAACCTACTTCCGATCTGAAACTCCAACTTTTCTCTTTGTCTTCTGAAATATTTGCACTTGAAAATAGTGTGTTCTGGAGAGTCCACTTCTTGGCATTCAAACCAGCACATATCGCTGTCCTGTTTCCTAACGGTTTTCAGATATTGACAAAATATACCATGTCGACTTAATGCTTGAGTTGTATAATAGTCTACTTGTGGGCCTTCCAAATGCCACTCCTTCACGTTGTTAATAAATACTTTTACCCATCCTGTGTATTCATCCCATTTCTCCTGCCATTTGTCGTATACTACTTCTCTGTTCTCCTTAACTCTTTTTCCTTTCGTTTCTCAATTCCTAGTTCGTTCCCAAGCCAGCAGGTCCATTGGGAGTAGGGTTTCCAATCCCGGGATCCCGGAATCCCGTATCCCGGGATCCCGATGTTTTTTCAATCCAGAAATCCCGAAAAAATCCCGAAATCCCGAAACAAATTTCCGATTCAGTCCCGAAATTCAGCGAATATCAGAGTGAAGAACCATAATGTCTGGAGTCATGGATTATCTCCAAAATTCCAATAAGCAAGACAGTGAGGATCCTTTTTTTAATTTGCCCCCTACCGACATAATTGCGAATTTCGTCAAAAATATTTCAGAAAGCTTATCAGGAACCATTCTCAGCAACCAAACTGAACCAACTACAATAAATCTTGACGAGGACGGTTTCGACTCTGAAGATGAGTTGCCTATCAGCCGATTGAAAGGAGAGGAAAATATAAGTCTCAAAAACAAACTCGAACAGGTTATAACAAATGCGATGAAATCGGTACAATAACCATTGAAAGGAAAATCTATTGATGTTTTAAAGGTGGTGCAAAAAGAAATGGCCCTATTAGAAAATGGTGGATTGCGTGGTTTACATTTGCAGCGGTGCTTTGAATGCTTGCTTATAGTTCAATCCACCAGTGTGAAATCGGAACGAGCTTTTTCTTCTGCGTCATCGCTTGCCACAAAAATACGATATCGGTTAGCCGATTCTACATTAGATGCACTGGTGGTGCTCAGAAGCCATTTCCATTCTAAGTTGTAAATATAATTTGTTTGTTAAAATTTTATGTTTCTGTTTAAATTTGCGTTCACAATATTATTTTCGAGTTGCGTAACTAATGTATTAAACATATTAAAATAGTCAAAAATATAAGTTATTTTAACCCTACAAATTATTTTTCTAATTTTTCGGGATTTCGAGATTAATCCCGGGATCCCGGGATTGAAATACAAAATCCCGAAATCCCGATATTCAATCCCGATCCCGAAATTTGGAAACCCTAATTAGGAGGGTGCCTGGCTAGTACTCCCGCGGCTTCAGTTGATATTGTCCGGTACGCTGATGTTACATTTATTGTTGTTTTTCTTTCAATGCTTCTTATCATGTTCCTGTACTTTTGGTATTTTAGACCATTTTCCCAAGCTGGAGCTGCGTAAAGAGTTATTGATCTTACTACAGTCGCTAGCAGGGTCCTTCTGAAATAGCTTGGCCCTCTTTTTTTGGCATTATCCGGGTTAAAACCGTATTCGCTTTAGTTGCTTTTAATCTCACATTCTTTACGTGTTCATTCATCCTCAAGTCTTTATCCATGTATACCCCCAGGTATTTTATTGACTTTGTGCTTCTTATTTTCTCCTGCCCTATCTCAATTTCTAGTTCCTTCAGCTTTCTTCTATCCTCCAGGATCACCATTTTCGTCTTTTCTATTGCTAGCTGTAAACCCATTTAGTGTAATTATTGTTAAATTCAATGAGTACTTTTTAACAACCATTTCGAGGCTTCCTTTAAACTTTAGGCATTTTTATTTAAAAAATTGAGTTTAAGAGATTTTATTATGGATTAAAAAGGTTAAATTTGGTTTAGTTTTAACCAAAAAATAACTTTAAAAAATCATACAGGGTTTATTTATGGAAATGGGGGAATGATTTTTACTCTAAATTAACACCTAAAGATTTTACTTTTGTTTGTAAAAGTCAAATTTGTTCGAATCATCACTAAAAAAATGAAATAATTTTAAGAGACTCAAGAATTTTTACTAATTGTAAGCCTAACAGAACTTTTTTGGACTAACTTTGAAAAATTGCACAGACTTTATTTATAGAGATTAAGAAATGATTTTTACATTAAATCACTAGCTAAGGAATCTATTTTCATCTCAAAATAAAAAAAGGAAACGTCTAAAAATTGATCTAAAATTATAGAATTTTTAATTGAATAATGATTGTAGCATAAAACAAAACCTTAAACGCTCTATTTTCTATAATAAATGTCAAATTTATTCCAATTAATCCAAAATAATTAAAAATAAATGTTTGAACCCCATTTATTTCTAAAACTTTGATGTATATATCTTTGGATTCATCTTCAAAACTAGGAACAAATTTTTAATCATGTGTATATAAATTCATGAAATAAATTTTCTTTAAAACCCACTTCAAGGATTTCATTTAAAGGCCACAAAGCAATATAAAATACAAACTAAAAGTTTGAACCCCATTTATTTCTAAAACTTTCATGTATATATCTTAGGATTCATCTTCAAAACTAGGAACAATTTTTTAATCATGTGTATATAAATTCATGAAATAAATTTTCTTTAAAACCCACTTCAAGGATTTCATTTAAAGGCCATAAAGCAATATAAAATACAAAATAAAAGTTTGAACCCCATTTATTTCTAAAACTTTCATGTATATATCTTTGGATTCATCTTCAATACTAGGAACAAATTTTTAATCGTGTGTATATAAATTCATGAAATAAATTTTCTTTAAAACCCACTTCAAGGATTTCATTTAAAGGCCATAAAGCAATATAAAATACAAAATAAAAGTTTGAACCCCATTTATTTCCATAACTTTCATGTATACAACTTTGGATTCACCTTCAAAGCTAGGAAAAATGTTTTAATCCTATGCATATAAATTCATGAAATAAATTTTCTTTAAAATCCACTTCAAGGATTTCATTTAAAATCCATAAAGCAATATACAGGTAAGGTATACAACTGGTTTCTTAGAATGAAGGAATCGACGGTAATCAACTCAACAATAAATTACTAAGAGACTCGAAGCTTCCTTCAATAAACTCCTTAATTGGAGAACGCCCCATTTGTACGATTTCCAAGAAAGAGAATTCCCTACTTGAAAGACGATTTGAGTAAATTAATGGCCCAGTTAAGAGCTTGATCGAAGCTTAATTATGTCTAAATAAATCACTAGTTTTAGGTTTTGTTAGTTTAAATAAATAGACCACTCCTTAACATTAAATTTTCTTTGCTTATTTTACATATAAAATACTATAGAATATTATAATTACTAAATTAATGATAATTTGTACTTCAATGAAAATTTAAACTCATAATTTAACACTTGATTTACTTCGAATTCATGTAAATACATCTTAATACTTAATTAATGTAAATCTGTTGAATTACTGTAATGAAACTTCAAATCACATCTTTTCTGATTAATTACTTCAGTAAATATTTCCATGAATTAGATTCCATTTAAAAACTTATCAAGGATAAATGAGTAATCATAATTCATGGCAAATAAACACCTAAATCGGTCGACTGTTTACCGACTGAAATCGATCTGGTCGAAATCCAAAGACAACATCTAACTGAAAAAGGTCCAAAATTTCAGTTGTAAGAGTGAGCGCCGACCGGGGACGAATTTTCAGGCGCATGACGCCTGATCGTACGGATGCCTGACGTCTTTCAGCCCTTTTCAGTTTGCCCGCGTCTGCTGATCCTCGCGTTAACCCTTCGAGTTATTCCTCGTGTTGACTGAAACCATGACGAATGGATCTAACAGCCACTAAAGTCGTCGTCGCCGTTATATTTGCTTTAATCAGGGTCTTTTTCGGTTTACTCCCGATTAAGATTTACAAGATCCTGAAAATATGGGAGAAGGAAGACGAAGGAGCCGCGTTTATAAACGAACGAAGACACAAACAAGTCAACTGCTCGCTGGCGATTTTTCAGAGTTTCGGTGGAGGAGTCTTATTCGCCACCTGCTTCTTACATATGATACCGGAAGTCACGAAGTCAGTACAATTTCTTTGTAAGGATAATGGTATGGGAACTACTTATCCCTTTGCTCAAGTTATCGTTTCAACTGGGTTTTTCTTGGTTTATTTTGTTGAGGAAATATCTCATTGGTTAATCACGAGAATGGGAAGAGAAACTAGAAAAAGTATTCAGTGTAAGAGGAATTCTTGCTCGCAAAGTTTAAAGGAAAATAAGATTCATCCTGGAGGGATTAATGGAACTGCTGAACAAGTTTACATCATTGATCCATCTCCAAAAAAAGTAATAAAAATTCATTATTTTTACTAGCATAGTTTTAATAATTAAAATATCTCTGTATTTAAAAATTAAATATATACAGAATTAAATAAATAAATTGGTTTATCGATAGTAGAAGTTTTCATATAATTCAGTTGTAATAAGGTTGTATTGATTGTCATGGATTATTAATAATCTCTTTTAGAATTCTTTACGAGCATCCGAAAGTTTGGCTTAACTTTTTCACCGATAATAGTTAATTTTTAACAATTCATATCTCAGAAACTAATTGTTGTAAGACTTGCAATTTTATGACGATTTGGATTAAACGTTCTAGTTTCAACTAAAAAACTGTTTCATTCTGTGTTGTCATAGAAATTAAAAAAAAATTTAAGTTGGCAAAAAATTTTGACACCTCTTAAGAAAATCGATCAATTTTAAAAATTCATCAAAATTTCATTTAAAAAAATTTTGATTTGATTTTTTCGTAAATGAAAGTTAAAACACTCTAGTTTTGATTTAAAAAGACCATTTTATTCTAAATGTTGTCAAAAAAATTAAAAAAATTTTCAAAGTTGGTAAAAAATTTTTGATACTTTTGACCTAACTTAAGATAATCGATCAAGTTTAAAAATTCATTAAAAATTCATTTTTAAAGATTTTCATTTGATCTTTTTTCTAAATGAAACCTAAAATATTCTAGTTTTGATCTAAAAAGACCGTTTTATTCTAAATGTTGTCAAAAAAATTAAAAAAATTTTCAAAGTTGGTAAATAATTTTTGATACTTCTAACCTAACTTAAGATAATCGATCAACTTTAAAAATTCATTTTTAAAGATTTTCATTTGATTTTTTTTTCCTAAATGAAACCTAAAATATTCTAGTTTTGATCTAAAAAGACCGTTTCATTCTAAATGTTGTCAAAAAAATTTCAAAAATTTTTAAAGTTGATAAAAATATTTTTGGTTATTAAAAATCAATAATTTTTAAAAAATCATATCTCAAAAACTAACTATTAATAAGGCTTGAAGTTTTTATGAGGATTTAGATTAAAACTTAATCTTTATTTTTACCGAAGATGAATTTTCTACGACCTTTTGTTTTCCTCTCGGAAGAGAAAATGTAACTTAATAACCTTAATTAAAATTTCTTGAAAATCTAAAAATTAAGTTACCTTCTAAAAGTGGAATTCTCTTTGGATTCGTTTGAAATTTGATGTTTATAAGTTACAGCTTTATTATATATATAATGTGACATCTAAAATATTCATTCTGTAGAAATTTTCTTAATATGAGAAACTGTTACTTTGAGAAATTACGTTTTTTTACAGTTCACACTTCAACAATTTTATAATTGAATTTCGAATGAATCGATCATTAAAATTTAAAGGCACAGTAACTGTTCTATTAACTTTGATGGCTTATTTTATTATTGAAATAAAATAAAAGTAAATTGTTAACTAAAAGTAAAATGTTATGACTTACAATTAGGTAGAAAGTTTAATTCTATTTATTTTTATTTGTATATTTGTTTAGTTTATTCTTTAGAAGTAGAGAATTGAATCTCTTATCTTATATTTTTTTAAAGTAACCTTTCTGTCCATCTTTACCATAAACTCTAATTAAATATCTCCCGTATTTGAATAAATACATTAAAAAAGAATAAATTGCTTTGTCCATGGTGGAAGTTTTCTTATAATTCAGTTGTAATGGGGTTTTATTGACTGTCATGGATTATTAATGCCTCTTTTCAAATTCTTTATGTGACATCTAAAATATTCATTTCTGTGGAAAGAGTCTTTTAGTCTTTTAAAGTGAAAAACTTTCCAGACACTTTGAAAAATTGCCTCCTTTTATAGTTCACACTTTAACAACTTTAGGATTGAATTTCTTATGAATCGATCATTAAAATTTAAAAGTACAATAACAGTCGTGTTAACTTTGATGGATTATTTTATTATTGAAAGAATGAGTTTTTAAAATTTTATGACTTTGGTGTAAAGATTAATTCTATTTATTTATGTGAAAGGTGGTAATTCTGTACCTTAGAGCTAAGGGGACTTAAGTCCGAAATGACATAATTGTGAAATAACTAAAAATATACTATTTTTAATTTGAAATAATAATTTTCATATTCTCAGCTCACAAACAATTTACCTCATAATCGCGGAAATCTTGTTATTTAATACTAATAGTCTGCCTTTGTTCATTAACAAAACATTTGTATGAAAACTTTTTATTTTTACGAATTTGTTGGACTTACTACATTTTGGCTTCAAAAAATTTTTTCTGAATGACTGTATGGACTTACAACAAAACAATAATTTGGGACAATAATAACATGTATGAACTTATTACAACAAAGAATAAATTTTAAAGTATATTAACTCATAAACTCATTCATCATCAGGGAAATCCGATGCTCCTTCAGTATGAGGTAAGTTTCTGAAATAATCCTAATATTCTTCAGGGACACACATAAGGAGAGTTACAAGATTGTCGTACTTTGCTTTATTTATAGATTTTTTAAAAAATTTTAATTGGGTCAAACTTTTTGATGTATTTGAGGGTTTTCGAATATTTGTATACAAATTAATGGAACAAACATTGTCATTAAATGACGTTTTATAAAAAAGAGTTGAATACACTTCTCGCCGAAGCTGAAGCCAAACAATGTTGGACAGTTTAAACCAGTGTTTCCCAACCTTTTTTGTGGCATGCCCCATGTTAGCGTTTGCAATATTCTTATGCCCCCCTAAGATTCCACGAGGCCCCACAAAGTAAAAATTTGTTGATTTGTCTGTTTACATATTAAAAGAAAATAAAGTGTAAACATTAAATCTATCCAAAAACATGTCATGGAACACAATCGACGCCCAAACAAAAAAAAAGGCCACACGTTTTTAAAGTAATAATTTTTAATGGAATTGTTCACATAACAAACTTGTATGATACCTTTTAGGAAGAAATCAGTAGGAAATTTTGAACGAAACAGAGTAACAAAATTTTCGAAACATATCGTGACAAACCGAAATTGCCCCTTTGTTAAAAAAGGAGTAGGAAGACATTTTTGAAGATCAGCCACTACTACAAGTTGACGTTCATTACCTTTCAAGGCACATTTCTTATCTTCATTCTTCATTTTATATCTACCATTTACGTCATCTAAGTGTAAGTCTTGCTCTTTAGTAATGGCTTGTTTTTCTTCTGCGCTAAGGTCAGTTTTTAGTTTTACATTAAAATAATCACACAAACCGCAAGTGTCGTTGTCTGGCAAATGAAAGGACAAATTAAACTGTTCATTAAAGATTTTTCTAAATATCCATTCTTTAGCTGGTTCTTCACCTTCCTTTGTTAATTTTTCACAATATAATGTATACATTTTTGAAATATTTAGTTCTTCTCCAAGATACTTCTTAGTACACCTTTCTTGGGAATAATGGCTTTCATAAGTAGGATAAGTCTCAATGTGTTTAACAATTCTTTCGACGTCATTACAAATTTTATTAATAGGAACTTTTCTTCCTCTTTGATTCGTAGAGCGTTATAAACAAATTTCTCGCTGACTGATAATATGTTAATAAAAAATAGTTTGCAGACTCTGATCTTTTTGTTTTGAATATTAAAAGAATAAAAATTTTGTTGTGTACGGCTTTTTTTGGGCACAGCATCTCGTGGTCTGCGTCCTTTAACTTCTTCACTAGAAACACAAGAAATTATGAACTGTCTCTTGCACTCCCAAGAAAGGATTTTTTTTCCAAAAATCATTATGAATTTGTTCACGTTGGTTTTCAGGTGTTAACGAACTGGACTTGTATGTGCAGGTCAAGCGAAATGGCTTTTTTTAATTTTTTATTTGGTGCAAGTTTGTTATTGCTAGATAAATATAATACACTTCATTGCCTTCTACATTTAGGACTGTGTGGCCCTAATGCTGAGGCCACACAAAGCGCTGCGCTTTGTACGCTACGTACGCTATGTACGCGTCAGAAAAATAGTTTCCTTTATAGACGACCCAAGCGGCCAAACAGAAATACGTACGCTACGTCCGTACGTCAAACATCTGAGCTACGTCGTTGTGTTGTATGTTTCGTAGCTATATTTTTAATTGCTCGCTGGCTGTTAGCGTTTAACTAGTAAAGGGAGAGGTCATGAAAGCCGTTATAAAAGCAAAAACTGAGTTACTCGATCAACAGCTGACTGTCACCGTAACATAACTATGTTCCGGCACCTTCACCTAACTATACAGGGTGTAACTAAATAAGTGTAAACATTTAAGGGGGTGATTCCTCATAAAAAAATGGATAGGATTTTTCATATAAAGAAACTTCATCGGAGCATCCCTTGTTAAGATACAGCCCCTTAAAGGGGGTACATAAAGTTTGTTTAACGATTTTTTTCACAAGCACTAAAAAAGTTACAATATTGAAATTAACCTGACATTCTCTACTACCAAAAAGACACTTGGCCAGTAATTTATTTGGTTTACCCCATGGTTGTTTTTGTCTTATTATTTGTTTACCATTTAAAAATTTATTTCCGATAGCCTGTTTCATTCTAAACAAAACAAGTCTCTTGAATTTTTTGCCCAAAATGAACCAGTTCGCAGCAAAGAATTATTTTACGACCAAGATACATATCGCCATAAAACGAAAATATGAAATTAATTTATCTGGTAGGTCGTTATTAGCGATAGTGACAATCAAATTGGAATCAATTTTTGAAATTGAAATAATACTAGTTGTGTATTGTTGTTCTGTTCTCAATTTGTTGCTTTAATAATTCACTTGTTATTAAAATGGCATACACAAATGAGGAAATGGCTGATATGCATTACGTTTACGGTACATACAGATGTTCTTTCTTGTCGTTTTGGTAGTAGAAAATTTCAGGTTAATTTCAATATTGTAACTTTTTTAGTGCTTGTGAAAACAATTGTTAAACAAATTTTATGTACCCCCTTTAAAGGGCTGTATCTTAACAAGGGATTCTCCGATTAAGTTTCTTTATATGAAAGATCCTATCTATTTTTCGATGAGGAATCACCCCCTTAAATGTTTTACACTTATTTAGTTACACCCTGTATATGTTCACCTAACTATTCAACAACGCCTTCACCTAACTATCCACCAATGCCTTCACCTAACTATCCACCAACGCCTTCACCTAACCTTGCACCAACAAGGTGCAAGTTTTGTTTACAAGGTGCAAACAAGGTTTACTTTATTATGCATACAGAGACAGCTACCATTAATGTGTACCATAAATAAATAAAAATTGCAAATAAAAGATGAGTTTTTTACCTTAAACAAACAGCCAATCGTTCCTCTGCTGAAATGCTTTTTCGGTAGTTCAAGGTTTTCTTTTCGATATCAGGCTTAATGAGTAGCAAAAGGAGATCGAACTGACTACTACTCATTCGAAAATATTCTTTGAATTTAGCTTCATCTTCACGTAATTGAATCATTAAGTGATGATATTCACCAAATTCTTCTCTCTTCATGTTAAAAAAAGATTTTTGAGCTGAATGTAATCGTATACCCACTTTCTTTTACGTTTCTTACTCAATGCATAAAGTAACAAAATCTCATCGACAATCATCGCTTTCCCAGGGTAACTTACATGCCAACATCTTGTACCAAACTGGCGAAAATAGCCAACTGTTGCGGACGAAACGCAACCCGTCTGGCCACCGATGTAGCGAACATATCGTACATAGCATACATAGCATATTTAGTATAGCGCTCAGTCTGGCCTTAGCATAAAACGGTAAGAATTTACTTCTTTATAACCCAAAAAATTTTTTTCGTAATCAATTTTTTTAGATAATGTTACAAAAAATGAAATGTTGTATTTGACGAGATACTTATTTTAAGCATACCTCATTTTCATAAAAATTGGGCTTACGTCCCTTTAGCTCTCAGGTACAGATTTATTCTATAGAAGTAGAAATATATCATTTGTAAGGAAGTTTTTAAATATACACTTTTCGCGGAAAGATGTCTCATGCGTCATTACTTGTCACCGTTTTCTCGACATATATCAAATAATTTTTTCTTTATTCAATCATATATGTCAGAAAGAGACGAAAACCGAAAATAGTAGTCTAGGATAACATAATTAATTAATGACGCATGAGACATCTTTCCGCGAAAAGAGTATAGAACAGTCCTACATTTTAACTAACTAATTTATTACCCACTTTATTCATCAACTTTCATTGAAAGCAAATAACTAATAAACAACAAAGAGCTTTTCCATAATATTCATAAATTCTATAAGAATGCGGAACTACAATAAAGTGAGCTTTTTCAGAATATTGAAAGTGATTTACGTACACAGTAACTAACACGAAGGTTAATGGAGGAAGTAATTCTTACAAGAAACACGCCATCCTTAAATTTGCTGTGTCAACAAGGATAAAAATTTTGTTTGATATTTTCTATCTTATATGGTTATCTTTTTTAATACATGAGTCAACATATTTTTTTCTTGCATGTGTCTTAATATGAACATAAACCACATAAGAGATACTAACATAAAAAATTAAGCATATTTTTTTTATTTAAATTTTAGTCACCACCAACTTCAGCTTCATTAATTTCCGAAAAGAATAAACGAAACTTAGAAAAAGACCTCGAATTAGATGACATCTCAAAAAATACATTTTTAGAAGACGACGAAGCCGCCGAAGAAGAAAAACAACTGGAAAAATTATTAGTAAAACAAGAAAAAGGTCAACAGCAAGTACTTCGATGCTGCTTAGTTATTCTCGCTTTATCACTTCATGGATTTTTCGAAGGATTAGCAATCGGACTTCAAGTTTCAATTTCAAACATTTGGTACCTTTCAACAGCTATTTCAATTCACTCAGCAACCATCTTATTTTGTGTAGGTTTAGAATTGTTGATTGCCAAAACTAAGTTGAAAATTATTATTTTAACCGTACTTATTTTATCAGCAACTAGTCCTTTCGGTGTCCTTTTAGGACTAGTTATAACTTTATACGCCGATATGAATACTACAGCTAAATCTTTAGCTGTTGTCTTATTAGAAGGTTTATCAGCAGGAACGATTTTATACATAACGTTTTTTGAAGTACTCAATCGAGAAAAAGAACGAAGAGTTATCATATTAACCAGAGCTTGTTTTATTTTAACTGGTTTTACTATGATGGCTATTTTAGAATATGTTGAACTGGGAAAGTAAAAAAAAAATCAAAATATTAAAAAAAAATCTTCCATGTTAGTCTTATTACGAATATAAAACGTTAAAAAATACTTAATGTTATCAAATGGTACTTATAGTATTATTTATATGTGGAATTGCACAAATTTTAGACTTACACATTACCTGCACCAATGTTTAAATATATCAACGATGTTTAACTAAACGTTCCTGATAAATAAAATCAAATGTTAATAAAATAAACCTATAAAAATTTATATTACATAACGTTTTATTAATTCTAGTCATTTAAGTATTATTTTAATTTCTTTATTATATAACATAATGTAAATAAAAAGAATTGAACTTTCTAAGTGGGTTCGAATACGATAAACTAGGTCAAATAACTTCGGTGATTGATCTCTTTTTAATGGAAATGGGAGAGTTTTAAAATTCAGACTTCGCTTGAATACAAAGAAGAAAAGATATTTTATGTAGGTTTATCTTGTCTTTCTTGTAACGATTAATTTATAAGAGATAAAAAAGGATTTATTTATGATTTATTTTCTTTTTATTTAATAGGTTTTTATTTATTTATAAATATATACAAGTTTGTAAAACATAACGATAAAATACGAAATCTGTGTGATAGTAGTTAAATTACCATAAATAATAAAAATAATAAAAATAGTAAATGTGTTATAAAAAAATGGTACAGAGTTTATAAATAACAAGAACCGGATGTATTTTTATCGTAGAATTGTTATTTTTCTATGTCAAATAAAGTTAATAAATACAGATCTAAAAAATCTAAATCTTTTACTTTGAACTAGTTTTATAAAGTAAACCTTCACAACCTTCCAAAAATAACCTTCTATAAATCAATATTACACGCTCACGAAAGCTGTAATCCAAAAACCTTTTTCCATTCTTTCTCTTCAAAAGCTAAATTAAGTTTACGTTACGTGCTTTTCTAAAAAGCACTAAAATGGATCCTGTTGTGTAGTTTCCCACTAGATGGAGATAGGGCACACGCTTTTCCGAGAAAATCAATACGTTGATAGTCCTAAAAGCAACTTGTTAGAGCCTGCATCCTAAAATAATCCTTGTTAAATCATGTGGAAGGTAATTTCTACTTTTATACGTAATTTCACCTTGAATAATCGTTATTACCATTATAAAACATTCCAGGTCAATTTTAGTTTAGCTATTACCCTATTTATTATTTTTGGAGGAAATGAAAGTCGAGTGTTAACGAAAAGAAGTTTTTCGGATCAATCTGTTAGAGGATATTTAACTGAGGTATGTATAATTAAATCTTGTCCAATAAAAATTTACATTAATAAATATTATTCAATATGTAGAGAATTTGTTGGTGGAATGAAGTATGTAAAGAAGAATTTCAAAGTTTATTTAGATGCAGATGTCCAGCTTGGTCCTTTTGCCGAGCTCCGGGTAGATATTATAATGCTTTTTGTTCCATGACAGCCACCGGATACATTTGGAAACAACCTGGATTGGATGACTCTTAGCAATAAATATTTATAAGTATAGGATTCATTCCATTTAAACGAATCCTATTAAATAATACGATAAATACTGCCTGAACTATATGTTTTTCGAATCTTGAATTCTTGTTAAATTGTGATTTATACAGTGGATTGATATAAATCTTGGATAGCAAAATTGAAAAATTAATATTTAGTTAATTAAAATTAAAGAATAATTATAAGTTTAAAAAAGCAATTATTTTTTATGTTACTACAAATTTTACTTGCTATCCAAGTTTTAGAAAGACACTGTAAGTACTATAAAAATAGTGAGATTCAAGTTATGTGATTATTCGAAATGAACAATAAATAAAATTATTATTGGCGATTTATTTATTTAAATTGTTGATATATTAACTGAATTAATTTTATTTTAGGAGGATTTGAGTGTTAATACTAGGATTGTTTTTATGATTTGTTGTATGACTTTTTAATTTGTAGAAAAATTTAAAATTGATTAATTTTAAATTTTTGGAACATAACAGTTTAAATAATTTTAAGGGTTGGATTGGTATTAAAATTGGATTGGGTTAACTTGTAGAGGATTTTCCACATAAAAAAAACTCCAATATATTCGTTCAAGTTTATTTCCTTTGTACATTAAATTATATATTTACCTGAATAAAGCACACAATTTTGTTCCAATTACTTGGAGAAAAACAAATTGTTGAAAGAGAAACATCGAGTTGAAATATAACTGAAGCGTTTACTTTCCATAGTAACTTTTATATTGCAGCGATCGGTTCGTTAAAAACAACTACTAAAGCTTTGCCTTTGTAGTGCTTTGTAACTGCTTTCTGAGACAAAGTGAAAAAGGAAACGACCTTCCAGAAAACCAGTCATCCTGACATATTTTAATTTTATTGAAACTTAGAAATATTTTCTTCCTTATTATTTTCCGAACTTATTTATAACAATACCTTCATACCTTGGTACATTCATGGAGTATGTAATGGAATTTTAATTAGCATCCCTTCAGTCTCGAAAATATTCTTTCACATTTGCTTTGTTTATCCTTACAGGAGAGATGTGAAAAAAAAATTTGAAAGAATAACAAAGCGTTGAACTCCATTATCAAATTGGTGCTACTATCCAAGTTTTGAGAAATAACAAATTTATATAAAGAGGCATGAAAGACATTTTCATGAAAACGTAAATTCTCTTTTGTTTTATTTATCATTGATTTCATGAATATTATTAGTGTTTAACGTTCCGAATATTATCTTGTTCTTTGCCGAGTCATATGTCCAGATCTTGTGGACATGCATCTGGGCGTAGCAAAGTACTGGGAAGCAAATATCATGTGTCAAAATAAAAAGATTTTTAAGGGTTAAAGCTCATAAGGTTCGAGATCTACTTACACAAATCCTTGGCAGAAAATTAAAATCATTATGTCGATATAGAAATTGTCCAAGGAACATGTTTCTTAGAGTACTCATATAATATCCCGTTAGATGGGTTGTTTTTTCATTTTATACAAGCAATAACTCGCTATTTTCTACCCACAGTCGTTTAACCGTTCGATTGCTACGGCGCGCGATAGCGCTTCATTCATTTGTGTCGAGAACCGCGATGCAGCGCTTTTGCGCTGCGAGTTTCAGCAATGTCATATTGTTTTGTGAGTTTCAGTGTGCCTTTGTTGCACCATCGGAGTAAACGTAGTCTGACCTCATGCGTACTATGCTGAAGACAAAATCAAGCCAAAATAGGGTAAACTCGCCAAAAGTCGGCCTTTTAACGATTTTCTCACATTACAATCTTTATAGTTTTTAAATCAGTAATCCTTGAATGGTTGCTACATTTATATTTCATACGATTATATTTTGTAAAAGTAAGTAAAAGTCATGGAAGAATAAAATAAAATCAAGTTATTTTAAAACAGCACATTTTCCAAAAGTCGGCCGCCATCACCCTTTGTCCGGCCGCATGTTTACCTAAAATCGGCATAGTTATTACAAAATTAAATAAATAGGTAGGATGAACTGTAGTTATCCACACCGAGGTTCGGAATTATGATACCGCAATATAACAACCTTTAAAATAGTTTTGATCTGGTTTTTGATCATGATCCAGTAAAGAAGTCATAAATAAATAAGTAACTACTGGGATGGCAGAAATCTATAGCAATTTTTCTCATTAAAATTAGGTTAATGGTTATTACTAATAACAACTTGTTATTGAGAAGTAATAATTCATAATTATATTGATTTAATAACAAAACTGTTTAAATAAATGCACTTTTAACACATAACAAAGATTATCACTCACCAAGAAAATCGATTCAAAATCGTTGAATTACAATAACCAACTACTTTATGAATGACTACTCAGGGCGGTTATATTACAATGTACCTACCTGGTTTGGTGTAAAAAGTAGTTTTTGGGACTGTGTTGAGGCAGATCTAAAATAATCTTAAATGGCCGAGTTTAAGACACAATGAATGTAGTATAATTCCTAAAGTCGGCATCCCCGGTCGAGATTAGATTTTTCTTAAAAACATTCTACCTTAAATCGGCCATATAAGTATTATGAAAACCAACAAAGATAACTGCAAGGTATGTATTTAGAAGTAGTATATAACCCTTTGCCATATGTTCATTTTGTTAACTATATGAAGTAAAACGTTAATATAAACACCTATTCTAAGTAGAGTTGTTCCTTGTCAATAGTAAAGGTCCAGCACCGCATTCACAACACATCTTTAATGAATCAATTCCTAAACATTGTTGAACATAGAAATTTCGCTAAGCTTACTACCACCTGATGTAGGATAATGGAGGTCCATCGAATAAATGCATCGAATTACATCCAATATTTTTCTTATTTCTATAAAAATAATTGGTAAAGGCCGACTTTAGGCGACGGCCGACATTAGGTGAGTTTACCCTATGTCCCGCAGTTTTCGAGTATTTTTGCAAAAATTGCTTAGCAGTCAAACGGTTAATACATGGCTACTGTATTGCATACTCAGGAAAAAGCAAGGTACGCAAAATAAGTATTAGAAACTTTCCGAACTTATTTATAACAATACCTTGATACCTTCATTAAGTATGTAACCGAATTCTAATTAGCATTCATTCAGTCGCTAAGAATTTCTTACGTACTTGCTTTCTTTATTATTACAGGAGAGTTGTGAAAACAATTTTGAAATAATATCAAAGCGTGATACAGAAAAATTATTAGCACCTTTTATTATAAGAATAAATACAATGAATAAATAAGAGAAGGCTGGAATCGTTAAATAGAGAGTTTCTTTTATAAGTGAATTAGAGACAATTTGCAAGATAACCAGATTTATCCCTTTCAGTCTTTTCTTTTTCTGATTTTTTTTTGAAGTAATGCTTCATACAAACAAGTGATATAAACATTTGCACTCTGAAGGATAGCAATTGAATACATCTAACAAGTTCAAAGATTCAAAAGTTTAGAAAAAAGGTCCGTTAAAATATTTCCTTTGATTTCCAAATTATAACCAAATAAAATCGGGTGAATAACTTAAAGAAACTCGTATAAAACTTAGAAATAGAAAAAGTATAATAAATATTTAGGATCTTTAACTTCCGATCCAATTTGACCAATAAACAATAGGATAGCAGAATTAATATTAATGTTTATAAGATAAAATAATTTTTGTCATATCAATTAACAGTTTTTACTTTTCGTAATTAACAAATTAGATATGGAATTTAAATTGTACACGTTTAATTTTATTGAAATAACGAAGTCAAGAAGCAATATTCATAGTGCATTAAGGTTTAAGGACATTTAAATCATCATAGTGGTGATAAATAAAGAACAAATTTGTTTTGTAGTGGTGCGATTTCCGGCTAGAAATGATTACACATTTAATAACGATAGTTAAATACAATTAAAAAACTTGAAGGATTTTACTAAATTGGAAAAGAAATCCTACGTGCCGTACAAAAATTAATTTAAAACGTTGAGTCATTCTGTACATATAGTAAACGAATAAATTTTATTAATCTTAACGAGATCTCGCAAAAAAATGGTAAAAACGTCTGTCCTTGACGTCACAGCAAATAACCACAAATAAACACCAACAAAAGATTATGCAGGGGAATAACACAATACAATTCTAAATAATGCTAATGAATATTATTACATTTCAATTTGCATATGTAGTATGCTAGTTGTACAAATGCAGTTAAATGCTTAATATCTTTCATATACACCACATAGAAAAAAAAAGTTTTTCGAAATGAATTACGTATTTCCCAATTCAATTATTTCACAATTGCTCCACATCTAACTTTCACCAAACCATAACACAAACAAATCAACGAAGCGAGCTCCAGAACATACACCTTTTCTCTTTTCTGGCTAGTCTTCAAGTACGGATCGATGCTACAAGTTTGACCTTGGTACTTCAGCTGAAACAAAGTTTAGTCACCTTTTGCGTCCACCAGAGGTTCCTGCAGTCGTTGGTTTCCTGCCTATCGATCCTGCTGCCGGTCGCGATACCAGTAGCACAATGGCGCGAGTTAACGTTGCCACAAGTTTTCTTCTTCTCGTCGGTTTTGTATTTACCGTTAGTTGCGTGCCAGCGTTTAACGAGCGCGAAATTTACGACGAAGTTCGACAATTACTGGCTCTTTCGTCGCACCAGGATGTGGAGGATGGCTCCGGTACGAATTATCCCGGAGGAGAGGAACAGAGGGACCAATCGAAACCCGACGTACCTAAAGCTGTTAAGAATTGGCCCATCAGAGCGCTTAATTTAGGACAGGTGTCTGGTGTTGGTGTTAATTCCAAAGATCAACCCGTTTTGTTTCATAGAGGTGATAGGGTTTGGGATGAACAGTAAGTTAATTTTTTTGGAAAATGGGAAAATTTAAAACGTGAAATTAAAAAATCTTTAATTTTTTAATTAAAGATGAATTGTTAGATATTAGAATTAGAATATGGATATTATGGTCTAAAATTGTATAGTTTTATACCATTGAACTAAATTCTAATGAAATTCAAAATCACATTTGGAAATTTTGGACGTAAAGTTTGAACGACAACACTGCTACTTTTACTGGTATTATAATACACCATATAATTTACCAATACCCGTAAATTTTCTGATATTATAATACAGTGCCCTTCAAACTTTACGTCTAAAATTTCAGCTGCTAAAACCATGGATCAATCAACAAATATTCTCTCATTAAACTTGGTAATGTTTGGATTTACTAAAATGATAAGAATTATTATAAAATTATACAGTGAAACATTTAAATTTCATTTTAAAACTGTATACAAGTAATTAAAAAATGTTAATAAGAAGTCATCAAGAATTTTTCAAAAAGGCTAAGTTACTAGAACATCAAAGTGAAAAGCAACAATCAACACAGTTCTTTAACGCTTGAGAAACAAGAACTAATTGAGGTACAAAGAAAATTCTTTTCACTTTGTCCAGTTAAACCGTCTTATAAGAAGTATAAGTTAAATAAAGTTTTTATGCATCTTTGGAACAATAAAAGTGTAGTCCCATTAAAATGATATCATTGTAAATTTTTTTATTGAAAAGTTATATAAAACATAAAAGAGAATGCCAGTAAAAATATAAGTAAGATATTTTTCTATCGTAGAAGTAACTTAACAGACTTCGTAAATTTAATTAAACAGTATAATAAACCTATTTTTAGACCACATTCACATCACATTCTTTTACATCATTTACATTTAAAATACTTCTAACACTCCATTTAAAATGGAAATATACACTGTATACAAAATTAAGAGGAATATTTTTTGTATTTATATTAGATTAGCTCGATTTAAATCTGATTCAACGCGTTTGGGACTTGTTAGTTGAACAGATGTATTAGGAAGCATCCAAATGCATTCCAAATTCTCCTCCAACCAGAAAAAGTGTTGATCGTTGAATGAAAAAATGTACAGTTTCAAAATAAATGAGACTTTATATACTTTTAAGTGATAATTAAAAATAAATGTTAGAGAGATACAAAGTGTTCCTTTAATTTTTTTTAGCAGTGCATAATATCATAGATATAGGAGATAATTTTTAATAAATTTGATGAGAGATTCGAACAGTAAAAATCAGGTTTATCTTAAAAATCATTAACTTCTGTTCTGTTTTTTGTTAAACTCCTTCAAAACTAAGTAGTATTTTAATCTAAATTGAATAGTAATTTTAAGGTGTTAAGCAATATAATGAGAGATACGAACAACTTGAATCCAAATTCGCCTTCTGTTGAAAAAAAAAAATTCTGATATGTCTTTAATAAAGTCTTAATAAACATCGTCAAGTCTTAAAAATGTAAATATATACTATAAATCTTGGTGCTAATCAGTATGTTGACAGATTCAAACATTATGAATGTAAATCCTGAAATAATTTCGATTTGGGTTTTAAGACTTTTCTAATAAAATATATCAAGTATAAAAATATAAATGTTTATAAAAATTTAATCAAAATCAAAAATACAAAACATTTTGCGCCCAACGTGGGGCTCGAACCCACGACCCTGAGATTAAGAGTCTCATGCTCTACCGACTGAGCTAGCCGGGCAACTATCCTAAATATTTCAACACAGAAATTTCCAACATCGACAACATCTTTATAAAATTACCAATTATTTTCCCCTATATATACAATTATGGTAAAATTACATTTAATTTTTGTATTTCAGTTCATTCAATTACACCCATTATTACCAACAAGCTCAATTAGGACCAATAAGTGATCACACCGTACTGACCCTGGATCCCAAAGATGGGACTGTAATTGAAAAATGGGGCGCCAAGATGTTCTACATGCCTCATGGACTAACGTTAGATAAACACGATAATCTCTGGCTAACTGACGTGGCCCTGCATCAAGCTTTCAAGGTAAAAAAAAGGATACTCGTACGCACAAAGCAAAGATAAGATAACGCCAATGACGTTAATAAAGGTTATTAATTGGAGATATATTTTTGTATAAATTTAATTAATAATTTTTATTCGTATTTAGTAGGAGAAACTAAAAATGATTTATTAGAAAAAAACTAATAAGTAAAAATAGAGGCCACAGTCCGAGCCATGGTTGATGTATATCATTAAATTCATAATTCTTGTTGTAAGCCTTTGTAGTATGTAAACCATGTAGTTTTACCAGGCTTGTTCGGACCCCTACAACTAACGATATTTGCAAGTTGATTATAAGCTTCGCAAACAAATTTAAAGACAATGAGTAGGAAAAATTTACTTATAATTAATTCTGAATTAAAACTGTTTATTTTTACCAAATTAATACTACAAAATTATTCCTAATTTTCCCAGAACTCCAAAAATTTGCTAAATATGTTCATAACTGATAAGATAAGATTGATAAAACTCTTTAAATTGATTTATGTTGTGGGTATATGCAACCTTTCTTGCAGAATGGTAAAATAAGTTGAGCACTTTACTGTATACCAATTTGATTTTCGGTTATGAATTTCATTTCAATCTGGAGTTATGCTAAATTATAATGAGTTAATTCTAGAATCTTCTACTATAAGAAATAATATCAACTTAGTTATATGTTTTTGTTTATTTCAGTTTAGAGCTGGAGAGAGCAATCCCAGTTTAATTTTCGGACAACGTTTCACCCCAGGAACGGATAAATATCACCTTTGTAAACCAACGTCCATAGCTGTAGCATCTACGGGGGAGATATTTATAGCTGATGGTTATTGTAATTCAAGAGTTTTGAAATATAACGCAGCGGGAGTTTTATTAAGAGAAATTCCAAATCCTCCCGGTAAATGAATATAAATATAATGAAGTGTCGATAATCTGAGATAATTGGAAGCAAAAATGGTTTGAATTGTTGAACTGTTCAAATTAAATATTGTTATTTATGGCACGTATCACACTGAGGCAACCAGCAATAAACGATATCACCACTTGATGACATTTTACATATCGATCATTGCGACAAGGTCGTCATAACTCAAAATTCCTACTTTTTGAAATTTTGTCGAATTGCAATTATGATTTGTGTTATTTTCTTGCCGTAAAACCGAAATTTATGGAATCTCTTTAATAACGGCAAAAAAGGAAATATTGTTGCATACCGACTGTTTCATAACTATTGCATTGGGGTTGCAGGGGACGCTAAACGAAGCAACTTTTCATAATACTATAATGGTAAAACTTAAATATAAGAAAGTTATGATCTCCTTAATTTCAGTAAATCACAGTTTAGGTGCTGCTGACAATTCCGCCTGTAACGGCAGTTCTTCGGTTAGTAACTATGGTAAAGACGTCAACTTGTCCTTCCATTAAAAAAAAATTAACAAATGAGATTTACAGGTTAGGATAATTTGTCAATGACACCTACAAATCTGACAAATAACCAGCCACATGACAGTTCAACCATAACAATTTATATAGTAACATGATTAACGTCAGCAGTATCTAAAATGTGGTGGTCCAAAATTAGGGGGGTGATAACTTTATTATGCTTGAATTTTTACCATTTTTGCATTATGAAAAGTTGGGCCATTTGAATCCTTTTTGAGCTCTGCAACAGTTATGAAATGTTCTCTATAGTTCCATATAATATCCGCGTGCTGTTTGTCACAAGAGTGTCTTATTTTACTTATGTAGCGTAAAATACTTTGTTAAGAGAAAAAACTTTAAATCGATTTTTCTCAAAACTTTGGTTTTTGACTTATAACGCCCTTGTCGCAAATGAGCGATATGTAGAAATAAAGCAAACGTTTCACATTGGAACAATTCGATATCGCCTCTGAATCTAGCTATATCAAGTTGCTTCAATGTGAGAGATCTCATTTAATTATATGTAAAATGTCATTAAGTAGCAATATCGCCTGTTGCTAGTTACTTGTTGCTGGTTGCTTCAGTGTGAGACCCGCCTAATAAATATAAAAAATAAAACAATTATATGCTTGTCAACTAAAAATCATTAGTTTTACATTTTAAACTTTTGGATTAACGAAGACTTGGATTACTGAAGTTCAGATCATCGATGCTCTACTATAATGTTATTGGTCATAAAATTTTGGTCACTAGGTTATTGACATAAAAAAAAGTTAGTGTCCTTCACCTTTTTATTTGTCAAAGTGACTGACATTAAAATTCCTGTATTGTCAATGTGATTAAATTATTAACACGTTGAGTGCCACGCGATTTTATAACGACTTCACCGTCAGGCCACTGTCAGTCACTGTCGGCCTGAATGAAAAATTGTGTCGGTCGCTGATGACTGAAGCGACTTGAACGAAAAGCTCGGTATCAGTCGTCGATGACTGACATGACACTAAACGTGTTAAATATTCTCTATCAAGTTTTTTAACGTTTAAAAGTCTTTTTCATTTTGACACATGACATTAGCGCGAGTCTTGTCAGTACTTGGAACAATAAATTTGTTTTGCCTAAATGTTATGTCCATAACGTCTGGACAAAAGACTTTTAAGCTATGCTTAGAAAACTCTAAAGCCTG
The DNA here is from genome assembly GCA_036711955.1 of Digitonthophagus gazella. Classification (NCBI taxonomy): domain Eukaryota; kingdom Metazoa; phylum Arthropoda; class Insecta; order Coleoptera; family Scarabaeidae; genus Digitonthophagus; species Digitonthophagus gazella. The sequence goes on from JASCIT010000005.1 coordinate 29,278,067, forward strand.
TTTTACACGTACGTTTATTATTAGACCGAAAGGTGGCCGAAATTTTATGGCTACATTTATTGTACATTTTTTTTTTTAATTTTTAATGTACTATAACCCGAAATGGAGCTGCACCATGAAGACAAAGATGGACAAGTAAGGCTCCTCTCACATTGCCGAGTACTTTTTCATCTTTCTCTTCATGGTGGAGCTCCATTTCGGGTTATAGTACATTAAAAATTATTCACTTCAAGTTCAGATTTTTTTACTTACGAAATCACTATTTCTCAATTTCAGAATTTTTACCATTCCTAGTACCACACGCTTTAGCACTTATAGAATCAACAGATCGTCTTTGCGTAGCTGATAGAGAAAATATGCGTGTAACGTGTCCGAGAGCGGGATTGTTTGGATTTGATGATAAACAAAGCGAACAACCACTTACTATTCAACAACCTGACATGGGACGTGTTTTTGGTGTTGCAGCAAAAGGTAAAATTCATACAGAGTGTTCTAAAATTAAACAGTTATATTGGTTATTGCATTCTACGAGATTAAAAATAAAAGTAAGACCCAGTTTATTCACCTGACCATAAAGTTCCCAATAACTTAGTAAGCAATAAGTGTATGATTATGTGTGATTATGGTGACTGTCTACGCTTAATTCCTCTGTCTTCTAAAGGCGTAAAGCCGAAATCACAGATTAGTGATGGGGGAGGAAAAAAGGAAGTAAAAAATAGAATTTTTTTATTGTCTCATTGCGTTCCTCTTGTATTTTCGGAAGACAAATATATCGTTCCCAACACTGGCAAATACCAGATATTACATTAGTAATTATTTTCCATGCAGTGCTTTTATGCATTCCCAAGCAATCATCCACCGTTATATAAAAATTTCCTGATGCATAAAAAACCAATGTTAGGAGCAATTGCATTAATAGTGAAAACAGATTGTTCCTGCAGAATTTATTGTACGCTCTCTTTGTACAATTGTCTATAAACTGTTTATCAGTCTTTACAGAATTATATGAAGCTCGTACAAGATTAGTAATTCCTAGCGTTTTTTTTTTCTAAAAGAATATTATCGAAATCGACCAGAAATTCTGCAACAAACGTCATGAGTTACAATTAAAATCATAAAAAATTAAGTGAAATCTATTTTTTAACGTTTTTTTGATTAGCGTTGTTCGTTAGGGCTGCACTGCTTGCACTTATCAGTTCAGTGCAATATTAAATTTTGGTTACATATGCGTTCGTTGGATCACAGTCCATACCTAAACTAAAGTGCACCAAATTACACTGAATTACAGTCATTCCCCTTTAAGGGGGAACAACAGGGTGGAGACCGCGAAAAAAGGCGATAATTAAGATTTTATTTTGGTTCACTCATATATTTTAGAAAAATCGGAATTTGATATTTGTAACTACGCAGTTTCAACTTATTTTAGGAACTATAGAGAAAAAAAATATGTGTCTTAGAATACATGTATGGAGGGTGTCCAAATGCATTAACAAAAAAAGGCATCTTGTTGGTTGTCACTATAAAATGTGTAAAAATAATCTGAAAATAAAAAAGGAAATGTCATTTTAATCTATATTAGTGTAGCTTCAGTTAAGCGTACCCGATTTAAAAAATAATAATTGCTGTTAAAATGGCACTTCTGCAAAAAAAAGAGTTCAAAAAAATCGATAAAATAATTAATCTTTCCAGGGGGTAAAGAGGCAGCAAATATTAATACAAATAAAAATCCGTACGCTTAACTGAAGAGAATTTTATGTAGATTGAGGACGTCTCAATAAAATTTGAATGCGATTCTCGTTGGTAAAGAAATTGTGACAACAGGTTAAAAAAATTTTACTGTGAGAAAAACGCATTTAAAAAGTTAAGTTTAGTTCTAGATGATATAATGGAGGAAATTTTAAGAGTTACCACAATTCATCGATTCCTGCTCCATAATAAAGGTCTTTAGAGTTTCTAGAACATAATTCGACTTTTTTCTTGTTGTCTGAATTGTCTAAAACACTTGAAATTGAACGCACTTGAGCTCGACTCATACGGTGTTGGTTTTTAGCTGTACAAAATGCGTACATTTGGAGTCCAATCTGGATTTGTATTTCATTTGCCACCTTTAGTAAAGATGCCATTCCATTATTAAAAATGGAAACCGCCAAACAAGTAGCAATTTGCACAATAACTGTCCGACTTGATAAAATTTTCGGAGCGAGCTTCTAAATGAAGGCATTAAAGCTCTCGTTTGAATTTTGCGTAAACCCGCCTAAACAGCTCTCTAGCAACTCCGTTTTGGACAAATTCATATAAATGCGAGTAGTAGCGTCGATAACATTTTGTGACAATGGTTGTTTATGTTCGTATTCAAGTAATGGCTTTGTGCGCGCGAGTAGAAAAGAGCTATAATTCCATTATTTGTACCAATTTTGTTACAATATTGTAGGACAATATTCTAAAAGGTACATACATACTTTCGAAATGCGTAAAGATAAAAAAACGATTTTTCAAAAAAATTATCCTGTGGTTCCCCCTTAAATGCTGCACGAAACTGCATCTTTGCAGCATAGTGTAAATTAGTACAGTGCAAGTTTTATCCCAATGAATAAAGCTATTGATTTGAACACCCAAATTCATCGCTTAACTCTTACCAGCTACATAAACCAACCCATAGACATATCCAAGAGATGGGCATATTTATGTGACATATAACGTTATGTATTATAGCAATGAATAAACCCATTTTTATAATTATGTGTATAATAAGCTATAAGTTAGTTTATGACCCTACATCTTATAAAGTTATAATAATAATAAATTTATTAATTGCATAGTAGTATAATGTTCGTAGTTTCTTAGAGAGATTATTTTAAAAGAAAATAGTATCAAAATTCGCGTTAAAAAAGACGCCCCCGGGTGGGCTCGAACCACCAACCTTTCGGTTAACAGCCGAACGCGCTAACCAATTGCGCCACGGAGGCCTTGTTTTTCTGTTTTTGCAAGCACTTTGCCAACTCTGTCCACATTACCAACTTTACTAATTTAATTAACTTTATTTACAGGAAACTTAATCTATGCGGTTAATGGACCAACCTCTCAACTTTTCCCAGTTCAAGGTTTAACCATCGATCCTCAATCCGAATCTGTGATCGATCATTGGGCCCCTGAAGAGGTATGTAATAAAGTTCTTAAAGAATTAATTCATTAAACAAAAATCTTGTAGGGTTTTGGGAATCCACATGCAATCGCTGTATCAACGAATGGCTCAGCTTTATACGTAGTTGAAATCGGGCCGAATAAAATTTGGAAATTCGAATTAGTTCCACCAAAGAAATAGAAACAGTTTATTCAGAAGATTAAATTATAAATCTAAACCGTACCAATAAGTATCATACAATTATTGTGATACATTCACAAATTTGTAATTATTGTTAATGGTTTTCATCTATATCACCAAATAAAATTATGATGGTGATAATACAGCAAAGATTATAAAAAGTGATTTGTACACAACGCTACACTGGTTTAAAAAAAATCGAACAAAACGATTAGTATCAATAAGTAGTATTTTTATTTAAATTATTAATTAGGTGTTATAGGGTGTTATTAGCTAAACTATTTATTATTATTTATAATATTAAATTTGATCTTATAAAACTATAATTTTTAGAGACAATAAGAAAATATAGAATGCTATATAGAACAGAACGATAAAAATATTTTTTACAACCTTCTTATAATCATTTTTACTTTCAACTTATTCCCTTATTCCCTTCCTTCTTCTTTTCTTCATTTTTGACGTACTGTACTGATAAATAGCAGTGTGAAAAAACGGCGCCAACCTGAAGGGTAAATAATAGCACCCCTCGGATCGAACCTTTGTTACTTCCACGGGGTGACAGCTACACCTGTCACGCTTAGAAAAAAAGAACCCCACTGACAAAAGGACCGTGGAGAATAAGAGAACGGTCGACAGGAGATAGTCTGAGAGGTCTTTATTAGGAGAAAGGACGGCGACGACCGGCGTCTAAAATCCAGAAGAAATCGACCGCAACGTCTACGACTCAAGCACACCTGCACCGAGCCGACGAAGATTTTTTTCTTTTAAACCGGAGGTAGTAATCTGCGCGGCGATTAATAATTATATTCGTGAGAGCTTTCGTAAAGGATCTGGCAGTGGAAAAAGGATAGAAAGAATGGAAAAGATGGGAAAAGGATGTTTGCGGTGAAAGATGGAGAATAGGGTAGATGAATCCAATCGAATAGATGAGGTATAATTTAGAGACAAGGAAACGGGAAAGGTACGATAAATAACGTGACGTCCCGCTGAGTATATATGGCTCAATTTGGAATAAGTTATGGTATTGGGTAACCGCGATCGCGATAAATGCGATGCAGCGCGAGGAATGAACGGAAATTAATGCTGGTTCGTATCTACAGATTACCTGTCAACGATTACGAATATTTATTGAACCGTAAATATAGCTTTTGGATGGTTGCTTTTATAATGTACGTAATATTTCAAAAGTAAATGTACCTATTGTGTAAAATTAAAAAAGAAATTATAAATTTATCTATACTGAGGTTAAAGATTTTTAGAGAGAAACCTAAAAAGAATTTTTTGTGTTCATCGTCTTCATTATAAATAATATTTCTTTACAAATAATTTCTTTATATGTCTCTTTCTTTTAATTCTTCATTATTGTTATATACTCATATTCTTCTTTTTCGATAGTTTTTACAATTCAGATCTTTTTTTAATTCTTGTTTATTATCGATACTTTTCATCATCCTCCTTCTGGATCCTTCATCCTCATCATCCTCCTTCTGGAATACTTCAACAATAGTAGTTTGAGGAAGAATCGGTATTGATGCAATTATCTCTTAAGGTGCGTTCAGACTTGTGACAAAACCCCTTAACATGACGGCGTCAAGTGCATTTTTGTGACAGTCACACACTGTGATCAGAAATGAGTGTATCAGAATTGTACACGTATCATCATCGCGTATGTGTCATCGTTGCATATCAATATTGCGAACTTCAATGTATTCCAGTTAGTTGATAGTTTTGTTCATAGAAGCGATTTCTAACAGTTTTTGATTTTTTCAATCAATCAGGAGTTACATCCGTATGCATGGTCGATCGCCAGCGATTCTCCGTTCGTCAGTTCGTCCGTTCGTCATGGAATCATTCACGTGCGTTATGCTGTTTTTTCTGATTGTAATTTATAATGCCAATAGGGATATCTTTGATTTAGAAATTTATGCAGTACGTAGGTAAGTAATGCTAAATTAGATAAGAATAAATTTATGTATCACAAATCACGTTACAAATAACCGGCTATTCGCCAAAACGGAGATCGCTAGGAGATGCATCATAAATTATATTCTGACCGTTCGCCGGCGAGACTCCGGAGAGTCGGCGAAATGTACTCCAGCGTGTCGCAGGCGCACATTGGGGTATATGGCTAATCTAGCTGGTCAAAATTCAAATTACAAAATAGTGAAATCCAAATGAAAAAACTATGGTATTCTCTTCTCTAATGATTATATTAAATAAAAGAAGCGGTTATACAACTGTGAACCTGTAACTTGCTTCGTATCGAAGGGTTGACTTACGATCATCCACTTGTGTAAATGTTTGTGTTTCACATAAACGATTTTTCAACTTATTTTTGAAGTAACATTTTGTAATTTGCTATTACTTTTAAAAACTTTTTGTAATTAAGATGGATGAAACAGGTATGTAGGAATTCGCTTGCAATGTTTTTGTCAGTTTATCATACTTGTGGTGTGTTAATGTTTTAATTTACTCTACAAGAGTTACTTATTAAATATTCCCAACAATTTTTTTAAAAGATTAACAAGTTTGTTATATATCAGGGTGCGTCCCGGTATATTTTTTAATATAAATCGATAGCAACATAATACTGTTTTATGAAATAATAATAATCTTGTCCGACTTTATCCGCATTCTTTAAAAATTGTAGATGTAACTGAAAACATGAATGAATAAAAACATATTATTTCGTTTGATCAGTTACCATAATAATCTGTACCTTTTATCTTAGGTCCCTCAAATCTGAGGTTGATAATCAGAAATCACATTTTTAATAAAATGTAAGAATAAGATTTGCCTAATTTTAACAAAAAATTGGGTTTTATAGAAAATTTCCTTGTAAATTTTTAAGGCTTCTAGTTATAAAGTTGATAAATTTCATTCGAAAAATAAGAACTGATTACTAGGCATTTTTGAGTTGCCAAAAGTTATAATACGATGAGGTCGGCCAGCAAGAGACTTAGAAATCTGTAGTGAAAGGACAAAGGTGAGAACAACGGAGAGTATCAGAGAGCCCGGTTTGATAACTCTCGTCCATGCTATCCAAACCAAACTGTACAGCACGGAAAAACGAGATGCGTCTCTAGTGCTAAAAGAGATCAATTTATAGGATGTAGAATATTGTACGTTCCTTCAAAATTCTAGAACATTTTTTGTAAAATTTCTAGCTGTGTAGAAGTTACAGAGAGTGGCGTGTATTCAGATGTACCTTGTATAAATATAGGTTTTGAACGTAGAAGCGATTTGCAACGGTTTCTCATTGTTTCAACAAATAAAACTTTAGGATTTTTTTGCATTTGATCAAAATGAAACAATCTGATTGGTTCAAAAAATTCCAAATCGTTGGAAATTGCTTCTACAAAGCTATAACGTCCATATAAGATGAGCATGTTTTCTTTAACCAATATATTGCTTACTCTTTACAAGCTTCGACAAAAGATTGAAAAAAAAATCAGTTTCTCAATTAATTATTAAAGTAAATAGTTTTGACCAGCTAGATCGGCTAAATACCCCTATGTGCGGCGATCGACTATGCATACGGGTGTTAGAATTTTCGCATAAGATCAAAATTAAACAATTTGATTGGTTAACAAAATCAGAAACCGTTGGAAATCACTTCTAGAAACAAAGCTAATATCAGTACATAAATTGCCATCATGGATATTGCAGCGTATATTAGTATGGATCAGCTTGAACGTAATAAAAGGAAAAAAAGAAAACTTTGGCAACAACATTTATACACGGAATGACTTGAAAATTGCGAAAATAACTTACTGAAAGATTTAAAATTTCAACAAGTTAGCGGTCTTTATAAAAATTTTACGAGGATGTCACCAACCGATTTGGAATACCTTATAAGTTTAATTGGGTTAAAAATTGCTAAAAAAATACATTTTTAAGGAATGCTATAACTATCCAAGAAAGACTGGCCGTGACTCTTATTTTGTATTCTACAGTACTATAACCCGAAATGGAGCTGCACCATGAAGAGAAAGACGAAAAAGTAAGCCCACTCTCCATAACATTGCCGAACACTCTTTCATCTTTCTCTTCATGGTGCAGCTCCATTTGGAATTATAGTACATCTTCGTCTCTATACAATTGTATAAATGTTAGCGTTCGGTCTTGCGTCCACTCCATAGTTTTAACCTCCAAGTTAAACGAAACCCGTATTGTGCAACTTTCAAGATGGAACGATGATACGCAATCACGTCTAGACTTATCGAACCAAACTACGTATAAACCCTTTGATGTGACGCAAAAAAACCGACAAGACATGGAACGGGCTGATGACACGCAGCGAACACAACGATATAACGCGTTATGGTTACGAGGTACCATCCAGAGTTCACGCGACGAAGATCGCGTTGCTGTCACGCTATGGGATTTTGTCACAAGCCTGGATGCATCTTTATACAGACTGTAAAGATTCGAGTTGCGGATAGGGCAAGTCAATGTGTTAGACAAAGCATCGAATTGCATATGATTTTAATGAGTTAGATAAAGAGGCACATATCAATTCCAATCGGCCAGATAAGTAAACGTAGTATACGCCGTACCAGCTATAGTGAAAGTGACTCATCGCTTAAAAGCGTATGAACAGATGTACTAATAATATGCGCTCTCTTTCTAACACACATCAACTTATTTGTACCGCATGCACAATATTGTACCATAAATCGATGAGTCACTTTCATTATAGCTGGTACGGCGTACATATCTGTCCTGTGTTAACTAACGGAAGCCTTATTGTCGTCCGTTATCCACTTACGTTAAACGTATCCGCAACTCATCGATGTGCACACGGTACAGCAAAAATTCAGAGATATAACAGTGTTCTTTAGTTTTCTGGTTTTGCCACTACCTTTGTTAATGTTTTACCCAAGAAAATTTTACTTCCTCATCATCGAAGCCAGTCGTTCCCTCCACGCTACAATAACCATAATAACTGGCTTCGGATTAGAAATCTTTTCTTCTCTTTCTCCTCTTTCATCGTCTTGAAAAGCTTCGGGCTTGTCTTCGTTCGGCGCCCGGTCACGGACGAAGAAGTCGCCGCTCCTCCTCAACCACCGGTCGCAATTAGGACGCGGGTATTTCTTTCTTTTTTCGTTGGACCAATCTCGAACGGTTGCCCCGGGCAGCCGTACTCTTAACAACTTAATTTCACCAGTCGATGGACGCCGAAAGAGGACGAGACGCGAAGGGAACGAACGAGAAGAAGAAGCCGCTCGACGAAGATGGGAGGGAAAGAGACGGACTGGCGAAGAGGTGATTATTGCCGCGTATTCTTCCACTTTTTCTGCTGTCGAAGCCGGTAACGACCCGTCGATGGCACCAGTCCTTTTGTTTTTGACGCTCTCTCACTTCTTTGTTCGCTGTGATCACAGATTTGTTCCGTTTTACTGGTTCAGCGATTCAACCAGACAGAATGAGTTCGATGAAACGTTGACGCCAGTCGCCATCAGATATCTTGGGTTTTAACCAAACCAAATCTTATTTGAAATCATAGAACGAAATGATATAAAAAATAATCAGGAAGTAATTTTCTTCGTGGATTCATATATTTTTTTAAGATCAATTTAGAAATTATTTCTTGTGTTTTGAAATAATTAGATTTTGTTTTAAAGACAAAAAGATTTTTCTATTTTAAATATATCTCTTCATATCCCCCTTTCGAACTGGTTCTTAAGACAATTTATTAGGATTACCTCTTACATAGGCTTTATCTTTTTGTAATTTAACGATAGTTGCATAGTGATAATAAAAGCTTTGCGTGAAGTGCACTTGAAATTCTGCAAGATCATCGTAGAAGATTGGACAAGCGTGATTGAGGTTGATTGAGCATGCACCGGAACTATTGAGATTTCCAAGCCGATATGAACTAATGATACATGGTATGATAAGCGAGAAATTGTAGACATCTTTATACAGCCTTTATCTTGTAGTAAACCCTCCTACATCAATCTTCCCGTCCTATTTTATTTTGTGATGTCATAATCTTTCCGTTGAAACTTAAAAAAAACCAAAAACTACTTCCAATCAGATAGTTTAACAGTAAGAAAACCAATCTACAGTAAATTCTAAGAAAAGTGTTATTCTTATCAATGATTTACAATTCCTTATCATTTCCCTTTCAAACCAACGCAACCTACACGAAACTTCTTCAGAGATAAAATGTAGAAACATGTAAATGCAATTGCATGTACACACCTTTAAGAACCACTCGACGTTATCATTGCGTGTCTTTAACATCCAACGCAATGTTACATTTTAAGCTGTAATGACAACGAAATTACACTTTTGGGTAGGTCGCAATTATCATTTCCTTAATGAACAAATGCATAATATGCAAAACGATCCCATTATTTGATGAAGGAAGATTGTAGATGATGGTGTAATTTCCTCTAATCACAAGAAGCGGGCGAATGGAATTAAAAGCTCGGCGGTGGGTCTTTTAGTATTTAGTTTAGGCCTTGAACAAAGCCATCCGGGGGAAATTTGATTACCGAACCTAGTGTATAATTCATAAGAGAACCAAGACAAGACGGATGGTGGTGTACGAGCGTACATTGTGCTTTTCAGAGGTCGTTTCCTATTCAACAGGGCCCCCTATGCCACTTTACGTACACGTTCGTTGGTTCGTCTAGGATTACGGACCTTTTGGTGAGCACCCACGCACACTATTGTTGTTCTCGAAATTTATGGCTTTGTGGAAACGCTGTACGCATAAGGTCTATAGTTACTTGGGAACCAATGCAGGACAGACGTTTGAGTTTCTAAGTAATCCTTATTACTTACTACATAGTTTATGGACCGTAAATTATAAATGTATAAGGATATTTTGTTTTAGAAAGTTACCAAAAACAAAACTCTTTATCTAATTCTAAGAAGTTTGTTATAAACCTAACGAACGTTTTATATAGACACACAGTTTATGACTACTGTTAGACAAGAAAATAATCGTAAAAATATATAAATGTTATTTATGAAGTGTTAAGGGTGACAAAGATATCAACCTGTCTACAAAATATATTAATGGATGAACGAAGAAATTATCGTGTCATTTTTTGTAGCTATACATTTTAAAGTGACAAATTTAGGGTGTCAGTTCATAATTCACCAGATATCGAGATAATGTTCGAAATGGTGATTGATGATGTTTAAAGGAAAGGAACTGTATAAAGAAACAAGATAAGAAAAGACAGGCGGGAGTTTTAAGATTGTTTTTATTATGTCTAAAACAAAAAAATTAAAAAAATAGTAACAGAAAGAAATTAAAAAAAAAAACAGAGTTTTACCGCTAATGCTTTAGAGGAGGAAAATGTCTCATTCTTGCAGTGGGGTTTATTTATGTAAACGGTTCTTTACATAACGTTGTTTTACAAGGAGACCTCACAACTAGGTTTCACTGATTTTAATAAAAGTGGTGCCGATCTAAATATATAAATAGGTATTAGTATATAGTACAAATGAGTAAAATTTTCGAACGATTCGCAAGTAAATCAGAAGTTAGTTGGAAAATTAAAGCCATGCCGCTTAAATGTCAGTGGTTGTCTTGTTATCCCGAACGCGCCCCTCGTTGAGTCACAACTAACCATCTTCTAAATACCGCCCCAGATGGTTCGAATCCCATGATGTAACTGCTTTTTATTCTTAATATAAATAAAATGTTTAGCATTTCACATTATTTTCTTTAATTTTATTGTTATATGTTTTGAAAATAAATAATTCAGCACACTTTATCGGGTTTTCTTACCTTGATGTTAAATATAAATTTATTAAAAAAGAACAAGATGTGGTCTCTTAGGGAGTATTCAACCACTGACGTTAGGATAAGGATAATAAAAATAAGGATGATAAAAGGATTTACTCGCAAATCGCTGAATAGTGCGTCTTAATAATTTACACAAGTAGTAGAGCAGTGGGGATTCTGGGACACAAAATGAGCCGGATGGCATTTGGGGGTGTTACCACTGTCAGGGGTAGTTCTTCAGCAACCTCACCACTCTCAGGGGTAGTTCTTCAGCAACCCCAAGTAGTTTTTCAGCAACCCCAACCATTTGGGGAAGTTTTCCAACCTGACTGACGTCACGAACATTTTGGCGGGAAAAGTAATTTAAAAATGGTTACGTGAGAGTGGTGGGGTTGCTGAAGAACTACCCCTGAGCGGTAACATTCCCAAATGCCAACCTGCTCATTTTGTGTCCTAGAATCCCCACTGCTCTACTACTTACACATAATATATACTATGTACTAATACCTATCGAGTGCTACTACATTCATTAAAATCGACGAGGGCCCAATCCTGACTTCTCTTTGTTAGAGACTGTTTGGATAAGTTTAAGGAATTTAACGTCTTTCAACTAGTTTCATTTTCTTTTCCCTAAAAGTAAATTATTTTGAAATTTTAGAGGATTCTAGAAATTGAGATTAAAATTATTTGAATCGGTCATTTCAAAAACCGCATAAGGCACGTTTTTCTCAAAAAAAATTTTTTTTTCATTCCTTCCTCTTCCAACAAGAGCGCGTAATTAACGTTCATTGCTTAAACAACATAAATCACTGACTTAGATGGTTTTTGCATGCAGAAACATAATCGCATCTACGTCCCAGAAGAATACACTAATTTGGTTTCGAACTTCAGTTCAACATTTACGGTCAAAGAACTAAAAACTGAAGATGTATTGGATTTTCAGAAATGATGGCCAACTTTATACAAAAAAAATGTTTATCAACAAAATCGTACGGTAAATGTGTTCCAAAAGAACAAAAAATAATATTTTCTCCTTCGACATATATGAGTTTTCATTATGATTCAGATAAAAAAGCTACTATCATAGCCGAGGAATTTATTGATGGATTCATTAAACATTCATTCATATTAATGAAAAAACTATCAACTTCCATTAGCCAAAGCTTATGATTTGAGAGTGTCAATTAATAGTAAAAAATTAGATGATTTAAAGCGAGTTCAAGACAGCATTCTGGAAGACCATATGCCATTTTATCAAAACATATTTAGCTGGCCAACTGCAAATGTTGAAGTTAATTCAGATGAGAATGATAAAACATGAAAATGTAAACATGTAACATGTTAATAAGATAATGTTTAAGTGTAATTTTCAATGATATTGATTAAAAATATGATTTATATGACTGTTTTGTCCAAATTATATACCATCTAACCCTGTTCCTTGCTGAAACAACATAAGTCAAGAACAGTTTTTCAGGTTTTATTATTATTATTATTCATAAATTATAAATATTATTCGATATTTCAATCTTTTAAAGTTCAAACACTATAATCAGCACAAAAAAAGTCCTTCAAAACTCGTTTACTTGTGAATGACACAGTTTTTATTGATTCCTGAAAAATTCTAATTGTGTGACTTATGCGGTTTTTGAAATGACCGATTCATTTGGAATTTTCGATTACGATTTTAGACGGCTTAGAACAATATTAGATGGATCTCAAGCTATTTGCAAAATTGCTTAAAGTTTGACTTTAGACAATTTTGCTCTATTTTCAATTAATTTCAATCATGATTCTAAAACGATATTGAACAATTCTTCACAGTATCGAAGTTGAACGTGGATTATTATTTTAATTTATGAATACCAATATGAAAGTGTTTCTATTTACCTTAAGAAGTTTAAAAATTTTATTTATCAGTTAAGAAATCTCTCCGGAAATCATAAATTAAAAATCTGTCTTATCTTTCCCACTCAACATTCTGATAAATGAGTCTACTGTACATGTCCATTTCGAAGAATTGCCAAGGTTCCTAGAGTGGCGTGCCACAACAAAAATACCAAAACCAAAAACTTTATCGCCAATACATCGTCCAGTCTGCACCCCATAAATCGCAGTCGTTTCGAACGGCCTAAGAACATGAAAGGGAAAGGGCAGGAAGGGACGGGCGGCGAAACCTGTAAAATAGGGTTCGACTCGGCCGGTTGTTTACGGTTCGGGCTTCGCGGGGCAGAGGACGTCTACGTCGAGCCTTATAAATAAGACATTATCTCGTGGCGGCGGCGGCGGCGGCTCGAACCGCGCTTATACTACTTACGACGGCGGGACGACGTGAGGTGTTTCCGTTTTTTACACCGCTTCATTTAAATATATACAGCGTCGGTCGGAGCGAACCACGACCATGTACAGCACCGTCAAGATACCAACAGCGAGAGACCTCGACAAGAAGTGTAGGTAACCCCGCTGTGGGTACCCACTGAGGCCAAACGAACCAAAGATCCAATGCCTTTTGTCTACATCTCTTACTATACTGGTATAAAGGAGAAAATATAAGTGTGAAATTTTAATTCAGACAAAGAAAATTCTTGAAAAAGAAAATTCTTGAAATCATCATCTAAGAAAATGTCTTTAAAAACTTCTGAAGCAAAAACTGTAAGAGTTATTGAAGTGATTGGTTGCTGGTTTGGTAATAAATTACGTAGGTAACTAACATCTACATTCAGAGATATTGAAGAATGACTTCTTCCTTTGGTGAGGAGCTGTTCGAAGAGCCACGATCGTCGGTTTAAAAAGGAAGAAAAAGAGTTGGCAAGCGAGCAGCGAACAACCAGCTAAAATACATCCACTCGAGAGTCGATTTATTGATTCGGGCGAGCACAAAGCGTCCGTCCGTGTCCGTTTTTGCACTTTGTCGACACTCGCTGTAGAGTGGCTCTAAAGGCTATAGCATCATGGTCACGGTCGCGACCTCGGCACCATCTTCACCGACGATCGTGCATACACATGAAAGATATCTATTTCATTTCTATACCATTTCCATACAAAAAAAACTCCTTTCCAACACCCATCCATATTGTCACCATCTGGTTATTCAACCATAGACCTTTTTTTTCAGCTGTCACCTATCAAAGTAAATCAGGTCCAAATGTGCACCAGGCAGAACTTATTCACTTCTTAAAAACGGATCGCTAATCGACGTTTCTTTTCTTTTCTTTTTGTCTGTGCGTTTACGGCCCGCAGCCAGTCAGATGTAGATGTCACGCGGTTTATTGTCCGATCCGAGTTATTCATTGGCTGTCACGCGTCCGGCCGACCATTAAAACCGTCGAAACGAACAGTCAGAGATTTCAACGAACACCTGCTCGCTCTCTCTCTTTAACCCAAGCGGCGTTCGCCTTATGCGCGCCATACGAAACCGAATAAAAAGAAGAATGAAGCCCTGGGGCGTACCTGAAGAACCATCAGTGTGCGATAAATAACGCGTGAAATACCGTCAAATTATCGACAGGTTGACAGTTTCTACTGAAATGAATCGAGAAAAAGATGGAAAGAAGAACAAGAAGAAACTAGAAGGAAAAAGTTACAGTAGATTTCTACCTATGTATTGCTATAGAAAAAAACCTACTTATCCTACTTATGTGAACTTATAGATGTGTAAAGGTCTAAAGACTAATTTTTTCCATACAAAACCATGAAGTCAATAAACATTCAACTGAAGAAAGAGAATGTACGGTTTATAATCTAATTAACTCTAACAGACAAATTCTAAAATGACCTCAACACATCTCAATCAAATACATTTTGTGCCATACATGTAAAACTAGAATTAATCTAAAATCAATAAGAATTTCCATTTTCATCAATAACTCTTTAGAAACTCAATTAAGTAACTTTCTGAATTGGCATTAACAATCGAATAGAAATATGAAAGTAACATAAAAAATATGCTCAAATTATCACTTGACACTCCCAGTTCAAATGACTGGTTACAAAAAGGAAAACAAGTTTCAGAAAGAGAGCAGAGTTTTCTTCTTGTTGGTTTCGGGGAGGAGAACGTAGATGTCTATCCGCTTACCTGTGATCGGCAAAGAACCAAAGGCTCTTTCGTGACCGAAGGCGGTGCAGGCTGTTCCTCGCCGAGATTATATACCTGGGGAACATAATTAAGACATTAGCTCTCGGACGGTTCCTCCGCAAAAGACCTGCAATCTCGTATCGGGCTTGGTTTCGATGGTATCATCCGATTTGTACATAAGACCATCATAAATTTTTTGTTCTGGGAATAGATGATGATTTTTTCTCATTAGTAAATTGTTTGAAAACATTTCCCTTAATTGGATAAAAAATCATGTATACTTCAGATTTACTTGCTGTAATGAGTGCTTAAGACCTCCGAGGATCGTGTGCAAGCTTTTACCTCCGACATTCCTCTTCCAAGAACGTTCACGTTCGTTTTCTCGCTGTAAACCACTGGATACAAAGCAAAACGTCGGCTCTCGAAGGCTAATCAGAGTTACTCCGGGAAATTGCCCGATAATTACGCACAATTACCTGTGCGGCACTCACCAAACGACCTCAACTCGGGCATCTTCTCCTGCAGAGGATATGCGAAATTAACGACGTTTTACTAGCGGCATCCCGTCGTCTGTCGTAAATTCGAACGGGATCCGGCTAATTGGAAGGAAAAATTACCGCAATATCCCATACTTATGAGCTTCATGTTACGCTTCATAAGAAATTAAAAGAAAAAAAAAATGGATACAGAAATAATGGTTTTGCTCATAAAGTTTTTATAATAAAACACATCTTTGATTCTAGAATTTTCTTCTTAACTAATTTTTCAACCCCTCATTTTATCGAAAGACTGAGCACGTATAAGAACACAAAATATCTTAATAAGCAAGCGGTGCTAAGAGCTTTGATCTTCGCCGCCTTTTCCGATGGCACAAGGAACAATTCGAGTTGTCCGGTCGAGGAGAAGAAGTCGAATTTAAATCATCGCCGTAAAGGCGGCCTTCTGGCGTCTTCGACGCCGGTTATTACCAGAGGAGGAGTGGCCCGAGGGGTCGAGGAGGAGATAATGAAGTTGTTAAGGACGGCTGTCTTCATTATGGGCCGGATCTATAGGGACGTTGACGCCAGATGGCCGTCGAGATTGTGGTATGATGTTGAAGCAACGAAGCGAAGAGAATCTGTACAAAAGTTATCTGAACTTATTGTTAGGGAGCTCACGATGCCGCCAATGTTATGGAGTTCACCGTTGCCGCCAATGTTAGGAATATCGACTTCACCGGAGTTGGAGAAGTCTTAAGATACTCCTTTTCTTAAGACTATGTTGAATAATAAAACACTACTTCTTGGTCTTACTTCGTTTATTCTCGTATAATACACTTGACAATTCTTCTTTTCTCGCGATTACGGGTACGGTCGACAGAATGACTGCGAATGTCTTATAATGATAGAATGATATTAATGACTTAAAAACGACTTTCGACGACTTAAAAATGACTGTAAAATGACTGACTTTGAATACTCTCTGGTCCTTCTTATACTCTCCCGATTTCTGGATAAGTTGGGAGAGTGGGGATTCGTTCCCACGAAGCGGAAGGATTTATAAACAAAACGTTTCCCACGGGGGTGAATTTTTGGGGCGCGAGTTTAAGTTTACATAATAGTTGTTTTAAATATGTATAAACGTTGCAATTTCGTGTGTTTACGGATTTCTTGTTAGGGGTGATCGCGCATCCTGTTTAGGTCGTAAGACCGGGAAATTTTGGGACGCGAGTTTAAAGTTTACCTTATATTTGTTTTAACTATAAATATTATATCTGCGTGTGTTTCCAGACTTCTTGCCAGGGGTGATCGCACATCCTGTTTAGGTCGTAAGACCGTGGGAATTTACAAATACAACTTAAACTAGTATTTAATAAAATATATACTAATTATAATTAAGGCTATGTGGTTGTACCACAACACCTCCCCCCTTGATGAGAGGTTTTATGAAGTAAAACCTCTTAAATGGGTATAAGTTACACAATCAAAATTAAATTTTAACACAATTCAAATTTTGAATTAAAAAGATAAAAAACTTATTATGTATTTTGAGTTGGGCGTCTCGCAGACACGCTGTCATCAGCATAATTGATGACTCGTAAGCCTTACACTGCCTTGCCAATGTGACACTACAACAGTCCTTTAAAGTGAGATCTATAGGATTTTTATTGGTTATACATGAAATGGTTAATGTTTCAATATGAGGAACTGCAAATAGTCAAGTATTACTGAACAAAAATGCCTCTGTTGGAGCTTATGACGCGCTTATCGCAATTTTGAGGAACTTTGCCGGTACTTTGTAAAAGTTTTATCTCACAGTTTTCAACGAGATGGGCAAGTGATACCGGATAATTTATTATTATTATTTATTTATTTATTATTTTTTTTATTTTTATTTTTTTTTTGATTTTATTATTTTTTTTTTTGACACAGTTCGCACTTTCTTTTATAATTTTTTTTTAACCTTCTTTTTTTCCAATTATATAATTGTGCAAGCTTTTTATATGTACGAGATACTCCTTGATGACCTGCTAATGGGGAGTTATGAAATTCTTTTGATATTTTCTGTTTGTCAGACTCTGTGGGGTTTATTAAATTATTGTTGTGTATCGTTATTTCGACATCTATATCTTGAAATATATATCTAAGCATGGGATATATAATTTCCCATTTAACTAAAGGGTTATAATGATATTTAATTAAAGATAATTTAGTTTTATTTTGTACTAGATTTCTTAACCTATGCAAGCAAGACCAAATATTTTCGTAATTTATATCGCTAAAGGTATTAACATTATCTACTAGTAAAAATGTATTAGAATTTTGATGAAAGTGAACAGAAGTAATATTAAGTTTAATATCGTGGTTAAAGTTTTCCATTACTTTACTGACGTTCTTATTATTCTGTACTATTAAAAAGTGTTCTTTTGTAAAATTTTGTGGTATAAATAATACTACCGGATTTGTTTCATTAGTCTGAAAAAGTGTTGTGTTTTTCTCATTTATTTTTGAATTTAGAACAACATGCGTTTTAAGATAATTTTGAAATTCGGTATAATCTGTTATTAAGTTTTTATGTACCGGGTTAACTAATCTACTCAAGGCGTCGGCATTTGTATTTTTCTTTCCGGCTTTATATAAAATTTCATAATTATATTCTTCTAATTTTAATCTAAAACGTGTTAGTCTCGACCCTGGGTCTTTAATGTTAAAAACGTAAAGTAGGGGCTTGTGATCGGTGACGATCTTAAATTTTGTACCGAATACATATGGACGGAAATGTCTAACAGCCCAAACAATTGCTGCTAATTCTTTTTCTGTTGTTGAGTAATTTTGTTCAGCCGCGTTTAACGTTCTACTGGCAAATGCTATGGGTTTGTCGCTATTAACTTCACCCTGGGATAAAATGGCACCAATTGCATAATTGCTGGCGTCAGTTGTAATAATAAATTCTTTTGAAAAATCGGGATATTGAAGAAGAGGTGGAGAAATGATACTTTGTTTGAGAGCTTGAAATGAAGTGATGCATTCGTTATTAAAATTAAATTTTTGATCTTTCTTTAATAATTTTGTCAGTGGTTTTGCTATCTTCGCGAAATCTTTAATGAACTTCCTGTAATAACCCACTAATCCTAGAAATGACTTAATATCTTTTGGGTTTTTTGGTTGAGGAAAATTTTCCACACATTCTACTTTTGCAGGGTCTGGTTTAATGCCATTTTCTGTGATAATATGCCCTAAATATAAACATTCTTTACGTAAGAACGAACATTTTGATGGCTGAATTTTTAAATTGTGTTGCCTAAGTCTTTTAAATATTTCAATTAACCTATCATTATGTTCCCTTAAATTATTCGCGTAAATAACTACGTCATCCAAATATATAAAGCATTTTACACCATTAAGGCCACTCAATACAGCATTCATTAAACGCTGGAATGTTGCAGGAGCTCCTTTTAATCCGAATGGCATACGGTTATAAACATAATGTCCGGTTGGGGTACTAAATGCGGTTTTAATTCTATCTTTTTCATCCATTTGAACTTGATGAAACCCATTGGCTAAATCTAATGTAGTAAAATAATGGGCTTTACCTAACTGATCAAGAATATCAGTGATATTTGGCAATGGAAATGCATCTGCTCCTATAGTTATATCGTTGATTTTCCTAAAGTCTACGCATACGCGAAATTTGGGTTCATTTGGAGAGTCGGATTTTTTTTGAACAACTAACAAGGGACTATTCCATGGACTACATGAAGGTGAAATTATACCGTCTTCTAACATTTTATCGGTCTGTTGTTTTATTACTTCGCGATGTTGAAATGGCAATCTATAGGGTTTGACATTGATTGGTCCTTTAGAAGGATCTGTTGGAATATTATGCGTTACCGTTTTTGTACAGGATAATTTATCGCCTTCTAAATAAAAGATATCGCTAAAATCACTGCATATTTCTAATAAACTACTGGTTTCTTCATAATTTAAGTGTTCCAGCTTTAAAATATTTTTTAATTTTTCTAAGCGATCGACATTATTATTGTTGTTTGCGTGTATTAAATGAAAATTGCTAGAATCGATAGGCTCGACATTTACTCTTGGTATTGGAATCGCTATATCCTTATCAGATATATTCAAAATACTAACAAAGCATTTATGATTTTCCACTTTAGTTAAAGAAGATCCTAAGTAAAGTTTTTCTGAAATTTGTTTTTGCTTAACTATTCCTTCTGTGTTATCAATATTTGCAAATGCAGAAATTATTTTTTCGCATCTCGCGGGAATTACTGTAAAAGTTTTAGATGGAAAAATTTTTAAACAGTTGTCATCAAAGTAAACAGTTTCTTTGTCGTAATCTATTTTGGCTTTGTGAATTTGAAGAAAATCGCGACCTAAGAGTCCATCATTTTTTATAGGGGTGTGGTCAGAAACAATATGAAAAGGGTGCATTAAAGTTTTATTTTTTAATTGAATAGAAATAAAAGAGGTTCCTAATGTATAAATAGGTTGCTCACTAATACCTTTTAATTGCAAAACATTATCTTTGTAAATTGTACAATTATTTTCTAATTTATTTATTTTTAAAAGAGAAACATCGGCTCCAGTATCTAACAGAAGTTGAACCTTTGAATTTACTACGTTTTCTGACTGTATTTCGATTACATCTAATTGCTCGATGTTTTCGGTAAGCAGAACTGACTTGCATGAATTAGTTGGTCCGTTTAATATTAAGTTATTTTTATTTATTTCGTTCGAAGTGTAGAATGGATTTTTATAAAAATTAGGTCTAGTTTGTGAACAGCTTTTGTTATAAACCATAAGCGGCTGTTCGCGGTCATGGCTTAATTCTCGTTTCCCGAAAGATTTTCTTGTGGTGGTAACGACATGGATGCATTTTCAGGTTGTTTAATCCTTTGGTGCTGTATAGTTTGTACTTGGCCATTAAAAGGATTTGTATTAAAATTTGGGTTTGGGTAATTTTGATTCAAGTGATTTTGTCTTATGTGGTTATCTCTATTAAAATTACTTCCTTGTCTTTGATTAAAAGAATTACTAGAATAATTTTGATTACTATAGCTATTAGCACTATATCCTGGATTTGAGAAATTTTGATTAAATTGTTGTCTGGAATTGTTACTATAATTTTGAAAAGGATAATTATCTCGATTTACATCATTACGGGGGTTATAATTTCCACGAGAATAATTTCTCTGATTACTCCGAAATCCAAACTGATTGTTATAATTTCGCTGCGGTGGGGGTAAATTTGTGTTATTTAAAGAACTTGAATGATCATTATATATCCTATTTTGTTCAAAATTTTTAAGCTGTCTACATTGTGAAGTTAAATGATTATTTTTATGACAAAACATACAAGTAGCCTGACTTTGATTTGATGAATTAAAATTCCTGCCCTTCTGAACGAAACTTATATTTCGAGGATTATTTCTAAAACTATCGCTTTGTTCTAATCCCATTTCTACTGCTACAGAAATTGCTCTATCTAAATCTAATGTATTTTCGGCAATAATTCTTAACTGAACCTTCTCATCATGCAAACCTTTTCTGAAATTACTTACTAAAATACTTTTTACATTTTCAATTAATACTTTTGCTTCGCCTGTTCCATAATTTAATGCGCATGTTTCTTTATATTTATTAAAAAGATCTTGAACACGTTTTCCATAATCTTTAACGTTTTCTCTATAATTTTGTCTAATATTCATTAATAAATTTAAAAAATGTGAAGGGGGCCGTTTATCGGTAAAATGTTCTACTAAAAAGTCTTTAATCTCTTCCCAGTTTTGGAATTCTTGGTATTGGGTGACTTCTTGTGCTTTTCCTTTTATTTTAGTTGCAAAAATTAAATCGGCTAATGTGTCTTTTTGTGTATCTTTTACTACATTCATCATTGCGTCACAGTTTTTAATGAAAAAATTTAATGCGTTTGTATCGCCATACCCGTCGAAAACTTCAATTTGATTTAAAATATCAATTGCGTCTTTACCGTTAGGAGCCATTTTAGTTAACCAATTAACACACGTTTTTATATATATATTTACTTATTTGCAGTTTCTCAATTTAATAATAATTCGATTTAATAATGACTTTATTTGAATTTATTTTAATATTATTTTTCAAAATTTAATACTTAATTAACCTAACTCTTAAAGGACTTGCGAAGAAATAGTATCACAGAGGAAACAATGAAAGGACTTACTTGTACATCTCCAATGTTGCGTTGCTTCTAGGCCTTGAATCACCTGGCTGTGCACTTTTGGAGATCCTTATTCGGTTCCTTTGATGTTGCAGTGGTTTGCTGCGTCTGGCGCTTCTTCAAATCAGCTACAGTTGTCCTCTTACTACTCGGTAGGCTTGATGCGTCTGGCGCTCCTTCAAATACCTCCTTAATTTCTTCTTCCTTCGTTATTTTATGGAATTGCTGCGTCTGGCGCGTCTTCAATTTGCCACAAAATATGGTAGTAAACCGGAAGTTTACCGCTGCCACCAATGTTAGGGAGCTCACGATGCCGCCAATGTTATGGAGTTCACCGTTGCCGCCAATGTTAGGAATATCGACTTCACCGGAGTTGGAGAAGTCTTAAGATACTCCTTTTCTTAAGACTATGTTGAATAATAAAACACTACTTCTTGGTCTTACTTCGTTTATTCTCGTATAATACACTTGACAATTCTTCTTTTCTCGCGATTACGGGTACGGTCGACAGAATGACTGCGAATGTCTTATAATGATAGAATGATATTAATGACTTAAAAACGACTTTCGACGACTTAAAAATGACTGTAAAATGACTGACTTTGAATACTCTCTGGTCCTTCTTATACTCTCCCGATTTCTGGATAAGTTGGGAGAGTGGGGATTCGTTCCCACGAAGCGGAAGGATTTATAAACAAAACGTTTCCCACGGGGGTGAATTTTTGGGGCGCGAGTTTAAGTTTACATAATAGTTGTTTTAAATATGTATAAACGTTGCAATTTCGTGTGTTTACGGATTTCTTGTTAGGGGTGATCGCGCATCCTGTTTAGGTCGTAAGACCGGGAAATTTTGGGACGCGAGTTTAAAGTTTACCTTATATTTGTTTTAACTATAAATATTATATCTGCGTGTGTTTCCAGACTTCTTGCCAGGGGTGATCGCACATCCTGTTTAGGTCGTAAGACCGTGGGAATTTACAAATACAACTTAAACTAGTATTTAATAAAATATATACTAATTATAATTAAGGCTATGTGGTTGTACCACAACATTATCCTATCTTCTAAGATGAAAGAAAATTATTATTTTTAATATTTTAAGAAAAGTTTTTTTTTCCATAGAGACGAGGTCGTAGGGATAAAAATTTTAGGTAGTTTTAAAATACAGCAGATGGGGAGATTTTTACCCTAAGTGGAAACATATGCCGTTTCCTTCATCCATTCCGAACAGAAGACGCATTATTAAAGGTTCGGATCGTCTCTAATTAGTCCCAGTCCCTTGAGCCCGAACAAAAAAAGATCCCGACGGAGGCGACTTGAGACTAAACTGAGATGATCCCATCTTAAACGGTCCCAAGTTGTTTGTTCTGGCAAAACTGGTAGCAGCCGCGTTTTCGCCTTATTTCTATCTACCTCTTCGTCTGAACCGTTCTCGCTCTCTTCCTCTTCAAGAACAAATATTGACACTGGAATCACTTCAAACTGTAAACATAATTAGGCAAATATGAACTGTTGAACTGTTAATAAATAACTCTTCCGGTACTTTAAAGATTGGTTTATTTTACTTTCAGTTTATTTAGTTATCTCGATGACTGATTAATGAAGATTTAATGATTAATTTTGTATAGAAGCGGAATAAACAATGCATTTCAAATGACAATAATTACATTAGCTTTAAAAATTATTCATGAAATTTTGAATGTTTCAAGTGGAAATTAAGGAAAGTTTCTTCTAAAAATATCCATTAAATTTTATTTAAAATTATTTAAAACGTTCATAAATGTAAAACGTTAACGCTGCTTATACAAGAAATTTATTGCTCATAAAACATAGATAGACATTTGTATTGTCGTTGGCAATGAGTAATAATATTTTAATTGTATTGTTATGTTTACTGGTATAAAGTTTTACATTTGATTATTTTTATGCACCTACAATAAAATAAAATTTTATTAGTTGTTTTAACACCAGTTTTATTACTACGAGAGACGATAAAAAAATAACTAAAGATATAAAAATGCTCATATTATTTTCATTCTCGTTTGCTTCAAACAAGATTTCCAGTTTCAAAATGATTTTCCTTTTTATTAATATAGATTTTTTTCTTAATATTGTATTGAATGATGTAATAGTTTAATAGAAATTTTAAAAACTAGATCATTATTTTGGAGAATTAAAATGAGTTTTTAGCGTTTTGCAATGTGTAGACAGAAAGTGAGGTCTCGTGATGAAGCAATTACCGCATCTTAACGGCAACACGGTTGCCATTATGCCAGGGCAATTAGTAGCCGATTTTTTCCCGATAATTACAGGCCCGAGAACCTGTTCGAGTCGGTTTTTGGCGCCTGACATTCCCATAGGTAATTGGTCAAGAATATCCGAGATTACCAGTCTACGATCCTTTTCGGGTGAAAAATAAAAAATAAAACTTATTCTTTATTACGACTACAAAAAGTCGTGTTTACGAGCGTTTAAAATTTGTCAAGTATCGAGTAACAGTTCAGGGAGGCGAAAGAGGCACACGAGGGGCTCTAAGAAAAAAAGCTACGACGGAGGAATTTCGAATTCCGTTAACTACCATCGGAGGAGGAACGAAAGAGACTGTTGCAGGACACGTGACGCTACGCGAGAGTTTGTTATTGTTGTTTGTTGCTCACTACGTAAGGGGTCAGTGTACCAAGCTATTAAGAAAGCAACTGGTCCACTGGATGCGCTAACTCGACGCTGAAGATCTTTGAACAGGTCTGGAATAAAAAATATTTAAGTTTCAAATTATTTAGATTAAATTAAATTATTAGATAGTTCTAATTGTAAAAATCGAGTGCTCATTATATTAAAGAAAAATGTCTTCTCCCAATTAGATGAGAGTTGGATGTTGAGGAAAATTTCAATTTTCGGAGGAAAGTCAAATTTATAAAATACTGAGTCTTAACTTAATCCAAACGAATCTAACTCAACCCAAGATACTTTGAAAGAAACTTCCTAAATAAAATGCAGAAAAAAATCTTATTTAATGAAGAACTGATTCATGATGAAAACAAACATAACTCAGCTTGAAGCAAAAAATGACCAAATGAAACAATGAACATTCTAAAGAGTTTTCTCATATAGGGTAAGGTTGCTCAAGTCGTACCCCCTAAGAAAAAATACTGCATATAAGCGAAAATTTAACCACAACATAAAAGCTTTATTTGTTATACTAATCTTGGATTAATAACAGTTTTATTTATTGTAATAAAATATAATATAGTAAATGTTAATGGATAAAATAAACTAAATAAAAAAAAACTCTCATCGGTACGACTAAGGAAACTAGTTGCCTAAGTGGTACCACCCAAGGCTTAAGTCGTACTCCTAAAAAATATTAGGTAACAATGTTCATTACAAGATATTTTTAGAATATGTGCTTTACATGTCTCATACTACTATTTTTTAAGTACACGTTTCACATATTTCTTGATTCTTTTGTTAACTCTAGCACATAGATCGTGCACCTATGATTTACATTGCAAGCACTGAATCATCTTTTCCTCCCGTTCTTCTCCACACATATAGCAAAACCAATCGCTTGTAGCATTGCCTCTCTTCTTTTTAACTTTTAATGCTGATTCCTTTTTATTAATTGTTTCCTTTCTTTTATTTGCAGCATTTTTTATTTTGTCCTTTTTATTAATTTTTTCTTCCCTCTTACTTGCAGCATTTTTTATTTTGTCTTTATTCGCAGCTGACGTTATTTCGATTGATAAGCTTACTCGTGCGTCTTCGTTCCTCTTTGCTGTCATTGATGATATTTGGAATAGGTGATAAAATATTTAACTGTTTCAGTTTATCTGAATCAAATGATGTTAAAGGTTTTGCAATAAAATCCATGGAAGCCGCTTCTTCCTTTTGGATTTGTCCATCTTTGTCGGTCGGCAGACTTTTATTGCTTACCGATTCATTTGAATTATTGCACGTTTTAAACGGCAAAAATGAACAAATTTCCTAAGTCGTACTTGGTACGACTTACGCAGCTCGTTTAGGTACGACTTAAGGTACCAAACATTGTAAACGTAAAAGGAGGATAACATCACATTGAATATGCGTATACGTTTTACCTTCGGTGGAAAGATTCCGTAATTGCTATAGAACTTATGTTAAAAAGAGAGACTATTCTGTGTATAATTTCCTTCCGAAAAAATCCTCCAAACACATGCAGAAAATTATATGAAATAGCAATAATTTACTTGTTGAGAATATTCTCTCAAATGGCACTTGCATTCAAACGACTCAATAGTGTAAAATGAAGTGCCTACCTTACTAGACAATCCTATACTGTTAGTTTTGCTGCCAGCGCTGTGGTGGCATTTAAAATAGCTAAAGTACGACTTAGGCGTAGGTACGACTTGAGCAACCTTACCCTACTCTCAATTCCCAAATAGGAGATGTGAGATTCATAAAAACCATACCTTCAGTCGATTCAGAACTTTAATTGAATCTGATTCATTTAGGTTCGTCTGTTATATGTATATCAATTCGTCGAACACAGTGGTGATGTGGTTATGTAAAACAGAAAAAAAACATTTTCATGAAGAACTGATTCATGGCTTAATCAAACACAATCCAGCTTGAAACATAATAATGGCCAAATAAAACAATGAACATTCTAAACAGTTCTCTCATGTTTTCTAGATATCCAAATGAGTGAAAAGCCAAATTTATGAACAACTGTGCCTCAAATTGATTCAAAATTTTAATTGAATCTGGTTCATTTAGATTCATCTGTTAATCGAGCTAATTCCTAAATTTATTTATTTCGTATACTAGAAATTGAAGAAAAAACAAAGAAGCATTAAAAACATAATACATCAGCAGAGGCTGTTATCTATCAATTCGTTGAATACAGGGAGGACGAATTTAATTTATCAAAATTTTTTAAAGTTTTATTCTTAAATCTATGTTCTTTCTCATGGAACTGTCCGACTCTCATATAATTACAGTAGAACGTCGATTATCCGAATGTCAATTATCCGAACCGAGTAAAATTGGACATGGGAAGGTCAGTTGTTCGAAGTTGGGTCTGTTTTACCAAAAATATTTGATGTCGGAAAGGCTACAATTACAGACATAAAAAATAAAAAAGAATTGATTTTGAATTTTGTGTCAAAGTGCGATAGTCAAGAT
This sequence comes from Digitonthophagus gazella, assembly GCA_036711955.1. Taxonomy (NCBI): domain Eukaryota; kingdom Metazoa; phylum Arthropoda; class Insecta; order Coleoptera; family Scarabaeidae; genus Digitonthophagus; species Digitonthophagus gazella. The sequence continues at coordinate 29,305,079 of JASCIT010000005.1, forward strand.
GGGAGCAAAAAGAAAAAAGTGATGAAAAAACCTAAAAATGAAAAATTGGAAAAAGCTTACTTACCTCCGAACGTAACCTCCCTGATACAACCAATCAAGCAATTTAAAGATTGCTTTTACATGATAGCTGATTCGTGGACTACACTGACACAAGATAACACAAAATGAACTCAAAATGAAAAAGCTGAAACAGACTCTGATAAAGACTTAAATGAAATTGAAAATCTCTTTCAAAAAATTCCTTTTTTTCACAATGTGAGCGAAGTGATGCAGAAATGTGGCTACAGAGTGATAACGATCCTGGATTTCAAATTTTAAGTGAGGATCAAATTCTTTCAGCTGTATAAGATGAAGATCAACCTCTTAGTGAAGATGACTTAGAAGAGAACAACAATGGAACAACACATGAAGCAGCGTTTGTAGCACTTGAAACGGCTTTGGCTTGGTATGAGCAACAAGAGGAAAGCTGCCCAAAGCAACTTCTTTTATTAAAAAGAATAAGAGATTTAGCTGCCAAAAAAAGGCTAACAAATTTTATTCAAAAAAAAAAATAGTGATTATTTTTCCTCTACGTAGATGTAGATATGAACACAGTTTAATATATTAATAATACGTACATATTTGTAGCTCAGTTTTTGTTATTTTGTTTTCTTTTGTAAGGTTTTTTTAAATATATTTGTTTTTGCCTTTATTTTGCATTTTGTGCATTTATATATCTTTGTTCGATTATCCGAACATTTCGGTATCCGAACACCCCTCGGTCCCAATTAGTTCGGATAATCGACGCTCTACTGTACTTCGCATTTTTCTTAAGCGGACACCCCTTTTGAACGGATACTTTTGGTGGGTCCCATTGGTGTCCACACAAGGGAGATTTCACTGTATTTCATTTTTGTTGTCATCAATGCAGATTAGATTTTTCTCTAATTTAATTCAACCTTTATTGATTGTATTTATGAAAATTGTAATTTCTAATCTTACGTAATATGTCGTTTTAAAAAAGATCCGGTTCTGTAATTCTTCTCCACCCCATCTGTCGGGCGTCTGAGAGTTGAAGAAGTGAGTCCGAAGTAAAGAAAGGGCGAAACCCTCGCAAGCAAGAAGAGGAAGGCAAACACGTTCGCCCAAAGGAAGTGGTACGGCACTCACTGTCAGCTTTTCTTGGGCACAACTTAATCTAGACGAGGCATTCGCGCGCTGTCTGCCCACGAAGCAGGTCGGTTGTTCTTCCACGAGCTCCCTGCTTCTTCGAGCGAGTGTGCGCGAAGTCTCCAAGATCCGAGCGGATCGCAGAGACATGACACTGAATCTATCTAAAATTCTAATAACCCCGGGAAAGTGTTATTATTTCTTTGTGGTTCAAAAGTGAACGTCGACGATTCGCTTTCCAGACCGCGGTCGACGAACAATGTGACGTGAACCGTTCATTTACTTTTCTTAATTGGTTGGTTGATTTATTTCCACCTCTTTTTCTGTCGGTCGGTTGCGAATTCGGCAAGCGAAAATTTGGACGAAGAGTAAAAACAACGAGGTAAGACCTTCAAAACTTTGGCAAGTTTAAAAGGGGGGCTATAAATCTTACACCCCCTTCTGTCCAGACATCTGTGCTTTTGTACGTTCAGGATGTTCAGCTGTGTCTGTAGTTAAAATAGAAATCCTAAATTTAGTTTGGGGTTCATTTTATTCCTTTTTGAAAATGTCAAAAATGAGTCTGTCTCGGTAAATGAGTTAAAATAGATACATTCAAAATAATTGTTAAATGACCTAAAGAAACAAACTATATAATTTTAATAAATCTTTTTACTCAATAAGTAATGTGATAAATTAATCGAAATACACTTTAAATGTTAGATACACTTTAAATGTTAAATACACTTTCTTCATCCACATTTCTTTAAATTCTTTAAAAATAACCCTTTCTAATTAAGAGTTTGATATAGTAAGTACTGACATAACTAAATTGAACCAACAAATATTCTTGAAAACATTGTTTTTGCACATAACAATTATAAACAATTCAACAAAATGTGACATTGATGGATAGTTTTGATTATTTTCTATGCTAAATATGTATAAATCTTTCCACAGGCGATTACAAACTCCACAGGAAGTTGAATTCATAACAAAATAAACTTGGCCTAGTTTAAGTAATGATGAATGAAATATAAATGCATGCAGAGTGATTTCTAACTCATAATAAATGTTGCAAAATAATAATAAATAAGTCTAAAAAAATGAATATGAACAGAGTGATTTTTTTAAAGAGATTACGACTTAAAGTTGTAAGATTAAGTTTGTTTAGATTCATAGTTTCCAGAATTAGAGATCGAATGTGTAATGATAACAGGAAAATTCTGTGTTATCATTATTATTATTTTTATTAATTTTATTTTATAAAATTAATAAAAAAAATCCAGATTTAACACAGAATTTTCCTTTTATCATTACACATTCGAATTAAAGTTGTAAATTGATTTTATGGAGTTAATTTTTAACCCCTTAAGCGGCTATGACGTATATATTCGTCATGATTACATGTAATTTCAATCCATCGAGCCGCTTAACGGGTTAATTAATTTTGTGTATCAAAAGGATACATTTTTTGCTATTTCTTTAGAATTTTCATCATGAAGTATAAAAATAATTCAGAAAAAATAAAGTTTGTACCATTTAATAAAATAAATGATAAAATTTTCAATAATTATTTATTTATATTCATTTATCTAATAATATTTCTTAAATGCTTTTTACTTATTACTTTTTAATAATTAAATTTTATCGTGATAAAACTTTTATATAATAAAGACAGCTAATATTCATCATAAATCACACTGTATATCACATATTAAACTTTAAAAGCTTACATTACCAATATGTTAATAAATAAATTGATTATGGAACAAGTTGTCATTCTCAATAATACCCTGTTGTTTTTAATTAAGATTAATGAACATAGTATATTAACCTTTATTTTAAAATATCTCTATTAAAACTAATTGGTACAAAGAGATAATTCTTCATCCAAGCAACAATAAAACGACAATTAAACTCGTTTGATTGGACTGGAAGAAAGTTTCTTTTTCTTTCAATTTCGTTTCTATTGTGTTTTAAATCGTGCTGCGCCTAAAGAATCGGTAGCACCTGCACCACTCGTCTCCGGTTTTGTTTTTCTTCGTCTCAAACTGGTCAAAAGGTATTGTTTTGGGCGGGGAGGAGGGTTTCTTGGAAAACGTGCTGCATTATAAACCTTACGGGGAATTAGACCAGGTAGACTGAGGGCAGTGCAGTGATTTCCGTGGCGATGATGACGAGTTTATTATTGCTCGAGCACGTTTCGTTCGAATCCGACCCCAACCTTGAAGGTTGTGATACCATCTTCAAGGTCGGCCTAAATTCGCATCACGTTGCTACACTTATTGCATAAGAAGCACGAATTATGATTGCGGATGTTAGTTCGATCTATTGTATGACGCAAATCTACCATTTTTAGTAGCAAGTCATTTTGAATTTATTTATTGGATCGATTTGGATCAATTTAATTAATTAATTGAAGATGAGAAAACCATAAGTTTTTTTCTATTAAGGTAATAAATCAAAATATCTTTTTAATGATTCATTACAATGTCTGTAATTACAACAGACGTTAACTTCCGGTAAATTTGCGTAATTTATCATCGTGTCGTAGTCATTGATCATTCCTTAGTCAAACGGTGTTCAAACAACAAAATGCTTACTTAATTATATAATCTAATCACACGATTAAAATTTATATTCTAGCAACGATCGTTCGTGATAAAAACGTCTATTTATCGACTGGATTGGTATTCAATGTGATTACTTATGGATAGATAGATGTTACGGATTGCATTTTAAATCGGTTCGGTTTCTTTATAACGGATATGACTCTGCGTCATGTTCTCATTCAAAAAGTATCCCGAAAATTTACAACGTTAACATTTGGCCTATAAATTTTCAATGTTTAAACGTGGTAGTAGTAAACCTAAAAGTGCATTGTCCTCACAAATCTTCATTTAGACCCGGGACTGTCAACGTCTTATTGCGTCCTTATAATAGCCCCATAAATACGAGGCCGCTGTCTTCTTGCCGTGGCTTGGCGATGTTATGAAGGCAAATTTGTCTTTCTTCTCCAACTCCCCTTGTTTACGGACGTCAACTGCAAGTTATAAACCGATTTCGCTCATTCGTACGCCAACGGTAATTGAACGAGGAACGACGTCTAAACAAATCCGTACCTACCGTAAATATTCTCGTTTCAGACTATAAACGAGAATGAGAGGGTTTGTGGTATTGATGTCCTTGTTCTGATTAATTAATTAGTACTATTATTAGATATTTTATAAGGGTTTTTTACTTATCAATGGAATATTACGTGTATTTTATCACGTATTTTCTTTTTGGAATTTTATTTTATATTCTTTTAAAAGTGATATACACAAAAAAATTTCATTACCTTAAAATATATTCAAATCTTGAATATGGTATTAATTTGCGTTAATGTAGTTTCAAATTTGGTATTTTATTTATATTTGGAACATAGAATTGGATTTCATTGGGTAATATTTTAAAGAATATACAACTAAACAGAATAAAAACACGATAGAAATGCGTGCAACTCATTGTCAGTATATGTTGCAAATTAATAATGAATAAATCTAAAAAAAATTATATCACCACTGTGGATTTTTTAAGAGATGGCTGAACAGAACAGAAACTCGAATCGAAGTAAAACTCGATCCAACCCAACCTAATCCAATAACATTCTCTATTCGATTATATAGTTTATTTTTTTTCAATCTGTAAGATGGAAAGGCCAGAATAACTGCAAAATTGGATTACATTTCGATTACAGAATTGGATTTAATTTTTTAAGCAGAACAAAAAGCAGCAAATATTTCTTTAAAATGTTTGAGAATGAAAGTAAAACTCGATCTAACTCAACCTACTTCAATAACTTTATTCGATTATTTAGTTTTGTGAGTTTTAACGCTTTCCACTCCAATGTCGAGGGTTACTCGATATTGATTTTGTTCCACCATAGTGTCCATAAGTGACACTCGACATAGTGTAATACTTCTTCTTGTGGACAATTTTAGCATGGAGCTGGTAGAATAAAAAGAAAAAGAAGCTTGGAGTGGAAAGGGTTAAAGACGAAAATAACTGAATTTAGAAATTAATTACGTTGGGTTGGATCGAAAATTTTTCGAAAACGAAAACAGAAGCAAACTGAATTTTTTTTATCAAGTAGGGGAGGGTGGGGCAAGACGGGGAAGTGGGGTAAGATGGGGTACTCGATTTATACCTGCAACAAAGAACTTTTATGCAATGCTGGAAATAATGAGAGATTTTGTTAACTCCTCTTCATCATGTCATTTGATAACCGATAATGTAAGAAGTCGCATTGTCATGGTATCAAGCAAAATTATATAAATAATTAATTTATACAAAATTTCATCGCGTAATACCTATCAAACGACATGTTGACTTCCTACAAGTGTTAGTTTCATGACATTAGTAAGAAATATGTATTAAAGCTAAGTACCGTTTGAAGTCAAATTTAAGTGTGCAATGGTATTATTATTATTTTTTTTTTATAAAAGCACTCAATGGGCCAAGATGGGTTACCCCGTCTTAACTTCTTCATTTAATAGAGGATGGGATAAAATGGGGAGCCCAGATTTAGGAAAAAAGCTGAAATACTCAAAAAGAAAGAGGAAAAAGTTAGTAAAAAAGGGAAAATTTTATGATAAAACCCCAAAAACAAGAAAACGTATAAAATTAATGTGCCTGTGTAAATGATAACGTTGAGGTCTCCTCATGCATGTTTGCTTATTATGTGAATCTGATTAACAGTTTTTAATAATCTTCATTTACTTACATTTTGTCTTGTTTCACGAATATTCCGTCTTGTTCCCCATCTTGCCTCACACGTGGGGTAAGATGGGATGAAATAACTTCTTATTATTTTGGTCTTTTCTCTGTTAGAGTTCTTCTTGTAAGTTACACTTTGGTATCAGCGTGGTTTTTGATCCGTTTAAAGTTGTTTGCGCCTGTTTTATTTAATCTTTTTGGTAATATTTCATATCCTTACAGTTAGTTTTCACGTTGTTAGTTTTTGCAATTGTAAATTCGATGCGTTTTGTGTTTTTTGTCATTGCTTTAGTAGCTTTTTCCATCTGCATTGGAATTCACCGATGCCTTAATCTCTAAATTGTAAGTGTTCTTTGTACCTGTTTTGGACCTGACTGAGATTTTAGCTTACATAATTGTCTAGCGCTTAATTTTGTACTTTTTAGCGTACCACTGATGAAGATTGTAATTTTAACCGAAAGCTTAGGAATGAATAAAAGAGGTGTTTAATTTCGACATCGTTTGGTTGACTTCCCAGAATTTACTACATTTAATAACTTCTTATGTTTAATCGTTGATTATGTTAAAATTAGTGAATTAGTATTCCGTTCTTGCCAAAAATCTTAAAGTTTAATCATCGAAGATTGTACAGACTAAAAGTATTTTTCTCTGTGAACGAAATTCTGGATTTTTTTACATCCAAACCTTAAGTATCCCGTCTTGCTCCCCTCACCCCTATTTAAAAAAAATGTACAACTGAACAGAATAGAAACCGGTAGAATTTTTTTCAACTTATAAGAGTGAAAGTGAAACTCGATCCAACCCAACCTAATCTAATAACATTCTCTATTCAATTATTTATGGCGAATTCGATTGGGAAAACTAGTGTGCACTGGTGCGCACTCGTTGAGTGCAAAATCTGACATATGTCATACTAGCTTAGCGCAAAAAAGGGCAAATTCAACAGAAAACGATGAAATCAAACGTAATCATAACATCACTTGCAAGTGTGTTCAAGGCTTGATGATGTTTAAAATGTTTTGTAAACTACAATAATAAAATGTAATAGAATACAACGAAACAACCAATAGAACACGCTGTTATGCACTGGTGCGCACCAGTGCACCCAATCGAATTCGCCATAAGTTGAGTAAGTTTAAAGGGAGAGAATAATTGAATGGAAAATTGGATTTACATTAGGATTACAGAATTGGATTTGGTTGGGTTGCATCAATGTAAAACTTTTAAGAATAAAAAATGTGCAATTAAACAACAAAATGCAACAAATATTTCTTGAGAATTTTGAAGAATGAAAGTAAACCTCATTCGAAACTGGATTCAACCCAACCTAATTTAACAACAAGCTCTATTCGATTATTTAGTTCAATGGGTTTTAAAAGGGAGAATAACTGAATTCTAAATTGGATTACATTGGGTTGGATCGAAAATTTTTCGAAACCGAAAATAGAACTGAATTTTTTATCAAGTACATTTTTTTCAAATTTACTCTTTCTAAGAACTGTTAAGAAAGTTGCTGCTATTTGACCTCTAATTCTCTCTAATTTCTTGCATCAGATTTGTTCTATGTTTATTTTATTTTTTCGTTTTAATTTGTTCACTATCTAATCACGTTTGAATAAATAGAAAAGCGAAGTAAACAAAAATATTATCTGTTCAATCTCGCCTTTAATTTAAACTTGGAATACGTTAGATTATTTTGAATCAATTAATATATTAGTTTTAAAATTAGGTATTTATTGTTAGTAAGTACATTTCTTTTGAAATTTATCTTTTCTAGGAACTGTTAAAAAAGTTGTTACTATTTGACCTCTAATTCTATCTAATTTCTTGTATCAGATTTGTTCTATGTTTATTTTATTCTTTCCTTTTAATTTGTTCACTATCTAATCATGTTTGAAATTAATAAATAGAAAAGCAAAGTAAACAAAAAACATTATCTGTTCAATCTCGCCTTTTATTTAAACTTGAAATACTTTGGATTATTTTGAATTAAAATATCAGTTTTGAAATTAGGTACATCGTTTTTTTTTTTAATATTGGGTTTATTTTAGTCTCGTTCATTAATCATTGACTTCTTGACTTCTTTTAAAATAACTCAACTCTTGTCTCTTTCAATGCTTAAAAAAACACTCAAAGGAATATTTGAGATTATAAATAAAAAGCGACTTTAGTCTAAAAATAATACTGATATAAAAGGTTTTTTCCAATACACTAAGAAAACTTAACTGTGAAATGTTCATTAGTTTCTTAAAAAATAATTGTATTTATTTCTCAATCTAAATCAATTTCAGGTTCTTAAAAGCAAGTGATCAAAATTTATTACCGATCTACATGTAATATAAAAATAAAAACAGATTAAATTTGTACTTTTAAAATAACTTCCAAGAACACCAAAAGAAACTACAGTGAAAATCCCCTTCGCGGTCACCCCTCTTGTATGGACAACCCCCTTGGACGGACAGTTTCTCATGGAACCGTCCGATTCTAGTATAATTACAGTGAAATCTCCCTTGGACGGACACCAACGGGACCCACCAAAGTGTCCGTTCAAGAGGGATGCCCGCTTAAGAGAAATTCAAAGTAATTGTATGATAGACGGACGGTTCCACGAAAACTGTCCGTCCAAGGGGGCTGTCCGTTCAAGAGGAGTGTCCGCGAAGGGGAATTTCACTGTACTTCGCATTTCTCTTAAGCGGACACCCCTCTTGAACGGACAGCCCCCTTGGACGGACAGTTTTCGTGGAACCGTCCGCCTATCATACAATTACTTTGCATTTCTCTTTTGATGAGTCAATGGGTTGACAAGGGAGATTTCATTGTACTTGATTTTTTTCTAAAATATCGGAATCAATAAAATACTTGGTATCTTATAAAAAATAATCCTGGAAGGTTTTTGTCTGGGGACAGATTTAAAATCATAACAGAATTTTCTCCTAATCCATCCTAAATTTCTTAAAAACAATTCACCACTACCACCATAATTGTAAGTTAGAAATAACAAAACTGGGAAACTTACAAATTTAAAACTATAAATTCTCGGAATCTAAACTTATTAAAGACTGGAACATAACATAATAATAAAAAAGATTTAAAACTTGTAGTTAATAAGTAAGAAAACATCTCAGAAGCAGCCTAATAAACAAATACTTTACTCACTTTTACAAAGAAAAGAGATTTTAATGAAATTTTATGATTAGTTACTGCAAAATTTTTGGAATTGATAAAATGAATGATCGGGACTCATCAACTCCAAAAATTTAGCATTAACAATACGAAATTAATAAGTTTACTGAAAATTTAGCATTAATTGGAAGATAGATTCTTACTGAAACGTGCATAAAAGTTTTTCCAAAAGGAGTATAGATACGCAATTCTTACAAGTTTAATATACAAATAATGAAATTATAAATCCATAAAGGAATTATAATTAAGTAAACTTTATTCTAATTTTAGTCAAATCTTAAACGGTTAGTCATTGACTTTGATTGTTACTTTTAAAATAACTTCCAAGAACACTTGAAGAGACTACTTGAGCTTTCCCAGAGTAGAACATCAACATCAATAAATCCACTAAAGATACAAACTCCCAAGAAAAAATATTAAGATAAAGTTCTAAATATTCTAAAAAACATGAATCCATTACCATTCTAAATGTAGAAATAAGTACTAAAATGTTTTAAAATATCAAACCACGAGAACTTAAAACACCAAATTGGCATTTAAAAAGAAATTATTTCAAGACATAAAAACATTTCATACAAAAATGTATCTAAAGAAGAAGAAACAAGAATAAAAAAATTCCAAACCAGTAAGTCACCTACACTCACCACTAATACAAAGATAAAACCCACCGACTCTAAATAGATTTGAAACTAATGGTTGTTCGAGATAGTTTAATGTCCTTAAAGCCTCCCAGAAACACCACTTAAAAACCACTCATTATCTATAAGTGATAAATATGTTATTTTCAAAACCTACAATACGCAGCATTGTCAAAGACCAGTAACTGTTTATGACAAAAACGATGCTGTCGGTAAAGATTGTTGTTATTAGTTAATTATAGCGTCAATGTAATTACAAGCCAAGATCATGCGTGCAGTATTTATTATTGTAAATTCTATTACATTGTTTACATTTTGCTTATCTAGTAGCGTCAAACGCGTTTGCGTGTGTTTACGTGTACTTGCTAATTTCATTAGGAAAATTAAATAAGTTTTATTTTTCTCCCATCCCTTTACAAATAATAATTTTGAATTAAGCTTATCTAAACAAATTTATTATTCTCAAAGTAATTTAACGTTACTACTCAATATTTCATAACTTTATAACTACTTTGAATTTGGCAACACCAAAATCGTCCTTCGCCCATTAAAGGGAGCTTAATTATTAAAGAGAAAGTTTTTTTTTATTGTCTAACGGTTTGTTCGCGTGACATTGCGAATTGTAAACTTAACTATATGACTTGTATATAATTTATTAATGCATAAAGCTGGTAAGTGTGCGAAATGATTGCATGCTTCCAGTCACGTATACGTTCATATTATTTTTCGAGGTCCAAAGTAAGCACTCCGGTTGGTTCAGTTGCGAATTTGAATCAGTTGTAGTTGTTCTGTGGACTTCAAAGTCGACAGACAATTAAAAACTGGCCAAATCGTCCAAAATTGTGTTAAAATAAAAATTCTGTGATCAATAATCTAAACTAAAAGTATGTTTAAAATTAAAAAAAAAAAATTAGTTTTTATTTTTACAATTAAATTTTGATAATTTTTTGGTTTTAGTTATGTGGTGGATAATGTTACTAACCATGACACTGAGGAGTGTCGTGTCGATGACCACATCATGTGAAGAAGCTAGATTTCGGTGTGCACAACGCGAAGGATGCGGAAACGCACTCCATACGTATATGAGTGGATGTTCTGCGGTTTTAAGAGGAAACATCATCCAAAGATGTCCGGAAGTATGCAAAAATGCTTTAATAGCACTTACTTCAACAGAGGAGGGAAAAGCATTAATGACTGTAAGTATCTAATTAATTTATGATTAATGTAAGTTTAAAAAATTGTATATGTGAGGTAATTCCTTCCTACGTGAGGAGACGACCGTCTGACGGTCAATCAATTCATCCAAACTATAAATAAAATGCGTAGGTCACCAAACAGATAAGAGCTGAGTAGATAATATTTGAGTTGTGTAATCGTTGTAGGTATATTTTTTTATAAAGTCAGTTTTTATCGAATTTTGGCACTTGATGGTACATAGTACTACATAGTTAAAAATATAAACGGTACCCTACAAATAATAGGTATAAATATCCACAGGTGATTAATCATTTAAATTTTTTGCAACAGCCTGAGAGATGTTCTAAAATGATTTGTGAGACTTAAGTGTTTGCCAAACTATTTTAGACACTTGAAGAGTTTTACTCCTTTATTTCTTCAAGTTATTTAAATTTTAGAAGCTAAAGTTAAAAATTTGTTGAACATTTTAAAACCTGATGACATTAATTCCCAATTTTATGGATTTTTTAACGATTTTGTGAAGATTAATTTTTATTTATTACCTCAACTTTTATTTTGGAAGGATTTTTAAAAGGTTAAATTCCTAAGTAAGCATAAATTGAATAGAAACTAGAATTTAAAAAATAATAATTTTAAACATCTGGTTGAAAAGAGATATTCATAAAATAAGAATTTTTAAAACGTTATAAACTCGTATAAATTTAAATATAAAAATACCTGCTTCTTATTAACAAAATTCAGAGCACAAAAAAAATAATGTGTTATTAATGTATGGATAAATGAATCTGTCTGATATTTACCAAGGTTATTAGTCAAACAGTCAATTAATTTCTATATAGATACACTACACTTCTTCTTTAAGTATCCATTTAGTTTTATATTCTATGGTATTTTTCGTAAATTTTACAATTTTCTCTCAATTAAATACAGGGCCGGATCCAATAAGTGCGGGGCCCGATTAAATTTTTTTCGCGGGGCCCCACAAAGTTTAAATAAAAATCTTAATTTTGCTTGTTGATTAAAACAATATAAACTATTGAATTAAATAAAATTCAACTAGAAAAATCAAAAGTTATGATACATAAGTCGAGGTTTTTCTATATTAAAAAATGTTAATATAATTGAGCTTTATAAAACCGAACCCTAGATATTTATTTTTGTAACATGTAAATTTTTAAATGAATAAATTTTAAAATGCGGGGCCCATTCAAACGCGGGGCCCGATTGGATGCAATCGCTTCAATCGCCTTATATACGGCCCTGATTGAATATCATTTTAACATATTGCCGTTCCGGAAGAACATCGACATAACTTCAAATTAAAAATTTTTCAGGAGAAGGAATTTACGCCGGTTATTTAACCGTTTGCGTACCATTTTTTCCGATATTCCGAGCGTATTTATTAAAAAAGTTTTGCAAACTCTAACTTTCTCGCCGTTATTAAATAAGTAAAACCCACAGTTTGAATTTCTTGATGTGGCAGAAGAAATTTTTCGATACTTAAGCCTTAACTGTTCAACGCATGTGCCTAAAAAATCATGTTGACGTTGTAAAGATCCTAACTCCCAAAATTCTTCGAAAAATTGCTCTCTAAATTCCGATGATATTTTTTTAGAGCATGACAGAATACATTTTTCTAAGCAAGGGGGTCCCATTGTTCTCGCTTTTACAATTTTTCCTGTTCGTGACGTATATTCTTGCCCTAAATTTCGACATCTCTTTCCTTCTACCTTTATCCAAAGGTTTTCTTTTCTCACCCGCTTTTTCCCCTTTTTTGGTGAATTAGGTCTTTCCTCAGGTTTATTTGTTGGAGAAGAGTTTTCATCTTCAGGCTCTGAATCTGAAGAACTTGATGCAGATTCTCAAGAGTTTGGTTTATAATTGTCACTCGATCCAGAAGAAAACGGTTCCTGTTCTGAATCGAATATTTTGTAATTCTGTTTTATTTTTAAGGAACTTCGGTTTTCGGCAATGTATGTGTCAGAATTTTCATTTCTAGAACCTTTATTTATGGATGGGTTATTCGTATTACGTAACGTCTGTGTATTTATTATAGAAGAATTTTCAGCAGTGCAATAACTATTATTACATGGACTTGAAAATATTTTAGTAATATTGAACTCAGTTTTTTCCACAAGGGGATATTCTAATGTAGAAGTAGTGTTAGCAGTATTACTTCTGCCTTCACTCGTATTGTATTGTTCATTAGATTGTATAAGTTCTTGGGCAAGTTGTAAAATTTTACTTGTCCAAGAATTCGACTTGCTGTAAGAGAGAAACAATCTATGATAGAAGCTTGAATAAAAAAGACGTAACGAACATTAAATTTGTGTTACAAAATTGTATAAAAAACTGCAAAACTTAAAGAAAAGTCGGCGCAAAGTACAATTACGTCTAGGTTACTTCTTAATTCGAGAATACATTTGCATTTAAACCTATAAATGATGCCAACTTCATAATAAAAAAGCCTTAAAATACGATTAAGTCTTTGTTGCATCTAAATAAATTTCAAATTTTTAGTAAAAATTGGACATAAAGTATACTTACGCCATTGTTTCTGTAACTGTTAGGACTTCACTAGTCACACAGAGTACTTGCGCCAATGTTGCATGGGACGTATATGCGTCTTTGTTCTTACAAAATAATAATACAACTGTCAAAATTTCAAAGAATACGTAATTGTAATCTAGCGGTCGAAAGTGTTGTTACACTTACAGCGTTGTTTCAGCACATAAACAAGCATTTTTTGGATACATTGATAGCCTTAACTCATTTTATCAAAAAATTGCAGTTACGTCGATGTTGTTCCGGAACGACGATATGACGTTTCCTATTCAAATAAAAATGATATAGTCACATCCACGTCTTTTTAACTTTAATAAATATAAATGTTTCTTTTCTGTTTTATTCCACGTTTATTGTCACATGTAATCTAAATACAAAACTCGAAAAATAAAAACTTTTTTCAAACATTTTATTTTATTACTTCATTCGCACTGATTGTGAGCCGAAAATGGCTCATTTATTGTGTATGAATAATAGGAAGAAATGGTAAAAAGGAGACTTTAAGAACAGATAATAGGTTATTAATATTTCAAACATTTCTGAAAATAATACAATATGTTATAATTTGAGTACTGTTGATCGAATCTATTCTTCTGGAGCAGCTTAGCGACTTTGGTGAAGCATCACCATATATTTCGTGCATGTGTGACATCCAGGCAATTGATAGAAGCAGAATTAAAAATTCGGACATGATTTTATTATTAATTTCATGCTGGTTTATTCACCTTTAGGTAAATTAATATGCCTGATATTTTCCATAGTTATTATAATCTCACTTACTATGATTGACTATTTGTCCAGTAATTGTGGTAAATATCAGATAGATTAATTTACCCAAAGATGAATAAACTGACCCTAATAAACATTCATTTTTCCTTCCTTTTTCATTCCACGGTTATTGTCACATCTAATCTAAATACCTAAATCTAACCTAACCTAATCTAAAAACCTTTCTAGAAAAAAATATTGTTACTTTATTCGTACTGAGCCGTAAATGATTCATCAAAAATAGGGAGAAATTGTAAAAAAATACTTTAAGAACAATCAACAGTTTATTAATTTTTCGAGCACCTTTGAATATAAAGGCGATATTACACGGTTCAACCAAATTGTTTCACTATGGTTGAAAGGTGCAAAAATGAAAAATATGATGTTTACACGTATCCTATAAAATGAACTGTTCAAGTCACATTGCTTAAGAAAGATGGCGTTGAATCAAGTCGTAAGCATAGGAATAACCTTAATTTGTGACAATTTAACACCTTGTTGACCGGTGACGAGATAACTCGTCATTTCATATCCAAACGTTGCTGACCGGTGACGAGTTAACTCGTCGTAATAGCACTTGTTATGTCACATTGCGGTGACATGACATAGTTTCTACGTAAAATTGCCGGTCAACAAAGTGTTAATTAAGGAATTGACAAAAAAGAATCGGAGAAATAAACGACGTTGGTGAGTGCAGCCATAGATATTGAGAAGACAGGCCTTGGGAGCGTCAAATCGTCTATTGAAAGAATTGGCAGAGGAGGATCTAGATCAGTGATGGCGAACCTTTTTGAGAAGTGGGTAAAATTTTGTTAATTGTATTTGTATTGGGCTTCCTCGTGGGTCACTAATTTAAAATCACTTGGAAAAAAGGAAGGTCATGGGACACAATCGACATCTAAAAAAAAGGTCATGATGCACAAGTGAACATTTTTCTATATTATAAAATCGCTTCATAGCCGGCCCTTATGGGTCACTTCCAAGGTTTGTGTGGGTCAGTGTCTGATCCACGGGTCATAGGTTCGCCATCACTGATCTAGATCTAGATGATGGCACTTGACACTTTTTGACACTTTGTCTTTCACACGCCTTTAACCTCAACCTTTTTCGTGAAGCAGCGCATCGGGCGGCATCGGAGTGGCGCGCAAAATTGAACATCGAGTGAATACCAGTATTTACACGTTCAATTTGCGTTCAATTGCATTGAATGATGAACGACAAAAGTGAAAACATTGAACCAGTTCAATTCTTTCAACGCGATTGCACAATCACATTGAATAATTCACTTTTATGTTTACATGATTCAATTAGTTTGCTTCATCCGAATTGAAACGCTAAAGTGAACCGTGTAATATCGCCATAAAGCAAAGTTAATATTTCAGCACTGTTGGTCGCACCTATTCTTCTGGTGTAGCTTAGTGACTTTGGTGCAACCCCACCATACATTTCATACATGTATGATATCCAGCTAATTGACAGACCTTGTACTAGAAATTCGGACATAACATTATTAATTTCACGCTTCTACATTTATCGGGAATATAACTACTACTTACTACTATGTATGTTCACTAATAACCACACACACAACAACGAAGTTAAAATCGTTCAACACTTCTCATGAGCAAAAATCAAACCAAAAGAAACAAAATTTTTTAAAGTTCATTTAATACTTAAACATTTATTTCAAATATAAACCTTAAAAAAATTGAGATAGCAATAAGTTACTAAAAAAAATAAAATTTTAAGACGTTCAATGAAATCAGTAACGAAAAACATTTTTTAGAAAGAAAAATAATTCAACCCAATCCAATCTAAAATAATAAAGTTAACAATACCCAAAAACAGTATAATATTAATAAAACAACTTTTTATTCTTTCAGTGTGATTGCAGTGATGAATACTGCGAAGAGACAAAACAACGCGTAGAAGTCTGCAGATCACAAGTAATGATCGCACACCACAACGACACAATAGTAACCTGCGACGTGGCTCGTATGATCTGCCAAGCAGATCCAGCTTGTTCCACAGCGTTTGATTACTACGAAGACTATTGCAAAGCTATGTTCAATGGGAGGAAGTGTACAAAACGTTGTAAAAACTCAATATTTATACTACAACGTCAGTTAAAATCTCAAAAACTAAGGAACTGTGTATGCGAAGGCTCCAACGCCATCGAATGCTTAAAAGCTCAACGTAATCGCGAAAAATTGTGTACGCGTAAACCGAACAAGACGAAGGATGAAAGAAGGAAAGAAGAAAAGAAGAAGGACCATCATCATAATAAGTACCATGAAGGTAATAGGGGTCGTGGTGATCACAACCTAAATAATAGGATTCATCACGTGCACGGGAACGTAACGAGCACCAAAGAGTTTACCGTACACGTGACCGAACCGGTGGTGAGAGGTGATGTACTCACGAACGATATCAAAACTTTTCAAAATGGAAATTACGCGACGAATTTAAGACAAAGTTACGTTTTGGTAACTTTACTTTTAGTGAGTGTGTGGTGTGCCACGTGATTTATTTAATTCGCGTCGTCAACTTTGGAAGCTACCTCATTTTCCCTATCAGTATTCCGCTTCCTCTTTGAAGAAGATGAGATGTTTTAAAAGAGGAATTTTGTATACCTAAAGTTCAAATTTTTTTAATTGAGAATGTTGGAGATTTTTATATTATAATTAAAAGATAATTAAAAGAATCGAAAAATTTTATGATAAATGTTCCTGAATTTCAAACAATTTCATTAATAATGAATAATTTCTATTTGGAAATTATTATGATTTATTTAAAAACAAAAAAAAATCTCCAATAAATATTAAACTATTAATATTTTTTTAGTATTACCAAAGTCGACGGGTAGACAGTTTATTTTAAATAGTTCCTAACGTTTACCACGATATTAATTCAAAACTGATATTTAAAAAAAGGAATAAAATTGTTTACTTATTAGTTACCTTCTTCTAAATTAATCATTTTCTCATTACACAAAAAAGAATCAACAAATCGATGTTTAGTTAAAAAAAAAATAGATCGTGACCAAAGAGGTGTCTACAAGCTGTATATCGCTTTAATTTATTGCTTTCGCTGTATGCAGGGTTTGTAACCCTCTTTAGCTTTTAAGAGTATTATTGTATTTATTAAAGAAACCAACTAAAAAAAACTACTTAAAATATTTAGGGATATAAAAAAGAACAACTTTGTTTTCAAATTCCCTATTTATGTACAAATCTTGTTAATTTATTGTACATATAAACCTAATTTATATTGTTTTAATGTTAATTATCTATTGTGTATAAAGAGAAAAAAAAAAAATAAGTAGAAACAAAACAAATTGTGGTTGTTGTTTCTTTTTTCTTTTTTTGTATAGTTAAAAACTGTAAAAAGTTACTTAATTTAATTTAAACAAACAAAAATCTAGATGACAAAAACAAAAATGTAGTTTTTTATAATAAAATCGATTTTCTTCGAGTGATTTATTTTATTAAAATCATCACCTAATTTTCTCTTGGTAATTTCGTAACGAAATTAATTTATCGAGTCAGATGACGACCTCGACGCGCGATAAATAAACAAAACCGCTGAACTGGAATTCGGAATCACCGTTGGTTGGTCAATGTCACGTTCGTCGCAACTGCAGCTGTACGAAGAAGGACAGACTTCGTTGCTTAGTCTCTTTCTGAAAAGAGAACCGCAATCGTTCTGACTACGCTTCTTCTCGTTTCTGGAGCAAAGAAAAGGGTCACTGGTCTGGTCTTTTCAATAGTGAATGATGCAAATACTATTACTATTTAGAACCTAATTTAATGTTGATAGTAATATTCAAAGAAATGAGTTATAATAAAGAGCCAATTATTTAATGATTTGTAATTTTAAAATTAGATTTTAAAGCAAGTTGAAGATGATGAGATTTAAAAGGAGTGAAAATCATTTGAAAATATATTTGTAGTTTAGATTGAAAAGATTCAATTCATTGTTTCTTAATGCTGAAGACTATAAATAAGTAATAAAGTGAGTTTTTATTTATAAAGAGTTTCCCTTCTACAAAATTAAGTTTTCAATTAAAAAAATAATAAAAATAATCGCTTTAAAAAGTTTCCAGTTTTAATGTCTTCTTAAAAGATTGATCAAAATAAATTTTTCCTATTTGATAATTTTTTGAAACCCGGTCCTGTGAATCCTATGCGGGGTGAGGTGCTGACCATCAAGCCTGAAGAAGAAGACGAAGAAGAAGAGGAGAAGGAGGGCGGCGGAAGAGAGGTGATGCAGCAGCAGGCATCGAGGGCCCCACACGATGTAGACCACACGGTGGACCACCCAGAAAGGTTTTGCCTGCCGGCTAACCGGCCAAAGCGCCCCCATACGGCCGGGGGACCGAACCGACGCTCAGGCGGACGGCACAATCATCTGCAAGAGCGACCGATCCCGTTCACAAACTGTTCCTTCTCCGCTCTTTGCTGTTGCGTATCCCGGAAATCGGAGAGCAACAGCCTGTTCGTGGATGGTGGTGGTAGGGATCCAACTACTGCCAAGGAGGACGTTATATCGACGACCAGTTGGCAGCTGAAGAACCCATCACGTCGTTTACTGATCGTTATAATAATAGCCTCCATTATTATGTTTACGTAAACCTAGACATCATTAAATAGTCAATTTTATGGAAATTTTTATTATATTACCTGAATTCTAAGTAGAAATTCTTCAATAATCAACCGAAAATCTATTCATAGATATACTAATCTAACAACAAAAAGCTTCAAAAAAAATTTTTTTTTAATCTTTAAAATAGAATAGTAAAGTGTTCTTTGTTGATATTGTCTATATCTTCGTACGTGACAAAATTCTGTAAATTGTCACGGAACGGTTGAAACTAATCTCTGAATAGGTTCGTGTAGATTCCAGATCTAAAAAAGGAGTAGAATTTTATGACTTTGGTTTCGGTTCGAGTAGCAGCTGGGAAAATTAAACAGGGGGGCAATCCGAAGATGTAAAATACAGGAAGAGGCGGATCTTTTCGTGACTACCACCGAATATTAACGAAAATTGGACGACGTGAGCTTTTCAAGAAATGATTCATTTAGGATACGAACCACCCACAAATCCCAAACACACCTGTATTTTCTTGTACCTACCAGACTAAAATCGTTCGTTAAAAAAAAGCATTACAGGAAACAAATTATTAAATACTCAAAGTTTTTTTTTCAAGTTATGCTTACTATTAAATCAATTTAAACAGTTTCAAATTCAATTTGCACACTTACTATACTTTTTGTGTTGTTACATTTCGAAAGTATAGTTCCGCTATCAGAAAATTGAAATCAGAATTGGCTTTTGTGACTTGACACAACAGAATCCCTTTCCGTTTATAATGCCCGGAGAGAACACCCAAGTTTTGTGACGAAATTGGAATTACACGTCGCCACGAGAAGCGTGAGCGGCCACAAAAAGCGTAATCCAATTTTCCCGCTCGAGGCGCACTCACTCGGGGCGCGGCACCGGAATGTCTTAGACCCGACGACTTTCTACTCCGATCTAGTTCCTTAATTAAGGAACACGCGAGCAGACGCAGAACCGGGCAATAAATTTACCAACCGGTGACACTTTGCCAAGGATACCATCTTATGTGCGCCCCTCCGAGTCACTTAAGCAGCTGCCAGGATAACGAGCGAACATTTCGCTTTACAGACAAAGACAACATCTAAACATGTTGTCTACCATAACTAGGAAGTAAATGTTTGGAGATTACATGGTACATTTCTCATTCTTGGCAGTGTACTGGCTACCATCAGATAATAATGCAATATAATTCAAACATTTTTCTTTCATCATGATTGAAAAGATAAAGTTGATCTCCTGAACAGTTTATTAGATACTTAGATTATACTTGATCTCGACCTTCTTAAATGAACTAGTAAGAAAGTACCACAAATCCATGGTTGGGAGTTAAAGTTAATCAAGTACAATGTATTCACTAAAAAATGATTTATTTAGATGTGACTGTTGTCTTCTTAAAAACAAATATCTTGGGTTTCATCCTCCTTCATCTTCTTTAAGAATAAAGCTGATATCCTGAAAAAAATCAGTTATGTTTGAATATTATTTTCTTCCGAGTTTACAGTTAAAGTTGATCAAGTACAATGTATTCACTAAAAAATGATTTATTTAGATGTGACTGTTGTCATCTTAAAAACAAATATCTTGGGTTTCATCCTCCTTCATCTTCTTTAAGAATAAAGCTGATCTCCTGAAAAAAATCAGTTATGTTTGAGTTCTATTTTCTTCCGAGTTTACAGTTAAAGTTGATCAAGTCCAATGTATTCACTAAATGATGATTTATTTAGATGTGACTGTTGTCTTCTTAGAAACAAATATCTTGGGTTTCATCCTCCTTCATCTTCTTCAAGAATAAAGCTGATCTCCTGAAAAAAAAATCAGTTATGTTTGAGTTCTATTTTCTTCCGAGTTTGGAGTTAAAGTTGATCAAGTCAAATGTATCCACTAAATGATGATTTCACCCTCCTTCATCTTCTTAAACAATAAAGCTGATCTGAAAAAATTCAATGATGTTTGAGTTCTATTTTCTTCAATGCTTTAGCAAGAGAGTACCACAAATGCAGGATTCAGAGTTAAAGAGAATCATATCTCTTAGAGGGTCAAATATAGCGTAAATGGTGACATATGTAGTTATTATCTTCTTATGATTAAATCTCCCGATCTTCATTGTAACTTTGAATCCTACAAATATCTTCTTCAATTGAATTTGAGGAAGATAATAATAGTAATTTTGTGGCATTAGTAATTAACTTAATAATTAGAGTTTAATCATTGAAATGGTCAATAGACAATTACGTTAACAAATTGGTTCCGGTAGGAATAGTACGGAGAGAGTGAGAGAGAAGGTCTTCATGTCTGCAATTGACACATCACGTGGTAATTGCAAAGACGTGACGTCCCCCGGTATTCAGAATCTGCCGGTTGGAAAAGCTTAAAGTCGGTACAAAACGGAACACCTGCGCTCCCGCCGGCCGATTCTAGCGTCATCCGGAGAGGAATTAAGACTTGGATTAACTCCGAGTGCGGAGCATTCGAGTTATTGATGGGCGATAATCGGAATTTGTCGCTAGCGGGCGGCGACTTCAAAGCGGACCGGTCGGGACGTTCGCTTATTTCACTTTTTATTATCTACCTCATCGATTCGTGCTCTTCATTTTGCCGGGTTCGCGCGCAATCGGGGCCCCGCAAAGCTAATTACGTCGCGTTTTTATAGGAAGGCCCCTTTGAGGACCATAAAAGTTGTTTACTACCGTGTTAAACCACTTGGCTGATCAGTTGCTCAAACAGGGTTACTTGGCGATCACTACTTTTCGTCCTGAACAAATATTTTCAACGGCTAACTATTTGACTCTCAAACCCAACCGTGCGCACGCCTAAAAACCTTACATGTTTGCCTATCTCATTATTCTCACATGATTTCGGTCTTCCATTGCTTTGTTTTCTTCATTTAATACTACAATGCTAATGGAACATCACTAAGTAATTCGTAGAATTGAGAGATAGTACGTCTATTCATAATGTATACCAATATTACGAGAAAAAATGTTTATTTTAAAGGTATAAAATAATTGTAGATTAGTAATCATGATTTCTGTTTTCCACTGCTTTGCTTTTCTCTTTTAATACTGCAATACTAATGGAACATGATGTCTAGGTAATTCTATTCATAGTATATTCAGGTGTCACGAAAAAGATGGAAAAATATTCGATTCAAAAATTAGATGATTGTAAATTTGCATCAAATTTTCAATCCTACCCGAATCATTTTACATGCTGTTCATTTTATTGTTACCAGAAGGTTTCAATCTCCTACTGCTTTGCCTCTCTCATTTAGTATTAGAATGTTATGTGATAGAAGAAGAAAACATGAAACATCAATAATTGTAAGTGATTCTTACAATTAGAATTGAAAGATAATTCTATTAGAAAATGATTGAAGGTTAGCATTAACTTTTTGATTGTAAGTCTCGATAGAGCCGCGAGACGAAGCATGTTGGCGACGTGTAAAACTAGTAACCGCTACCGACTACAAGCTTCGACTTGCCTTTTTGCTCGTACCGCTTCCTCCTTCGGGTTGCCCTTCTGGGCACTTCTTTCGTCTCGTGTTCGGCCTCTCCGACAGCAGCCCAGACGGACCAGCTTCATAAATAACGCCTTGCGTGAACCTGAAGGCCATTATCGACGGCACATAGACGGTCGTATTCTATTCGAAACAGGAACGGACTTTATAGACCCACACTACATTTGTCTTTAAAAACTTACTTGAAAATTAAAAATTATTAATTAATTAATTTATTGCTGAAATTGCTGAAACTAATTTACTTTTTGAAATTGGTTAGAAAATATTAATTTCCAAATTTTGCTACATATTATAAAAAATCTACTTAAGTATACTTCATACAAATCAAATTATCCTAAGAAAAACTAAAGTGAGTTTTAACTTTCTTTTTTTATACAAAGTGTTGAACATTAACGAAGCAAATGTGACTGAAAGAACCTTGAACCACCTTTTAACGATAATGACTTAACTTATGGCGACCCATGAGTGCCGAGAAACAAAGTGGTCGGTGTTTCGAGGAACCAACCAGACCGACAACAACAACAACTTGCCGATATTTAGCGTCTTTTTCTTGAAGGGGGAAGCCGAAGAAGATCGCGGCGGAAACGTTAGCGCGATTATTAGTACCGTCGGATGCAAACACAATGGGTCCGGTAATTGCTCGTCATTTACGCAGATTGTGCGACCACCGGGCGAGATGACCACAGATAACCCATGATGTTCCGATGAATAACCGAACACAATTAGTGGTTCTATGCCGGCTGCGGCCGCCATATGCCCCTTATTTCCTCGTTCGTGGAAACGAACCAATCTGCTGAAAGCTATTATTGCAGAATGCGTTAAGAGAAAATCGATGAAATTTTACTTGTAATTGGAAGAGGCTATCTTTGTTTGGTACCAGAGATAAAGCAAAAGAGGAAGGAGAGAATATATCAGTCGATAAAGTATTATACGTTTGTTACAGGTTCGGTTAGTTTTTAATTAGAATTGATTAGTACTAAATTTAATTTTATGTACTTGGAATTTTAATCTTGGAAATTGCAATAAGATAGTTTCTGGAAGCTTTTAGAGTTGAGTTCTATAGTTACACTGTATATCTGCGGTGGTCTATCACTTCTAATTACTATCATAGCTTCTTAATCATTTTATTGACGGTCATTTCTAGTAAAAGCTAATTTTAAAACTTGTGCTAACATAATTAAATCGATAAGATCAGAAATAACATAATATTGCCATAGAACCTGTTTTTGTCCAATTGAAGAGCACTTTTCCAAAACTAACTAATTGTAAGTCCAAAATAAGTATTTGTAGGTATGACTGAATTTCTGTAAAAAGTTGTGTACAACACATTCATCAGAAATGTGTTAATATATAAATGATATATATTTTGTGGTGAAGGAGTCACATCAATATTTAGGATTAATTTATTTTTTTCTTGCAAACAACAGGTTTCTTGCAAACAACAGGAACTTTTCTGTTCTCTTTTACGTTTTCCTCTTAAGCAAAGTTGCACTTCTATATTGTCATCATCCGACATTTTAAATAATTTATTACAGGCACACAAAAATAAAACGAAATAACCAAATTACCAAACACCTTGTTTGACATTTTTCCCAGTGCTAAGCATTGTCAACGCATTCTATTGAGTTGACTTACAATTAGTAAGTTTTGTAATATAATCTTTTTGGACTTGGATTAGCTTTGGAATAAATCTTTTCGAGATTTATCAAAATCAACTGAGATGTATATTAGTTTTATGAAACATAAACCTATAGATCAAATGCAACTTTTTTGTACTTATTTTAAACACAAAAATATGATTTTTGATTTTTCTGGACTTAGTTAGTTTTGGAAAATACCTCTTCAATTGTTCCTAAAACTGAGTTTTAACACCAATTTGTTAGGTTTCAAGTTCTTCCTAATGGTTTATTCCAAATCAATTTACATCTATTCCTATCACTATATTATCGAATCGCTTTTTATAGATGCCATTACATTACATTGAATATCTAAACTTAAATCTCGTTTTCTATAAAATTAAAAAAAAGTTTTCTTACAATAATTTGGTTTTAAAGCGACGATAAGTAATGTTGTTAAAAAACTTTTCCTTTACTCATCTTGTTTGCATAAAAACCTAAGAATACAAAGAATGGTATTGCAACCATAAATCCTCGTCATCTCATTCAGAGTATGTTAGTGTAGGATAATAATTTTTTAATTCTAGACTCAACTTAATCGAATCCAAACTTTTAAAATTCTCTTTTTCATTATTACTTGATATTACATTGATATTTGTTATTCATTGAATGCAAATCTATATTTATATTCGTACCATCAATCGTAATAAATAAAATGAAATAATAAAACATACCCTGAATGAAATTAAATTTAGATTAATTTAATCAACTGCCATCTACTAACCACTCCTAGGTTAGTTACAATTACGGTCAAGTACTTATGGTGAGAAAAGGTGGCTGGAACCATATATGGTAAGAATCTCGTTGTACACTCCACCAAACCGGAATCCTTTAACGGCAAATTTACACGGGACAGCGGGTGTAGCGTAATTAGCTCTGTTATACGAGCTGACAGCCCGGTTGAGATCTTTTTGCTCTCCGGTTACATGTTAATATCTGAGTCCAGGTGTGCGTAGTGCTTTTCGCGACTTTTTTCTCTTCTTTAATCTCGGAGTAAAGAGAAATTATAATAGATGAACTTACGCACACATAAATATTTCAGATTTTACTCGATTGGATGTCGCAGTTACTCAGAAATGAAAGAATGGTTATTGCTCATTGTTATGATTCACACAGGTGGTTGTCTTCCGTGCAAGCAGCAAAAGGAGTCGGATTTATGCGTTGGTGGTACAAATTTACAATGTATAGGGACAAAAGATGCGGTTGCCGTTATGGCGTATTGCGTGGGATTATTCTTGCGTAGGTGAGAATGAAGAATGAATGAAGAAATGCAGTACTGTTTTGTAGAATGGAGACTAAATTAACTGTTTATTGTGAATCGTGAACAATTTTAGGTTTATAGAATTTTTATTAAGGGACCTATGAATCAATAGTATTTTAGGGCAATGTTGTTCAAGATGGCTGGTAGTAAAGCTGGCATTGCAACTGGTAAATATGCTGCCCGTGATATCAGTCGCCAAGCAAAAATGTCGCAAGATTACCCGATCAATTAGCGTTTTTCATTACTGGGAAATTGCGAAAATTGAAGAAATATTGTTTCAAGAGATTAAGGGAATTAAATTGAACTGACTGCTTTCATCTTACACTTGGTCATTCGAAATTTTTCGAGCAAAGGACCGAGTCTCTAAAATATTGAGTGGGCAAATAATTGAAAACTTAATGGAGACCTCACGACTTTGGAAACGCCGATTTTAATGAAAGTGGTACCAATCCATAGATATTGGTACATAGTACAAATGTGTAAAATATTAGGGCGCACTATTCAGCGGTTCGCGAATAAATCCACCCTTACGATCGCCAAAAAAGTTCGAGCGACTTACATGTCAACGTTAAGCCACTCCCCTTGAGATTTGCCCATAGCCAAAGGGCAATCTGCTGGCTTTCAGATGCAAACATCGATGGTTCGAATCCTGAATAAAATAATAGTTTTTTTCCTTAAATTACAAAATATTATAAAAATAAAATGAAATATTGCATAATAAATAGAAATTAAGGAAAAAAATGTTATTTTAATCGGTATTTGAACCATCGACGTTTGCGTCTGAGAGCCTGACGATTGCCCTTTAGTTATGGGCGCGTTTCATGGAGTGTGGTCTAACATTGACATGTAAGTCGCTCGAACTTTTTTGGCGATCGTAAAGGTGGATTTATTCGCGAACCGCTGAATAGTGCGCCCTAATATTTTACACATTCGTACTATGTACCAATATCTATGGACTTTTTTTTTATGGAGGGGTTTAGGAAATCTGTTGACAAACGAATGGTCCGAATCACTATCTAAGTGATTCGTATCGATGACCACCCTGTGTTGGGTTGATGTACTCATCTTGAATACATCGACCAACTAAAACCCTTTCCCCTCCGCCTCCGGAACCACCCATCAAGGTATAACTTCAGAGGTATATAAATGTAATTTTCGGGGTCTACTGTACATTTCTTCTTCTATTTTCTAGTTCTCTTTCATGCTTTTCCTTTTTTTTTATAATGTTTGTTACCATTTCATCTACGGCTCTCCAGTGCTCTTGTTTTTCTAGCATTATATCTATTATGTTTTCTTTTTCGATATTTTTTCCGATTTTATTACGACAAATATTTCTTTCCTCGGCAAAATTATTACATATAAAAAACGTATGTTCTGGATTATCTATTTCTTCACAAAACCAACAAAATTCATTCTCCTTCTTTTTTATTTTGAACAAATAACTACAAAATAATTCCATGACCCGTCAAAAATTGTGTTAGGTAGTAATCTTTGATTAATACGTTGGTCCATTTAATTCCGTGATTCCATCTTCTGTTCAATTTTTCCAATAATTCTTCTCTATATAGTTTTTTATGTTCCTTACCTCTACTGTATAGGTTACATCTTTCCTCAATTAATAGGTCAATGGGCGGTAGACGAGCTACCACTTCAATACCCACCGTAGAAACCGTTCTATATCCAGAAGATATCCTGATTCCTAATCTTCTATTAATTGAGGAAAGCATATTTAAACAGTATTTATAATTTAGAGCTCTACTCCATGTCGGAGCGGCATACAAAATGACCGAAAGAACAGTAGAAGCAAGGAGTTTCCTTTTCTTTTCTTTGGGTCCTCTGATGTTTGGCATAATTTTCGATAAGTTATTTATCATGACGTTTGCTTTCTTGCAAATTTCCTTTATATGTTCCGTCATTTTCATATCTTTGTCTAAGTAGACCCCGAGATATTTTGCCTTCTTGGCACTCCTTATCTCATTTTCGTTTATTTTTAATTGTATTTCTTTTAGTTTTCTTCTTCCTTGTAGTAATACGATTTCTGTTCTTTTCTGGTGCTACTTGAAGTCCCATTCTATCAAGTTCTTCTGTGACCCTTTCAATCGCATAATTAGCCTTTTCTCGTATAAGAGTGCTATCTTTGTGTGTAATTACGAGCGCAAGATCGTCCGCGTAAGCAATAAAATGAATATTTGGCTCTAGATTAATTTTTAGAATTTTATTATAAAAAATAATCCAAAAGAGAGGTCCTAAAAGAGAGCCTTGAGGAACTCCGCAAGTTACCTTGTAGATTTCCTCGTTTTCAGATATCACCCTTCTGTTTGAGAAATAGGACTTTATTATGTTCATCAAATAGTCACTAATCTTACCCTCTTCTAAAGTTTTTATAATTCCTTTCCATGGAGCAGAATTAAATGCGTTCTTAATATCAAGTAGCACCAACGCGCATAATTCCCTGTTCCTATAGCTTTTTTCTTTTAATTGATCTGCAATGATTTGAACGTTAGAAACTGCGTCTAGAGTTGACTTACCTTTCTGAAAACCAAATTGGTTTCTTTCGATTAGTTTCTTATCTATTACTTCTTCTTCTAGTCTTTTTTTGATTAGTCCTTCTAATACCTTACCAGTTGCATCGATTAGACAAATAGGGCTATATGATTTTTCGTTACTTTTTTTTGGTTTTTCAATTAGTACTAATTTAGATTTTTTCCAAATGTCGGGGAAAATTCCTTCTTTTAGGCACTTATTAAAAACATTTTTAAAATCTTCGCAGTATTTTTCTACTAAAATTTTTAATATTTCTGTTGTAATACCGTCTGGGCCTGGAGCTTTTTTATTATTTAATTTTGATATTATAGATTTTATTTCGTCGTTCTTAAAAAGTTTGTCCTCTTCAACTATAATTTCTTGTTTGATCCATTCAATTTCTTCGTGCTTTGGAAAAAGTTTCTTGATTTCATTTTTAACAGTGTTTTCTTCAATTTTAGTTCTCTTCTTTAAGTTTAATCTTTTCATTACAATCTGATAACCTTTACCCCATATGTTTTCGTTTAGGTTTTCGCAAAGTTCGTTCCACTTTTCTGCTTTGCTTGTTTTTATTAAATTCTTTAGATCTTGTTTTAGTTTCTTGTATTTGGTTATCAGATCATTTATTTCTTCGGGATTTATATTTATATTTGCTCTTGCTCTTGTTACTTTACGTCTAATTTTGTTACACTCTTTTCTTTTAATTTTAATGTTTTCATTCCACCAATAAACTGATCTACATTTTGAATTATTATTTACCTTATCTAGGTATTTATTACAGAAATTTGTTGTATTCTTGATTAAATTTTCCGAATTTCTTTCTTCGTTTTCTAAAAATAAATTAATATCTATGGACTGGACCACTTTCATTAAAATTGGCGATTCCAAAGTCGTGAGGTCTCCTTATTAGTATATCTAATAAGCAGCAAGAATGTGCATCGCTACGTTGGAACAATGGAATAATTCTATTTTGGATTCCAAAATCCACTTATTTAAGGAATATTTGCGTTGGCTTCAATCGACGTTTGGTTAAAAATGAATACTTATGGATAGCGCTTATCTAAAAGGTACCAATCGCCAAATTATAGTTTTGAGCAAATGGTGATTAAAGTTTTATAATACTGAAGAATAAGTTTGTGGATGAAACGGATCAGCCTTAACAGAGGTCCCTACGAGCAGTTTAGTGCTTCGATCTTTTTAGAGTAACTAAGTCTTTGTTATAAAAGGCGTTTAGTGCATTTATATGAAAAAACGTGATTTGGCGGTTGGTACCTTTTAGATAAGCGTTATCCACATATGTGTTAATATCAGATAAATTACAGATATAATGACATTGTTTATCTGTTTCAGCACGTTCTCAGTTCAGAGATGGCCACTTGTTTGTATTAGTTAACACGTTGAGTGTCATGTCAGTCATCGATGACTGACACCGAACTTTCCGTTCAGGCCGCGTCAGTCATCAGTGACTGACACAACTTTTCGTTCAGGCCGCGACAATCAGGCGCGTGGCCTGACACGGAAGTCGTTATAAAATCGCGTGGCAGTCAACGTGTTAACCATTAGGATAATCGTGTTTTGATTGCCAGAAGGAAAAGTCGACTTCACACTTTTCACAATTATTGCTACGTGTACGCGGAAAATTTTTGAGTCATTCTATGACCAAAATATTGCTCGGATGTATTTGACCACACTACCAGAAATATACCTACATGTATACCTATACGAAAATGTTTCTGTGATATAGTTTTGAGAAATATTGCCGGTTATGTGTAATTATTTTTGCTCCTTTACAGGTCCCTTTAGATCATTAATTTTATTAAACTGAAAAGTTTAATTCTCTTGGTTAAGCTTGGTTTAATTTTCTCGATTTACAACATTAAATCAGCTTAAAAGAAATTTAAAAATTTAATGGTGATTATTTATACTCATAGCTCCCTGTAAAGTCAACAACAGTTTTCTTGAAACGAAATTTAATAAACCTTTTCGTTCATAGAGAGCAGAGCTCTCAACAATCAACTTATATCAACTTATTATCACAATCAACTTATTAACAATATAAAAATTAAAAAAAGTGTTTAATTAATCATTCAATTAAGATGTCTACGGTTCGTTCTTTTAATGCATATATAAATTGGGTTATATATATTTCACTTGAGCTGAAAATTAATTTTTAGAAAAGAAAACAATTTCTATCGTTTTTAGAAATAATTTTTAAGTTTTCTTAGTCACGAATAAAATTATTTATTTTTCTGCTCTGGTAAATCCGAATGAACACAAATAAAAATATAAGAATTCTCCAAAATTTTTTTCTCCCGATTTTCTTTTTTATTTTTAAGAGTCAATTTTAAACTGAATTTATAAAAATAATTTATCTTATAATCTATCAAATTTTTTAAAGAAACATTTCTAAGAAACGATTTTTCCAAACGCCTGGTATTATATACAACTCCTGTAATAAACTCAATAGTGCTATTTTAAACATAGAGCTACCAGGAGTTTAATCAATAACGTCTGCTTAAGTTTAAACTTTAAAACAGAATAAAAGGTTGCATAAAAATAAAATAATTCTATTTTTACTTCAACAAGTGTGCCTACGTGCATAGTTTTTCCGTGTTAAACGTGGAAGATTTTGATATAACGGGAACGCCCATCCGATTTCTTTGACCTTGAGCGATAACCCAAACCGAAATATGTTCAACCGGCTTATACCCATCACAGTCTCGTAAGTCACTCAACAAGTAAGATCGATATGCGCATCAGTCTTAAACCTTAAGAACAATAAAGATTAAAAAATGTTTAGTAAAGTATTGTTGCATAAATCGGCTTCTCCTCATTTAGTGAGATGTTTCTCCTTATCAAATAATTTACTAGAAAAGCACAGGTAAATTATAAACTTTAAGGTAAACTATAAACAGAAAGAAGACTTAAGTCTATTTTTAAAGTTGTAAAGTTTTGGTTGTTGGTGGTGGATCAGGTGGTTGTACAATCGCCGCAAAACTAACGAAATGGATGAAAAAGGATGAGGTGATCGTCCTAGATCCAGCAGATAAACATTATTATCAACCATTATTTACTTTATGTGGTGGAGGAATTAAAACAGTACAAGATTCGTATAAATCAATGCAATCAGTTTTACCTACTAAAGCTAAATGGATTAAACAAGCTGCTGGGAAAATTGATCCAGATTCTAATACAGTAACCACTGTAGATGGAGATATTATTAATTATGATGTTTTGGTTGTAGCTACAGGTTTGAAATTAAAATATGAAAAGGTTTAAATTGAGAAGTTATATTTTAATATGAATATTTAATTATTATAATGTTTTAGATTCCTGGACTTGTAGAAGCTTTGGAAAAATTTAATAATGTTGGATCTATTTATTTACCACAATACGCTGAAAAAACCTATAAAGTTTTACAAAACTTTAAAAGTGGTGATGCTATTTTTACATATCCACAATCTCCTGTTAAATGTCCTGGTGCGCCACAGAAAATTTGTTATATTTCAGAGGATGTTTTAAAATCTGTAAGTAATTATTGTTTAATATAATTTTTTAGGAGGTTTTTGAAAATCATTATTTTTAAATTTTTTTCTTATAAAATCCAATTATCTAATGGATGTTTATACGATTTTTAAATTACATAAAAGTTACAAAGTTGAAAATTGGAGCAATAAAAATTTCCATTGCACTTAAATTGCTCAAGTCTTATGAAAACCTTAAGACATTTTAAAATGATTCTTGTAATTCCATAAATACTATCTGATTAGTTATTATAATAAACTCACAATTACATAAGCATCCATATTTCACAATTTTTTGTGTGTCTTCAATATTAGTACAGTTTTTTTAAGTAATAATGTCATCCCTACATAATTATGAAGTAAACATTTCAAAGAGATGAGACATTGAGTCTCATGTTTCTCAGTTATGTGCCGAAGTAATTATCAAGACTAAAAAAAATCTGTACATAAAAAACAAAGCAAATAAAGAGAAAATATTTCTGGAAGAGAGTAATGTAATGCAAATATTAAAATTTATTCTCGATCTATTGTGGGCAATGCCATTGAAAAGACAGTTCTAGAATTATTAATTTTAGTTTTCCTAAAACTGGTTCAACTTTTAGAAGTTTATTACAAATAAATCTAAGCATTAATCGTTACGGAATGTAACATTACATAAAAATAAACATCTTTTCATTCAGTATATGAGGAGCTCAATTTCATAACGCCACAAGTCCATTTTTTACATTTTTGGCAAATAACAGAATATTTGTTTTGAGTTTATCTGTTAAAGTGAATCAGAAATTATGTCACAATTGGGTTGTTATAATGTTCTAGTAGTTAATATAATAATTATTTTTCTCAATTATAGGTTGGATTTATTTCCTTTTGATCAATAAAATGGCACTTATTTCGTTTGAAAAAAAAAAAAAAAATTACGTGAACAGAAAAAAACACAAAATACATTAGCTCATTTGTTTTAGGTAGAGTAGTTAGACTAATGTTGAAGTTCTGTTTCGTCCTGAAGACAGTGGCAGTTCCCTTTAAGATCTCCTTGTAATATCTGAAAATACCATTGTAAATTCAGATCCATAATCCAATTATTTCCGAATGCAGCTATTAAAAGTTTGTTAAATGCTCTACCTTTATCAGTTGTTATTTTCGATTTTTCAGCAATATCGTTTAAAACTATATTGTTTAGTTTTGTCCGTTTAAGCAAAGTCTCCTTTTTTTGACAAATCTTGATTTCTATAAAATACTTGAGAATTCACAACTACTTGTTTCTTTGTGATATTTCTTTTAATAGTAACGATTTTTTGTGCGCTGATATCATCAAATCTTTTCAAAACATTAAGCAAACCTTTCAAACCGAATACACTCCAATCCTTCCCCAATTCGTGCACAGTTACAAATGACTTGTAAATATTAATATAATCATTTGTAGACACAATACAATTCCTTTTCTACGTACGTTACTGTAATTTCACAAATATTTTGTGACGCCTCCTTACTTAACCAAAACATCAGAGCATGTAGAATGTGACTATTCTTATTTTGTCCATTACAAAATAGGCGAATCTTTGTAATAGATGCATCAAAATGAGTGTTTCTAAATACATTTAGAAGAGCAGAGCCAATTTCATTAGAACCACGACCTGCACTGTCTTCAGCTCAAACATTAAAATGTGGATGAAACAAAACTTTTTTTTTTATGGAGGGGTTTAGGAAATCTGTTGACAGACGAGTGGTCCGAATCACTATCTAAGTGATTCGTATCTATGACCACCTTGTGTTGGGTTGATGTACTCATCTTGAATAAATGTTTTTTTTTTTCGGGTTCTACTGTACATTTCTTCTTCTATTTTCTAGTTCTCTTTCATGCTTTTCCTTTTTTTTCATGATGTTTGTTACCATTTCATCTACGGCTCTCCAGTGCTCTTGTTTTTCTAGCATTATATCTATTATGTTTTCTTTTTCTATATTTTTTCCGATTTTATTACGACAAATATTTCTTTCCTCGGCAAAATTATTACATATAAAAAACGTATGTTCTGGATTATCTATTTCTTCACAAAACCAACAAAATTCATTCTCCTTCTTTTTTATTTTGAACAAATAACTACAAAATAATTCCATGACCCGTCAAAAATTGTGTTAGGTAATAATTTAATTCTCCACATGTTCTTTCAAACCATTTTTTTAAATCTTTGATTAATACGTTGGTCCATTTAATTCCGTGATTCCATCTTCTGTTCCATTTTTCTAATAATTCTTTTCTATATAGTTTTTTATGTTCCTTACCTCTACTGTATAGGTTACATCTTTCCTCAATTAATAGGTCAATGGGCGGTAGACGAGCCACCACTTCAATACCCACCGTAGAAACCGTTCTATATCCAGAAGATATCCTGATTCCTAATCTTCTATTAATTGAGGAAAGCATATTTAAACAGTATTTATAATTTAGAGTTCTACTCCATGCAGGAGCGGCATACAAAATGACCGAAAGAACAGTAGAAGCAAGGAGTTTCCTTTTCTTCTCTTTGGGTCCTCTGATGTTTGGCATAATTCTCGATAAATTATTTATCATGACGTTTGCTTTCTTGCAAATTTCCTTTATATGTTCCGTCATTTTCATATATTTGTCTAAGTAGACCCCGAGATATTTTGCCTTCTTGGCACTCCTTATCTCATTTTCGTTTATTTTTAGTTGCATTTCTTTTAGTTTTCTTTTTCCTTGTAGTAATACGATTTCTGTTTTTTTCTGGTGCTACTTGAAGTCCCATTCTATCAAGTTCTTCTGTGACTCTTTGAATCGCATAATTAGCCTTTTCTCGTAGAATAGTGCTATCTTTGTGTGTAATTACGAGCGCAAGATCGTCCGCGTAAGCAATAAAATGAATATTTGGCTCTAGATTAATTTTTAGAATTTTATTTTAAAAAATAATCCAAAAGAGAGGTCCTAAAAGAGAGCCTTGAGGAACTCCGCAAGTTACCTTGTAGATTTCCTCGTTTTCAGATATCACGCTTCTGTTTGAGAAATAGGACTTTATTATGTTCATCAAATGGTCACTAATCTTACCCTCTTCTAAAGTTTTTATAATTCCTTTCCAAGGAGCAGAATTAAATGCGTTCTTAATATCAAGTAGAAATGAATGAAATTTATGAAATTATGAAAGAATTATGAAACAAAACCTGGACTTATTTCGTTTTGATAATAACATTTTGTGCACCTATTGCGTTTTGTAATAAGATATGTGAATTAAAGGAGGTTTAACATGGGGACTAAATGCAGTTTGATAAGAATAAATTTCAGGAAAGTAAGATAAAGGGTTTGAAACATCTAAAGCCACCTCTATTTCATAAATGAAATTTATGGACTTGAAGCGTTATGAAAATGAGCTCCTCATATATCCCTCTAAATTTAATACTCTTACTATTTTAAAAGATCTTTTTCAATTTTTAAAATAGAATTTTCAGGAATGTATACTTTCACATCTAATTAGGTAGTTTTTTTTTAGTTTTAGGTAGTAATTTTCCTTTACTTAATAAGGATAGTCAAATCTAATCTTCAATTTTTAATTGAAAAAGTTATCATTTTAAATTAAAAAGACCACATTTAATTTCGAAAGGGATAAAATAGTATTTGTAGTAAATCAGAATCTTAAAATAAAGTAAAATTGTTCAGTTTATATCCTCAAACGAATAAACATCTATAAAATTTTACTCCAATATTTTTTTTTAATAGATGGGAAAACGTAATGCTGCAAAAATAACTTACAATACATCACTACCAGTAATATTTGGAGTAAAAAGATACGCGGACGCTCTTTGGGAAGTCGTTAAAAAACGTGATATAAAAGTGAACTTACAGACCAGTTTGGTGGAAGTAAAACCCGACAAAAATGAAGCTGTTTTTGAAAACTTAGAAACTAAAGAAAGATTTACCTCTGGGGTAATAATTTAAAATAATATACACAATCAAACATCGTTAACACATGATTTTTTTTACTTAGTACTCAATGCTTCATGCAGTTCCACCAATGAGTCCACCAGATGTGGTTACATCTTGCAAACAACTCGTCAACGAAGCAGGTTTTGTTGATGTAAAAAAAGATAATTTACAACACGTTAAATACCCAAATATTTTCGCTATCGGTGATTGTTCGAGTTCTCCAAATTCTAAAACTACAGCGGCTGTTGGTAAGTTATAAGATTTTTTATTATTTCAATAAAAAACATAATGTTTTTTTAGCCGCTCAAGCACCAGTTGTACACTCACACATAAAAGCTTTTCTTACAAACGGTAAATCATCTCTAGCTTATAACGGATACGCTTCCTGTCCATTAGTTACAGGATATAGAAAATGCATACTTGCCGAGTTTGATTACGATTTAACACCGCTAGAAACATTCCCGATAGCGCAAAATAGGGAGTTGTGGAGCATGTATATAATGAAGAAAGATTTTATGCCTTTATTATACTGGAATTTAATGTTGAAAGGATATTGGAATGGACCTCAAATTGTTAGAAAGATGATGAGACTTGGGTTTTAATTAATTATTATTTCATGTGCAATATTTTACAGAGTGCAATTTTATTTGACTTTGTGCTTATTTTATTAATTGTTATATTTCATTGAATTGTGGATTTAATATATTTTTATAGATGTATTAAAAGATCTAATTGTGAACAAATTAATTATTAATATCAATATATTATTTTAATACAATATTTAACTTTTTATTATTTTCTATCCATTCAATTCTATTTTTTTCCATCAAATTTGACATTTATTTAATAACTCAAATGACTTAATTTACAAAAATAATTCATGCTAAGAAAATTATCCTACAAACATATTACAGTTTCAAAATGGATAAGACATTTCTCGCTTTCTCAATCAATTTTCGATAAATACAGGTAAAATTGAATTTACCGATTTGAATTAATAAAATCTAAGAGTGATTTAGTTGTAAAGTACTAATTGTTGGTGGTGGAGCTGGTGGATGCGCCCTAGGTTCAAAATTATCTAGAATAATGAAAAAATCGGACGTAATTATCTTAGAACCATCTCGTAATCATTACTATCAAGGTTGGTTTACTCTTTGTGGCGCTGGAATAAAACAAGTATCGCAAACCGTAAGACCTATGAGTCAAGTTTTACCAAAAAATGTCGTGTGGTTACAAGACGCAGCCGATGAATTTATTCCAGAAGAAAATATGGTTGTAACATGTAAAGGAATACACGTTTGTTATGATATTTTAGTATTAGCAACTGGAGTTGAAATGGATTGGCAAAAAGTAATTATGAAATTTATTATAAAAGTAGGATTAAATACCAGTTTGAATAAATTAATGATGTTATAGATACCTGGTTTATTAGAAGCTCTCGATGAGTATGAAAACGTAGGATGTATATTTTCACCTAAATATGCTGAAAAAACTTACCAAGCTTTAGATAAGTTTAAAGGAGGGAATATGATTTTTACTTATCCTAAATCGCCGGTTAAATGTGCTGGAGCTCCACTTAAAATTTGTTATTTATTGGAAGATATTCTTAGATTGGTGATTAAATTAAACATTTTTTTAGAATTCTCACAATTTTTTATTTCTTAGAGAGGTATAAGGAATAAAGCCAAGTTCTTTTACCACACACCATATCCTTATTTATACACGGTCAAATATTATGAAAAAACACTGTACGATATTGCAAATAAAAGAAACATTAATATAGAATTACAAACAAATCTGATTAAAGTTAAACCGGATAAGTGCGAAGTTGTATTTAGAGATATGGCAACGAATGAAATATGTACTGAAAAGGTAAAAAAGCCAAACTTATTAATTATTCAAAAATTAAAGTATTTGTAAAAAAATAAAAAAATATTTTTTAGTATGGAATTTTGCATGTAACTCCTCCTATGTATCCTCCACGTTCAGTCAAAGAATGTTCCTCATTTGTGAATAAAATTGGATATGTTAAAGTAGACCAGTACACCATGCAACATATCTTTTATCCGAACGTTTTTGCAATTGGAGATTGTACTGGGATACCTAACGCTAAGACTGCTGCAGCTTGTGGTAAGTAATAATATATTTTATCTCTGTGCTACTCTCTTTCAGAAAGATCTTAACTTTAATATAGCTAGTTTCGTATCTAAATAAATTTTTAGCATCTCAAGTACCTGTTGTATACAAAAACATACAATCATTACTTGCCGGAAAAGAATTGACAGCATCTTACGATGGATACGCATCATGTCCAATTGTTACAGCAATTGGAAAATGTGTTCTAGCAGAATTTGACTACACTAATAAACCTAGAGAAACGTTTCCGTTTTCCCAAAATCGAGAATTATGGATAACTTATTTTATGAAAAAGGAAATGATGCCGCGATTATATTGGAATTTGATGATGACGGGTCGTTGGAACGGGCCACATCTTATACGAAGACTTTTACATTTTGGATTTGTAAAAGAATGAAGATTTTGAAAGTCTAATACTTTATAGTTTTTGTCTATTTATAAAATAGTTATTATATTTCTTTAATTATAATTAACCAGATATAGATTGAAATATAATTTTTGAAATGACGTGTATAAAATCTATGTTTTATTCCAAAAGTTTTTAGTTACAATTCTTTTTCTAAACCCCTATATTTTGACCTAATCTCAAGTAATTTTATGGCGTATTCGATTGGTTGCACTCAGTTGCACTGGTGCGCACCAGTGCATAGCAGCGTGTTCTATTGGTTGTTTCGTTGTGTTCTATTACATTTTATTATTGTAGTTTATAAAACATTTTAAACATCATCAAGCCTTAAACACACTTACAAGTGATGTTATGATTATGTTTGATTTCATCGCGTTCTGTTGAATTTGCCTTTTTTTGCACTAAGCTAGTGTGACATATGTCACATTTTGCACTCAACGAGTGCGCACCAGTGCACACTAGTTTTCCCAATCGAATTCGCCATTAGAAAATCGTGATTTTTTAAAATTATTTTGGGTTCCTTTGATTTAAAATAAAAAAGTCGTTAGATTTTTAAAATAATTTTGGTTTTATTTGTAGAACTTAAGAAAAATTCTTTAACTGAACATAGATTGAAATATCTCCTTTGAAATTATATACAGAGTGGGCCACTGAAAACAGTAAACGCAAGTTTTGGCCACTTAACATCAATTTTGCGAAAAACGCTCAAACACGTCAATTTTATTATGAAGGGGGATATCGGAATGGATTAGTACTATTTGCATAACTCCAACCCTAAGATGGGAGTGGATTGCACCCCAAACATTTTAAATTGAAAGGGGTGTCAAACGCTACACAGTTTTAAAGACCTTTCAAATCTCTTTTCAGCAGTATTTTTATTTTTGAAATCCGATCATTAATTCCAGAGAAAAAGACTTCTGAAGTTTTAACTTCTTTAGACATCTGTCTGTAATTTTGAACATTTAATAAACTTTGTTTTAAACGATTTTTTCTCTGGAATTAATAATCGGATTTCAAAAATAAAAAGACTGCTGAAAAAAGATTTGAAAGGCCTTTAAAACTGTATAGCGGTTGACACCCCTTTCAATTTAAAATGTTTGGGGTGCAATCTACCCCCATCTTAGGGTTGGAGTTATGAAAATAGTACTAATCCATTCCGATATCCCCCTTCATAATAAAATTGACGTGTTCGAGCGTTTTTCGCAAAATTGATGTTAAGTGGCCAAAACTTGCGTTTACTGTTTTCAGTGGCCCACTCTGTATAAAAATTTATATGTTTGGAATTACTTTTTTTGAAAGCCTTTATGTTTTGACATAGTTTCAAGAAATATATTTTATTCATCATTCATATTTCATTGATCAAGTAATAATTGATCAAAATGTAATAAAGTTAAAAAGATTTTTATACAATCAGCAGATAGTTCTAAAATTTCAGATGAATGACACGACATGGCGCTGCGAACAAAGCAAGAAAAGCAGAAAATACAATAAAGAAAATTTACATATACTCTTTTCGCGGAAAGATGTCTCATGCGTCATTAATTAATTATATTATCCTAGACTACTATTTTCGGTTTTCGTCTCTATCTGACATATATGATTAAATAAAGAAAAAAATATTTGACATATGTCGAGAAAACGGTGACAAGTAATGACGCATGAGACATCTTTCCGCGAAAAGAGAGTAGAAGAAAATTGCGTCAAAAAAGAGATGGATAATCGCATAAAACCAATGCCAGTGAAGGGCAACATCGCCAAAAATTGGAAAATATGGATCCATAAATTCGAGAATTACCTAATTGCGACAGAAATTAACAAGAAAACCGACAAAGTTAAATG
The DNA here is from genome assembly GCA_036711955.1 of Digitonthophagus gazella. Classification (NCBI taxonomy): domain Eukaryota; kingdom Metazoa; phylum Arthropoda; class Insecta; order Coleoptera; family Scarabaeidae; genus Digitonthophagus; species Digitonthophagus gazella. Next base: position 29,344,755 of record JASCIT010000005.1, read on the forward strand.
CGTTCAATTAAAATACCTAATGGGAGAAGAAGCTATTCCTATATTTAATAGTTTCAAATTTGATAGTGAAACAGATGCGGACAATTACGAAATACTTAAAACAAAATTTCAAAATTACTTTTTTCCAAAGAAAAATGTTGTATACGAAAGATACAAACTCTTTACATACAAACAAACGGATGAAACTGCGAAACTGAAAAGTTGTGAATTTGGAAGTTTAGAAGACTCGCAGTACTGGTGATGGGAATAAAGGATGATGAAATGAGAAGAAAACTACCGGAAGATCCAAATCAATCTCTGGAAAAGGCTGTAGAATCTCGTGTTGTAGCAGAAAGTGTTCAATTTCAAACGAAAGAGAACAAGAAATTGGAAAGAAGACAAAAACAAGGAAAGGAAGAAGAAAGAAATTCGTAAGGTTGGTCAAATAAATAACTGCAGAAACTGTGGAAAGTCGCATCCTATCAATAAATCGATGCTGTCAAGCCAAAATGGCATAAACGACATTTACCTAATTTTTCAGAAAACACAAAAAATGATTGACTTAATGAATCTTAAATGGCGTTTACGCAAACTTTAAACCAATTTTATAGCGAATGAAGGTTGTTTGCGGGTATGCCGCTTTAACTGTTGCATGCAGATTTAAAAATGCTACTCAACGGTGCAGCTAACTAAAAAATGGCCGTTTTGGCGTTTATGTCGTTTTGGCTTGAGAGCGTCGAAATGTCCAACATACGGGAAAAAATGTCGTAAATTTGGAAAAATGAACCATTTTCAATTGCTGTGCCGATCAAGAAAAGTTGATCAAGTAGAAGACGAAGACCATACATCTAGTAGCTCGAGTAGTGATAGTTATAAGATAGATTTAATAGGAAACTTAAAATGTAATAAAGTTAAAAAGATTCTTATACAATCAGTAGATAGTTCTAAAAATTCAGATGAATGACACGACATTCATATATTATTCCGGGTTTATTTTGCAGGAATTCAGATTTATTAAAGAATAATACTAGTTAATACTTGTTAAAATCTCTTATTTAAAATTACAGTTGCTCCCAAAAGTAACCGGCCGCCTGGAAAATTTTCACATTTAACACTATATTACTTAATACATATTGTGGCATGAGCACGGGAGAATGGTTATTATATAACGCAACAAGTCAGATCTGAACCCAATAGAGCATTTATGGGCAATTTTGAAAGTTTTGTTAGTCTGAACAAAAAGCTCATTTCCAGTAAAGAAATGCTTAAAAACCATTCACTGCTGGAATGGAAGATGATAAACTCTTCATTAACGAATAAATTGGTTAAGTCAATGCCCAACAGATTGAGAGATGTTTTAAATTCAAAAGGTTACCCCACAAAATATTAAAAAGCTGTTTTAATAGCTTTTAAGAGTTACATATTTAGTTTTTTTAAGCTATTTTGTATAGGTGGCCGGATACTTTTGTGTGCCTATAATCTTGTTATTTATGTTCTTTGTTACATTGTTTGCTGTTGTTATATTTGCAATGTATCAAAAGTTGAATGATAATATACTAGCATCATAAAAAAAATAACTATTGGTTATATTATTTAATTCTTAAGTAATATAGTATTAAATGTGAGAATTTGCCAGGCGGCCGGATACTTTTGGGAGCAACTGTATGTCTTTCATTATAACATTTTTTTGTAAGATTTAAAAGAAATCGGTCTTTTCGGGAATTTTTTAAATTCCTTTAGGAACAATCACATAAAATTTGATAATATTTTTGGAAAATAGAGCTTTTCATTTATCTTTTCTTAACATTTTATTTCTTGATTTCTATAAATAAACTGTCTACAATAACTATTATGACACATGTCCGAAATGACACAGACATATATTTTTAAAATTTAATTCCCTTTCAATTTGACATTTTCATTTCAATTAAATCTTTAATATGGAATTATTACAAAATTTTAAGTAAATAATTACTAATCTTTTGAAAACTCAAGAAAATTTAAATTTAAATGTTTAAAGCGATTTTAACCGCAAGATTTTTCTCTTTATTTCATTCCTTATTAGATAATTACTGGTAAGTATTTTTTTATAAAATCTTTTCATCTCTAACATTTTTAACTTAAAAAGTTCATATAATTTAATTTTGATAGCTGTAAAGTATTAATAATAGGTGGAGGAACCAGCGGATGCGCTTTAGCAGCTAAATTATCAAGAGTTTTAAACAAAACGCAGTTAATAATATTAGAACCATCCACCAAACACTATTATCAAGGATGGTTTACTTTATGCGGTGCGGGAATCAAACGCGTGAATGAAACCGCAAAACTTACAGCTGACGTCTTACCAAAAAACGCGATATGGATCAAAGACGAAGTCGCACAATTTTTTCCCGAACAAAATTCCGTAATTACAGGCGATGGAGATGAAATTGAATATAATGTTTTAGTTTTAGCGATGGGAATGAAAATATGTTGCGACAAAGTTCATTAAAGATTTTTGTGTCGATTTTTTTGTGAAATAATTTAGGAAATGTTTGTAGATAAAAGGCCTTCCTGAAGCTTTAGAAAATTATGATAATGTTGGGTCGATATATTCACCGAAATACGCTGAAAAGACTTATCATGCTTTGAAAAATTTTAATGGGGGAAATCTTGTGTTTACTTATCCTCGCGCGTTGATAAAATGTGCTGGAGCACCTCTTAAAATTTGTTATCTTTTAGAGGATGTTTTAAGAATGGTAAGTCTTAATAAATAAATGCTTATTTAGAGCAAAATTAAAACGTACTAGATTATTCGTCGCCTTAGAATCAGGCTATTCTATGTGTAACTTTTCTTCTTCTTCTTCTTAAAACTAGGTTAGGTAATGGGGTTTGAGAACTAGCTCTTATGGCCCAGTTACTGAGTGTATATGAAAACACGTGTATGAACACCAATCTTCAATCAAATATTGAAAATACAGTCATCATTAGTTTTACTATAAATTTCATAATCAAAATAACTACAAATAGACCACTGATGAATTATAATAAACGTGATTTAAAAGGATATTTTTCATGAATTAAGACAGACACAAACACTTCATCCGTTCCGACCAAAGCCGGAAACGGAATTCGTAATTTTTCTTAAAGCTGAGTTTTTAACAACAACCTGTCTTGTTTCAAGCCGTTTCTGAACGTTTATTCCAAATTAATTTACATCTATTTTACTATGTCTGGTTCTAAGGTTACAAATTAAAAACTTAGGTACAAAAAGTACCTACATAAAATTCTATGAATTGTCATACCTATAAATTATATTTTGTGATTTCTTTTTCCAATCGGTTTTAGAAAGGTTTACGTAAAAAAGCTAATTTTTACTATCACACACCATTCCCAAAGGTATTCGCAGTAAAACACTACGAAAGAACCTTAACTAACATAGCACAAAAAAGAGACATAAATATAAACCTTTTATCAAATTTAATAGAGGTAAGACCGGATAAAAACGAAGCGGTTTTCAAACATAGTAAAACTGAAGAGCAATATACTCAAAAAGTAAATAAAAAAACAATACATTGTACAAATATCTCTAGAAAAATGTAAATTATCTTTTAGTACTCTATTTTACATGTTACTCCACCAATGTATCCACCTAGCGTAATAAAAGAATGTGAATCACTATCAAACAAACATGGTTTTGTCGATGTGGATAAATATACCATGCAACACGTTCGATATCCGAATATTTTTGCAATAGGGGATTGTTCTAGTACGCCTAATGCTAAAACAGCTGCAGCATGTGGTAAAAATAAATCACTTTTTTATGAGCACAAAACATTAATAAAATTAAAATTTTTAGCTGCTCAAACTCCAATTGTATTTGAAAACATACAATGTATTTTATCTGGAAATCAATGTAAAGCACATTATAACGGTTACGCTTCATGTCCGATTGTAACCGGAGTTGGAAAATGTATCTTAGCAGAGTTTGATTACAACTTTTGTCCCGTGGAAACTTTTCCGTTTTCTCAAAATCGCGAGTTAAAAATAATGTATTTTATGAAGAAGGAAGTTATGCCGTTTTTGTATTGGAACTTGATGATGAAAGGATTTTGGGACGGACCACGTTTATTACGTAAACTTTTCCATTTTGGATTTAGTGATTAAAAGCAATCAAGTAGCGTATTGTGAAAATTAAATTATATTTAATATTACAGTTTTTAAATATTGTAAAATAAAGGGAAATTTCTTAATGTTACAAAAATTATTTCTTACCTTAAACGACGACTTCTATCTAATTGTAAGTAAATTGAAATCACATAACCAGTTATCTAACGAAATTTAAAATGTTAGTAATCGTCTCCTCTAAAGCCTGCATAGAGTATTCTTTAGCCAAATGTAGAAACGTTTTTAAAAGTTCCACCAATTCATCGCGAGCTATTATCCCTCTAAATTCTCCAGCACACTGACAATGTTTAATTAAATTCTCCAACTTGATCTGTGTACATTTTTTACATTGCAAATCTTGTAAATTATACGCAATAAGTTTCCTCGTTACAATATCCAGTAATAAATTTTCTATTTCCATATTATCATAAGCTGTGTTACATAAAGGACACAACCAAGATGATTCCGTTCTGTAGGGATCTCTTCCCAAGTCTACATCACGACAGTGATTGCAAGCTTTGCAGATTAGTTGGGGAATAACATAAGAAACTGTTGGATCAGTCCAAATTGCTTTTTCAGAAAATTCACCCACACCTAACATTAAAAACATTGAAATAAGTCGACAGGAAAAAATTGATTTTTAAATTTAATAAAACTTATGTGAATTTACTTACCAATTAATCGAAGTAAATTACTTCTGAGTACTTGAACAGTTTCTTGTACTGCTGGATCCAAAGATAAAACGTGACAAATGGATTTTATTAATTCTAAAGCTGGGTTTTGTCCGTTTTGGGTATTAGATGGTAAACGATCTCTGATTTTCTCTATAATTCTAATTAAACAATTAAGGAATATAAATAACAATATAAAATTTTGTAATTATTATCAAATTAAAAGTTCTTTACTTTGATAAATGAAGCGTATAAATGCAAAAGCAGACATTCGAGATTTTCTTCAAAAATTAGTTAGACACAGATCTGTATTGTAAATTTAGCAAGAAATCAATTTTTGTGGCCCCCAGGAGCGTTACAATACATTTAAGCGAATTATTGCAATAATAAATTCCGCTTTAAATGCAAAAACAGACATTTGCGCCAAGTACAGTAGAACCCCGGTTAACCGAACTCGGGTCATCCGAAACCCGGGTTATTCGAAGGCGCCGAAAAGCCTCTATGATGACGTCAGTCACTAAACGTGAACAAACAAGTGCGATTCTGCTCTACAACAGTGCATTCAAGTGGTCGTTTGCTTTTGTGCTATGGCGACTAAAAGGAAGCGTGTTGTAATTACTATCGCTGATAAATTAGCCGCTATCCAAGAAGTTGAAAAGGGACGTTTATTAAAAACAGTTGCGGCTAATTATGGAGTTGGCATTTTCACTGTTTCGGAATGGGTGAAGTCCAAATCAAAATTTCAAGAACAAGCCGTGAAAAATCCTTGTAGAAAAACACCGAAAACATCCGACTGAAAAAGTAGGCGAAGCTCTCTATCTTTGGTTCACTCAACAACGAGAAAAGGGGATGCCATTGACCGGCCCAATACTCCAAAACAAAGCTAAAATCTTGGCTGAGTTATTAGGTGAGGAAGGAAAAAATTTTTGTGCAAGCTCTGGGTGGTTAGACAGATTTAAAAACAGATACGGCATTCGACAATTGAATGTATGTGGAGAAAGGCTATCTGCAGACCCAGATGCTGTTGATGTTTTCAAAACAGAGTTTGAGGATTATACCCAAGGCTACAAAAAAGACCAAATCTACAATGCCGACGAAACAGGTGTTAATTTCAAAATGTTGTCTACAAAGTCTTCAGCTTCTTCAAAAGAAACGTCTGCACCTGGACATAAAATGAAAAAAGAACGGATAACTGTTCTTTTGTCGTTAAACGCTTCTGGCACACATAGACTGCCCCCAATGTGTATCGGAAAGTCAGAAAAACCTCGAGCCTTGAAAGATGTCGCTCGAAATGCCCTACCAGTTTTTTATAGAGCTCAAAAAAGTTCTTGGATGTCTTGTGCGCTCTTTACCGAATGGTTTAACGATCAGTTTGTACCAAAAGTTGAAAAGTTTTTAACCGAAAGAGGTCTGCCTAAAAGAGCGATCTTATTAATTGACAATGCACCAAGACATTGTAGAACAAGTATTGGAGTCAAATGTTGATACAATCGATGAGCCGGAAGTAAATGACGTGGATGAGAGAGTGACAGCTGAAGATGATTTTCGAGCATTAGAGGTAAATTAGGGTACATTTATGTTAAAGCTGCGATAAACGATGAGAGCGGTGAATTCTTGCCGCTACTTTAGTTGATGATCATTTTCGCTGGGTATAGTATGTATAACACTGGAATTATAACACACAGTGTTGTTATTTCAGATTGCTCTAAGATATCTTGAGCAATGCAGTGAGTCAACGCCAGCTGATGTTCTTCTCCTAAAAAGATGGCGAGATATTGCTGCTCGAAAACGTCTAGAGGGATTCAAGAAGCAAACAAAAATTACAGAGTTTTTTCAATAAGTTATTCATATCCTATTTGTGGTATGTATATGAATATCTTAATAGTTTGCTATAACGTGCAAGCAGTGTAATTTTAAGTTTAATAAAGAACATAATACAAGCCTACAAAGACATTATTGAATTCTAACCTTTTAAAACCTTTCAAAAATACATACTGTAATCACAATACAAACAACTATACAGATCTGGAAATTTCATTTGAGGACATACGAAAATAATGCGTGCAACAGAGAAGCATATAGGAAGTAGATTAGATAAATAAATAGCGATATAACTGTTTAACCACACAACGAACTGACAGTTTGACAGTCTGACAGTTCGACAGTTTGTGGGAAGAAGGTGGTTGGTTGGGCGACTAGGGTCGGATCGGAAAAGGCATGGTTAAACAGTTATATCCCTCTTTGTTTATCTAATCTACTTCCTATATGCTTCTCTGTTGCACGCATTATTTTTCCATGTCCTCAAATGAAATTTCCAGATCTGTTTATGTTCTACTATGATACCTAGACTAATAGATGATGATGGTTTAACCGAAAAATTTCATATCCGAAACGGCTTCCCCCCCTTTAGTTCGGTTAACCGACGTTCTACTGTAGTTAGGTGCAAAAGCAGACGTTTGTGTTTGATCTTATCCAGGTCACGCATTACCTCACGTGATAGCCGTGACATTGAAGTAGCTGTTAGTTTTGCTCGCTTCTGCATGATTAGTTTAAACGACAGCGTGGTAACGAACGTATTACGGAGTTTTGATTACCTTCCACAACATTACCATTGAGCCAAGTCCTCGTGGCAAAGGGCGAAAGAGAATAGCAAGTAAGTAAGAGTGGAAATGTAAAAAAGCCAAAACAAAGAGGCAGAGGATTAAGGCAGAAGCCTTAAACCTGACAAGATAAGAAGCATTTCCTCTTTGCTAGCCAAACACTATGATGCAAAATGGGAAAACGATGAACGTTTGGAGTTCTTCAAAAACTCCTTTCAAGACAAGCCAGCCAACACTTCGGTAACTCAGGCGGATGTGAATGACACACTAGTGTTTTTTGATAATGAATCTGATACTGACTTACGAATTTAAATTTGTACCTAAGAAACTAATTTTGTACTTTTTTACTTTTTTTATCTTTAAAATCTCTTTTATCGCAATTCGAAATTTTATTAGTGCAGATACTGCTAGTTTTTTTTACAGAAACGCCAAATCCAGAACATTGCAGTTCACGAAGCAGAGATTTCCAAGCTTTAGAAGTTCTAGTTCCAAGTTTTAGCTACCTTTGGTTAAAATACCAAGTCGATTGAGTAACTTAAACGACAATGAGAGGTTTTTCGCGCTTTACTCAAAACTATTCGAATGTCAAATGTCTGGTTTTGCATTTATACGCTTCAAATAAAGAATAAAGTACATGGTTTTTATTAAATGTCAAGAACCTTATGACCAAAATTTTATGATTGCAAAAGTAATAGTAAAATCTTACCTAAACAAATTTTGACTAATATCTCCAGAAATAATCTCTTTTGCAAACTCTACAACACTATCATAAGCTGCCAATCCTAAACTAGGTTGACTCAAAGCAATAGTTTGTCGATTATTTTCAATTTGGCTGAGTTTCATGTGAATTGCGTTAATATAACCAGCTAGCACAGTGTTAAAACTATTTCGGCATCCACCAGCTTCGGGAAGTTGTTCGGATATATTCCAATTCATTACAACTACAGGCTAAAAAATATATAAAAATTATTTATTATTAAAATAGAAAATTAAGAACATTAGAAATTATTTTTACTCCGTCATTTTCATTTTCTCCTTCTTCTTCATTATTAACTTCAATATTTTCTTCATCGGGGAGTTTACCTTGTATACCAGCGTAATTTGCTGGATCTAACCAAATTAATTGTTCCCAACATTGTCTTCAATAAGAAAAAAGTATGATAAAGCATCGTAATAACAAATAAAAATAAATAAAAAATTACCGGTATGAAATTTCTAATGAATGAAAAAGTTCTTTATTTCTTATTGAGTTCACTATAAATTCTATATTTGCAACAGCATCACCTACAGTTCTTTTTCTTGTAGATACAATAATTTTGTTGAAATTTGCGTAAATTATCGTCGATCCCAATCGTTTAAATTCAGCTACTAATTGCAAAAATAATTTTTTCATTAAGTTTTGTAGAGTTCTTAAAAGTGCTGGATCGTATAAGAGAGATTTTGGTGATCTCAACCATCTAAAAGTAAAATTTAAATATGAAGTGAAGGATATAAGAATAAAACGGGTTCATCGATATTCTTTCGAAATTTTACTAACTTTAAAAAATCGTAGAGAATTTATTTGCGAAAATTAAAAAAACAAATTTTAATGTAAATTAAATTTAAGGGATGCTATTTTGATTGAAAAAAGTTAAATTTGTTGTTAAACAAAATTAAAAAAATTCTTAAAGTTGATAAAATTTGTTGATGGTTAACCCATTTGCATCACAAGCGCATATGTGCGCTCATCGCATATAAAATTGCATATAAAAAAAATGTTCGGTGATAAGAACAAATTTTTCATTTTTCTGGGTGATGCACATGGGTTAACTAACCTATTTAAAAAAATTTATCAACTGAAAAAAATTATACAGAGACTATTTTTAGATATTTAGAAATGATTTTTGTGTTAAATTAACGCAGAAAGATTCTATTTTTGATTAATCGATTTGATTAACCAACAAATTTTAATCGATTTTACAGCACAATATTTTTGACTAATTTTAAAAAATCTCCCAGACTGTATTTGTAGCAATTAAAAAATATTTTTCAGATAAATTAAAGGTTGGAGACTATGTTTACTATCACAAATATCAAATTTACTCTAATCATTACCAAACGATTTTTAAAAAATCAGAAAAAAATTGATAGGAAATGTTGATGAACCCATTTTATTCTTGTACTCTTCAAATAAGTAAATTTATTTAGATATAAAACATTTTTTATCATCTAACCTATAAAAATGTATAACTTGAAAATCAGCAAAAACATTTCTATGCATAGAAATATCTCTCATCCAAGTACTAGCCATCGTTCGTAAAATTTTAAAAGCTTCCGCACATCGAGCAGTTTCATCGTAAACCGTTGAATTACCCCCAGAAATCATTTCATCAATAGAAGTAGTAGTAGCAGCATCAAAAGCCGTAGCAGTACTCGTTCCTTCGATATCAGTAACATGATGAGCTTGTAAAAGAGTACAAATCGCCAAACTATCAATATCCAATTCAACGCTCATCATCGAATACCATCCGGGATTATTACACACTTCGCTCGATCCTTCTTGACTTTCAGCTAATAATCGAGCGTCACATTCTTGACTTCCTCCTAAATCCGGTCTATCAGTCGGCGAACACCATAAAAGATGATTATGTTTCATTAAGTGCCTTCCAAAGAAAAGATCCGCGCCGAAAATCGCCGGATCTGATGGCATATTACCCACAGGGAGGTGAAAATAACGACATTGTTCGGTCATTAATTCAAGTACTCTTTCGCTATTTATGTAATGTTTCATTAAAGTTTTCGCCCCGACAGTTTGCCAATTTAATTTGTTATATAAATCGTCGATGTCTTTTACGTGAATTTGAGCTATGGGAAAATCAGAACAACCCGGAATATGAGTTATTAAATTATGAACGTCATCACAGGATTGTATAGCTAATAAAGTTGGTCCCATTTTAGCTTCTTTATATGATAATAAAGCTTTTTGAATTTGTTTATAAACTTGAGCGGGATCAGTTTCTATTTTAATTTCAAACGTGACATTTGAAGGTGGTAATAAATCTTCTTCAACATTTTTTTCAAGTTTTAACGACCTTTCCGTTTGATACAACGAACCAAGATTTGGTAATAAATTAGTTTTAACCGTATCAATTACGAATACTAAAGCCTTTTTTAAAGGGGATAAAAATAAAGCTAACATTTGTTTTGGTCCTGAATTAGCTCGATGTTGGTATAAATAAATGTGTTTTAACGAGTTTTTTGGTAGGTAAGGTTGTCTTGCTATGCTACATAGTTCTAGATCGTTTAAACTAAATGAATCTAGGTTTCGTTTTCCTGGTAATACTTTACAAACGCAACCTAATTGGAGTAATACTCTGTATAATGGTGGTACTTGAGTTTCATAAACACCTTCAACTTCTGCGTTTGTTAAATCAACGTATATTTTTCTAAAATTAAATAATTTAAAATTAATACCTAGTTTTTCTTTGAGTGGGTTACAGATGAAATTGGGAAATTAATAAAGTTTGTTTCGATGATAGTTGTTTGTTATTTATTAATGAGGAAAATAAATAGTGTGGAAAAACTTACTTTCCAAATTCTTGATAAGTTTCTTCGGGAACTGTATACATGTATAAATTATAACTTGGTCTCGAACGTGGTAAAGTTCGATTACATTTTTTAAAAATAGCTCCTTCGTCAGCACATTTTGGAACTCGTAAGTTAGCGTAAAATATTCGTGGTACTTGGAGTTTAATCATGTGGAGTTCATTTTGAACCTAAAATATTAAAACTTAGGTTGAATCATGAAAATTTTCCATTAGAAAATTACTTTTCGAATAATAATATTTATTTCTCTAAAATAGTACGATGCATAGGAAACGTCAATTTAGGAATTTATTTCAAGAGGTAAGTTTTTTTTTTATAAATACGGCGAATTCCAAAACGAATACAGATGGAAGTACACCTATCCTTCGTTTTACACGATTTCGCTTTTACACGGAAAATCGACGATTATTGATTTTCTGTAATATTAAATAGTGATAAATTAAATTAATATTTTTTAGTGAAAATTAAATAACTATTTCATATAAAATTATTCTAATGTGGAACGTGCTCTCCGTTATCAAAGAGATATTAATAAATCTTTATCTCAATGTGAAGAGATTTATAAAGATTTGATCAAAAACAATACACAACAGTTAATAACAGACTTTATGGTAAAATTTGGTCAGCCTGAAATTGCTTCAAGTGAATCCAACACAGAATTACATCAAGTAAAAGTATTTAGGGATGAAAGTGATAACATGGCAATTACGAAGAAAATATTAATTGTTTACGAAAGTGATAACAGTTTGTAATATTTTCTATGTAGTTCATTAAGTTTCGTGTTTCCATACGTATAATAAATTTTATAGTATTGGTGTACATTTTTATTTATTTGTTATGTATTTTATAAACAAACTGCCACTTTTATGTAGTGGAAAATTATATATGCTATTTAATTACTTTCCAACATTGGTTAACGTTGAAAGAAATAACTAATCATGCATATTTTAGACTATGTTCGATTTACACGGTTTTACGTATAGCAAACGCGCTTTTCGGTTTACACGATTTTCTGTGGAACCTATCTTCCGTGTAAATTGGGGGATAGGTGCATTAGAATTTAATAGTGTTTAAAGATGAAACTGCATGATATAAAAAAACTCTTAAATATTAGAACTTACAAGAGCCCACAGCTTGTATTCACCAGGAGTTGAAGTAGAAGCAATTTGAATAATTTGCCATGGACACATAACCAACGACCTTTGAGTTTTTTGTAAAAACCCACCCAAAATATTCTGAGATGTTCTAACCACACCATGCCTTTGTCTTTTTGATCTTTCTTCGCCGTTATTTTTCTGGTAGATTTGATATTTCCATTTCTTCTTGTGAAATTGAAGCCATGCGAGTTGTTCTTCCTATAAAATACCCACCATATTTTCATAAAATAATTCCATTTCTTTAAATTTGATAACAGTTAAAATAAAAAACCGAGAAAGACTTTTGAAGACAATCGTCTTCAAATTAATCGCGTCACTTAAGAGATTAAACCCGCTCAAAGTCAAGTAACAGCATGATGTAATTGTAAAAATTTAAAATTGATCATAACATCAAAAGTATTTATAACTCCCTTAATATCAAGAATTGAAAAATATATTTATAATAAAAAATGTTTGTAGTTAAAAAAGGAATAAGTTTCATTTGAAACATTTTTTTCTATTTAATTTTATTTTTGAGTTAGATGGAGCTAAAGTTGAAAAATTGACATTTTGTAGTCATTCCAGTTTTTGGGTTATAACCCCCTTAATATCTAGAATTGAAAAAAATGTTTATAAAAAAAATGTTCGTAGTTAAAAAAGGAATAAGTTTTATTTGAAATATTTTTTTCTATCTCATTTACTTTTAGAGTTAGATGGAGCTAAAGTTGAAAAAATGATATTTTGTGGTCATTTCAGTTTTTGGGTTATAACTCCCTTAATATCGAGAATTGGAAAAAAAATGTTTATAAAAAATGTTCGTAGGGGAGACCGGGGTTGGTTGACACATAGGGCTAATTGACACAGCGTCAAATATGGGTCATCTATTTTAGCTACTTAATCGTACTTTGTACTTCACTGGCACTTTCTCGATCGGGTATCAACGACCTACACTCACAGTATTGAATTATCGATATGACTAAAAATCGTAGGTAAAATAAATGGCCCATATTTGACGCTGTGTCAATTAACCCCATGTGTCAACCAACCCCGGTATCCCCTAGTTGAAAAAGAAATGAGTTTTATTTGAAACATTTTTTCTATCTCGTTTAGTTTTAGAGTTAGATGGAGCTAAAGTTGAAAACATGGTATTTTGTGGCCATTCCAGTTTTTGGATTATAACTCCCTTAATATGAGAATTGAAAAAATTTTTTATAAAAAATGTTCGTAGTTGAAAGAGGAATGAGTTTTATTTGAAACATTTTTTCTATCTCGTCTAGTTTTTGAATTAGATGGAGCTAAAGTTGAAAAAATGATATTTTGTGGTCATTCCAGTTTTTGGGTTATAACTTCCTTAATATCAAGTTTTTCTTTTTATTTTCTAAGTTTCTATGTTCCCGAGCTTCAACCACAATTCTTGATTAAAAGAATCGATGAACAATCAAGAATTCAACAAAAAATCAGTCGTTGAATACTATATTATACATAAATTTTTACTTCCTCTGTCCAAAAATAGTTGCTACATTTTAGTTTAATGTAAAAATTATCATAAACATATAAGATAAATTAATTTATTAAATATCAGTAGGTAGAACATATAATAATCGAAATGTGCCATACCCAAGCAGCAAATTGTGTCCGATATCGGGCACAATTTTTTTGAGTCCGAATTGAGTCGACACTTATCGGACTTTTTGTGTCCTGTATCCAACTTATAAGAATGTAGCCGCTATGTGTCGACAAATTATGGACACAGTGTGTCAGAAAAAAATGCGTGTCTAAACAGACACATTTTGGATTCATATGTCTAATATGTTTCCATTATGTGTTACTTTCGACTTCAAAACACAATTTAGTCACACACGAGTCGACACTTAATTGACACAATGTGCTTGAATTTGTTCTTAAGTTTGCGTTTCTAATTTGTTTCCACAATGTGTTAAGTAGACGCAATTTAATCCCAGATGAGTCGACACTTAATTGACACAATGTGCCCAAATTTGTTCTGTGTGCATAGACCCTTTTAGGCAACATATCGGTCAAGTTTTGGAAACACGAGTCCAAATTATAGCCCTTATGTTTCTTGTGTTACTTTGAACTATTTTCGGAAAATAATTGGTTAAATATCGGACACGTATTTCTATTTGGACGCAATCATTAAATCCGCCATATTTTCGTTGAAAAGTTGTGTCAACGAGATGAAAAAAAAATAGCGGATATCTATATTTTGCTCTGAATTACAATATTTGGCGTTAATAAACATAAATATTCGAGCAAATAATTTTTTTGTGTCACCCCAAATATCTCCACACTAATTTCTAACAACATTTCTTGAAATTTGCAATAACTAAAAATGTTTGACTTTTTTAGTTTCTTAAAAATAATCAATATTTTTGAGGCGCTTTCGCTATTTAAAGGTATCATACACACTATTATCAGAAAATTAGAATCCGTAATATTTTTTAACCCTCAGACATAGCAATACTTCAATTATAACATACCAGTATAAAATACCTTAGCAGTTGTAGCAGTAGGAACATAATGGACACATGAAAATCTATTTGGTAACAAAAGAGAAACATTTTGAACACATTAAACGTTCACTTTGGAAACATATACGACACAAATGCGACACATTCTGGAGATATTTTAGTACAATTAAAGGCGCATTTTAAACACTAACTTGGGTACATTTTGGGCACTATATGGTACGCATTTCTGTCACCATTTTGGACACATTTCCCAAACATAGCGGACACAGTGTCGACACTGTGCCCATAAAATGTGTCGTGTCCAGGCTTATGTGTCGACACAGTGTCGACCATGTGTCTAAAATTGCTGCTTGGGTACCCTAACCTCCACTTAGCTATTGCCCACGTTTTATGATAAGTAGGTAATTGTTACCTGTAAAATTTGAATGTTTTTGAATTTTAACCGCTCTGCATCAAAAATGGTTCGAAATATTTCGGAAACAAATCACAGAGGTGGGAAAAAACGAGGAGAATTTAGTAATGAGCAAAGAAATCAAATTTTACATTATTTGTTGCAAAATGTGGAGGATAAAATTTGAAAAGAGGCGCGATAAGTGCAGCTGCACGTAAGTTTTTTTGCAGTCGTTCAACAATTTCGAGATTGTGGAAACAAATAAAAGATTGTTTAAGTAAAAACGCAATAATTAATATTAACTCCCGTAAAAATAAGTGTGGTCGAAAAGTTAAAGATTACAATCAACAAATTGCTAATACAGGGTGTCTCCGAAATGCGTGTACAACGTAATACCACAGATTCCTTGGCTCAAAATAGGTCGATTTAAGTTAACTTATCTATATCCAAAGTTGCTTCGTTTCACCGCTAGAAGGCTTTAAAAATAATACTTTCCATGAGTTTTTCTTAAATTACTCGAAAAATTTGTGTTAGATTTTATTCATCTTTTGAGCATGTCTTTATATCAGCTGACTGCAGCTTTCTGTGGAACAAATTCGAAATTCGCAACACACAGAGTGTTTAGAAACACTGTTACCGCAAGTTATTCATCCAAATCTTTTTAACCACCCTGTATAATTTTCTATCAATTCTTTTTCTGAATAGCTACATTCATTTAGAAACTATTTTCTCTCTTACAAAATTTCAATTGGGCAAACGGTTTAGGCACAAAAGAAGATTTTCTAAATCCCTACAAGCCCAAAACGGTAAATTAAGGTAACATTAACAAAATTCAAAGTACCAATTTCTTCACGGGATATGAAGGTCTTTCAAGAAAACCACATTTTATAGGTTTGGAAATAGTTTATTGTTTAAATTTTTCAAATTTTCGCCAGCTTTTGTGAACGTTATCAGGGTTTAGCCCTTTTGGTCCGTATTATGCAGATTCTACTGTAGAATCGAAGGAAATAAAGAGGAAATCATGCTCCCGTAAACTGGTCAGCAAGATCAGTAAACCTAGCACCTTCTGATTTTGTTTATTCAGTAGCATAAAAGCAAAAATGCAACGAAAAGAGCAAACAGTAAAGATTTTGCACACTCTATTATTTTTGCAGTGATAATGGTCACAAATCCTGGCAACATTTTGAGCAATACACTACCACCAATCCTCCAAAATGTGATTTTCTTGAAAGAGTTGCATATCTTGTGAAGAAATTACTACTTTGAACTGGGTTAATGTTACCTTAACTTACAGATTTGAACATGCAGGGAGTTAGAAAATGTTCTTTTGTGGCTAAACCGTTTATCCACCTGAAATTTTATAAGAGAGAAAATAATGTCTAAATTAATGTAGCTATTCAGAAAAAGAATTGATATAAAATTACACAAGCTGGTTAAAAAGATTTGGATGGATAACTTGTGGTAACAGTGTTTGCAAACGCCCTG
Source organism: Digitonthophagus gazella (assembly GCA_036711955.1). Taxonomy (NCBI): domain Eukaryota; kingdom Metazoa; phylum Arthropoda; class Insecta; order Coleoptera; family Scarabaeidae; genus Digitonthophagus; species Digitonthophagus gazella. Next base: position 29,361,237 of record JASCIT010000005.1, read on the forward strand.
TATGTTTGTAAATTCGAATTTGTTCCACAGAAAGCTGCAGCCAGCTGATATAAAGACATGCCCAAAAAATGAATAAAATCTAATACAAATTTTTCGAGTAATTTAAGAAAAACTAATGGAAAAAATTATTTTTAAAGCCTTCTAGCGGCGAAACGAAGCAACTTTGGATATAGATAAGTTAACTTAAATCGACCTATTTTGAGCCAAGGAATCTGTGGTGTTACGTTGTACACGCATTTCGGAGACACCCTGTATATGCTCTATCCCTTTATGTAAAAGAACCACATGAAGATCGTTAGCTTGTTCAAGTAAAATTCCAAAAAAATACGTTGCATAATAGATTTTAAAATGGAAAAGAAATTAAGAGAGTAACCAGCTTTATTGAGCCGTTACTTACCGAAGAAAATAAACGGCGCCGAATAGAGTTTTGTTTAAAATTTGTATTGCCGACGGGGTATTTTGAGGATTTACTAAACTATATTCACACTGACGAAAAATAGTTTTATTTAATCAAAACAAAAAAAAGTTTTTATGTCACTCCGGAAGAAGAAATGCCGCATAGAACTTGTAAAAGTAAAAGGTTCATTACAAAAGTAATGTTCATGGCGGCAGTTGTACGTCCACGTTGGGATTTTTGCAAAAATTTTGTTGAGGGAAAAATAGGGATATGGCCATTTATAAACTCTTTACCAGCTTTTGAAATAGCAAAAATTGGGCTAAGGGAACACTAGTAACCAAAGCTGTAGAAAGTGTCAATAAAGAGGAAGTAAGAAAAATGATTTTGAATAAATTGATTCCAGCAATACGGGAGAAATGGCCTGTTGGTTCAAAAAAACATACAATATTTATTCAGCGAGATAATGCAAAACCGCATTTGTACACTGACGATCCAACATTAATCCAAGCTTTCTGTAGAGATGGTTGGGATATTCAACTGATATCTCAACCACCGAATAGCCCCGACTTAAGTGTGTTGGATTTAGGTTTTTTTAGTTCATAAATTATTTTGTATTTTCATTTAAAAACAATAAACTGTTGTACATAAAATTCTTCTGTTTTTGGTCCGCCTTAAAATAAATAAATAAATAAAATGTAGCAACTATTCTCGGATAAAAATTAAATTAAAATGTAGCAACTATTTTCGGACAGAGGAAGTATTTATTTTTATTTAAAATAGAACTTACCATAGTGGTTCCTAATGGTGGTGGATTACCAAGAACTTCTTTCCAACTTTTAGACAAGTCCACGTCTTCAAATTCATTTTCAGGCCGTCGTTTTCGTTTAGAAACCGTAGCTACCGGTCTTTTAAATGTAGAGGTAGTAGAAGACGATGATCCAATATCTTCAATATCTTCCGAACTTCCACTTTGTTGCAAAGGTTTCGGACAACTTGAGAACATTTCGTCTATTCTTCTTTGCTTGCACGTGTCGCTTTTTTCTAGGACTTGTTTATGAAGCCAATCTGGATGACGAATTCTAGGAACTGGATTTGCTATCTATAATTTAAAATGTGTAAATGCAGATAAAAAATAAATGAATCTAATACAGTAAAATAAATACTAGAATTTTTTATAGTTAAGAAAGGTTTTAACAAAATTAACGCAAAGAAACCGACCAACGTTCTATGGCTTAGACTAGTTTAGATTTATTCCTTCGATAGAACCGTCTAAATTGTTTAGGGAAGAAGAATTTAACCAACTTTTTAATTAATAATAAATATGATTTAAATTTTAAATAAATTCTATGTAACTTACACCTTGCATTGCAGCTGGTATTGTAATAATTTTTTGAATAGCACCTCCTAATCTTTCAATATAATATTCCCAATCTAATACATCTCTAATAATGATATCTGAAAGTGAATTATCTCTCAACCATTTTCTTAAAAAATGTTTTTGTACAGCTGGTTCTGTTTGAAATATAGCTAAAGGTATCGCTCTACAAAAATTAAAAATCAATCAATTAAAAAAACTCAGCACATCCAAAAGAGAAAATTACCTATCCGTAACAGGAGCTCCTTCTGGTTTTTTAGATATAACATATTTACACGCTAATCCGGCGTCTTTAACCATTTGATCGCCTAGAAACTCTGCTAAACGTTTTGCAGTACTAATAGAACTACTTTTTTGACTACCATACTCTTCTAACTTTTTCGACATTGATCTATTTTCAGAAATTAAATCAAAAAGTTCCGAATCTGGCATATTTCTTCCATGTGAATATAAAACATCCAACCAATAATCTGCTATTTGTGCTACAGAAGCGTAACAGGATTCTAAAGTATCTCCTTTTAAAAACGCTTCAAAAACGGAGGATTGGAAATTTTTTATTAGTTGTAATTCACCTCTTCGTTTAACTTCAAATCTGATAAATTAAAAATAAATTAATAAGATATAAAAATACAAGATGAATTTATATACCCTTTTAATTCAGCTAAAGATCCATCAAAATTAAAAACGGCATAACGTTTTTTCAATTTCTTTCCTTCTTCTTTAGAAGCAGGTAAAACCATAGCTTTATAAGGACCATCAACTTCGAAGAAAATCGAATTTTCACTTTTTCTAACATAATCTAACGTTTCAGGATTAACTAAATCGTGATATTGATCGTTTGTAAAATATTCTTTTACCATAGCATTTAGTACAGCGTTTGGATAAGAAATACAGAACTTTTTCTTTTTTTCATGTGTTGTATGAACGGTGAAATTTTCCGGAAATGAAGCTGGAAGAATACACCAAATACCGTCGGTGTCTAATTCTAAAGGTCGACCGATTTGTTCGATTATTTCTCTGGCTCTCATAATAATGTGAGCACCTGTATAACACACAATTCCTGCCATTTCCATACTGTGCCATCTTGCACTATAAAATCGGAAATTTCATATAAGATTTTTTATACAATTAAAAAAAATAATAATGTTTTTACCCTTTTCTCATTACATATCCATAAAACGAATTTAAAATACATTTGTGTGCTAATTGTAAAGAATCATATAAAACTTCTTTATTTTTAGCCGATTTTATTTCAGCAGCATCTCCAGTTTTTATAGCGTTTGAAACTTCTTGTTTAGCTTTTTTAGATAATCCTTTATATTCATATCTTATAAAAAAAAAATTACAAAATACAAAATCAAAAACAATTTTTTTTACATATAAACTTTACCTTCTATCTCTAAACGCTCTAACTGTATCAACATAGAAAGAATTTTCTTTTTGGCAAATTGTAGTAACTTTTTCTTCAACACGAGTTACTTTTATTTTTTTGTACGCTTTTCTACAGTATAATTGTAAACGTTTTTTCTCGTGTTCTGATTGTTCTTTTTTTGATAACTGATGGAAGGCTCTTTGTGGATCTCCGGGGAATTGAGGAGGGAATTTTTCAGTTTCTAATTGTTGTTGAATTCTATGGTATTCACTTCGTGAAGCGGGCACTTAAATACATTAAAAACGAAGAAATAGTATTATTTGTTCATAAGTTATAAATCGTTATCGTCGAAAATTAACTTTTAAAAAATCGTCGAGATTTTATTTATAGAAATTAGAATTATTTTTTTTAAGAAAGATAGATTACTCATTAAAAACAAAATTTATATTAATTATTATAAGAAAACTTTAAAGAAATCTGAAAGCGAGTGAGATTTCCGACCAAACTTGAAAGATTCTTGACTGATTTAATCTTAAACGCTTTGATCAATTTTAAAAAATAGCATAAAATTTATTTATGAGAATTAAGTCGAAATTTTTTAAGCAGAGATAGTTGAAAATGTATATTTTTCAACTAAATGAGCAAATTTGTTTTAATAATTACTAAATCTTTTTTTAATTTCCTAAATCGTCGAAGATTTTTGACCAATCTAACCTCAAACATTTTTTATCAACTTTAAAAAATCGCGTAGAGTTTATTTATGAGAATAAAGAAAAGATGTTTTAAACAAAGGTAAATAAAAGTGTCTATTTTTCATCTAAATCATCAAATTTGCTCTACCTGTTACCAAAAAGTTAAAAAAAAAATACAAAAACATCGAAGATTTTTGATCCATTTATCATTAACTTTCAAAAATCGTATAAAATTTATTTATGAAAATTAATACAATTTCTTTTAAGGCGAGAAAAATGAAAATATCTATTTTTAATTTAAATCATCAATTTTGTTTTAACTATACTCAAAAAATTGGGAAAAATTTTCAAAAACGTCGAAGATTTTTGACGGAATAAATACAAAAACTTGAACATTTTATATTAATTTTAAACAATTTGAACTATAAAAGAACTTGATAATCATAAATTAAAATTAAAAAAATACATACTGTATTCTCCTCTCCACATCCAAGCCATATTTCTCTGACAAGGCGCATTAGGTTGATTAAAATCGCAAGCAGCGCACATAGTTTCATCAACCATCGCGCAAGGTTGCAAACGATTTGTTAAAATTATATTTGGATACATAGCTCCAACATCCAAGTGATAGATTAGTGGTTTTTCTAATCTCATGGGATGTTCCTTTAATAAAAAAATCATCATGTTAAAATCTCATTAATACAGGGTGTAACAAAAGTATGGAATATAGCTTATAAATACGACATTTATGATTTAAATGAAAAAAATTTCAAATAAAAGTTTCTTGGTAAATTATGGGACATATTTTGGCTACATTCGTTTGTTTGTATCGTCTGCTGTTTGGTTGCTATGGTAACCAACTTTATTATCTTAAATGGGAAGGGTATGTTTTTGTTGCATATTTTGATAGATTATTTCCTATTCTACACGATGGATCATAAGGTTTTATAAGAAAAAAATCGAGAAAAATTGCATTTTTGAAAATATTTAATCAACTGGTTTTGTCAAAGTAGGCGTTGAAATGGCGCTGTTGACGTCACTAAACGTCAAAAAAGTTGACAGCTGCAACAACTATGGCGCAATTAAGTGAACATGAAGCAATTGAACTGCTGATGATGTGTGGGTACGGTCACAGAAAACGTAATAAAAGTGAAATTTGTGCCATCTTTAATAATATTTACCCAGATACACAAATTTTACAATCTACCGTATCTAAAATCTTAAAAGAATTTTGTACTACCGCAAGAGTTAAGAACCTGTATTCTTAAAATTTTCGAAATCCTGTATTCTTATAACAAATTCCCTGTTTTTTTTTTGTTTCTTAATTATTGAATTCCTAAATGGCTTTTGCGCACAACAAGATGAAAGATATTCTTTTGTCTAGATTATTATACTACAACTCTGAGGTGCTCTAGAATAGTTAAGATTCTAGTCAGATAGTTAAATGTAGCATTAACATTACCGGCGTTTAACTTTGGCCACTGTTTGACAGAGTCTTACTTCTTTGGATGGTAAACATTTTTTTTAAGATTTTGGATGCGGTGGATGGTGGAGTTTGTGTGTCTGGGTAAATATTATTAAAGATTGCAAAAACTTCACTTTTATTACGTTTTCTGTCGCCGTACCCACACATCATCAGCATTTCAATTGTTTGGTGTTCGCTTAATTGCGCCATAGTTGTTGCAGCTGTCAACTTTTTTGACGTTTAGTGACGTCAACAGCGCCATTTCAACGCCTACTTTGGCCAAAACTAGTTGATTAAATATTTTCAAAAATGTAATTTTTCTCGATTTTTTTCTTATAAAACCTTATGATTTGATATGTCCATCGTGTAGAATAGGAGATAACCTATCAAAATATGCAACAAAAACATACCCATCCCATTTAAGATAACAAAGTTGGTTACCATAGCAACCAAACAGCAAACGAATGTAGCCATAATATGTCCTATAATTTACCAAAAAACTTTTATTTGAAACTTTTTTCATTTAAATCATAAATAGCGTATTTATAAGCTATATTTCATACTTTTGTTACACCCTGTATAATAAAATATTTCGGAATTATTAACGCATGAATATTAATAGAAAGAAATAATTAAAGAAGGGTTTTTACCACTTTGAGAAAAAATGCCTCATTATTGTACTGGGATCCGAACCCAGATCTCCTGCATTCCAAGCAGTTGTTCTTGACGTTGGTAAGTAATCATGAACATGTACTTGTGACATTACATATCCAGAAATGTGAGAAAACTTATCAAGCTGTGTAGTTCAATTGGTAGAACAACTGCCTGGAAAGCAGAAGATCTGGGTTCGCATCCCAGTACAGTAATGAGACATTTTTTCTTCTCTAACGCATTAGTGATAAAAACCTTTCTTTAATTATTTCTTTCTATTAAAATCTCATGCTTCTACATTTCAAGAAGTTATATTACAAAACGTTCTTTAATCCTTTGACTGCTGAATACTCAGCATGTGGCTGGCAATAATTATCGCTGGGGACTAAATATTTTTTCACGCTACCTGAATTTGTTTAGCAATATATTAAATTATAATATAGTACAGAATCCAATTACTGTTACTTTATCCACATAGACAATGAACGCATATGTATGACCACAGTGATAGCTTTTGATGGGAGTACATTTGCAACAATAGCAGTCAAATGATTAAATAATAACCACTAGCATAGCAGTCAAAAGTAAAAATAATAGTAATAACCTTTAAAGCAATTAATTTATCAGTAATTTCTTTCTCAAGTTCAGCGAGATTAGTGACTTTTTCCAAAGGAACTCCTTCCTCAACTTCTATGGTATGTTGAAGCGTCCTTGGAAGTTGAGAAACGAGTTTATCTATGGCGTCAGGAACCAGGCGAAAACGACACGGAATATCCGCGCGAAAAACGCCTGATTCTAACGCTTCAACGTGTCCTCCCACATAAGTTTCTTGGAGTAAAACGTGTCCATCGTCTGTTAATTTATTAAAGACGCTTTCTTCTTTGTTTGGAAATATTATGTTACCTTGGAATGCTTGTACCATTAAAAGTGCTTCACATAATGTTCCTTAATAATAAAACACACAAGTAAAAAAAAAACTCGAAGCAAACAAAATAAATAAATAAACAAAAATATACAGGCTGTTTATAAATGAATATCGGAGTTTTAACGCTTTATAATATTTATTACATTAAACTTACAGTTATAAATATTATGTCAAATGAAAGAGCAACTCAAACAGTTTTATTTGTTGGCACCAGTGTGCATGTGCGCGAAATGTTTCTGCTACAATCCGCTAGAGATAGTACAAATGCAACGAGATTCCCCTAACGTGAATGTTTTTTGTGCCGTATCCTGGCGAAAAGTTTATGGGCCTTCCTTTTTTGGTGAACCTACTGTAACTGGCTCTTCTTACCTTGATACACTAGAGCAATGGCTCTTCCCTCAATTGGAAGAAAATGAGCCAGAGGACTTCATTTTCCAGCAAGATGGTGCGCCACTTCACTGTCATAACGATGCATGCATGGCCTCCACGATCTCCTGACCAAACGCCATGCGATTTTTACCTTTGGGGCTTCATCAAGGATCGTGTGTGCGTACGTCTGCTACCAGCTCACCTCCCTTAATTAAGAAACCAGATGGAAGCAGCTATTGCTACAATTACTGAATACACACTTATCAACGTTTAGGAAGAACTCAACTATAGACTTGATGTGTGCTATGTGACAAATGGTTGTCACATTGAACATTTATAAGGTTCTTGGTAAAACTGTTTGAGTTGCTTTTTCATTTGACATATAATTTATAACTGTAAGTTTAATGTAATAAATATTATAAAGAGTTAAAACCCCGATATTCATTTATACACATCCGATATATACAATAGAAATTTACCTGATCCTTTACGTAAAACTTCATCTGGTTCACAAGGAATAATCGTACATAAGGCAAATATGAAAGGATGAACGTATTGCATATAAAGATAATAAGTAGCAACCGCATCGGAAACTGAATAACTGGCTAAAATTTGTGGGTTTGAAGCTGCTAACGGACACATTTCTTCAGGATCTAATTCAACTGGATCATATCTAAAAGAGTTTTTAAATTAATAGGAAGACTTTCAAGGACGGTGTTAACTAAACTAAGACTACAACTACCCTTAGCAGTAACTCTAACACTAGATCTAGAACTAGGAGTTTTTGGCTTTAGCCGTACGTCTTTTAAAAAGGCGTTTAATGTCTCAGATGAAAAGTTGCAACTTTTTTCAGAAGCTTTAAAGTTCGAACATGTTGCTGAAGCTTTCAGGAGCTTTCATGTTTAACTGAAACTTAGCCATATTTTTCAACCTCCTTCAAAAATCTTAGATTTCGTATTTGTTGCTGAAGCTTTTGGGTTTAGTCGTGTGTCTTTTGAAAAGGATTTTGGCGTTTCGAATGGCATTTTCAACCTTCTTCAGGGATTTTAGACTTTGAACACGTTACTGAAGCTTCCAGGAGCTTTCAGGTTTAGGTGTGCATCTTTTGAAAAGACGTTTGACGTTTGGATGCCATTTTCAACCTTCTTCAGAAACTTTAAGGCCCCTACAGACGTTCCAATTTATCTTCAGGCAGGCGTGCACAGGTCACACTGCTCAAAGAGAATTCACAGGCCGCCTGAACAAAGAGAATTGCATCCACACGTACAGTTGGATGTGCTGCATTAGCTCAGTTATTCAGAATGGAGAGAATTAGTGATGTTTTATTATTAAGCACTCTAGCAATAGGTTTGAAAATTTACTCAGAACTACTACGATTTACCTGCGCAAACTGAAACTGTGCAGGCAAGTCGTTAGGTAAGTCGAAGTGTCTGCAGGGCTCTGTAAGGCCCCTATAGACATTCCAACTTATCTTCAGGCAGGCCTGCACAGGACGCATGAATAAAGAGCATCCACACGTACTATAACCCGAAATGGAGCTGCACCATGAAGAGAAAGATGAAAACTAAGTCCCCTCTTCGTAACCTTGCCGAGTACTCTTTCATTTTTCTCTTAATGGTGCAACCCATTTCGGGTTATAGTACAAGAACTAGTACGACTTACCTGCGCAAACTGGAACTGCGCAGGCAAGTTGTAAGGTAAGTCGGGGTGTGTGTAGGGCTCTTTAGACTTTGAACTTGTTGCTAAAACTTTCAGGAGTTTTCAGGTTCAGATGTGCATCTTTTGAAAAGACGTTTGACGTTTTGGATGCTATGATTCAACCTTCTTCAAAAACTTTAGACTTTATACTTGTTGCTGAAGCTTTTGGGTTTAGTCGTACGTCTCTCCAAAAGGTGTTTGGCGTTTTGGATGCCAGTTTCAACCTCCTTCAGAAACTTTAGACTTTGATCCTGTTTCTAAAGCTTTCAGGAACTTTCAGGTTGAGCTGTGCATCTTTTGAAAAGGCAATTGACGTTACGGATGCCATGTTGCAACCTTCTTTAAACACATATTCGAAGTCAAAAGTTTCTGAAAAAGGTTACTACATCTAGATTTTATTTAGAGTTACTGCTGTTAGTTCTAATCTTAAATCAGTTTTTAAATTACTTAATTTAGAAAATTCATCTAAAAACCAAACATGAAAAAATTCTCTGATTTAAATTTTTAATTTTTTTTATTAAAATCAATAATAATAACAAAATCATTCTAATAAAATTTGAAAACAACCCAATCCACCCAAAAATTCCTTACCTCAATTTAGCTTTACAAACAGCTTTTAAACCATGCGATCCAACCGGCAAATAAGAATCCCTTTTCACCCAGCAAAAACAATCCATATGCATAGCCGGTCTACTAGTATAAATCCCGTCCTTATCCTTAAAAAACCCAATTTCTTGTCTCATATCCATATTATAAACAGCAGCTCGATTCTCGACAAACGGCCAATCAAAAAAATCCCCGTTATAAGTAACAAAAATATGCGGTCGAACATCCAAAATATGATCGAAAAACTTTTGCAATAACTTAACTTCATTCTCTTCATTAAAAATCGTAAATTTTCCTTCAAATTCTGGACGAGGAGTGAACTCAAAATCTTCGATATTTTGAGATACTATTTCCCTGTTTGTTATAAGATAACCTTGACCGTCAATCATGTAAGATATCATCATGATTTGATCTGTGTTTGAATCTGGGAATTTTAAAGGAAGTTTTGTTGTTTCTATATCAAAAGCTAAAACGATGGGTTCTGGACGTTCTATAATATCTGGACGAGGAATTAAAGTTGGTTCTATAAATTGACCTTTAATTTTAACAGTATACCAAGATCCACAAAAGATTTTTAGGTCGATTGATACTCGAATATGATAAGGAACGTCATATTCACTAGAAATAATCATAAAAACAAAAAATTTTAGATTTAGAAAATATTATTATTTAAAAACAGCTTGAGAAATAATAATAAAATATATTACCGAATATCTAATATACTTTCAAGATGATTCGTAGATGTTTTTGTGTGAATATCTTCATCTTGAGCGCCTAAAGCGTTAGCTAAAAGTTCTGCGTAAAATTCACTTCCGGGATCTTTCTTTTTATTTTTTCTAACAACGGATAAAATCTCCCTTTTAACTTTTATCATATCTGATTGATTAGAAAATGATAGTTTTAAATATTTTTGTTTTAATCCAATTAAATGATTTGGCTAAAACAAGTTTAATTTTCCAATAATTTTTTTTTTTTTATTATTTTGATTTGTGAATTTAAAATAAATGACTGTATATTATAAAAGAAAAAATACATTTAAGAATTTACCAAATCTAAATCTTCTTTTAAAACAAGTTCAATTTTAGAAATAGTACCACCATATTTCTTCATTAAAAACTGCGACACTTCCTCATTAACTTCTTTCGGAACAAGAATATAAAAGTAAGGTTGAAAAGGATAAGATACTTTAAATCGAGATCCATCTTCTTCCATAAAGAAATAATCAACAGTTGCTATTAGGTGCTTATCTTCGTCTAACATTTCAGACTTAAAAAAAATAACATTTCTTACTTTTGATTTATTTAATTTTAAAAATCTTACTGCATGCATGTTAAGTAAAAATCCAGTTTTTTCACATGGATCTTTAAGCCTTTTAAACCCATATTTACTATCGATATTATCATTTTCAATGACTTGTTTAACTCGATACTCTGAACTTTCCTCCCTATAAAAAATATTAATTTTAGAAATTTCTTTAAATTAGATTTTGATTAAAATTTACCGAAATCCAGGTCTTTGAACACTTTGATCTTGAACCTGTCTTTCAGGCTTCTCCTTTCTATACTTTCCCGTATTTTGTAAATTCATTTTAGAAATAATTTAAAATCATCTGACACTAATAACAAGAGCACATAACCTTAAAAAAGTATTACTTCCCGCCATAATCATACCAACACAATAAAGTTAGAAATTTTATTCTTTTACTCACTGAATGCTCATCTGATGCTCACTGTCAGTTTAAAAACAACAATAAGAATGAAATTAGCAAGGAGAAGGTAAATTCTAAGATTTTATTAAGAAAGAAATATTTCATCGAAAAAAATCTAGGGGCCAAACGAAGGTGAAAAGGATGGAAGTACTAGCGAAAGCTCATTAGAATCAAGGTCACTAGAGTAATCCTTTTAAGGTTCCTCTAGCACTAAGAATTTAGAGGTTACGTTTAAAAAATTGACTCAAATACAGCAAAGATGGATTTATTACCTTCTATAGCTCTCTTATTAATTGTGCTATTGCGATAATTCTTTCATCATATTAAAGCTTTTAAAGTCTACTTTCAAGCGATGTGCTATAGTACACTCTAACATTCAGAATTTGGCGGTTACGTTTAAAAAACTGAGTTAAAAATAACAAAGATATAACATTCTCAATATTTTCTTTCAGATACAAAATACATTTGTAAAAGATTTCAATTTCAATTCATTTAGATAATTAAAAATCTTCCTCTTTTCATTAAAAAGTTAATATTTAGATCAAGATGCAATCGATCCATGTTTAAAAGTGGTTCTCGTTTCGATTTATTTATTTATCTCTGTTATTGAAGAATGCATACATTTCCTATGTTACTCGTTCTAGTGTGCAATTTACTCCAACGACGAAATCGACGAGCATATAAAATTTATAAACCGAGATATCTGGAAAATTGAATCTTTCGTCACAAAGTTAAAATAATACGTTATGGAAGATATTGGGTGTTCATTTAAATTCGTACTCAAGTGTGCTTTGAAATTTTGTTAGAGGACGATAGAGAGAAAAATGTATGTGGCATTATTAGTGCACATTAATCAATTAAATTTCAAATTTGACAAACGTTAAATCTGGTCAAACTACACTGAACGGCTTGTATTGGCAATTTATCGATAATGTTTTTAATTTGTGACAAAAAACTTGATGGTAAGTCTTACGTTTAAGCTGCTTCGAAAGTCAATGAAGTTTGGGAATATTTACTGTATAATTTTATTCACTACTGGAACATCCCTATGAAATTTTGGACGACCAATTACTGAAAGGATTAGAGTTTAGGTAGGTTTTAGCCAAAAACAAGTTGTTAGCTAATTTCCTTCCATTTTCTGTCTCGTTATTTATAACCTATTGAACATTTCAATGTTATGACATTGCTTCAATTAAATTTTATTGGACATACGTCAAAAATACAGACAAAATCCATAGCTCACTTGAGCACGAATTTAAATGAACACCCGATATTAATTTTTAAACGATTTGGTTTATTGATTTATTAATTAAAAAACCTAATTGTTATTGAATCTTGATATTTTATCAGGGTTTAAACTAATATTTAATCTTTATTTTTACCAAAGATAATTTTTCTGCGACTTTTAGTTTTTCCCTCAGAAGGAAAAATCTAACCTAACTTAATTTACATATACAGGTGTCCGGAAATGTCGTGTACAACAGAATACCACAGATACCTTGGTCAAAAATATGATGATTTAACCCAACTTATCTATACACAAAGTTGCTTAATTTAGCTCCTAGAGGACTTTAAAAATCATATTTTTCGTGAGTTTTTCTTAAATTACTCGAAAAATCTTTATTAGATTTTATTCATTTTTTGACCTTATCTTTACATCAGCAGGCTACAGCTATCTGCTTTATTATTAAAGCTACAAGCAATTTATTCTAGTTTTAAATCATGATTTATCACGAAATAATTTTTTGATAACACTTGGAATGAAACGGTCTTTTTTATATAAAATTAGAATGTTTTAAGTTTCATCTAGAAGAAAAATCAAATCAAAATCTTTAAAAATGAATTTTTGATAAATTTTTAAAGTTAATCTATTTTCTCAAGTTAGAAAAGTGTCAAAAATTTTTACCAACTTTAAAATTTTTTTAAATTTTTTTGACAACACTTGGAATAAAACGGTCTTTTTTATATAAAATTAGAATGTTTTAAGTTTCATCTAGAAGAAAAATCAAATCAAAATCTTTAAAAATGAATTTTTGATTAATTTTTAAAGTTAATCTATTTTCTCAAGTTAGAAAAGTGTCAAAAATTTTTACCAACTTTAAAAATTTTTTTAATCTTTTTGACAACACTTGGAATAAAACGGTCTTTTTAAATTAAAATTACAATGTTTTAAGTTTCGTCTAGAAAAAAAATCAAATCAAAATCTTTAAAAATGAATTTTTGATGAATTTTTAAAGTTAATCTATTTTCTTAAGTTAGAAAAGTGTAAAAATTTTTTACCAACTTTGAAAATTCTTTTAATTTTTTTGACAACACTTGAAATAAAACGGTCTTTTTTATATGAAACTAGAATGTTTCAAGTTTCATTTAGAAGAAAAATCAAATCAAAATCTTTAAAAATGAATTTTTGATGAATTTTTAAAGTTAATCTATTAACTTAGGTTAATCTCTCTATTTTCTTAGGTTAGAAAAGTGTCAAAAATGTTTACCAACTTTAAAAATTTTTTTAATATTTTTGACAACACTTGGAATAAAACTGTCTTTTTTAATTAAAATTAGAATGTTTTAAGTTTCATTTAGAAGAAAAATCAAATCAAAATATTTAAAAATGAATTTTTAAAGTTAATCTATTTTCTTAAGTTAGAAAAGTGTCAAGAATTTTAACCAACTTTGAAAATTTTTTTAATTTTTTTGACAACACTTGCAATAAAACGGTCTTTTTTATATGAAACTAGAATGTTTTAAGTTTCATTTAGAAGAAAAATCAAATCAAAATATTTAAAAATGATTTTTTTATGAATTTTTAAAGTTAATCTATTTTCTCAAGTTAGAAAAGTGTCAAAAATTTTTACCAACTTTGAAAATTTTTTTAATTTTTTTGACAACACTTGAAATAAAACGGTCTTTTTTATATGAAACTAGAATGCTTTAAGTTTCATTTAGAAGAAAAATCAAATCAAAATCTTTAAAAATGAATTTTTGATGAATTTTTAAAGTTATCTATTTTCTTAAGTTAGAAAAGTGTCAAAAATTTTTACCAACTTTAAAAATTTTTTTAATCTTTTTGACAACACTTGGAATAAAACGGTCTTTTTAAATTAAAATTACAATGTTTTAAGTTTCGTCTAGAAAAAAAATCAAATCAAAATCTTTAAAAATGAATTTTTGATGAATTTTTAAAGTTAATCTATTTTCTTAAGTTAGAAAAGTGTCAAACATTCTTACCAACTTTGAATATTTTTTTAATTTTTTTGACAACACTTGAAATAAAACGGTCTTTTTTATATGAAACTAGAATGTTTTAAGTTTTATTCAGAAGAAGAATCAAATCAAAATCTTTAAAAATGAATTTTTGATGAATTTTTAAAGTTAATCTATTTTCTTAAGTTAGAAAAGTGTCAAAAATTTTTAACAACTTTAAAATTTTTTTAAATTTTTTGACAACACTTGCAATAAAACGGTCTCTTTTATATGAAACTAGAATGTTTTAAGTTTCATTTAGAAGAAAAATCAAATCAAAATCTTTAAAAATGAATTTTTGATGAATTTTTAAAGTTAATCTATTTTCTCAAGTTTTCAAGTGTCAAAAATTTTTACCAACTTTGAAAAATTTTTAATCTTTTTGACAACACTTGAAATAAAACGGTCTTTTTTATATAAAATTAGAATGTTTTAAGTTTCATCTAAAAGAAAAATCAAATCAAAATCTTTAAAAATAAATTTTTGATGAATTTTTAAAGTTAATCTATTTTCTTAAGTTAGAAAAGTGTCAAAAATGTTTACCAACTTTAAAATTTTTTTTAATCTTTTTGACAACACTTGGAATAAAACGGTCTTTTTTAATTAAAATTAGAATGTTTTAAGTTTCATTTAGAAGAAAAATCAAATCAAAATCTTTAAAAATGAATTTTTGATGAATTTTTAAAGTTAATCTATTTTCTTAAGTTAGAAAAGTGTAAAAAATTTTTACCAACTTTGAAAATTTTTTTAATTTTTTTGACAATACTTAAAATAAAACGGTCTTTTTTAATTAAAATTAGAATGTTTTAAGTTTCATCTAGAAGAAAAATCAAATCAAAGTCTTTAAAAATGACTTTTTAAACTCTTAGAAACATTGGAAATCAATTTTCAGTAATCCATAAAAGAATTACTTTTCTCAGAAAAACCACCTACATTATATTTATCCACACTGACAACGTTAAACTTAAAATTGAACCCCAATTCCATCCAACTTCAGTTCTCAACAAGATATCACCCCGAAAACTATAAAAGAATGTTCCAAATAAACATCCTCTTCTTAAAACTAAACGGATTGGGTTGTTTACTCCAATTAATTCCAAAAAAATTAAAATCAATCTACAACGTTTACACCATTTTTACGATTTCATTCGCTATTTCTTTAATAATTAGTGAATGTATAGAAATTATCTACTCTTTAAACAACATAGATAAATTAACAGCTTGTTTAACATATTTTCCAAGTCATTTCATAATCACGATAAAATTCATCGTTTTAGCCGTATACAGAAAACAATTAATGTTTGTGATGAAAGGTTTTAAAGAGCTTAACGAATATTTTACAAATTTCAACGGATCTCATCTTAACGTACTTAAAAATGGAATGAAATGGGATAAATACATCACCAGAGGATATACATCTACAGTTCTATTTTTTCTTTTAAATATAATAATACCCAAACTTCATAAATTAATTATATCTAATAATGATGATATTATTTCTGGTAAAATTACTTGTAATGAATTATTAATGTTTTATACACCGGTTCCAAAAGATGTAAGTAAAATTTCTTGTTCTCTGATTTCAATATGGCAGGGAATAGCTTTATTTTATATAGCAGCCTTAATTATAGGTAAGAATTTTTTTTTAATTTTATTTCAGAAAAAAAAAAAAATAATTTTTTTTTTATTTTATTTGATTTTTTAGGATCTGATTTATTATTTATGAGCGTAACTATTTATTTAGCAACATATACTAAAGCAATTAATAAATGTATAAGTGACATTGGAAGAAACGTGACTTTCGATTTACTTCAAAATGATATTGATTTACGTTTAAATGAAGAGGAAGTAAATAACCGGTTAAATGAAGAAATGAAATCGTTGACAATTATTTTACAAAAATTACTTCATCTAGCTAAGATTGTCGATGAAATATTTAGATATATGTGTTTACCGCAAATAACATTTACTTTATTTTCTTTGATGTCCGCTTTATTATCAATCGCTTCTGTAAGTCTTCATTCTAAACTATTTTTAAAATAATTCCCAAACTAAACTAGATAGAAAAATTATTTTCAAATAAAAATTATAGAGTATTAAAAGACAAATATTTATATTTGAAAAAGTTTTTTGTATCTTTCTTAGTTTTTTAGTTATTAATTTTTAAAGTTAAATTTTCACAAAATGTCGGAAGCGCCAAAAAGTAGAGCTTATTTTTTCAAAATAATGCAAAAACTAAGCTAGATAGAAAAATTGTTTTCAAATAAAAATTATAGTCTATTTAAAAACAAATATTTTCTATTTGAAAAAGTTTTTTATATCTTTCTTAGTTTTTTAGTTATTAATTTTTAAAGTTAAATTTTCACAAAATGTCGGAAGCGCCAAAAAGTAAAGTTTATTCTTTCAAAATAACTCAAAAACTAAGCTAAATAGAAAAATTGTTTTCAAATAAAAATTATAGTCTATTTAAGAATAAATATTTTTTATTTGAAAAAATTTTTTATATCTTTCTTAGTTTTTTAGTTATTAATTTCTAAAGTTACATTTTCACAAAATGTAGGAAGCGCCAAAAAGTAGAGCTTAGTTTTTCAAAAACTAAGCTAGATAGAAAAATTGTTTTCAAATAAAAATTATAGTCTATTTAAAAATAAATATTTTTTATTTGAAAAAGTTTTTTGTATCTTTTTTAGTTTTTTAGTTATTAATTTTTAATCTTACATTTTCACAAAATGTCGGAAGCGCCAAAAAGTAAAGTTTGTCCTTTCAAAATAATTCAAAAACTAAGCTAAATAGAAAAATTGTTTTCAAATAAAAATTATAGTCTATTGAAATATAAATATTTTTTATTTGAAAAAGTTTTTTATATCTTTCTTAGTTTTTTAGTTATTAATTTTTAAAGTTAAATTTTCACAAAATGTCGGAAGCGCCAAAAAGTAGAGCTTATTTTTTCAAAATAATTCAAAAACTAAGCTAGGTAGAAAAATTGTTTTCAAATAAAAATTATAGTCCATTTAAGAATAAATATTTTTTATTTGAAAAAGTTTTTTATATCTTTCTTAGGTTTTTAGTTATTAATTTTTAAAGTTAAATTTTCACAAAATATCGGAAGCGCCAAAAAGTAGAGCTTATTTTTTCAAAATAATTCAAAAACTAAGCTAAATAGAAAAATTGTTTTCAAATAAAAATTATAGTCCATTTAAAACTAAATATTTTTTATTTGAAAAAGTTTTTTATATCTTTATTAGTTTTTTAGTTATTAATTTTTAATATTAAATTTTCACAAAGTGTCGGAAGCGCCAAAAAGTAGACCTTATTTTTTCAAAATAATTCAAAAACTAAGCTAGATAGAAAAATTGCTTTCAAATAAAAATTATAATCTATTTAAGAATAAATATGTTTTATTTGAAAAAGTTCTTTATATCTTTCTTAGTTTTTTAGTTATTAATTTTTAAAGTAAAATTTTCACAAAATGTCGGAAGCGGCAAAAAGTAGAGCTTATTTTTTCAAAATAATTCAAAAATTAAGCTAGATAGAAAAATTGTTTTCAAATAAAAATTATAGTCTATTTAAGAATAAATATTTTCTATTTGAAAAAGTTTTTTATATCTTTCTTAGTTTTTTAGTTATTAAATTTTAAAGTTACATTTTCACAAAATGTCGGAAGCGCCAAAAAGTAGAGCTCATTTTTTCAATATAATTCAAAAACTAAGCTAGATAGAAAAATTGTTTTCAAATAAAAATTATAATCTATTTAAAAATAAATATTTTCTATTTGAAAAAGTTTTTTATATCTTTCTTAGTTTTTTAGTTATTAATTTTTAAAGTAAAATTTTCACAAAATGTCGGAAGCGCCAAAAAGTAGAGCTTATTTTTTCAAAATAATTCAAAAACTAAGCTAGGTAGAAAAATTGTTTTCAAATAAAAATTATAGTCCATTTAAGAATAAATATTTTTTATTTGAAAAAGTTTTTTATATCTTTCTTAGGTTTTTAGTTATTAATTTTTAAAGTTAAATTTTCACAAAATATCGGAAGCGCCAAAAAGTAGAGCTTATTTTTTCAAAATAATTCAAAAACTAAGCTAAATAGAAAAATTGTTTTCAAATAAAAATTATAGTCCATTTAAAACTAAATATTTTTTATTTGAAAAAGTTTTTTATATCTTTATTAGTTTTTTAGTTATTAATTTTTAATATTAAATTTTCACAAAGTGTCGGAAGCGCCAAAAAGTAGACCTTATTTTTTCAAAATAATTCAAAAACTAAGCTAGATAGAAAAATTGCTTTCAAATAAAAATTATAATCTATTTAAGAATAAATATGTTTTATTTGAAAAAGTTCTTTATATCTTTCTTAGTTTTTTAGTTATTAATTTTTAAAGTAAAATTTTCACAAAATGTCGGAAGCGGCAAAAAGTAGAGCTTATTTTTTCAAAATAATTCAAAAATTAAGCTAGATAGAAAAATTGTTTTCAAATAAAAATTATAGTCTATTTAAGAATAAATATTTTCTATTTGAAAAAGTTTTTTATATCTTTCTTAGTTTTTTAGTTATTAATTTTTAAAGTTAAATTTTCACAAAATGTCGGAAGCGCCAAAAAGTAAAGTTTATTCTTTCAAAATAATTCAAAAACTAAGCTAGATAGAAAAATTGTTTTCAAATAAAAATTATAGTCTATTTAAAAATAAATATTTTTTATTTGAAAGAGTTTTTTATATCTTTCTTAGTTGTTTAGTTATTAATTTTTAAAGTAAAATTTTCACAAAATGTCGGAAGCGCTAGAAAGTAGAGTTTATTCTTTCAAAATAATTCACAAACTAAGCTAAATAGAAAAATTGTTTTCAAATAAAAATTATAGTCTATTTAAAAATAAATATTTTTTATTTGAAAAAGTTTTTTATATCTTTCTTAGTTTTTTAGTTATTAATTTTTAATGTTAAGTTTTCACAAAATGTCGGAAGCGCCAAAAAGTAGAGCTTATTTTTTCAAAATAATTCAAAAACTAAGCTAAATAGAAAAATTGCTTTCAAATAAAAGTTATAGTCCATTTAAAAATAAATATTTTTTATTTGAAAAAGTTTTTTATATCTTTCTTAGTTTTTTAGTTATTAATTTTTAAAGTTAAATTTTCACAAAATGTCGGAAGCGTCAAAAAGTAGAGCTTATTCTTTCAAAATAATTCAAAAACTAAGCTAGATAGAAAAATTGTTTTCAAATAAAAATTATAGTCTATTTAAAGATAAATATTTTCTATTTGAAAAAGTTTTTTATATCTTTCTTAGTTTTTTAGTTATTAATTTTTAAAGGTAAATTTTCGCAAAATGTCGAAAGCGCCAAAAAGTAGAGTTTATTTTTTCCAAATAATTCAAAAACTAAGCTAAATAGAAAAATTGTTTTCAAATAAAAATTATAGTCTATTTAAAAATAAATATTATCTATTTGAAAAAGTTTTTTATATCTTTCTTAGATTTTTAGTTATTAATTTTTAAAGTTAAATTTTCACAAAATGTCGGAAGCGTCAAAAAGTAGAGCTTGTTTTTTCAAAATAATTCAAAAACTAAGCTAGATAGAAAAATTGTTTTGAAATAAAAATTATAATCTATTTAAAGATAAATATTTTTTATTTGAAAAAGTTTTTTATATCTTTCTTAGTTTTTTAGTTATTAATTTTTAAAGTTAAATTTTCGCAAAATTTCGGAAGCGCCAAAAAGTGGAGCTTATTTTTTCAAAATAATTCAAAAACTAAGCTAGATAGAAAAATTGTTTTCAAATAAAAATTATAGTCCATTTAAAAATAAATAATTTTTATTTGAAAAAGTTTTTTATATCTTTCTTAGTTTTTTAGTTATTAATTTTTAAAGTTAAATTTTCACAAAATGTCGGAAGCGGCAAAAAGTAGAGCTTATTTTTTCAAAATAATTCAAAAACTAAGCTAAATAGAAAAATTGTTTTCAAATAAAAATTATAGTCCATTTAAAAATAAATATTTTCTATTTGAAAAAGTTTTTTATATCTTTCTTAGTTTATTAGTTATTAATTTTTAAAGTTAAATTTTCACAAAATGTCGGAAGCGCCAAAAAGTAAAGTTTATTTTTTCAAAATAATTCAAAAACTAAGCTAAATAGAAAAATTGTTTTCAAATAAAAATTATAATCTATTTAAAAATAAATATTTTTTATTTGAAAAAGTTTTTTATATCTTTCTTAGTTTTTTAGTTATTAATTTTTAAAGTTAAATTTTCACAAAATGTCGGAAGCTCCAAAAAGTAGAGCTTATTTTTTCAAAATAATGCAAAAACTAAGCTAGATAGAAAAATTGTTTTCAAATAAAAATTATAATCTATTTAAAAATAAATATTTTTTATTTGAAAAAGTTTTTTATATCTTTCTTAGTTTTTTAGTTATTAATTTTTAAAGTTAAATTTTCACAAAGTGTCGGAAGCGCCAAAAAGTAAAGTTTATTCTTTCCAAATAATTCAAAAAGTATGCTAGATAGAAAAATTGTTTTCAAATAAAAATTATAGATTTTTTAAAAATAAACATTTTTTATTTAAAAAGGTTTTTTTATATCTTTCTTAGTTTTTTAGTTATTAATTTTTAAAGTTAAATTTTCAAAAAATTCTTAACAGCATCTTTTTTTTTTTAATAACTTAAAAACTAAGCTGGATAGAAAAAATATTTTCAAATAAAAATTATAGCTTATTTAAAAAGAAACATTTTTTGTTGGAAAAAATTGTTTGTATCTTTTTTAGTTCTTTAGTTATTAATTTTTAAAGTTAAATTTTTAAAAAATGGTGAACATCATTTTTTTTCAACATAACTTAGAATCTAAGCTAAATAGAAAAATTGCTTTTAAATAAAGGTTATAGGTTATTAAAAGACAAACATTTTTTATTTAAAAAACTTTTTTCTATCTTTTTTAGTTTTTTAAAGAAAGATAGTTATTTGCAATTGTTTGTACTTTTGTAGGCTGAATTATTTACCGGAGAGTTTTTCTTGAAATTAGAACTGTACTTTTTTGTATTATCCCAGTTGAGTATTTATTGCAGTTTTGGATATATAGTTACAATAGCGGTAAGTTGTAATACCAATTGATACAATTAAATAGGATATATAAATCTTTAAATTAGTTTTCAGAAATACCAGGAACCTTATACGAGACTCCGTGGTACAATTCATCCGTTTCATTTCGAAATATGATCATTATGAATATAATGCGATTAAATATACCCGTTTATATTACGGTGGGTAAATTTACGCCTCTTTCACCGGCACTTGTAGGATCGGTATTTGTATAAAAGATTTCATATAAATGGTTAATGTATAAAACTTTTTTTTAAGGTCGTTCGACTATCTTATTCTTTTTACACATTATTAAGAAAATAATTTATCCCACAATTACTTAAAAGTAATAAAAAGAAAATAGTAGATGTGATTTGAAAGTAGCAGACACGATTTGAAAACATCTCTTTATACACGATGTATGTAAAAGGTGTTTTATTCACGATTTGCATTTGTATCTTTAATAATTATTTCTTGAATTGTTCTTTGATCGATTACGATTAATACAATTTTCGAAATCCAATATAAAGAATCTTTTTTAAAACATAGTATTTAAAGCACTATAGTAATTCACAAAATGTTATACCTTGAATTTATGAATAATAAAATTATTATCTCTGGTTGTTGCTATTTCATTTTTAACTTACTTTAAAAATATTACTTTTATATTACTTATTTTTAATAATCTCTATTAACCAGTTAACTGTGGGGACCGTTTTGCAAAACGCTCACCACTGTGTTGCGGTGTAATCAAGAGATGACGGATATAGCCGTCAAACACAGAGTAAGTGGCGCTGTTGACATATTAGGCCAAAAAGACGTCTTTATTTTAGAAAATGAACAATTTTATTAATTATTTACATAGTTGCTTAACAGGAACATATACATATAATTTTGACAAATTCCCTTATATATTGGAAATCTTAACCGATGGGTATAGGGACATGTATTGCAAATTTGTAGAGAATTAAATTCCCTATCGTATAGGCTAATAAAATACAGGGTGTTCCATTTAAAATTTTCGACTTTTTTGCAATTGAATATGGAAGAACGGCAACTCTCTTTGTGACCAGCCTGTATATTAAAGAGGGGTGGAGGTAGCGGCGTTCTATTTGGCAACGTCTGGAGGGTAATCGTACCAGTTATCAACTTTCTTGCTTGAACAGTGACTGAGAAATGTGGTTTTAAAGAACAGGTTGAAAATTGTCAAAAAAATCTTAAAATCAAAATAACTCAAAAACAAAAAGCGATAAGTACCGACAACCCTTATCAAAGTTTACTTGTTTTTGTACAAGGTGGTCAAATAAGAATGCAAAGTGCTGTATCTCGGAAACTATTTATCGTAGAGACTTGCGGTAAAAAAATTAATAGCTAAAGTGGCCACGGTAAAATGCTGGAAATTATTTTCAAGTTCCTAAGATGGCCGCCAGGGGTAGTAATCGCCATCTTGAATTACAAAATGTTTGTTTTCTCGGAATTCCGCTATATTAAGATAACACAGAAATATGCGCATTTTAAAGTGGAGATAAGTATCAACTTTTTTTATTAAAAACTTTTTTCTGTAACTTCAAAAATAAAGTAGTGGGGGGCGTTCGAAAGTGCTTGTAAACAAATGCCTATTATTTCAAAATGGCTGAACGGAATTTAATAAGCTTCATATCGTTAGAAAGGGCTTTTCTTGGACAATAAACGCTATCATTTTGGTGGTGATTGTTATTTCACATGTCGCCGTTAGATGGCATTTTCGAAATTTTTTTAGAAATTGCGAATTTTCTCCGAAAAGTTAAATGGAACGGTATCACTTTCTCTTCACAAAAGAATGGTATAATAAAATCCAAACAAGCTAATGAAAACCGCACCTCGATATCGTATTCCTAACCTAAGATATTGGTGAAAAATCATTCAATTTACATAACGCCTTGACAAAAATGAAGTGTTTTTCTTGAAGTTCTCAAAATCTAGAGCACAAATTTTAGAATACAGCGTTCTTTTGTTATTTTTGGAAAAAAAGAATAAAAAACCGGGCGAAATCAGTTCAGTTTTATGATGAATGGTTTCTCACCAATATCTTAGGTTAGGAATACGATATCGAGGTGCGGTTTTCACTAGCTTGTTTGGGATTTATTATACTATTTTTCCGTGAAGAGAAAGTGATACCGTTCCATTTAACTTTTCGAAGAAAATTCGCAATTTCTAAAAAAATTTCGAAAACCTCATCTAGCGGCGACATGTGCATTTACAATCACCGCCAAAACGGTAGGATTCATAGTCCAAGAAAAGCTCTTTTCAACGACACCAAGTTTATTAAATTCCGTTCATCCATTTTGAAATTATAGGCATTTGTTTACAAGCACTTTCGAACGCCCCCCACCACTTTATTTTTGAAGTTACGGAAAAAAGTTTTTAATAAAAAAAATTGATACTTATCTCCACTTTAAAATGCGCATACTTTTTGTGTTATCTTAATATAGCGGAATTCCGAGAAAACCCACATTTTGTAATTCGAGATGGCGATTACGCCCCCTAGCGGCCATCTTAGGAACTTGAAAATAATTTCCAGCTTTTTCCCGTGGCCACTTTAGATATTAATTTTTTTACCGCAAGTCTCTACGATGAATAGTTTCCGAGATACAGCACTCTGCATTCTTATTTGACCACCCTGTACGTAGAATTAAAATATGCAATAAAAATTATACCATTCCATTTAAAATAACGAAGTTGTATCCTACTTCCGGTCGACCGGAAGTGGCAGCCATCTTGAAAATATTTTAAATCGAAAGATCCAGATGAACAACCCCGAATGACAAAATCTCAAAAATATACTAATAGTGGAACCTAATAAAGTTCTAACGAACCAGTAATTAAGTTAATAAACTCTTAAATCTACTACATCTTTCTTTATCTTCTTTTTCTATGGGATAAACCTTTCGCGGGGATTTATAAATCTTTGACAAGCGAAGATTAAATGCTCTAAATCTCCTTGCTCTCCACAGGCACACAGCGGGTCTTCTTTAACTCGAATTTTATGCATAATTAACACCCTTGTGTTGAGATATTACTTTCCATTCTTGCTCCCAATCTTGTAAAACGTCTATTTTAACTTGTTCGAAAAGATACTCCCCATTCACTTTTATTGTTTCTATTGGCTAAGTTAGGTTAAGAAAATTCAAAAAAATTTTTTTTTTGTCAACTTTAATTTTTTTATTTCTGTCAATAAAAAATGAATTTTTAAAAAATTGACTGGTTTTAAAAATAAAGTAGTACTAACGACAGAATAAATAAACTACAAATACCTATGGCGAATTCGATTGGCAAAACTAGTGTGCACTGGTGCGCACTCGTTGAGTGCAAAATGTGACATATGTCACACTAGTTTAGTGCAAAAAGGGGCAAATTCAACAGAACACGATGAAATCAAACATAATCATAACATCACTTGTAAGTGTGTTCAAGGCTTGATGATGTTTAAAATGATTTATAAACTACAATAATAAAATGTAATAGAACACAACGAAACAACCAATAGAACACGCTGTTATGCACTGGTGCGCACCAGTGCAACCAATCGAATACGCCATTAGTTAACTTGCGTTTTTATTTCAAAAATCAAACTAATTCAATTAAAGGAATTACAAAAACTAAATTAGAATTAATATTTTATTTTGATTGTTTTTTTTTACAAAGAATAAGGTTTCTAAGTTGTTATCTTTTATTTAAAAAAAATAATAAGAACTAATAAATTACTTTTCTAAATTAATAGGATCAATAACTGGATCTTTAAATGTAAACGAAGGAAATTTAGTCATATCAACACCTGGACCTCCACCGTATTGTTTAGCAGCTTTTTCCAATTCAGATTTTAATTCTTTTTCAATAGCTGGACTTGGTTCAACTAAATTCTTACCCCTAAAGTACAAAAATAATTATTTCAAACTTTAATTTGTATGTATTTTTAATTTAAATTACCCTCCACTTTTCTTATTGTACTCCCTTAATTTATCAACAAATAATTGTTGAATCGGATCGGTTGCTTTTTGTAAACAAGGGGCCATAATACCAAAATTCCTTTGGCAAAGAGCACCTTTAACGTGCTGCTTTACGCCCCCTAAAATTTGATTGTACAACATCTAAAATCAGAAAAATAGTCAAAGAAAATTTTTGAGGTTATGTTATGTAATAAATTTATTTTCTCACAAAATAATTAAATAATCAACGTAAAAATTATTTTTATTATAAAATATTACATTAGCGAATAAATTTATTACCTTTTACCTTTATAAATATTAATTCTTTTAGTGAAAAAGAGTTGTGGATTTTTAACCAAGTTTTTGACAGTTTAATTTGACAGATGATTGACAATCATCTTTTCCGAAAATATAAATAATTAAATATTTAGATATTTTTAATGCTTTGTAAATAAAAATGAATAAAAAAAGAAAATTTTTTATTATTTATACTTTTATTTAATTTAAAAAGATCATTTAAATTCACTAAAAATAAACGCGCAAGCTCCATCTATTAAAAAACATCGTACTACATATGTTGAAGTTGTTGAACAAATGTAAATACAATAATTTTAGACAACTTTTAAAGCGAAATAAAGCAGATTATAGACAACTAACAACACCAACATATACACACGTCTCTTATAAAGTGTGTCTATTATTATTTTTTATTAATTTTCTGTGAAATGCGGATAAACATTGACTGAGCAACCGTGAAAATAACCAAAACAACACGACCCAGTGAATCAATTTGGATTATTTAATGAGAAAAACGTAAATATTAGTATACGCCACACAAACAGGTTGAGATTATGTATGGATAGGCAAAAAAATCCTTTAGTTAGAAGTTTTATAAAGGAATTTTATATTTAGAACGACTTAAACTAAAATGAATTAGAAGGAAAATTCTTTTTTTGGTAGGTTTTTAGTGAATGAGTTATGGATTATGATAGAGGTGGAAGACGAGGGAGAAGTCCTAATCGTAGATTTGGAGGTAGAGGTTATAGAAGAGGGAATAATTTGTAAGTAAAGTGGTTTTTTTGGTTATGTTTTTTTGTCATTTTTTTTGTCACTTTTTTGAATAAATAAGTGTTAAAAATCAAGTTGAAATTTAAGATATTTATTGTTTAATTTATAGGAGAGGTAATTATTATCATAATCGTAGACAAAACTGGCATAATAATTACAACACTCATTACGGATATCCACATCCACCAAAACCACCATCTCCACTTCCGGGAACGGAAGAATACCGACAAAGAAACATCCAACAAACGTCTGAATTAATTAAAAAACAATTAAATTTAGATGGAAGTGACAATTTAAACCCATGCGACAATTTAAATCCCCAAATTGATATAAAAACCATTGAAGATGACGTTCAAAAGAAAGACGAAACCCAATCTAACGTAAGTGAACAAAAAAAACCAAAAAGTAAAAGGAATCAAGTCGAAGATGAAGAAATCGACGTTCAAGAAATTTACGATAAGATAATTAAACATATTTCAAGTTTGAGTTACTCGAAAAAATTAAATTTAATAAATCAAAGTAATTCCGGATATGATATCGCAATACAACAAATACAAAAGCAAAAACAGTTGGAGTTATCGAAAGCTTTGCGAGATATGAGTCAAAGACCGACTCAAGATACGGACGAAGAAGTTATTCAATCGATTATTCCGGATATCGGAATTAAACTTGAAGATTTACCTAATAGTGTTATCGAAGAACTTTCTAAAACGTTACAGGTTAATTTTAAAGATGAAACTGTTAATTTAGAATTGACAGAAAATCAAGTTGTTGATATGAATATAAGTCCGAGTAGTAACGTTGAAGAAAATGAAAATTTAGAAGAAAATTTTCAAAAAAATTTACAAGAAAATATAGAAGAAAATTTAGAAGAAAATATAAAAGAAAAAAAAGTTAAAGAAGATATTATAGATAATATTTTTGATTTTGAATATTTAAATAAAAGTGAAAGTTATGACGATTCAATTGAAATAACTAAAAGTGAGGTTAGAAAGGAAGAAGGTTTTTCTTTCGCTAATATTGATGTAACTAAATCATATTTAGATTTAAAAGATGATATTCCTAAAAGATCTGATTGTGGGTTTATTCGAGTTAAAAAAGACATATTTGAAAGTTCGGAAAAAGAAAAATTTGTAAATAAATTAAGCGGGGAGGGAATTGTTTTTGGTGGGAAATTATTTTCTGAAAAACAAAATCAAAATATAAATTTAGATAATAAAAATAAAAATAATTTAATAAATTCAAAAGAATTTGAAAGCAATGATAATAATAAAGATGTAATTTTTCCCGAACAAAACTTAAATTCAAATATTTTAACTAATAATTCATCTTTAAATAAAATTTTAGAACCAACTTCATCAAATGAATTAAAATTAAATACGAATCTAATTTCTAATATTTCAAATCAAAGTTTAAAAGATGATCAAAACTTTTCTCATCCGATAAATAAAGAAATTGAAAATAAAACTAATTCTTCTCCGTTTGAGAAGAATGATCAAAATTTTTCTCATCCGATAAATAAAGAAATTGAAAATAAAACTAATTCTTCTCCGTTTGAAAGACAACCTTCTCAAACACACATTTCTCCATTATTAAGAGACGTTCAAACTCCACCAAATTTAACACCTGATTTATTAACTTCCGTTCCAAAAAAATGGAAATCTCCGGGTGAAAAGAAAATGCTTCCTATTGAAAGTGAATCTTTACCTTTAAACGAACCTATAAAACAAACAAATCAAATTAATCAACAAGAAATCGAAAATAAAAAAACTCATCATCCGGAAGATAAAAATCTTCCCGATGATAAAAATCAAAAAGTAAAAAAGAAAAAGAAAGAAAAAGATAAAGATAAAAATTTTAAACCTGAATTAAACGAAAAAGATACTAAATCATCAAAAATCGAATCTCAAAATAATATAAAATCTAAAGAAATCGGAACGATGGTTAATTTTGATTCAAAACATAAACGTAAAAGAAAAATAAACGTTGAAACTCAAACAGATCTAATTTTAAATGAACCAATTAAACAAAACGTTAATGAAATATCAACAATGACGGATACGATACAATTAATTACTGTATCGGCTCAAACACCAATGAAATTTTTTAAAAAGAATTCTTTATATCAAACGAAATCGATTCAAACCGTTCCGGCAAATTGTAAAAGTATTGAAATTCAAGCAACAGAAAAAATGAAAAATATTTCGATACAAACCGAAAAAGAAGACGATAAAAAAAAGAATACGGAATTATTATCACGTTTAAAATTATTACAACAAATCGATGAAGAAATGAAAGAACTTTTAGCAAAAAAAGCATCTTTGTATGAAAGTTTAGAGCTGTTAAATAAAGACGTAAATTCAAAGGGTTGTTCAAATAGTTCTAGTAAAAAGAAAAAAAATAAAAAGAATAAATCTTATAAAAATTGTGATAAATCCGTTGAAATTATTAAAACCGATCTGAATAAAACAAATGAAAATGTTTCAAAAAGTAATGAATCTAATGAAATTGATGTAAATGTTTCAATACAAGAGCAAGAACGTGAACTTCAAGATGTAATAATGAAAAGTAAACCATTAAAAAGTCAAAATAAAGATATTAAAGAACATAATCGACATTCACCAATTCAAAAGGACAAGTTAATAAAACCATCTCAAAATTTAGATCATAAAGAAAAAGAAATCTCAACTAAACCGTTAAAACTTAGTTTGAAAATCGAAAAAGATGAAAATAACGTTAAGAAATATTCTTTAAAACGAGATAGAAGTTGTAGTAAAGATAAAGAATCAACGTCATCTTCTAAAGAAGAAATGATCGATTCTCAAGCGGATAAACGTTTAAAAATTAGTAAGGATATTGAAAGTTTGGTTTATAACGATAATAAATTTTTGAAAAAGTGTTGTGTTAAAATAAAACCTTTAAAAAGTAGTGAGTATGTTCCGGAAATGAAGGAAAATGAATATGAGAAGACTTTTGAGAATTTAGAAGAATGTAGTCGAAGTCCTAGAGATCTTCAAATGGAGAGAGATTTAAATATTTGTGAAGCTGTTGCTTCACCACATTCTACGTGTTCGACGTCGTCGAATTCATCTGTAAGACAAAAATCGAAAGTGATTGAAAAGTTGGAGTTTAAAGGATTAGCTGGATCGATATTTTCATTAAAGGTACATAAATATTTAATTTTATTATTAATTTGTTAATCAGTTGAAGCAATTTTTATTTTAATTTTTAATATTTTGATTTGAATTAAAAGATATCTTCTGCACTTAACTGGTTTATTATTATAAAATAGCCTTACATGTTTCGACTTTTAAGTCATCCTCAGAGGTAATTAGTCTAAAATTATTTGATTCAAAAAGTGGATTAACATTGATTAATTAGAATTTAAGTTTTATAATCACTAACACACACAAATAATCGCAATAAAATCTTAAAACAGCACGAGGACATGTAACAAGTTGAGTCGAAACATGTAAGGCTATTTTATAATAATAAACCAGTTAAGTGCAGAAGATATCTTTTAATTCAAATCATTTTACTTCCTGGTGAAAAGATGGATCGAAAATTCTCTACTCCTGATTATTTTAATATTTTGTTAAATTGTAAATTTGCTCTCAGATTTATCTTCAGTTGATATTTTGAAAACGTATAATAAAAACTTTTTTTATCTTCATAGAGCTTTCGTAAGTTCGGTTATCTATTAGTTAACTGTTTGTTTGACTTGAGTTAAATTGAGTTATTTTATTATTAATCTGTTAACCCTTTGAAGCAGGTTGAATGTATTTTTTTTAATTGGTATAATTCTGGAGGGCTTTTGATTAATTCCAGAAACTGTGAAGTTATTTCTGGGGATCCTTTACCGTTTTCAAAGAGTTTTGATACATTTTGCAAAATTTTTGTTCATTTTTAAGGAGTTTAAAGTGCAAAAGGTTTTTGATTCATTTCTAAGGACTCTCGAGTCATTATTAAAGCCTCCTTGGTGATTTCTAAAGTTTCTCTTTATTTCGATAATAACCGAGATAAAATTCCAGTATTTTATTTTTAACATGTGTAATGTCATCAAATATATCAATATGTTAATTTCTACATAAATTTAATGTTTGCTTCTGAAGATGGCTTCGAGTTGAAACCTGTAGCAAAATGTGCAACATTAATCAATTCATTATACAGTGAACGTTCTATATAAGCAACTCATTTGAACTAATTTCAGTAAAAAAGTTTCTTATTGGGAAAAGTTGCTTATAGGGAAAAAGGAGTATAAAAATGCTAGCCGTTTGGAAAATATTTTTACTTATTTCTTTTACTAATGGCGAATTCGATTGGTTGCACTAGTGCGCACCAGTGCATAACAGCGTGTTCTGTTGGTTGTTTCGTTGTATTCTGTTACATTTTATTATTCTGGTTTATAAAACATTTTAAACATCATCAAGCCTTGAACACACTTACAAGTGATGTTATGATTAGGTTTGATTTCATCGCGTTCTGTTGAATTTGCCCTTTTTTGCACTAAGCTAGTGTGACATATGTCACATTTTGCACTCAACGAGTGCGCACCAGTGCACACTAGTTTTGCCAATCGAATTCGCCATAACTAAACTGTGTGGAATAATGTTAGTTTTATTGGGCAAACTTTTATAGACGAGACCAGTTTCCTCGCAATTATGTATTTGTTCCGGCAAAAAGCCATTTTCAGCAATATAATTTTTAAATTAGCTAACTAGAATTAGCTTGCTCCACATTGCAAAATTCGTATACCATAACGGTTTTCAAATTTCACCTGCTACAAAAAATGTTTCATGTCCATTACTTAATCTATTTACTTCGAGTGCTTTTATCGTTTCATTTCGAAGTAAATCATTTTCGAACTAATCATTTAACACGTTGAGTGCCACACGGTTTTATAACGACTTACCCGTCACGCCACTGTCAGTCACTGATGTTAGTCACGAAAGTTGTGTCAGTCACTGATGACTAAATCGGCCTGAACGGAAAGCTCGGTGTAAGTCATCGATGACTGACATGGCACTCAACGTGTTAATTGTCACCGTTCCTAGAACCAAGAAAACACTGTATCGTCGATTTCACTATATTTTATTGTCCTGATTCGCTTAATGGTACTCTGATATACATACATTTTGGATGCATATTCTTCTAAATTTTCTTTACTTTCTTTTACTCTACTTATTGTAGGTTTAGCAACTTTATATTCGTTAGAAATGTTCTTTGTTTTCTTACCATGTTCAATGTCCTTTAAAACGGATAGTTTATTTTTAACGAAATTGAACGTCTTTTTTTCTTTTGATTCATATTTTATGGTTGACATTAAAGCACAAAAATATTAATTTATTAATTAACAGAAACGAACAGAATTCCAGTAACTATTCTATTTAATAGAAATTGAGAATTAAATTTAATTAGAATTTAATTAATTAAATTCACTACTAACAGCACAAAACTCAAACATATTCCAATAACAGATTTTTTTACAAGGTGAGATGATGTTGTTGTGAACAGCTGATTTTACTTCTAAATTCCCCTAAACTTAGATTAAATATTTGGATTTAAAAAAACAAGTTGCTTATACTGAACAGTTGAACTAAAAAAAGTTGCTTTTCTAGAGGTTGCTTATAAAGAATGTTGCTTATAGAAAGGTTGCTTATATAGAGCGTTCACTGTATTACATTTCCAAAGAGTTTTGATACGTTTTGAGAAAATTGTTGTTCGCTTTTTTGTGTAAAAGGCTTTAGACTCATTTCTACCTCTAATGATTTACAAAGTTTCTTTTTTTTAATTTCGAAAGAAATGTGAAACATTTCCATGCAGTTTTGATAGATTAGAGACTCTTAACTCATTTCTGAAAAGTCTTTAGTCATTTCTAAAGGTTTGTGAAATTGTTACATAATGTTTTGAGATATTAGAGATCCTTTAGTAATTTCTGAAGACTCGTTTAATCATTTTCAAAGAGTTTTGTTACATTTTTTAGCGAATTTTTGTTCTCTTTTAAAGACTTTTTCCGTTCAAATAGCTTTTTATTTATTTCTAAAAACTTTCGAAAGAACTTTTGACCAATTCCAAAGACGTTTTCGAAATAATTACTTTTAGACTTTATAGATTTTTGAATTATTTCTGGCAAGAGAGTAAAAACTACTTACAAATGCAACTGAGCACAGACAAGAAAAAAATTAATGAAAGAAAGTTAGTTTTTTGATCCATCTTTACTACCAGTTGATAATTGACTCCGTGATTAATAAATAAAAGCTGTACTTTTACTGGTTTCTGTATAATTTATTACGCCTAACATGTTTCGGCTCACGCCATCGTCTGAGACGAATAATCCAAGAAAATTAACACATTAATTAACAAAATAGACTGAATTTTAAATCATATATTATAAAATACGTTAACTGAACAAAATTTGACCGTGTCGATAGAACAACATAATTCTTATAAGAATAATCGATAAGAGTCAAGAAAAAATTAAACCAGTTTTTCCGTATTTCCATTCCAAGCTTTTGGAATAATTTCTTCCTTCGTCAGGGAATGACTCTAATATTTAAAGAAAAACTACGGGATTTAATCGTTTGCGTACCACGAGCCACTTTCGCGCTCTTCAGATTTTGTGTTGAGGAAAGCCAGGGCATTTGGTCGAAACAGACAACTGACGTCCCATCCGAAATTTTTTTGTCGACATTTTCAACATGTAACTGAAGGAGTGCTAATGCGTTTTTTGGCTTTTTTCGACACGTAACCGAAGAAGCGCTATCGCACTCTTTGGCTTTTTTCGGCATAGGGTAAGCTCGCCAAATGTCGGCCTTTTAATGATTTTTTCACATTACAATCTTTATAGCTTTTAAATCAATAATCGTTGAGTACCATTCTACCTGTTCTCTGGTTGCTACATTTATATTTTAAACGGTTATATTTTGTAAAAGTAAGTAAAAGTCATGGAAGAATAAAATCAAATAAAGTTATTTTAGAACAGCACATTTTCCAAAAGTCGGACGCCATCACCCTTTGTCCGGCCGCATGTTTACCTAAAGTCGGCATAGTTATTACAAAATTAAATAAATAGGTAGGACGAACTGTAGTTATCCACACCGAAGTTCGGAATTATGATAGCGCAATATAAACAGCCTTTAAAATAGTTTTGATCTGGTTTTTGATGATGATCCAGTAAAGAAGTAATAAATAAATAGGTAACTACTTTAGGCGACGCGACGGCCGAGATTAGGTGAGTTTACCCTATAATCGAAGGAGCGCTATCGCGCTTCTTGGCGCTTTTTGATCGTATTTTTTCAAAACACTCTGGTACGTAAACGGTTAACCGTTTGACTGGTACGAAGCGAGAAAGCACTTCATTCATTTGTGTCGAAAACCGCAATGCAGCGCTTTGAGTTTCAATGTGCCTTTGTTGCATCATTGGGGTAAATGTAGTCTGACCTCACGCGTACTTTGCTAAAGTCAATATAAAGTCAAAATATGTCCGGTTAAGCAACAAAACTACAATGTTTATATTAACATACTTATATTGAAATTGAAGTTAAGTTAAACAGCATTATTGGAACTGAGAAATTATTTTAAAGAAATTAACCAGCAATAATAACATTTCTTACTCCTTTTCACCTTAAATTTCCGAAGATGTTTCAGTTATCTTTACAAATTCTTGATTGTTTCTAAACCTTTTTTTGTTATCTACAGGTAATAGATGATAATTTATTAGCAGCAGGTGACAACGGATCACTCTACATTTTCAACGTTATATCACAAGAACTCATAACTTCAATAAACTTATCAACGCAAGCTCTAACATGTCTCCACGTAATTAAAACGGCAAACAATGAAGAGTGCCTTATATACGCGGGAGGTCTTGATGGAAATTTAAGGATAATCAATTTTAACAGTAAAGCAATTCAGAAAAACGTAGAATTGGAACACTCTATTCAATGCATGGATATTTCTTGGGGATATGTATTTCTTGGTTCAACAACGGGCGAATTAAAAATATACAATATCAAAGTAAATGATTAAAATATTTGTTAAAGAAGAATATAAGAAAATTGTTTAAATCCATTTTTTTTTTTTTTTTTAGACGGAAAAAGTTGAAGATTCCATTCATATTTTCGATAATAGAATATACGCGATTAAAACCATGCAAGAAGGTCCCAGAAGAGTTTTATTAATAGGTACTAAGGATATGGAATTATCTATTAGGGATGCAATGACCGGTTTATTAATGAGAAAAGTAAAAACGGAATTTTCTCCGACAATTTATTCCATTTTAGCCGATCATAATTTAGTGTATTGTGGTACTAATCAACATGATGTATTAGCATATTCATTTCAGGTTAGTTTTGATTTTAATTTTTTATTCTTCATTATTTATATTTATTATTTGATTTAATAATTAATTTCTTTATAAATGTTTAGGATGGTGAATTAGTAAAAAGATACGAAGGTATCGCTTCTAGAAGAGTCATTTGTATGCAAATAGTGGATAATCTTCTATTTGTCGGTTGTTTTAATGGTAGCGTTTGTGTATTTCATAAAAGTACTCATCAGTATTTGGGCCATATGATTCGACCAGGCGAATCTTTATTATCAATGGTTATAGTGAACAATAAGGTAAGATAAATATACATATTTACAGAACTTTCAAAAGTGATTTTAATAAATGCATTAATAGTTTTTACATATCGTCAGATTTTGTCTCTGACGGTTTGTTTACTTTCCGTCAACGTTTGTACATACAACTATTAGAATAGTATAAAGTAATAATAACTTATGTTTGTAAAAAATTATAAAAATTTGATTTAATTTTGTTGCATTTGTTATTTTTATAGGTGATTGTGGGACTGAAGAATAACAAATTGGTTAGTTGGGACGTACCTGAGGTGTATTTAGAAAAAAATAGGTAGATAGAATAGTTGAGATAACACTGCCACGCTCATTATTTCCTTTTATACAATTTTTACCCTAAAACTAACGATAAGACAATGTAATTTTTCTCTCATCTCACATAAATAGTCTATAAGTTAGAAGTCTATTTGGTAGAGATTACCAAATCACTTGACTCGACTTGTAAAATTTATAAAACTTTCTGAATGGAGCTAAAGTAATTTAATTTGAAAAGTTTTGTTTCTTCTTTTTGTTTAACGAGTATTTAAGTAGAGTGCAATTTATTAAGCTGAGGATAGGTGTGTAGACTGGTTTGGAGATGAAATCTAAACAATTAAATTAAAAGTTAATTAAAAGCAAATGAAATTAAAAAGAATTATTAAGTTTGCAAGGTAATATATATATATATATATTTTAATTTGATCAATTGTATTTCGATCGTTTAGAGCACATTGTATGCAAAAAAAATTTTTTTTCGGGAGGTGATGTACAATGATGAATTAAGTCGTATTGATGTAAAATATTGATGGTTATTATCTTATTATATACAAGTGTACTATGTCCACCTTTTTTAATTTTAATCTTACATCGATTTGCGAAAGAAAAAATTTTTGGACATACTGTGTTTGTGCCCTAACTCTTAGGTCGGTAATGTGCGATCTACGCGTGCATGTAGCCTGTTGTGTTTTTGTGTATCCTACCAAGCAATATAATTTTCGTATTGTAAAGTAAAAAGTAAGGTTTTTTTTTTTTAATTTTTTAATATGAGTCATACTTGAAAAGAATAATTTCATTCTTCAGCGAAAAATATGTAATGTCATCAATCATGTTTTTAACCCGGCGTCAATGAACATATATTTTGTTACACCATCAATGAGCTGGGTGTGTGACACCCGAGGAATAATAAATCAATAAATTAATAACGCCCAACCAAAAGTTTTTGTTAACACGTTCGCACGTAGTCACGACAGATCCAAGACTAATAATTACAAACAAAACCTGCATGTGTTTAGGGCAGCTACTGAGAATTTTGTAACAGAATGGTCCTAAATAATCAAACAACTCACATATCGACCTATGCAACGAAAACTATCGTAAGTCAAAAATGGTGATTTTGAAAAATTTGAAAAGAAAACAGAATTAATTGCTATTCTTCTATGGTGAATCCTTTCGGAACCCTCTATAAGATATCTATAGCAACCAAGTAGGAAATTTTTACCTAGAAAATTTTATTTCTTAAAATGCAATCGGTTCAAAACCTTTAAACACTTATATCTGACTCAGTTCTTTCAAAAATGACTTACGATAGTTTTCGTTGCATAGGTCGATATAAAAGCAGCTCGGGTATACTACACCCATGTTCATTGACGCCGGGTTAAGAAAATTCAAAATGAAATTGGAAGTTAAAAATTGATAAATTTGAAAAACTTAAACCTCACGCTTAATTAACCTTCATTCTGATTTCGTTTACCCCAATTCTCCTCGAAACTCTCGAAGAAGTTTATAATAAATCCTTGAAGAAGTTTATTGTCTGCCGTTGTCGAGGAGAATTGGGGTGAACGAAATCGGAGCGAGGGTTACTTAAGGGTGTGATTTACGTTTTATTTAATTTATCAATTTTTTACTTCCAATTTCACTTTGAATTTTCTTAAAAACATGGTTGATGAGATTACATATTTTTTGCTATTTGATGCGATTGGCCCGATGACGATCCTTAAGGCTGACCGTATACTGTAATCGAACTCGGCCGAATAGTGGTCGTCCATATATTGGCAGAATGTATCCGACCAACGTCCAACCAATCCAAAATTATGAACGAGCATCTGCTCACGTACATTGCATCCGACCAACACGTCCGAGTACGTCCGACTAGACGGACAGACTCAGATTTTTGGATTAGTCGGATGAAGTATTTGTTTCTTTTGTAATTTTGTTACTTAAAATTTAATTGAACGAAACAATTAAAGAAAGGTTTTTACCACTTAATGCGTTAGAGGAGAAAAAAGTCTCATTACTGCACTGAGATCCGAACCCAGATCTCCTGCTTTCCGGGCAGATGTTCAAACCAATTGAACTACGCAGTTCGACAACTTTTCTCATATTTCTGGATACGTAAATGTCGCAAATACATGCGCACGAAATACTTACCAACGTCAAAGTTATCCCGAAGCTGGATAATACACAAATATTAATAGGAGATCTGGGTTCGGATCCCAGTGCAGTAATGAGACATTTTTTCTCCTCTAACGCATTAAGTGGTAAAAATCTTTCTTTAATTGTTTCTTTCAATTAATATTCGTGCGTTAAAAATTCCCAAATATTTCATTATATTGATACTTAAAATTTAATTTATGAAGGAACCTATAGTCATACAGACATTACACAGCTTCCTTCACCTCCTTCAATTGTTTATGAAGACGATGAAACCCTCCTTTTCTGTTCCTCTCTTTTAAAATAGGGCTAACCTAACACTTTTTCCTTCTTTACATCCTTCGTTTTATGAGATAGGAGTTTTTCATTAAATAAAAGAATTTACTACTCATCCTGACAAACGCAAGCCTAATGAGAATATTACTATTATTGTCGGCTGTTTTAAGTCGGTTGCAATGTACGAGGTCTGCTCGACCGACTTACAATTAATTGATCATTAAACGGACGAGCCTTGAAGTCGGCCGAGTTCGGTTTCAGTGTGTGGTCAGCCTTACACTTTGTTGACCGGAAATTTTACACAGAAACTACGTCATGTCACCAGCTATTATTTTGTAACTGACGAGATAACTCGTCACTGGTCAAGAACGTTTCGATATGAGAAGACAAGGTATCTCGTCACTGGTCAGCAAAGTGTTAAAGGTTCGAAACCTGGGTAGTCAAGAATATTCTCTTAGGCCCGTTACTACCATTTTAATGCTATCCAAGGGATAGACTATCTATGAGATAACAATGCAATCTAGGAACAATTTTGGGGGCTTGTTTTCAAATGGTAACACTAAATGGTCAGAAAACATGATAATAGGTATTTTCAACGTATCTTGTAAAAACCACGACAAAACATTCGTGAAATTTGCCTCTAAGATAGTGTTAACTAGTGGATAATGTTATCCACGACGTTAACTATGACTGGTAGTAACGGGCCTTAGTAGTCAAGGTCTCTTCAGTCAAAAACACCGAATTTTTATTTTTCAATGAGTCATAGTGATGTGATTCATGCCTCGCCTTTTGAATTTTTTTTTTAATGGCCCGCCTGGCAAAAAAGTTTACTGACCCCTATTCTAAACCATCGTTTTTGTTGTTTTATGTAATCTTTACTGAATCAAGGTCAGTAGAGTTAATGCTATAAGGTTATCCAACCCGAGTGTCATCATGTCTGAGGGAAGAGAGGCGAGTGTAACGTTACGAAGGTCTGAAGATGTAATCAAATTTTACTTTGAATTATTATGTTATTAACCCTTTTAATGCCGTGCAAAATCGAAATACCTATGCGAGAATAACCGGTCGAATTTGTCAAAAGCCAATCAAAAAACAATATTTACACAATTCAAACAGTAAAGTAATAGACAGAATAGATATAAAACTATTTATTTTATTTTGAGGTAGAATTCCCGCAATGCGCATAGTAAAACAGTACAAAATGAGGGCCGATATGTCGGCTCTGGCACTTTGCGCCAGTGTAACAAAGGCCGATATATCGGCCTCCGGTACTAAATGGGTTAAATAACGAGAAAAAGAAATGATATTATCTATGAAAATGAAAGACAATGATAGATTTATGAGAAGAAGGGTTTTTGATTAGATATATACCAGAAATAAAGTGTAGAAAGAATATGCTATCTCCATGATGTCACGCATTTAAGAACTTGGGTATGTGAAGGGAAATTTCGCTTGCAATATAGGAAGTATGAGTTGGAGAACCTTATAACAATTACTCTATAAATCTTGTACTGAATATACTTTTTCAAACATTTTCTTTATGTAAATAAATTTGTTTTTTTTTTGTTAAATCATAAGATTATTAAATAAGTATAAAGTTGTTTTCTATTATTACATAAATCATCTTGTAAATAGACATATTGTCTCAATTATTTCATAACGCTGTAATTGTGCCTTTTTTAATCAATACCATTTTTGTACATACAATGTAAATTAATGATGTAACATTTAAAACACTGTAAAAAAAATTCATCGTGTAATTTTTTGTGTTTCAATTAAAAATTGTTTCCATATCATAAAATGGTTTAAACTAGAACATTTCTAATAAAATTACAAAAAAATAAGACTTAACCTATTTTATTTATTATACACTTTAAAAATTATAATACATTAAATTATAATCATTACATCTATTTTTATTATTAGTTTTTGTCTTATCTCCTTTAAGACATGTGAGTAAAAGCGACCGTTTACCTATTAATACACTTTGACTCGGTTGTGAATTTATTAATTCCGATAAAAAACTTATATCGGGATTATAATCATCAGTTCCATAAATACTTAAACTGTTTCTTAGTTCAATATCTGTAATTGCTGGAAGAAGTGGTTTACGTACATTTGGACGTTTTATTTGGAAATGAATACCAGTTTTTTCACCGATAAAATCGGATTTTAATAAAGGATCATCTTCAACTAAAACATTAATTTTAAAAAATTATTATTATTTTATTTTTTTGATGAATTTATTGGAAACTTACGTTCGATATAATCTGGAAAAACATCTTTAATATCTAATGGAGTTTGATGTTTGTTTGTGTATAAAATTTTTCTTCTTGTTTTAAATAATTGGATTTTTATTTGTAACCAATTTGATTCTTCTTTTTCAGGAACTTAAAAAAAAAATTAAGATAGAATAGAAATGAAACTTAATTTTTTTAAATAAGTACTTGATGTTGGTGGAATTTCCCAAATAGGACAAATTCCATCACCGAAAGTTTCATAAAATGCTTTATCCAAATCTTGAGTGTGATTACATTCTCTATTTAGAATCGAATAAGTTTGCTAAAATAAACTCTTTAATTGATTTAACAAACATATCATAAATAATTTTCTTACAAGAATTCCATAAATTAAATTCGAATCGTTATCTTGTTCAGCTCTTGTAAGAATATAATTTAAAAGAGGAACGAAAATTTCAAAAATCGCATCAACTCCCAGCGCGTTTATAATTGATATGATTGAAAGTAAAAAATTCTCTTTAATTTTTGCGTCTTCGTCTTTAATTTTTTGATTTAACTTCACTATAACAAATTCTCTTAAAGGTAATCTTTCACAGAGAATTGCCAAAACCGAACACATTGGTTTTAAAACTTCCGGAGTTGTTATTCCTCTTAATAATCTTTGTAATAAAAGTCTAACTAATAATTTCAACTAGAAAATATTAAAAAAATTAAAATATATTTTTTCTTTAATATACAGGTGTCCATAAATGACATGTACAATGGAATATCAAAAGTATCGACCAAAAACAAGATTTTATATACCGTATTTTTCGGACTATAAGACGCACCTCAAATTTATAAGATGATTTTTAGAAAAATATACTTTGATGTTACTTTCGGATCGTAATTTTTATTTATTAACATAACTCGTACTACCAACATTCAGTTCATTTTCACTCTCGGTACTATCACTAGTCTCGTTACTGTCACCGTTCGGATTACTTTCGTCTAAACTACTGTTATCGCTCTTTGCAAAAACTGCGTCATCTTCGGTACCATCCATAGCATTACTTATTCCGCATGTTTTAAATGACTATAATCGTATCTTTTTTCACAGCTTCCCATGAATTTTTCACCCAGGTACAAACTTCTGAAATCGTTGGCCGTTTCATACATCCTGTTGCGGTGACATCATGATTTGGTTTTGCCATCCATTTATTCCACTCTTCTCGCATAAAATTTTTAAAAGGTTTATTGATAGAGACATCTAAGGGTTGCAATTGCCTTGTGAGGCCTCTAGGAATGACTGCTATTTCTGTATTCATTCCTGTTACAAGTTTCTTGGTTGATTCCGTTGTATGGGCTCTGAGTTGATTCCACACTAACATCGCAGGCTTTTTAAACAATGCACCTGGACGTTTTGTCCATATATTTTCTATCCAAAATTTCATTCCTGTCTCATCCATCCAGCCTTTTTCTTGAACGTGAATAATAATGCCACTAGGAATTTTATCTTTTGGTAATGTTTTTCTCTTGAAGATTACCATGGGTGGTAGTTTTCCTCCGTCCGCGCAACAAGCTAAAACTACAGTGTAGTGAGTTTTTGCGTGACCTGTTGTTTTGGTTAGTGTTGATTTGGTGCCTTTTGAATCTGCAGTTCGATTTGAAGGAACGTCAAAAGTTCGAGGCACCTCATCCATATTCGCAATTTGATTAAACTCGAAATTATATTTCTTTCTCGCTCATATTACAAACCTATGAAGTTCTATAATTTTAAATTCGTATTCAGCCGGCATTTTTTGGGCTAGTGTGGTTTTTGTACGCATACACAACCCATGTCTTTTCATAAATCTAAAGCACCAAGACGGTGACCCAGAAAAATCTAAAATTCCATTTATAGTTGCCCATCTTTTTGCTTAAAAAATTATCATTTTTATAGAAACAGATATGCCCATGCTTCCATTGTATGTTACCCAATTTTTCATGTGTACTTCTAATTCTGACCATTTTTCTAAGTGTGAACGGAATGTTTTTTGTCTTTACTTAGCAGTTTTCATTGTTCCTCTTGCTTTCTCCATTCGCGAACGATTTTCTCTGTTGGTGGTGGACCAAAATGTCCTCTCTGCTGCTCTGTTTCCATATTGTTTTGCATAATTGATCACATTTAGTTTATACCTCACGTTATATTCATTTTTTCGAATTTTAGAA
The DNA here is from genome assembly GCA_036711955.1 of Digitonthophagus gazella. Lineage (NCBI taxonomy): Eukaryota > Metazoa > Arthropoda > Insecta > Coleoptera > Scarabaeidae > Digitonthophagus > Digitonthophagus gazella. The sequence goes on from JASCIT010000005.1 coordinate 29,403,579, forward strand.
AAAAAATATTAAAGATGTATAAAAGTAATTCAAATCAATCATACAAAAACGAATGATTATAGGCTAATCCTAATAGGTACTATTTAGTTATCGACGATCATAGACAAAGACGGTAGGTAAATCGGTAATTCCGCTGCTTGTCTGTGTCATACCAAGCTGTGATACCAACCTTAAGTGGCGAGCCATATTTTTCGGACTTGTAAAGCCGGGTACACACTTGTTGCGTATCCGCGTATCGTGTCATCGTTGCGTATCAGTGTGTACAGGGTAACGTTGCATAGTTGCGTATCAAAACATGATACACAGATACGCAGTGAGCCTGATCGCCTATTTGGCGGTTTTTCGCCGTCACATCAAAGAAATGATACGATACGGAGTTCAGTCGTATTTGGACGGGATATGATACGCGTTTAATCCTGTTCAGCACGTAGGGTAGATACGACGAGCACATTTTTGTCTTGCATCTCGATTTTATTTGTAACATGGAGTGGGGTCAAGAAGAAGTAATAAACTTAATCGATACTTACCGAAGACATGAGATTATTTGGGATTCAAAACATTCAGACCATTACAACAAAATTAAAAAACAAGATGCGTGGGAAGAAGTTGCAAAACAGGTAGATAGGACCGTTAGCGAATGTAAAAAGAAAATGGACTACCTCTTGGTAGCCCTCAGAAGGGAGAAAATGAAAATGAAAAACAGCACGGGTACCTGGCACTGGCCTGGCACAGGCACTGATTGCCTGTTTTGATATTTTAAACAAATATTGAAGACTGGAATATGAATCACCAGTAGCCAAAAATCGTAAGGTTACAGCAAGCCTTTCTTGAGCAGGAATTGCTTGTCGAAATGTGGTATTTTGTTTAGCTATTTTGTGCTCAATGGATGACAACAAAAATTCAAAATCAGTAGGGTGCATCCGAACAAAATTTTTATACAATCCACATACAGATTGAAAATTCAAATCGGCGAGTAAATTTGATGCCCGATACTGTTCCCTGCTTGAGTACAATTTAGTCATCCACCAACGTCGTGCATTGCGCTTCTTTTTTAAAGTTAGATGAATAAAAATTTAAGGGGCTGCTGCTCTTTGCTGCGGCGTACTCATTGTGCTATGTACGGATAGACACTGAAACACACAAGACAATATGAGAAGCTGAAACATTTGGAATACTCTTGGGTCGTACCTCGTATCGCATAACCGTTGCACATTTGGTTGAGATACGCGGTGGCGATACGGGAGGATACATTGACACTGCGTTGCATGGTTGCGTATCATTAAATGATACGCAATGGTGACACGATACGCGGATACGCAACAAGTGTGTACCCGGCTTAAGACGTACCGGACTATAAGACGCACCGGACGATAAGACGTACCCAGAATTTATAAACTGATTTTTAGAAAAATATACTTTAATGTTATCTTCGGACGATAAGACGCACCCAAAATTTGAGTTCATTTTTCTATGTAAAAAGTGCGTCTTGTAGTCCGAAAAATACGGTAATTAGTAAGTTGAGATAAATCATATTTTAAAATGGTTATTGTCTTTTATTGTACACGTTATTTCAAGACACATTATTTTATAAAATTACCGGTTTTTCAGAAACAGATAAAAGTGCAATAGGATTTTGTTCCAAAGATTTAATTAAACTCAAAGCACTTGTTGTTAAACTATCATAAGTAATATCTTTACTAAGTAATAAATAACCAAAATGATAAAACCAATCTATAATCGGACCTATTTGTGTATTTTCTTTAATATCATTCAAAGCGTATTGACTTAATTCCGGATTATTTGATACAATAGCCGAACACATCATTTTAAAATAATTTTTCATAACATCTGTGTCTTTTGTATCTGGTACCCATTTTTTATTAACTAAAACTTCACCAGGTTGTGTATAAGAACATGATTGTTCAGCTAATTCAATTAAGTTTACAACTGGATCCTAAAAACAATCATAAATTTACTAAAAAACCATCACTAACACGTTGAGTGCCATGTCAGTCATCTATGACTGACAGCGAGCTTTCCATTCAGGCTGCGTCAGTCATCAATGACTGACAACTTTTCGTTCAGGCCGAGATTGACTGACGGCGGCCTGACGGGTAAGTCGTTATAAAACCGCGTGGCACTCAACATGTTAAAGATATCCAAATAATATTTACATCAAGATAATATAGATTTTGATCACCAAATCCAATCCAATTAGGTGTTGAAGTAGCTCCGTAAACTTTATCAATATTTAAATCTTGAAATGTCGCATCTATATCAGTTGATAATATATGATTTCTTCCTGATAATCTAGCTTTAATTAATGCATCATGTATAACGTATCTTAATTTATAACTGATATCTTCAGCTAAACCGTAACAAACATCTTCGCCTAAATGATCAAACCCAGACTGTTCTGAATAAAGTAATATCGATTCAGGACCTATACCAGCGTATTTTCTTACTGTCCCGTCTTTATTTGGTGATCCTTTTTCGCTATTACTATCTAATTTTTCTGTGCTACTTGAAGATTTCCGTTTTTCACGGTCTTTTGTGGATTTTTTCGTTTTTGAAGTAAATGATTGGGTTGGTGTTTTATTTGTTGAAGCTGAACTTTTCATTTTAGGTATTTATAAAATTAATACCTAATAATAATAATATAAAATGATCTGAGTTTAAAATATTGATATTTAAAGATTTTAAGAACTTGTATTTATCTTTTGAGGTTCGGTTTTGCGATCTAGGGATTTTATGAGTTTATCAGTTGGATATAATTTTCTAAACTAATTTATAATTTAATAGAAATTTATGTAATAAAAGACTTATTGAAGTTAATTTTAAATAACAAATATTTGTTGTAATTGAAATTAAATATTTAAATGTAGAATATTGAATTTTATAAAATATCTAGGGAATTTTCTGTCACTAAATGTCAAATTAACGTCAAAGCTTGTTAACCTCAAATCGGCAAGTTTATAAATAAAACTTTTTAGATAAAAAGCCTTTTATCGTTATTTATCTAAATAAAAATTACAAAACATAATATATCTTAAAAAAAGATAAAATGCCGGATATCAAAATAACCCCACTTGGTGCAGGTCAAGATGTAGGTAGAAGTTGCATTTTACTTTCGATGGGAGGTAAAAACATAATGTTAGACTGTGGAATGCACATGGGATATAACGACGAACGTAGATTTCCCGATTTTTCATACATTTCCCAAGAAGGGCCATTAACACCTTACATCGACTGTGTTATAATTTCTCATTTTCATTTAGATCATTGTGGGGCTCTTCCTTACATGTCAGAGATGGTTGGTTATTCAGGACCTATTTACATGACCCACCCTACAAAAGCAATAGCTCCCATTTTATTAGAAGACATGCGTAAAGTATCTGTGGAGAAAAAAGGTGAGCAAAACTTTTTTACATCTCAAATGATAAAAGATTGTATGAAAAAAGTTATTGCCGTAACTTTACATCAATCTGTTATGGTTGATAATGAAATAGAAATTAAGGCTTATTATGCTGGGCACGTTTTGGGTGCTGCTATGTTTTGGGTTCGAGTTGGATCTCAATCTATAGTTTATACGGGAGATTATAATATGACTCCCGATAGACATTTAGGAGCCGCTTGGATCGATAAATGTCGACCGGATATTTTAATTTCCGAGTCAACTTACGCTACAACAATAAGAGATTCGAAAAGATGTCGCGAAAGAGATTTTTTAAAGAAAGTACATGAATGTATTGATAAAGGCGGGAAAGTATTAATTCCAGTTTTCGCTTTGGGTAGAGCTCAAGAACTTTGCATCCTATTAGAAACTTATTGGGAAAGAATGAACCTTAAAGTCCCGGTTTATTTTGCTTTAGGACTTACAGAAAAAGCTAATAATTATTATAAAATGTTTATAACTTGGACGAATCAAAAAATTCGTAAAACTTTCGTACAAAGAAATATGTTTGATTTTAAACATATAAAACCTTTCGATAGACAATATATAGATAATCCAGGTCCGATGGTTGTTTTTGCAACACCCGGTATGTTACACGCAGGTTTAAGTTTACAAATATTTAAAAAATGGGCACCAAATGAAAAAAATATGGTTATAATGCCCGGTTTTTGTGTCCAAGGAACGGTAGGTCATAAAATTTTAAACGGAGCCAAACAAATTGAATTTGAAAATCGACAAATTGTCGATGTAAAAATGTCGGTTGAATACATGTCTTTTTCCGCACACGCCGACGCTAAAGGAATCATGCAACTTATACAATATTGCGAACCGAGAAATGTTATGTTAGTTCACGGCGAAGCGGAAAAAATGGAATTTTTAAAAGAAAAAATTAAACAAGAATTTAATCTCGATTGTTATAACCCAGCAAATGGAGAAATGTGCGTTATAAACACCCCAGTTAAAATTCCCATTGATGTTTCTTTATCTTTATTAAAATCAGAAGCGAAAAAATATTGTTCTTTACCACCAGATCCAAAACGTAGAAGACTTTTACACGGGGTTTTAGTTATGAAAGATAATAACGTTTGTCTTATGGATGTTGATGATGCTTGTAAAGAAGCTGGTATTAATAGACATATAATTAGATTTACATCAACAGTTCATTTACACGATCAAGGACCGTCAATAACAACTACACAAAAATTATATAGTTTAATTAAAGAAAAATTACCCCAATGGAGCGTTTCAATGACTGAAGGATCCATATCTGTTGAATCGGTATTAGTGAAGGTTGAAGGAGATGATGATGAACAAAAAAGCGTTTACGTTTCGTGGACGAATCAAGATGAAGATTTAGGAAGTTATATTTTAGGTTTACTAAATGCGATGGGTAAATAAATAAATTTTGTGATTAAATAAATAAGTATTTTTTTATTTTGTAATTATTAGGATTTAATTTATACAAATTTAAGCAAGAATCATTGTAACAAATTTAGACCTGCAATGTATGAGTTTTTAATGAAAGAAAAAAATAAATAAGTTTGTATACTTTTATCATTTTTATTTTATAACATTATAAAAAGAAAAAAAAACGTTTGATTAGAAAATTTTGTTTTTAAATTTTTACACCCGTATGCATAGTTGATCGCTGGCGGTTCGCCGGAGATTCTCCGGAGACTCGCCGGCGAATCGCCGAATTCTCCGTTCGCCAATAGAAAGTTCCGTTGCAGTCAATCTCCATGGAATCATTCACGTGCGTTATGCTGTTTTTTCTGGCGACACGCCGGAGATTTGCCGGAGATTTGCCGGCGATTTGCCGGCGAATTGCCGGAGATTTGCCGGAGATCGGTCGATGTCAAAAACGTCAATAAAATCACAATTTATGTCAGATTAATATTGTATATATAAAATGGATAGGAATTTGAATTGAATGTATACTGCCAATACATCACAAATCACGTTACAAATCACCAGCGATTCGCCAAAGCGGAGATCGCTGGGAGATCATCACAAATTATATTCCGACCGTTCGCCGGCGAATCTCCGGCGATCGACTATGCATACGGGTGTTAGACTTTCTCGTCTCTATGATAAGTAGTTTCTGAAATGTCTTCCTACGCTTATTTGACCAGCCTGTACATAAAAGTTTTTTTTTTTAAGTTTCCTTTTTTTAAAAGGATTTTAACCTTAATTTTGTTTCACTAAACTTATATGTTTAGGCTGTTTGACCGAAAAAGGTGGATGAAGAAAGACTAAAAGAGGTTTGTGAGTTGGTTTATCCTAGTTAGAGTTTATATGATTTAGGATAAATTGGTACGTCCTAGCTCAGTGATGGCGAACCTATGATCCGTGGGTCAGGCAATGACCCACACATTCCTTTTTGCAAACTTATTTCTTATGTCCCAAAAAAGAGAATAAACTTTTTTTTTGTGGTAAACGGAGTTTGTATAGAATGTAAATTAGTTTAAGTCTGTACTAGTAGAGTAGTTTAATATACAGAGTATAAGTTTTTTTCCTAAACGAGAAAAGTAGCGGTTCGTTTGACATGTAGAAACGTCAAAAATCTTCATCTAAAATCGTCCGAAAGAGCTTTATTTCATCGATTTATATCGATATAAGGCTTGAAACTTAAAAAATAGACTTGATTCCAACAATTTTTGTATCAACATGTAGAACAACTAAGGTTGCAAGGTCAAAAAAAGCAAGAAAAGTGGCGGTTCGTTTGACATTTAGAAACGTCAAAAGTCTTCCGAAAAAATCTTCTTTTAAAATCGCCCGAAAGACCTTTATTTGATCGATTTATATCGATATAAGACTTGAAACTTAAAAAATAGACTTGATTCCAACGATTTTTGTATCAACATGTAGAACAACGAAGGTTGCAAGGTCAAAAAAAGCGAGAAAAGTAGCGATTAGTTTGACATTTAGAAACGTCAAAAATCTTTCGCAAAAATGATCCCTTAAAATCGTCCGAAAGAACTTTATTTCATCGATTTATATCGGTGTAAGATTTGAAACTTAAAAAATAGACTTGATTTCAACGATTTTTGTATCAACATGTAGAACAACTAAGGTTGCAAGGTCAAAAAAAAGCGCGAAAAGTAGCGGTTCGTTTGACATTTTATCCCTGTGAAAATTGTTTTCTTCAATAAATTTTATAAAATCTACGAGTAAAAATAAGCTTGAATATGAATTAACTACTAAATGCGTTAAACTAATGAGTACAGAATATGAACCTAATATAAAGAAGCTATCTGAAAATAAACAACAACAAATTTATTATTAAATTTATTTTATTGTTTTAATTTCATTATGTTTATCATTGTTTTATTTTATTATTATTATTTTATTTCACACACATTAGTTAACTATTTACTTATTAATAAATAATACTACTATTTCATAGTGTGTATGCAATTTGATTCCTTGTTCAGTCAAATATTCAGTGCAGGGAGAACTGGTATCATCCCAGTGATATCATTCTTTTTTAATCGATTTTCATTTTTGAATCGTTACTTACTAATGTAAAAGTGGTAAAACAAAAAGAAAAAAGCTCTTTTAGTCCTTCGTCTTAGAAGTAAGGATATAAGAAGCAAATTTATAAAAACAGATTTCTTTTTTGCATGTGACTTAATACTGTGACTCACGACTATGCACCAAAATAATATGATGAACAAAATATGACCCATTTCGCCAAAAGGTTCGCCATCACTGTCCTAGCCTGAACTAATTTTACCTAGTTATAACGCATATCGCTGCCTGTATAATTATTGTGAGGCGTTTTATCATGGATGAGCCTTCGTGTAGTAAACAAGCCAATCAAAAGCTGTGGAAAGAAAACTTTTTGGAGGAAATTTTGCAGAGTGAAAACAAAAAGTCTTCTCATTATAATGTGTTATCAGTAGACGAATATGCGGATTTGGTTAAATAAGTAGAAGACGCGGAAAAGTTCGAAGAAAGAACATTATTCCAAAAAAAGAAGACTGAAACGATTTGTTGTTTTAAAGATTGGTGATGAGTCTGTCTTCGACGTCTGTATTTAGAAGTTTTTAGATGTGGGAGATATTAACCAAGATATTGAAATATCTTTAAGGATTTCAGCCGTAAAACATTCTGTTGGATCAGGAGAGGCTTTGTGAAATGCAGTTGCATGAAAAATTGTACATAAAAAATGCAATTGTAACAAAAACAAAGTACTTTGCACTTCAAAGTGCCACCAGAATAAACCTTGCAAAAATAAGTAAATAAGCAAATTACAGATAAGGTGATTTCTCTGGATGAATGGGTGAAGTTGATCTAGTGATAAATATGAAATTACTGATTAGCTAATAAATAACTTTAATAAATCATATTGACTATTTTATATCTATTGTTTTATTCAGTTTGCTTTGAAAAGCTTATAGAAGACACAAGCTAGGTAAAATTAGTTCAGACTAGGACGTACGAGTTTATCCTAAAGCATATAAATTCTAACTAGGATAAACCGATTCGACCTAGGATAAACTGGTTTATCCTATGGGCAATAGGATGAACGAGTTTGGCCTAGGTTATACTGATTTGTCCTATCCCGTATAGGAAGTATTGGTTTGTCTTACAATTAGGCGAAACTAGTTCATCCTAAAATCGGATTTGGCCGGTAACATATACAAACTTAACACTAACCGTAATATTACCCCTGAAAAATAAATGTTGAGCATAAAAATATTGTTCAAGTGTAAATTAAATTCATACAAACTTTGATTCATACAAGCGTTGATTCATGCGATTGAAGTTTTACTATATTATAAGTTGATATTATTTTCGTTATATAGGAACGAAGAATTAAGTTTTATAAACTCACAGACAAGCAGCATTTCCATTTCCAACACAAGTAGCCAATGCTCCTGTATGAGGAATATAATTTTGTTCAACGGACCTTGTAAAAAGATGAGGTCTAATGGCATAAATAGGAACATCATCATCTCCATGTGTTTCAGAAAACCGTGGAACCATAGCAGAAAAGATGTAATTATTATCTCCTAAAAGGAAAAAAGAAAATTCTTTAAAATCAAATTTTAATTAAAGAAAAAAAAAAATTTCCTCGATTATCTTTAGAAATATCACGTCTTCCATCTTCAGTATAATTCTTATAATGTGAAATGAAAAATATTTTTCAGTACTTATCTGGTTTATTTGTTTTTATTATCCATATTTCGGCCTATGGCCATCTTCAGAGGTAATTACAAATTTTAGGTTCTTAGTATTATAATTGAATAAATTAAAAATGTTAAAATATGATATAAGAAAATTACAAGTAATATATTAAAATCTAAGCATGTAAGGTAGGTTGAAGTGTTATTAAAATTGGTAAAATTTATGTTAAAATTATATAAAATAATGTTTTAATTATGAAAAACTAATTTAACTTAAAACTAAAATTAGATGCTATTGAAAAAACTACTTACTTTGTCTTAAAATATTTGATTAAAAATACCGAAATACATAGATTGATTTTAAAATGTTGCATGCAACAAAATACACAAGACATAAATAATAAAAGTTTTACGAACACGAGTACATGTTAAAATAAAATGAGTAATGGAGGTAAGTCTAAAAGGTTTTCAGTTTGGTGGACTTTATGTCTTTGGTTGTGTCAAAGGAACAATCTGTTATGTTTATCAAGCATTCATATTTCAATACATTAGATTCATTTACAGTTAAATTAATTTTAGGGCTGGGATGGGGCGTTAAATTTCGAATCAATTGTAAAAATGTGAAAAGTGGAAATTGGGAGGGAAATTTTAAGGAAAGGAAGAAATCAAGGATAGGAAGTTTTGAGACCGCAAGGGCCCCAAACAGTGCGGATATCTTACGCGGTCTCGGAAAAGATATCCCTAAGCTGTTTGGGAATAATTCTTAAAAGGATTTCGGAGGAATTTATATAGAGGTGTTTTGTTCAGAAGAACTTGATCATTAAAACATTCTAAGTCTGGATTAATTTCTTTAAATGTTTCTATTTCAAAGGCTTCAAGAAGATTCAGTTTAAAGCCTTTATTTTGTTTGTGTAGAAGTTTAGTGTTTTTCTGTTGATCAAATTCATGTCTGTAAGTGAACATGTGTCTACCGAAATTTGAGTTAAAATTGCGTTTATGTTCTTTAATTCGTTGTTTTACAGACCTGACTGTTTCTCCTATATAGGAGGCACCACAAGTATCACACTCTAATTTATAAACTCCGTTCTGATGTAAACAGTCAACTCTGTCCTTGGCATTGAAAAAGATTTTCTGCAGTGTATTGTTGTTTTTAAATGAAATTTTAACATTATATTTCCAGAAAATATTGGTTATTTTATTTGATATTAAGCCAGGATAAGGAATTGATCTATAAGTTTCAGTTGTTCTGTTTGATATGGGTAATAGAGATGTAGAAGTTTGAAATTGTAATCTGGATTGGTGTTTGTGAATAATTTGTGGTTAATTCTTATAACCTGGACCGTTAGCGTATGACAACGTAATGTATCCTTTTCCATCGTCAGCGATGGAAATTCCAAAAATATCATTACCTCGCGCTGGATAGCTGTTAACACTAAATATGTGAGCTTTTTTTATCGCCTTTGCAAATTCTATGGTTTCATCTAAAGCTTTCTTTGCTAAATTATAGCAATGAGTTTGATCTATGCTTCCACCTTCTACCAATAGAAAGAAACCTTTACTTCCTTTAGATAGGATTTTTATGACAGCTTTGGTCACTTCTTCTAAAGAAGGATCTTCATCCGCATCTAAAAGAAGTTTACAATAACCGCTTTCGAATAATCCCAAAACATAATCGGGATCTTTAGATAAAGCTAATAGCTTTCATTTCCTCCAAACGTATTTCGGAGTTATAACGTTATTGTAAGGTTGTCTGTTGGTTCATTAAGTTAGAGCTTCAAAATAGAAATTTCCGTTTCATATTTAGGTGTAACAATACTTTTTCTGATATTTTTAATTATATGAGAACTACTAGTACTTATAATTACTGGACTATAGAATACATTAAAACCAATAATAAAATTTTTTATTTCTTTATTTATCTTAAAATTCACAAGCTCTATAGTTTACGTCATTTATTACAAAGCTGATTTATTTATTTATTTATTCTTTACGTTAAAATGCAATTTATTTTTATACAAAATATACATAAATTATTACAAACTATTTAATACTTCTTTGTAAACCTAGGTGTCTTGTAAATAACCAGATACAAAAAAAACAAAAAAAAAAAATACATTTCACAGTATTAGGCACAAGGAAGGCACTATTGTCCTATTGTTCTTAAATAAGTACTATTCGACAGTGTTCATCTTCTTCGTTCTGATCTAGTGTAGTAGTTGATTACATTTACAAAGTTACTCGTAAAATACTGCATACTCAGAATATTTATTTACATATTTACAACAATATGTAGTGTAAGTTGTTTAGTATTTATAATAGTAAGGAAATCAAACAAACAAAAAAAAATGGAATGATGTGTATGCATGATAGCTACTCTTACAAAACATATCTAAAAGTATGTTTTCAGGCGAGAATAAAGAAGGATATATTTATTATTTATAAGAAAACATTCTTTTAGATATTTACAAAAAAAAGTCACGGATCTTAAAATAAAAGGAATAAATAAAGCAAAATCGTATATCGTTTTTTTTTTCTCTTTTATGAACTCTTGTATATTACTCTAAGTTTATCTAAAATATAAAAAAATCAGGAACAATATAATAAATACAAAAGATAAAAAACAAAAACCTATATACACGAAAAAAAATCTTATTTCTTATAGTAACTAGTATAATTATCAGTTATATTTAAATAAAAATTATACTTTATATAATCTAACAAAACCTGTTCTTTTTTAAAAATTAATACAAAAAAAAACAAATAAAAAAAATTAAAAATATTAAATAATATCACACTAAGAACAAACAAATTTAATGTTTGTTTGTGTCACTTTGAAAAAAGTTTATCATCACGAGATCATACAGATCATAGCTTAGCTATCTATAGTTTCTATTTTTTTTATCGTGCGGAGAAAAAAGAATTTTCATTAACGTCTCCGTCACTGTTATGTCTTTGCGTAATTAAGTCATAAAATTATAAAAAAAAATCTGTAAAGTAAATAAGTTAGAAGAGACGAGACGTTAACGAACGTTCTTTTTCGAATACAAAAAAAAATCTACAATATATTACACTGGCCCCATTTATTTAAACGTGAACTGTAAGCACATCCACACTTGCACTAGTGTTCTGTTGCGAAGTCCGCTGTTTATTAATGTTTATAATACTTTTACTAAAATCCTTGTGCCCCGAAGAATCATCAAACGCTGCCGTGTTCTTCCGCACGTCGGGATTTTGCGCTTTATAAAGCATTATCTGACTGTTTCGGTGCGTTGGCTTCAAACCCTCGTTTAAATCGTTTAATTTTAGAGCATCCGCCGTACTTGTACCTGGAGCTACCATTAATGTCTTTCGACCTGGACAATCCGCTTCGGATATCATTTCTAACATTTCACTCGATGGTTCGTGAGTGTGGATCGTCGATAAAGGTCGAACGACACTTACTTTTGGTATGTCCATTGCGCACGCACCTGCACTATTAATACTAGCTAGACTACCTTCGTCTTTTAATGGGTTGGCGTATCTTCTTAAATTTTCTTCGTTTTGTAGGTTGTTTTTCTCGTCTTCGTGATTTCGGTGGCAAGAATCCATCGATGGAGAGAGGTTGACGCCGCTTAAACCGAGGTTTCTTCTTCTTTGACGGACGTAGAGTAAGAAAGCGACGCAAGCTGCGCATAAACCGATGATGATTAGGCAAACTAAGGCTATTAGGTATTTGTTGCTTGTTGGTTCTTCGGAAACTAAGGCTGTTTCTACTTTTACTTCCATTATTGATGTTAGGGCCAGGACTGCTGTTTGTTTACGGGAAATTGCTTCGCCTAAATAACGAATTCCTTCAAGGACACCATCTTTTCCACTCTGTAAATAAATATATCTTATAATTTCATCTTTTTGAATAAAGTATTTTTACCAAAGTGTTTCAACGATTTTGGGGTTCAATTTGAACTTCCCAAACAGACAATTTACAAATGATTTTTTAAAGTTAGTTAAAAATTTCTCAAATTATGTTGATTAATTAAACATATTTCTCATATGTTTCAAACATCTTTTTTAGGGTTTTTGGAACTTATAAAACACACCAATTTTTTATATAAAAAACTATTAATCGATCGATTCTTATCGAAATTCGTGTGGGATGGCATATAAAAAATTATAAACATCATTCTTAATATCATCAAATATTACAATCGCAATCTTATACTTTCTAATAAAAAAAATCTCAAAAACAATAAAAAAAGAAAAGTACTTACCAAAGTTACTTCAATAGAATCATTATATTCAGTTTTCAAATCGCACAAAAGTATTAATTGATGTCGAAGATCATGCGCAGCTTCATAACTAGCCAAAACTTTCCTTAATTCCCCACAAAGTCCTTCAACGGAAACTCCCTGTGGTAATTTAGCTCTATCCAAAAGTAAAGTTACTCTCGCGCAATAATTACTCAATACAGCTTGATTCGGCCAGCAAGAACTCGGACTTGGAACCGATGGCGGTTTTATGCTTCGACCACTTTCCAAGTCTCTACATTCACCATACGGTTGACACGGTGGAGTTAAACACGATTCAACAGTCGGTGGAACGCAAACTTGGTTGACGTTACAAACGTTATTCGGGGCGTTTGGATTCCGGCAATTTTCCAATCCGCACCAAATCTTCGTACACTTAACCATTCCATTTTGACAGATGCATCTGTTGCATTCGTGTTGCCATGTTGAGTTGTTTTCAAGAGTGTGACCTTCCCAAGTACAACTACCAGGAAGTGGGATGTATGTTATATCATCCACTGGAAAAGATGATTTAATTTTGAATTAAAGAGTTAATTATAGTTTTTTAAAAAAATTTTGATTTAATAGTACTTACAACTACAAGTTTTTCCACTTCTTCCAGCCGGACAGATACATTGAAAATCTCCGATTCCATCAACGCAGGTTCCTCCATAACCACAAGGATTGGAAGCGCATTCATTTACGTTAATTCGACAATCTGGTCCGGTGAATCCCTTAGCACATTCGCAAAGAAACCAGTTAACACCATCGATACATTTTCCACCGTTATAACACGGTTGAGGCATACAATCGTTGACGTCATCTTGACAATGATTTCCTTCGAATCCATCTCGGCATATACATTGGTAATAATCACCTTTGTTAACGCAAGTTCCTCCGTTTAAGCAAGGATTCGATCGACAAGCTGTTCTTGTAGGGATATGGCAAGTTGTTCCTTCCCAACCGGCTGGACATTGGCAAACGAAAGTATTTCCAAGATCTTTACAAGTACCTCCATTTTTACAAGTGGTATGATCGCAATGACCGTCTTTTAATTGGCACGTTTTTCCTTTCCAACCATTTCTGCAATCACATTCGTAATCGGCTATTTTATCCGTGCAGCTTCCATTATTGAGGCATGGATTTGGATAACACTCATCGGTATCTATAAAGAAAAATATTTGCGTTAGTCTAGAAAGTTGGTTTTTTTGATGTCAAGAAGTGCAGCTTACTTATATTGCATAAGGCACCCTCCCAACCTTCCTTGCAGATACATTTGAAAGCGTTAACTCCATCCACGCAAGTTCCCCCGTTTTTGCAAGGGTTTATTTTACAATCATTTATATCTACATGAAAGAAGATAAGTTCTTTTTTAATTAAATCTGTCTTATTTATTAAGATAAATAATAAAACTTACTTTCATGGCAATATTGTCCGGTGTATCCAGGCTCACATGAACATCTATAACCATGTCCTGTTGTACTAACGCAATGTCCATGTTCGCCACAAATGCTTGGTGTTGATAATCTCCCTCCTCCAGTTGCTACGATTTTACACGATCCCATTTCTGAAAATAAAGAAAAAAGAATGAAACTATCTCTATAGCGCATCCATATTAATAAATTATAGTAAACAGGAAACTTAAAGCATCCTGTTAAAGTAATTAATTCTCTTTAGAATAAGATCTAAATACTAGTCGACAACAGGATCTATTTGAAGACAAGAGGGATAGATGTTGGAGAACCAGTTTAACCACGAACGGACGTTGAAACGGTGACAAGTCGGAAAACGTAAATCGAATTCCGTGAGATGGGAAAGAAAGAACGAACACGAAAGGACTGAGAAGAACTAGATGGACGGATACCTTACGTCGAGTTCTTCTTCTTCGGTGGTAAAACGAACTAAAGAATCTATAATTAAATACCATCGAAGGGGGGAAAATATTGTATCTATGAGTCATATTGAGGTTTAGTGAGGCCGAACGCCGTTAATATTGTGCATGAATCTTGTGTGACGCGTTAGTTGACAGGCAATTTCGTGGCAGGGTGGCAGAGTGGGGGGATGGGCTTCATGGGGGGCACAGGAACCCCGCTGAGGATGAAATGGAGCCCGCCGTACGGCCCGAAGAAGAAGGAGGCAAGGAGGCTTCGTCCGAGCCGCCGCTCCGCCGACCGTTACTTTACCGGGTGTCTTCTTGTAAATGTTTCTTTTCTCTTTTTAATTGACTTTTAATAGCGTACATTGTTCGTTAACAACTATGCTCTCTCGCACAGAACCGATCCAACCTCCCAGAACCTGTTGTCCAACAGGAAATGTACTTTTTTTTAAATCGTAAAACGATATCGTTCCCAAGGGAATTACCTAAAGAGTCCAAGAAACTAGAAGAGATCAAATGTAAATCGAAATTGAAATAGTTCTTTGTACCATTAGAAAATCAAGAAGTACATTTTATAGATAAGCTATAGATAATAAGAATAAGAGATGAAATGTAAATTGAAATAATTAGTTTCTTGTTCCATTTCTTACTTATTGAATAGTATAAGCAAAATTGATTTACTTCAACTTTTTTTCGGTGATCATTATTTATGAAATCTATAATAAAGTATTTTCATATCATTCCCTATTTTTGATATCTTAATCTTGATGTTTTCATTGTATGAATCTTAACTAGTAAAAAGAAAAGTAAAAACGCCGACCATAATTAACCTTTACCTTTTGTATAATATCAGATCTAAGCAATAATAAAGCGAATCAAAACATTGAAAGGCACGAGCGGTCTTAACGAGCAACACCTACGCGGCAGACAAAAGTTCCGGTGAATGAGACTTGAAAAATGGTAAGTAAATGAAGATCAGATAGAGCGGACAGGTCGTGTCGATATCATCGTCCATCGGCGGCATTGTCGTCGTTTAAATAGTCGGTGACTTGCGTTTAAAAAGTACCAACGGCGGTCGTCTCAATAACCGTTCCCTGGTGATTGGTCGGTTGTTGATCAAAATGAGCCGAGTTAACGTTTCGGTTAACGATTTTAGCGGATAGATTAGACTCACCTTCATTACACGGCGGATTGTCGCAAGATAACCTAGGAATGCTGCAATTCTTTCCTTGCCACTTCTCCGGACAGTGGCAATAGTAATCCGTTTGGGCGTTAAAACATGGAGCGCCGTTTTCACAAGGATCCGGTGTACAATGATCATGGTCATTCTAAAAAAATCAAAAGGAATAATTTATTTAAAACATCTTAATTTTTTTTTTAATATAAAAATATACAAACCTCGCATTCATGTCCGGTGAAACCAACAGGACAAATACACTTGAACCCATTCACTTGATCGACACATTCCCCACCGTTCCTACAAGGATTGCTTGCGCAGTCATCTATATCCGTTGAACAGTACTGATCTAAAAATAAAACAGAAAAACAAATCTTAAGAAAATTGAATTGTCCTCCTTGACTGTTGTTGAGTTAAGCGATTAATAAACGTTGCTTATTACCGCGCGCGGTGGCTCAAGACAATAGAAGCTGAAGGAAGGAGATGAACAACCACGGGAAGGAAGGAAGGAAAGAAGAAAGGAAGAAGTAGGAGAAGAAGAAGAAGGGTGCACCCGAGGGCAACTGGTATAGTGAATTATGGCGGTTTCAAAAGGTAATTTTTCATTTAGACAAATGGCGGCTTTCGTTTGGTCAGCGTCAGCAAAGCGCGACGTGTTCCACGGAGACAATGGCCGAGAAGAGGGTCGCTCTGTATGCTGTTAAAGTACTGGAGCGTCTCGAAGGACACGGTCTGAAACGAACCGTGCATGCGTGGTAATATCTTTGCTCTTCGGTTCTGTTTTAGTAGTAGTAATATTTCACGTGCTGACTTTATGTAATTCTAGAATGTTACCATGAAGAAAAAGATGAAGTATTTCCCTTTCTTCATATAGATACATATTTTATCATAAAGTTATATGATGCTCTAATAGTTAATTGGAGATGAAAATTTGAAAATGTATGAATCTAATTGTAAGTTACAAAAGCTTTTTTTTGTAAGGCAATGCTTTAGAATAATTTCTTTTAAAACTTGTAGATAGACGTCTTGTAAAGTTAATAAGTGTTAAGATTATGATGTAAATTTGAGTGGAGATGATGGTTTCAAATTTGTAGATTTAGATCAAAATCTAGATAATTTGCAAACAACTTACTATTACAAACTCACAACATGCCCCAGTAAATCGACACACTTAACGAATGATTAATGGTAAAATCTTTGAAATGCAGACGCAGAACTAGGAGCGAGTAATCTATAATTAAACTGCCATTAATCTACTTTCCGCCAGGAACAAAATACTCGAACGTTGTAAATTAAAGGCATACCGAAGGAAAGATAAGAAATAACTAGTTTCACCACAAAACCGGAGTTCGAGGCGCAAACTATTAGAGCATTGTTTGATAATTCGAGGTGATTTTTCGTGTTAAATGGCGAAGAAAGCGATTGGAAACGCGTTGGAGCGCATTTTATGTCAACATTCACACGTCAGATCCGCGTCCTTAATGACACACTCTTATTCCACGTTTCGCACGAGGAGCTCGCTCCTCGCGGCAGTTTATGGCGACCCCTGAGGCCGCTGATGATCAGATCTGGATCTACCCTCGTAAAGTGTCAGAGGCGTTCGCGATCTGCCGTTTCTTCCATCGGCGGAGCCCCTTTGTATTCAATCTTTACCGAGATCTCTTCCCTTTGTGGCCGCAGCTTATATTACCAAAGCGGGTCTTACGGTTTAAATTGCCACGTAAAAGCCCCTCGACGGTACTAACCTGTATAGCCCGGTTGGCAGGCGCAATGGAAGTTATTTACCAGGTCGATGCATGTTGCACCGTGCAAGCACTGGCCCGTGCAATCGTTTATGTTTTGGTCGCAGTTTTTACCTTTCCATCCCACCCTACATTCACAATGATAGTCACCAAGCATATTTGTACAAGATACGGCGTTGATGCAAGGTTTCATCAAACATTCATCCGCATCTGCAACACAAAAAGACATACTTTGATTATTATTAAAGATTAAGAAACTATTTCGATTGCATTTTCGATAATCTTAACTTTTAAAAACACTTCATGAAATTTGCTTTCACTTTGGTGTCGTGAAAGATAGCATCTTTTAATAAATATTTTTAAAATAATAATAAGGAAATCGAAGATTGTAATCATTATTAATCTTATTTTAAAATAAAAAATAAATAAATATCTTACCGAATTGACATACATTTCCTTGCCAAGCTGATGGACAATCACATTCAAACTTGTCTTCAAGATCGACGCAGGTGCCTCCGTTTTGACATGGGGCGGAAGCGCATTCATCTATGTCTGGAAGTAGAAAAAAGATTGGAATGACAACTTTTTATTGCTCTTATCTGGGTTTCAATCGGTACGAACATTGTCGTGTCGCAAATGATCCTTGTTCAGATCGCTCATTGCGTTGTAATTGTCAAACGGTACGCGACGACAATTAATATAAACGTGATGTCTTTCTAACAATAACAGAATGAAATACTTCGGCTAACTACAACTAATCATTCCGGTAAGAGAGGTTGTAGACCGAAAAGGATGAAGTTCTTTATAGGAGCGGCGTACAACTAAAAAAGGAATAAGGATAAAAACTCCGGGTCCGTTTTTTAATTAATGGAACAGTAATAATTAACGTTATAAGCTATTCCAGTTTCTCAACGTTCTCGTAGCAAGAAGAGAGAGCCCCACACTGTGATTACGTGTTCGTAAATTCTTAGAACGTGCCGATTAAGAGTTCTACGGCCGATAATGGTCGAAATTCACACGAAAACCTCGCGTCGGCGAACGCATTATATATAAATCACGGTTAAGAGCTGCTACTTCAGCGGTTCGGATCAGAAGTGGTCTGGAAACGACTCAAGAGATCACCCTGAAAACGGGTGAAAGTGGAAGAAGAGTCTAACATGTTTACCACCACGCCCCAGTCGGCCACTGTCAAAATAACAGACCTGTTATTTTCCAAGAAGTGAAATTAATTGAGTTTTTTTTTGTGGTTGCCTCTGTAAACGACTTGAAAGGTCGTCATAACGATTTTCAGCTCTACTTCTGCTCCGAAAGTGGTAGTTATCCTGAACCACTCGACGGACAAAGAAATGAAAAAGCACCATAGGCTTTTCGATTGAATTTACCGGTAGATGGAGAGAGAAGGAGAGAAATGAGCAAACACAATTAATTAAACCACGCCGCCAAAGATAATATCGGACATTTATAATTAAAGTAACACCCACCGAACGCGAACGGGAACCGATCCCGGAATCTAATAACCGATACTGTGCAAACGCAACCGAAAACAAGAAAAACGGCCTTCGGTGGTAGGAAGGCGTTCCACCCCCGAAGCCTCCAGAAGAACATTTGGGGCGGGCAAGTCTGCGGTTCTTCACCTGTTTGCCGAGAGGTACAAAGAAACGCCTCCGATCTACGAGAACTTAATAAGAAAACTAAGGTAATAATTACTTTTATACAGACTTGCTATACATAAACACGATAAAATATAAAATATAACTAAAAGCCCTTAATAAGAATGGTATTGCAAAAATTATGAGAATGAAATGGTAATAAAAATTTTAGTTATAAATATTTCTTATAAATATTACTTTAATAAAAGTAATTATGTGTGGTTACGGTTGAAATGTGTCTACAAACTGAAAGATTTATGTACATCCGGAATGATTTACACGAAGGAAATTGAAAATAATGTCGTTCGTTCGTCGTCGATGGAGAAAATAAGAATGCATGGAACCACTGTCGACTGGGCGAAGCACGGATCACGGAATTAATAGAGTGAGCCGGAATAAAAATAGAAGCCCGACTGGGCAGTATAAATCAGCGGTTACCTAGCAATTACTTCGCCTCTCCGCCCCGTTATTATATCTATTACCGGCTAGGAGTGCTGCGATCGCGGGGAGACTTAATTATGGACGGACCAAGTCCTCACCTCTGACCCCCGCAGCATTCCGCCGGTTTCCTCGGCCCCCTTATGGTGGCAAAACCACAAGAATCACCAGACCGTCGGTCACCAACTCACCATACTGTCTCACCTTGATAATGTTACTATATTTTTACAAGCGAATTACTTCTCTTAATTTCTTCTTCTTGAATTTAACACTAATAAAAAAACGAGTTTATACTTCAAATAAAGGACGAAATATTTCTCCACAAATTATTACCTTCCAAATATCTTTTAAATAACCTTGTTTCAAAAACTTCAGAACTTTTAAATAAATTAACCAGAACTTCCTTTTATCTGAATTTATATTATTTAACAAAGTCGTTCTTCTTGTCACTTTATGTTCTATGCAACATTTTTAGAACATGGTGGAACGTTAGAACGTCAAATTAAACACAATTTATATCCAGTTAGAACTCAATAAACGTCAAAGTAATTTACACATTTGCTTTGTAAGTGTCGACCGTTATTTTTGGCGGATGTAACACTAAAGTCTTTGTTCACCACCTTAAATCTAAACTTTCTAATTTAGAGCTTCTGGTTAAATAAATGTGTGACATTTTTAGATGTTATTCCTCGTAGATTTTTTAAAAAGAATTTTCTTTATTTTTTTTAAGTGTTGAAAACTAATGAAAAATATTTGTTCACCATCTTAAATTTCAACACTCTTAAGCTTCTTAAGTTTAAAGCTTCTGGTAAATAAACATATAATTTGAACGTTATTGTTCGTAGATCAAAAAATTTTTTACTTCACAGGAAATTCTTTCGCATCGCGTTTTAAACTCTTAAAAAATAATGAAACGTTCTCTTATTAATTTTAATTTCGGTTGTGGAAGGGTCGTAAAGTTATTATTTCTAATTTGGGGTTCTTTCGTTTTGAAGGCGGATCGAGGCGTATAAACTTGGAAGGTACTTACTTATATTGCAGGTGGGACCAGTCCAACCTGGAGGACACTGGCAATTAAAGGATCCCCCGTCTACGACGCAAGTGCCTCCGTGTTGGCAAGGTGCTGGAGCACAAGGGTTGTCCACAACTTCGCAATTTACGCCGGAAAATCCTTCGGGGCAGGTACAGTGGTAAGCGTCGGGGGCGGTGTTCTCGCAGGTGCCACCATTTAGACACGGTTCGTGAGTACCACAATAATTTAGATCTGAAAGATAATAAATAATTATTCCCTAACTAAAAGTTTAGATTTTGAATAAAAAAAGTAGAGATAAACGATCTCAAATAATCAATCAAAAAGATGTGAGGTTTGAAGTGATGATTTCATTTTATCCCCGAAACTTAAATCTCCCCTTCTATTAATACGATAATAACTTAATCCATCTAGGGAATATCTAATCCAATTTTTATGTTTATCCGATCGGTATCTGACCACCCTATTTTTTTAATAGCATTATCCCATGCCCAAAGACCGGTCAATCAGCGGCTGGATGTGACGAAACGGTCTCGAATAAAGCCGGGGACGACCTCCGGCTCGTTTTTCTCTATTTTTTAACTGTCACGTCGAGGACCCTTCAGGGGTTATTATGACCACATTGTGCCAATGTTTATCCTCTGTTCGATGGACGGTCTTTAAAGGACCACGACGTGGGGTGTGATTTTATTGACGCCTCTTCCCTTGGGATGTCAACGACCTATTTTTTTTTTATTATTTTACGAAGTAACAGTTGGTCGACGATTACTGCTACTGCTAGTATTATTACTCCAAACTACGTTGGATGGGTTTATTTCTTTTGCGTTGTATAATTCACTTCAAATCACTTCAAAAAGTGCTTACTAAAGATTTAAAAATTTCAAGAATGACTTGTAGAAAGACATTGGTACTAATCTCTTATTTAGTAAATTGTAAATAGATTGTTACGTCTTCGAAGTTTTGTTCAATTAAACCGAACAAATTTATAATGCAATAAGCGCCACAAAGTGATTAATCGTGTCAGCTTATAGCGGCGAGTGAAAGTAAGCTTGGGGCTGTACGGCGCGGTTGAAAGAATTAAAAGATAAATTTATCACCGGGCAACCGTAAAGTACACATTTCCCCGTATTATTCGCACGAAAGCACCTGCTAAGAAGCGAAAAAAGAAGTACAGATGGAAAGGAGGATGAATAACGTGCGGTCGCGACGTGAAAAAATTAACGGCTTCGAATTAATGTTTAAATTGCGTACGCGAATTAATATAACTTATCGGTTAGGTATGGCGCGCGTATCTTCGAAAAAGTAAGCGGGATTTATTGCCGGTGGAGCACCGCAAGAGACCCGTGTACTCTGTACGGAGGAAATTTTTCAAACGAGACGACTACGTCCTCTGCTTATGATTTTAATAACTCGAGGAATTCGCACTCGAAGAATGCTACAACATACGACGACCTCTACTCCCGAGAGAGATTTACAACCAGGAGAAGAGCTTTTCGATAATTTACACCGAGACCACTCTGAATATAATATTTCCCACGTTTATTTTTCACTTTGCATTAGGAAACTTTCAACTTGAAAACGTTCTGTTTGTTCCTTCAAACAAGGCAGGTGAACTTTTCAAAATAGCAACCAGCTCTCAAATCGCAGTTTCGTCAGGTACCTGCCAAAAACCTTCAAAAGCAGCTGTCTTTCTTTTAGTATACCATACCTCACATCTGTCTTCGCAAATTTTCTCACCCTTCTTATAAAACAGATTTTTAGACCTGGTGGTGGTACAATTATTTCTTTGTAGCAGATGCTTAACGAATGAAAATTTCTTTGAAATCATAAGAACACCTGTGACTTCTGTTTATCTACTACAATATCATTATTTTTATGTATTATTCTTTAGAAACAAACTTTATTACTTAGTAGGTAAAAAATCTTGAATTTAATGAATTTAATAAGACGTTATGTGTAAAACCAACTATGAAAGATTACACAAGGCGACAAATTTGTATGAAAAGTCAGACCCATAGATCAAATAGCACTTTCCTAAAAGGTTTTTGCGTACTGATTTCAGATATGACCTCAAAATTGTTCCATCACCTCAGTTTTTTAAGATATTCTAACCTACAGATGTAAAAAACAAGAGTTTTCAACATATTTGGAATTAAATAACGCAGCGAATAAATTTTTGTCCACAAAACTCTATGTGGCATCTAAATGTACCACTTTTTCCATTCAAAATGCATTTTGAATTTTTTCAATACCTTAATTTCTTCAAGAAAAAATCCTCTTTTTATAATTCCCCAGTCATGGTCGTCGATATAGCAGATCAGCAGACAATGATTTGGTCGTAATCTCAAAAAGATGTAAGGTTTGCAAATTCTTCTTTCCTGCTAGATCATAGGTTCCCAAGTTTTAGGTTCACTGACTATTAATTTGTCTGTTTTAATCAATCGAATAAAATATGGAAAATGAAAACTTCAAGTAAGCGAATTCAATACGACATATCGGAATTTTTAATTGTCTTCGCTACCAGCTTTGCCAAACCAATCATCAAAATTGTAAAGATTACGCACGCTAGAATAACACTATAGGGCTACTGTATCGACGACTACTGTTTCTTAGTCTCCTATAGATTGATGACAAAAAGTGATGTTATATAAATTATATTTCTTCAAGAAGAAATTAAGATATTGGAAAAATTCAAAATACATTTTCAATAGGAACAGTGGTACTTTCAGATGCCTCATGAAATGTTGCGTCCCAAAATATTTCTCGCTATGTTATTTAATCCCAAACATACTTAAAAACCGAGTTTTTTTAATCTTTAGGTTACAATATTTCAAGAATCCGATGTGATAGAGCAATTCTGAGGCCACATTTGAGTTAAGAGCACTCGAAACTATTAGGAAACTACAGTCTGATTTATGGGTCTAAAAAATGTTGGTCAGTATTTTCCTAACAAATCCCGTATTGATTTTTAAGTATGCGAATCACTTGGTTTATTACTTCAAAACTTATTCCTTTGTCCATCTTGATTTTATTATCTCAAAAATATTTTTTTTTTGATTTCAAAAATATGGAAAGTCATATTGATATAAATTGATTATTTAATCCACCTTTTTTCGTCTCAATTATACAACACAAAAGATACATATTTAACATCTACCAAATTACAGTCATGTTTTGTCACCGAAATATAAAAGCACTTGGAACATCAAAAGGTAACTTGTCGACTTTAAATTATCATTATTCGATGAAGAGGACACCTGCAACGTTGCCCAGAAGTGTTACGTATACGCTTAGTTGGCAATATTTTAAAGGTTCGATTTCGTGCACATCGGCAATTACCTCTTCTTAAGCTTTCTCGCTGGAAACTGGGCGTATATGCAAGCTGTTTGCACAACACCGTATATATATCTAAACAGCCACCGGGTGTCTATAAATTCATCGATTTATATGTATAAGTAAGTGTGTGTATATGTATTCGTGCTTCTTAAACGATACACCATTATTTAACTCATCGTTTACTGGTTTCTTGGGAATATATGGCAAGATTACGTGATAATATTTCGAAATGTAACACTAAAGGATTTTGAAACAAATAAAAAAAATTTCAATGAATTTAATTTAGTTCGTTCTCATTAGTAATAACTTTAGGGGTCATTAAACTCAAACATTCTCTAAGCTTATACGTGGGGAGTATAATAAAACCTCATCAAGGAACCAAACCGTGAAGCGTCATACTCGGTCATTCACAACGTACAAGAAAGAAAATTCCAAAAAAATAAATGAGAACCTAACAGATGCGACACATTACACCCCAATCACTAGACCCAGCCACTTGTGCAACTGCCATTATGTTTACAAAAAAAAGTAACTACAAGTGTCGCCAGGGGCTCGTTCTTGTCGCAAAAACTAACCTAAAAAAATAACCCATATAAAACCTCATGTGACCGCACCCCGCCAAGTGGAGAATAATAATACTTCACTTGATCCAAAGGGGGTGATTATTTTCAACCCCATAATGCGTTTCAAATGAATACAACCCTTTAACTCCGTGTAATATTTTTTTATTCGCCCAATTGTCTGGTTTTGAAGGGGTTGTGGGCGTTTACTTGCGAACATGTGCACCCCGATGTATCTATGTAGAAAAAGGGTTGTTTGTTGAGATGATTAATTGAAGTTTATCCCCTATTTTAATTGGCACGATTGAAAATGTTAGCTATCTTCGGAATTAAAAGGGATTTAACCCTTACCTTGATCGCATAGAATTCCACCCCAGTTTGTATCGCAGATACATTGCCATGATGTTCCGTTACAGTAACCATTTTTACAGCCTGGATATGGTTCGCATTGGTCACAAAATTCTCCTATCCAACCGGGTCGACAACTATAAAAAAATAATTAAATCACATTTACATAGTTATTAAAATTGAAAACTATTAAAACGAATATACATAATATAAGATAACGAACGGGTTTGATTAAAGATCATCAAGAATAAAAAAAAATATTTTCAAATGTAGTATTAAGTTATTATCTGATCTTAAATTGTATAGAATTTAGGTTTACACTTCTAATTAGCAACAAATTTGCATATTACAATGTCTACTATCTATTTAAAGTTAACGGTAAACGTTTACACCTACATGCTGTTTAACCTTTTTACTCTTTCCTATGTTATTAATGTTATTGATTGTTGTGATTAGTGTAATAATGTTCATGGGAACCTTATTAGATAAGCTCCTAAGGAATTTGATCGAGTTATACTTAATTTTAATCGACCTTAAACTAGAACTACCTAATTGGTTTGGTAAAGTTGAAACAAATAGCCTAATAAAACGTTTCCCTATTTGGTATTTTCTTTAACGAGCAACTATTATTGTAGTTTATTCAAGAATGAATGAACCATAGTAAAACTAAACCTCCCATTAATTTAACATAATAAGAGGTTCTATAGTTTCCATAAACGGTTGACACGGTAGACAAACAACCCGGAGCGTTGCCCGCAATTTTAACAAGGCAATGACAGATTACGGTACTTCTAACGTTAAATTAACGTCCACATGAATAGGTAGCTAATTGTCCGAAAACTATCATTTCGTCGTCTTTTTATTTCCTTATACTTTCTTAAAGACTTCGCGTGCCTTCGCTTTGACAAAACGACCGTTTTCATTTCTCATTGTGGCAACGTTTCCGACACGAACCGATATGACAATGAACTTCGCCGGTGAGCTTTCCATTCCCAGAGCGGCGCTCGAGAAAACGAGCTTTTTGCCGCTTTTTACTGTCCGCCCGTGACGAATCCACACCTACGAAGCTTTCTCGGTATCGTTATTACTCGCATAATGGGTTCGGATGTGTAACAAAACCGAGATCTCGAGTTACAAGGAAAAAACGAAACCGTTTTATTGGTTATAACACCTGTACCGTTTTCGTTTTGACTTCGAAGGACAATAACGTAAATGTTCTGCAGTTAAATTTTCTTATCGGTGTGGTCCACTAATACTTGAGAAAACTCACTAAACACAATTATGTGTTGTGGTCATGTTAAAAGCTAGGTGTTTAAGAATAAAAGAATCTCGTATATTAACCTTATCTTTATTGGATAAAATTTTTACTGGTTAAGATGTGAAAGAACTGAAAGTCAAAGACCTCGATGATGGTTGAAGACTCAGATCATCTTCCTTTTAGAAAGTTTTAAGTTTATAAAAAAACCTCAAGATATATTTTATTTAACTGGAAGAAAAATGCTTCACAGTTAAGTGTTAAAAAATTCACTTTGAAAATTCTTGATTTTTCTTGTAGATTGAATTCATCAATTAAAAGGTAAGTGAAATGTCAAATATCTCGATGATATAACTTGGTATAATTTTTTAAGTTAATAATAAAATTTTGGAAAGATTAAGGTATAAATCATCATCCCTAAAGAAAAATTCAAGATTTACTCGATTAGACTTGACCAAAATGCTCCACAGTCAAATATTAAAAAAATGACTTCAGAGATGTATGACTATTGTTGGAGATTGAACTGAACATGCACAATTGTTAAGATATAACTCTTTTTAACTCTGTTAACCCCCACATCCAGTTCACGATCGAAAAGGAATCTAATAATTCTGTTCTTTTCTTAGATTCACTTGTCATCAGGAAACCTGACCAACATATTATCATCCTGGACTGGTATAGAAAACCAACCTATTCGGGCCGGTTGTTACGGTTTATTTTTTTTAAATATTGTTTGCGACGAAAAACCAAATTTTTCATTTTCTTTTCTTTGATTGCTAGTGTCAGCTAATTGCATTTTTTTTTTGTTTTGTTTAGTTTTGTTACAGCGCTCGGCGGATATTCATTCCTAATTTGGTGGTCAGATGGCTTTGGTGTTTTGAGTTTCCCATTTTTGTTTCCTTTTTATTGTTATTTTCTTCTTTAAGAGATTTCCCGTTAATTATCTTTCATTTTAATTCTTTTCCTTTTTATTACAGTTCTTCATTTACATTTTATTCCCATTTATTGATATCTTCTTACATTTTTAATCTTATTTTGACATTGTTGGTTTAAGGCGTAACGTCATATTCTAGTTTTTCTGCATCCTCTGTATAAGCGATCCCCGCAGGAAATCGGTCTCTTTCTGTGCCGAATTTTTGTCAAGAGAACTACGTAAGCTAAATCCTTTTTCTCAACGCCATTACGATTCTTCGGGATATTTTTACGTTCTTTGTGAAGAATTTTGGTTTTACCCGAGCCGTTTATACGGGATTTGAATCTGTGGCTGTTCCCGATTAAATTCGAGGCGGTATTTACCGGATATTTCTTTGAGAATTTTGGAAAGCACGTTGTTTTGCGGAGCCTTTAGCACGCTAAAGGTAATGTTCTTTTTTTAATATTTATTCCCTTCTAAGTTTTCGTTTTCCTTCTTTCATTTAGGCTCTTTTTTATTACGTATTAATTTTGATCGTAATAACGTAGAAGTTAATTCACATTAAATTAGAGGATCGTGGGTGCCATTTTAACTCCGACCAAGTCATCCACGCCGTTCTACCATCTTCTGGGACTCGTAACACCAGCCCAGAAACCACCTGGAGGAATATCTGCCGACACTGAGCGACTCCAGAAGAGCGATTCATTTGGAGTTAAATAAATCATCATCCAGGTTACGACCTTTTTTTTAACATTTTTTTTTTATTTGCAACGTTTTGAATATCAAATTAAACTATCAGTATTCTTAATTAATTAAATTAAAAAAAAAATTAAGAATCCACTTAATATTTATAATTCAATTTATTTTTTGTGTAAAGAAAATACTCGGTATCTTTTTTTTATTTTAAAGTTCATTTTGATTTTTGCGCTTTATTTGGATTACGTGATAGATATATTTTTGAGGCCTTAGAGATTTGATATTACGTATAGTTTTTTTTTATTGTTTTATTTTGATACGAGTTTTTCTATTTTTCCGATAATTTTCGGATATTTTGTTTTTATTTTTTTTTGCCTTCAGCTTATATTTATATTTTTGTTTTTGATGCTATTGGCTGACATTACAACTTTATTTTGGTTTTTCGTAGCAACAATAAATTTGTATTTTGTTTTCGATTTATTTGCACAGTTTTTTTTTTATTATCTTTTTTTGTTGTGTGTGATTGTCGTTTTGTGTTATTCCTGCTACTTCTCAATTTCACAGTTGGTGTTGCTCCTTGTCCTTTGGAAACTGTGTGGCGCCCTTTTCTTAAATTATATTTCAACTTACTCCCCCTCTTCCTGAGCTAATGCAGGGTGGTCAACAGAGCAACAGAGAGGTGGTAGGGAGCGTCTTGGCTTTAGGTTGGCGTCGCACGGTTTATTAATTACTTCTTGTGTCATCCCACGCAGATTAAGATTTAACACCTTGAAAGGCACGAAGAATAGAGTGATGCGTATCTCCAACCCTGAGTTTCTGAAAAAAAAATCTAGACCTACTGCGAGATATTTTCTGTAATAACGGTTTTCTCCGTTCGTTAGTCAACAGACTCCTTTTTTCCACTGACGGGTCCCCCAGAATGGGTTTCTCCCAAAGGCCATCTTCCCAGCTAGATGAGTCTCTTACCCACCCTAATGAAGACATTGATCCGCCACTGTCTGTGCGGTTTGTCAAATTGCTTTTCATCGCAAATGTGACTGATAAACTGATTACCATTATATTTGTTCTGTGGTCTTAGTCATTGACACTTGTTGAATGTGTTATTTTTCAACTTTTGTTTTTTTCCATCGTTCAATTTTATCTTACAAATTCAATGTATTTTAATTTGTTCACCGTTAGTTTTGAAGTTCCGGGGATTAGTTTCAAATGACATCGTTTCACATACGTTCACCTCTGCTTGTAAGTTTAACTTTGTTGGTTTAAAGAAGCGTGGGTGTTATGTTTTTCCGTTTTAGTAAACCCTGAAGAAGATCAAAATAAAATAGATCGAAAGCTCGGCTTAGTAAAAAGGAGGTTTTTTAATTCTCCCCTTTTGTTGGTTGAATTCCCAAGAATTTTCTTAATTCATTAGATATAATGTCAAAAACTTCAATGATGCTTGACTAGTTAGTACTAGTCTAGTTAAATTTAGTCACTTAAGTTAGTACTTAAGATGATATTTTTGTTTGATAGTTAAAATGATGTTAATTTTAAAAATATAATCGTATATTCAACCTCGTCTTTAATGAACCGTTTAATTACAAGCAAAGATACAATCCAAGTCAAAGTCAGGGAAGACTTTAGAAGACTCACGCCGGCATCTTGTAAGACTGTACAAAACAAATCTAGATATTATCTATAAAAGCGTGATGAGGCTCCTAAGCCGGACCGAAGTTTAATTATAAAAGAAAGTAGTAGGCGTGAGCAATCGCCAATATAACGGAAGTTCTTCGGTTCGGATCTCGACGTGAGATCTTCGGCCAGGCCGTAACAATGGTAGAAATGATCGGTCAATTTGTGGGCCCCTTATTAACGCGGTCGTTGTTTGTAGCCGTTCCGGGGAAGACGACGCAAAAGATAGTACACGGAGAGGAAGCCCCGAGATATTGGTTATATTGGGTCGTATCTAGATCTTGAGGAGGACACGATCTCCTCTGCATTAAGGAGATCCGCTCCGCGGGTGGCGGTGGTCTCCACGTCGTGACCACTTATGCTGATCTCCAAGCAGTTTTTGTTGGTCGATTTTCGGTGGCTGGCGCTCCCGGTGCGTTTCTCCGCGTGATAAAGCCGTCTGATTTCGAACAAATCGCTCAGTTGGTGGTTGACACTGATCATTTAACTACTAGACAACTAAACATCATGTCAGATCAATCAATAGAAAAAAAACTTTCTAAACTTTACTTTCTCACACTTATTTACGTATTTATTTTTAATTACAACCTATTTGAATTTTGTTACTTGACTTTTAGTTCCTTCTGTTTTGGAATAATAATTATGATAAATCTTTAAATTGGGTGGGGTAGACACGCTCGATATTTCTCGCGCTGACACGGCTCGGTCACGCTTTAACTTACAAGAACGACGTGACGCCATGTTCCTGCGACCATAGAAAGGCTCGCAGCTTAACCGAGGGCCTCCTGCTGTCTTCTTGGTCGCTGCCAAATACGAGACAACCGCCAGGGTCTCGGTGGGGATCGCCGCTGACACGGACATACCTATTTCTGACAGTTACAACAGTTCCCGACTTACTGAGCTTTGAAAAAAGAGGATCACTGTGCGAAAGGGCTCTCGAACTTTACCACCTCACTTCTTGTCATTAACCTACAGATCAATTTATTAACGAATTGAGAAATAAGTCCTTTTTCAAGGGTATAAGAATAAAATGGATTCATTTACATCAATTTTTTGCTAATATTAACAAGAAATTTGACTTTTATAATAAAAATTAGAATCTTTAATTTTACGTAAAAATCGTTAATACCTACAGATAAAGCATATATATCTTTTTTTTTTAGTTTGTAGGTACTTTAAAGTCAATGTAAATTCCTATCTAGACTTTATAATTAAAAAACAATTAATTGTCTGAATAAATCACTCTTTGAGTATAAAACGATTCTATTTTAAATTGAAATGCAATAGAAATTATCTTTTACGTAACAAGTAAGCATGCATTTTCATGTCTATAGAAGCGATTGAAGGAATTTTAAGTGGAAGAACATTGATATTTATAAAGGTTACCATGTTAAATATTCTCTTTAATGTCAATGTGTAATAAAACTTTAAAAGAGTAAAGGGTGCATAGCTCCAGCTCTCGTTACATGATGATCTTAATTTATACGTTTTATTGATTATTATCATCGTTGCACGTGTGTGGGAACGAAATAACGGCAAGTGTACGAAACAAACGATATAAAAAGAAGTTCATTCATTTATGGCCAGCTGTGTGTAGCAACCCTTCTTTTTCCTTGCGGATGCTGAGCGATTACAAATCCTTTCCCACGTGCTCAAGAGGGGCCCGAGAAGAAAATGATGTCTCGTATTTTATTATCATTTTATGTGACCGATTCATTTTATAGGATATTTAATAACTCACGTGTATATTAGTTAACCGGATCTACGGGGAATTGATACGGTAGTAAATTAAAAAGTCTCAAATTCACGTTTTCACGTTGCATGGCGTATCGTGTATCTCTTTACACCTGCTAATGTTAGCATAAAAGCGTGGCAACCGTTCATTAGCAGGTGCAACAGCCGAAATTTATAATTGAACCTCTTTTCATGCCACGTGTAAGCTAACCTTAACAAAAAAAGGATGAAATGTCATTAAGAGACAGATCGTGGATGTAATTATTTATTTATAAGAAAAAATAAAATAAAAAAAGAGTACTTACTTGCAGGAACCAGGTCTATCGCATTTTCCATGGGTTGGATGGCACCCAGCTTTACAAACAGCTAAAAAAAATAATAAAAATTTTAAGTTAATGTGTACTAAATTGTGGATGTTGTATATTATAATATATAAATTAAAAATTGATATGTTAAATTGAAGTGTAAATTAACTGGAACAAAGATATTAAAAAATCCCACTTTCTAAACTGAAGCAGAAACAAGTTGAATTCCCTCTGGCAAATGCGCCTCCAACGTTACTAAAGGTCACTATTGCAATACATTTGTGTGTCATAATATGTAAACGCTTGACAGTCCTTGATTATAATATTATTATCAGTGTATTAATAAACAGAGTTGTCTTGAATTGATTTGATTACTGAAAAGTACTTATTTGAATTTTATTAAACTAAAATTGGTTAAATAATAATTGATAAACGAAAACAGGAAAATGAATTTTGAATCTACTCAATTGATACAAGTTGAATTGAAATCTGAAGACAAAAATATAAGTAAAAATTGAAGAGATAAATATTCTCTAAAAATTTACTTCAGGTAATATTGAAAAAAGATATCTAATTCTTGGAGGTTCAATTGAGTTAAGTTAAATTAAATATCCAATGAATAAAAACTGCAAATATTGGCTAAATTGAATCGAATTTATCAAAGACAGAATTAAATAATCAAGAAATAACCTCTAAAGATTGTATTGATTTTAATTACTATCGTTGCCACAAGTCAAGTCAGTGAAATTTCGCATGCTCATATTCCGAAAGTTTTCGTCGAAAAAATCGGGGTAATGATTGTCGTAATCGGTGATCATTTCTACATAACATAGCAAAAATTCAAAATCGTAGGTTTCGCGGCTTAGGAAATATCGTAAATTAAATGAAAAATTTATCGGATTTTTTACCGGTCCGCGGAAAACGCAAACTTCGGGATTTTTTTTCTTATAAACCGCTAAAAAAAAAAATGAGACCTTTTGTAGAATGTAGCCTCATCTGTTTACCATAACGTGGTATTTTTTTCTTTTACAAAAATTCCGTTTGTTTTCGCTAAAAAATTCAATTATCGAAATAGTCAATCTTGAATATCGCTGGTCACATCTTAACAAGATTAGCGGTTAGATGTACGTGGTCCATTCTCATGTGGTAGTTGAGAATGCTTACTACGTCAATTCCTACGAATATATTCATTTTTCGATTGTTAAATAACAAGAAAGAATTATTTTATTTTTGGGTATTTCGATAAGCACAAAATATTTTTTTTAATTATTTAACAGTCGAAAAATGAGTATATTCGTAGGAATTGAGGTAGTTAACATTCTTAACGACTTTCAGGTGGCAATCTCGTTATGATGCGATCAACAGCTTAACGAGATGCAGTCTCGATATCGACTATTTTGGGAAATATTTTTTTTAGCGAAAACATACGGAACTTCTGAAAGAAAAATCATGTTATAGGAAACAGATAAGGCTACATCCTACAAAAGATCCTAATTTTTTTTTCTTCAGCGATTTCTGAGATAAAAATTTCTAAAATTTGCTTTTTCCGTGGACCAGTCAAAAAATCGATCTTTTTTTCATGTAACTCAAAATACTTCCTAAACCGCGTAACCTACGATTTTGAATTTTGACTATGTTACGCAGAAATGATTACCGATCATGACAGTACTTATCTTCATTTTTTTGACGAAAACTTTCAAAGTACGAGCATCCAAAAGTTCACTGACTTGACTTTTGGAACCAATAGTAGGCTGAACAAGGAAACTTTAACCCTCTGACCGGGCATTCTGCGATTTCAGCCTGCAGTATCTAATAGTTTAATTTTACGCATCCCGCGATTTCAACTTGCTCGCATTTTTTATGTAATGATAATTGGTACATGTCTCCTGAGCTTGCGGATACTCTAATAAAGAAATAAACAGATATTTATGGAACTGTAAACAGTAGAAAGAAGGATTTTCCTCAAGGGCTCTCAAAATAAAAATTACAAAAGAGAGAAATTCAGGCATTTCAGCGAGGTATGGTGATGGCTCTAATGTAGCAAGATAAGAAACCAGTTTCTCTTCTAAGCACAATAAATGATGCTATAACAAAAATGGTGAGACGAAAATGTAGATAAGAAGTTATAAAACCCTAAGTTGTTTGTGATTACAATGATACTATGGTTGCAGTTAATCGTTCTGATCAGGAAATATCATACTACCCTTCATTACAAAGTAACAACATATCGCCGTTCCGGAAGAATATCGACATAACTGCAAAAAAAAATTTTGCAGGAGAAGCAAAAATAATTAAATTCAGCATTTTTTGGATACATTGATGGCCTTATCTCTTTTTATCAAAAAATTGCAGTTACGTCGATGTTGTTCCGGAACGGCGATATATACTATAAGAAAATTTTTTGACATTTTATTGATAAAGCTGTTTGGAACTCCTACATTATATACTCCAAAGTTTCGCGAAAAAAAAAAATTGGTTTGATAGAATACCGCATGCAGTTGGTGGAAAATCATAATGAATAATATTCGAGTTCAAGTTTCCAAACTCCAAAAAGGAAGACCAAGCACGACTCCTAACCCAAGGATACTCGACTAACAGGATGGTTCAATCCCATAAGATGTGTATACGCTGAAATTTAGTGCGTAGCCGCCAGTTTAATGTCACTTGTTGTGGTTTCACTCGAGTGTCAGACAGAGAGGCTAAGTTTGACAGTGCCGTTAAAGGGTGACGGGCGATTATCGCAGTTTGAGCCATCCTGTTAGTCCAGTGATCTTGTTCTTAACCCACTCAGGCTTACAGCTCACCATTTTGCTAGCCACATTCCACCAAATGATTAAAAAAAAGATTCCAGGCGACAATGTGATGTTTGCTGCTCAATGAGGAATAAAAATGGTAAAAGAGTGAGAAAAGACACCAGAATTTGGTATAAGGATTGCGAAGTTAGACTTTGTTTGGAGTCATGCTTTGAAATATATCACACCAAGAAAAACTTTTAAATATAATATGTTAAATTTCTATTAAAAAGTATTAATTTGCTATTATAAACAAAAAAAATACACTTTTTTAAATCAATTTTGAAAAGAAAAACGCGGTCAGAGGGTTAAAACATGAACTGAAGAGAATCCAATTGGATTCAATGATAAACTTAAAAAGTTAAAATCAAAAACATATTTGTTTATTATTGACTAAAAATAACATAAAAATGAGTCTATGTTAACCAATACATCCAATTTCTTAGGTAATAATCCTCCAAGCAAGACAATTAATCAGCAAATTCTGTTAGTCACCAAACGTTCTCCAGCTAGGTATTGTCTTGTCATCTCTATTCTTCCGCGCGGACGAATTTTTCGCATTTCCCGAACGGATCTCCGCTTACGGTATTCCTCCTCGGACGGTTAATAGCGGGCCTACCCGCTGATTCGCCATTATTATTTATATCGCAACTCGAAATTTATGTTACGTAACGACGAGGCCGAGGAGTCGATCGCGCACGATCGAATTGTTCTCCGCGGGATAATCGACCGTCTACATTATTGCCATGCCTGTATCGAATGCAAATCGATCGATAGGACTATCTCTCGAAATTTATAACGTTATATAAGCGGCCGAAGGAACCGGCACCTTCTAGCTGCGCGTTCCAACAGAGACACAACAACGCTCTGATTAATTGCCTCCGAACGGCTACAAGGCGAATTAGACATGTCCGTTCTCTTGTTCCACGTCCAAAGTGCCGTGTTTATAGTGTTTCGGGCGCGGATTATCTAATTTCTTACACGGAGGAATGTTTGGACGAAGGTCTTACGGGAAATATCTTACCTTCATTTAACCGGAACGACAAAAATAAATTTATGTCTACGCGATTATCATTAACCCAATAATTGTCTACTTACAATCTTGTTAGTTCATTCAATTAATATATTGCCTTGTAATGTTTTAGTATTTTATCTCATTAAGTAATTGGAAATCAATGTTAAATTAAATTTTCTACCAATATGGTTAAACTATGTTTATTACAAGACCAAACGAATAAGTAATAAATAACTAACACACAAAAATAATTTCAAGGTAAAATCAAGTCTCTTATTGGGAAAATCATTTATACCAACTCTAATAGTACACAGTATAATATTTCATACCAAACCACTTAATAATCGTAAATATGTATGATCACAGAAAAATACTTGTGGAATTAATCACACGCATATTCAAACTCCCGTTTTAACACGCTTACGATTAATTGTTGGTATTTATTGTCGGTATTGCAGGGTTGGTTTATTGCTACGTTTGCGACAAGAATCGATCTTTAAAACCAGTAGGAAAATCGTTAGGAGCGGCGTTACGATATCTATCATGAAGAATAATTGAATACGGTTGAGGTGTTAAACGGACAGAATTACCTTACAGACCATTATAGTTGTGAAGGCAGTAAAGTATCCGGACAAATCATAAGAGAATGATGTATATGTACTCGAAGGCATGGAATGTGTTATGTAATGAAGATGAATGTGAAGGTATTAGGAAGTATAATATGGTTTTCTTACCAAGAATTTAAATTTTAAAGTTAGTTTATGATGAGGGATCAAAAAATTGTTAATTGGTATTAATAATTTGATAAATTATGTATAAGTATATCCGCTATGTAGTTTAAGTAATTACATTTAATTAAATATTGAAAGGAAGTAAGAGGTGCTAGCATGCCATAAAATAATTTATAAAGTAATAATGTTAGTTAATTATGGTAAAATGATTTTACTGTTAGTTCAAAGAGAAAATTTGTGTTGTTATTAATAAATACAAGAATTTGTATAAGGAAGTTATAATTAATGATACTAATTTTTTAATCTTTATAAATGTGTTATAGACTCTTTCAATAAGAGCGCTTTATTTTTGTAAAGATGACTAATGCAAAATCTCTTCAGTGTGAGAACTTACATTTTTTATTTAATTATCATTAATCAAAATTCAACATGTATAATCACATCCTACTTTACGACATTCCTATTTAATGTATACATTTGTTTTTTTGTTTGGCAAGAGAAAGTTTATGTAGGTGTTACATATCGTTAGGGATGAAGGCACATCTGTGAAGAGGATATGCGTAGGATTTTACAATAAATTTACGCCCGCCAAATATGCAACTGTATATACTTAAAACATTTCTTGTAAAATGTATTTACATTTCTATTCTATTTAAATTAGCACACACAAATCGACTTTGATCACGAATTGAAGTAAGAAATAAACACCTTTAGCGCACGATGGTAGTTTGAAATTAGCGCAAAGATAAATTTACAAGCACTTGGCATCGTTCGACGATGTCCGATGATCTGCAGTCATGTCGATCACCGGAGGAACCCTTATTAAGTTAGCAGGAACCACGAACGAGCGATAGGTAAGTGCTGTAGTAAGAGCTCTAGACTCTACTCTAATAAGCGGTACTCTCGTCGCAAACGGTTCCCATGGCGAAGAGTACTGGTACCGGTACTACTACCACTAATGATAATTAACCTGCCCTAACGACAAAATGAACGACAATGGTTCTGCTAGCTCACTCGTCTTGTGTCGTTGTAATTTGACGAGATTTTCTTTTTGAAGGTAAAAGATTTTTTATTTCATCTATTGTCAAATAATAAAATATGTAATCACCAAAGAAAATTAAGTTATTTCATACTTGTGGTAGGTATTGGATTCAAATTGGTACAATCATATACGATCTTATCTATTTGCTAATGATATTTGATAACTGTGGGAAGACGAGTTCAATTTTATGGTATTGTTGGAATTGATTGGATTTTACAGAATGGCGCAATAAGAGTGGAATGTGTAAAATGGGAATTCGTTTTTATGACGAGTGAATTGACATTGATTCAATACTTTGTTAAAAACTTGGTTTTTTATATCCTGAAAGGTCTTATAACAGATTTGAATAAAATCGTTAAATAACGTAAAAAACATATAAAGATGTAAACACATCAATTACTATAATAACTGTGGTATATCAATTACCATGGGAAAAAGTTAAAAACATTTATTGAGAATTTGTCATCGTGAAGGTTTTCAGATTTAAATACAATTTATTTTCTTAGTAATTTATTTTGCTTGTAATAGATTTGCCTTGCAAATTATTACCTTTCTTTTATATAAAAATTGCAGTACTGATCAAAAGGTCTTATACGTACAGCCTTGAAAACAAAAGTTTTCATGTTAAATAGTTTTATCAGTCGATATTTGAGTTGTTAATGTTGTAAATTTGGGGGTTTCAAATCCCCAAACTGTGGATTAAGGCTCATTTGAATCTGAATAAAATGGATTAGGCATGAATTGAAAGTGAATCAAATCTCTTTGTAGCTAATGACAAGAAACTTTATTTTTTGAAACTTATGTTATTTAAAAACTATACTTAAAAAACTTTTAAACTCTAACATCAGATATATTTTTGGTTGATTCACATAAACTAGGCTTTTCGTCTCCACTGTCTTCTCGGGAATTGCCAGGAATATTATTGTTCTGAAATTTTCCCAACACATCTCTATAATAAGCAAAATTTTCTACCTCTCTCCAGTTCTTTCCATAATGTTTGCTTAACAAGTTATTTACATCTCTCATTTTCAGATCTTTTAGTTTCACTCCGGTAGGAATTTCTTTTGGCTGGATATTCATGGCGGTTTGGTTTTTCCTAAAAACTCCTTTGAATCTATTCTACAGTTTTTGTAACTGCGCATCTATTGAAAATGGATTTAGTGGGATTTGAATCTAA
The DNA here is from genome assembly GCA_036711955.1 of Digitonthophagus gazella. Taxonomy (NCBI): domain Eukaryota; kingdom Metazoa; phylum Arthropoda; class Insecta; order Coleoptera; family Scarabaeidae; genus Digitonthophagus; species Digitonthophagus gazella. Next base: position 29,441,914 of record JASCIT010000005.1, read on the forward strand.
AGGCTGTCTATTTGATTTGAATTTTTAAGGGATTCGCGCGTTCTTTAAAACAAATCATTGAGTATTTTATGGAAAACAACTTTTTCTAACAGATGGCGTATATATCTCATTTTTGCCTAAAAATGGATTTAGGGGATATTGAAACCAGACAACTCATTTAACCATTTGTGTTCGGGAATCGAATAAAAAAGCTGTTATTTCTGTTTGACGACAAAATTGACAACTAATTTATTATAAAATGCAGAAAAAAAGTTAAATTAGTTTGGAAAATCGCATAAAAATCCAAGTTTTACACCAACAAGGGTGAAGCCAAAAAGAAATCGCCAAGTTGGTGAAATGCTCGCGTTGTGCTCTTCAGTCTGCCATCAAACGGTTGTCTCAAAAAGGCACTCATCAGAACAAATCACGAACAGGCAAAAAACGCACAACTATGAAATCTGAGGACAGAAAATTAATTCGCGAATCATTAACAAATCGGAAGAAAACTTCCTCTAAGCTTGCTGCTGCCTTTTCCGAAGAAATTGGAAAGCGAGTAAGTGAACAGTCAGAAGAAGATTCGGAGAAGCAGGCCTGAAAGGATGCAAAGCCAGGAAAAAGCCTTGGCTTTTTTCAACAAAAAGAAGCACTTGAAATGGGTTCTATACAGCACCAACATTTTACCGAGGAAGATTAGTTTAATAAGTGGTCCGACGAATCTAACTTTGAGGTAAGTTGATTTTTGTACTTTTACAACAATTATTTATTTTTTATTTCATTGAAATAATTTATGATCTAAAGTTATAGTTTTAAAAATGCCTTTTTTCGCTCTTTATTAGGTATTTAGAACACCTGGTTTGACCTTTGTGAGGCGTCGTGATCTGGGACTGCATGGCTGCTGATGGCGTTGCCGAAATGTTTGTTTGCGATGGTCGTGAACAGTGAAAAGTACATACAAGTACTTGAAACTGCGCTTTTGCTTTTCCTAACAAGTATTTACGGCGACACTAACCTAGAGAGGGTTATATTCCAACAAGACAATGCTCCTTGTCATAAGTCAAGGACTACGATGCGTTGATTTACTAACAACAACATTGAATTATTGGATTGGCCTGCACAGTCTCCAGATCTCAATCCAATTGAGCACGTTTGGGAGATTTTAAATCGCAGAATCAAATACACAACATTATTTCAAAAACGACATTAAAAATGCTTTGGTGCAAGAATGGTACTCGATTTCGAGGAAGGAGTGTGCAAAGTTAGTACGCAGTATGCCGGACAGAATTAGTGCTGTGATCAAATCAAAAGGTGGACCAACTAGATTTTAGGTTTAAATGATTGTGTTAATGATAGTATGTATTATTAAAGAAATAATTTCAGAAAGTTCATGTTTTTTTTTCGTAATTTTATGAAAAAATTGGGGTGCATAATACTTTTGGCCAAGGCTGTAGAGGTGATCAACTACTTGGCATTAAAATAAAAAAATTACGTTAATAAAATCATCCATTTAAATGCATAAATTACACCAGCGAATTTTATGACGTTCGAAGATTGAGTTACATAATCGTTTATTGAATGCTTTTTATAGATTTTAAATATAGTTTCCTTAGTCTTGAATATAATCGATTTTCTCACGAGAATCCCACGGAGGTTCTCTTAATTTAAAAAATTTAAAGATTATTAATACCTCTCTTTATTCTGTGTGATGTAAGATTGAAATACCACGAAATAATTTTGTGATCAAATCACTTTTACTTCTATTTAAAACAATACAAAGTAATTAAATGGATGTTTGTTTTCCTTTATAATTTCCTGAAGTTATAAAGTTATAATTTATAATTTTATTCTCACAGAAAGATATAAACTAAATACAAAGAAATTGCTCCTTTTTTTTAAAACAGGGAAGTGTCAATACCCAGGATAGATTACATTATGTAATAACTTCAATTCATTTCCAGGCATTGTCTTTCTAGATAACATAAACTTCGCTATATTATTTTCACTTTCTAAGTTGGGTTTTATAAGATGAGTGTTCTTGGGAAAATCTAACTGTTTTCATATGATTCAATCATATCTACTACATAACAGTATGAAGTATGTAATCAAATACGAGATTCCGTTATTTTTATCTATCTAAATTTCTTTTTAATAATTTTCTACGGTTATAATTTAAATGTATGCGAGGAAACAGTTGTAAGGTACATACACAAAGTGAAGTTTTTTATATCTAGACAACAGGAAAACGTTAGTATCCTAACCAGACTACTTTAATAACTCCGACCCATATAAGAACCATTTCCAGGCATTGTTCTACCAGATAAACACTAACTCCATGATAAATGTGTGCATATTTTCACTTTTCATCTCTATTAAAAAATGAGGATGTTATTAAACTTGGGAATATTCAGGAAGAAATTCCTTCTAACTGTTTTTGCATAAGACTTGGGATAATATATGAGAAAATTTAGTTTTACATTAAATTAACATTAATAAATTTAAATTACTTACGTTCTTCACAATTAGTTCCTTTCCATCCTTCTATACACTCCTTATCACCGTTCGCGTTACATCTATAGTGACCAAAAGGATCATCTCGAGCTCTACAGAATTTCGTACACGTTAAGTTGTAGTAAAAGTCGTCGCATTTCACTCTTATCCTATAAGTCAGTCTCGTTCTGGCTCCATTATGGTTTAAAGTGTGCCATTCTGCACTAGGATCTATCAGTCCAGAGTAAGTGGCTTCATCGATTAGATTGGTCACTGTAACAATAAGGAAATAAATAAAAATGATGAAGAATAAATTATTCTAAAGGGAGTTAGTAAATATTATCCTAAAGGGAGTTAACTCTTTGAGGGGCGAACATTTTCAAATAAAAAAACCCAAAGTGGACACAACAGAGATGTGTCATCTAAAGGTGCATTTAAATTAGAGCGAACAGAAGCGAACGAACGAATTCGTTCGCCTAAGCTAGCATAATTTATATGGAGAACCAAACATGAACGAACGATCTCGTTCGTGTTCGTGCGTGTTCTTAACCCTGTCGGTAAATCAGCGAATCATCAAAGGAAATCGGTGCTCAATGTGGACAGTGAAATTTAGAAACGATCAAATTCGCAACGAACGCGAACAGCTGATTATTACGCTATATAATTATGTAACTTATTGCAGATGTTGAAATTTTGAACAAACATTTGAGGCTTGCATAGGAGTCACCCGTTGCAAGGAAGCGAAGAGTCATTAGCAGTCGTTCTTTTGCCGTAATCGCTTTTTTGAAACTTGTATCCTCTCTAGAAATGTTAGGTCCAACCAAATTTAATAAGAATTCAAAATCTTCCGTTGACATTCTGCAGAAGTTGGTGACTTGGGCCAAATTGTCACTCGTTAAGTCCATTAACAAAGCTTCCCCTCCCGTTTTGCTTCTTTTCTTTAATAAATTAGAACATCACACTCTCTTCTTTCTTTTTTCCTCGGACAGTCCGGCAATAGCTACAAAACTAGTGGCGCTAACTAAAATGTCTTCATCCGTATCCGACATCGTGAACGAATGGCTCATCGACGAACGCGAATGTTCGCTCTAATTTAAACGCTCCTGTTTTATAGAGAACAAACCAACGAGCGAATACCTGCGAATTCGTTCCTTCGTTCGTTCGCTTCTGTTCGCTCTAATTTAAATGCACCTTAAGAGATTAGCAAAAAGCATAATCTGAGCTTGAAGTGTTGAGGTGGTACGCGTTCTCAACCACTATACAGCAAAAGGAGTAGAAAATTAAGAAAAAATGGTTTGTTTTGTGTACCAGCGAGCACAAAGGTCAAAATTCGAAGTGGTACATTAAGCCACCCACCAACCCTCAAAGAGTTACTTAACTAATGTTAACACAAACCGAACTAATTACGATGCATTTCTAGTGGGTTGATTCTTCCTCCTTTCTCGTTATTCAGGAAGTTTGCGAAATTTCATTAAGCTAGAAAAAGCACTTCAAAGGGAGTTGCCAGATGATTATATTTGTTTCGTAACGTGTGGGTTTCACGGTTGTGAAATGCCCTTAACCATTTGTCAGTTACGAGACAAAAACGGCCGATGAGAAGAGAATTTGCATTTAGTGGCTGATGTTAATGAATTTTCCTACACGACACAATGTAACCATCCGCTACCAGTAATAACCGTTTGTTTTAATTGATTTTGATTAATGATCTTCGTCGAAGGAGATGCTTTACACAACCGATCTCACAACCAAAAGATCCTTTCAACATTTCAACACCGATCAGTTCATCGATAAATGACTATTATTATTTTTTTAAGACGGTTTTAGGTAACAATTTGTTATGAGTTATGAAAATTTAGATATTATAACTTTTCACTTTAAATCATCAGAAAGTTTTTAATTGGATTAGAAAGCCAAGATGCTTTACTAAATATTTCCTTAATATCTAAAACATCGCAGTTATAAAGCTATTAAGATGTTTTGCTTCACTTCCGATTAGAATATAACCAATAACGACTTTCATCTTTAACTAGCACCTTTTCATTCAGTTGTAAGTTTGTTATAGTTGATGGTTTACAAAGAATATCCAATAAGTACGTAATTTGAAAAGAAATTTAAGTACCGTTAGTATGTTATAGTTATTAAAGGTAATGATGTATCTGTGTTCATCGACCGAAGAAAAGAAAGTTTTTTAGGTTATTTTGAATCTGTATTGGTTTAGGTATAGATAATAGAATTAGTTTTTAATGATTTACTTTCTCAAGTCATTAAATAAAATTAAATTGAAATTGCACTGAAATTATTTTTCAGTACGTCTTGAATAATTGGAGCAGAAGCTAACCGGTCATACAACTCACGAACACCCCCAGGTTAGAATCGTGAGATTCATTTTGGTTCATTCACCAAGACCTTCTTTCATTCAAAAAGATAGGTACTTATGATAATTACAATTTATTCATTCATAAGTATTTTTAAATCATATTTAATCGACAAAAATATTTAAACATTATATCAGAAGAAAGTTACATTTTAAAAGATTAAACGAATTAAAGTAAATTTCTATTTGATCTGACATTGAGAGACACGTAAAATCTTAAGCACCAATCAAACATTTGTAAATTTAACGAGCGTACTTAAGGTAATGCCAACGTCATCCGAGAGCAGACGTGCACGTACCTGCTTCGTCCGAATGAGCGGACATCTGCGAGCGTGAGCGTCCGTGAGTGGACACCTTGTCTTATGGGACGTGCCTCGGAGACGAGGCAATAAAAAATGTTATGATAGCATCGTAAATGGACGAATAAATATTGGCTCGTCCATGACTGTCGTCGAGGCAAATGCCTCACAGCGTTATTCCGTAATTTGTCACTCATTTCTCCTACGGTTGTCTCTCTCCCCGACGTTACTTTACTACGACGTTTATTGGACACCCGGTATGTCAATATCTTCCCGTCTTATTACTGCGTATTATTGAAATATTCATAAATGGAACGTTTTAAATTAAATGAAGTTAACGATGTTTGTATGATTGTAACAAGGTGTGTTATTTATGTTTTCAACAGTTAATCAAAATACCACCAAGCAATTTTTTTAAATACATCGTATTTAGTTTGGTTTTTGAATTAAATTTAAGATTTATTCTTTAGGACAAAACAATAATGGTATGCATATTAACTAAAGTATATATTATTTATTTATTTTTTAAAAGCTTAAGAATGTAGCCCTTGCCGGAAGATTTATGAGTAAACATGCACGTTACCTGCTGGGACGGAATGATTGCTGTAGTCCAAAGCCTGGAGGATCAGCGTAAACGACCTCTGCAAACAAAAAACAGAACAAAAAATCAGAAGAGATTAATACTCACAAGTTTTATTTTTAAACGTTTTTAAATGGTCGATGGAATTGTTTAAAATTAAACGATACGCTTAGTTGAACACCTCAGTTTTTGCGTAAGTTTTTGTATAATTTATAATTCGTTATTAATAGACGATTTTATTCCGATACCATTTTTTTTCATATGTATTAAAAGTTAACGGTCGAATTTCGTTCAACTCCTCCTGTCAGAGGAGTTGAGAAGCTCAAAGAGGCGGATCAAGAAGATGCTTGCTTGTATACAGTTCGTTATATAGCATTTAAGGTGGCCCCGAATTGCTTAGTCATGATATTTTACAGTGTTGATCAAAAGATAAGACAAATACCGACTTCAAATTGAAGATCTTGTTTCAAAAACCAATCAATATCACTTGCGAAACTGGTCTTCTTCATTGCATTTTTTTCTTCGTTATCTATTCTTTTATTATCGATCCAGTTTAAAACTGGACCAGTTAAAGATGTACACGTTTGTTTCTATCAATTGACAAGTTTCATACGTCAATGTCAACGGTCGATTGTAAAGACAACGGACGCTAAGAACCACTAAGAAGTTTCAGGTTAGAGAGGATGGAAAAACGACTCACATAAGATCGTCGCCATTGATTCCGATTCTGATCGTTTATCGATGATGATGGTCATGAAACCACTCATGAACTATATAAAAGAGACTCTAAAATCGAACCCATAAATGTTTCTGCGTTTAATGACTTCGGTTTTAGATAAAAAAATTTCTTGACCTAAACCATTATGTTGAATATGTACCCAACAGCGAACACCTGCTGATAAAAACGCATCTGTCCCCAATCTGAACATTATTGGCAGTTTAAAGTTTTTTGGTAAATATTACCCAGTCGTCTGCTGATAAAACCACCATGTATACATTTATATTCCCATCTTTGAAGGGAATGCTTTTAGAGATAAACTGTAAATTTATTAATATAGTCTTTATAGATTGAAATTGAATAGATTGGCTAACAATAATATCTTCTAGATGTCAGCGTGGATGAGATTAATTAACATTTCTTAGTCACCGTGGATATATCTTAAAATTGTTACACAATCAAGCAGACAGTTTAGACTTAGGGAATCCTCGCGACAACAATGAACTTCGTAATCTTACCCACTTTGTTGGTATTACTCATCGAGTTATGTGGGTTTGTATCCCACATTGAAAGAGAAGATAAACAGACGACTTGACTGTTCATTCACAGTAATTTATATTATAGAAGATGTACAGAAATCGTTATATTAAATTATGTGTAATCTCTGAATCTGTGAAGAATATATTTTTTAAGAAATACAAAAAAAAAACATCCCATCTTTGAAATACATTCAAAATGACTGAAAGTAAATTACTCTCATATAAGAAATTTTATTAAGTTATCAAATTCACAAAAAAAAAACTAAAAAAGCCAAATAATATCTATATAGAAGATGAAAACGAATTGGAATTGGCGGGAGATCGTAAATTTTTCATTTCGAAACGTGCTTCGACGATTGCCATGCCGATTACCTCTTTAATTGGAAAATAATCGACCGTCCAAGAAGTATGTATTTCTTTTTTTACAATTTCTAGCCTCACTTTACGTGTTCCAATATTAACAAAAAAAAACAAAGCAACTACAAACAATAAAAAGGAAAATCTACAAGAATAAGAAGATAACTTTTAATTTATTACAGAACTGTTATTGCAATTTTATTTACTAAATTGTATCTAAAAAATCAGAGTTAAAAAACATCTTAATTACCGTTTAATTGGAAAATAATCTACCATAATACAAGAGGATGGTAGTTTATGGCTTTGTTTATGAAGTTTTTTTGTTGTTTATGAACTTAACATACCATTAAATATTACCAACAACTATCACCGCTATTAGAAAAATAATGCTTAAATTTTCTTAGCTAGAAAAATTTAAAAAATATGTATAATAAAGTTGTAACTTTTAATCATCAAATTATCACGTAATCCAAAGAAAAAATCCGTTTTTAGAATGCACCCTAATGCTTAGAATATTTAAAAAATTCAATTAAGGACATTTAGTTGCATTTTGTCTTCGGAGAGAAAAACTAAAAATCATAGAAAATTTATTTTTGGTAAAAATAAAGACTAAGTTTCTATCTAAATCTTGGTAGAATTTCAAATCTCTAAAACAATTAGTTTCTTAGATATGAATTTTTAAAAATTGGCAAATTTTAATCGACATTATGTTACATTTTCTCTTCTGAGAGAAAAAATAAAAATAGTAGAAAGTTTATTTTTGGTAAAAATAAAGATTAAGTTTCAATCATAAAATTCAAAATAAAATCGTCATAAAATTTCAAATCTCAACAACAATTACTTTCTTAGATATGAATTTTTAAAAATTAACAAGTTTTAATAAACATGATAATTAAGTTATGTTAGAATTTCTCTTCTGAGAAAAAAAACTAAAAGACATAGAAAGTTCATTTTTGGTAAAAATAAAGATCAAATTTTAATCTAAATCCTTATAAAATTTCAAGTCTTAAGAACAATTATTTTCTTAGATATGAATTTTTAAAAATTGACAAATTTTAATCGACATTATGGTATATTTTCTCTTTTGAGAGAAAAAATAAAAATCGTAGAAAATTCATCTTTGGTAAAAATAAAGATTAAGTTTCAATCTAAATCGTTATAAAATTTCAAATCTAAACAACAATTGGTTTTATAGATATGATTTTTTTTAAATTGACAAGTTTTAATAAACATGATAATTAAGTTATGTTAGAATTTCTCTTCTGAGAAAAAAACTAAAAGACATACAAAGTTCATTTTTGGTAAAAATAAAGAACAAATTTTGATCTAAATCCTTATAAAATTTCAAGTCTTAAGAACAATTATTTTCTTAGATATGAATTTTTAAAAATTGACAAATTTTAATCGACATTATGGTACATTTTCTCTTTTGAGAGAAAAAATAAAAATCGTAGAAAATTCATCTTTGGTGAAAATAAAGATTAAGTTTCAATCTAAATCGTTATAAAATTTCAAATCTAAACAACAATTAGTTTTATAGATATGATTTTTTTTTAATTGATAAGTTTTAATAAACATGATAATTAAGTTATGTTAGATTTTCTCTTCTGAGAAAAAAACTAAAAGACATAGAAAGTTCATTTTTGGTAAAAATGAAGATCAAATTTTAATCTAAATCCTTATAAAATTTCAAGTCTTAAGAACAATTATTTTCTTAGATATGAATTTTTAAAAATTGACAAATTTTAATCGACATTATGGTACATTTTCTCTATTGAGAGAAAAAATAAAAATCGTAGAAAATTCATCTTTGGTAAAAATAAAGATTAAGTTTCAATCTAAATCGTTATAAAATTTCAAATCTAAACAACAATTAGTTTTATAGATATGATTTTTTTAAAATTGAAAAGTTTTAATAAACATGATAATTAAGTTATGTTAGAATTTCTCTTCTGAGAAAAAAAACTAAAAGACATACAAAGTTCATTTTTGGTAAAAATAAAGAACAAATTTTGATCTAAATCCTTATAAAATTTCAAGTCTTAAGAACAATTATTTTCTTAGATATGAATTTTTAAAAATTGACAAATTTTAATCGACATTATGGTACATTTTCTCTTTTGAGAGAAAAAATAAAAATCGTAGAAAATTCATCTTTGGTGAAAATAAAGATTAAGTTTCAATCTAAATCGTTATAAAATTTCAAATCTAAACAACAATTAGTTTTATAGATATGATTTTTTTTTAATTGATAAGTTTTAATAAACATGATAATTAAGTTATGTTAGATTTTCTCTTCTGAGAAAAAAAACTAAAAGACATAGAAAGTTCATTTTTGGTAAAAATGTAGATCAAATTTTAATCTAAATCCTTATAAAATTTCAAGTCTTAAGAACAATTATTTTCTTAGATATGAATTTTTAAAAATTGACAAATTTTTATCGACATTATGGTACATTTTCTCTTTTGAGAGAAAAAATAAAAATCGTAGAAAATTCATTTTTGGTAAAAATAAAGATTAAGTTTCAATCTAAATCGTTATAAAATTTCAAATATAAACAACAATTAGTTTTTTAGATATGATTTTTTTAAAATTGAAAAGTTTTAATAAACATGATAATTAAGTTATGTTAGAATTTCTCTTCTGAGAAAAAAAACTAAAAGACATAGAAAGTTCATTTTTGGTAAAAATAAAGATCAAATTTCAATCTTTCAACTTTTTTGTAGGTGTACTTGTAATAAATTTCTAACAGTTTAAATTTAAGGAATTAATATGAGAGATGTTTATTTATTTAAATTTTCATTCAGATAGGAATATAAAAAGCAAAAGATGAAAATAAACAAATCTGTAAACGTTAACGGTGTGAGGATGTCCTCAACTTCTTTTACGAACTCCTTTACGGAAGTTTGTTTTTTCTTATAAACAAAACAGGGCAAGTGTCACTTCTGCTGATTATCAACGCCGTTTATCTCTGCAGGAAACGTCCGTGAACGCTGCTTTACGTCACATTGTGGGGCAACGGCGCGTTTTGAACGATATATACTTGCGTGTGCCTGAAGATGCTCTTCGCACAACCGGTTTTAACGGCGGCAATTACGCTTTATGGCTTTAATAAATTTGGGCGCGTATCTCTCATCATCTCTCGTCGGAAGAAAACGTACTAGGAGAATTATTAATAACGCTTTTATTGGGCTTATTTTCTCGGCATCTCGTCGTCGGTATAATTGTGTTAACTCGCGCAAAGTTACCGAGAGATTCCTCGGTTTGAGGTGTAATTTCGAAGATTTAAGCGTTTCGTTGAATATAAAATTGAATAAAATTTCGGCGATTTATGTCTATTACGACTGTGTCATTTATTTCCCGGTACTGGAAGGTATGGCTTATCTAATTACACATCTGTAAAAATGAACCAAGCTTTCCACTTGCTGTTAAGCGGTGCCTTTTACGGTGTTAGTAAATAACGTTAAACGACTAGAACATAAGTAAGGTAGTAACTCCATATAGTGGAAGTAAAAGCATGCAAGTTAAGCTTTCAACTTGGGTGATATTTATTAGTGGGTTCAATAATCACACGGTTGGAATTTTAATTATATAAATTTTGAGAAGTCAACAAAAACTTTCTTGTTCCTAGTTGAGTTATAAAATTCACATAGCTAGATTTTATTAGGTTGTAAAACAATTTTCATTTTCCTTTTACTCAATCATCAAGAAATCGTTACAAGATTTAAAGCGTAAAGTTGAAATACGATGTGAAAACATCGAAAGGATAGGTAACACATTTCAAAACGGTCCATTTTGTTCCTTTAAACAATCGTTATACGAACGAACGTACGAAAGTGGGTTATGTAAATCGGACCGTGTGGACTCGACAGACAACGAAAGAGGCTGGAGATACGCTTCCTAAACAATGCAACCGGAGATTTAATCTTTATGCACATCGGCTCTTCAAGAGAACCAGATTCGCTTTCGTATTGAGCACAAAGGGTGGAATGATGGTGGAATGACGGCTGGTTACTATTTTTAAAACGTCCCAGTCCTGACGAGTAGCAGTAAATTTGACGTGTACTGTCAAAGAGTTGGTGCAGGACCGAATATGACGTGATGCGGGGAAAACGAGGGATCCAACATTAAAACGTCTATTTCGGACGCACTAAATCACGGTTGAGGTAATTAAAGTTTTATCGCTCTTTCGCCGTTGGGATCGTTTCGCTTTATTCTCACCGTTTCTTCCAGATGTGAGCGGAAGTCAGATCGGTTTAGAAAACTATAATTCACATTAGTAACTTATGTCTGTTACTTTTCGAAATCTTTTAAAATGGTACACAAGGCAATTACGAGTAGGTATACAAATTCTTTAATGAAACAATTCAACATTTTTCAATTTTCTCTTTACTTAGGTGAATCCATACAAAGCTAATTGTATAACATATGGTGTTATGTACGTGTTAGTAGAGATCACCCAACAGAATCTTTTAATTAGAGAGTGTGAATCAAATTATAAAAAAATGTTAGAAAGAGGAATGATAGGAACTTTCGTTCAAGGTCCGTTAGTTACAATTTGGTTTCGTATGCTAGAAATGCAATTACCAGGAGATTCGATGAAGACCGTCACAAAAAAGATTTGTTTAACACAAATATTGTTAGCACCTGTATCAAACTTTTCCTTCTTTGTTGGTCTTGGTTTGTTAGAAGGTTCTGATTCCGTAATAGACGATGCCATCAAAAAAGTACCTATTGCGTATTTCGGAGGAATTCTGTACTGGGTACCAATAACACTAATAAATTTCCGTTTTGTTCCAAACCTTTATAGAGTTGTTTATAACTGTATATTTGGTTATTTTTGGACGAACGTTATGTTTTACATAAAACATGATAATTGTAAAAGTGATGATTTCCACGAAAAGAAAAATTAACTGTAGTAACAATGAAAACAAGATGAACCAGAAAAACTGGATGAAAAGAAAAACTGGATGAAAAGGAAAATCGGATTTTTGTATAACAGCCTCTTACTTTTGCGTGACTGAAACTAAGGTGGGGTCTTTTCAATAAGAACGATGAGATTAATAAATCTTTCGAAATGCCAAGGACGAACATTCATTTTAATTATATATTTTCGTAAGGTGCGAATTAAATGCAACTTTTCTGGGTACAGGACGTATGGTTGTTTAAGATAACTCCCGGTTCAACCCATATCCTTTAAAACGCCGGATACAACAGACAACCATATATAAGAGATGGTTTGTTATCGTGACAGTTTTTGAAATGAAATGGTTTTTAAAGAGGATGTGGATGATAATTTTAAGGCGCTATGATAAATATAAATAAGAATCTTTTTTTAAAATAAAACAAATTACATTAGTTTTAATGTAAAAATCATCTTTTAACGTCTATAAATAAACTCTGTATGACTTTTTAAAGTAGATTAATTTTTTTGTTAGGTTAACTAACTCAGTTCTGAGCAATTTTTTAAAGTTAAATTTGAAAAAATGCGTACAAATCTCGTATATCTCACATGCTACTTAGAAATTATAATGTGAAAGGTAATAATTTCACCATTTATTCTTAAGTTAATTATAACCGTGACAATAATAACGCCAATAACTTTCCAACTACCAACTTATCTTCCTTTAGAATTAATCGAGTGAAATGGAAGGTTTACTCTTCAACTACCGCCTGCTTACTCGTATGTATACGTACCACATACAGGTTGTTTTATTATGCCCGTCCAACCACATGATCGATTATCATATCTAACGGGAAATAACGAACTGGTTAACAAATGAACCTCGATTTCACACATGCCACTAGATTAAATCGCGCGATCCCCGTGCATAACCTTATTTGTTAAGCCGAGCACGTTGCAACCAGTTTAGTCACTTTAGTGGATTACGCCGCTGACGTAGACGAGACTATTAACGGCTTCAGCGAAAGTGGTTCGTCTCGGACGACGAGGAAATAGACGTGCAGATTTTTCAGGAAGATTCTTTTGCAACGTCTTCTGCATCTTCTTCCTCCTTGCTCGACGCTTGATTTATTATGCTTGTACGTGGAGCAAGGCACTTTTAATGTGTATTGATGAAGATTAATCGTGGATATTGGTGTGTGATTAAAGGATTTTGTTTCTTTTCGACCGCCTCGAGATGTTGCAATCATCAATCAGAAGTTTTGATGGATGACAACAAATGCATCCGATTTGCAAGTTAACTTTACTTATTTTAAGTATAGTATATTGAAGTTTTATTTTTCATCCTGTTAGTTATCATGTTTAGTAAAATATCATTTTGATAATTTTTGTAGACTAACTTAAATTTTCCCTAAAATGCTTTTTTTAATCCGACAAACTTCATTTTATCCACACGATCTCATTTGATATTATTTATCTGGTTTTCGTATGTCTTGGCTTTTTCTACTAGCTACTTCCAAGATTCTTCTGAAAACCTTTCTTCACATTGAATTTTCTTTTTGAGAATTTTTCACATTCAAACGTATATATGATATTAGGGTATATTTTGAAGATATCAGCTAAAAATTCTATAATTCCTTCTTTCTTCAATAGGTTGGATTATCTAATCCTATTCTTTCTCCATATCCGGTTAAAGCAATAAATTGTAATCTTAGTTTTTCATTTTAGTCATCATATTTAGTGGAAATTCATTTAAATGATACCTTTCTCTTCTAGTCACTTCCAAGCCTCTTCTAAAAACTTCCTTTCTTCACATTGAATTTTGTTCTTTGTTTTCTTTCTCATTGTCAGTACTTTCACATTTAAACCTCATTGTTACACTGTAAGATATTATACAATATTTTGAAGTCATTAAGAAGAAACTTTAATTTTCAGTCTTTTCATGATTCATGAAGTTGAGTTAGATTTGTTTTTCCTTAACCAAGTAATGTTTCTCACATTTAAATTGGGTACATAATATTGCGATGATGTAGATCTTGAGTTTGTCACGTGAGTTCTTCTTCCCATTCGTAGGTCGGTTTCGCTTGATCGGAGAAAAGCGAAGACTTTATGCGCGTATGCATTATTTCCCATATACGGCGTCCCGATTTATAACTGAAAGATGAATAATACATGAGATCTAGGCTATGATATGCCAGATATGTAGGGGCAAGACGTAAAGAGACCGATTTTATTCGTTCAATTAGAGCGCAGTTCCTTGTTCAGGAAGTCATACGATCCCGGCATAATGAAAGACTCATCGCTGGAGGGACACGAATCACGATTGTATCCCGCTCGTATTTAACCTACAAAACTAGAAAATGATCTTGGATAAACTGCCGGCCGACGCGAATTATGCCTGTTTATGGCGGGAACCGGGGACGAAATGGCAAAAATCTAAATTTCCAATTCAGCTAATGCTTTTAAAGGGAAAACTGAATCTATTCGCAGTATATCATTTGGGATGTTATAGAAAAAAAAAGTTTTAGATTTATGTTATGATCAATATTATTGAGTGATGGTTTCTGTTTAGGAGGTAAAACTTTTTGTTTATAAGAAGATATTGTTATCTAGAACCAGATAATTATATTTAATGTTTATAGCATCCGTGATGGATAACATCTTCAAATGATGATTAATTTTAACGGTCAGTATATAGAAGACGTTTATGGTCGTAGAGACATCGGGGCGGTTGGTAATAATTCAGTTGAAGAAGTGACTACAATGACTCCCATAAAACATCGATCGTGTGAATCGATCCTTAACCGTCCCGATTTTAACTTGCCTTCGTCGAAATTTTCAGCAATTTGCAGCCGCAAAGCGTGATGGAATTCTACGTTTTCAGTTCACGGCAAAGGCCACCCTGCGCTCTCCAAATTCGCTACCGTAGAAAATGTAATATAAAATGTGATTGCAATCGTGACGGAATGTCATGCACTTAACTCACTTCGACCATCTTCGGTAGAAACGCGTATGGTTTAGCGCCTGGAAGTTGGTCGTATTCCCATCTCCTTTGGTATGAAACGCCGGCAGTAAAAAAAACATACAACGATGAATTTGCGCTAATACCGGTTGTAATTTCTCTTGGTCATCGATAGGAGGTACCAGTTTGCCGCGCTAACTTCCTGGAAGACGGAGATATTGCTAATGACGAAGAATGTAAATATTTACAGACAGCCTTAGAGTTGAAACTATCCCGGCCCAGCAAAGTATGCGCGGAAATGTTTGAACGATTACTTCTTCGTCTATTTATAAGCGAATAGCGGCAAACAGTTTATCATTGTTACGAGAAAAGCTGCCTTACGACTGTTCATGCCAATTATATCCCACACAATATCTTACAGCTCAATTTAACAAACGGGAAGTTCGTATTTCTCCATAAACGATGTATTTAATCGGCACATTAAATTCTATTATATCATTTCATTAAACTACCGTTTCATTTTCATTCGTGAGAATTCTTTTTTTTTATTTCCAGAAAATTAAAATTGATTCTTGAAATAAACTTAAACTGAATAAACTGTCATTGATCTGTAAAAGATCAATGACAAAATAAGATTCATAAGAAAATAACGATGTATAGAATGATAGATGTATTGTTAAGGATAAGGACTAATTTTTTTTTTTATAATTACTAATGGAATAGTTAAAGATGTTAAAAGAGACGTCTTTAGACTCGATAACATCGTTCATAAGTAGATAACATTACATGGAGATTTTTTCTTAAAAGTATGGGCGGGTCAAAACATTTCAAATGAGTTTCGATGACGCTCGGTGGACGTGATGATGAATGCGCGTGGATTAAGAGCGTTTTTTAGGCTTCTTCTGGGGACTAGTTTACTAAAGGTATAAAACGAGTAAAGGCGCGGAAAAAAAGGAAAACGAAGATGCCGACCATCGCGTGAATCGGCGCTTTTAAGCTGTTACAGTGGAGGCGCCCAT
This sequence comes from Digitonthophagus gazella, assembly GCA_036711955.1. Classification (NCBI taxonomy): domain Eukaryota; kingdom Metazoa; phylum Arthropoda; class Insecta; order Coleoptera; family Scarabaeidae; genus Digitonthophagus; species Digitonthophagus gazella. The sequence goes on from JASCIT010000005.1 coordinate 29,458,129, forward strand.
TACGGGCGACTCGTCATAAATACACTGGGTCGGCAAAAAGAAAACCCTACCTGTCATTATACGGGGTCCTCGAGTTTTACCTCGACGAATTAATAACGTGGTTATAAACTCACCGTTTTGTTCGTAGAAAACGAAGAAAACGTGGGAAATTACTTTTCAGGATCAATGAAGATTACAGATAATTAAATGTATCATTTTTTTTAAAACTTTGTTTAAAATTTTTTAAGTAAAGGAAATATTGGCTACCTGTTTTAAAAGTTACGGTTCAAATTAATTATAAAGTTTATCCGTAAAGAACTTTTCAAAATCGTTAACATAACAAAGACGAACGAGTGCTTCTTCGCGTTAAGAAGAAAAAATGATCTGGTACAAAACCTGCCTCCGCCTATTAAATTAATTAATCGTCATATTTATTGCCTTTATTGATCGATTAATGGTTCGGCCGAAAACCCGCGGGGCCATTAGGAGCCGGAATGTGGACGAGGGGTTCTCTTCTCTCTTTCTCTTCTTTGACCGGCGAGGAAGACGCGGCGAAATAGAAACTGGAAAGACGGGTTGCGTATGATAATGGCTGGTCAACGGCCCAGCTCCTCGAACAGGTGCTAAGACACTTTAGGTCACGGGACGGCTCTTGAATTGTCGCCCAAGATTCGTCCCCATTCAATAATCAACCAACTACCAGTTATGCAAAACTATTACGTCTAAAGATGTGTTTACAATTTTACTAGGTAAGTATTTCTCTTTAAGCCATGGACAAATCTGTTTCCTTCTTCCCACGCGATTGTTAATCCAATTCCTTTTTCAAGTAGCCATAAAACCATTGTTTACTTCCCCAGATTACTTTCAGGTTTTATTACTTCCTTATGGTTGTTGAAGACGTGATAAATTAAGTGGAGCTTGTAATTACTTAAATCAATAATTTATTTTTAGAACTTTAAATCCAAAGAAATTGTTAATAAGATCATAGTGAATTCAAGACACGTTATCAATAAGATATTAAATACCAACACAGGAAACATATCCTGGAATGTTTAAAAATACTCATCGCTGAAGCAGAAACGAGCTCTAAAATAAATGACCGAGCAGTCCGGAATATCAATCAGAGCTGGAAGTTCCATGCTGAATTAAAATAACATTACATAACGTGACAACTTGTAGGGGAAGAAAGAATGCGCTGCCATAATATTTTATTTCCCGGCGTGCATCCTCGGGTAACATATAGGAACATGCCGGCCGGGCATTTTCGGCATGGCTGCACAAAACGCGGAGAGCAACGAGAGAGGTCGGCAGAGGTCCGTTAACATTTTATCGTCGCCGTCCGACAGAATTTACGAGTGCAATAATTTTATTTATGTAGTCGGGACTGGGCCGTGTGCGCGGCATGTTACTAGCCTAATTGAATTTTGATACAAAGTCCCAACAGTCCGCGTGAACTCGGATTTAGATTTACGGGTTTGTTAGCACCGAACCGTGGTAAATCCTTGCATCATCGGATTACTCACATTGCGTGATAATAATAGAATTGTAAAGCCGATTTCAAACGTTGATATACATACATAGGTATGGAAATAAATTTCGAGTAATACTTCAAATAGCAGATGTATCAGGATATTGTTTGTTATTTATGATGATGTTAACAAGAAATTTACTTTCAATCAATTGATGTTTCAATAAGATGTTCGAAGTAAACGGTAAAATTAGATGAACACATCTGTGAACATAAGTGGATTGGTAATGCAGATGTACGTTTATGTACCAGGACTAACCAGCTAGAATTAGAATTTTCCACTCAACTCGAAGAAACTAGTCGGATTGAGTCAGCGGAACGCGAGGCATCTGCGTTTGAGCGTTCGTTCTGAAAACGAAACGCCGCTGCGTGGATAATTCCAATGTAGCCTGAGGGTAGTTGCGGTTGAGCTGGCTCGGTTGCTTCTGTTTTATGCCGTCCCGACTACCAGCATTCGGAATCTCCCTTTTGGGCATAATAAATCTCCGCTCTATTATTACAGTTCACACTTCGGGCTTTGAAGTAAATCCGGCCGTTTATTGATTGCCGTCCTAAGTTGTTTGTTTTGGACGGGACGCCGGAGGATATCGATTTCGTGCAAACGACGACGTCGAGAAATTGCTTCATCTCGAGTAGTTTCTGTTGGTTTTTTGAAGTCGGGAGGCGTTCCGCGACGTAACAAGGACCAGATGTTCAGGTAAAGTTCTTGGGAGTGGGCCAAATAGACTAAACGGCGATATTCCCCGACGGTCCACACCGTATCCTGGCACGACGACAGAAATACGTCGTTTCGCCATTCAAAAGTGAAGACAAAGAGCTTCGTCGTGTCCGATAAAGCTTTCCGTTGAAAGACATCGGGATATTAAAGTCATAAATTTCGAGGGACGTTTCCAAGTTTTTAAACGACAATTTATATCGCGACGCTTCTTCACTTTCAAGTAAACTTATTTCGTTATTTTCAAAAACGTATTGCACCTAACGATTATTAATATCCACTTGAGCGAACTGGAGGAAATTACCAATTAGCGGTAGATATGGAGCGCGATCGATTGACTAAATCGGATATGTTTCACTTCTTAAGACTGTGGTTTAAAGGAGGAAATGACCAAATGCCCTTTTTAAGTGAAAATTATTTGTCACACACCTAATGTAATATTTATAAGAAAATTGTTAAGTAACTGATTGCAAGTTAACTATGGGAAAGTAAATTTTTTAACCTAAGTATTAACAATGAAGATAACTAATTTTGTCTTGATAAGCTTTTGTAAAAAGTGGAAAATTGAAAAACTCATAGTATAGTAATAGTGGTTGCAATATACCTCGTAGTAATTTATATCGGACGAACTCGCTCGCTGCGGTCCGCGATAATGGCAGGACAACAAATTACAACCATACTTTACCTAACCACTCTAATAGTTATCGTCTAACAAGCAATTTACTACGGTAACAACAAGACTAAACCGCCGTCGAAATTACAGAGCACAGAGAAGTCCCATCTATTGTCTATCACATCTAATGGCATTTCGCGTGCTCCGTGCCATGACCAACATATGTCGCTTCTTGGTGCCGACGTAGTACGGCCTAATTGAAATCACCAGCCTTTTTGCAGAGCGGATTTCATGCCAATAAAGAACCAATTTAACGGTAGTATTGTTCGATCGAGGTGATAAAACTTAGTTGTTTCCTCCCTTCGATGTACATACAAGAATAACGATTAAAGAAGATAGCATAATGAATTGTACGTAAAAGAAGTTTTTTAAGGTGGCTATTTCACGGTAATAAGAATTCGATTACTAAGTGTGTAAGAAATTAGCTACTTTATAGTTTCTTAATTGCATCCAGTTATTGCGTAATTTACCAGTTTAACCCTCAAATTACTTAATTTAATGAGAAGTACTAAAAAAGGTAATCTTACAAAACACTCACGTTACAAACGTATTCTCTTATTTCTGTTTCCTGGTTCTCACGCGTTTGTTTACAAACCTGAACCTCGCGGTACGGCTTGTTTACATTTTGTGGGTCGAGGTTCCTTCGGGTGCCATACCACGATGAACCCGGAGAAAAATTTCGTTTCCCCTGAGGGTTGCAACCGGTTATGTCAGGTAGCTGATTCTCCCGTAATAGCCAAGGGCGAGGTTGGTTTCTCTCACACTCCGTAAACCCATTTCATTCTTGTGTTGCCGATGACTGGGTGCCGATTTAAATATGTAATGGCACGTTATAAGACGATGAACCCTATTATGAATAATTTCGCCACAAGGCATCTTTTACGTGTTTCAATGGGAACTCTACTTGGATGAACTTTTTTAAGGGTATTAATTTTCCTGTTTTAAAGGGATTCACCAATTAATTTTTTTACGTATTGCATTTTTAAGCAATTACTTAAACCATTTTTTGGTTGAATTTTTATACCTTAGTGTCAGTGTCGTACATATGTTTTGGCGTGATTGAGCAATGTCTATATTAGGGTTTAATAACAGTTATTAATATGCAATCATATGTAGTGCCACGTTGTGAGGCGATGAACCTGATTATGAATTTCGCCATAATTTCGAATTTTTTTAAGTGTTTTAAATATAAATGGAAACTATACTTAAAATGAACTATTTAAAAGGTATCATTTTTCTTCTTTTAAATCGATTACCTTTGAATAATAAAAATACAAAATAAGTATCCCAACAGAGATAATCAGGTTTGTTTGTTCTCTTCGTCACAGTAAGAATAATGTCGTACATATGTTTGGCCGCGGTCGAACAATGTCTATATTAGGGTTTAATAACGGTCATTGTCTGCTTATCGCGCGGATATATCATAATTTTTCTCGTCGGTCCGGTCGGGCAGCGAGCTTTTGAATCGGACAATGATAAATGGTGGTGGAGTGCAGGAGATGAGAAGAAGAATGCCGCGGCGGAGTGCGTATCTTCTCGCGTACCAAGAGGAAAAAGAAAATTAAGAACTAAGCTCGGCCGGCAAACAAAACCGGACGGTTCCTTTATTAATGACCGCCGCAGGTTCACATTAGCATCGATACCCATTTGTTAATACATCGATATGTGACGAGATCAATCCCGAGTATCTTCTTACACCGACGTGTTTCGTTTCGTCTTCAGATGCTTCCTCCGCCCCCGCATACACTTCGCGATGTTTATTTCTGTTGGACATGTCGGAGATGGGCACACATGAATATGCATGTATAAGCTTGTACGTGCAACACACGCTTAGTTTGTTTGTTTATTTTGCTTTTGCGTTAGGTGTATTTGTATATGTGAGCATTGAATCAAATCTACGTTTGTTGGAGTTTGGTTTAGTTGACGTTTTGAAATGATATATGGCAAATTGTAAAATAACATCTTCTCTACCAATCAGAACAATAAAAAAAAGATAAATGTATAGGAAGTAAAAGTGTATAATGACCTGAAAATTTTCCAAGATAATATATATTTTTGTAATAAACCAACAATAATAATAATAGCTATTATCGAAAGAAAAAGAATTCAATTGAATTCGACTTTCGAAGTTTCTTTAGCGATTACGTCTCCTACGGCCAATCTAACCGTAAAATCTACATGCGCCTAAACAATGGATTCCCAACGGTTCCGGACATTCCGGCGATCGTTCGTCTCCGCCTAAATGTCAAATCCATTCTAAAAGGTTAGGGAAACTCGCCGTCTTCTTGTAATCTCGTCTACAACACTTTTCTCGTTCCGAACGGTTTTCACGTGTCCCCCGAGTAATTCCTTTCGTTCAAACAGCTCGATTTCTAAGTAGTGTCACGTGCCTGTCCCCACGGAAAGGAAGTACATCATCAGGACGCTCGTAATGGGCACAAAGGCAAACATTTGCTTTGTATAGTAGTAGAAGCGATGACGGTCCATTTCCTATCAACTGCTTCCGAGGGTTCTTTCATACCAAGAGGGACACTTACATCCCCTTTTGAACGTCCACCCCCACGTTTATTCCTTCCTTCCGCAACGAGGATGGATTTATTTCTCACGTGGTACATCCGGAATAGAATTCCACACGCACAGTATGTTGTGTGGAATTGAAGAGTTAATGCTTAATGATCCTTAATACACTTTGTATGTTGTAGGTTTAAAATTTTTACCTGGCTCAATTAGCCGTTCACGATCGAGACTCATCTATCAATGTTCTGATCGAAGAGTAGAGTCAGAACTGGTCTATCGATCAATCATATGAGTAACAGCGTAGGAGCAACGACGAGGAAAAATCGAAGTAATAAATGGTGGCAGATTCATGTTTCAATGTTAAGGTTACTTAAAAAAGAATTCATGAGAACGTTCGTTGACGTCATCTTATATTCTAAATCTAAAAGTATTGTCAAAAATACACTTTTTTGTTAAAATAATTATAATAATAAATATTTATTAATACCTTCTTCACTTTACCTGGTTATCTATATTTTATGTTGGCGTTCCATGAAGAGTACAAAAACTGGGATGAAGTGTTAAACAAAGAGAAGCTTGGTGTGTCCCGAACGGAGGCCGTCGTAAGAAAAACTCGTTTTTATGGTAATGCGAAAATTACGCTACCTATCGGTGGCCGCGAAATTACAGAGTGCACTCGAGTTCGCAAGAAATTAATAAACGTTATTACCGCGTCGATCTTTAGTGATGCATGAGAAGAATCGCCGGCCTTCCATTGCGGCGGGAAACTTCGAGGGCTTTGACGCTAATTACTTTGCACGTTAAAACATGAAATACGACTGTCATCGGTCGTTATTCGGGTTTAATTAAGGACGCCGAAGTCACCAACTAAGGAAGATACTTAACAAAAGCGACTTTTAAAGATAATAAGGGATGAGAAAATAATTAAGTAAAGGTAGTAACCACTACCTTTACGAGCACGATCTAATTAGCTAATTAGTTTGCAACAAATTAAGTTTTTGTAAGTAACTGATCGGTGAACAATTACTACAGGTACCGTAAGCTACATAAACGTTATTTGAGTACAGTTATAAAACAGATGGAAAGCAGTTCTTGTAGCACACAACCTAGAAAATTTTAAGTTGTCGTTTGGAAGATTCTTTACCTAGATTTTCTAAACGGTAAGACTCACTGTATATACTATATACATATATACAGTCATATACAGATCTGGAAATTTCGTTTGAGGACATAGGAAAATAATGCGTACAACAGCGACGCATATAGGAAGTAGATTAGATAAACAAAGAGCGATATAACTGTTTAACCACGCAACGAACTGACAGTTTGACAGTCTGACAGTTCGACAGTTTGTGGGAAGAAGGTGGTTGGTTGGGCGACTAGGGTCGGATCGGAAAAGGCGTGGTTAAACAGTTATATCGCTCTTTGTTTATCTAATCTACTTCCTATATGCGTCGCTGTTGCACGCATTATTTTCCTATGTCCTCAAACGAAATCTCCAGATCTGTATACTCTAAGGTATAGAAATGATTTTTTCCTGTTTACACTTCCCAAAAATACAATATTACAATTCTTACGTGAGTCATTATGTGCTGTCAAAAGGTCACGATTTGGAATGTTGAACAGAAGGAGGATGAGAAACGATGGTCTCATCATAAAAACTACAAACGGCGAGCTAAGGCTAAGATACACTCATCATTCGCCTTTAGAAATGCTTCAATGTCCCGGCCGGGTTAAAACGTATGATTTACCGAATATCGTGCATATAATCACCAATTACCCTGAAGCGGCACAATGCGCCAAAACATCGCGTGCAGCTCGACTTCCACCAGCGGATGAGAGGCAATTTAAATATATTTGCGTACCGGTTCGGTTCTCTGAATGGATCATCGCGCACTGGGAGTCTTTTATTATTTATTTGACGCCCCGCGAGCGGTCCCAAGTGGTTCAAGTGCGCCGACAAAACACCCTGCGTATACGATAGGAAATGCACACCGCGGACGATGTATTTGTGGACTTAAGCGGTAGTTACTTTGAACGACGGGTGCTCTATTGTGCCTGAAAAGAAGAGGCTTTGTATGGCGCGTATGATGCACCGTTACACATACGACGACGGTTACATAACAAACCCATTGTCGGAGGTGTCAGTGGGAACGCCATAAGGCGTACTATTTTCCTAGATAAAGCTCAAGGGGGGACTTATTGTTTACTCAAGGGAACTACTGGTTATATATTTATTCATACAAAATGTTAAATTTCAATAAAATATTATCGGCAAATGTGATATTTTACAAGTACAGTAAAAGTTCTCTGTAGTAAAAAAGCTTAGGGTATTACAATGGACATTTATTTAGCTAGGTGCTTATCCAAGATGAATTACATGTACTAAATTAAAAATGGATTAAAAATAAAACTGAAATTTTTGAAAAAAATTTGAATAAAATCTTTGATAGTTACCTTTGATAGCGAGATCATTGTTGGTTTTATCATAAATTTCTATATGATTACTTATGTTAACTATTTCAAGATGGTAATAAATTTTTTTAGTACTTTAAAGTTTAACCCTTAACCCGAAACATTGGTCTGACAGACCAAAGCGAAAGAATATCTGCTAATCGCCGCAACATTGTAAGTCCCATGCGTCTGACCGTTTAAATATCTTTAGGCTAGTCTATAATAAGCATAATCCTGCAGTATCGTCGCGACTGCTGAACAGTTGAAAATATGATTCAACTGTTTTCTAAAGATGTATTGGGTCGGCCAATATTCAGAATGATTATGTCTTTGAAGAAATTTGAAATACTTTTGTCAAGTCTTAGATTTGATAATAGCATAGATCGCGAAGAACGAAAGAAAACTGATAAAAAAGCGGCAATTTCAAATATTTTCAATAAGTTTGTGTCTAATTGCCAGAAGCTATTCACGTTGTCAGATTGTGTAACTGTGCATGAGATACTACTTCCGTTTAGAGGTCACTGTGGTTTTTGAATCTACATGCTTAGTACACCTGCCAAATACGGCATAAAAATAATGTGCATGGCAGATGCTAAGAGTTCGTATTTCTATAATGGATATATATACTCAGGAAAAGATTCGGATGGTGTAGGACTTTCAGAAGAAGAACTAAAGCTTTCCAAGCCTGCTCAATGTGTCATACGATTATCCAAGTCAATAGAGGACTCTAATCGAAATATTACGGCTGATAACTACTTCTCTTCAATAGAGTTAGTCAAAGAGTTACAAAAAGTGAGAAGTTCCTTTGGAATTCGAGGCTACTAAAAGTAGGAAAATTGGTACAACACTCTATGGTTTTTCCGATGACATTATCTTGATATCATATGCACCGAAGAAAAATAGAGCTGTGCTTTTATTATCCTCTATGCATCACACCAAAGATATTGAATTAGGAAAACCAGAAATAATTAAGTATTATAATAGTATAAAATCGGGAGTTGATGTGTTAGATATGAAGTGTGCCAATTATAGTGCAAATCGCCGGACAAGACGTTGGCCCGTAACCGTATTTTGCACACTTGTAAACATAAGTTCAGTCAACAATTACATCCTTTTTCTTTGTTGCAAAAATAATAAATTACATCCCCTTTTAAATTTGTGAAAGATTTGTCATTTGAATTACTTCAGCCTCATCTAAGGCAAAGACTAGAAACAAATCTTCCCCGAGAACTTAGAAAGAATATAGAGATTTTTTTGGGAATTAATCCGGATGTGCCTATCGAGGATATTTGCGACAATGTTCCAGATGATAAGCTTCCCAAAAGAAAATTGTTTGTCCATCATCGAAAATGAGGAAAACAAATTATAAATGTGTGCGTTGCTCAAAAGCTATTTGTTTGGAGTGTGGTAGAAAGGTTTGTGTTACCTGTCTTCAAAATTAGTAGCTATATATTTTTTTCTTCCTAGACTTATATGTTTTTTTACCACTTGATTATGACTAATATACCTATAATAATGATCTGTTTTTGATATTTTTTTGTTAGATATTATATTTCTTTGCTTGTTTACACCTAATAAACTTCAAAACGTTTTTGTACTGCGTTTGTTTTTCATTTATTTCACTTTTTTCGTATATTGGTCCAACAGACCATAGGTTCCGCATTAGCAACAAAATTCTAATGTTTCGGGTTAAGGGTTAATAAAAAATCACATAATAAATTAGGATTTAATTAAAAATGAATTCTCAGTAAGAAAATTTGACCACCATGAACATTAATTAAAAGTAATATTGGAAATTCGGTGTTAATTTTCAAGGTAGGTATATTTTATATACCAGTCATTAAGACTTTGATTATAAAAGAGAGTATTACATTGTATATGGTATTATAAAAAGTTTGTTATCGAAGAATAAGATCAAACGAATCCATATTTATTATTTGTACCAACTCTTTTAATAACACCCGTAGCTTTATAAATTATTAATGGGTTCGCGTTCGTTTTCTTCGTTATTATTAACAATGGGTGCGTCTAATAAAACGAATTACTCGGCGGCCGTTCGAAGATCGGGTCCAGGACGTTTTTCGGGTAATTTGATTTATGCGATTTCATTAGTAGCAACCGTTAAGATCTGTATCGGACGAGCTTTATCGCCCTCTGAGGTCGGTTCATAAACGCCCAACAGCGAGGATCCGAGTCCAGGGCCCCCATAAACTGAATCGCGGAGTGTACCAATTAGACATCTAGTAGATGAAAGATATGAGCTCAGCGTGCCTCTCGTTTATTGGCAAATACCGCACGGTCTCGCGATCGTGACACGTTACCGATATTAATTTTGGACCTGAGGATTAATTGCAACGTGATTCATCGACCGTACTCTGCAGGAGGGAAAAAAGATACTTGGTGAAAAAAGTTTATTAAGGTCGAAAATTTAAGAAGTCTTAAGAAAGGGAAAAGTTTTGTTAGGTACCAAAGTTTTGATTTGTCAATAGATAAGTGAATGAGAAGCGTGTCCATGTTTCAAATACACCGATTCAATTATACCGTAACCGTACATTTTCACTTAATAGAGACGCTCTAAGAAATCCAATTTTTCCCGGTATAAATTCGTGTGAATTCAATACTTCAACCGAAGCAATGTTACGCCACGTTAACAGCCCAAGAACCTCGAACGGCGGTAGTTCAACTGAACAAAAAAAACGACATTCAATACTCTATTTACGGATAAAAGGGCCCACACACCATCATGTTTTGTATCTTTATGTTCTCAATCCTTTAGTATTAATAGAAACTCATAAATAAAAATTTAAATTTACTTTTGTATTTAATCCAGATGTATTTTTTTTAAATAAAACTACATTACAATAATTAAAACATACCCTCGACATCAACAAGGAGATACAGTAAAGACAAACGTTCTCCAAGAAGTTCTTCAAGGCCAAGGTTTAAGCTGCGGTCTGTGAGGCCAACCACATCCAGTCCATAAATACAGCAGTTTGATGTACGCCCCAACCTGCGTACCTTTTTGCAGTTATTTAATTGACGCTAGTGCCGTTTTTTCACTTCATACACATCGCTCACGCTTGAATTATTATTATTGACTATAATATCTAACCATGCATTCATGAAATTTTTATACCTATTAAGATAACTTTAAAAGACAGGAAAAAGATACTGAAATTTATTGCTTGAGGTTCATGATGTTTAAGGATTTGTCAAAACATATTGAAACATAGCCTCGCTTATTACCACGGTAATATATTTTCGTTCGAGTAGCGTGAAAGAGATTCACGCTTCTTCGCCGACCGTAAATCCTCCAACCTGATTTACTTGAACCGCTCCCCGGGGAAAATTTACTACCGGCGTTGGTAACGTTTCAGCCATCAAATTTTATGCGGTTTAATACCGCACTAATTAACGCGACGAAGAAGAAGGACGAGGAAGGAGGAGAAGAAAGTGCGATCGGACGATGGACGCGAAGAACTCGCATGATAGCCGTGCTTGAAAGTTGACACAAGATTAATAAAGGCCTCGCGTTCACGTCCGAAGACGGAAGTCCCACGGATAATTGCACCGTAAAACATTAGTTTATGGCCTCTAGGTGGCCGGACTGCTTGATGTTACGTGATTCGGAATCGCGCACCAGACGTATAACTGCCACAACGGGGCATTTAATGTAGAATCTACTAAGAACCACCATTACAGACCAAATAGTAGTGATATCCTATTACTTGATTCAATCCATGGCAATTACAACCTTATGGGATTCTAAATTTAAGTTTCCTTGGAAAAGATTAAAAAGAAGAGAAAGTTTTGAGAAGATTCGTAAAATTTAAAACTAGGTTTGTTAATAACAAAACATACCAGCACTTTACAACAGATTATTTTGAACACTATTACTGAGCAAGAAATAGAAAACTGTTCGATTCAATCCTAAATAAGAATCTTATGGGAATTCAAATTTAACTTTGCTCGGAGAAGAACGAAGAGATGTTTAGGTTTCGTGAGTTTCCAAATCAGGTTTTGCTAATCACAAGACGTATTGGATAACCATAACAATGCACTTATAATTCCAATACGACGCCGAAGACATCGCATTACCGGCTTGAGCAATTTATTAGCTGGCCATTAAAGAACCGACTGAACGCCTGAATAGAGTTACAAATTGCAGATCCCACCCGAACACCGACCGTCCGGTCGCAACGTTACTTATACGTTTGCAATAATTACCTTTGTGTTCTTCGCCTCCCGTCCCGTTCTTCGGGTCTCCTCTTGGAACCTTGCCACTTTGCGGTCCCTTATTATCCGAAGAACCGGTTGGCTGCCGCCCTACCAACCCGTCCGTTGTTATTGCGATTTTGAGAAAAAAATCCGGTTCTTAATTATACAATTGCACATTAATTTATCGTTCATTCATCGAATCGGATATAAGGTCGATTATAAAAAGAAAAAAAGCCCGTCGCTGATTTATTGAATCGAAGCGGAAGACCTGACGTGAATCGGCGCCCAGAATATTCCCACCTTGTGAAATATAATTAAGGAAAATTCCTGGTAAAAATAAAAACTTACGAGATGAAATTACCGATACGCATTCATCAACATATTTTGAAAGAAATGAATCTTCCTCCTTCGAAGGAAGGTTTTCTACTACTTACAAGACACTAATTGTTTAATTTACAATCACTTTCTCTTGCTTAACTTTTTCTTACAATCGCTTAAAGTTTAAAAGGAAAATTTCTACTTAGAGGAAGTGTCAATCGTTCCATGTCTTCGACCAGATTCGAAGACATCCTTGATTTATGCAAAACGGCGTCGCTGCAGCTTTCTAAGACGTATCAATAAAATCGAATCTCCACACCAGACCGGGATTCTCACCATACTTGCCAGTATCGGCAATCGACGATGTCCACATCGGCAATAGCGATCTGCGAAAGTTAGATAGGAGATAAGCGAAGGGGAATTCCGACGAACGAAACGGCACGGAACGCACCATAAGCGATTGTTCTAATGGGATTTGCGCACCGCGTTTGATACGATCTACTGAAAAATGAGGAAATTCTTCCGCTTCTTCCACTTCTTTCACACTTGGTCGAACAACGTTGGTATTTTCCATTTATTTTTGATGACCTATTGATATATGAGTCAAGTCAAAGATCTAGTAAAGGATTTTAATTGGAAAAAATTAAGATGTTTCATTTATAAATTATTGACTAATATGTTCTGTATTTCAGTATTTTTCTTTCATTTTATCATTTAAGGTGAAACAAAACATAGATCCAATACAGGCAAGGATTTTAATTTAAATTGAAAATTAAAGTGAGAATTAAATAAAAAAAAAATTGGAAAAAATTAAGATGCTTCATTTACAAATTATTGACTAATGTGTTCTGTATTCTAGTATTCTTCTTTCATTTTATCATTTAAGGTGAAACAAAACATAGATCCAATAAAGGCAAGGATTTTAATTTAAATTGAAAATTAAAGTGAGAATTAAATGAAAAAAAGAAAAAAAGGAATAAATGGTTGATTTTTGATGAAGTATAAAAATTGTATGTGTTGGTTGATAGGCTTGGCTTTAAATTCGCTGGAACGAGGCTGAAGGCTGGCTGCCACTGTCAGCGCGCGATCGAAAAGAGAGCAGAACGAGTGAAAAAGAAGCAAAAAAAGCATGGACTTCATGAATTATTGATGAGTGCGGAGCAATGATTTAAAAATTAACTCTGTTAGTTTTACTCGGTTCGGCGACGAGCGCCGTTACATAAATCTAAAACTTAATGGTTCGGGCTTTTTGTGAGCATCTCCGGCCACTACCTATTGATTGGGCACCGGCAATCAACATCGTATACAATTGTACTTTTGAGAATTATGTCGCGTTCGGAGTCGTTCGAAAAAATACGAGGAATTCCCTTGGCTATTAAGCCACTACTAGCCGCACACAAACGGCCCATCTGACGACCGACGACTCCATTAATTATTTTCACCTATTATAGGACGATGTTCTTCGAAAAAAAGTTACGATCGAAAATGAGTTATTGTGTTTACTTTTGATGGATTTCTTCATCGGGCTTGTACGCGTCCGCGGTATAAAACCAATAGAATTTCAATCAAAAGCTTTAAAATCAACGTTCTCGTTTCTTTTTCGAAACCGTGCGAATCTGGCTCGGCGAAATATCTCCCTCGAAAGCAGAGGAGAGGAGACGATCCGAAGAACGTGTCGACAAAGAAAAAACCGACAACTCGACACGTCCTCGTGTGTAAATAACGAAAGGACGAGGCTGCATTCGTGTACGGTTCCACGAAAATTGCCACTCGGAATACTAATACAAGACGAACGAACGGCGAACCTCATTGAAACGGTTCGATGAACACACGACCAGTTAATTCTTGTATAAGCACAAATATATCAAAATAATTTACTCCAATGAAAAACCTCCTTCATCTAAATTAAGAATCAACCTTCCAACTGGTAACTTCTGCGTGGTAATGGTTGGCAAGATATAGAATCTTAAAATTGACACCCACATAAAATCGACCGTTAACGATACGACAGCGAACGGTAAAAAAAGGAGAAAACTCGACGAGACCTGCATCCTGCCCCACTAACATTAATTACTTAATCTATCAGATAACAGCCCCATCTCAAGTCGCATTTTACAAAGTCCGCAGAGCACGAGGGAAGACACCAGGGCCGATTAAACTACAAAAAAAAGTTGTCCTCCCGATCCGACATAGGTGGCCCGTTTTCAAGGAGCAAAACCTCGATGGAAATGACATCTTTACGTCAAATCGATAAGAGTTGAAAAACAATCTTTTAAAAGAAAAAAAAGAAGAATAACAGAATTTACCAAGTAACAAATAAATGTTATACGACTAGAAAGACGTCTCGAAACCATCGATAAGTCATAACGCTCTGCAGGCTTTCATTTCCATGTCACATAAATTTTCAACAGAATGGCAATAGATTCCACGGGGTTTTGTGTACGCGGTAACGTTCTGTGTTTGTTATATTTCACTACTGGTTGCAGTTTATCATATTTATCTACCGTATATATTATTTGTAAACGCGATGCATAAATAAACCGTTTGCACCTTTTCCCTGCTTGTAAATCACGTCGGTGAAGACAGCTTGTACCATTACGGCACTTATTGTTTATCGAAACCGTTAGAAAGCTGGGTTCCTAGACGGAATCAATTAAAAATAACTTTTTAATTACTCTTATTTGGTATTCACAACTTTATGATCTCAAAACCTAACTATTTATTATATTATACACGGTGTATAATTAGCAACCCAACCCAATACCTGGCATTTCGATTATATCGTGTTCGATATGAAATCAAAGATTAATCCACAATATGTAACAGGTGTAAATTATTATTACTACTCACCAGATTTCTGTAAATTTTTGTTTATTTTTATACGTTATGATTTTCATCGGAAACTTACCTGAAAATAAAAAAAATCACATTAATTATTTTGAAAACAAAATCGAATAGGAAATAGTAAAATGAGATATGTAAATAAAATTTAATTGAGCTTTACATCCTACATCCTGAATCCTAACAGTGGCATTCGCATAAAGTTTGTTAATTTTATGACGGTTATAAATTTATTTTCTTCTATAAATTGCATAACAAGCTATATTAATAAAAATGTTAAATATTATTTTTGCAAATATTTTTTCTATTTCGAACAAACTTACAAATGATTATTAAAGATACAATAGAGAAACATATGGCGTCAAAAATGTGGGATTTGGAAAGGAGTGAATGTAAATTTTAAATGTCAACACAATTTGCTTAATGGAAGGATGTCGCTAATTGTTTAACAAGAGACAAGGCTAATTGAAAAAGTATATATTTTTAAAAAGATTCAAGATAATCGGGGAAGATCAGCTAAATGTTAATTACTTGCTTCAAAAATATCCAATATTGTAAAAGAGAAAAGTTTACTAACTGATGAGAGTGTATTACTTATAATGGATTGGAATGAGGAGAAAAAGATACAGGGGGCCAAAGTGCTTAAGGCCTCAATTCATAATGATGTTTTAAAGCCGACATCAAAGTAACAGCTTCATGCTTGCGTGCAAATGTATTTAATTTAATGGAAGCGAAGATCGTACGGTACTCCGGGCGCATCAGTGTCCATTAAGAAGGAGAATACCGAGTGAGAAGACGATACGAAACGAGAGGAGACGGAAGACGTTATCAATCGTTCCCAGGAGATTATGCAAAAATAAATAAATTCAATTAACAAATGGAAATGGCGCCGAGAACGAAGACGCGGCGACTTTACCTGTTCGTTTTACCGTTTTCCCCCATTCGTCGTCTCTTTCTGCGATTCCGTCCTTTCCGCGACGTTTCTTGCTCGTTTCTTTGCGGTGGCCGCCGTTGATGTGTAAAAAAGATTAAATGCATTTTAAGTGGCCCGGACGTACGTTCGCAAAAATCCATTAAATATTTATGCGGCCAATCGCACAATGAAAACTGCCCCGCGGAATTTATTAAATCGGTATCGGGTTTGGCGAGATATCATTACGCCGAAGACTGGTCCGGCCAGTTGCAACAACTCGTCTCGTCTTTCGGTATCAATGGGATCTCAAAAACTTTTCGGAGACGAACGTCAACGATCTGACAGAAATGTATCGCTTACACGATCGACCATTCTACCAATACCACAATCCAAAACCCGTTATTTCATATTTACTTAACAGTACCACTTCGGGTCTTTCTTTATTTTCTACTTAGCTTATGTCTTCTAGAATACTATAGGTCAACTCTGGAAATATTGAACTATTCTGTATGTAACTCAATTGACACAAATGCAAATATTTAATTTCTTTTATAGTCAAGAGCAATCTTTTAACCTGCATAGTAATGGTTTTAACATGTTGTAATAGTTACTAAAATAGAAATCCAAATTTAAGACTGTTAACAGTATAAAACTGCTTTAAATCTTTTACCCCACCAATATTATGCATTCTAGAATTGAATAAGTAAATTTAGGGAATATTGAATTGTCCTGCACGTGCCCTAAATTGACAAAATGCAAAATCATGACCAAATGTCGAAACTCCCAAGCTTCTTTGAAATCCACCCACAATCATTCTCTACATATGGTGAAATGACTGGCTTCGTTCCGGAGCTCGGAGGTCAAATACGAAGAAGAATAATTAAACGATTGGTCGATCGAGGTCGAGGGCTGAGTGAATGAGATGAAAGGCGGGAGAGGATCGCGTACATAATAGCGCCCTAATAAAAGCTGCTGATAGCTGATGAAACAATGCCGTTCATGGGAAAACCGCTGCCGGTCAGCGAACAATGCTGTTGTGGTCAATCCTAATCGTCTTTGTGTTCGGTTCAATTATTTCTGCGTGTGCTTTATGGGTTCCTGCATCTCGCTCAGCGAGATTCCCTCCGGTCGGTCGGTCGCGATTGAGTCGTTGTTAGGGGAGCTCACGTTGTGTCAGAAACGCCGATTTTATCAGCATCGTGGTTTCTTTCGCGAACGGCCCGCACATACCTACTTATATCTGCGCGTTGCATTGCATATATGGGTGATTGCTTGCTGGCCGTACGTGCTACGCTATCTGCACGTATCTTGGAAGATAAATCTTTGCGGAATACGGTAGGATGTCTAGGTATGACTCTCTCTGTATCGGTTTTCGTAATCTGAACATTTGGTATGGTAACCAATAATGATATCTTTATTTTTAAAATGAGTCAGTTCAAGTTACGACATATGTGTTGTTTAATCGAATATTTCGATCTCGTAACGATTTCGAACTGACAAGAAAACGAAGTCGTACAATTACTCGAGCACTTCCATTGTCGCCACATGGAGGAGATTTGCTCAACGACGACAATGGCCGCAATGCTGGGCAGCTCTCTTCTTCGGGATTGAAATACGAAAGTAGCACGTGAGATCCAGTGGGTCGCTCCTCTCCGAGAGCTGAGCTCACCAGACGACAAACTTAATAGCCTTTTGTTTCGGGAAAAATGCGAAGCTCGCGTGGCTTTTCGCTTCTTCTGTGTACCCAGTTCGCAATTATGATCTTTTCGTGATCTCGCTAAACGGGATTTCTACGGCGCGCCATTGTCGTACTGAATTGGCCTTCGACGACCTGGCGTCGCTATAATAATCTATCAAAGAGTCTTGAAAAGATCGCTTAGAAATCTGGGCGATATTTTTCCAACACACAGCGTGACTCGGCATCGATATTACAGTTTGACTCGATTAGAAAAATCATCTCCGACGCCTATACTGTACAGCTCAGCAGATATTCAATAAACGTAAAAAGCCGAACGTCAATTAAACGGCATTTTCACGGTTCTAGTGAATTTTATCCGGCCGACCACAAAATTTGGTCGTGGTTTTTTAACGCCGCCCATCGAAAAAACTCGCCGTTTTTCTAGAAAGGTATTAAAATAGCAGCTCGGAATAAATGGTGACGCATTTGTAATGCTGTTTTTTCGTCCCTTTGCCACTTGGGAAAAATTGGAAGCCCGCACCGGCCGACAATGCTGCCCGCGTATGCCATATAAATGGTCGTGAGGTTCATAAATCGGAGGATTACAGTCACCGAGATCGCCTGATAATTTTATTAATGCTACGTCTTGGTAGTTTGTCTCAAACAAAAAGAACGTTTTTATGAAGAAGCAATTTATTGCCAGATTAAGTTCCCAAAGCATCTGCACAAACGTCAAAAATTAAAATATTTTAGTGGTTTTGAAAATCTATTTGGCGATTATTGTTAAGATCTACGGTTAGGTTAAGTTAAATTAAGATTACATTCTCCTTTCAACATTCTAATACGTTTTACTTCTTTTACGAGTCTTTAATAAAGTAAAGGTTTAGAGATTGCGGCAACGTTGATGTTAAAAGGTGATTTGGTTAAAACGAGACGGATCCACGCCTTATTATTCTTAATTCTGCAATCGCGTTCAACCGGTATTCGTGGTATGTAATTGTTACTCGACATTCTCGCTTAATGTAGCTCCGTGTTGTTGGGGTTATGCACTTGTAGCGCTGCCTCGGTCGACGGAGAAATGTAAAAAAATGTACCGAGAAAGATGCCGTAATTAAACTCCAAGGACGGCTGTTCGAGAAATAGACACGGCCAGTTTGAGCCTGTCCCTTTTTTCGTTTTCACTTCGTGCTTGTAGAAAACGGCCGAGAGTGCGTTTGCCCGTTGACCCGGTGTTCCGCTTTAAAAGGTGCGTGTATCTGTGACAGTTACCAATCTACCGACCATGAGAAAGTAATTACCACCACTAAGAATACCAAGAATTCTTAAAATAGATTTACAACACATACTATAAGATCAATTTATTGTATTCCTGTTAAAAGAAAATATTTTCCCATAAATTTTCGTGGAAGTGAAAAACCGAATAAATCCGATGAAAATTTCGTGAAATTTTTTTGACACGGTAGCGCGCCATTTAGCTGGTTAATTAAACGGATAAACGTCCAGATCTGTCACGGCCGATTTGAAAATAATGCTGCCACCGTAGGGCCCGCAGTGAGGTCGGTCGTCCATCTGAAAAAGGCATCCGTCCATAACGCGATGTTAATACGACAATGAAGACACCGCTGTGAAATTATGACATGGCCAACAACGCTGAACGGCACGTTGTGGGACACCTTTATTTTTGTTGTACGATTGACAACTTTGCGGTCGTGTTTTTGCAGATGTGTGCTTTTATGGAAACTGAAATTACTTTCTTTTCGATAAAATCCAATCATATGAAACTGGGCAATCATATAGTTTCAAAAAAAGTATTGGTATAAATCAATTTCATACATTTTTGAGTTTCGTTTTTGTAAATTTTCAAGAAACAAAGTTAGTTCATAGAAATCAACCTGATGAACTTTTGAGCTTAGGAGTAAGTAATATCTCGCATCAAATAGTGAGGTTTCAAGAGGCAATTTCACACAAAAGTTAGAATATCTTACAAAACTTTGAATATAAACAGATTAGAAAATAAAATTTCAAAAAATAAAAGGTAGGAATAAATGTTACGCATATTTAAGTCTTGGATTTGAAAAATGTTTCAACCTAAAATTATTGAAGAATAAATGTTTCAAGTTACAAACAAAATTAAAAAGGTTTTTACAATCATTCGATTTTCAAATTTTACCAAAAAAAGTTTTTTCTTTATTTTCAATTTACATCATACAATGAATTTTTATTTAAATCTTTTGCTATTTCTCAACATGCAATCTAACTTTTCTAGAACAGTTGATAATTTCATATTTCCATGCATTCTTCTTATAAAAGATTACCTAATAATTTTGGAAAGAGAAATCGTTTTAGGAATGTAAGTACCAAACATCTAAACAATCAAACAGTGCTTAGCAGACTTAAATAAAACATTGAAATGTTTACAATTTAAAGTTAAAGTGGAATAATACGTCGTCCTGGGAAAAGAGAAATCTGAAAAGCAAGAATTGACAAATAATAACTCTCGTAGTAGCAACTAAAAGTAAGAATAGGGTCAACCAAACAAACACGAAACCTCAAGCTTTTCGAGATACCAATCTTGTGCCACAACTATTCTATTTATCAAAATCTCCACTTGTCAGTCAATTAGACGTACGTCTTTAACCTTCTCGATTTTCAATTCCCATTTAAACATTCCACAGTTGAAGCCAGTTGAAGCCATTTGAAGCTTACACGCCGAGCATTATTGCGTAAAGCCTCAATCGATAGACTTTACGCACATTTGAAATGGTGATCCTGTGAAACGTTTTAGAAATGATACTGTTGATTCGAATTACATGTTGGCCACCTACGTGTACCTCCTCCAAACAGAGCTCTAATAAAATAGAAACAATTTATCAGCTGTCGGAAATTACTTAAGCAAACTCTATGGTAGGCGCTGTCATCGATTAACTTTCTTCGGAATAATTGGTAAAGCCCTCGGGGTCGGATTTGCATACGCTCAATGGTACTTACTTATCATGGGTACCATTATGCGCACTGCGAAGACGCGAATGGGAACGACGTAAAGAGGTTAGCTTACTTTCATTGGTTGACCATAAACAGTTTGAAGATGATATCGTGTGGGATGAAGTATATCAGATATAATGGGGTATATACGTTGCGGTTTAAATGCGCTTCTATGAATACAAAGGTGGAAAACTAACGGATTCGATAAGTTGTGTGTGTGAATTTCATCAATTATCTACAGTAGGAGTATTTAAATTTTATTATTCATATTTATTCTTAAATGAATAATCTGATTATATCTAATCTGATATAATAATGAACGTTAAATGAGATTGAATTGGTCATTTATTTCTTAAATTGACAAATAATTCAGGCAAAAATTTTAAAAATTGTTGCATCACTGTTGTTGTTTCTCATAGTGTATGACTCAACTTATATACAGGGTCCGAGATGGTTCTTCAAAGTCACCTTTGCTATTAATTAGGGGTATTGTTATCCGTTTGACGTTGATTGCCGAGATGGTATCGAAGGTTGTCCGATCAGGAAGAAAGAACGATGAATGGTAATTATAAAGTGTTAAGATTCGATTGTAATCGTTTGTAAACGTCTGACGACCGGCTCGGTGTTTGTAGACGGTCGGAACGTCAGATTACGATCCCGATCGGACAAAGAAACGGCAACAACAATAACGAAAACGTTTGAATATAAGCGCAAGAAACAAAGATGGTCGTCGTCGGCAAAACGTAGAAATTGTGCTTTCAAGCGACGTTCGAGTACCTTCACTTGCTCGATTACAAATTAATGACAGGCCTCCAGACATAGTAAAACGTTTCGCCACAATTAAGATGCTTTCAATTCATTCCCGATGCTGTCTCGGGCTGGAAATAGACAAAGACCGTATAAATCTCTCAGCTGGTGCGGTCGTCGATGGTATTTTTCGTTGCGAACCAGCGCGTTTAAGTATTCACGTCCACAGATAAATTCGTCGACGATTTACTTGAAAACACCAATAAATTGGACAGAGATATGCTACTTTTCTTACTCTAGACATCTATATTGGATACCGATACTTTGCAAATGTCTTTACAAACGTGACTTCAAAATTACCTTTCTTAGAATTAAAACTTCGATTAGATTGTGTAATGGAAAGATTTATGTCAGATTGATTTTTGCTTCTACATTACATTAACTACGTCTACTTATGTTGCAACCTTGATGTAGTTTAAAGTAACATCATTTAAGATTATATTAAAAACTATTTTAATAAAAGTATATTTAAAGCCAATCAACAATAAAAACTGTTTCTTAAGACTTTTTATTCTCTTTAAATTTGCTTCACTTTAATTTTAAACTAGCATAAAATGAGGTAAAATAATAAAATTTAACATTACCATGATAATCAATAAACCAAGGTAATTTGTTCTGATTTATTTTACCTAAATATTTTAATCTTACAAAACAACCAGAACATTTCTTGCTATTACCTTCAATTTATTCTATTTCTTTAATTTCATAATCAAATAACGTAAACTTGTGTATTATTTATAATAACTTATGATAACAGCAAAGGTTAAAACTTAAAACAATTATCATCTAAGAAAGATAAATAAGCGGAAAATTTACAAATCAAAAAGTAGAGTATTTTGAAATAATATTTCCACAAGTGTTCCGTGTTACTGGATGAGTATAACAGACTTATACATCATCGTACGTGTATTTTCGGCCACTTTTGCTCCGAGGGAAAAAATATACATCCGGGGAAAAAGTAATTGCACAGCTCGTAACCCTATAAATAAACGGACTGTCGAGGAATTGCGAGATATTTACTGCACACTTCTTTTACGTCCACGTCAGCTGTTCAACAATTCCATACCCGAGGTCCCTTTATTAATCTCGTTCGCTTACCGTTATAAACAGGCCAAGCACAAAAAGAATTTTTGAATAAATTACCTCGGTGATTACGATGGGGATTATTTGTTTTTCTATTTACTTTTTCCTTTCGCGCGACTGGCAATGAGAGAAAACTGGCAATTAATGCCACCTATTTACCTTGAACGTATTACGCACCGTAGTAATCCGTTAATGTATCGCTTTCCGAACGTTTGCTGTGGTTATAAAGGTAGTACACCATTAGAAATTTAAATCAGTTCTTGATGGAGTGAGTTTAAGTCGTACGAAGAAAATTTAAGTATTAACTAGTTCGCGTTTAAACTAATTTAAAATTAATATTAATTTTCTATTAAATTACTATAAAAAGATATTATGATGGTAATTAAACTGAAAGTTGTTCTATTTAAAATTAATACTAAGTTAACCATTTTAATACATTAAAAAATAATATTTAAATAAAATTAAAGTACCTATCGCTTAATAAAATTTTTAATTTTATTTTCTCAACATTTTTGAGAGTTTAGTAGTCACACAGATCAAAGAAATGCCTCCATTTTCAGACGTACTTGTCGTCTACGGTATGCGCCTTTGTGGTTGACATGCGAAACGTGATTCATTAAAAAAGGCGAAGCGAAAGATCCGCGGACAGGGCAAACGGAGAAGCCGATAGACAAAGAAGGTAGAGGACAACGCGTGTTACATAAATTGGAATGTGAATGTCCAATGCACTTGCTCTCTCTGCTCCGAAGAGAACAGGTTGGTCGTTTTCATCTGTGAGCAAGTTCTCCAAGGTATCTGTCGGTTGCTTAACATAATTTAGAAGACGATAGCCGGGGACAAAGAATTTCGGGCGCATTATACGACCGATAATTAATTTTTTGAATTAGCTTAATTAATACCAAACCAGAAAAATCATTTAAAAATATTCTAATCTTAAAACACCATTTAAAAAATATTTTAATTAACAAAGAAAAGTCACTCTCATCTTTACATTTTGTGTCTTTAGAACGGTGAATCATCGATATCTTTACGTTTTCATTAAACATTATTTTATCAATAATATTTATCAATAATGTTGATCGTAAAGTGTCAATTGTTGACGCAGAGTCAACTTTCCAACTAAATATTTTAAAGCGATTAATTTTTTTTTCTTTTTTTAGGACTTAACGAAGACATCACAGGGGTCTTAGTAAGAGAAATAAATTTCGCAGGGGTTCATATCGGCTTAACAGGGAAACCTCTTAATGAAAATTTAACGATAATAATATTCTGAATTAATTAAGACCCGGGGATTAAAGATAAAAAGTTTATTGTGGCGAACGAAAATACGGTTTGCTCGCAGAGCTGGTTCGCGAGATAATGCCCGGGATAAAGATTATGAAGAGATATTCGTCCGGGCGACCTTTGGTCGCGCGAAAAGAAACCAAATCGACCAGGCATCGTTGCGACGAAAACAACAGGGCCTTAATAACGCCGAAAGTTCGGACCCGGGAGGGGGCCTATATATCACGGATAGCCTTTCGTTATAATAAAATACCCCTGAGATAAAATCAACCGAGTTATTTTAATTAAAAGCTTTTTGGGTGGAAAAACGCGACGAAAAAGAGTTAGGTTTGGTCTGGATGGGTCGATCGCACGCTCGAGTATTTTTCGCTCAGCTACCACCCGTCGATCGGTTTTAGGACTCGTTCTCTCTGCCAATTAAAAGACCTTTATTATCTAAACCTGATTTTTACAAACCAATTCTAGATTTCTTTGAATTCTAACAAACGAATTCTATCAAAAAGAAGTTCATCATTCAAAATAAGATATAACATATACACCGTTCGGCGAAAAATGTCTCATTACTTGTCATCGTTTTCTCGGCATATACCAAATATTTTGTTGTTATCTCATTATACATAATAGGAAGAGACGAAAACTGAAAATATTCGTCTAGGATACCATAACTAATTAATGATGTATGAGACATCTTTCGCCGCACAGTGTATAAGTTTTCTTTTTGAGAACCAGTATTATAAAAAACTGTTGCAATCGGTTATAGGTAAAACACTGCTGCAGTCTATAGCTTTGTCCGTTGCGTTAAAGCTTGCATTGCATTAAGTTACAGTCCGACACGCGAGAACTTGCGGCTGAGATTTTACAAACATGCGCGACAGCGAGACTGAGAAAGTATTCGGATAGATAGAGAAAAATTACGCGTGCCTCTTTAGCTGCAGTGTACTGTCCAGGGCCGGTTTCAGACGATTTGAACACTTGCAAACGGGAATTTTCCCCGAAGTAACTTCGCCCTTGGAAAGGGGGCGAATGAACATTTTGGGCATTCCTAACGATTGGTTGTTTTTTCCAGATGGTACTTCTTTAAACAATTCCAAACTCTTGAGGAACGTGATATCGTCGACATGTTTATTACACAAATTTAATACTTTGGGTCTGAGTCCCTACCTGAACTTAACAAATACGTAAAAACAAAACTAAAAAAATGACTAAACTAAAGCTGCAATATATGGAATCGTTACAAATCTATAAAATACTGAAGACGACCCTGGTATAAGTCTTCCCAGCAGTTTTGACAGTTACGTCACTGTTTACGTCACCACTATTTGAATTTGGATTTGCCACCAACCGTTCGGTGATAAATCGCATTAAAAATTATTTTCATAATTAAGCTATTTTAAAATACACTTTTCACAGAATATAATTTATACGACGATAAAGTGACAAAATATATTCATTAAAACTAAATTTCAAAATAAAATTCGTATTAAACTGAAATAAAAAGTTAATATGATTTAGTGTTTTAATGTTACCCAACCTTAGCTAAACAGCTGTTTACACCGTTGCCGCATATTGTCGCAAGGTTATGTTCTAATACCTCCAACTAAAACACTAAACGCTTGACAACAGCGCGATCAGGTGACCATACGTAAGTAGTGACGTAACTCTCAAAACTGATGGGAAGGCCCTTATATTCATATCTCTTCACTGTGAGCGACTGCCTTTAAATGAAGCGTGCTAGTCTGAAGTTACTGTTGTCAGTGGACAACAGTAACCAACAGCAGTGGCGCAACTGTAGGCGTGGCTTACTCAGCCGCAAGTTCTCGTGTGTCAAACTGTACATTATGGTGCAGAGGTGCAGTTTCATGCAGCATTCAAAGTGCAATGACTGTAATTCAGTGTAATTTGGTGCATTTTAGTTCAAGTATGAACTGTGATCCAACGAACGCATATAATATCATATATTACATATATTTGTCACATCAAATTTGTCAATTTTCTAACATTTTTGTTCCGTTATCGTTTAGTACGAACCATCCTTCTAAAATTTCCGTCATTGTACCTGCACTACACCGTTTGGACTTACTCCAGAGCAGGTTCAACAAAAACTGAACTAAGTTGCATTGGCTGCACAAAGTTGCACTGCCCGTGGCGCAACGAATAGTATGAGTGCAACTTAAACGGCTCTATGTCCAACGAACACTTGATACCTGCACTGAACTGCTAAGTGCAAGCAGTGCAGCCCTAACGAACAAAGCTTATGCTGAACTGATGAAAAATGGTTATTCAAATCTATTAAAATTTCTGGACAATGTAAGTTTTTAATGGAATTTGCAGAGAAGATTGTTTATAAAAGGAATTTTGAAAATATTTCTTATTCCGTTATGTACTATAATTCGAAATGAAGCTGCACCATGAAGAGAAAAATGAAAAAGTAAGCCCCCTTTCCGTAACATTGCCGAGTACTCTTTCATCTTTCTCTTCATGGTGCAGCTCCATTTCGGGTTATAGTACATACCGCTCCTAAAATAAATTGGCAAAAGAAATTGCTTATAAAAACGAAATTTGTTACATTTTCAATTTTTGTGGCTATATAAGCATTTCTCTCAGAAATATATAGAAATATTCTTAGATTATTGGAAATAATATTCGTTTACTAAAGTTATTCCTAAAAACAATACTCACTATAATTGGTGGTATCTTAATTTTCTAAGCTATAACTTGAAAATAACGAGAAATAGTTATTTTATAGTTATTACAGTGAGAGAATAATAATTGTCTGCATTCCTATCTTATTCAGAAATACCTAAAAGATACTTATGTCCATGCAAGGAATAGCTTATTATATTTCAATTTGTTTAGGAATTTCTTATCGTTGACTTACGCTACTGTTGACGATTCAAGATAAGCTTAAATTACAATTTTCAATTTCCTCCCTAATTAGAAAGACTTTAATATATTCTAATGTACTAATTATGTAAATTTCAGTAGAGATAGTAACATTGTTTACAATTATACAAAGATACCCTCCAATTCATTAAGAGAGGTTTTTTCATTCTCACTATATCTTCCTATAAGTAACGTTATTCAAATAACTATATTAACAATGTAGTGCTTATTTTAGCATGACAATAATACTACTTATTTTAGATTATCCTTCAAACCACGCAAAATTACTTATCGATGGGTCATCGTTTCTTTTCCGTCAAAAACCGCACGCGGTGAACGTTAGCACTTAGATCCTATCACGATCGTTCGGGTCACATGAAGTCAATTTCGCACACGTTTCTCTATGACTTCGTTCACCATTCACCGAGATCTCTTAATGTGGCCAACGTATACGTGTTAATACTTCACTATCGAGTACGAGTACCATTTCATATTATGGAGTCGAAGAACAACCGCTATATGGCGAAAATGTTCGCGGAATCGTTCCCGTTTCCTTTAAGAAGTAAGTGAATTCCCGGTAACAATTGACCGAATAGCGGGCGATTATATTCGACTGACAGTTTCCTTGTACGTTGTTCTATTAGTAAATCTCCATTCGAACTCACGTAAGTGGTAAATGGTATTGCCGTTACGAAACATGATCGCCTTGAAGATTGCATTCGGTTATGTCGGTTGGGAATTGAGGAAAACTCATACTTACAGTTTTATTAGAGGAAGATGAAGGGGAAGAACACTGTAACCAGGTTAGATTCGCTTACTTAGGTTGCTAACTGGAAATTGGTGATGATTCGTGTAGGATGTATGAAACGAACCGTGGATAACTGCATTTTACCTTATAAGTTTTAATGAGTGTTGTGTAAATTTTATTTGTTGAGTTAAAATAGTTTGAGAAAATGTCTTCACCTCAATAATAATAGTTTAAAATAATAAATAGGAGAATAGATTATAGGATAAATCATAAAGTATGTGTAGGCTTCGTTGTTCGATTTGATGATAGTAAACTTTCCCTATAGAATTTGAATTCTTAAATTCTTGCAAGAAATGATGCTATTAAATGATGCCATCCTCCTAAATAGACAATAGCGGAGTAAAACATCGGTAAATACCGCATTGTATCCTAACACAATGCGTGTAACCACAACTATCCGTACGATCGCTGAACGACTCTATTGTAAGCAAAGTCCATGGTGTAAACATTCCCAAAATTTCTTCGTTACTCCACAAGCTTAGATGTTTACTTACATGTCGATGTTATAAAAACATCTTTTTATAGTTAATTCAAAAGCTCTTGAGATGTAGACGCTTTTCGTCTATAACCCTTTAATATCTATACAGGGAGTGTACAAATTTGCGCAAACGAAAGAAAGAATATTTGTCAACACTCTGAACAAACATTCAGGATTTCATCCTATTCCATGTTCTAACCTTCTTGGCAATTGTCACAGTGATTTTTCAAACACGTTTTTTGTTTTAATGCATTAGGTAGGTTTGTTAGGTGAATTTGACACTTTTGCTGTAGGGACTCAATTCAGGAACTTTTCAACACAACTTTCTACAAACCACACTTTCAAAAGTATGAAAACTAATTGAAGAGGTATTTTCCAAAACTAACTAAGTCCAAAAAATCAAAATCGTATTCTTGTGGTTAAAATAAGTACAAAAAAGTTGCATTTGACCTGTAGGTTTATGTTTCATAAAACTAATATACTGCCGTCTTAAGCGTTAACGCCGTATATGCATTTTTCAGCATTTTGCGTTTGCGGCATTTTAGCATAATTTAATACGTTCTACAGCGTTTCCCCAAAGTTAGAATGCCGTATGTACCTTCTAAATGCATGTGTTTTACTTCATTTTTTGCCGTATACGAAAAGTTCTTAGATTTAGTAATGCCAGACGCCGTATTTTACAGATATTAGGTCATTTAGCCGTAAATGAGCATTTGCGGTAAATGGTCCTAAGCATGGATTACCGTATAGAAAAATTTTTAATCTAAAATGCCGTATATACAAGGAAACTTGTAGATACGGCTTTTTTTCAATAACATTTTATTTATATTTTATACTGTGGCTGGATAACTGCAGTTCTCTTAATGAACTCTGTTAACTCATGTCAGAAGAAACTGCTGCAAATGAAATCAAATTAAAGTGTTTTGAACCCGGCCACACTTTCATGAGCGCCGATTCATTTCACCATCAGGTGGAACATTCCTTAAAAAAGAAATTGGAGGTGTATGATTTCTCAGACTTTAGGTTATGTGTTACAGATTTTTTTCGATGGAATGATTGTACGTCTCAATATAAGCTCTGCAAAATTACACCAAGACCCTACTTGCAACAGATGGTAAACATGGTTTTTAAGAGAGGTGAGAACATATGAAAATATAGAAACGACTTTGCAGAGGAGTTTATTGTTTTAAACTTCTTAACTGCCAAAGCTTTCAAGAACGGCGTACCTTCTCCAGAACCAGTCAAAATACCACGGGGGGTTACTGCTGACAGAAAAAATAACATCTTAAAGAAGTTAAGTGCAATCATTCCTCCCAATAGACTTCAATTTTGGAATGATTTACCAATCACCGTTACAGATCGTGAAGACAATGTTCTAGAAGATGGTGACAATTAGAATTTTTGATAATTCATTTGGTGTGTTACAAAAGTTAAATTTAGAATAAATATTTTTTTATATTTTTCACTTCCAAATCATAAATAAAGACATTTTCAATTTAATGTATTTAGTTTATTAGTTAATCAAAATATGCTATTTACGGTTTTTAATTCTAACAAGTCATTAAACTCAAAAACCGTATATGCGTTTTCTTCTAAACCAGTCACTCTCAGTACGCGTTAAATGTTTAACAAGGTACATAAAGGATGTAACATGTGACATGCGAAAACTGATACGATTTGCGCGAAAGACGCCGACGGCTGAGACAAAAACTGATAATTGCTAATATCTCAATATAAAAAAAAATCATATACGGCGTTAACCCTTAACACGGCAGTATACATCTCAGTTTATTTTAATAAACCTCGAAAAGATTTATTCCAAAGCTAATCCAAGTCCAAAAAGATTATATTCCAAAACTGACTAACAATAAGTCAGGCTCATTAGAGTGCATTGACAATGCTTAGCGCTGGGAAAAACGTCAAACAAGGTGTTTGGTAATTTGGTTTTATTTCTGTGCGCCTATAATAAACTATTTAAAATGTCGGATGATGATAATATAGAAGTGCAACTTTGCTTAAGAGGAAAACGTAAAAGAGAACAGAAAAATTCCTGTTGATTGCAAGAAACCTATTGTCTGTAAGAAAAAAGTAAATTAATCCTAAATATTCGTGTGACTCCTTCACTACAAAATATAATATCAATTATATATTAACACATTTCTAGTGAATGTGTTGTATACAAATTTTTACAGAAGTTCAGTCATATCTACAAATACTTATTTTGGACTTACAATTAATTAGTTTTGGAAAAGTGCTCTTCAATTGAAGGGTGGAGTGCAAGAAGTACCTAAGTAGCATTTTTATAAAATCTGCCTAATCGCGATATCTAGGCTTTATCAAACATAATAAACCTAGATTTGAAACCTAGGCAAATTTTATAAAAATGCTACTTAGGTACTTCTTGCACTCCACCCTTCAATTGTAAGTTATTAAAGTATGTCTAAAATTTTTTGATTTTGTATAACTCATGCATTATAAGTTGCATATCGTTATTATAAAAAAAATTCTCTATACAGGTAGTTTAAAAGTTCTTGTGATGTCGACGTCTTTCGTCTATAACCCTTTAATATCTATACAGGGAGTGTACAAATTTGCGCAAAAGAAAGAAAGAATATTTGTCAACACTGTGGACAAGCATTCAGGATTCCATCCCAGTCCGTGTTCCAACCTTCTTGGCAATTGTCACAGTGATTTTTCAAACGCGTTTTTTGTGTTTTAATGCATTAGGTAGATTTGTTAGGTGAGTTTGGCACTTTTGCTGTAGGGACTCAATTCAGAAACTTTTCAACACAACTTTCTTCAAGACACACTTTCCAAAGTATTAGAAGTAAATTGTTAAAGTATGTCTAAAACTTTTTGATTTTCTGTAGCATTATAAGTTACATATCGTTATTATAAAAAAATTCTCTATACAGTTAGCTTAAAAGCTCTTGTGATGTCGACGTCTTTCGTCTTTAAGAGAGTCGCTGTCAGCTGCGTGACTTTTCGTCATGCCGTAATTAGAATGTGGCCCGTTGCAAAGTGTTAGAGCCGAAGTGTCGGGACGGGACGCGTTTTTAGTTCCCATTTCGTTAATTTATTTGCCAAGCATGACCCCTAGGGTCGGGTCGGGAGAAGTACAGTTACCACGAAGCCGCCACTCGACCCAGAGGCTATTTTTCCTCGCCGATCATTTCACATTCACTGAAGATGTTCTCTCACCGAGCCGGTAATGCCGCATTAGAACCGTCTTCTCGTGAAAGTAGTTCCTGCGAATTTCCCGCCCCTTTCTGGCCAAGTCCCCTCTCTGGCCCCCTTCCCGTTACTTTACCCGGTAATTACTCCTATCGTAAATTCTTTGGCTTATTAATAGGAGGATTCGGATACAGCATCCAGCGCACGCATCGTGTAATTACATAACGATAACTGGATTTTGTAATTGCTGTTATACGACGTTTTTATTGTCAATGAACCGACTGTAAAATGCTTTTACATTTCACGTACAGTTAGAAACGTCCCTAATTGATCCTTCTTTGATAAAATATAAATATGACTATATGTTTCTCATGCAAGTCTACATATACCACAATTATGTAAGTTATTTTGATAGTCAATAATACAGTTATCATTCAACCAACTGTTCTTTACATTGACATTAGAATTTAAGTTTAATAAATTATTGTCTACAATTATAAGTAACATTAGGTAATTTCCTTTAATTGGTAAATAAATCGGAACAAGAGAAATCAAAATTATCATATTCTCATGGTTTTATATATAATTGGATGGATGTTTTAACGTTCTGTAACGAATTAGGTTGACCGTGACCAGATTTACATAAAATATACCTCAACGAAACTAACGATCAATATGGACGCAAGTAGGTGATCGATCGTCGAGGTCAAACGATGCCATAAATTTTACAGAGAACTCCTACTTTAGTGGGAAATTTTCAACCGTTGGACGTTCATTAAAAGTGGTTGATGTTTCTACTTTACTGCATACCTCGTGCATCTATTTGGTGTTTGCAATGAGGAAAAGCCGGGTCATATTTGTTAACTTAACGTTATCTTTAAGAGATCACGGTCTTAATTGCCTGACACTTCTCAGAAGACGGTAAAGGTGTTTCTGACCATTCTCCCATGTATCGTGACATCGTTACTAATTGCTCGCGCGTTCTCTTAAAGGTAGGGGAGAAGGAAAAAAACGCGGGGAACGGCGCTGAAAAAGTGCAAACCGCCGGAACACTAAACTAGATCTAATTATCAGATACGAGCTCCCTTCTTTCTTCCAATTAACTTTCGGTTTCGTTCGCCCGTCCTCATTAGCGATGAGTCCCCGATGAAATTCCAATCAAATTCCTCGGTGCTTTTTCCTAACGGGGTGGCCACTTTGGCCGTCCAATTAATTTTAATATAATTGACTCTAAGGTCGATTCCACGAGATGCTCGGACGACCGAATTCGGTCCCAAGAACAACCGCCCAAATTCCAATAGTTTTTTTTAGATGCCTACCTTCGATTCGCGGCTAAAGCGTAATGTAAAGAAATACTTTCCCACCTTTATTTTTAAAAGGAAAATTTACTCAATGCAATAAATGTTTTAATTTAAACGTAGAAAGCAAAATGCACTTAAAATAACTAGTAATTAGATATCAAGTTTAAAGTGCAAATAGTGACGCCATTAGATTTTTTTAAATAAAAAAACTGTAATTTAACGTCATGGTCGATAATTTTCTAATGAGCATAATCATTACGTAAAATATTCAACGCCTTTGTGTTGATAACTTTAACTTTTTTTGAAATAAAAAAGACTCACTTATAAGTTAAGGATTAAGATGTCTTCGATGAACGTCGGACAAGTCTAGGAATACTTAATCCCAGGTATTGTTAGATACGGTCAATTTAACGTGCGTAGCTCATTAAGGCCTTATTGAAGCGGCATCATCCAAGTATCTTGGTAGCAGGTGCTTGGTACGCTTACCTCGACCTATCACCGTAATTTTTCAAGCGAAAAATTATTTCCAGTCGGTCGACACTAAAAAGTCGGCGCTAAAAGATCGCCCTTTACCAACAACATATTTCCTCCCTTTAATTAGAGTCGAACGGCGATACGCTCGGTAATTACACAAACCTATTAGGATTCAATAAGATCTCACGGACGCGATCGCATACCGACCTTAGAGGTGAGCTAAAACCCGGACGCCTTTTAACGTCGTTAATCAGCTCCCGTTTTTACTTTCGTACCGTTTTTATCTCGGCTTAAAACGAGGAATTTGATATCAAGCACGCAACACGTTAATATTCAAAGTGCTGAAATGGCCGAGTGGCACTAAGGTTGAATCTCAATGTGCTTAGTTGGGATTCAACACGTAGACGTGGGCGCACGAAGTTGCCAGAATAGTGACTATAACGAACACTTATGTTAGTAGATACGTTTGAATAAGTAGAAAAAGTTTTTATTGGTGTTTGTGTTGTCACTTATTTATCGTCGACTTCTTTTTTTTTGTAATAATTAGAATAAAATTGATATTTATTATAGAAAATAGAGTTTTTAACCCTTAAGTTAAAGTAAAAATCGTTTTTCAAATCAAATAAATTTGTGTTATTTTGTGAAAGCTTAAAAAAAGGTTGATCAACCACTTTTATTCTTGTATCCTTCAAATCTAATTGAGTTTTTCGTGTTTCAGTAGCAAATCTATTTTCTGAAATTAAAAAGGTCTTTGACCACTCTAAGAAACTGGTTTTTGGCAACCCACTGGCTTCATCAGAACTCCCCATTCAGAACCAATCAATTGGAACGGGCCGATAAATTGCAATAAATAAACGTTTTTTACCTGGGTTGAAATTCCGAGCGCATTGCTTTTTCATGGCCGCGAGATTCCTTTTTGCTTCTCTTCGAGAGACAATTGAATTATTTATCTGGAGCCCTCGTAAGCGTTTCTTCGGTGCAAAGATAACGTCTTGAATTGCCTCAAGCCTCATTCACATGGAGCGAAACGATATTAAAACTTCAAGGCTAATCTTATAAGATTAGCTACTCAAAAAAAATGGACTGCATTTTATCATATTCATCGATAAGTTATAATCAAGATTATTGATATGTGCTGTTTTATTCAGTTGAGATATTGCTCTGGTTTTTAAGTAAATGGTTAAAGTTGTATGGACGTAGCCTTAAAGTAGATGGCTAAAACAAGGAAGACAACCAGTTGCGGCCTTGCTTTACAATGCTCGATCCAGCCATTAAGCCGAGCTGGTTTATGGTCACTGGTAACATACTGATTGCCCGTTTACCTGTACGATGTCAGCAGACCCTAAGGACGACAATATGTCGTTTATAAGTAATGACGCCCGGTAGCCGCTGATTTCATCAGCATAAATGAAACAAATTGCAATTTGCAGCGACAATGCTTTCGCAATTAACTACCAGGACTTTCTTATTCAATTACCTAGGGATCTTAAGTCGTTACGTTAATATAAGCTACAGTAATCCAGATCAAACCATAACAAGACATGTTGGACATTTGTATAATTAGAATGTATATTTAAGCTCAATGATCTGATAAAATTTCAAAATATACGAAGTTATAAAAATTTAGCTCTAAATCTATTCAACGAGTACCACCTTCACATATTTAGATTGCACTGTCCATTAAGTACGGTAGTAACCATAAATCCAAGTACTTATTCAATTTACCGTGAACTAGTTGTCCTTATCGTTTGACAGGACCGACCAACCTGTTCTCGCACGACATGGTCACGGTTGATACGTTCGCGTTTATCGCTAATAATAACGCGCGCAAATACGCGACTTTCAGAGCGGAATACAACAGCAACAACGTGCCGACCGAGATGCAATTTATGTTCTCGTACGTTTACGTACGTATGTATGAATGTTCGCAATATGCGGCGGCCGTATTGATTACGTCCGCGGTATGAATACTTATTAGTTCCAGTAGGAAGCGTCCGGCGAATCGGGAAGTGCACATTTTCGAACGGTATCGTCCGTCATGTGCTCGACGATCGAGGTATTTCGAGAAATTTAAAGCATTTATAACTGACTAAAGCTTTGGGAACCGTTGCGCCTCGCGAAACATGTGTGTTGAAATTTTTTCACACTGTACATATGCGTTGAATTAAAAAAAAATGTCTTAATAATGGTCGGGATTGCTGAACAAGTTCAAACTTGCTTAATATCCAGATGATTTCTTAGTGTCACCAGTATTTTTATACACTCTTGAACAAATATAAATTTTTCCCATTAGGAAGCACAATAACGTTGGCGTCATATGAAAATTCCATTTTTTTGGGAAATTGAGATTTTAGTGTAATCTTGTTAAAAATCAACTTAACTATAACGTAGGACCATAGTTTGATAATAAGTTGTTTGGTGGCACTGCAATATCAATATTTGAAAATTTCATAAATCCGATCAAGTTTAAACAGTGTGAAAATTACGTAAGTCCGTTGCTTTGCAAATTAAAATTGATGAAATAAGATCGACAATAACATAAGTGATTTTAATAAAAAAGAAGACAAGATGACATTACAAAATTTATATTATGACCGTTCTCAGGCAATAGAAGTTACAGCCAGTTACAGACTGGCTTAGTAGAGAATCACTATCACCAACTAGAATAAACAGTACAAATTCGGAAGCTAAAACTCAATATCAAAATCAGAAACAATTAAGAAGTACTGATAAAAAGAAGAAAGTAATGGATTTTTCAGCAGTTTACCAAAATTAGAATCCCACTATTGCAGAAAAACATCAACTAAACTGTACTTAGAACCGTTGTAACGGTTTTGTTTTTCGACTAATTAAATTTGAAATTATTTGATTTGGGGCCATCTGTTGGAATCGGTCATTTTTAGATCTTTTGGTTTTATTTCGCAATACAGAATACTGGTTGGTTTCTCAGATTGGTGCGATCGGAAATAGTGGTGGGGATTTAGTTCTTTCGAGTGTCGCAATTGAGGTAATTTCGCCCTCTTCGTTGTTGTGTCTCGGAAGAGGATATACGTTTTTGGCTGCGACAAAACTACGTGGGTGTCGAAGGTTTTGGTAGCGTCTCCGTTGGTGTTTGGGAGAGCTCCTAAAAGCACAGTTTAGCGGATTAACTTCACACACCACAAATTTGATACTGTATTTGTGAGTTATCGGATTGACCGGATAAAAGGGTTTTTACGCCAGCCAACACTTCAAGCCGCTTAAGATCGTAAGGTATGTTTTTTTGCGCTTTGAGAGAACTAGAATCTTTTCGTTTGGATCATTTTGTAATTCGTGTTTTCCCTAGGCTTTTTATCTTTGGATTTCCTTTTTATTTTTGGACCTATTTTTGGTAATTACGTCGATATTTTGGATTGAAAATTTTCTGCGTCGCAATTTTGAGTGGACCCCTGGCGGCCATCTTTCTCTCTTCATTACATTGATCGCCGTTAGAGAGACAGGGACGGAAGTACACAAAACCGACGCCGGAGCGACGCGCTTGATCGAGAAAGACAAAAAGAGACGACCAGCCCGGCGAAACCAGACAGAGACACCTCCAACAGATAAGCCAACGTTTTATATTTTTCTTTTATTATCGTTTTTTTTTTATTATTTAAATTTGTTATTACGGATCTTCAATCCGAATAATATTTTAACTTGTGTTATTCTGAATTTATTGAACATCATTTTACGAAACTGTTTTGTGTACCTAATCGCTCAGAGAATTTTTTTTATTCCGACTTAAAGTTTGACACTCATTAGAAAGTGTGATATATATTTGACAACAGCTGTTATCATTTATTTTTTTTTTGTGTTCGCGTTAAATTTAAATTTCAGGTTATTTGCTCATAATTCTTTGGAGCTACTGCAGCGATAGGGGTTTATTACCGTTTGTAAATTTTTACATGAACATTCCTTTTGAACATTCTTATTTTTCATCTTTATTATTACATTGTTTCTTTTCAATACAAGTGAATTTTGGTTTTCAAAATTGTCTTTTATTTTGTTGTTGTCCTTCGATCGTGGATTCGGACTTGCCTGATCCTAGGATAAGTGAAGGTTGGTAGGTATCGGTTTAAGTTCGTGGCGCCCTTTTATTCAACATCTGAACCCATCCCTTCTCCGCAGAGTGAATCGGAGCCCGGTCCTATCAACGGTTGTTTTTGGCTTTTGAATCGAACTTAATTTTTATTTCGTTATAACTAGAGTTTGTGCGCTACACAGTGTTGGAAAAGTAAATTTGAACTTTACAGATTTTTCGTAAATTCGTGGTGTAAAGACCGAAAAATTGAAGGGATAAGTAAGACAATGTTTAAATATATTTTTGATGACATGAATTTGGCCCTCTTCAGACTCAAAAATATCTTATATATTTGTGTGGGATTTCGAAACAAAAATATTGCAGAAGAAATTTGTCAAGAACACCTCAAAAGAAAAATTGAAGCATGTGATGAAAAAGAAAAGGACAAGGAATCATTAAACTTAGTTATAACCATGGCTTTACAATCAGTTTTGTTATGTCCCCAATCTAATATCTCCTCTTTGTATTATAAGACTAAGTTAATAATTCATAATTTTACAATTTTTGACTTACATGCTAAGGATTGATATTGCTTCTTTTGGCACGAAGGAGAAGGCGAGCTAAAGGCTAACTGCTTTGCATCTATTATTTGTAATTTTTTGGCTACAACAATGTTACGTGATATAGATCTCAAGAATAAACCTGACAATATTATTTATAGCGATGGATGTGGTTCACAGAGTCGTAACGCTACTCTTTCAAATACCCTGTTAAATTTTGCGATGGAACATAATAATTTGTGTCATACAAAAATATTTAGAAAAGGGGCACACACTGATGGAGTGCGACTCCATACACTCTATCATAGAAAGAAAAATATCTGGTAAAGTGATCAACGTACCAGCAGATTATATTCATTATGCAAGAACAGCTAGACTTCACCCAAGACCTTATGTAGTGCAGTATTTACACCATGATTTCTTTAAAAAATTCTCTAGCATTAATTTTGTAAATTCAATTCGTCCGCGGTTTAAAGTTGGTGATCCTACTGTTAACAACCTTAGAGCGCTAAAATATAAACCTGATGGATCTATTAAATATAAACTACGCTATTCCGATGAATTTGAAATTTTACCGGTTAGAATAAATAAGAAGGCTTTAATACCAATGGAAAATTTGCCGAAACTAGATGGTGACAAATTAAAAATTAAGAAAGAAAAATACGAACATCTTCAATCTTTAAAAAATACAATAGAGAAAGATTATCATGGTTTTTATGATGCTCTTCAACATGTTTAGTGAATATTTACTTCAACATCCTTAATAAATATTTAATTTAAAGTTAATATAATCTTATATAATAAAAGGTAATTGTGTACCAAGAATTTTTTCATTCCTATATAACAATAATAGTGTTTTCGGGTTCATAAAAATCGTGCGTCGCGTCGATGTGAAAATTGCGTAAATCCAAAAAACTAATGTTTTTTGTTATGATTTTTGCCTAACTCCATTGCATTTTTTTACTTGAGTTTTTTTGTGTTGTCATTATCTATATGTTAACATAGGATCTTGCCTTAAACATTATTGAAAAGAAAATTAAGATACATAAAATATTACAGTTTAGAAATGATTTTTTTTGTCTCCTGTAAAATTTCCTTTTTTGGACTTACGTAATTTTCATATGACGCCAACGATATTACATAAAATTTGTAATTTGTCCAGCTGCAATGTGTGGTTGAGTTTTTCAGAGAGTCAGATAAATTAATTGATCCAATATCGAGTCATATAAAGTAATTGCTTGGTGTTTTTCTTCCTGGTATATCTTTTAAAAGTAAAAATAAGTGTTAATAACATAACAACTTTAATAAAACGATGATAATTTTCTGTTCTTTTTTTCTCTCACTTATCCTTTCGACAAGTTTTTTTTACAGTTATCCTCTTAATAATTTTCTAAATTTTTTTATCACATCTTACATCAACGTTCTGTCGTGTCCAAAAATATTTTACTTGGCACGCGGGACGATGTGTTTTCGTATCAAAGGCTTCGCCGCCGCCGGGAAATTAATTTTACTGGGCATCCGGCGTCCGTCTTTGACATTCGGGTAGCTTTTTTCGTAAACACCTAATTACTTCTAATTCCGCCCGCCTTTTGACTTAAATCGCGGCCATTCGTTTTGATGTCGAAACGCGAAAAATAAAAGCGGCGAAATCCGCGGCCGTCACCTTCGATTTCCTCGGACGAACGTAAATTTTAATTAAGAGAGCGATATCGAGGGGACTGGAAAAGGAAGTGCCATTAGATAATCGCTGGGAAAAAAGGAAAACGGCGACTTAAACGTGGGTAATGGGACAGAAAGCGACTAGTCGGACTCATTAATTCAGAATTCTCTTAATTAGTGTTAAAAACCAGTTTTCTTCATTCGTTTCGTTCGATGTTACTTCAAACTGACTAGGTGGTTTTCCTAACACAAATATATTGACTTCCTTTTAATTCTACATCAAGTCAGAATGATATGGTAATTTAATTAAATACTTAAACATATTCGTATTTCATTAGTTTTATGTTTAATGTTTAATGAAAATCTGCTTTTATAATAAACCAACAAAACGTAACTAAATGTTGCAAGAAGTAGCTTGAAAGATGGGAAAGAGCGGTGTCTTTGAGGGGTATTTCACGGTCTTCCCAAAGAGATAGAATACTACGTGGCATTAAATTTTATTGGCAACTAAAACGCCTCTTGACACTGGTAGACCACGACACACCGCTCATTTGACACACCAGACATCGCGGCGTTTGAGTGTCGCAAGAATAAAACTAATTTGCATAGCAAGCGCGAATATTTAACGAGTACAAATAAAACGGAACCGGTCGCAAGCATCAGTTAATTTTATCTCTTTAATGGTGTATCGCCCACGCGTACAAAAATGAATGATAGAAAATCCAGACGAGTCGCGTGTTCAAACTCCAAGTCTTAAGATTTTCTAGAATGTCTAATTTAAGGATTTCCAATAAGAATTAAGACTAAAATTAGAGGAGTCACTTTGTAGGGAGTACTTTAAAACGTAAAGACACAGGAACATCTGCCCCTTTTGTGGTCAAACAGGTCAACACAGTGTCCGAGGTTAAAGGTCTTGAAGAAGATCTCTGGTACGGCAGTCGTTAATTGCGTTTTTCCACACGAGGGCTGCACTTAATTTACGAAGTGAATTGTTCAGCTGGTCCTTCCCGAGAAAGTGTACCAATTGCGTAATTCACGTTAAGTGCACGTTAAGCGTTACGTCAGCCGCGAGTACACTTGGGAATGATAAATTGTCTCGGGTTCACGGTGATTCCGAGAACTCGAAGAATTCAGAGGGGTGAGGTTCCCAATGATGGTATGCGATTATAGTAAGCGAGATGAATGGTTTTCAATGCTAGTTCATGAGTTCTCATTTCGAGTAATGCCAACCGATTTAATTTTTTTTACTTACGTGATGATAATAGAAACAAGACTTTGTTGATTTAACTTACCTGAAACAAATAAAAAAGATATATTAATACATCATTCAATTATGCAAATAATTTGATTAATTTTATATTAACATTCAATACAGTGAAAATGGTATAAACCACATAATACATATTAATATTTTTTTAATTTTTCAATTATCATTGAGATTATCATCTTTAAAGATATTACACCACAAACTACTAATAAATTAAAAAGTCTCTATAATGATTCATTACAATTACTGAACAAATTGAAAAACTTCTCTACTCACTAAACCATCGCAATTGTTTAGTCTCAGTGTGGTAAGAGTAAATTTATTACGACAATAAGATTAGCGTTTAGGAATAATTTATGTGAATTGAATGTTAGCTACTGTGTGTTGTCAACTAGGTAAAACGTTAAGACATAGAGAATCCTTGGTTTCTCGTTGGATCGTGTTGTTTAAGACCTCGGGGTGATGGGCCGCAAGTATGGTAATTTTCAGGATTTCGAGAGACTTTTTGCCTTCGTGGGTCGGTCTTCGTGGTAACCGTTACCGAGCCCGGATGTGGGTCGGCAGCTGAACCATGACCCTGCGACCCGCTGACCCGACTTCTCTCTTCTACCGGAGAAGAGATTTTTTCCCTTCGGCATGAAGTGAATCGCAGGTGCTAACCCATGAAGACACCGTCCATTTATTTATCGGTCATGATTAACGACCGTGAATTTTCACGTGATACTTTGAATACCGTTTAACTATCATATGAATTGTTATTATGTATAAGAATAGATATTTTTTTTGTTGGATATGAAGTGGGTGGTTATTTTTCAAAGGTAGTCATCATTAGGTGGTTTAACCCTAATTAAGAATGATGAATAGAAAAAGGTGAGAAGTGTGGCAAAATGTCATTTTCAGGTAGAAAAAAGAAAGTAACATTTACCCTAAGGCGACTAATAGTGAGTCCATTCTTAACCGCAGACTATCAGGTTTATTACACCTGTGTCGTTTGAGTTGGTGTAATCAGATAACCACGTGATGCGTTTTTAAAGGCCAAGAAAAGTTGGTGCGCGCAAAGCACAATTACCGCGTTAATCCACTCGAATCGGCCGTCGGAATCACGCAGCGGTGACACTTATAAAGGAGGCCATGATTCAAAGCCTCCTGGATGTTTGTTCACTTAATGTCCTTCCTTTATGCCTTGTTTGTCCTTCGGTCAGTTGACAGGCGACAGTCCCTTGACAATTGAAGAGATGAGAGGATAACGGAGACAAATTACTCTAAGCCTCTTATTTGTGGCCGAAGAAGGAGTCTCCCTCGTCTTCTCTTTTTCGTCCGTTCGTTATTTTACGTTCCCTTCGATCGGGACGGGCCGAGCCAAGAAACCCGCCTGGGTGGTAAGTTTTATTTTTTACCTCGCTTTATTTTTCACCTCTTCTTTAAAGCGTGGGTCGCCGGGTACGAAGACCGATGGAAAATATTTACGGATGACGCCTTCTCCCGGCTTTCTAATGACTAGCGATTCTTTCCCAGAATTAACCGCGTTATTTTTTCGTACCGCAGCGAATCCCACAGCGCTATGCGATTATAACGGAAATAGCAACATCGGCGCAAACGCGACGCAATGAAGTGCACCTGAACATTCTTTAAGCTATTAATATCGTTATAATGTACCGTGTGGGAATTGATGAAATGAGGAGAACGTCGGCAGATAATTTTTTTCTTAATCCCCCGTTGTTTTCTTTACACTTTGAGTTCACACATTAGAGTTATAACCGATAATTATAATCAGTTCGTTCGAATTGAAAATTAACCTTGCGGAATTGAGGAAGTAACCGTTATTATGAAATATTGGTGAACGTTAATTGAAAACTGATTTAGCACGAATCATTTTAGATATATTACTATTAATTCTAACCACTATTAATTTTAACCTTTCACTAAATATCAAAACTCACGGCCCATCTTCTAATAAAATAATTCAGTTCTTAATGACAGGAAGCTTTTCGAAAAGCAACTTGTGAATGTCTTGTCGTCCGGTTATTTAAAGTTACGATTAGGACACGTTTCGATATAACTTCGTGGGGGCAACTAACCGGATAGTTAGTTCGTTTACTTTCCCGGCTGGTCCACTGATTTATTAATAATTGTTTCAGTTCGTTTCACAATCCCCCGTTGTTTTCCTAAGTCCTAATTAAAGTTAATTAACGGCCCGGCCGTGTGGTCAAGCCGGGTTTCAAACGCGGTTAAGCCGGGTCGGAGTGCAAGTTAATTAAATGCCACGTTACGTTCAAACGATCAGTTGTCGCTATTAATTGATTGGCAGGTACGGCAGTAACTTGTGATTATTTTTAATTGTGTAATTGCGCCCTCTTTCTCCGTTTATACTCGTTCCCGTTCTCGTGGCGTTTACGCGCACCACCCAAGATGATGACGTACGTCCCGTTTTTAATGACACGAGACAAAGTAAGCGTAAAGAATAATGCAATTAATTAGCGCCATGTCGGTTCCGCTCTGTTGAGGACGTGCGTCGGACGCACTCCTACTAATTGAAAGAGTTCGCACCAACAACGGCCGACTGGACTTCGAGTCAGTTCTCACGATGCCATTTTTGCTGATACATTTTCTAAACGATTGAAAGTCTACTAAGTTGGACAACTTGTTGGAATGTGCGAACATCCTCATGTATTAAATATTTTACAACGATATTATTTACACT
The DNA here is from genome assembly GCA_036711955.1 of Digitonthophagus gazella. Classification (NCBI taxonomy): domain Eukaryota; kingdom Metazoa; phylum Arthropoda; class Insecta; order Coleoptera; family Scarabaeidae; genus Digitonthophagus; species Digitonthophagus gazella. The sequence continues at coordinate 29,501,463 of JASCIT010000005.1, forward strand.
ACTTACATAAAGTAAAATTAAGTTGGATTTGTTAATGTCACCAGGATATGTTATATTACATAAGATTTATTTGAAATGATCAATTTCTTAAATTTTTTATTAAAATTTTGTATAAGGAATTAAAAGAAATAAGATTTGAATCCTTATAAGTATGCAACAATTCTAAATAATGATGCTTTGATACGTGATGAAGATTTTTGGTATTAATAACCGATTAATGGAACTCTAAGAAAAAATCATTAGAGATAATTTATTAAATGAAATACAATAGGACTTCTATAAAACGGACTTCTATATAACGAATTTTCTCTATAATGATTTTTTTTGAAGTCCCAAGAAATTTCTTTATAAAAGCACTTCTTTATAACGAAAAAAACTTCTATGTAATGAACTAAAGTTCTCTGAAGAAGTAGGGTGAATTGCCGAGACGTGAGGTAGATATTCCGGGGGATACCCGAAAGGCTCTTGTTAAAACACACGGCAGCTGATCGGAGAGTTCAATAGAGTTACAACTATTATTGTGTTAATTGCGATTTCATCTATCACCATGTCTAAAGCAGGCCACTGACGGTACAACAATGTAGTACGATAGAATCGTACAACAAAATTGTGCAATTTTGTTGAACGTTGCTCGGACACACACGATTCAACTTTGATTCAGCAATGCAGTATCAGTGCTGTTTTCGGACAGGAAAGACCGCGTAATGGCTGACGGTGATAACGGGTTGTTATTGCTAGCTGCAGCTGCGGTTTGTGTTATTAAAATTAAAAATAAGAAAAGATACAAAAATCGAAGATGGTGGTGCAAGGAGTGGTTAAGAAAACGACATCAATATTCGCATATCAATCTGCTAAAGGAATTTCGGTTGTTCTCGAATGGAGATAACTGGCGTAATTATCTTCGGAGGGATGAAGATGTCTATATGGAACTTTTAAATGCTGTTACGTCACTAATTCAAAAAAAATAATACAAACATGCGAACCGTTCTGCCGGTCGGGCAGAACCATTGTATTTACATTCTTATAGTAGGACAACCTCTGTTAGTTCGTAGTCTTGAACACTAGGGAGCTATTCTAAAATTCTGCTTTTATAATGTTTTCACCAACTTTTAAGACGTTTAATACAGCAATTGCACAAATATAGCTCAAATCTGCTTTATTTAGCTTTACTACGTAACTTTAGACTGAATGGGAACGAAAAAATTTGAAATTCACGACGCCCCCGGGTGTTCAAGACCACGAATTAACACAGGCTGAACTACTATGAAAATGTAAATACAATGGGCAGAACCATACCGCCGCAGTAAACTGCAAGTACTGCATATTCGATTTGGTTGGTCGTTGCCATACACGATCAAATTTATTTCAATTTCGTCGTATCCAATTTATTTGAAGTAGATAACATACTGTATGCACCAAAATACATAGTGTATAGTGTATTAATACTTTGTTTTGTTGGCTCATTATATGTTGATTTATACCTATACATAATACTTATTTGTAACCCCACATTTATGTATTAATAAGTGAAGATTATACATTTTATACCTTTTTAAATAAGAAAAAATATGGTTTCTTTGTAACGAAGTTTCTATGTAACGATTTTTTTCTCTGGAACCTTCAAGTTCGTTATACGGAAGTTCTACTGCAGATACCGGGTGTCCCAACGGTCCGAAAAAGCTCCATAACTTATTTATTATTGAAGATATTGGCCTTTTCCTATTTTTAAGTTATAGCTGTATTGGTACTACACATTTTTTAAATATTGCGACTTATATACAGGTGTCCCAAAATTACAAAACATACCAAAGTTACGATTTTTTAAATGGAAAGTACCTGATTTTATTTTATTATTGGATTCTATGCTGCAATACGATTCACTTTTATACAGGTCGTTTTTCTCTAAACTGCCGCAAATTTGATTTATAACACTTTTCTTGTCAGAATTTCCAAATGCAGTAGTTTGATAAGAAATTCTTATTTTCAATATCCTTGCCTTGTTGTCAAATTAATTGACTCGGTTTGATTGTTGAATGTTTGTTGGATTTTTTAAATGTTTACTCAACGATCTGTTTAGTCGCATTTGTCTCCTGCGATTTTTTAAGATTGATAAATTTAAAATATCGAAAACTCCTTCGTTTTTAAATGATAACCCCTATTTGTTATTATATTGGTCAAAAGTTATTCTGACATGCTTATTTTATCTTATTATGAATGAAAAGTTTGTCAAAATAATTTTTGATCACTACAATAATAAATCGGTACAATAATTTGACTCATCATGTTTAAAAAATCTCACTAGACAAATGCGACTAAGCAGGTTATTGAGTAAACATTTAAAAGCAAACATTTAGCAATTAAACAACGTCACCTACTTTAAGGTTAAGCCAAAAATTTGACAGAAAAGAATTTTAGAACATACCTCTATAAAAGTGAGTTGTATTTTACCGTAGAGTTCAAAAATAAAATAAAATCGGGTACATTCCATTTAAAAAATAGCAACTTTGGCTTCTTTTGTAATTTTAGGACACCTGTATATAAGTTGCAATATTTTAAAAATGTGTAGTACCATTACAGCTATAACCCAAAAAAAGAAAATGGTCAATATCTCCAATAATAAAGAAGTTATGGAGCTTTTTCGGACCGTTGGGACACCCGGTATACAGTGAAATTCCCCTTCGCGGACATCCCCATTGGACGGACAGTTTCTCATGGAACGGTCCGACTCTCATATAATTTGCATTGCGTTAACTCTCTCTTGGACGAACACTCTCTTGAACGGACACGGACACTACCAAATGTTCTCTTAAACGGACATTCGCGCCACACGCTGAGTTGGCTATCTCCTTTTAATAAAAGATTTTCCCTTTAACCGGTGTTTTACCGAGTTCAATATTTGCAAGATACAAGCGCAGCCTATGTCGTACCTTTCTGTTTAGCTTGAATGAGGGACTTCCCCGAGTACACCGAAATTTAAACGAATTTCGACAATATGCAAAATGAAGAGCAGCTAAATGAGATTTTTACATCTGATCCAGAAGATGATTTACCACTTAATGTAGTTACAAATATTCTCAAATATAAGAATTTGTTGAAATTGACTGATAGTAAAAACCTTAATGATTCTTTTAAACTATATGAAAATTTGTATGTTGAGGACCTAGATTCAGGACAAGAAATTGAAAATCCAGAAGTGTCCAGAAGTGGAATTATCTGAAGATTCTGACGTCGATGAGGTTCCAATACTAGCAGTGAATATCCAATATTATGGTGAGTGAGTCTTTGAAGCTTCTTTCCAAATTAAAAATACGATTTCTGGACGCCAGGTTTAAAACAAAAGAGGAGACAAACAACAATAGATGATTTTTTTTGGTGTCCGTACAAGGGAGATTTCACTATATACACCGTTCGGCGAAGGATGTCTCATGCGTTCTTTCTTGTTACTGTTTTCTCCACATTCGTCAAATATTATTTTGTTATCTAATTGTACATGACAAAAAGAGACGAAAATTGAAAATGTTCGTCTAGAATACAATTAATTACTGACGCATGACACATCTTTCGCCGAACAGTGTATAAACTACAATCCTGAAATAATTAGAAATAATGGATGTTTTAAAGAAATACAGAAAAATAAGAACTAATGAGGAAAATTGAAAATCAGAGAAAAATAAATTGATGGATTTCTCATTAGGAGAATTTATTACACATTTTTTAAAAAATTCTAAAGGAATGCTAAGAAGAATTTTGTTAACGATTCGTATTCGGGTTTTTGAAATTTCTGAATTATTATTGGTGGTGCTGTGTGCGCATCGATCGGTTTTGTTGAGCGGAGAAAAGTAAAGTCGAAATCGAACCAGCGGAGAAGTAACATCCCTTCCTCAGAAGGGTTAAAAAAGTGGTTTGTTTTATTTTATACCTCAACTGAAAAACGGGGGATTTATAACAATCGAACAAATTTAATAATTTTTTTTTCTCAAAAAGATATATTATCAAATAAACTGTACAAATTACAGTACAATACGAGTTTTTAGAAAAACTTTTTCTTCCTTCTTTTTTTCTTCATGATAACATCATTATCGTTAACCCCTTGTTAGAACAATCTTATCTCACTAAAGGTTTCAATTAATCAAGTATAAACTATCTTGGAAAGAAAGGGAGAGGTACAAAAGGGTTCCTTTCGGTGACATAAAGATTACCGGGACGTAAAGCGGGGACGAAGGGAGTTGTCCGTGGCTCAGTCACGACCTTCGAGGCGCATTCCACGGTTCCTAAAATTAGAAGCGACTGATTTTATTATACGCCTCTCTCCACCTATAATACGTACGTCTGGTACGTTCGCCTGCCGCTTGTAAGATTGTATCGAGGCCTGCCCTCGCGAGGATATATGGGAATTAAAACCTCATGATCGCGTACGTACGAACCGTCTCCGAATCGTGATACGCATTTATTTAGTTTATTTATGCGGTACGGTCAGTCGAGCCGTTCCGTACCTTCCTAGTATAACGACTTCGTACGTCGACGTTCTTCGTCGGCTTCAAAGACCTCGACAGGTTGTTCGAATTACTTTAAGAAGATCAGAGAAGCTTCTTGAAGTTGTGATTTTAAAATTTTAATTCACCATAAATAATAACCAAAAGGTAAAAACGAAAAGGTTTGTTGCATCACTATAAAGAAGATTCCTTTAAATTGTCTACTCTACCTCACCTATAGAATTAATCGTTCAATTACAATCGTTGTCTTGGAAACTATACACATGCAAGTCCGAAGGAGGATGACAACGGGGCTCAACCCAGCTATTTTAAATGATTGCACGCCATCAGTTTTCGCAACACCGTCAACGTCTGCGGTTTTCTCTCTGTGACACCAAAAGAAGGCGCGTTTGGAATAATCCTACACACCTCCGCAATGTTCTCCACGCTTTTGGCTAAGTCTTCACAGACGAAGAAGCTCGGTAGGTGTTTTACCGTCGTTAATTGCACCGTTGGTTTTATTTATAACGGGGAGTGAGCTGAATTTATCGTTTTGAAACACGTCTCCCCTCGACAATTAACAAATTAATTAGAATACGCTTAATAACCAAAATGCAAATGTATGCTTTTACATTTTACCATTTACATATTAAGTAAAGTTAACAAGAAAAGAAATTTCACTGTCTTGTTCAAATTCTAATCGTGTAATTGACCTTTTTGTACGTTTTTAGTGTTCGCCTTAATTCGAACGGTTTCCGTTTGCCGTTTGTTCGTGGTAATTTCATTAACGTTTTATCTGGGAATGTTACAGCTCCTTACGGTAGTAATTAAGAGGACTTAATTAAGCGGGAGTTTATCCCGGTTAGAACCGTTGTTTACGGTCGAGAGCTTCTCGAATTTGTGGTACTTTTTAAATGTCTCGTTCTTAGTTCGTGACTTTGTTGCAAACCGTGTGTCAACGTACGAAAGATTTCCCTAGCAATTAATATTCCAAGCAGCGCATCTATGTAAACAGTTCCTCGGAATTGTGACAATAAACTTTACCTTCACGGTATTTTGTCGTTAAAAAACTCTACTTCAACAAAGTTTATTATGATTATTATGAAAGTAAGTACATGCTTTATAAAGGGTTTGATTTTATTTTGTTAAAAACTGTCCTTGTATTTACTAAATTGAAAGTTCAAATTAGCACGAATTAAAGTAGATATGTTTCTCTATACATTCGAAATATATTTGACAAAACTAGGTTGTAAGATAAACATAAAACAATCCTCCTTTTGTTTCAAAAATTAACACTTTTAGTAATTAAATTATCAAAATCCTTTCATACAATAGAATTAGGTGATAATAACTAAATAATCATAATAAATTCTAGTCTCCATTAACAGTTCTTATAGAAATTTAAAACACTGGTCGGTATTAGAAACTAAAGGTGTTAGAAAAGAAGAAAATTAAATATACAAAACCGCCAATTAGTTCGTTTCTACTTTATAATTGAAACCAGACCTATAATTCGTGTGATTAAAATTCATTTCATAAAACCTTGGTAAACCACTTAATTAACAGTTCTTGATCGATTAATATTTACAAAATATTCTTAAAATAACTGATAATATAAACGAGGTGTTTTCGTTAACGGTCGGTTTCAACGCTTTTTTAACCGGGCGTTAACAACAAATTCTCGGTTTAATTGCAACGGCATTATACTAAAAACTCGGCTCTTTCCTCACAAAGGAATTTATAATTTATGATTGAAGAATTATACCGGTAATTGCCGAGCCTTTAAGATACTTGCACCCGTAATTGTCGTTCGAGCTGCAGACCTCGTGGTCCTTGAGTTTCCACACACACATTAATTGCTACGAATCTTAATTACGCAGACATTTAGCTTGTCTACCTTAGTTCTGACATTTAGAAGTTTTCTTCCACCAACTATGATTTTTTTTTTCCGATTATCCCAATGATATCAAAAACGAAAAAGAAATCAGAAAGTGAAATGACCTTAAAGAGCAAGTCGGCGGCACCATCTGGACAAGGGTAAAAGTGAAGCCGTGTTAAAGACCGATTATAAAAGTACAAAGTATTTCAGCTTTAATTAGAGCGCCACTAATTGCTCGCTATCTATAGTGGTACGCGCAAATTAGCTAACCTGATTCAGACTAAAACCAAACCGCCTTCGAAGTTGCTCTCTCGCCGCGGCAACGTTATAAATAAGATCTACTTCGGCATTGTTATCGAGATTGTTAATTATATCAAGACGATTGTCCGCTTACTTTACGCAAATTACCGCCGCATACCGTTGCATCCAATTAGACGCGTTGATCGGTTCAGGATTTTTCTTTTTTACGCTTTTCTATTTCCAGGAGGTATATCAACACCGCTTCAGGACATTAAACGTATTCCCACGGTTAAAGTTTCTTTAAATTACTAATCCTTTGGTGTCTATAATTACTTAATCTCTAAATTTATTGTTTATGGTTAGATTACCATTAAGCAAAACAAATTGTTGCTAACAGTACCTAATTAGAAATATGAAAAATAAAATAAGGTTAAATTTAAATATTAAAATCTTATAACAAATGTACTATTTTACATTAAAATAAAAGACCAAGATATTTCTTCTTTACAAATTTAATATTGGTTTGGGTTGCATTATTATTTTAAATACTGACCGAAAATTACAAGAGAAAATGTAAAGATAAGAATAAATTTACTTGTCAATTCTAGAAATACTCTTTGGTAGTAGTTCTATCTCCGTTCTTCCTTCTCCTCGTCTTGAAACTCGCTCGACAACCCTTTTTGTTTTTATTTCCTCAAGCCCTCACAGTGTTATTTTTAACGTTTTGTGCGACGGAATAATTTATCTGTTTCCCAGTAGGTACCGTTTATTTATAAATGCGCCGCTCTTGTAAGGGAGTTTTCTTCTCTCGACGGCAGCGCCGTTGGCTCTCCAACGGTATGCGTTCTTGTCGCGCAAGGTGAGTCAAGGAGAAATTCACAAGTGCATATTTACGCCTATGTTGGGTTGCGTAAGCGATTCCGATTTACTGTTGCCGATCGGCTCTAATCAGACAAAAATGTTGCACACCAGAACCGACCCAACCTGATAGAAAGTCGGTTGACAATGAGATAAATCGGCCGGACAACTGCTAATGACCGGTACACTGCACACCAGGTACGCTGATTGATGTTTTTGAATTAATTGTCTCAACAGGCGTGTCAACACAACGACTACCATATATCTACCAATAAGGATTAAAAAATATATTAATAGGTATTCGAGTTAGAGATGTCGAATAGCTTCGAAGATTCCAGCTATTCAATAATTACCGTATTAAATCTTGTACATCGTACGCCAACAAGAAGACCAAAGAAGTTGGCGAACGGTAAAGGGGAAGTACAAGATCTAAATTACTAGCAGACTTCCGAGCGAGATGTACCTACAGCGATAGTGGAGCCCTAACGACGTCCTTAAATCGATCGAGAAGTGCACTGGTACACGCAACCGATGTACCTATTTATTGGGGGCACGCCGTTCCTTTGTCCTCTTCCTAGTTAGTTGTTGAATTGTTGTTGCCCGCACGGACACAGATCACGGGAAGATAGCGATGGCTTCTTCCACTTCTTCTGCGAGTTCGGTCGAAGCATGCAGTCGAAAAATGCAAGGAATCCGAGGAACGCCCGGCCCATGTCTCTTGCTGCCCCCTGCTCGACGCCTTTGCCGAACAATTAATCTCTCATCAGCGCAGAGATACGGTCGCGTTGCCATCGTAATTAACCTTTACCGTTGCCGCTTACTTTCGGATGAAAAAACGGTAAATAGCTAGGAAATCTCCACTGAGAATCACGGAAATTGTTTAACTAAGTACACTGGAATTTAATTGCCTTTATTTATTTTTAACTGAAAGAATCTTTGCTACAAAGAAAAACATTGCAACCCAAGAGAAATGATAATATCTCTTCCACAATGTGTTTTATTGATATTATTTTATCTCGTCCTTTTGTATTTTATTGGAATATTGGAATTTCTTTGAATTATCCAATACATTTCCATAAAGACTAATATTTCAAGAATTTATCTATCTTGATTAAGGGTTCTATCCCTTTAAAACAATGTTTCCCAAAGTGTGGGTCGCGACCCACTGGTGGGTCGCTAGCGAGTATTAGGTGGGTCCTGAAACTAACCGAGACCAACGTAAAATAACTGTTGTATCACAAATCAACTGAACGACGCAGACACACATGAAGATATCTTGTTCTGCAAACCAATTAGTTTTGGAACAGCAGATGAAATTTTCAAACAAATTGATTCTTATACTAAATAAAAAGGTTTGGAATGGGAAAACTGTGTCGGTATATGCACTGATGGAGCTCGAGCTATGTGCGGCAAAAATAGCAGTGTGGTCACGAGGGTTCTTGAAAGAAGTGCCAATGCTTCGTGGACACACTGCAGCCTTCATAGAGAAGCACTAGTTTCAAAATCATTACCGGATGACTTAAAAACTGTATTAAATACTGCTGTGAAAATTGTAAATTACATTAAGACAAGACCTTTGCAAACACGTTTATTTCAAAAGTTGTGTGAAGAGATGGGTAGTTCCCATAAATCTCTTCTTCACACAGAGATGCGATGGTTATCCAGAGGGAAAGTGTTAACAAGATTAATAGAACTGCGCAATGAAGTTACAGTTTACCTGGAAGGAAAAAATGAATATCTTGAATCTTTGCTGAATGAAAAATTTATCCTCAAGCTCTCATACTTGGCGGATATTTTTGCAAAGTTGAATGAACTCAATTTGTATCTGCAAGGATCAAATGAATCCGACATATTTGCAGTTCACGATAAAATTCGCGCGTTTATGAAAAAAACTTATGTTGTGGAAGAAATGTGTCGAAGAAGAGAAGTAGGATTGTTTTGAATCACTTGAAAATTTTATTACAGAAAATGAAGTGCAGCCAGATACAAATGTAATGACCGCAATTTCCAATCATTTATTAGCGTTAAAAAAAAATTTGATGTCTATTTCGGAGAAGAAATGAAAAAGTTTGCTACAATGAACTGGGTATGTAATCCATTTCACGACAACATTCCAACTTTAACATCGACAAAAGCCAATGAAGAACTTATTGATTTATCAGAAGATACTTCGCTGAAAACATCTTTTAATCGCAAACAATTAACGAAATTTTGGCTTTCAGTTGCTGACACCTATCCCTGCCTATTTGACGAAGCCATAAAAGTTCTGCTCCCCTTCACTAGCTCATATTTATGTGAAGAAGGATTTTCAACTATGGTTCATATTAAAACTAAATACCGAAATAAATTGGACGTATCAAATTCATTGCGATTAAAAATGACTAAAATCGAAGTCGATGCTAAAGCTGTAATGGCAAGAAATAGGAAGCAATTACACCCTTCTCATTGACATGTCTCGTTTTATATTTAGTGAACAAAAATTTCAATTAATGTTTGGATTTTTTCTTATTGATCCCTCACATAGTTACCATGAAAATGCCACAACAGCAATATAATTGTTTTTTATTATTTATGTTTATTACCGCTATTGTATCAGGTGTGTCTCAGATGTTAGATTTTTTTAGGTGGGTCGCGGTCAATACAACTTTGGGAAACATTGCTTTAAAAGATATCTCAATTTCAAATTTTCACCATAAAATGATTTTAGTTTTGTACAATTTTTTAATATTTTTTAAGCTATCCTATAAGTAGTACTAATTTTAAAACAATTCTTAATTTTCATTCGCCAATCATCAACCTCGTTTTTTAGTTAAAGCTTCTTATCCTTTTGAGTGACCTTTTACTTATCCTTTACTTACGTCAATTTTACACCTTCCTGCAAATTTAATTTATACTACAGTGTTACTTTGAAAATGCTTCTTTTATTTTAGTTCATCATTAAACTTCATCCTATTGTTTTTTCATCTTGTTTCCTTAATTTTTTTTATTTGACATAAAACTAGATATTTCTATGAAACCACTTATTTAAAATTCTTTCAAGAAATGTTGTACTAATATTCTTTTGAAAACCTCTTTTAAAGTTAAGTTCATTGTCCACATCAAAACATAAACACATTTATTTCGCGTTTATGACACACAATAATAACATACCAGGTGAAAATAACTCCTGGGAATGGGTCGTTTCAAGCCCGTTGTACACGATAGAGACTGACGCTCGCGAGATGAATTAAACTATTACGATGCATTGCACTTTAATAATGGCACTAATTTTCCCCAGCGTAAGTGCACATTAATTTCACACGCTTGGCGCCTACTAGAGCTTTGGCTTAGTTCCAGGGCTACATCTAAGCATAAATCAAAACGTTTACAAGGTTTAGGCGAATGGTAATTCTCGCGTGTCCACTAGAACCTACGCCGGCCGGTGGGTGTTTTATCAGATTGCCACACACCTTCGTGTAACACTTTGTTAGCTAAGCAAATAGCTGCGGCGGTCTGTCTCTCCAAGTCCGATGAAAGAATCCGAGGGAAGAATTCAGGAAGAAATCGCGAAATGTGAAAGTGAACGCGCATATATTAAGATTTAACTGATGATCTTTACTTGGTTTTCGACTCATAATATTTCAAGTGAACACACCCATTACATTGCAACTAATGTTCCTTCATTAAATAAACTTTAAGTGTATAAAAATGAGAATGTGTAAAACTAACCACCCATAATATTTTGTAATTTTTCTTCAGTCTTTAATTATTAATTATAATTGCAACTACTGGAGATATTGTGAAGAAAATGTAATCTTTTTTCATCATTCTATAAAAAAGTTATAAAACAATCATTAATCTATTTGATAGATTTGGAATTGTTCTTGAACCGGAAATAAATTTTATGGAAGTTGAATTTCTCGAGGTCGCAAGTGTGGTCTGAACTTGAATTCACACTGACAGATAGGTAGAGAGGTGACACAGAGTTGCTGCTCTTGCGCAGAGACCTGAATGGATGACATCATGAGTGAATTGGTCACCACCGTGGGAAAAGCAGACCGTTCATTTAGTATGCTGCCGCAGCGACCACACGTCTTCACATGTGCCTTCGGTCCGTACACGTACTACGTGCACATACGTAGGCATAAGAGGCTCAAGCAGCGAATCCTTTGAGAGAGAAAGAGAAAGACGACGAATAAAGAGAAGTATGCAGCTCGGATGAATATGCAGTTTTTGGTTTATGACCCTCTTACCGTTGGATTATCGGTCAAACTTACAAAGAAATTACAAAGAAACCTACAAAGTTAACGTTGAATTAGCTGAGTAAATAAGCGCCAGTATTAGTTTTCGTGTAAAATTGTTTATATAATTCGTTATCTCTCTGAAGATTAAAATATAGTAATGAGAAGAGGTATGCTGAATCAGTATTTTTTTATGTGAGGGTGCTCTGTTCAGTTGGGAAAGGTTACTTTCACACACGTATAAGATAACGTTACTTTGTTAACGTAGTTAAATAATAATACAAAATTAAGTAATTTGTTGATTATCAATAATTGAGAAGATTACCAAAAATTAAAACACTCAAGTTAATAGCCATGGGAAAATTTTCCGTCTGACAACCTTATTTACTCATTCATTAAATGCGTTAATTGGCGCCAATATAATAGGTTCTCTCTCCGTGCAATACCTCGAAGCAAAAACGTCCTTGGAACTAAACACAAAGAATACCCACCTCCCTGTTATATTAATGTGTATCCAACTAATAAATCCATCCCTTTAGAAGAATCACCGATTTGTTTGCCCACCAAATTCCATCCTTGTGGTCTGTACGATATCACAGAAGACATTCCATTAAATCCGACAACCCTCTAAAATCTATGGTGGGGTAAAAATCACCGCTATAGCATACATATGCTAATGACCAACACAGACAAGCTAACTTCGCCCTCATCAAACACGTTAAACAGTGTTTACACTACCTGGGCGAGTTAAGTTCATCCTGAACCAGGTTCGGGATCCCAAAACAAATGGATAATGAACCGGGACACAATTCTCACGTCGTTATGCCGCTCGTATATGCAGCGGGAAACGTTTTCATCTCGGTAGGGCGAACTAGGTTGTAAAACGTATAAGAATTAGGAGCTCAGCGTGGCTCTCGGGGTTGATGGAACAGGTTGATTCGTTTTAGGAACGCTATTAAGCGGGTTAGTGGTCGTAAAAAGCCGGCCCTTTTTTAACTCACGGTAAAAGTTCTCCTTTTCTTCTTCTAAAGTCGAGGCAACGTTTGAAGAACACAGCGGCGTGCTACGCTTGTCGTGATTTTTACGGTTTCCTTCCCGCTAGCACCTCGCCTTATTCGTTTTGCTTTTACTTCTCTTTATTGTTTTATACCCGCCGTAGAGTGTGGGTAAAAAGTTTCACGTGTTAAAATCGGTTTGATCCTTTAAAATTGTTCTGTCATCAATCATCATTATGATTTATCCATAATAAATTGGTAGGTTGTTTTTCTTTTAATTTATTTGATGTACAAAAACCTCATTATTTTTGTTTGTAACTTTAAAATGAATTATTAAGAATTGTTCTGTGAGAAAAAAAAATTGTAAACATTGTAAACTCAGAAGATGATCCATAGAAGTTACATGTGAGAAAAACATCTATATAGCGGTAAACCACATAAGACTTAACTTATCAAAGAGTAAATGTTGTACTGTGAAGATGAACAAGATTAATTATAAAAAAATTCTATTCATTTAAAAATCAAATGATAAAAATGTCTTATTTCACAAATTTAATATTACATCGAAAGCTACTATTTCATGATTAATATATCGTCGCCGGGCGTGCAATATCTCTAATGTGAATAATTATAAATTTTACAGGAGAACGAAAAAACTACATAATTGAAGGAGATTCGGAAAAATATCATAAAAAAATGTATTGACGCTGATTTATATACATTTTGTATGTAACAGACCGACAGATTCAGAGACCGACCTGCTTTCTTTAAGCCATCTCTTCAAGCAGTCTTCACTCAAACTTAAAGTATGTAAAAACATCTTTTGACAAACTTTGAGTCTTTCTCCATTTCGCTTCGTAAGAAAATAGTCATGACCTTCATTTTTATTGAAATCACCATCCTTATTTTTTATGTCTTTTCTTCGTCTGTGAATTGGTCTGGTGACAACGAGATTTCGGACAAATAGTTTTTTTTTTATTCCAAGTATCTAGCTTCTGTTCTGTGTCTGCTTCTTGTCTGTCCTCAGCGGTAAGTGAAGCGCACAAAAAAGATTTTGTTGTTATTTTTTCTATTCCTATTGTCTTATTGTATTGTGATTGCATCTTGCCTTTAGATGTCTAGCTTCCCTTGGAGTACGTGTTATATGTTTTTCTTTATTTCTTCTGTAACCTTCATAAGCTTTACCTCGAACTCTTTTTAATTTTGTTTCTAGCTTGTATCCTCGTTTCAAATGTGTCCTTTTCTTTAAAATGATTTCGCCTTCCGCATTGCTACTTTCTAGCTCAAAATCAGAATCGTTTTCTGCATTTTGTTTGTTAATATTTTTTACCCATCTCTGTACCTCCTCTAGAATCAGAATAAGGATCTTCCGATTGTTTTTGTTCTTCTTTGCCCTCTACTGCCTCTTTGACGTTCTCGAATTTTTCACCGACTTCATTCTCTGTTTCTTAGTTGTTTTCTATGATACAAGGATCTTTGACAGATCCAAAATCAGTATCTCTTCCTGCGTTCTCCATCTCCCCTGGAACGTGAATGAGCACAAAATGTGGACTTCTTCGTAATTCTTCGTAATTCTTCGAGTTCTTCAAGTCCGATGCTCTTTGGATTTTCACCCAGACCAAAAGTTGAATGCCAATCTGCAGTTTCTACCTCGATTCGATTTTTGCAGGACTGTGTCATTCGTGTGCAGGTATCTATCATTATTACCTGGCTCCTCTACGTAAATAATGCCATTACAAGTTTCTATTGAATTGAATTTAGAGGTTAGGAAATACAACCGATGTGCGTTCAGTCTTGCGAAAATATAAATCCAATGTACTAAAGAACGCACATCGGAGGTATTGAACGCCTGGTAAATAACACCAATGTTGCTTTATTGCGCATTGGGTATGTTTCTGTCATAGTATTTGGGCATGCGTCACATTGACGATTGAAAAAGTTGTTTTGAATACCATGTTAGTGGACTGCGGAACATTAGAGATATAGCCAGAAGATGTGGCAATCTCCAATGCGTCTTTTAGTGTCAAAACCTAGATTTAGGAAGGTATGTCACATTGGAGGTATTGCACGCCCGGCGACGATATGAAGAGTAACATAACAAAGATAAAATTCGTTATTATCATACCGTTCCCATGACTAAACAATTTACAGTGTCAATGACACGATAATTACACAACAAATCCATACTAAGATGCATTGATGTAGAATGAGTTCTTTTAATCCTCGTAAAGGTCAAAACCGTAATTAGATATTGGAATGTGGGGTAATGTTAAACTATTTCAAACACTTACGGTGCCATGCCTTAAGTGTATAAGTAATTACCGACAATTTTTTTACTCTAACCACCTTCCGTGGTTTTATGCATACATCCAGGGAATTTAAGTAAATTATTTCAAATTAATCAAATTATATTTTCAAATTTTCACCACTAAATAAATGTCGTCTATAAAAGATACTCAATAACTAAAATCAGGAAATATAATGGTTCGAGAAAGCCATACTATGCCCCAATTTGTAAACCAGACTTAGGAATTAGGATGTGGTTTGCTTTTCATTAATCCTATTTCGTCGCATACGTTATTCATAGTTTCTCTAAAGTTTGCGGTGACTTATTTGCTACTCTAACGATTACTATTCAGTTCGGTTACTCTCGAACCGCTTGCGGTGAAATTCTGTGTCAAACGGGTGAGTGAGGGATTGCAGGAATGTGATTGAATTTAAATTGCCTTCCAGACTTATAATTAAACTTACCGTTTCTCTTGATTTTGTTGTAACTCGTTGGAGGTTGTAAAATCTAATCGGTTGGGAATATTTACCTCTATGTTCACTATGCAGAAAGTAATAATGATCCTTCACTTACTTCCACGCGTGGTTTTTACAGCCAATTAATGCAATTTCACCGATGCGATGGAATATAGGAATGTGAAACTGTACTTTAGGCCAGAATGAAATATTAGAATACTTTGACCGAGTTTCTGGTTATTATTATAATTATCGTACCAACGTAAATTCTGATTTAATTAAAATTAAATTAATAATGTATAATTGAATATTCGTCTTCCTCTCTAAGCCTATAATTGAATGCAATATCATAGAGAGTTTTATGATGTGATAGAGGAGAATATATCGATTCATATAACGGTATTTACTTATATTTGGAAAAATTACCTTTAACAGTTTATAATTAGAGGAAATAGATTTTAATTATTATTAGATTCAATTACTTATAGTAATTTATAGTTAAAGATTTTATAACCCTCAATATATTAATGATAAATGTTAAATTTTCAACCGTCAGTTTATAGCTTCTTAATGTTAATGAATATAATTAATATTAAAATGAACTTTGCTTTACTGTTACTTTATCATGAGAACAACTTTTTTGTTAAAGAAGAAAATATCTTTAACTGACAAAAGTAAGAGCACGTTTTAATTGGATTTGTTCATTAAGAACTGACGAAACAAGAAGGAAGAAAGAAACCGAGAAAAGTGAAAGTGCCACCGACTTGGTGGTAACAAACGTACTTGTCCCTCTTGGCGTTTCGCCTCTTGGCAGATATAATTATGGTTAACGCGTGTGCGCGATGTCTCGTGTTACTTACCGTCCATCTGAAGGTGAAAGGCAGGACGAGTTTTCCCTTCTCGAGTTCGGGATCGGTGAGCGTGAAGGAGTCCCTGCCCAGCACCGGACTGGACGTGTTTCCGAACGAGCACGAACCGGTGCTGGTCACGTTGCTCTGGTACTCTTTAAGGCACAGTCTGAAGAAGGTGTTGCACGGCACCGAGCACCTCTGGTGCACTGGCGACTTTGACAGTCCTCCGCAGCAGCTCCCGTTCGACAACAGGCTGCCTCTATTCGACATTTCCAACACTTGGAGTTCGAAGAAACCGGAGCCATGCGCGCACTATAACAAAAAAATAAAAATTTAAGAGTACTATTAGAATCTTGAATTTGAAGAAAAAATTTTTTTCAGTATATGGTATAAAAGAAACTATAACATGAAATGTTTATTTCTTTAAATAGCTCTTACATTTTGATTGAAATAGTTCTTTGCTTTCCTTTTATTATTTTACCTTATTCTTATTTTACTGTTACGTGTTTCTAAAGCTCACTTACATTCACTACCAACGAGTGCAAGTGATATTATTACAGTCTACACGTTATAGGTTTCTAAAACTAGTTCTCACAAGAGCAGTTCAGTCTTAAGAGCGAATTGAGGTCTACGTAGGTAGTAATGGTTTAAAATAAGACCTCGAAGGCGCAACACCTTAACATACATACGAGCGCTTCTTTCACTTTCGACGACGAGTATTTCATTTTTATTGGCTACTCTACGTCGACAGATAAAATGCCGATATTCAATTAGTGCCAGCGGTTAAGTGTAATTGCCGGGGATTTGCATTCCCACATCGTTCTCCCTCCTCGTTTATGAGAACCCGGTACGGATAGCTCGCTCATTAAAAGTAGGATTCTCCTTCCTGGTTATTTTTATTCGTTTTTATCGCCGGTTTCATAAACTCATACGAGTTTTCCCGCATAGTAGATTTACGTTGCGTTAGTTTTTGCCTTTCTCACCGTCATGGTTCAGAAGAGATCGTCCCCGGCTATTCATGTGAATCGTCTTTTTACTGCTCAAGACGTTCACTGCGTAATTGGAAAATTTTAAAACCGCATTAACTAACCTTTTGTAACCATTTGAAATAGTTGTACAGTTGTTGAGTACGCGACGAGTTATATAACACTCATATATGACTCACATTCGAGTATTAAAGTGAAAATTTCCAATTAGTGCAAAACGTAAATAGAGTAAATCAAAAGATTTATATTCGAAACAATATTGTGTGGTATTAATTTTCCATTCACTGTTCCTATTACAACATAATTTATTTTTAACTTTTTTTTTAGGTTAAATAACTCCTATCTTTTTAATTAATCAATCTAAGAAAATTACCAGGTTTAAAGTTACATGTTTAACAAAATATTTAAATAAGTGTTTAAAGAGATGCATCCGTATTTTTTTTGGGTTTTTTAACTTCCCCTAGATGTTGAGTATGAGGAACCGGTAGGTCAAAACACATCCTGATTTATACGGTAATTTAGTTGAAGGAAAAAAAAAGCTAAAATTACCAATAATTACAAGAGCACAGAGTTGTGATAAAAATTCTGTCTGCTCGGAGAACGTATCATTTGCGCGTCTGCTACGGTCGGCATCGTGAGAAACTTATTGAAAATTCACGAATCCGAGACCCCGGTGAGGTCTTAATACAGCTGTCCGAAGAAAGTCGAGAGCCTTAATGATAGTCACTTCCTGCAATTCCCAGCTTTTTCGATCTCCTTTACACGGAGAATCGCGTCTCGGCTGTGATACGGATTTCCCTTTACGATCGACAGAATTCTGCTTGTGTGCACTTGCCCAAAACATAATTTATTTCGCCTTCGTCAGGTTACATTTTTGGAGGTTTGGCAATATAATTGCCACCTGATTGCGGAATTATGAAAGTTAAGATGATAATTAATCTGTACCGAAAAAGCTCGTACTAATTAATATTACGATTTCTCTTTGATTACTACCAAGCAATTTTTTACAATTAACCTAGAAATAATAATCTTGGCATGTTAATAAGTAATAACCAAGCATTACAAGTAGTCGTTGAAATATTTGCATAAATACTTTATTAAAATCCTACTGGAGTATTTTTTAATATAATTAGAGAAAAACATGTGTACTAGTGAACAACATTTCCTTTTATAGGGCTTGATAATGATTGCAAGACATGCAATAAATTACTTAACGTTTACTTTACATTACAAAGTTTATAAAAAAAGTCTCTAACTAGTAAGAGATATTCATAAAGTAAATGCGGATTTTCTCGGAGTAACCTCATTCTCAAATTCGTAAAGCTCTGATTACGCTTGATTTTCAGTGCTTACTTATAGAAAAGAGAAAATCGAAATTAAACATCAACCGTTACGATTACTTTTAAATTCCCTAACAACCGGATTATTTCTCGCAGTAGAGATTCTTGCATTACGACGTGAAAAATGATTGGTGGTCACGGCTTATTTTTTGAAGAGAAATACTTTTCTATAAATCAACTTATTAAATTTCGCAACGGTTGTCATTTGTAACGTTTTTTCGAGGAGTTCTTAAAGCAAGGTGAAAAATCATAGAAAGAAATATAACGGTTGTACTAATAAATAGAAAACCGAGATTTATAAGTTGTATTACGGTATATTTTTCCTGAAATCCAGAGCAGAACGTTTACATAAGACCCCGAACGGAAGCATTTTCAGTTTCGTGTCCATTATGGGTAATTAGAGAATGGGCGGCTTACCGTTGTCGGTGGACAAGGGAGAAAGAATCTTTTTGAAAGTATCACGAGAGGAGACGAGTTCGTGGGAAAATTGTTTAAAATTGCACAACGATGGTTTTTATTTTCCAGAACTGTTTCCGTCGAAACGTTCGCCCTGAATGCTAAGCAGACCTCGGATGATACCGATGTGAATAAATAGAATGAGGAAGGACGAACATAAGTAACGTAACCTCTCTTGATCGACTGGGCCAGACTTATTGTTCTCGCTGCAAGAAGTCAGATCAGATCAAACCAAACACGCGATGCCAACGTTTCATGAATACACAAATAAGGTAGATACGTATTTTTAACCAGTTTCGGTTAAAGTTAGACGAACTTTGTAATTTTGAGTTTATATTCTAGTTGGACGTTTAACAATATAATTTAAATCGTTTGATTTTGTTGTCTTGAATATCGAATAAAGTTACGTAACTTAAAATTTAAAATTGAAACCTAATTTGTGCCCAAAAAAAAAAAAAAAAACACTCCAGCATATCTTGCGTGTTCCTTACATATCTCCACTCCCTTCTGATACTTGAGTAATCGCTCTCCGGTAGGAGAAAAAATCCGGCAGCGATAAAGCGTGAGAACTCGCCGGGGCCGTATTTAGAGTAGTAGTTTCCAAATTTTTGTTGTCGGTCGAGTGTAAAAGAGTCTCTAGACCTCCGCATAGGCACAGGATTAAGTCCCACTGTACCCCGTTGAGAGCAGAGATTAGTTCAGGGTCACGATACTCTCACAAACTCCGGAGGTGCATAACCTCACTGGAACATCTGCCAAACGGTGAGTGCCTCAATTAGGACTCAGTGTGTGTGCCTATACCGGTCTCTCGCTTACTCATGATAATAATAAATCTAGATTTGATGAATGTTACTTGCCTCGTGTAGAATCCGGACGTTTTAAAGATTTGTACTAATGTTTCGTTTAGTTTAAACGAAGATGAACATCATTTTAATGTTCTCAAATTAATTTCATAATAAATTTTTGTCTTACAAATTCTACTAATATAAAATCTTCAATGCTTATCAATAAGTCAAAGATTCAAAGTTAAAGTAGAGTAAATGTGTGTGTTGTCCATTTTGCACTAACACTGTAAAGTTTTTCATGGCAGAACAAACTTTTTTTTTTGGCTTTTTATGTTTAATAGTGAATAAAACATATACATAACAACTAACTTTGAAATTTATCTTCTCAAAAATGAATCTCTCAAACATTTACTTTATCTCTGAAAAACTCAGGAAGATAAACATCATTTCAATACTTCTAAATAAATTCCACAATAAATTCATTCAGATTAGATTTAAAGTTAAAGTGGTTTAAAATCTATGCACCCATTCAATTTTGCATGGTTTATTTATACTTAACAAAACATTCTTTTTTAAGTTTTTATAACAACTTTGAAATTCCTCCTCTTAGAAATAAGCTTCTCAGACTTGCTTTACTTTATATCTGAAAATTTTCTTTTTAGTTCTCATTTAACTTCAGATCTTCTTTTGAATTGAGTATAAGTCCTTCAAGAAGCAATTAGTTACTTGCTCTAAATTCAAATGACGATAAGCTCCCATTTGTCCGAAAGCTTTACCTTCAGAAAATAATCTTTACCAGCGGAGAGCGTTAATTGCCCTCAACAACAAACGAAGCGAAGGGAACGATTAACTTATTAACAGCGACATTTGCATACCGGTTAAAAGTCCATTGAGCCGGCCATTGTGTAAATTGGCTTTTGTAGGAGCTCGCGGCCGAAGCACAAGTCTGGAGCGTTGGAGCAGCTCCGCAAAATTGCACAACGGACGCGGTGCGCATTCATTCATCTTCTTTGGGCTCGCGATTCCATCTCGAACATCCTCTAATGCGAACGCTGATCTTTTGTCGCCTCTGATTCCCACATACGGTTAATTTGATTCTTATAGCGCATTGTTCGCTTAATAGGGCTTAATTTATACCATTCAAAGCGAATTAGGTGCTCGGTAACTCGGGTAAAGTGCTCCGGTTGATTTACAAGAGGAAATACTTGATAAGATATCTCGTTAAAAAATTCATAAGAAATATTTTTTGATATGCACATTAACGGTAAACGTTAGAAAGCAACCATGTGTTTCGTATGAATATTTAACACGGTGTTACGTACCAGATTATTTCAATAGTTAATTAGTGTGCATAATGAGCAACAAACGCCTATTAATCATTGTAAACAATAGTTAGCAATTAACGGACCCGATCGGTTGAGATATGAGGTCCTAGTGGAAGGAAGGTACTTATTTGCCAATTTATCCACACCATCTGCCACGTAGATTGTTAGAAGTGGTTTACATTTTAGAAGTGCATACTTAAGACGCTACCGTTAAGAAACCCATCAAATCGGAAAGCGGGATTGGGGAGAATTAGTCAAAGTAATAACGGTTTTAACTGACAGTACTATCTATCGCAGACTTCGCTCACCTTGCGTTAAGCTAATTTATGTTATGAAGCAAATGAAATCGATTATGTTGTCAAGGTATACCAGAGGTGAAGATGATTATCTAAGTATATATACCATAATGACCGTGAGAGAAATTTAGACGAAATAAAACTATGGTGGATGAAGTCGTAATTAAAGATAAAATTCCTGAAGAAATACTATTGCATAAAAATTTTTGGAGTTTTAATGTATCTATTCTAGGAAGATAGTAAACTATTTTGAAACATCACCTTCATGTATTCCAAACCGGCAACTGACTAGAAGATTCAAGTCTAGACGAATTAAACAGCAGGAGAAGTAAGATATAATCTGGATTCTCGTAAAAGAACCGTCCGTAGTCTACGGACTTCAAGATTAAACGTCCAAAACGTCACGGGGAAGATTGAAGAGTCGACCGAAGACACAGTTACGCAACACGAAAGAAGGAAAGAAGAAACGCTACGACGGAGTTCGGTCACCACCGGTACTTTACGCAGAAAGAGAATGGCTCCAATATTTATACTCCTATACATATTTATTTAGCGTCCACTTTTGTCCGGTCCGAAGAACACCGAACCACGTCTGCATGGCGTGCGTGAAGCAATCTCTCGGCACAAACGCTACAAGAAAAAAGAACTGAAGCAAACCGACGATCCTCGCTTGGCTGCTTCACGGCAATCATGACGTCTTCCAGAAGAAGGGAAATAAGCCGGTTGACCGAAATAACGTGAGAAGCGCCATAACTGTTAAGGATGTTATTATTTTAAATATGTAGATGAAATAGAGCGGTTGCCGAATCTAAAAGCGCCGGCGAACAAAATAGTAAAAAGTGCAAACAATCGCTTTAATGTACATAATACGGCTACTTCCTACGTAAAATCTACTCACATAATTGTCCGAGAGCGATGGCAAATATTTACTCGAGATAAAAAAGCAGAAAGTTCTCACGGCATTCCAGAAATTATACCCACGAGCTCACGCACGCCCGAACACCTCGTTGTCGCCAACAGTCGATAAGCGTAAATCAATTAAATTCATTTCAATAAATTAATGCATTTTAATGTTAGTTGCAAATTACAAAGAAACTCGCTAACCATGCTACTCAAACCGTTTTCGTTATGCGAGTCTTGGTTTATTTATCACCACCTCTTATGTATATTTGTAAAATGACACATTTTACTCCCGATATGTATTTACTGCGACAGATTTAAGTCGTTTTTATTGTGGAGGAATTTACAGAAATATTTATAATTTTTATTATTTTACGATTTATGTGGACATGACTGACCTTTAATGGGTAATTTAATAAATAATGTATAAATGTATTTTCTTTCAATTTTTTATGTTAATCATTAGACAATAAATTTTTTTTGAAAATTCTTTGTTAATTTTTAAAAATTTTAAATATATATTGTGGAGGGATTTATTTTAATAAAAATGTAACTATCATTCATAATTTGATTTATTCCAAAGAAAATATTGAATTGATGAACAATTTCCTTTAATTTTTTTTTTAGAATTTTTTAAACAAATTAGAACTAATTAAATGCTTTTTTAAAATTTTAAAAATGTTTCAGATTTACCTCCTTTTTTTTCGTAAAGACTTTACAATTTATTTTTAACGTTCTAAATACCATGTTACAACCTTCTTCAGAGACAAATTAAAATTGAAATAATTCTTAATTAAATTTTTAACAATTTTAAACATATTTTTTAGAAGCATTGTCTCAAAGACAAAAAATACTAAAAATCATTCATGATCATATAGAAAATTAACAATATTAATGGGTACAATTAATCCTACTAACGTAACAGGATCCGATAAGAAGTCGGATGGGTTTATGTAAATTTGTTTTCGTTCATCTTCGGTTGCGGAGATCACCATCATCAGATAACGCGTAGATAAATAGCTTAAGAGGAGATACGACGTCGTTGCGCCATTCGCGTCCCCTAATTCCGATGAAAACTTCGGAAGTGGGAAAGTACCTGTATTCTTTGTCCGTTCGATCCATTGTCCTGGCACAAAAGGGGTTGCCCCCAAAACGGCATCAAGCTGTGAGCACCTAACAATGTGAAGTGCTCTCATTATGCTGATAGTGGGGAACACTGACAGTGCAAGTGTACAAGGTGAATGAATACCGAAAATTAAGCCTTTTTAAGAATATATCGATTTATTATAAATTCAAGTAAAAAATATTAAATTAGAATAGTGGAAGATAAAATCAGAAATGTGAGAGAGTTGAGGTAAGAACAAATCTTGTAATGAATAGTCAGATAAACGTAGAAGTGATTTAGTATTACATCTTAAGAAGTAATCTTAGAAATCTTATAGTGGGACTGTAGGAGTTTAAAGTTTAGAAGGAAAAGTGATTTTCATCCTGTCCAGGAACCTGTTTTAACAAACCCGCTCCTTTATATAATTCCTTGCAACCGTGACTCTGGTGTAATTGTCGCGCAAAATGTTCGTATAAGTTTCTGTAAGGTAAGATGCGGCGCAGTTTTGAGAGATCGGGTGTCACGGTTGCTCGTATGGTAACGATACTGTGGAAGTGCCATATCGTATGGCGGTTGTGGCAAATCTTTCTCTTCGCACCGCAAATTATATTGTAATTCCGTTCAGGTGTTTGATCGGACTATGGCGTCCGATCTGAAAAGGAAACAGTGGTTTTCCTGCAATCGAACCCAACCCTTCGACTAGCATCAAAACCCAACCCACCAACATTAACCTTCCTTCTTTTCGCCAAACCAATTATCCTTGCGCATAATTACAGGATTCTCGGGATCGTCATCGCGTGAAAAAGCGGTTCTAATCTAACCGGGGAAGGAAACGTTGTAAGGCTAACGGAACACCCTAACGTCAGCATAATTATAACTTACTCACGTAAGGCTTAACATCGCAATTAATAATGTTGAAAATCGGTTTTGGGTTTTTAAACGAAAACGTGAGATACAGTCTCGGTCTGATATAAACCTGGGTATAACGTTATAACTCGATAGAATGAGGTTTTCTTCCGCTCACTGTTAGCGTCAATTATTTAGACTGGAACTAATTAGAAATTTTAGGTTAACTCAACTGTTAAGTGATCACAGAAGTTCGTGAACGGAGACGTTTATGGTTTGTTATGACTACTTAGAAGTCCTTTCGAAACTAAATTGATGCCTTTTTTTTGTATTATAAAACATTGATGTAATAAAGTTTAGCTTAATGACATTACAGTATTTTATCCACTTTTCTTTAGAGGCGTAATTATCGAATAAAAACTATTGAAAATAAAATGAAATAATTTATTTAATAATTATGATTAAGTTTATAAGAAATAAAATATTACGTAGATTGTAATAATAATCGAATCTTTATTGAAGTAATATCGAACTGAATGATTAAACCGGTAATAACGCGTAAAAATTAACAACATTATTTTTCTTTCGGGGTCCGAAATGATCAGAATGGCAATAACCAAAAATTGCCCTGAATAAACGGTTCTCCTTCCTCTAGCCTCGAGGTGCGCAGCCTCAATTTTCCCAGCAAAACGACGTCATTATCTACATTAAGTTACGATCGCGGATGTTCGAAGAGCCTTCGAACCCATTTGCATCTCAATTTTTGCAATTTATCGTTTGGTCGAAAGTCGACCGCGGTCGGAGTCAAAGAGCGGTTTCTTCCTCATCAAAATCGGGACAAGCGGGACTCGACCGTAAAAATTTTAACATTTTCTCCGGCATTATACTCGCAAGGTTATAAACGGATTATTGCTGACTGAAATATTAATAAACTCCGTTTATTAGAACGACCGACGGTTCGCGTGTAATGAAAACATCCTGGATGTGAAAAATTTAGGAGCGTTTTTATTGTGAACGGTTTATTGATGAAGGTTATACGAGAAAATGAAATGAGTATTGAGATGAAAAAAATATATAATTAAGTTTATTATATTATAATATATTAATGTAGTAAGCAAGCAGCGCCTCTTTAAAAGAGGGCGCCGCAGGCGCCTAGCTCTTTTTTTAATAGTTTTTTTAGAAATCCCTTTCCGGACGATTCAATGGTTTTACGTCATTCTGCCGACCATTATCTTCACCTCCCCGACGATTTTGGGGGGTCCGTGACCGATTTCGGAAAAACGGCCCTGAAAATCGAACGACGTTGCGGTAGCCCTAATTGAAATTAAAATTCTCGATCGTCCGCCTGTCATTTTCGTTAATTTTCGAACGCACTTTGTCCAAAAAGCCACCGGCTCCGCGACTCTGCTTCCGGCTAACCTTATGAACGGCTTTATAACGCAACGTTATATGCAAATCGGGGCTCCTTTGGGCCCGAAACGGCCGATTTAAGCCCTAAACGAAGTCCCCGTTTTCCGTCATTTTCGATTTGGGCCGATAAAACAGTTGGTTCAATTTTCATAAACGTTATCTATTATTCTAACCACGCTAATGCCACATGAAATAACAAAACGATCGGTTTATTAATAATTATCAAATATTTAATTTATGCAGAGCAGAAATTCGAATAAATTTCATTAAAAACTAATTAAATTCTTGAAAATATCACCAAAAATTTAAGTAAATTTGTAAAAATTCCACCAAATCTACTAAAATTTGTAAAAATTCCACCAAAGCTATCAAAATTTTTAACAATTCCACCAAAAACTTGTTGAATTTTTAAAAAAGATACTAAAATCAAGATTAATTTCGTCAAGAATAGATTAGATTCTTAAAAATTTCACAAAAATAAAAAAGTAATAATAAAAATTCCACAAAAGTTAGTTAAATTGAATATAATTTCACCAAAAATTATTAAATTTGGAGACAATTCTACTAAAAACTTAGTGAATTTTTTAAAAACTCCACCCAAAATCAATAAAATTGGTAAAAATTCCACGAAAAACTTACTATATTCGTAAAAATTCCACCAAAGTTACCAACATTTTTAACAATTCCACCAAAAACTTACTGATTTTTAAAAAATACCACCAAAAACTTACCAAATTCATAAAAATTCTATTAAAATTACCAATATCTTTAACAATTCCACCAAAAATGATTAAAGTTAATAAAAATTCCACCAAAGTTATCAACTTTTTTAACAATTTCATCAAAAACATACTGAATTTTACAAAAATTCCACCAAAAATTAATAAAATTGGAAACATTTCACTAAAAACTTACTAAATTCGTAAAAATTCCATAAAAAAACACTGGATTTTTAAAAAATTCCATCAAAAATGAATAAAATTCTCAAAAATTCCACCAGTGTTATCAAAATTTTTGATAATTCCACCAAAAATATACTGAATTTTTTAAAAATTCCACCAAAAAATAATAAAATTGGAAAAATTTCACTAAAAACTTACTAAATTCATAAGAATTTTACCAAAAACTGATTTTTTTTATTCTACTAGAAATAAAATTCGCAAAAATTCCACCAATGTTATCAAAATTTTTGATAATTCCACCAAAAACATACTGAATTTTTTTAAAATTCCACCAAAAACTTACTAAATTCATAAAAATTTTACCAGAAACACTGAATTTTTTTAAAATTCTACCAGAAATAAATAAAATTCGCAAAAATTCCACCAAAGCTATTAAAATATTTAACAACTACATTCAAAACTTACTGAATTTCTTTTATTCCACCAAAAACTTACAAAAATCCTAAAAATTACACCGAAATTGTCAACATTTTTAACAATTCTACCAAAAACTTACCAAATTTTTTAAAAATTCCACCACAATGTCCAAATTCTTTTAATATTCCACCAAAACTCAATCAAATTAGAAACAATTTCATTAAAAATTAACTAAAACCTTGAAAATTCAAAACTTAGTAAATTCATAAAAATTCCACGAAAGTTACTAAAATTTTTAATAATGCTACCAAAAATATTCATTATTTTTTTTTAAATTCCACCAAAAAACTTACAAAATTTGTAAAAATTCCACCAAAAATTTGCCAATTTTTTAAAAAAATTCCACCAAAAACTTACTAAATTCGTAAAGCTTCCACCAAAGTTACCAAAATGTTGATCAATTCAACCAAAAACAATAAATTCTTTTTAGAAAAATACTAAAAATAAAACTAAACTAGTATCGCTTAAAATATCACTTGAATGTTATTAGTATGAAGACTACAAAAGCATCTTTAAAAATAGGTGTTCCAATTTTATTTTAATTTTTATAGAACTCCTGGATTAGAGTTTGGTGGATTAACACTTTCTTGATTGGGAATTTTAAATAGAAACTATGTTATGTCATCGGCTATGACAAGTGCAAAGACGAGTTAACTCATCACCGGTCAGCAAAGTGTTAATTCAAATTCTAGATAAATATGTAAATACCTTAGTTTAATTCACCGTTCTTTTAATTAATTCTGGTAAATCACTTTAAATAAAGAATTTAATTTAATTATTTTTGAAAAGTTTAAAAATATTTTAATCGTTTTGTAATAAAAAATACATCAAAATGTAAATTTCTTTTTTATCACTTTCGTTTTATTATAAACGAACTATAATCAATGGGTTATCCCCATCATTAAGTAAAAATATTTTTCTCAGGCTCTGGACTAGACAGTATGAGAAACTAAAACACAACATCATGACAATTTATTTTCGAATAGAAAAACCCTTTTCTTTATCTAACCTTTCGATCAAGAATCCCACTAAATTTTAAGATACTGTTACAAGCTGATGCGGACTTCTTTGAGTTAGGTATAATGTAAAAGAAGCAAGATGCCGATGTAAGCAGGCGATAAGACGGTTAGGTTCTTTGTTTTTTTGATTCGGCACCATCTTGTTCGTCTCTTTAATATGTAAATACGAGCTTCGTTTACAATACCCAACAATGGGGCGCAAGTATGGCGTCTTGGAGCGTGTAGCGTGGTCGTCGTCCATTCAGAAAAATCCGTACGCTCCGTCCGTATGAGTAATCCATTCAACAATTGTCTAATATTATCATTAGCGTTGTTGAATGGACCCCACATGCGGATGTAATGTATAATGTTGTGAATATTAAATCGGTTTCAATCCGGTCGCGTACTCAACGATTTTAACCGGGCAATTTTTGCGTTTAAACGCACGACCTCAAGAACGTGTAATTACACGTCTAGGACACGCACCGGCTGTTTATTATCTCAAGACCCCTACACTTACAATTAGTGGTGTAGTAAACCGTAACCGTAGTTGGAGAGGAGGAATAAACGCGGGTTTGTTTATTTTTTTGCTTCGTACGCCGTGTGTTTACGTTTTTCGGGCAATAAAAAGAATATACTCCGTGAGCTATTTGAACGGTTAAAATTAGCTTTTAAATTTATTAGGCTGTTAACACAAAACCCCAGTTGGTCAAAAGGTAAAGTATACGAACGATTTTACACATTAGAATAAAAAAGAAAAAAAAGCCAATAGTAACTATGATGTGGTATGGTTTATCTATAAAAAGTAACTAATAAGTCAAGGTCAAATAGTATTAATGTGTAAATTACTACTACAAATATGAAAAAATCGCCAAATTGAATACAAAAATCAAAAGATAGGTTGGGTTAGATTAACCCTTTAACTCTTGCTGGTACAAATATGTACCACTGGCCATACAGCTCAAAGTCTCGTAATTTCCCCGGGAAGCTGAAACAACATGTACGTTAGAAAAAATTTGATATTTTACACCCCCAGAGTCTTGACCGTTAAAGGGTTAAATTTATTCAGGAATAGTTAGGTTTCGATCCATCTTTTCACGAGGATATGAAGGGAATTGAAAGAGATATCTTCAGCACTTATCTGGTTTATTGTAATGTTGCCTTACATGTTTCGGCTTTTTAAAGCCATCTTCAGAGGTAATTTGTCTATAACATTTGACTCAAATTATGGAGAAACTTTGATTGATTTAAAATTAAATGAAATGACATTTCCGATTTTTATTTTTAACGTGTACATGTCTTTATCATAATTTAAGATTTTATAACAAATATTTTGTGTATTAGTTTTTGTAAAGTTTTAATTTTAAATCAATCAATGTTTCTCCATAATTTGAGTCAAATGTTATAGACAAATTACCTCTGAAGATGGCTTTAAAAGCCGAAACATGTAAGGCTAACATTACAATAAACCAGATAAGTGCTGAAGACATATCTTTCAATTCACTTCATTAAATTTATTATTTTTTAATTTTGAGAAATGTTAGATTGTGATCACTGATCATCAGTTCTTTTCAATTTGGATAGGAGTATAAATAAATTTATGTACCTTACTGGTTAATTCCATTTTTTTAATTTGACTAATTTTGGTGTAAAGCTGTATTCAGAATAGAGATGGGACCGAAACCGAATAGTTATCCGATATTCGGCTTTATTTGCAATATTCGGTTTTCGGCCGCATATTGAATTTATTTACGGAATATTCGGTTGTCTATGTGACTGTTCTAAGCTTTAATATATTCGAAGAATATATTAAATGACCATGAAATGGATTTTTGCACAATTGTCAATTAGTTTCTTTTTTTTTCACATACGTTTCCTGCTTCAGAGAACAATTGCTTACTGAAAATTGTACTTGATGGGGCTGACACGTACACTTTTGCCAGTTTACTCATTTTTGGGTATTTCAAGCTGTGTTGTTTCCAACAAACAAAAGGAAATTGCTCTCTCTTTAGAAATTCCTCAGACAAGTAACTGTCCAGTTCAATTTTTATTCTATTTCTAGGACTGCAGTCATTAACGGCCTTACTAGATGAGGCACTATACTTTATAGCAGTGCCACAACGCAAAATGACTTCGATTTAAATTTTTGCCTGTTGTACAGGACTGAATATTTGTGTTTATATTCATCTTATCACTTCCATCGCTCACTGTATCATCATTCCTACTGCTTTTGGAGTTTAACTCTCTTCAAGTGCTTACAAAAAAAGTATACCTTATAACGGATATGTTTTCACATGAGAAAAAGTTTAAGCGATATCGGGGATTCAACAACATTGCCATAAAATAATTTTTTCCCTCTCTATTTCTTTGAATCTTATTTTCACACCATTCAACAAATATTCGGTTCAAATTTTAGTCGAACGTTCGGTATTCCGTAATTCGGTTGAATTACTATTCGTCACATTACTATTAGTAAATACTGAACAACTTTAGGTTCTCCCCTAAGAATAATTTACCTTTCTTCAATGATTAATTTCCCAATGTTTGAAAACGAGCCAGGGTTGTTTAGATTTTTAAAACCGGTAACCGTAGTCGCGAGGAGAATTATTGGTCGATATCCTTGTCGTATATTGTGGACACTTCTGGAAAAATTTCTATATGAGATTTTTCCCTGTTGTACAGGATTGAATATTTGTGCTTATATTCATCTTATCCCTTTCTTCAACAAAGATTGAATATTCGGCCGAATATTCGATTCAAATTTAGCCGAATGTTCGGTATTCGGTTATTCGATTGAATTGCTATTTGTCACATCATTAATTCAGAAGCAAATTGTGTTTTGCATAAAAATACAAGATCCTACAGTAAAACCTGATATTCTTTAAAATAGAATAATTCATTGAATTTTCAAGGTATTCTAGTATTAGTTTGTTATTTAAAAAAGAAAGAGTAAAAATTTAAGATTTTTAAGAAAAAAAGTTTTGTAATCGAAATTGACGTCACTTGAATAATGATATTTTCTCTGCAAATCTAAAAGACGCTCTTCCTATGACTACTAACCATGTTCAAAAACCATCAGATTTTATTGCTTGACCTTTGTTGTATTACCCCAGGGGAAAAATTAACAAACCTATAAATTTAGCAGAAATATGAAAGAGGTACAACAAATTTTGAATTTGATTCAAGAGAAAAATTAAGGTTTGCTTTAAAGTATGTTAAATTAAAAATCTTTAATGTCTAGTGTTTGTTATTTAAAAAAGAAAGAGTAAAAATTTAAGATTTTTAAGAAAAAAAGTTTTGTAATCGAAATTGACGTCACTTGAATAATGATATTTTCTCTGCAAATCTAAAAGACGCTCTTCCTATGACTACTAACCATGTTCAAAAACCATCAGATTTTATTGCTTGACCTTTGTTGTATTACCTCAGGGGAAAAATTAACAAACCTATAAATTTAGCAGAAATATGAAAGAGGTACAACAAATTTTGAATTTGATTCAAGAGAAAAATTAAGGTTTGCTTTAAAGTATGTTAAATTAAAAATCTTTAATGTCTAGTGTTTGTTATTTAAAAAAGAAAGAGTAAAAATTTAAGATTTTTAAGAAAAAAAGTTTTGTAATCGAAATTGACGTCACTTGAATAATGATATTTTCTCTGCAAATCTAAAAGACGCTCTTCCTATGACTACTAACCATGTTCAAAAACCATCAGATTTTATTGCTTGACCTTTGTTGTATTACCTCAGGGGAAAAATTAACAAACCTATAAATTTAGCAGAAATATGAAAGAGGTACAACAAATTTTGAATTTGATTCAAGAGAAAAATTAAGGTTTGCTTTAAAGTATGTTAAATTAAAAATCTTTAATGTCTAGTGTTTGTTATTTAAAAAAGAAAGAGTAAAAATTTAAGATTTTTAAGAAAAAAAGTTTTGTAATCGAAATTGACGTCACTTGAATAATGATATTTTCTCTGCAAATCTAAAAGACGCTCTTCCTATGACTACTAACCATGTTCAAAAACCATCAGATTTTATTGCTTGACCTTTGTTGTATTACCTCAGGGGAAAAATTAACAAACCTATAAATTTAGCAGAAATATGAAAGAGGTACAACAAATTTTGAATTTGATTCAAGAGAAAAATTAAGGTTTGCTTTAAAGTATGTTAAATTAAAAATCTTTAATGTCTAGTGTTTGTTATTTAAAAAAGAAAGAGTAAAAATTTAAGATTTTTAAGAAAAAAAGTTTTGTAATCGAAATTGACGTCACTTGAATAATGATATTTTCTCTGCAAATCTAAAAGACGCTCTTCCTATGACTACTAACCATGTTCAAAAACCATCAGATTTTATTGCTTGACCTTTGTTGTATTACCTCAGGGGAAAAATTAACAAACCTATAAATTTAGCAGAAATATGAAAGAGGTACAACAAATTTTGAATTTGATTCAAGAGAAAAATTAAGGTTTGCTTTAAAGTATGTTAAATTAAAAATCTTTAATGTCTAGTGTTTGTTATTTAAAAAAGAAAGAGTAAAAATTTAAGATTTTTAAGAAAAAAAGTTTTGTAATCGAAATTGACGTCACTTGAATAATGATATTTTCTCTGCAAATCTAAAGGACGCTCTTCCTATGACTACTAACCATGTTCAAAAACCATCAGATTTTATTGCTTGACCTTTGTTGTGTTACCTCAGGGGAAAAATTAACAAACCTATAAATTTAGCAGAAATATGAAAGAGGTACAACAAATTTTGAATTTGATTCAAGAGAAAAATTAAGATTTGCTTTAAAGTATGTTAAATTAAAAATTTTTAATGTCTACTGTTTGTTATTTAAAAAAGAAAGAGTAAAAAATTAAGATTTTTAAGAAAAAGCTTTGTATTCGAACTCAACGTCACTTGAACAATGATATTTTCTCTGCACATCTAAAAGACGCTCTTCCTATGACTACTAACCATGTTGAAAAACTATCAGATTTCTTTTTCTGGACCTTTGTTCTGTTACCTCAGGGGAAAAATTAACAAACCTATAAATTTGGCAGAACTGTGAAAGAGGAATTACAAATTTCTAATTTGAGGAGTGCAGAAAAAATTAAGGTTTCCTTTAACTGATGTTAATTTAAAAATCTTAAATGTCTCTGTAATCTATTTTAAGGTTACAGATTTCATTACTTGACCTTTGTTGTATTACTCCAAAAGTAAAGTTAACGCATCTACAAATTTGGCAGAACTGTGAAGGAGGGATGACAAATTTTGAATATGAGCAGTAGAGAAAAAGTTAGGGTCTTCTTTAAGTGATGTTAGTTTAAAAATCTAAAATGTCCACTGTTTCTGTTTTAAATAAAAAATAATAAAAGCACAATTTTAAAGACCGTCAGATTTCATTACCAAACTCTGTAGTAAAAAAAAATCTAGAAAAACGATTTGAAATTTCTAATTTAACTGAATTGAATAAAAATAAAAAATCTTTAAGTATAAAAACACACTTTTAAAACCTCTCTTATCTAAATAAACAATCTTATTTATTGTTGTTTATTATTTATTCAAATTATACTTTAAAATAAATAACAAATCGAAATCTAAACTCAATTTAGATGGTCAGACGAGAGCGTTGGCACAAGTTACCAAATCGAACGGTGTTTACGACTTTTCGGAAACCACTCTATTATTATCCGCAACCTTTAAAATAGAACCGCGCGTTTGTTTACAAGCTCGAGGGGCCGCGGAGGGATACGAACGGCTCACGCAGAAGACGGAAACCTGTAATCGGGGCTAAAGACGGGTTCGCAACAGGTTCGCTTCGCGGAGGGCAACGAATCAAACTCTTCCAGTTTCTAAACCTTGTTCGAAACTGAAATTCAAAACAAAAAGACTTTCAAATTTTCTTCAGTTAACTGCCTGAAGACAAGAAAGAAATCTGATAACTAGTAGTATAGTTTAAGAAAATGATCAACTTCTTCAATTCCTAAATCTTGCTTCTCAAGACTTAAATTCAAAAAATAAAGATTTTCAGTTCTTTTCAGGAAATTGCCTAAAGACATGAATAAAATTCGTTAACTGCCAACTGTGTAGGTGAAGTTAATGATTATTACCTTAAATTCCCAAATCCTGCTTTCCAAAATATAAATTCAAAAAATAGTTTTCAAGTTTCTTTCAGGAAATTACCTGAAGACTTGGAGGAAATTTGTTAATCAATGTAATTGTTTACTTGGAGCAAGTTGAGGAGCAATACTAAACTCCTTCAATTTTGAAACCTTGCTCAAAACTTAAAACTCAAATAAAAAAAATTAACTTTCATTCATGAAATTGCCTGAAGAAATCTGTTAACTGGTATTTGTTTTACCTGGAGCAAGTTGAGGAGCAGCAAAAAGAACTGTAATAAATATCCATGGGTCATGCTCCTACACAACAGGCGCCACACGACACTGCACATCATCACAAGAGTTTAAAGCCCGCATCGGGAGCCGTTGAGCACATGGGAGGAGAAGATTTTTCCTCTATTTTTTATAAATTAAAGAGTAGTAAATAATTAATAGATATTAAGTATTAGAAAACCGTTCGTTTGGTACTGTTGTGGTTCGCGCGTCGCGGTACTATAATAACACTAAGGACGGGACGCTCTGGTACGCACTGACGACCGACCGAATGACTACTGAAGAGTCGCGCAGCCGCGGGCTCCGCTGCTCCCCCCGGGGCTCTAAACGCCGGTGGTGGGACCGCGACGGCAGCAGCAGCATCCGACGGCGTGGACCAATGGCTGAAGAACGAACGCGGACGGACGCTTCTTGCCCCCGCGGCAAATGCTCAAGAAGCTCCTGGACAGCTTTTAACTTTACCATTCAAGAACCTACATAAGATTTCACGAAATTTACTTATCATTTATTAACTATAATATCTAATTAAAGAAATAATTCTTTCACCAATGAAAAAATCATTGTGATAATAACCTTCACCCAACCTAATCTAACTCAACTCGTCTCAAACCATTTTTTTAATAACTCATTTACTTTCGCAATTCATCTCATTATCCAGTCAATTCGCAACTACGATCAGTTTACTCTCACTTTTTTTCATTTCTTAATTCTGCTCATTTCCATCCTTTTTTCCTACATTTTGAAAAAATCTCTTTCATTTCCAAACATTTCCTTATTTCGTGGTAAGTATAGAAAAACTTTAAACTTTTTTAGATTAAAGAATGAGGGTTTGTGCTATCATCCTCCTCTCTATAGGAAAATTCCTATAGCAGAGAAGTATATTCCTATAGTACATTAAACTTTCTCCCACGAAAGGTTCCTTTACTCAGTACAATCCAATTTCAAAGTTCTTAGCTTTATACTTCTTGAGTTGCATTTCCAAACATGCACTCACTTTGTAGTAAATGTACTATACGAAAACTAGACTGAAACTTCTTTATATTAAAGAATGGGGGTTTGTTCTTGTATCCTTCTTTCCATAGGAAAATTCACTAATTCCTATAGTACACTTAATTTCTTCCACGAAAGGTTCCATTCCTCACAAGAAGACCACAAGATGTTGTATTCACTGATTTTGATGAAATTGGTATTAATCGATAGGTATTAATACACAATACAAATTTGTTAAATATTAGGGCGCACTATTCAGGGATTCGCGAGTAAATTGCAATTTTAGCTCGCGATTTAAGACCACACCACTTTACGTCATCGGTTAGCCACTCCCTCTACGACCGCCCCTGCTTCTTTTGTTAATTAATTGAAATTAAAAATCAAAGTAAAAACGAAAAAGTGTGTTGAATTATTTGTTTTTAAAACATATAACAATAAAATATTAGAAGAAATAAAGTGAAATATTAAAAATTTTGATTATATTAAAAATAAAAAGCAGTTACGTCATGAGGTTCTGACCATCTTGTTCCGTATGTGGAAGCCGATTCGTGGTGAGTCCACAAGAGATGGGATCGGGAGGAAGACAAACATTGACATATAAGTGGTGTGGCCTTAAATTGCGACCTAAAATCGCGATTTACTTGCGAATCGCTGCATAGTGCGAACTAATATTGTACACATTTGTACTACGTACGGATATCTATCGATTGGTACTACTTTCATTAAAATCGGTGAATACATCTTGTAGTCTCCTTGTCAATACAATCCAATTTCAAAGTTCTGAACTTTGTATTGTTTTTGAGAACGGTGATCCGTACACGAGCGATAAAAATGAGACCAATGCATATACGTATTCATAGTATGTTATATGTAAGGAAAGCTTCAGATAATTTTTAGATTTTTTAGTACACAGTAAAACCACTGCCAAATTTTGTTCTCTTGTATTTTAAAGATTTCATTAGTTCAAGAAAAATCATACTTCGACGACTAGTTTACTCAGATAACTGATAACTGCACATTCATGTTATTGCACGCACCGAGTGCAGGCCGTCTTATGACCTCGGAAATTAATGGCACACACGATGTGCAATCAGTTTCGAATGGGTTAAATACAAAGGGGGTTTAAAATAATATTGAAAATCAGACTTTGGCTGTTATCTTAAAAACAATCTATGCAACCTGAAAAGCTATCGTTTCACCAAATTTTCTCAATTTCGAAAACTCGTAAGGTGACTAGCAGTTTACTACGCAAGAGTTTTAAAAATAATGAAAAAACAATATTTTTAACCCTCCGTGTATCTGGGTCGTTGAAGGAACAGTCAAAATTTCGTTTTTCTGACTTTTCAGACGATTCAGACGATTGTTTCATTTTTATTGACAACAGTTTTAAACTTTTGAATTTGGTAACTACTGGGCCATGTAGTAGACACTTCAATAAGTAACTGAGAATTTTTCTAGAATTTTTGAAAGCCTAGAAAACTTTGAAAACATGCCTGTTCCCTAAAAGACCCAGTATACACACCGTGTCCCAAAAAATATAGTATACACACGCCGGGTTAATACTACCTTTAAAAAATTTTTATTTAAGATTTTTTGCCGACAAAAAATATTCACATATTTTCCGATAATCGGAAATAATTAAAGAGCTTTATCTATAAAGACTTTCTTTCTATAGACATTTTTGAGAAATAATTCATCTCAAGATAATGATCTTATTGTTAACCTGAAAAGTCGTCTTCAATTTCCTCAATTTTATAAGCCAAAGTCTCAATTAATGAAAATAATACTGAAAATTATACTTTGAATGCTATTTAAAAAAAAAATTCCCATGAAAAACTTTTTGAAAAATAAAAACAAATCTAATCGAGCTGTTTTCATTTTTATGTTAATAGATATAATTGAAGGGTGGAGTGCAAGAAGTACCTAAGTAGCATTTTTATAAAATCTGCTTAATCGGCAGATCCTAGGTGTATCATGTCTGATAAACCTAGATATCGCGATTAGACAAATTTTATAAAAATGCTACTTAGGTACTTCTTGCACTCCACCCTTCAATTAGTAATTATTAATTACATAGCTTTATTTAAAGATATTTTTGAGAAATAAAAAATTTCAAATTAATCATCTCAACCTGAAAAGTTATCGTTTATTTCCGCAGCTTTAAAAACTTGTAATCTGATCACATTTTATAGTGCAAATAATTTTTCATATATGCGA
Source organism: Digitonthophagus gazella (assembly GCA_036711955.1). NCBI lineage: Eukaryota > Metazoa > Arthropoda > Insecta > Coleoptera > Scarabaeidae > Digitonthophagus > Digitonthophagus gazella. Next base: position 29,539,125 of record JASCIT010000005.1, read on the forward strand.
AAAATTAGACTTGTACACTGTTAGGAGCTAATTTTAAAATTCATTAGTTTTGGATTTCCCGTAGTTATTAATTGGGTGATTTGGTTGTATTTGTTTGTCATCTACATTTATTCACGGGTTATTTAAAGTCATCCATTATTTTGTTAGGGGTTTTATTTGTTTGAGGTCTGTATTTCTTAGTTCTTCTACTCGAAAAACTAGTTTGGGGAGGCATATTGGCGTCGGCCTCGAATTCGTTCTCTTCTCGCACCAACTCTCATAGAGTATTGTCGCAGGCAAATAGTAATTGAAGGAAAATAACTTTACGCTAGCCAAATAGTATTAGTCTAGCCAAATGACACGTCGGCATTTATTTTTTTGCGGGGTGTTATTATTCTAGAAAAATGGTATTCGGCTGAATTGTTATTAGCCAACTAATGTACATAGCTTACAGTGACCGAATTGAGGTTAAGTGATCAAACGAAGGTATAGAGCAAATGTTAAGAATTTGGATGGAGGAGAATAAATCTACTCATTGGTCAATAGGTTGTCATTTTGTGCAATGGCAAAAAGTACGTCCTATCATCGTATTATTGGAAGAACGCCCTACACTAGTTTATATGGTGCTGATCCAAAAGTAGGCTTACGATCGACAAATCTGCCCACAGACCTTCTAGATAAAATACTCACTGAAGAGGACTTGGAAGTCTTGCGTACGAATGTTACCCATCAAGTAAATGAATTTGTTGATTCTAGAGCAGAAGATATAGTTGAAAAAAATAATGTGAACGAAGTTAGCGTTCCCATCAGTTCGGAAAATCTCGAGGAAGAAGTACAAATTGACACTTCAAAAGACGATTTAGAATCCAACAATAAATGCCATACTATGAATGACGATATGTACTGGTGTGTCTGTGAAAACCACAGTACAGGTGCACATACCTGCTTGAAGTGTTCTAAAATAGTGCACGTTATTTGTGGCGTTATTCAGGAAGACGTTGAAGACGTAGGTAGCCAGGCCATATGCAATCATTGTGTTAATGAAGACAATATTAGAAAATATCGGAAGAAGTCATATGAAGGCCAACTGAAAGCTGCTGAAGTAATGACAAGAGCTAGCAGAGCAACATACAACGACATAGAATGTGACAAATGCGTCACTGTTGCTGTCCCGAAAGTCGATAGAGGACCATTAGACAAGAAGAACATAGAAGAGATTGTAATTGATAAAAAGAATAATGTTTACCGAATAGGTACAAAATCTGGTGTTTTAAGAACCTGGTTTTCTAGAAGTGATCTAACAGAAGTTTCAGCAGTAACTTTTAATTACAATGACATTCCTCAGGACCACTTCATTTCTTTAAGAGAAGCCTGTGCTGCTCAATCAATCTTCTCAGGTCAGGGATTTTCCAAACGCCAGTGTCAACCATCAAAAAACTAGTGCAATACCAAACGATGTGCGTACCTTAAAGCTAAAAATTTATGCAATAGTAGGTGTCATTACAGTAATCCCTGCCAAAACATATAATTGCAAACAATCAAAATTTAAAGCATATTTATTTCACCTTAAAATAAAAGTTAGTTTTGCGGTGGAGCTTCTCTTTTATTTTCCTAAAGAACCTTTAGGCAAATACTATTTGCCTAGTTAAATGATATTTTTCTAGTAAAATAGTTTGTAAATCTATAAAAAAACCATTTGAACCGGCAAATGCTATTTGACTAGACAAAAGTTATTTTCCTTAAATTACTATTTGCCTGCGACATATACACATCGTTGATGTAACTTTCAAAACCGACATTTTTGGTTTGGGTCGGAGAAAGTAATCCGCTGATTGTGGGATAATCATCGATGTTAAGAATTTTCATCTGTTAATTAATTTATTAACGAATTACGGCTATTCCGGATTTTGAACTCGTTGGAGAAATTATCTACAGTTTGGTGCCAAGGCTTCACATCATCTTGAGGTATGTTTTATTTTATTCGTGTTATGTATCTTCTGATATTTTCTTTTCTTTTTATTTTCTTTTCTTTTTTACACTTATAAGTGGTATCTTTTTCTAAAATTTCCTCTAGATTTTTTTAGCGTGTTAACGGGAAGAAGTGAATAACTCAAATTTTTAGGACTAATCTAATTTAATTGTAAATAAAATAAAACATAAACAAAAACAAACACTAAATATAGTAAATTAAAACAATCGAATTTACGGAATGACCTTACATCTACAAAATAAATAGTCTTAATACTACTTACAGCTGTTGTCCCTCGAATACCCCTTTATTCCTCTTTTGTTAATATTCACTGATTACCAAAATCTTGCACTTTGCCTCTTTTTTACTTAGCACAAACCTGCTCTCAAGTCCCACCATTCACTCTCTAATTAATTCTCTTTTCTTTCGCGTTCCTCTCCATCGACTCCCGGAGGTCTTCTCCCTTTTTCCCCACCTTTCTATATCGTTCTCGCGCTTTGTTTATAGGTTTGCTACGCAGTCGTCACAAAAATAATACCCTAGATCAGTGGTGGCAAACCTATGACCCATGGGTCAGACACTGACCCACACAATCCTTTTAAGTGACCCATATCTTGATTTTTGTAAACTTATTTTTTATGTCCTATATTTATGAGAATAAATAATTGAAGAGAAAAATGCAAAATCCATCCTCAACCCAGAGCTCTAACGCTCGGATCTTGCAGATTTCTCTTATAACACATTGAAGAGAAGAAGACAATATCCATTCTTAACCCAGAGGTCTAGCGCTTAGACCAATGATGGCGAACCTATGACCCATGGGTCAGACACTGACAAATACAATCCTTTTAAGTGATTCATACCTTGATTTTTGCAAACTTATTTGTATGTCCTAGAAATAGAATAAATAATTTTATTTCAACTATCTATTTATTAATAAATAATACTATTATGTCATAGTATGTATGTAATTTTATCTTGTTCAGTCAAATATTTAGTGTAGGAAGTACTAAATAATGTCATCCCAGTGATATCATCCACTTGTAATCGATTTTTATTTTTTAATCTTTACTTACTAATGTAAAAGTTGTAAAACTAAAAGGCAAAAAAGCTCTTTTAGTCCTTAATCTTAGAAGTAAGGATATAAAAAGTAAGTTTATTAAAAACACATTTCCCTTTTGCATGTGACTTAATACTGTGACCCACGAGCTACCATCAAAACAATATAGTAAACAAAATGTGACCCACTGCGCCAAAAGGTTCGCCATCACTGCTCTAGATTGTTACAAAAATATATCTAATTAAAGAACGAATTTTTTACTCAATGCAAAAATCATTGTGATACTAACCTTCATTCAATCTAATCTAACTCAACTCGTTTCGAACCTGTCTTTTAATAACTCATTTATTCTCACAACTCATCTCATTACGCAGTCAATTCGCAGCTACGATCTCACTTCATTTCATTTTCAACTCTACTCATTTCCATTCTGTTGTTCTTATATTTCGCCAAAATCTCCTTTATTTCCAAACATTTCCTCATTTTGTGGTAAGTGTATTATAGGAAAACCTCAAGTTTCCTCAGATTAAAAAAAGGGGTTTGTTCTTGCATCCTCCTTTCCATACGATAATTCAACGTATTGTTATACTACATTAAATTCCTCCCATAAAAAGTTCCTTTACTCAATACAACCCGATTTAAAAATTTTTAACTTTGTATTTTGCTGTACTGATGATTGTTTTGTATTTCTTTAAATACAAAGGGGTTTTAAAATAATATTAAAATTTAGACTTTGGCTCCTATCTTAAGAACAATTTACTCAACCTAAAAAGCTATCCTTTCTCAAAATTTCCTCAATTTTGGAAACTCGTAAACTGAATAGTTATAATCGTCCAAAAATAAAAACCACAGGTGTTTAGTCTACCTAATTATTGATTCCGGTTGAGCACCTTTAGATCTACGACTCATTATTACTAAATACTGTTTTGTATTTCTTTAAATACAAATGGGTTTTCAAATAATAATAAAATTCAGATTTTGGCTGCTGTTTTAAGAACAACTAGTTTAGTTTTATTTTTAGTATTTCTCTAAAAATAATTTATTGTTTTTGGTTGAATTGATCAATATTTTGGTAACTTTGGTGGAAGCTTTACGAATTTAGTAAGTTTTTGGTGGAATTAAAAAAAAAATTGGTAAATTTTTGGTGGAATTTTTACAAATTTTGTAAGTTTTTTGGTGGAATTTTTAAATAATTCATTATTTTTGGTAGAATTATTAAAAATTTTAGTAACTTTGTTGGAATTTTTATGAATTTACTAAGTTTTTGATGGAATTTTCAAGGTTTTAATTAATTTTTAATGAAATTGTTTCTAATTTGATTGATTTTTTGGTGGAATTTTAAAAGAATTTGGACATTTTGGTGGAATTTTAAAAAAATTTGGTAAATTTTTAGTGGAATTCTTACAAATTTTGTAAGTTTATTGGTGGAATTTTAAAAAAATTCATTATTTTTGGTAAAATTATTAAAAATTTTAGTAACTTTGGTGGAATTTTTATGAATTTACTAAGTTTTTGATGGAATTTTCAAGGTTTTAATTAATTTTTAATGAAATTGTTTCTAATTTGATTGATTTTTTGGTGGAATTTTAAAAGAATTTGGACATTTTGGTGGAATTTTTAAAAGAATTGGTAAGTTTTTGCTAGAATTGTTAAAAATGTTGACAATTTCGGTGTAATTTTTAGGATTTTTCTAAGTTTTTGGTGGAATAAGAAAATTCAGTAAGTTTTGGGTGTAGAGGGTAAATATTTTCATAGCTCTGGTGGAATTTTTGCGAATTTTATTCATTTCTGGTGGAGTTTTGAAAAAATTCAGTGTTTTTGGTAAAATTCTTATGAATTTAGTAAGTTTTTGCTGGAATTTTTAAAAAATTCAGTATGTTTTTGGTGGAATTATCAAAAATTTTGATAACATTGGTGGAATTTTTGCGAATTTTATTCATTTCTGGTGGAATAAAAAAAAATCAGTGTTTTTGGTAAAATTCTTATGAATTTAGTAAGCTTTTGGTGGAATTTTTGCAAATTGTATTAATTTTTGGTGGAATTTAAAAAAAAACTCAGTATATTTTTGGTGGAATTATCAAAAATTTTGATAACACTGGTGGAATTTTTGCGAATTTTATTCATTTTTGATGGAATTTTTAAAAAATTCAGTGTTTTTTATGGAATTTTTACGAATTTAGTAAGTTTTTAGTGAAATTTTTCCAATTTTATTATTTTTTGGTGGAATTTTTATAAAATTCAGTATGTTTTTGATGGAATTGTTAAGAAAGTTGATAACTTTGGTTGAATTTTTATTAACTTTAATCATTTTTGGTGGAATTGTTAAAGATATTGGTAATTTTAGTAGAATTCTTATGAATTTGGTAAGTTTTTGGTGGTATTTTTTAAAAATGTGTAAGTTTTTGGTGGAATTATTCAACATTTTTGTAGCTTTGGTGGAAAATTGAAAAATTTTAGTACGTTTTTGGGGCAATTGTTAAAAATGTTGGTAACTTTGGTGGAATTTTTACGAATATAGTAAGTTTTTCGTGGAATTTTTACCAATTTTATTGATTTTGGGTGGAATTTTCAAAAAATTCACTAAGTTTTTAGTAGAATTGTCTCCAAATTTAATAATTTTTGGTGAAATTATATTCAATTTAACTAACTTTTGTGGAATTTTTATTGTCACTTTTTTATTTTTGTGAATTTTTTAAGAATCTAATCAATTCTTGACGAAATTAATCTTAATTTTAGAATATTTTTTAAAAATACAGCAAGTTTTTGGCGGAATTGTTAAAAATTTTGATAGCTTTGGTGGAATTTTTACAAATTTTATAAGTTTTTGGTGAAACTATTAAAAATTTTAGTAGCTTTGGTGGAATTTTTACAAATTTACTTAAATTTTTGTTGATATTTTCAAGAATTTAATTAGTTTTTAGTGAAATTTATTTGAATTTTTGCTCTGCATAAATTAAATATTTGATGATTATTAATAAACCGATCGTTTTGACATTTCATGTGGCATTAGCGTGGTTAGAATAATAAATAACGTTTATGAAAATTGAACCAACTGTTTTATCGGCCCAAATCGAAAATGACGGAAGACGGGGACTTCGTTTAGGGCTTAAATCGGCCGTTTCGGGTCCAAAGGAGCCCCGACTCGCATAAAATGTTGCGTTATAAAGCCGTTCAGAAGGTTAGCCGGAAGCAGAGTCGCGGAGCCGGTGGCTTTTTGGACAAAAAGTGCGTTCGAAAATTAACGAAAATGACAGGCGGACGATCGAAAATTTTAATTTCAATTAGGGCTACCGCAACGTCGTTCGATTTTCAGGGCCGTTTTTCCGAAATCGGTCACAGACCCCCCAAAATCGTCAGGGAGGTCAAGATAATGGTCGGCAGAATGACGTAAAACCATTGGATCGCCCGGAAAGCGATTTCCAAAAAAACTATTAAAAAAAGAGCTAGGTGCCTGCGGCGCCCTCTTTTAAAGAGGCGCTGCTTGCTTACTACTTTAATATATTATAATTACTCAACCTAAAAAGCTATCCTTTCCCCAAATTTCCTCAATTTTGGAAACTCGTAAGCTGACTACTTACAATTAGTTATAACCGTCCAAAAATAAAAACCACAGGTGTTTAGTTTACCTAATTATTGATTCCGGTTGAGCACCTTTAGATCTACGACTCATTATTACTAAATAACAAGTAACCAAGTGCGCAGCCCATTGAATTTATATTGAGAATGCATAAGGGGGAGCTTAAAAAAACTTGTAACTCGCTTGAAGCTTCACATTATTCGTGGGTCCCCTATTCATTAGCAATCGACCAAACAACCATTTCTCAAATTTTACTACCCGTTGTCTTTTTCCTTCTTCGTTTTGACTGGTCATGTCGTGAATGCATAACTTCAAAAGTACATAAATACTTCGTGATTTGCCTATTGATCAAATTTAAATATGAGAATTTAAAGTCACATAAAATAGTAGTATTATTTTTACAAATATGTTTACATTATAGTTATTTAATGAAAATTTGTTATATATATTCATAAGTATCCGTTAAAATTTAAGAAGGAACTGTTGGAGGTATACTTTAAAGAGGCACTAGGTTGAACATTAATGGGGAAGTAGACTCGACGGCGGCTCGTTTCCTCGCCTGGGGAAACCGATTACCGCAAATGATATGTTCGTCAACGGGAGTTTACACTAATGCCAGTTTCTCGGCGGCTTTTTCCATCGGCGTTTAATATCTCCTAATCGTTCGTACTTAAGAAGTCCTTCCGCCCCTCGCCGTTACGACCGACTCATTATACTTACGTCACAAATTAATTTGTCAACGCTCTAAATCCTTACCAAGAATCGTTAAGAGAAAGTAAACTCAATTGTATTTTAAATTATTTATTATCTAAGTGTCTTCCTATGGTGGATTTAACGCTAAATCAATTGTTAGTTACTTTCGTTTCTTTATAATTTTGTTCCTTTCTTATAATAATATTTTTATGTACGTTTCTAATCGTTTAATATTACAAAATGAAAACTAAGTTAAGTAATAATAAATTATCTACGATTATTATTTGATCTGGTTGATTTAGTTGTTAAAACCATTAAAAATTTGTAAACACGATAAAGTGAATGTAATATAAAAACAAGATGCCACACACATACACTTTATCGAAACACATCAAGTAATTCCAAGAACAGATTCATGACATGTCCCTCTTACAATATATATTTATTTACTTTCAATCAATGCTTGGGTCGACAAGAAGAGGGCCATAAAGCACGGCGTTTAAAGGCAATCGAAGCCGATGTTATTTCACGAATGCATCCGTCAATGAAATTACATCAAAAACAGTATATTTTTATGATCCGGACTCGATCCGTATATAGAAGCGGTCTGGAGGTTGTCTTACCGGTAGAAGTTATTGCTTACATATCTGTCATTTCCGAACAAATTTGGCTAATTCTTAATTGTACCTCATGCCGCCGAGTTGTACGGCTAAAGGTTTCGAAATATTTCCTTTTATCGAAGCAATTTCTCGAAGAGAAATAAAACGAGCCGCGGTAAAAGCGTTTCCTTCGTATTAAAACGGCGAGGGAGAAATAACTCCGGTACGTGCCAGTTTCTTCGGACGATGATGGCTAACGAATTTCTCACAGTGTGTCTAATAGAAGGTCAATTAAGGAAGATGTTTATTTTCGAGACAAACAAATCGAGACAAACCGTTTTATTAATATGTACAAGAGATTTAATAGGAAAGAACGTTAAAAGCTAATAAAATGTTATATTTCGTTTTTGGACAACATTTTTTTTATAGGTAATCGAGTACTTGAACGTTTATAGTACCTACACGTGGAGATTGAAGGGACAATGAACTATGAAGTTCTGTTATCGTACATTTGCGCTCGATGACCTCATAAAGGTTTGACCTCTTTTACAAACTTTAAAGATTGATGCGCAAACTCCACCTGTGTATTCGTTCCTGATATTGATTATCAAATTCTTATTGACCTTTTCCAACAATTAGGTAATACAGTTTTAGAATGTTGACACAATAATGTTAGATGTTTAAATTGAAATTATAGATTACCTACAGATTATAGAATATGAAAACGCATTAAACATATCTTTTAATTTTGAAAATAACGTCGAGACTTACCAAAAATTAATACATTGCTCGCTAAAAAAACCGCACCACCTAGAAGGAATGGTCGTACGAACTAGAAATTGCGGTAGATTTAGAGCTTATTCGAGATGGTAAATGGTTAAAATTTAGTCACAATCCATACACTCTCTGGTTGTTTTTTGCCTGGTATTGTATATCTGAACAGGTATATTTCTTTCGGAGCCTGTAGCTACGTTAATGACTTTGTCAAATCTTTCACTTCTTCAATTAACCCCTTTTAAGGAGAGTCAAAGTGTGGAAACGCATAAAGCTTCGAATTATCTTCCGCGAAATTGGCAAAAAATTGAGTCTAAATGGCTTTACAATCATTCAAACATGAAGTGCCTAGTCCGCTGACAATGAGTTTTGAAAACACCTAATAGAGGCAGAGGTCGATCACAAACCATGAATAAACTGTAACAGAGATATCTTCGCTGAATGTCTTAATTAACTGGTTTGAGACAACTCACCCAGCGGTGGTTACTTGCAGAGCGATTTAGGTAAGTCAGGAATCGATGCAAACAATTTATCGAAGAATCCATTACCATAGTTTTGCATCACACCTACAAATTTCTCAGATTTTTAAATATCATAGCATCTAATTTTCTGACACAATTGATATATATTTTGGGGACGCATTAGGTTGAAAAATGGCACCAAATCGTCTTTAGTGATGAATATCACTTATGTCTACAGCAATTTAATGAACAATACGCCGCATTAGTGTGACGTCAAATGTTGAGAAGGTCAAGGGATTGAATCCAAACAAACTTTTTCTACATAGATTCAGTCCATAAGCGGCGAGAAAATAATTTTTTTAGAGTACTTAGAGACATATTTAAGGTATGAAAAGTTGACAGTATAGTACAAAATACCGTGTTCTACATCTAAACCAAAAATGGCAAGTTAAATAATTTTTTTAACGCCGTAAAAGCAGAAATGAGTTCGCGTATACATAACCTCAAAAATCGTATCTGTTAAACGTAAGCTTAAAAAGTTCGTAGTTCGGTAATTAATGAGATTTGGGCCACCAAATCTTATAAATGGGATGGTGTTATCCTTAGAATACCTTACAGCCCTTTTTTGGTGAAAAACAACACCCTCGGATTATATTAGATTCAATGCTAGCAACAGGTATAAATTTGATAAAAATATAGGTATTTTGTTATAAAGGAAGGGATTTTCATAGTTTTATGACCTTTATTATTATACCCTTTGCAGGTAAAACATAACAACTATGACATTTACTGATAAAGAATGTCTATTAAAAGACATTTTACCTCAAGACGTACAAGTACACCAAACAGAATAGTGCGAATACACTCTTTGAAGCCACTCCAACATCATAGTATAAGTTATTAGAACTCTTAAAGATTTACTTTACTTAACTTGAATAATTAATTAATAAATAAATTAAAATGTGTAGCTGTGTTTTACTTTTAATTCAGATTTACACATTCATATCCAACTTTTGAACCTAACCATTATAGTTATTACTACCACCCCCATTTGTTACTAGCTAGGATTTTTATTTCAATAATATAAGTATTTTGTTGTGACTTATTATAATTTTAATATGTTTTGTATATTTTCCTTCCTCTGTTCTGATTTTTGTTGATTTATTTAAAATACTTACCTTCCTATAATAAGATGTAGAATAAGAGAGTACTGTGAGCACTGGTATATTAAAAATCTAAAGATCAGAGTTAAAAATATTTAATATTTAAAATTAAAATTACATTCACATTATAAAAACCTAAGAAAAAACAGAAGTCGTGAAGTCAAAACATAGAAGACTACAATAACCCAACAGAGTTTGATCCTATGAAATCCTATAACAGAAAAAAAGTTAGTTTAGTAGTACTGATACTTATCGTTAGTTATTGTAGAAATAAAATGTACAAGATAGTCCACGGTAATTTCTGTTACTCGAAGAATGGCAATGTTCTACATATGTAACTAAAAGGGGCTACAAATTTGTAAGAGCTCGAATAACTTTTACTGTTGTGTTAGAATGTATGGTCCTTTTAGCATGTATCCTAGCTCTTACTAAGGTTTCTGTTTGGTGTATTTCTACGCCTTGTGGTAAAATACCTTTTAATAGACATTTTTTATCAGCAAATTTCATAGTTGTTAAGTTTTACCTACAAAGGGTTCAATAATAAAGGTCATAAAACTATGAAAATCCCTTCCTTTATAACAAAATACCTATATTTTTATCAAATTTATACCTGTTGCTAGCATTGAATCTAAAATAATCCGACGGTGTTGTTTTTCACCAAAGAAGGGCTGTAAGGTATTCTAAGGATAATACCATCCCATTTGTAAGATTTGGTGGCCCAAATCTCATTAATTACTGAACCACGAACTTTTTAAGCTTACGTTTGACAGATACGATTTTTGAGGTTATGTATACGCGAACTTATTTCTGGTTTTACGGCGTTAAAAAAATTATTTAATTTACCATTTTCGCTTTAGATGTAGAAAACGGTATTTTACATGGCATTGCCCAATTTTCATACCTTACATATGTCTCTAAGTACTCTAGAAAAATGATTTTCTCGCCGCTTATGGACTGAATCTATGTAGAAAAAGTTTGTTTGGATTCAATCCTATGACCTAGGTCAACACTGTGACGTCACCACTAATGCGGCGTATTGTGTCTTAGAAGATCTAGAGCAGAAGGACTAAATTTGGAATTTGCTTATGAACGTTATTCTGGCTTAACACCTGATGTTATGATGGAGTGAAATACAGTTTGGAAGCCGGTAATCTCAAGACATCATTCAAGAAAAGTTTAGCTGCGATCGGGTACATCAACAAAATTTTAGAGCCAATTTTGTACCACACTTTGAAAGACGCCGCATCAATGTTTTTCAATAAGACAACACTGAACCACGCTCAGTACTCTTCACACTAACATTTTTAATAATAACAATGTCAATTTATTGCCATAGAACCTACGACCTCCAAATTTATTTTTCGTAGAATATCTATCACCAGTGAAACCGAAAACTTCCCACAATTTAGTTCCTTTTACCAGGAGTTAATTGTATGCAGAACCCATTTCGATGGTCGATGTAACAGTAACACAAGTAAAGGATTTGACAAGGTTTAGGTTGTTGGTGATCATTAGTATAGCTACACGAATCAAGGAGAAATCCACAACAAACGCTTTAGAACGTGCGAATTTAATTTTCTCGACAGAGTAGACGGGAAGGCCCACAATGGCAAAGGATGCCGTCGTAAAAAATATAAAATTTAATTGAAAACAGTTCCCTGGGCATATACTACATTCACTGGGAATAACCTGTAGAGTCTGGTATTATTTTCTACAAAATGCCAACGTTTAAATTTTGTCAAAAAGAATTAAAAAAGTACGTACTTTTGTGACCATAAAACTTTGACCGCTATGTTGTTGATATTAAAAAATCGTGTAATTATTTATCAATGTTTAGGAAAGTCTAAATCCTATTTTACACGTATGATGGTCTATTGATGGTCAAATGTAGTCAAAGTTTTATGGCCGCAATTATAAATACAGATAAATAAAATCAAACCCAGTCTTGTGCCATAAAGTACAATAAGTAATATCGGTTTTGTCTGTAGCAATTTGATGAATAATTGTGTCTCAGAAGGTCTAGAGCTAAAAGTTTAAATTAAGAATTCGCTTATGGATGTTATTATGGTTTAACATTAGGTGTTGTAATGGGGTGAAATAGAGTTTGGAAGACGGTAATCTTAAGTCATCATTCAAGAAGACTGCGAACTAGTACTATAACCCGAAATGGAGCTGCACCATGAAGATAAAGATGAAAAAGTAAGCCCCATCTCTATAACATTAGTACGCTTTGATCTTTCTCTCCATGGTGCAGCTTCATTTCGGGTTATAGTACATCAATAAAATTTTAAAGCCAGTTTTGTTACAATATCTTCAAAGACCTCGCAACAGTTTTTCAACAAGATAACAATCAACCACGCTCATTACGATTTACACTTAAATTTTCAATAAGCACAGCATCAGTTTATTGCCATAACATACACAATCTCCAGATTTATCTTCCGTTGAACACTTATCATCTGTGAAACTGAAAACTTCCCACAATTTGACTTCTTTTAATAGGAATTAATTGTGCCCATAATTATGAAAGTCAAAATTTTTAAAAAATTAGTTTATTACTTATTTCACACCACATTATTCTAAACTAAATTTATTGTGTAATTTTTGCGATATCGACAAAAATGAACCTTTAGGTAGTGGTTGTAATTTCAACGATATACGAAATTCATTTAGTGTTAATTATGAAAGTGGTCTAAGTCAAAAATCATCAAATTTATATATTGAAAAATAATATTGAAACGCTAGACCATAAATTTTTGGTATCGGGTCATTCCTTTCTACCAAATGACCGTGATTTTGGTTTAATAGAAACGAAAATAAAAAAAAAGCAAATTTCTTATACAACCCTGAGCATTATTATGAATTGATAGAAATGTGTAGAAGAAGAAATACACTTTCGATAAAACGAATGTCAAGTCGGATGTTATTTCAATGGAATCATTAGAAGAATCATCAACAAGAAGAGTAAAAAAATATCTCAGGCGAATCTGTCTCTTGGCTGCAAATTCAGTGGATAAGATTCTTGAAAAATGAACTTTATAAAATGTTTTATAAGACTTCTTGAGATTATTCTGAATTCCACGTTTTGGATCTTTCACCTAAAAGAGGAAGACTAAGAATATACGGAAATATTACTTTACTTCCATTATAGACTTCCATTAGACCAGTAACAGAAGAAAAACATAAAGATATTATATGTTTACTACCATACACTCCTCCAGTTTTTCAAGAACATGTTAAAAATCTTAAAACCTCGAAATGATAAAAATGGATTACTTTTTAATTAATAAATATTCATAAATTATTTTATTAAAGTTGTTGTTTTAAATTAAATTTATAGTTCTTTACTGCTCTAAGTCATTTATTGGACATTCAGTTAATTTTGAAAATGGTCTAATTGTAAGTCAATTCAAGCTTTAAAAATAACATTTTAGTATGAAATTCACACAAAATTTCATATTCATAATAAATTTCCATTAATCAAGAGTAATAAAATTGTAAATTAATATGTCGTGTAACGTGAAAATATTTTTTAATTCGTTCAAATACAATTCATTAAATATCTCGAAACAAAAAATATATGACTTAGACCACTTTCATAATTCGACGCGTCCAACGAAGAGTGTACTAACTCAAATTTTTGGTTATTTGAGTTATGTTGCCTAAAACATTTATTTTCAAGTGGTCTTCCGACGAACAAAAATTCGACGTGTAGTGAGGACGAGGATGAGAGTGTGGAAGAAGAAGAAATTGAATAACAAACAAAATAAATAATATTGGAGGTGGTTCAAAAGTTTTACTTGATTCATCTCCAAAGTTCAAAATTTGAGTTAGTACAGTCTTCGTTGGGAGCGTCGAATTATGGGCACAATTGAACGTAAGGTTGATTTCGTTGAATTTAACAGCAATACATGTAAATGATTTTACAAGGTTTAGATTGCTGTTGATCATTAGTATAGCTACACGGTGTAGGAGAAATGTATCTAAAAAATACTAAAAAACCAAACAAAAACTATCCAAAGAGTGCATGGATCGTAACCAAATTTTAATCATTTACTATCTCGCTTGAGATACATACCACCAAAATTTAAAGTTCGTACGATCATCCCTTCTGGGTGTTGCAGTTTTTTTGGCGAACAGTTTATTATATAACAATGTAGCTTTCTATGAAAAATTATTTTTTCTCATATTACAATATTTGTTCTGTAACATTTGTCTCAAATAATAATTTTCAACTCTTCGGGAGCATCATTTTTATGAAAGAATATATATTTCATATAGAATAAGTAATTCACTTATTTTCTAAATCGTGTCATAATCCTTACATTAGAAAAATTCCACATGAACTAAATTGATTGTATATTATAATATGTATACTGCTTTAACGAAGAATAAACATTTTTAAATATCTCCCAACAAATTTCATCATTTTAATTACTTCCCATAGAAACTTAATAACCGTTTCCAACTTCAACATGGAAAAGGTAACGTCACTTTAAATAGCAAGTAACGTCGTAATCATTCCACGCATAACATCGGTTCAATAAAACTAATAGGCTCATGCAAATACCTGCATAGGGGCATAATCAAAAGGAGTAATTACGTAACCGCGGATTTCCCGCGAGAAATACCGTTACGAAGAAGAAGTAGACCGAAGTTCGCGGTTGCTTAACTTTGAAATTAAAATATTCATTACATAATTTAATCGTATACGACCGCTGGAATTTTCTTTTTCGCGGTGTCTAAGGTGTTCTACCGACAAATCAGGCGGGAATTTTTTTCTAATTCCCCGGGATAAGATAAAAGTGTAAATTTATGTGGCGACACCGTGCTCTATTCCCGTAAGTGGAGGTGAGTAGAAGCTTTAATTAAATCGAATGCTTCGGTGCGGTACTGTCAATTACTTAAGGAGATCTGGGTCAGGTTGATCGAAGATTAAACAACTTCAATGTCTCATGTCTTGCATAATCTAATTTCATTTACATAATAATTTTATTTCAAAAAGTTTAGAATACTTAATAGATGTATTTTGTTAAATCCGGTTTGAGTTATATAAAATTAGTTCACCCTTTACCCTTTTATTTACAATCATAATAATTTACAATCGCTATATAAACCAGTTACGTTCAATAAAATATGACGGAAGTTTCGAAATGTAATTAAAATCCAACGAGAGCGTCGTCTTATTAACGTAATTAACCATCTCAACGGTGAAGACTTTCACCCAACGAACTTCATCACTTTCTAATACTTAAAGATGAAAAAAATAATATTAATATCTTTCTATTACCTCCTTTATAACAACATTTACTCATAATATAAAAGACCACCCGGGTTATTTTAAGTGTAAAATATGTACTTTGTAGTCAATGTCATTCTTTCGTTGATTTGACGAACAATGAAAAAATACGGAGGTCTTATGACAAACGCTCATTGAATCCATTATATGCAAGGGTACAATTAATTGGAAACACGAGACTTGGATACAATGGTTGGTACGTTGGGTCGTTTGAAACTCTTAATAAATGGTTTGTTAGCCGGTTTTCGTTGAAAATGTAATTTGATATAATGACTAATCACCAGTAGCTCGGGAATTGTTACATTGAGGTTTTTTACTCTTTTTCTAGGACGATTTAATTGAGTTGTTGATGTGATAAATATTTAGAAATAAAGGATGATTAATTTTTTTTCAATTTAAAGTAAAAAAATTTTAGACAGAAACTATTTTAACTTATCAAGTGAAAAATTACATTTTTTAAGTTAGCAAGATAGCTTCTAAAGTCTATAAATTTCGGTACGCGATTTTGTCTATTAACCTAACGGAGTACGGAGATCGTTAAGCAAGCATTCCAGCTATTTTCATTTATAATTGCCCCGTGTGCACATAATTTCGTGTTCATAATTTTTCGTAATCTCAGGTTAACCACCGCGCAGTAAATAATGAAATGCGACACGTGTATTTAATAGCAATCATAATTTATAACACCTTCCCTTCATATATCTGTCAATTTGCAACGATATTTCTTGCAGACTTTGTTTTATGGGGCTGAATTTTTCCCATGTCTTTTCTTTTTCAATGACATCCAGTGGAATTTGTTTAATAACAACTTAGTGCATATATCGAACGAGTTTAATAACATACATACATAGGTGTAATTAAAATAGTTCCGATACAAGTCAGATAAGTTTTTGTTTAAACCATTTATTAGATGCAGAACGGAAATTCCAACTAAATGCAGTAAAGCTTTTAAGTGAACATCAGTAGTCATTCATGTATGACGTAGTCATTAAAAGTTGTATGTATGTATGTCGTAAACTGTTCTTTACTTGATAAGAAGTAAAGCGGTTTTAATAATAATTTAAATTACTTTTAGTTAAATTAAGTTTAAAAGCTCATTAAAAATTATTTTTCTTTAAATTATCTTTATTTCAATTCTTTTTTCTTATCGCATTATCTTTTTTGATTGTATTGTATTACAAAGAACTTTCACTTCATTCTCTTGTTTTTTTCTTCTTTGAGCATTATCTTCAATTGGTTGATTACCTCTTATTAAAATGAATGAAGATTATACAATGAGAACGATACAATACAAAAATGGCTTTAAATCAGCGAGCATATAAACGGGAACATAAGAGGAGTAATGAACAATAATAACGTCTTAATTAAGGTTGCCAAAGGAAGTAATTATGACTCCAGGGAACTCCTTTTCTTAGTGGAATTGAAATTCAATTAGCCTAATTTTGCTGCAAATTTTAACTACATCATGAATCATGGTTAACTGCATTAAAACCTTGCAAATAAGTGAAAAGTACTATGAAATTAAGTGATGTTATTTTTTCTCTTTACTTACATTTTTAAAAAATATAAGATTCTGGATCAACACATGATTCGATATGGTGAATACGTTTACCTTTAGTATTATTGTCGACTCACCACCCGTTGGACGTCTTAACAAAACGTCCGTTAAAAGCAAACGAAGAAAAGTCGAGCTAAGCTACCTTTGAAGTTGAAGTCAACGTTCTCGACCGATCCAACCCTGACTTTGCACTTCTCCCGACGAGTTCTGGAGCTGTCAAAATAGGGTATTGTCCGCTTTAAAATACTGCGGGTTACTAGGTGCAATTGTCGAGGAAGTGCGACACGACGGAGGTCGTCTTCAGATAGCAACGACGTTTGATCGAGACGATATTTCGTCGGGAACGGACGATATTTCTTTTGGAAACTGTTAACTGGAGCGTATAATTAATACCGACGTCCTTTTGTTCGGGTATTACACGGCGGATTTTGCGTTTTTGTACGGTTAAATTAAATTGGAGTTTAAAAATTAAATGAATAAATGTTGTCATTGTACTGTACCTCGAGAAGGACGATAATTCCATTACATAACATCTTGAAGATATCGGTAAAATAAATAATACCAATGCAAAAGTTTTTTTTGAGTCATTGTTAACGAAATTAAAATCTTATATGTATTTGGTTAAGTTTGGAATCAAATTATAAACGATCAAAGTGCCGTTTAATAAAGTAATTTCAACATGAATTAGAAATATTTAGAAGCATAATAAATTCTTTGGGACTAAATGTATTAGTATTAAGAAAGTCATTTCAATGCATAGTGTTAGTCAATACTTGAAAACTCTTTCAAATCAAATTTTAAAAGAGAATTAGTTATATGTGCCCATAATTATGAAAGTGGTCTAAGTCATATATTTTTTGTTTCGAGATATTTAATGAATTGTATTTGAACGAATTAAAAAATATTTTCACGTTATACGACATATTAATTTATAATTTTATTAGTCTTGATTAATGGAAATTTATTATGAATATGAAATTTTGTGTGAATTTCATACTAAAATGTTATTTTTAAAGCTTGAATTGACTTAAACCATTTTCAAAATTAACTGAATGTCCAATAAATGACTTAGAGCAGTAAAGAACTATAAATTTCATTTAAAACAATAACTTTGATAAAATAATTTATGAATATTTATTAATTAAAAAGTAATCCATTTTTATCATTCCGAGGTTTTAAGATTTTTAAAATGTTCTTGAAAAACTGGAGGGGTGTATGGTAGTAAACATATAATATCTTTATGTTTTTCTTCTGTTGCTGGTCTAATGGAGGTCTATAATGGAAGTAAAGTAATATTTCCGTATATTTTTGGTCTTCCTCTTTTAGCTGAAAGATCCAAAACCTGGAATTCAGAATAACCTGAAGAAGTTTTATAAAGTTCATTTTTCAAGAATCTTATCCACTGAATTTGCAGCCAAGAGACAGATTCGCCTGAGATATTTTTTACTCTTCTTGTTGATGATTCTTCTAGTGATTTCATTGAAATAACATCCGACTTGACATTCGGTTTATCGAAAGTGTATTTCTTCTTCTACACATTTCTATCAATTCATAATAATGCTCAGGGTTGTATAAGAAATTTGCTTTTTTTATTTTCGTTTCTATTAAACCAAAATCACGGTCATTTGGTAGAAAGGAATGACCCGATACCAAAAATTTATGGTCTAGCGTTTCAATATTATTTTTCAATATATAAATTTGATGATTTTTGACTTAGACCACTTTCATAATTAACACTAAATGAATTTCGTATAACGTTGAAATTACAACCACTACCTAAAGGTTCATTTTTGTCGATATCGCAAAAATTACATTCAATAAATTTAGTTTAGAATAATGTGGTGTGAAATAAGTGATAAACTCATTTTTTTAAAATTTTGACTTACAAGGAGAGTGCAAGGTCTTAGGGTCATAGATTTAGTTCAAATTTTGTAGGATGGTAGATTTAGTTTCCCTGTTGAAGAAAATATATGGTTGTAGGGGCCACTACTCAATGGCTCTTTAGATATTTGCAAGTGAAGATGCAATTCACTAGTTAAATTCAGGTCTGTAGCAAACGATTAAACATAATGGGTGTAGCGTAGCAGCAATAGATCAGTGTTTCTCGTCATTAGGCGCCGGGTTCGAGTTCTAAGAGTGTCCATTTTTACATATAAAGATACCATGAGTGGATATAAAATTTTGCGACATCGAAGCATTTTTTGAGTGTGAACCGCACTTTGGATTTGCCAGTTAATTGTCATTTGATCTATCAAAACTTCAAAATTAATACAGGAATATGACTTGGCATTATAACCTTTCTTCAAGAAGCCTGACTTAATCGGTATAAATTCGGTTAATTTTGACATTATCCGGACTTGTCCTAACGATTTAATTGTATCTTTAATTGCAAATATTTAAAAAATTATTCAATAGCGGCCCCTATAACCATATATTTTCATCAACAGGGAAATTAAATCTACCATTCTACGAAATTTGAACTAAATCCACGACCCCAAGACCTTGCACTCTCCTTGTTAGACCACTTTCATAATTATGGGCACATATTAAATTAAGTCCGTTTTACACAGGAAAATTGAGAAATAAATGAAAGCTCAATCTAAAAAGTTGTCTAATCCACTTAATATAACGACACGAAAATCAAATAAAATGTTTTAAGTGTTAGTTACAACCATTATTATTATTGCTTATAACCTGATTAGTTTTCTTAGTGGATTAAAACGTTGATTGACTAATAAAATTCTAATAACGTCTACCCTGATTGCCACAATATTTTATCACCTTTAAATCACCAAGGAAGAAGCAATCGCTATTTAGTCTCATCTCTCAAGCTTGAGAGCTTAGACAAGTCAAATTCTCGTCAAGCATCTATAAAACGCGAGCTCGTACCATAAAAGCCTAATTTCGAACTGACGGGTCGTAAATAAGTAATTAACTTTGGAAAACTCTTCAGTCCGGGTATTCCTCGTCATGGTACCTGTACCAATCTGTCGTTTATTTCGGTCCGCTTCTCTATTATACTTCGATACTCTTTACCATAAATCGGCACATCATTAAAAATAACAAATCGTCTTTTGGTACGGTGCGGTGTGCCTCTTTGGTAGCGTGGTACAGCCTCGTTTGTCAGCCGAGGCCCCCCTTGGACCTTCGAACCGACGAGCTCCTCATATCGTCGTAACCCCTTTTTTCGATATTAATGGGTACACGTACTTTTCGGACGCCGAGGGCTGCAAATTGAACCCAACCGATCGCAGACCGTAAAATATTTTGACTCTTTTCGCGGAGGGTCTTCGTGCGTATACATGAGTTTCGCACCTTAAACAACTCTAAATTAAATTGTAACTGTAAAGTGAATGTAATTTTTTTTTGAAAGCTTCTACAAAATTGAAAATTATTTTTTTAAACTTTAATAATCATTCATGTAGCTAATTATGCAAAATTTTAAGACTTACTTTCAAGACTTTTAACCCTGCTATAATAAATTCATACATGCATAATATCTCTTCCGAGTACTTAACGCATAAAATTAAATCATAATCCGATGGTATCGCAACAAAGATTTCATCGCGTAGATATATTTATGAAAGAATTTTTCACATGGTACAGTTAAACCCCCTTTAATAAATACGCATTGTACAAGTGTTCACAGTGAAGTAACAACACCGTTACTTTTCGGGTCGTTTTTCTTCGCATTTCGCATTATCGGCGACGCTTTCGCCAAATTGCAAGTAAAAAGGCCCAACGGGACTCGTTCACGGTCTGAAATTATTGCGTTCTAAATCAGAAAAGATGCGGATACTTTCCGAATAAGATCGTGCAGAGCTTAAATCGAAACGACAAAAGTTATTACTTTTTATATTTAATGAAGAAGATTTTCCAAGAAGTTTTGAATAACTGAAATCACTTTAGAAATATTTTTGACTATTCGCTGACGTAGAAATAAGTATAATAAATAGTAAGCCATCGCTCAATGAGTGAGCAGTTGAATTCCTAAAACCAATTCGATAATTGTAATTTGACGCTGCAAATATAACATATAAAACCATCTAATGTTTGATTAGTTGCAACCTGAACTTAAGTTATAAGTATTTTACACGACCAATTTAGAGATATATAAAAAAAAAGGTTATGCTCACCACTCTTTGGTACTGGGAGGAATATTATTGAAGATAACTGGGTCACTAGCTACGAACTAGTTACTGACCTACTGAGAAATCACAAGTTGACTTACGTAGAAATCATAAGAAAGAACAAGCGGCAAATTCCTCCTAGTTTTTTGTCAACGAAAGATCGTAATGAATTTACGTCTAAATTTTGTTTTCAAGAAAACTTGACACTGGTCTCCTATATTCCCAAAAAAGGTAAAAATGTTCTTGCAATGTAAGTAAAGTGTAAATGTAAGAAATGAATTCTTTTCATTTCAAAATTGAAAGATTGTTTTGTATATTATGTGATGCTGACCAGTTTTTCTTACAAGTTGATGTACTTAAAGACAATAGATATAAAAGAGGCGTGTGAACGTTGCCCAGAGGAGCCAATACCTGAGACACCTGGAATTAAAAGGTGAGTTCAAATAAAGCAGCTATTACGCCGAAGGTCCATAATGATGGGGGCAGGATAATACGGAGCTGAGTTTTCGGCTTCCAAGGGGCCCCCGAATGCCCCGAGAGCAGGTAGAAACGGTGCCCAAAGGTGTAGACACTGTTAATTCATTTGTTTCCCCGTATGTTTGGGTAATTTATTTGAGTAAGTCCGATGCCGACTACCAACCACGTCGAGATTTATCCTATCCACCTTACAAAAGGTCTACGTCCTTGAAATTACCTTTTACAGAGAACGAAACGAAAAATTCTTTAAATATTTCATGAAAGTTATCAGTTGGTAATTTTAATTGGATTGTTATCTGTAAATTTAGTATTTTTATTAAAGTTGGTTTGTAAATAAGATAAGAGGAAGTAGATTTGAAGTCACACGTTCCTTATTTTGCGAAGGTAATTGAGATATAATCTACCTATTCTCCCATAGAAACAAGTCGGGTTTCTTGCGGTGAATAAAACATTGAGCGTTCATCACTATCCGGACCGGAGCGATTCCGCGTCGACAATGAAAATGTACGAGGATACGGTACCGGGTTATCGCTTCCCGTATATTCCACCTGGTCGGCGGGACCACAAGAACCTCACCGCTCCAGTTCTATTACCGTCAGTGAATTAGAGCTTTGGAAAAAAGCCGAGTCATGAGTATAAACTTTCGGACCGGCGAACACGCATCTAATTGCATATTTTACGGCCCGACTTAATGAATTATTCCGATACGCCGAAGCCAACAGACCTCCTCTAACGAGATAATGTCCAAAGAAAATGTTCTAACTGTAATAATTAAAATCACCCAACTACCTTTTTAAGATATTTCAGTTCATTAATTAGTTTTAAGTTTTACTAAAAAAGAAAAAAGAATGGTAAGCAATAATTTAGTGTTATTACTAAATCATCAGTTTACTCATCAATCCTATTATTCATCAATAACACCTAATTTTCAAAGAACCACAAAGAACACACGAATGAATACACATTGATGATGCGATTCATCACTAATAGGTCGGTAATTACCGATACATCCTATACCAAGTCATCACATATAGAAAGAGAGACAAAAGGTGCGTTAAGCACTGTTCATTTAAATACCGGGTGCGTTTATTTAGATGTATGTGTATTGAGTGCCTCACTAACTAGGCACAAGGTCTAGCCGATGGAGTATACAGTCGTAATAGTCGTATTAAAACATACCATAAGAAAGAGTAGAAATAAATAAACAAAAATCTATTCGACGACCACATAGAACCATTTTTTGCAATTATAGGCATTCGAACTACCTCGATAATAGCTTTCAGTATTCAGATAAGTATTGCCGTTTCAATAAATCGCGGTATTGGGTACGTAACTCCTCATTTAGTCGGTCGGTGTATCACAGTTTAAAACGTGCGGTGAGGAAGTGAGGTACTGGGGTCCTAAGTGCGTGAAAGTGCACTTAGGAAACCATCAAGGTAATTATGACGTCCTACATTCGTCCAATTTGGATTTTAATTTTTATTTTTAGAGGAAAACATTCTCCTATAGCTATCTTATCTTGTTTTATTACAGGTACAATTAGAAATCAATGAATTATAAACTAAAAGCTTCTTAATTAATGTATCCTTTACATGTACTGAAATAAATAATAATTATTTATTACAGAGATATGCAATTTAAGCTTTATTTCTACTCATTTCTATAAATTTTGTTACTTTACATAATATGAAGCGAATACTGGTCTAGGAGTAATTTTGGTGGCCTATACTTAACTAGATCAACACCAACTTTTCTTCTTCTCAACACTATAACTTAAGAAAAACAATTTATATAATCATTTATCTGCAAGATTTTGGAATGTTAATGTCCTTCGTTAAACAAACCGTAAAAGGTGGTGTCCGGTCGGCCTTAGGCTTAAACACGGCGAGCTTTAAACTGAACAAATGGCTTCATAACTCTCCAGAGCATAATTGATATGTTTATTGCTCGCTAGTGAGACACTTGCAATAAGCATATTTCGCTTGTCACCAGACGATTTATTAAAATATTTCCTCCCGGCGACCTACATACGTTGCGAATGCACGCAACGTTTTAACCGCAATCACATAACAATATTACAGTCAAGGAAAAACGTTAATGGCAAATATTCACATCTCACAATTTAATGGAGGAATTCTTAAGGACATCGGCAATTTATTGGAAAATTTTATTAGGCTTAATATTTATTTATTTGTTTCAGATTAAAGTAGATTTCATTCTCCCTATATTGCGTAGTATTTACATGGTTTGCATTTTGCATTAGTCGATTGTGGTGCTGTAATGGGTGACACACGGAAAGTTGTCTTGACCAAATCGAGCTCAATGCCTCGCGGTGGCCCCGGCTACTGCTTAATTAAAGATAATTTAATAACTAGGAAGAATGGGCCGCTTAAATATGCCTATGAACGGCATTCGGGTCGTAGATCATTGTTAGCGTACGTCGTTATTCGGAACCGCCTTATGACAGAATCGTATTTCAAAGGTGAACAGGAATGTAGGTACGTATTAGTAACCGAGAAGGATAATGATGACTATAAGGTTTATTCGCATTATACGTTTGTACGTAATACAAATTGCAGTTAGGGTACTTTTGTAACGATCATAAATTATTAAAAAAATAAAAACCGAAAATATTACCTTGCTTAAATGAGCTTCTGAAATTAACATGAAGAAAAGAAAATAGTGTTTGTAATAAATCATATTTTATGAGAAGATTTCAGGGAAGTGGCGTGCTTTGTTTAATTTTTCGTGATACACTCCGTGATTTTGTGATATACATGGGAAGTAAAAATTAGTTTAAAAAACTGTGATTATGGTCTCACTTAATGTACGTGTATTTTAAAATACCATGAAATAAAACAAGAAAAATGATATAATTTTTATTGTTTTTTTTTTTTTAATTTCATATGTGACCTAGTCTACGAAAAGGGAGCTTAGGTGTGAAAACAAGTTTTCGAGAAAACAGCTGTTAAAGATAAAGAAGTCATTTTATCAGTTTCGCTATGGTTTCGCTTTAGTTGTTCGCGTTGTACATTCCTCTTTTTCCTTGCGTTTACTGAATAATTTTTATGCGTCTTTTGCTTCCGAAAGAAATTAAAAATGAGTATTGAAGAAGAGTTCAGTGCCGTTTACAGACAATATTTCGGTGAAAACGAAGAAGATAGTGATAAATCCAATATTGATAATGATGTTGACAGCGATTATGATTTATATCAGGCAAGAGATGATACAGAGGAAAGTTTCGTTAAAGTCGACTTATCTATGGCCGATTTAGAAGAAGAAGAGCTGACAGCAGGTGAGGATATCAAACATTAAAATTGTACGAACTCGAACCACTTGACTTATACCTATTTTTTTTTCAGCATAATTACTTAATTGACGAGAAGGATGACGTGAGGAAAGGGCCGAACTGTGTCGTGAGCATTTTGCATCATCACTTGGAAACCTATTGCGAAGACGTCTTAAAATTTGTTATTTTTTGTGACAATAATTGCGTAGGGCAAAATAAGAACAATGCCGTACTATCGTATTTACAATGGAGAGTTGCTCGAGAACTTAAGCAAACGATTCTATTCAATTTCATTCTCACAGGGCACACAAAATTTGCTCCTGATCGCCACTTCGGGGTGTTTAAGGCGAAATATGCTACCAGCAATATAGATACGTATGAAGATTTATTGCAATATGTCGTTGAATCCTCGCTCAGTAGTCATAATAAAGCGGTATCGGCGGAGAATGTTACATAGTATCAATGGGATAGCTATTTAAAACCATTTTATCGGCAACTCGTTGGTATAACGTAGTTCCATCACTTCATAATCTGTACGGATTGTGTAAAAAGGAAAAAATTCGCTGATAGTGAGGACGTGGACACTTTTCATCTGTTGTTGAAACCTATCGATAGCGAAATGCCGGAAACTATACAACCAGTTGGTTTAACTTTAGAACGCCAATGGTATATATACCAAAATGTTCGAAGTTTAGTCACAGATCCAGGAAAAGTAGATATTACAGCTCCATTACCAAAAGAAAAGTTGGTATCAAAGAAACAAAAGCCCGAAGTTGATGGAGAGGATAATTCTGCCAAATAAAAATTCGATATCGAAGAAACGAAAGGCAAAAGGTAATGACGAGGAAGATTCTACGGCTCTATTCTCAAAAAAAAGTTAGCATCGAAAAGTGGGCCGAAGGAACAGTCAAAGAAGATTCTGTTTCTTCATTATCAAAGAAAAAGGTAACATCGAAAAAATTGAAGGGTAAAAATTGTATAAATTTACCTTAAATTTTAAATTTGTGAATTTCTATGTAAAATAACGTGGTTTTGCCTTGAAATAAAAAATATGAAATGTTGCCTATTGTTTTATAATTTAATCTAAAAATTTTTTTCATTTTCAATCATTTCTGCCCTTCTTTTTGTACATTTTTAACAAACTTCCCTACAGGTTAGAAACTTCCGGTTTGCGCCATTCGAAAGAACATATTTTACTTTATCCAAATCGTCAAAAAAGTGAAAAATGATTTTTTCACACCTAAGCCCCCTTTTCGTAGACCAGGTCACATGTAATTATTCCTCTATAGATTTTGAAATAAAAAGTTGCAAAGTAATAAAAAAACTTTTAGGATAATTTGATGAAAACTAATAAGTTCGAAACACGTATCTGCGATTGCATCTTTGTGGCGGTGTTGCCCTTGATTTTGGTTCCATTCTTGTTTTCCCACCGTTGATATTGTTCTTCCTTATATTTCTGGGCTTGGGTTCACGGGGAGTGACATTGTTGCCTCCGATGCGAAGCTTGTTTGTTGTCCTCAAATTGCGGATCTTACAGCCGAAGCACCAAATTGGTGATTAGTCCTCTGACTGTGTTCCCTTTTTGTGCCTTCCCCAATGAGTTTCCACCATGCTCCTTGGCTATACCATACTGATGAGAATTAATAAGTTCGAAATACGTGTCTACGGTTGCATCTTTGTGGCAGTTTTGCCCTTGATTTTGGTCCCTTTCTTGTTTTCCCACCGCCGATATTGTTCTTCCTTATATTTCTGGGCTTGGGTTCACGGGGAGTGACGTTATTGCCTCCGATGCGAAGCTTATTTGTTGTCCTCAAATTGCGGATCTTACAGCCGAAGCACCAAATTGGTGATTAGTCCTCTGACTGTGTTCCCTTTTTGTGTCTTCCCCAATGAGTTTCCATGCTCCTTGGCTATAGCGTACTGATGAGAACTAATAAGTTCGAAACACGTGTCTGCGGTTGCATGTTTGTGACGATTTTGCTCTTGATTTTGGTTTCTTTCTTGTTTTCCCACCGCCGATATTGTTCTTCCTTATATTTCTGGGCTTGGGTTCACGGGGAGTGACATTGTTGCCTCCGATGCGAAGCTTGTTTGTTGTCCTCAAATTGCGGATCTTACAGCCGAAGCACCAAATTAGTAATTAGTCCTGTTTCCTTTTTATGTCTTCCCCAATGAGTTTCCATGCTCCTTGGCTATAGCGTACTGATGAGAACTAATAAGTTCGAAACACGTGTCTGCGGTTGCATCTTTGTGGCGGTTTTGCCCTTGATTTTGGTTCCTTTCTTGTTTTCCCACCACCGATATTGTTCTTCCTTATATTTCTGGGTTTGGGTTTACGAGGAGTGACGTTGTTGCCTCCGATGCGAAACTTGTTTGTTGTCCTCAAATTGTGGATCTTACAGCCGAAGCACCAAATTGGTGATTAGTCCTTTGACTGTGTTCCCTTTTTGTGTCTTCCTCAATGAGTTTCCACCATGCTCTTTGGCTATACCGTACTGATGAGAACTAATAAGTTTGAAACACGTGTCTACGATTGCATCTTTGTGGCCGTTATGCTCTTAATTTTGGTTCCCTTCTTGTTTTCCCACCGCCAATATTGTTCTTCCTTACTTTTAGGATAGTTCATCATTGAAACATAAGATAGATTTAACATTGTTGTAATTTGCTATTTAAATTTCTGTCTGTAATATTTATTATAGTGTTAAGATATGTTAATCATTAGCGGATATCCTCGAGTATTAATGTTAATCCTTACTCTCAGACGTAAGTATTCGCATTATTTATAGGATCCATTTTGGCAAGGTTCTATGCGCCAAGCGAGTGCATCAAACAATAAACAATATTAATTCCGGATTTGTCCGGCGAATACGAATCGCGGATTATTTAATAAATTACCTTTATTTCTATTTATCGATAATACACCATTGATTTATGGGGATTTGCGGTCCGCGGCCGCGTTCCCAGAGCGCGCATCTCCTGACGCTAATCCATACAAATGCTTTGTTGTTTGAGCAAATCTGGTGAGTTAATGGTTTAAGACAAACGTTGGGGTCTGCGCCGGTTTTGCGAACTCGTCCCCCATAAGCGTGATTTACGACTTTACACACCCGAAATTTCTCTGTGGGATGCAAGATATGAATATCTATTAATATTACCCATATCTATTAGTATTATGGATATTCGTAAATATTTATCTTAAATGGTGAGTCACAATATTTACAAGTAATTAATGTGTGGGAATAAATTCCTAAAATAATTATAGATATACTGTGAGAAAAGATAAACATTCCTAGACGGATAAAAAAATATTGTGTCGCAACTTTATAATTGTTCGGAATTGAAATTAATACTAATGGTGCATTTGTCAGTCAACCGCAACACGTAATTAATGTTTATCGATTATTATATCTCATTCTTTGAGTACACACCTCATATAAACACTTGTTCTTATGGTGTGATTGTAGTATACGATCTTTGGTAAATCATATAACCATAACAGATAATCTATTAATTTACGACTTTACAGATATCTTTCTAATAGAAAGTCTATAATAGATTATAATCAATTTTATGAGATTTTGAAAGAAAAATTCATTATGAATTAAAATCTATTTTAAATATTCCAGATATCATCCCAGATATTTTTTTTATGAAAATGAGTTTTTTGATGTATCCAATCTCAAATTCATGGCGTAAGAGATTTTATGTCTTTCCGAATTTTCTTTTTTGGTGTTAGGAGGTATTATCACATTACTGACGATATAAATGAAATAATCCATTCTAAATGTATACACGCTATTAGTTCATTTATAATTTTTTTTATTTTCAATTATTACAGACAGAGTAATTGTAAGAGAAAGTTTATAGGATTCAATAAACATGAAATATTCGTAACAGAAGCACACAACTTGAAAGGAATGATACATTTAATCGAGGTTAGATACTAAAATATTTTAAAGGTAGGCAGTAGAAGTATTTTATGTGGATTTTAAGTTACGGGGACGTGCGACAAGCTTTCTATTTGCCGTTTAAGCGTTAAAACGCGAGATTTATCCGGCCCGTTACGGCCGGTTTCAGGCGAACTGAAGGCACGTCAAAGTTATCTAACGACGTCACGATATCCGTACAAGACGGAGCACGTTTTCATGATAACCACTCATAAGCGCCGCAGACGTCGGTTCGCCGGTCTTTCTTTTCCGTCTTATTTAAAATTCAGTTATTCGCTCGCGGTAGCTTCGCCCCGGGATATTGACACGACACGACTTCATAAAGTGATCGATATCGACATGTCGCAAAACGTTTTCAAAATGTCTACAACAGGAGACAGATAAAGTAGTTTGTTCCTTTTTGTCTTACTTACTTATAAGTATATTTTCGTTTTTGTTATGGAACACTGAAGAAGATTTTATGTTCTTTAAAGAATTGTTATGCTTTATGATAACATTTTTATTTATTTTTATTTCTTGATCAGTTTTAGTTTTCTAAAATCATCATTAAGAGGAACGTATCTAATTATGAGTTTAGTTCATCAAATCTAATAGCAAATAACATTGAGCTCAAGGTAGTTATAATAGATTATTACGTTTACAACACGTTTCAAGGATTTTAATTGTGAAATTAATGAGACTTGTACATCAAAGTACAACACTTTTTTTATATATTAACACGTTGAGTGCCATGCGGTTTTATAACGACTTCCCCGTCAGGCCACTGGTAACTGTCGCAGCCTGAACGAAAAGTTGTGTCAGTCACTGATGACTGACGCGGCCTGAACGGGAAGCTCGGTGTCAGTCATCGATGACTGACATGGCACTCAACGTGTTAAATTACGATGGTGTTAACAAACCCAACACTACACAATTATTTTATGTTGATATGTAGGTATCTAATGGACAAATTAATTAATTAATTAAAGATGAGGCTAGATTACAGTCTTTATTATTGAGCTTATTGTATTTCAAGAAAGTCGTTATTTATTAACGAGTGCATTCACATGTTGCTTTTCTTTCACATTTTGATGAATGTGTAATTTGGGAGAAATAATCGGTTAATTTCGTGAATCCCACAACGGCAACCCTAATTATAAGGCGATCTTCCTCGTCCCCCGTTTCTGAATACGTCATTACGCATTGCAAACCAGCCACGCATTCATCCTCCTTGACGTTATTGTTTCTGAGAATCGTGATCTTATCATATCCTCGCCATACCAGTTGATGTGATGCATTCGGATTCTCTTTTACAACAAAGATTTTCTTGCTGTAAGGTCATCAATATTTTTATACTTTTTAATCTAACAGTAAAATTAAATGCCAAGTTTTAGGTTGGTTAAAGTTAATTTAACTTGTGATCTTTGAGGTCGTTAAATCAATTCGAACGATTCGATATTGCGTTATTTTCAACCCGTTATATGTTGTTGATTTTCTCTTTTTTATTGAGAAACATTTTTTATTATCCATTTTTAACCACAAATAGCGTTAAGGATTAGGTTGCCGTGATTCATTTATTTGGTATTGGTTGTTGCGGATATTGATTGAATCGGTGACTTTCCCATGTAGGATTACGTGGTTCTTATACTAATAGACGATTAGTAGATGAACGAATCGGTCGTAAAAATTTACCGTACGTTTTTATCGATTTCACCTCTCACACGTGCGGTACAAAAGTTAAGATGAGAATTTACTGCTAAACGTAGCAAATTGAATTTCACCTTTTAGAACACATAGAACAATGGTTAAGTGATACTAACTAGAAACTTACACCGTGTTAACCTAACTGTAAGTTCTGGTCAACTTGTTACCCGGAAACAAAACCTTTTCAACTCGTATCTTGTAAGTCAACGTGTGAATGTTTCCCCCAAAAAAATTAAAGCTCATTAAACATTTCCACCTTTAACTTTATAGCTTATTTCAAGCCATAAACCTTTTATTAGCGAACAGATGATTTTAAACAGTGTCCGTTACAACTATTCACAGAGAGACAATAGGAATAAAGCGAATGACAGCTGAAATGGCATCGAAAACCAGCGTGAATATTTTTATATCGGTCCGATCAAACCCTCAAACTTGTGTATAAAAAGGTGTCTGGTCGAATCACCTGCCTCAGAAGGCAGTTGTACCATGAAATGACCAAAAATTTTCGCTGGTCGTAGGGGGTATCTGGGAACCATCAAAAGGGCTAAGCTGTCGTTATAACGCAGTCAATCTAAGACCAGCTGCATTATAAACCAGATGGATAGCGCCTACCAGATTTAATAGTTTCAAGATGTGTAACATCAGGTAAAACACAGCCGGCGATAGTTTTTATATTCGAGCAACGTCATTGATGCTTTATTAAATACAGGGTGGAATTATAAAAAGGTGAGGAAAAAATCCGGAACTTAAATAAACGAGAGTTTGAAATATATTTAATTTAAATATGAGGACGAAATAAAATAAAAATATTTTATTAAAATATTAAAAATTTTTTTTAAAGGTTCTTCCTTTTTATTCTTTAAGAGACGTTATTAAGTATTTATTACTATTTTCTTATCACATTAAATAAAATTCATTATGCACATAAGAGAATCTAATTTTTCTGTAGATACTAAGGAGTTGTGGAGTTTGCTATTCACAATTCAATCATTCTTGATGCTAATAATAAGAGCTTTTAACTCACGGTAAGTAATTGAAAGGTCAGACAAACTATCTAAAGTAGCTGGAAACACGCTGTTCCTAGAACAAGCTTTTCATTGAATTAAAACATAAAGTAAAAGGAAATTAAGTTTTATGTTCCATCTAAAGATGATAAATAAAAGGTTCTTTGATTTTAGTTAACGCAATGTATCTCAATTAGGTTCTATCGACTGAGTTCTTTATAAATTTAAGTACAAGCAAGTATAATGTGTTCAATGGAAAGGTGTTATGATTTATGTTTTATGATGTATGCTTTTCCATGATTCTAATTTTTTTACTATTGTTAGAAAATGTTTAAAAATTGGTGGAGAATTTATTTATGGAAATTAACAAATGGTTTTCAGTTAAATTAAATCTTAATGATTCTACTTTCCACAAAAAAGTCAAATTTGTTCTAATTGTTGCAAAAGAATTTTAAAAAATTTTCAAAAACAACATGAAATTTTCATAGAAACTAATCTTAAAAATTTTTAGTAATTTTAAACATTTGTACATAGTTTATTTATGGAAATTAACAAATATTTTTGGGTTAAATTAAGTCTTAATGATTCTATTTTTCTCTAAAATAGTTAAATTTGTTCTAATTGTTACCAAAGAATTAAAAAAAATTCAAAATCATGAAATTTTGGTTGAACCTAACTTTAAATTTTTTTATCAATTTTAAAAATTTGTTGAGAACTTATTTATGAAAATTAAGAAAAAAAATCTTTAAATCGTTTCTAAAGATAAAAATGAATTTATTTCACATAAGGAAGAAAAATATACAATAATTAAAATTAAATTAAGTTACTACCTTAAATAATACACTTTTTGATTTCCCTTGGAAACGGGCTATCGACCTTAGTCCTTCAGCCCAGTCTAAGACCTTCGTTTTTTATTTCAAATACATATTTTATATTTTCATGATTTCATTATAAAGAGTGTGACACGTGGTGTGTGAAGGAATGAATAGTTTTGGAATATTTCTCTTCGTACTGCTCATGCATTTCTTTGCCAATATTGAAAGGCGCTCTGCCAATGGCCTAACTCAGGTTATTCGGTATAGTCCGGTATTAGATATATTGTGTAAGGGGTTGCTCGGATGTCGTGTTTTGGTTAAGGTGCGAAGACAGGATCTTTCCCCATGTAGCGGTTTTATTTTTCGTTTTTAATAAATTTTAAAATTATTTGATTTGGGCCATCTGTTGGAATCTGTCATTTTTAGATCTCTTGGTTTTATTTCGCAATACAGAATATTGGTTGGTTTCTCAGATTAGTGCGATCGGAAATAGTGGGGGGAATAGTTCTTTCGAGTGTCGCAATTGTGGTAATTTCGCCCTCTTCGTTGTTGTGCTTTGGAAGAGAATGTACGTTTTTGGCTGCGATAAAAACTGCGTGGGTGACGAAGAGTTTAGAAGCATCTCGTAGATATTTGGGAGATCTTCTAGGTCGCAATTTGGCGGATCAACTTCGCACACCACAAATTTAATGTAGTATTTGAGAATTAACGGATTGTCCGGATAATAGGGTTTTTATCTGCCAACACTTCAAGCCGATTAACATCGTAAGGCTTTTTATTTTTATTTTTATTTTTGGATTTATTTTGGTAATTTCGTCAAAATTTTGGATTGAAAATTTACTGCGTCGCAATTTTGAGTGGATCCCCTGGCGGCCATCTTTCTTTCATCATTACATTGAACGCCGTTAGAGAAACAGGGACGGAAGTACACCAGCCGATTTTAAGACGACGCACTTAATCGAGAGAGAGAGAGACGACTAGCCCTGCGAAACCAGACAGAGACACCACCAACAGATAAGCCAACGTTTTATAATTTTCTTTTATTATCGTTTTTTTTTATTTTACTTGTTATCACGGATCTTCAATCCGAATAATATTTCAACTTGTATTATTCTAAATTTATTGAATATCATTTTACGAAACTGTTTTGTGTACCTAATCGCTCAGAGAATTTTTATCCCGATTTAAAGTTAGACACTCATTAGAAAGTGTGGTATACATATTTGACAACAGCTGTTATCATTTTTTTTTTGTGTTCGCGTTAACATTTAAATTTCAGGTTATTTGTTTTATAATTCTTTACAGTTACTGCAGCGATAGGGGTTTATTACCGTTTGTAAATTTTTATATGAACATTCCTTTTGAACATTCTTTATTTTTCATCTTTATTATTACATTGTTTCTTTTCAATACAAGTGAATTTTAGTTTTCAAAACTAAACTTCTAAGCTGCAAATGGATTTATAGATGTATGTTGCACACTTGGTCTTAATGCTTTGTTTTTTGTACGTTAGTGCTCTAAAATGTTTAGCTCTCGTTGTTGCTTTTATTTTTGCTCTTTTAGAATGTATATGAAATTTTGCTTTGCTGTCGAAGGTTATACCTAAGTATTTCATACATTTCAAAGGTTTGATTTGTGTTTGCTCAATATTTATCATTGGGGAGTTGTCCTTGATCCGGTGAAAGGGTATTAGGAGCTGTGTCTTTGTTGGATTTATACTGATTCTCCAGAGTCTACACCATTCTCCAATTTTGTTGGTTATTTCTTGGAGTTTTATAACAGCTGTTTCCAGGTTTCTTACATGGGCTACCAAGGCAGTATCGTCGACGTACTGTAGCATATACGACTCACCAACACTATCACACCTCATCATATCGTAAGCAGAAACGTTGTACAAAAGTGGTGAAATTGGAGAGCACTGAGGAACGCCTTGATGAATTTTAAATTTGTCTGAAAGGCAAATGCTTTTTAAATATCGAGAAACAAGGCGGCTGACGTTTTCTTTTGCAGACGACAAGTATGCAAATTGGATATTATAATTGATAAGGAATGAATCGTCGATTTTCCTAATCTAAAACCGAACTGATGAGCTGGAATCTTATCTTCTATGTACGTCAGCAGTCGTTTTTTAATAATATTTTCGAACATTTTCCCGATATTTTCCCGATATTTTCCCGATATTTTCCCGATATTCACAGGTAGCAGTGTAATTGGTCGATATCCGGAGGGAGTGGAGAGATCTAAGTCCTTCTTTGGAATGCAAACTACTATTCCCGTTTTCCATGCTTCAGGGAAGTATTGATGCTGTATGCAAAAATGGAATATATTTCTGATATGTTGATGAATGGAATAACCAAGTTGTCTAAAAATTTTTCTAGTCAGTTTATCTTGTCCAGCTGAAGTATTTCTTCCTCCACTTAGCATTTTCCAATACTCATCCTCGTCAACAATCAAATTAGTACTCGAAATATGTTTTTTGTTTTTAAAAGTTTGATACCAGTCTTCAATTTGCTCGTACATTTCATTACAGAATAAACTATTTTCAGATTTTTGGAAACATTGTTCTAGATATCTTGCATGTACAGTAGAGTGCCGATTATCCGTGGTAATGGGGGAAAAATGGAACCCGAAAAATCGAAAGCCACGGATAATACAACTTAAGGTTTTTAAAATTAATAATGCGAATGTTTCATATTCTAATAAGTATATAATAAGGAAAGGATGGAAAATTAAAGAAAATAAATAAAGTCATGTAAAACAATCTTCTTTATATAAAACTTTATCTAAAACCATGAAAATATAAAACGTGGATACACTTCATTTATTAAAAAAAAAGTCGGTTGTTTTATTTGTTTTGTTTTCTGATTTATTATCTTTTCTTTAATATTTGTTATTAAAGTACGAATTTTTAAAATGTCAATGTAGTCCGTGTCATCTTGTTGTTCCATATAATTTAAAAGAGTTTCGGCACCTGTTAGTGCCTTTTTGCAGCTGACTTTCGACTTTGGTTCTGAGGTATCATCTTCAACATCATCGTCACTATCTTCCTGGAGCGGTACAACCATTGGTTCGGTTACACTATCGACTAGATCATCATCGATCATGTGTTCACAGTCCAAAACGTTCGAATCAATATTTAGCCATTCTAGGATACTTTTGTCATCAAGTTGTTCACAGCCTTGAACATTTTTTAACGACTGAAATTGTATAGCTAAAGGTTCATCAGCTTCATCGTTATAAATTTCATTTTCTTCAGCTGATTCGTCGCATAAAATTATGCTAAAAGATTTTTTAATTGTGGTAACTTACACATTCTGCCAGGCATACGATATGTTGTATACCGCATCTCGAAGCGTAATTGATCTCCAAATCTGTAAAGGAGCGATGTTGTCTTTTGCGACTAGATCCACCCGTTTTCGCTTAGGAGCCATGGATGGTACTAAAAAATATTACAACGTTGTTTTTAATCACTGAACCACTGTGCCGATGCAAGGCGAGGATTGAAGACGAACTATTTTGCACTGTTGCGCGATGATGATTGTAATAAGTTGATTGAAGAAGTGTATGTAACAACGATTGAAGAAGAACTGACTATAAAATTGAAATTAAGACGTACTTATCCATTTCACTTAAGTCTGTGATTCCCTGGATTTGTAATTTGAACGTTCCCTAGGAACGTTGGGACGGGTTTTCATCGCTCTGTCATTTATTTTAAACATACATAACTACATAATATTGTTTCTCCGTTCTATACTTTCATTTGATACGTAACAATATTGTTTTTTTGGGAAGAAATTAGTCGTTTCGCAATTTACGTGTACTTTAAGAATTTGTTGTTGAGTAAAATTGAATTTGTTAAAAATAAAAGCACGGTTAATCCGAACCCCGGTTAAACGGTTCACGGATAATCGGCACTTTACTGTACTTGCGCTTTTTCGATGTTCGTGTTACAAATGGAGTTGTCTATTGGGTTTCTAAGAATGTGAGAACCCGTGTTTTTTTTCTATATTTCGATAATTTCTTCATTTCGTTCCAGTAGGTTCTACCTTTTGTATAGTTAATTCTGTCACAGGCTTCGAGAAATCTGTTGGAATCGTTTCTAATTTTATCAAATTATGATATTCTTAACCTTTTTTGTGCTTAACTCTTGTTATTGACGTACCAAAAATGAAAATCTTAATAATTTCTTGTAACTTTAATAATATTATGTTACAAAGTATAGCTCAAATGTTGTTCTTTCATATGCTTGGAAGTTTGAGTGAAATAATTCATCGTATATGAAGTTCACAAAGAAGATTTTTTTCCTCTACGAATTATTGAATTTGTTCACACAAGAAAATATCCTCTCTTTCTCTTGTCATTTAATAAAGATTTTCAAATCCGGTATTATACACAGAATCTATTTATATAACTGATTTTTCATTCTACGAAATTACAACCAATCGACAATACTGGTGATTCAGCGTATCATATAATTATCGCCTTTATACAACGTCCATAATTGACTCACGAGCAAGTAGTCAATAAGTCAAAATAAACCCGGATCCGACGTCCTCGCGCAGAAAATTGTATTCCGTGGATTAAATGGGGTTCGGCATGGTCGGTAATGAAATGAGTGCATTTGTCGAACTGGGAGCGTGGAAATAAGAATGAAAAGTGCGAAGAAAAAAAAGAAGAAAGAATCGGACTGAGAGTCGGTCGTCGATCGCTCTCAGTAGCTGAAATATTTGAGTGCGGAGCGAGGAACACCGTCGCTGTCCACATTCCAAAATACAATCTCGGCGGTTTAATTCTTGTACATGTCCGTGTTGTGGTCCACTGCGTGCGGATCCAGTCCGGGGACTTGTTGAAAAAAGTCCCGTTTGTACCGAGGTATTAATTTAAACGGACTTTTTTTACAATTTTTTTCTCCCTGAGTCGCGTCGCGCCCGAACACGCTCGTGTGTACTTCGCGTTGCAAAAGATGTACTCACTTTCGATGCTGCGAAAACATTACGATAACAAGACTGGCAAATAAATGCATTCCTTTACAACTTTTACAAGCTTCTTTAAGTCTTAAAGTGACACTCTTATAAAGAAAATTCACCTTATCTACACTGAAAAAGACTTGGAAAAATTAAAACTCGTTAATAACACTACAATCTCTTATAAATAAAATCCGTTTATTTATAACCACTAATTATTCTTGCAAAAATACTACTATAATTCTTTAGTAAGTGATTCTCATGTGAGTTGCTTGGTAAGAGGATTCACGTCCTTGCTACTTTTTTACTCACAACCATTATAAAATATTTCATTAAATACAATTTATTAAAGTTCTCATCCTTTACTCTTTGTTGAATACCATGAACTGTTTTTTTAATCTTTTTCTCTTTGCGGGATGCTTAAAACTTATAAGAACCCGGGTAATAAAGAAGCGGAGATAAAAAGGCGAACGGATATGCATAAGCAGTTAAGAAAAGTGCTTTAGCGACACGTTCGATGGGCTTCTAACCATCAATTTCATGGTGATAAAAAAGTGGGAGAAAGAGAAGTGATAATAGAATGATGGTTTGGTGACGAAGTCACTTAACGGCAGTTTCTTTTGTACGGCGACTGGATTATAACCTAATTCATATAATTACTACCCACGAAGGTAGAAGAAGATAAATCTAACGCATTTATTAATTAATAATAATATCCTGGGAAGATCTGAACTTTACAAACGCATATTTTTTTATGTGAGTTTAACGAAACTAGGGCAAGAATTTGCATTCTAAACATTCGAAGACTTTGAAAGTCAATAAAATCTTTACACTCAAGGACTAAGCGGGAAATGTTCCCATAGATATAGTTATAGATTTTAGTATGGTGAGTTTATACTCACCTTTCTTATGAAAGAGCCTTCTATAAATGCGATCAAGTTATGTATTACCTTGTAATATTTTCAAAAGAGAATAAAGAGTTTATTTAAAACAGCCTCAACCCAATTTAGCAAGAGGAAGGCAGGAAGCTAAAAATAATTTAATTTAACCCTTCACGATGTATTAGTAAGCGCAGCTGCGTCTGGTCATCAAGACCCTGACACATGGTGATTTTTCAGACTAAACAACCAAGTCGAAAAAATCAGTCAGATCGCGCACACAGATGCCAGGTAAAAAATCCTTTCGTGAATCCCGTTTCCGCCAAACAGATGTGTACTACCTGACGTGAGGATCAGGAAGTTGTCGTTACTCATTGAAAGGTAATTAGCACGGCTCCGTTAGGCAGGATGTTAAAAAAGAAAAAATGGAAGCCGTTAATTGCAGACGCCATATAATATGCATTTCATTTTCCTTACAAGATAAATGGATTAGCGTTCCTTTCGGTATCTTTTTACCTTTTTTTAGATTTCGTTTGCACAGGTTGTTTGTTTTACCAATACAGTACTCCGTTCACCCATCAATCACTAAACTATTTTTTCGATAGTTTCTCCAATCACGACCCAAACAATGTCTTTAGAGTACTGTTGAACTGTTGCACAGAGCGTAATTATAGGTGATCTTATCTCACCGTGAGCTTTCAGTTGACTGGACAGAGACCGGACTGGACGATTTCGTAAAAATAGCCAATTAGAATTACATAAATCTTTTATTTGTTAAGGGTGAAACGTGACAGCAACAAATCGGAAAAGAGTAGATTACTTCACATTTTGGACGTGGACTTAAATGCCACTTTCACTCGATCAATTATCGATTACTTACTAATTTTAGCTTACCTTCTGGTTTAAATCAACTTTGGACCTTTGATATTAAAAACATTTTTTTTATTTACTATTTATTTAGCAATCGGTTTACTGACACACTTTCGTCACTAAAGTAATAATCCTTAATATAACATTTAATAAAAATAATTCTGATCTCACGCTATTTTAATCGTTTATGAGTTTATGGTATTAAGGATTAGATTTAATGAATATTAGAAACGACTGCGAAAGGATTTGAAATCGTTAGTTACGTTCGTTGATTAAATCTCAACCTTACAACGTCGTTCGAGCTGAAACCGCAAAGTTTAAGCTTGCCCTAATTAAGCCATAGAATTTTACGTCGTCGTTTCATTATGTCTAAATATAGTAGAAATAGAAACGCGTTTGTTTGATATTAATGTAGCAATATTCCAGTGATTGTACGGATAAGGAATTAGTATTTGACCCAAATTTGACCCAAAACCTTACAAAATCTGTTACGCAGTATAGTCGTTTAGATGAAAATTATGCGGAAACGATTTAAATCATCATTTAGATGATGTTAACGTTTAATATGAGAATAGGTAATTATTAAAGCGGAATGTAATAGAAATAATATGGAAACTATAATGATACAAGGAAGTACTAGAAATCATGATCGAATAAGTTCTTTATTATAGTGGCAAAAAATGTTTTTCTTTATTGGAATTAAATCTTTCTTTTAGAATTAAAAGAAATAAAATTTAGTTTTATCAAATTATGTTTTATTTTTATAGTCCAAAGTCTTACCCATATTTGACTATCTTCATAGAGTCAAACTATAGAATTTATTATTGAAGTTATTAATCATGAAGATATACCATGCATATCTTGAGTAGTAAAATTATTCAAAAGAAATCTATAAGAAAGGATACTTATAACGGATAGAGAAAGTAATCGCACGTTGTACACAAGACCTCGAAGCTGGCCAGTGCGTCAGGTGTAAATGAGCACAGGTGCGCAACGTGGCTAAGGGCAAGGCAACTGCTCTCCGCTACATCTTCACGACTCCATCCTTCTATTCGTTGTCGTGCCATCACTCTTCTCCTTCTTCTTCACCCTTCTTCTTTCTTCCTTCCATCGTGTACCGGGTCGAAGAGCATATACATTTTGTGGAAGGAAGAAGACACCGACGTATGCAACCTGTGCGACGTTACGGCATCTCGACCAGTTTCGTCGTAGTCTCTTTGTCTGCGTCACTGAGTCGTCTATGTTAAAGAACTTTGAGGACAAAGAACTGTTTAAACTGTTTGGATTTAAATTAAATAAAAGACGATTAAAGATGTAATTTCTTTAAGAAATTAATATGCTTGTTTAAATTCTTTATACTTGAAAGTAATATGGAGCTAAATACATCAGTTTCTAAGATACATGAAAGTGACTGCAAAAGATTTTAAACTATAATGTAGATTCATTGTTTGTCTTCTGGAGTGACCCTGTTTGAAGGAACCGTTTTTCAGCTATTAAATATTATAATCTGTGCCCGCTATGTACGCTATTGTTTGGGGCAACAATAAAAAGTTACGATACAGCTCGTTCCGCAACGAT
Source organism: Digitonthophagus gazella (assembly GCA_036711955.1). Taxonomy (NCBI): domain Eukaryota; kingdom Metazoa; phylum Arthropoda; class Insecta; order Coleoptera; family Scarabaeidae; genus Digitonthophagus; species Digitonthophagus gazella. Next base: position 29,579,892 of record JASCIT010000005.1, read on the forward strand.
CGCATTGTACTTCGGTGAACCACTCGAATTCTCCTCATTGTTTTAGTTTTTTTTAACGGACGCTACATGAGATGGTCCAATTTTTTTCCGGTTGTGGCGTATTTTATTTTTAATTTCCTTCGAGAATCTTTGTAGAGTTTAAAGGTCTTGGTCAAAAGTCGAGGACAAAATTTACTTTTTATTTCAAGTATTTTTTTTAAGTCATTAAATGTTTTCAAAAGACATTTCAGGTTTTCTCCAATAATTTAATTGCTACATTTTTATGTTTAATTTTTTTCGAAAAGCTTGTAAAGTTCAAGGATTTTGTTAAAAATCGAGAATACAAAAATTCATTTCTTTATTTTTATATCTTCGAGAAGTTATTAAAACTTTTCATGATTTTTCATCAACTTATGAGCGTTCGTAGTAGGTTTATTTCTTATTTTCAAATGTTTCAAAAGACATTTCAGGTTTTCTTTAATAATTTAGTTGTTGCGTTTTTATGTTTCACTTTTTTTTTTGAAAAGCTTGTAAAGTTCAAAAGTTTTGGTTAACACTAGGTTTACGGGACGCGTCATTTTGACGCACTTCGAACTTTATAAGGAAAATTACAAAACCCGTTTGCATTTTTATTTTATCTCTTGTAATGACTTTCATCCATTGATCGAGGTAAATATATATTCAAGTCTACTTTCTTAAAAAGCGTTGAAATATTGAAATGCTCTATCTGGTATACCTATCTCTACTGATATGCGTCAATTTGACGGGATCGTACTTTAGACAAAATTTTGAGTAAACATGCAAACATCGATTTTTCTGGAAAACCAAAGAACCTATGGAAAAACGGATTTCACCATTTTTCCCGTTGTTGAATTATATAAGAACATGAGTTTCAGCAAAATCTAAAATTTTTGATTTTCAAAAAAAAAAAAAATCCATACCAACGCCTTTCGATTTTTTCGGTTTTTTGACTATTTTTGAAATTTTGACTTTAAGCTCGTGTAATTTGGCCATCGGTCGATCGATTTTTATGCAGTCAGTTTTCAACGATTCTCCGATTAATTCTAAATATGATTCTAGATAGGCGTTATCGTACTAAGCCCGGAAAATTTCTAACAAACATTTTTCCGAACCTCTGCATCGAAAAATTAGACGAAAATTTTGAAAAACTTTTTTTTCATTTTATTGTAAATTACGATTATTTTAACGTTTATAACAGTTTGGAAAGTACTTATCTATGTATCAAATTATTCCTTCGCCGAGAAATTGCTAGAAAATCGCGTTTTGTTTTTTTTTTCGATTTTCGACCATTTTAGAAATTTTAATTTTGAACTTTCATAACTCAGCCATCAGCCGTTTGATTTTCATACGGTTTGTTTCAAATAATTCTCTATTCAATTTTGAATAAGTTTCTAGAAAAGCATCATCGTGCAAGGCCTGAAAATTTCTTGGCGAACGTTTTTCCGAACCTCTACATTGAAAAATTAATGCTCAAATTCACTTCTAGCCAATTTTTCTGAAAAACCATAAGATCTACGGAAAAACGGACTTCACCATCGTTATATAAGAACGTGAATTTCAGCAAAATCTAAAATTTTCGATTTTCAAAAAAAAAATCCATACCCACCCCTTTCGATTTTTTCGGTTTTTTGACTATTTTAGAAATCTTGACTTTAAGTTCGTCACATCAGAATAGGAATGTACCGACAATACATCCATCCGTAATTCGATATCCTTATCTCAAATGAAGCAAGCGAAAAACAACAATAATAAAAAGAATGAAACGCAGAATGGCAATTGTTGTCAGATTGTGAACAGATTTTGAAGGTTTCAGTTACTTACTTCGAGTATTCAAAAATAGTATTGAAATACTAGAATATTTTTGAATTAGTAATATTATTGTGAACCTCAATTTTATATTATTTTGACAAAGAGCCCTTCTTTATCATCTAAATATGTCTAGAAAAGGAAATAAAATTTTATAAAACATAGTCAGTATTTTTAAAGAATGTTCTGCCACTGAAGGGGATGAAAATGAAGTGATTCAAAATGAGGATGAAATCGAGATTTTGGAATTTTATGAAAGTATGTAAACCGGGGAATCATCAGACAGTGAAAAAGAAAATCATCATAAATTACGTCTTCGCGGAAAAAGGATGCGTATTCTATCCCATTTTGAATTTGACAATGAGAATGAGATAAGGAACAATTTGTACGAAATTAAAAGTGGGCGACTCTAGGTAGTGGTCGATATCCTTTCCGCAAAATCTTCAAAGCATCGCTGTGCCTACTGGCTACGCAAAACGAAATGTGATGAAAGGTAACGTAAGCAGTGCTTTTCATTTGATTATAACCAAAAACATGATAGAACATATAAGAAGTACTGAAGATGAAACACGCCGCGTTGTGAAAGGAGATTGGAAGATTTCAACCACAAAGTTACTTGCGTTTATTGGGTTTTTGTACGCTAAGGGAGCGTATGAAGCAAATTCGCTAAATGCTTTTTATTTATGGTCTAAGGCAGGGGCCGGCAACCTTTTTCGGACGGTGGGCCATTTTCAAAATAAAATTTTTTGTGCGGGCCACACATTTTAATGTAACATAAATAGTGCTTCTATATCATATACGAGTGTAAATATTATTAAAAATAAGTACGGAAAAAATTTATGTTTTATTGAGATGGTATAATAACAATAATATTAGAGAACAAAACTTTTACATTTCTTGAAAGGGAAATAATGTAACATATACAGGGTGTCTCGTTTTGATTGTCCGATCCTTTACTGGCGTATTCCCTCATTGAAAACAAGTAGAAAAGTCTTAATGAACATAGGTCCGAAAGTGCTTCGTTTTCGAGATATTCAAGGCTTTAATTTCACATCTTATTGTTAGCCCATTATTAACATTATTGCAGTGAACTATTAAAATTAAATTATTAAGTAGTTGTTATGGTTTCGAGAAGCTTTTGTACCTAACCAATATAGTCTAACAATGACAATTCATTGAAACCATCGCAAGGAGTTAATAATTTAATTTAAATATTTTATTTCGATAATGTTAATGATGGAAACACGTGTAGAATTAAACTTCCAATATCTTGAAGATGAGTCACTTTTGGACCCATGTTCATTAGAACTTTTTTGCTTATTTTTAGCCGAAGAATACGCCAGTAAAGGATCGGACAATCAAAACGAGACACACTGTATAAAATATTAAGGAAAATAATTTATCTTTCATTTTATTCATTCATTAAAATTTAACGGGTTTTTTGTTTTTGAACATGTTTGACAATTCATGTCCATTTGTTTTGCATAAAAATCTTGAAACCGATAACGAAAATATTCATCCAGTACTTTTGGTGACTCAATAAAAATAGTCGAAGGATACAGTTTGTCGTTTTTGTTTAAAAACTATTGCAAAATAGGAAAATGACAATAATTATTCTTTTCAAGTTGAGAAATAAACAATTTTATATTAAGCTGGAAACTTTTCATTTCTGTAAATAACTCGTTGATTAACTTTCTTTTGCCTTGTAGTGTAATATTTAAATTTATCGAGGTAAGTTGTAGTGTCCACAAGAAAAATTAACTCGCTTATCTAATTAAAATTCGACAATTCTGGTATATTATTTCCTTTTTCTGACAAAAACATTTCAATCTAGTCTATCAACTCGAAAAATAATAGCAACATACAGCAGCAAACTGGTAAAATGAAAGAATGTTAGACTTCCTGAAGAAGCCGTCCTATTCTTTGTGGAGTAAGGATTAAACATGCGCAGCAAAATAGGTTTTCCACTATGTTTTTGTTAGCGCGCATTTTTGTCATCGGCCACATTTTGGCCAGATTTTGGCACGACCTAAGTTTATTGATTTTTCCTAAAATTATATTGGTCCTTTGGCGGGCCGCGCAATAAGTTGCAAAGGGCCGCAGATTGCCTACCCCTGGTCTAAGGCATGGGAACCAGCTTTTTTTCTAATACGATGCCCAGGGATGAATTTATGCAACTTCTTCGAATTGTCCGATTTGATAAAAACGGAACCGCGGTCCGTATACGCACCGGGGAAGTTCGAATCTCGGACCGCCAATTGTTCAAAGCTATTGACGAATTTATTAATAATTTCAATATTCGTTATGATAAAATAGTATCGCTTTCAACTGACGGTGTCCCAGCGATGATTGGCAAAGAAAAAGGTGTAGTAAAGAAAATCAGGGATAAGAATCCAGGTCTAATGTCGTATCAGTGTATAATTCATCAGACTGCCCTTTGTGGAAAACTCAGTGCTACACTGAAAGAAGTAATGAACAGCTTGATACAGTTAATTAATTTTATGAGATCTCATTCTTCTCTTCAACACCGAAAGTTCAAGAAGTTTCTTTCAGAATGTGATGCAGTGTATTCTGACTTATTACTACACAACAATGTTCGTTGGTTGAGTAAAGGTCAAGTTGTTGAACGTTTCTGGCTAATAAAGGAAGAAGTAACCTCCTTCTTGCAAACCTTGGGTACGCAGGGAGCAAAGAAGCACTTAGAGTTCATAACAAACCAGCGCAATATGCTAACTGTGGCTTTTTTGAAGGATATTCTGAAATATTTAAATGCGCTCAACATAGACTTACAAGAGATTGGGAAATTAATATGTGATCTGATACAAAGCGTGTCTGCTTTTCGTCGTAAGTTAGATATTTTTGAAAAAGATATTGCAAGGCACGAATTTATTCATTTCTCAACAATTCTTGAGTATAAAAAAGAGAACTCTGAAAAAGACGTTGCAGTGTTTGTAAGATTTCTGTCCGATTTAAGGGACGAATTTGCTACAAGATTTCATGACTTTGCAGAAATTGAAAAGCTGTCTCAATTCCTAAAATTTCCTTATCAAGTTGATGCATCGGCAGAATGGACTGATGTGGCTGCTAAGTTGTTCAGCGTTTCAAAGTCTTCACTTCAAGTGGAGATAATCGACTTGCAAGAAGATATTTCTTTGCAAATGTATAAAACTGTATCCACTGAAGAATTTTGGGGTAAATATGTTTCAGAAAAATATGAAAATGGTAAGAAAGTAAGCTATCAATTTGGCCACTATGTTTGGTTCGACATATACAGATCTGGAAATTTCGGTTCAGGACATAGGAAAATAACAACAGCGACGCATATAGAAAGTAGATTAGATAAACAAAGAGCGATATAACTGTTTAACCACGCCTTTTCCGATCCGACCCTAGTCGCCCAACCAACCACCTTCTTCCCACGAACTGTCGAACTGACAGTTTGACAGTCTGACGTGGTTAAACAGTTATATCGCTCTTTGTTTATCTAATCTACTTCCTATATGCGTCGCTGTTGCACGCATTATTTTCCTATGTTCTGAACCGAAATTTCCAGATCTGTATATGCGAATCGTCGTTCACGAAAATGAATTTTTCGAAGAACACATATCGGTCAAAGTTGACGGACGACCACCTCGAAGACATTCTTCGCATTTGCTGTACCCCTCGTACAGCGAACTTTAAAGAACTGGCCCAAGACCGTCGTTGTAATTTCTCACATTGAATATATTACAATATTAACTGAGAATTACTTGTTTTACTTGGTTCACCCTTTTTTTTGGAAACTAAAACTTGAAAACAAAATAAAAAACAGTACCTTTTAATTATTAGTTTTTTTCTGGACTTCCATAAAAAATTTTACACCGAATCCGGACCCAACTGAAAACTACTTGCCAACCCCTGATCTAAACGTTTACGCGCCCACAAATTTGCAATGATATCAGAAATATGGAATCAATTTGTACACAATAATCTGCTGCAATAGCACACAAATACTGTTATAAACATAACGAGAATATTTCAATAGACGAGCAACTGTTCCCTACTAAAGCCCGGTACAAATTCACACAATATATGCCAAAAAAGCCGCATAAATTTCGCAGAAATTTTCTGTTGGCAGTAGATGTTCAATCTAAATACGTTATAAATGGCTTGTCTTCCTTAAGCAAGAATGAAACGCGAACTTCAACATCCTTGGTCGAATTTGTATGTACTTATGAAGATAGCCGAACCATATCTTCATCAAGGTATAAATATAATCACGGATAATTTTTTCACCAGTATTTCTCTAGTTGGCAAATTAATTGCAAGAGGAACCAGTTTAGTTGGAACTATTCGAGCCAACAAGAGAGAACTTCCAAAGCTAGCAAAAATCAAGAAAAATAAAATGAAATTGACTTGAATGAAATGAGTCAAATTGACGCGTGTTCGTAGAGATAGGTATTTAAGAAACGTCCGTAAATGTAGTGTTAAAAATCGAGGATACAAAAATTCGTTTCTTTATTTTTATATCTTCGAGAGGTTATTAAAACTTTTCATGATTTTTCATCAACTTGTAAGCGTCCGTAGTACGGTTTATTTTTTGTTGGTCTCATTTTCGTATTTAACAATACATCAGTCACGAACAGATTGGCAGGAAAATCGACGGAACCGTTAGCGTACGTGCGAAATTAACGCGGGCGAACGTTTAAACGCGCAATTTGAGCGCTGACAAATGGACGAATATATCATCTCGTCGTCCGTATAATCGACGGGTACGTGTTTACTGCTTTTCGCTAAATTTGCATAAAATCCATTCAACGAGTGGTCGGTTTTATGTGGACGCCACGCATCGTTTGGATTTGCACGCCCACATAACGCAAATTGATTTTGCGCTTCGTAGAATCGTTAATGTCCCATACCTTTCAACACAAGAAGAAAATTGTTTCATTTTAATCCAAGTGTTGTAATCAATTTCATATTTCTAATAAGGAAGTGTAATAATAAACTAATAAAGGTAAAAAAACGATGAGAATTTATTTGGGGTAAATCACGTGTGGTTTGTATATCGTGCAGTTTCAAATTAACTACTGTTTATTCAAAAATGATATATGATCACGTAAAATTGGGAAATATCCCATATGTACCAATAAAAATTAAAAGGGTTTGGAATAAAACAACTCAATTTCAAACTTTTACTGATACAAAACATGCAACGAATTTCGGTTCCCATGTTTGGAAACCAATACACAACTTTATTACCTTTACGATTTTTTTAATTGTCCCCGGACATGAATATTTCGTCTTGAAATACGTTTCGAAATACGTACCCAAAGTACCACACGAAAGCTGATGTATCGAGGTACGTTAATAGATGATAAAAGCTAACGTTGCTATCGTCACGTCATTAGATTGAAGTGACACAGATTAATAACGTCTTACGTAATAGCACCCATCAACATGACGATGTTAATTAATAAAACGCCGTTCGTGAATGTTTTTTTCTCCCCGACGATTTGTCTCCACGTTCGTACGTGGGTATAATTCCATTTTACTGATTGTGGTGTGTTAATTAAGATTAGGTGGTTTTAATTATATACATTTTTTTCAAGACATCTCAAATATCTATTCTTTTACAGTTAAATTTTAAACGATAGTCTTCACTTATAAGTTTTTGTAACGTATAAATCGTTTCGTATGCGTTGGCATGCTCATAAACATAATTTTAAATAGGTTGAGAATCGACGAACCGTGCAATACTACAATTACGAAGAATCAACATAACTCTGTTTAATTTACTTATTTTACACGTTCACAATTCTCGTAAAATAGCTTTCTGTAGTAATAGGAACGGTTATTTAAAGTAATTGGAAAATTATTTCACACACATAACCATTTATTTTGCAGTTCAAATTTTAGTATTTACGTTTTTCTTCAATCTTATAAAATTCAACTTGTGCGTGTTGATTTAATTACTTTTAAATTAAACTCATTTAGTAATTCATTAATTCCAGCTAATTTTTCAATAAATCTACATGTAATCGACCGAATAAAATGCCGACATCTTTAATCTGACCTAATGAAGGAATTAAGCATCCGCTTAATTTCAACATCAATATTTCAGTGTAATTGGCACGTTATTACATTTTAAGCTGTTATTTAGCCCGTAACGACCCGATTAAGGAGAATCGGATATATTCCGTTCACGACCAAATATGGTGACCCATTTCGTGCCCAACACGATCAAAATTTATGCGTCCCAACCATTGCATAATAAATCGTTTGGTAATTTCGCCAGGTCGATGTTTATATGGTATACGATAGCTTGAGTACTTATTAAAATTGAGACTCACTCACAAATACAATAACTAGTAACCTTATTAGCATGTTGGGCGAATTTATCTACAATGAAACCAGAAACTACTCTCACTCTCTTTGTATTGGACATGTATGTGGGTGTGGGAATAGATGACAGTAAGGTATTTTTAGTTTGAGGTGTGAACTCATACGATTCAGTAAGATTTCATTTTGTATTAACTTTAAATGAAAATCAAAAGTAAAATTTATAGCTGTCGCAATGTTTCGCTATATATTATTTCCTTCTCGTTTTTTACTACTACCCATAAAATTTCTATTAGGCTTATGAACGAATACACCCCATAAATTATTATCTGATTACCGGGGCAACTTTATTAGCAATTAAGTATATCGTTGTTGGCCATTTTAGCGTAAGGAAAAAAGAAGACATAGAGCGTAATGATGTATCGTTGGGATAATACGTCTTCCATATATCGGTTAGACGGTAAAATATCGCGTTTATCCCTTGGATAGATATTAGTATTCCGAGAGAGTGTAGACTGTGGTATGAACGAAACGTCGTTAAGCTTCCCACTCTGGAGACGGGGCTAAGTACATAAGTAATAATAAAGATTTTATTACCCCATACATAAATCGATTAAATGCTACCGACGATGGCAATAAAATTGCAGATTGATGAAAACGGTCGCGACTAATGAGTGCTACAAAGGCTTTGCTCGAGCTCGTTATATTCCGATGTAAGGGAACGACCGTTTTGTACTTTTAATAAGTCGTCGGACGGTGCCAGACCGGTTAATTGAATAAAAATGCAATAACAATATGTAGGGTTGGTTGGAGTATCGCTTCGATTCGAGTAGATATGCTCGCATACTAATTCGAAATTATCTGGTATCATTTTTAATACACTATTAAATATCAAATAAAATACAAAATTAAATAAGCAATTTTTATGATGCACAAGAATTTAAAATGTGTATCTAACCGTTGGTAAGTTTGAAGTTAAACAGAACAGACATGATCGATTGAGCTTTCACTTCTTCTCTTCCAACCCAACGGTATTCGGTCGTGTATGAGGTGAATTAATTATCTCTGTAACTGGGTATGAGAAAACTTTAAGAATGTTGGTCGGATTTAATAAATTATCTCTTTCGATACGGTTTATAAATCAGGGAGAATAATACATACGACATATCGTTAACGCTTTAAAGTGTACTGTTGACATGACATGAATAACGTTTAAAAAGTTATTTGTAACTAATCAGTTTTAAATATTATTACAAAATTTAAACTTTAATTGAAGTTTGAAAGGTTTAACAATAAGATTTAATGAAAGTCAACAACTCGACATACATCAACTCTGTATGCCATTCTACACTGACTTTGGAAATTTCTACTGCAGATCAAAATTTAACTAAAACACCTTTTGGTACATTAATTACAATTGTTAATAAAAAATTAAAACAAATCAACAAAAATTTTTTGATTTATCTGAAATAAAATTTCCAATTTTCGTCCGTTTCAATAATTTTTATACTCCATAGGTAGTTTTTTAATAATAACTTTTTTTTATTCTCGCTTTAAATTCGAATCCTTATTATGTTGAATGAAATGAAAACTTGGAAGGTTTTCATCACAAAGAAATGTCTCATGAGTCATTAATTAATTGTGTTATCCAACACTTGTATTTTCAGTTTTCGTCTCTCTCTGCCATGTACGGTTTATGTCAAAAAACGGTGACAAATAATAATGTATGAGACATCTTTCACAGAACGGACATTATGTTTTACTGTGATTTATTTAAATGTAACTTATCTTTAATTTTTGGTCAACACGAAAAAAAAAAACACTAAAAAAGTACTTTAAATTACTTTTGATCACTGAGATTCGTAGAAAAATTTGTCCATTGTGTTGCTTTGGAATAATTCGCTTGGTATGAGACAAACCAAAATTATTATCAAGTACATAATTTTAATCAATTTTTGCTTTTTGCACTGTAATTGAACTATTGTTGACCTATAAAATAATTTACCGTTACCACCGAAAATCATTGGAAAACGAGTTAAAATCGTGAAATACGATTTGCATCAATATCAAGTTCTATACCCTTGAGACCTAAAAAGCGACCAAAGCAATATTTCAAATTTAAAACATGGACAAAGAATTAAAATTAAGCAACTATACTGATTCAAATTCTCTAGATCGTACTTATAAATCACTTACTTATTGTTAGTTTAGTAAACTCATTTATCAGTCGTAATGTCAGTCAATTCAAATCTTTTTTTGTGGCTCCGAATTTAATCCGTATTATTAGTATTAAAATTGAGCCTGTCAGAAGCCAATGTGACTAACTCCATATAATGACAATTTTCAGTACGAAAAGGTAATGCTAAAAGTTCATAAAAAAACAGGTGGTGAAGTGTTCAGTTGCCAAAGCAGTTAGCACATTCTGATAGCAAACGAGTGAACTGTGGAGTCAATCAGGTTGTACACCGAAATAATATTGAAATTTGCAACCAAACAATGTTATTATCTAAATTTTGAAAAAAAATGGAGTTAGTCACATTGGCTTCTGACAGCCTCAATTAAAGAAAGGACAGGATTTGCATAAAATTAAAAAACAGACAAACAACGATTTCAAATTAAAAATATAGATAAGGCTCAGAAATTTAAATTAATTAATCACGTCTAGCGATGACAAAATGCTTGGACGTCTTTGGCGAATTTAAGACCCTCGAAAGATATAAGGTAGAATGATGTTTAGATAATATAGATGATAAAATGGGACGAAATCTTTCTTTTCTTACTGGATTTTCTCAACATTCAACTGTTGTTGACCTGTTTTGTGGTTCAACTGTTGTTGAGTGTGGGTAGAGATATTAACGGAGTTATAACCCAAAAACTGAAACACCCCAAATGGAATATTTCTATTTGGCTTCATCTAACCCAAAAGCTAAGCGAGGTAGAAAAAAAATGTTTCAAATAAGAGTTATACCATTCTTAATGGTGAATAATTTTTATTTGAAAATATTTCCTTATTCCCGATTTTAACGGAGTTATAACCCAAAAACTGGAACACCCCAAATGGAATATTTCTATTTGGCTCCATCTAATTCAAAAACTAAGCGAGTTAGGAAAAAATGATTGAAATAAAAGTTATTCCATTCTTAACGGCGAATAATTTTTATTTGGAACATTTTTTCTTATTCCCGATTTTAACGGAGTTATAACCCGAAAACTGGAATACCCCAAATGGAATATTTCTATTTGGCTCCATCTAATTCAAAAGCTAAGCGAGTTAGGAAAAAATGATTGAAATAAAAGTTATTCCATTCTTAACGGCGAATAATTTTTATTTGGAACATTTTTTCTTATTCCCGATTTTAATGGAGTTATAACCCAAAAACTGGAATACCCCAAATGGAATATTTCTATTTGGCTCCATCTAATTCAAAAGCTAAGCGAGTTAGGAAAAAGTGATTGAAATAAAAGTTATTCCATTCTTAACGGCGAATAATTTTTATTTGCAACATTTTTTCTTATTCCCGATTTTAACGGAGTTATAACCCGAAAACTGGAATATCCCAAATGGAATATTTCTATTTGGCTCCATCTAATTCAAAAACTAAGCGAGTTAGGAAAAAAATGATTGAAATAAAAGTTATTCCATTCTTAACGGCGAATAATTTTTATTTGAAACATTTTTCCTTATTCCCGATTTTAACGGAGTTATAACTCAAAAACTGGAACACCCCAAATGGAATATTTCTATTTGGCTCCATCTAATTCAAAAACTAAGCGAGTTAGGAAAAAAATAATTGAAATAAAAGTTATTCCATTCTTAACGGCGAATAATTTTTATTTGAAACATTTTTCCTTATTCCCGATTTTAATGGAGTTATAACCCGAAAACTGGGATACCCCAAATGGAATATTTCTATTTGGCTCCATCTAACTCAAAAGCTAAGCGGGTTAGAAAAAAATGTTTCAAATAAGAGTTATACCATTCTTAATGGTGAATTATTTTTATTTGAAAATATTTCCTTATTCCCGATTTTAACGGAGTTATAACCCAAAAACTGGAACACCCCAAATGAAATATTTCTATTTGGCTCCATCTAATTCAAAAACTAAGCAAGTTAGGAAAAAAATAATTGAAATAAAAGTTATTCCATTCTTAAAGGCGAATAATTTTTATTTGAAACATTTTTCCTTATTCCCGATTTTAATGGAGTTATAACCCGAAAACTGGAATACCCCAAATGGAATATTTCTATTTGGCTCCATCTAATTCAAAAGCTAAGCGAGTTAGGAAAAAGTGATTGAAATAAAAGTTATTTCATTTTTAACGGCGAACAACTTTGATTTGAAATATTTTTCCCCATTCCCGATATTAACGGAGTTATAACCTAGAAACTGGAACACCCCAAATTGAATATTTCTATTTGGTTCCATCTAACTTAAAAGCGAAGCGAGTTAAGAAAAAATGTTTCAAATGAGTTATTCTATTCTGAACGGCGAACATTTTATTTGAAACGTTTTTCCCGATTCCCGATGCAGATATTCCCTAGTAGAGTATGAGTACTATGAATAGGTAAAATTGCTTTTGCTCAGTCCATTGCTTGCAATGGACTGAGCGTCTTGCATACAGACGGTTTGGAAGGCGAATAGTCCATAACAGCAATTTTACCTATTCATAGTATCTGTACATTCAAGTGATACTACACACTAGTATTGAATAAAATGAAAACATTGAAGGTTTTCTAAGCATCTTACATACAGACAGTTTGCAAGGGGGGTAGTCCATAACAGCAATTTTACCTATTCATAGTATCTGTACTCTCGAGTGATACTCTACACTAGTATTGAATAAAATGAAAACTTGGAAGGTTTTCATCACAAAGAAATGTTCATTCTCTGTAAGTAATTCTTTAAAAAACTTGAAGGAGATAGTCGGAATAATTATCATAATTACTTGGTTTCATTTTGTGGTTTCAAACAGATGAATGTTGAGAAAATCCAGTAAGAAAAGAAAGATTTCATCTCATTTTATCATCCATATTATCTAAACATCATTCTATCTTATTCCTGAGAGAAGTTCCGTGTACAGTTGGAAGAGAAGTAACTTTCCCGTTTCAGTTGGGATTTATTTACCCGGTGCAGTGGTCGGCATTAAACACACGGCTCACGTATACCGTGTTAGAACCTCGGTGCGCTTTTTTCGTCCCCCCGATCCCATAATTTCGACCGGTCGTCGTCGGACATATTTAGCGTCATCGTTTTGTATTCAACGTGGGGATCGATGCGGGGGAAACGCGCGCGCCAAAGTCGGGGCCTGTGTGCGCCGCCACGGAAATTTGCACAAGGCGAATAGCTGCACGTCCGAGACGGTGAAATGTTGTACCTCAGATATCCATCCCCGATCCCGAACGCTGAATGCAAATTTCCACGGCTTATGGAGCCGGTCCATAAATTAGGAGAACGCGGGTCGCGAACCTACCGGGATGTTCCGCGGAAAAGCCCCCGAACGGCGAATGCCGCTACCGCCTTCAAATCAACATTCAAAGAGCATTTAATGCGCGAAAAATCTCGACCGGGATCTCGACCACTTTGCGCAGGTTTTGCAAATGCACCACATCTCCATCTCTGATGCCCTCGCAGAGATCTCCTGCGAAAGTATAATGAGGGTCGATGAAAGTATAATAAAATTTTCCACTCCGTCGTATTCTTGTCATTCACAAGCTTTCACGAAATCTCAGTTATATGCTATGTTTAATTAAACATCATGAATGAAAATGATTTGTTATATCCATAATACATGATAACAAAAGTAATACTTAATGTCAAAGTATGAGTTTCTAAAAGTACTTTTGAAAAGTTTCTTCCTATTTCGTTGTATCTTTACGTGAAATCATTAAAAGAGATGAAAGTAAATTTGAAGTGTTTATAAGTTTTAAGGAAGATTAAGTGTGGGATTACGTAGCTGGTAGAAAATAGATATAATTAACTTAAACGCAACTTAAGCTAAATGCAGGATTTCTCTTCTGCAAAAACATTCTCATTGGAATAAAAAGAAAGTTTTAGATGGATAACGGAGGCGCCTAGCAAAAGCCTGTTTTCATTCATTAGAATAATTATATAGACCAAATCAAAGCATTTATATATTACTATTATTAAAAGATGAAAGAATACTATAAGCATTCTTAGATAAGCTGTAATTATTAATTCAGTATATTCATCAACGCTTTATGGACTACTTTATTTTTTTAATGGCTTTCTAAATTTCATATAATCTTCCTATAATTTAGGAATTTTAGATTATTTTATTTCCTATATTATTTCACTCCCTTGTTACTAAATAAAAAAATAAGAAAGTATAATTAACCCAAAAAGCAATGCATCATTTGTATAGGCAACTTTTTCTTCTATTTAAGAGCCTTTTACACGATCATAATTATCGATTCAATTTCAGTTTCCGTTTTCATTTCAATTCATTCCGGAAAAAGGCCCACATTTTAAATTCTCAGTTCCTTCAATTTTCTGCTCAGCGTGAATTGTATGAGAACAACAAGGTTATTTAGTAATTATAGTTAGAACACTCTTTTATATTACATAAACCAAAATAAATCGACTTACACCATATTTTTCTGTAATACAAGTTAATTACATAGTTTTAAACTGTTAAAAATTACTTTCACTACGCACACTTTATTAAAATAGACGACATTTACGACGGCTGTTTATCAGCTTTAACGATCCCTTTCTATATTTCCGGCTCATCGTGACTACATTATATTCCACGCTATAAAACGATGATTTACCGAACCCCAATCTTTTTATGTGAACCGTCGTCGCGTGCGTTTCTAAACGAAGAAGCAGTCAGTGCGCTTTGGGGTAACGATAAAACGACCATATGGGTGGAGATAACGGCCAATTTGCTTCTTCCGGTGATAAAACTTGTTTAGACTAAGGTACAAGTATTTTGGTCTTTTTGCGCCTATTTGATGGACAGTAAACGAACGTTGAATCACTTTCTGGATGGTTAACTCATTTATTTTAATCGATATTGAACAGAATAATATGAAAATTGTCGAACGTTTAGAACTTTTTTTAATTGACATGGTTATAACGAAGTGAGATTTATTTAAAATGTGGTTAATGAACTATTTTATGATATCCAATTAAGAAATTAATACAATATAACAAAGTTTGATTGAATTCATAAGAATTTTAGAAAGCCAATCACATGTAGACTGATTGTGAGCATTATAAATAATTTCTGTAATCAAACTGTCGATTTTAATGTAATGTACGTCCGTCGAAAGACGTCTTTTGCGTCATTATTTGTCATCGTTTTCTCGGCGTACGTTAAATATTTTTTTAATTGTACATGTCAGAAAATGCGAATACTAAAAATACTAGTTTAAGGTAACCCAATTAATTGAAATGATAATCAAACCCAAAAGAAATATACATGGTTATAGGATGTTTTATTTAAAAGATTATATCTGTCAGAGATTAGTTTTTCGTGATAGAAAATGGTTATAAAATCAGAATGGTTTATTTTATAACCCTACAGCTAAACCACCTCTAAGCAGTGGTAATTATTTGTATGAAATACTGTTGTGTGAAGAAACTGGTTGTAATATTGGTTGTATAGTTTAATATTCTAATACTGCACGGTGGTAGAAAAGCGATTAAGTATAAACTGAAGTAGTTCGAGATTCAAGTATGACATTACATCGTTAAATAAATAAAATGTTGCTCAATATAGACTATAAATTAATAAATTCAACATTTACTAAATTTAGAAAGTTGTATTTAAAAAATAATAAAAGCAGTTCAAATAATAGACGTGGTATTATAAATCATTTAACCCCTTTCTATTCTAAACGACATAATTTTGGAGTTGCAAAAGAACAATAGACCACAATAAGAATTACAAAGGTAATAACCCAGATTTTCCTAATCCGAGAGCATCACTCAAGGTCCCATCCTTTCTACTCGTCCGGCTCCGGCAGAGAGTCAATTTAGAATAATCCCAAGGCGCAGAGCAACTGCAACAAAAATAATTTCTCACAATTACGGTTGCGAACGACATTTCTCCTATTGTTATCACGAACTTGCCGCTCACGACACACAATCAAAATTATAATTTTGCAACAACTTCAGAATTGCGACTTAAATCTCAAGGCAATGACTTTATTACTTCTTCTAATATTAATAATAATTTAATGTTAAGTTATATTAGTAGTCAAGTACATTAGTTTATCTAAAATCAATTTGCAGCTAAATTAGTTATTAAAATAATTTACAAGAAGGAACCTAAAGTACTTACAAGGAGACCTAACGACTACGTTCTCACATATTTTAATGAAAATGGTATCAATCGATAGGTATTATTTCAACATATTTGTTGAGTTTCCTTATCATGAATCGCTATACGAATGCCGAGATGACCGACATGCACTACTTTTATGAACTTGCAGATGGCAATGCATTAGAAGCTACTTAGGCGGTTGTATACCGAAAGATTTCCTGGCCGTATTGCTCCTGATAGAAAAACTTTCGAAAGTATTCATCGGCGTCTTTATGAAACAAGCACATTTAGACGAAATGGAGGAGCAGGAAGGCCAACGACAGCAAGAACGGTAGTGATGCAAGAGGATGTGCTAGACACGATTGAAGAAGTTCAAGGTACTTCTACTCGAAAAATTACTAACGCTTTGAATGTAAGTAATGGGACTATTTGGCACATTGTGAAGAAAAATTTGTTGTAGCTATTCAATATACAACGCGTTCAAGCATTACTTCCTGCTGATTTTCCTCCTCGTATTACATTCTGTCAATGGCTTTTGCAGAAAATGGTTGAAATCCCTCAATTCCTGATGTTGATTCTATTCACCGATGAAGCGAATTTTTCAAGAAATGCAATACGCAATTTCCATGATAACCATGTATGGTGTGACGAAAATCCACATAGAATTGTTGAAGATCGTTTTCATCATCAGTTTTCTTTGAACGTTTGACTTGGAATTGTGGGTGACCTCCTAATTGGACCGGTATTTTTACCAGGAAGACTTACCGGAGAGGTGTATCACAACTTTTTGAAAAACTCGCTCCCTGGTTTTCTGGAGGACGTACCATTAACAGTTAGAGATGCAATGTGGTATATGCACGATGGCGCACCAGCCCACTTTAGTCAAGTAGCTCATGATTTCTTAACACAAATATATGGAAATCGCTGGATTGACCGAGGTGGACCT
Organism: Digitonthophagus gazella; assembly: GCA_036711955.1. Classification (NCBI taxonomy): domain Eukaryota; kingdom Metazoa; phylum Arthropoda; class Insecta; order Coleoptera; family Scarabaeidae; genus Digitonthophagus; species Digitonthophagus gazella. The sequence continues at coordinate 29,597,255 of JASCIT010000005.1, forward strand.
CACTTATGGCCTGCACGATCCCCGGACTTAAATCCCCTGGATTTTTTCCTGTGGGGCCATTTGAAGTCCTTGGCGTTCTCTACTCCAATGGAAAACGTAGAAGACTTAAGGAATCGAATCATTGTTGGGTGCAACTCAATCAAAACAGATCCTAGTGTTTTTGAGAAAGTTCGCCAGTCAATGAGGAGAAGATTGGATTCTTGCATCCCAGCTCGAGGTGATCACTTTGCACAGTTTTTGTAATTTTTGCTTGGTAATATTATTGGCTTGGTAAAATATTTGTTTTTGTCCTTGAATAAAACCCTTGTTTTTGAAAAAAAAATTTTATTTTATTATAAACTTTTTTGTATAAAATGACCTGGACAATTACCCCAATTAATATTGCCGCACCTTTTTTAAACACTCTGTATAATATAAACGAGTAAAATATTAGAGCGCACTATTCAGCGATTTGTGAGTAAATCGTAAATTAGTTCGAAAATTAAGGCCACGCCGCTTAAATATCGGTGGTTGACTTGCTTTCCCGAACCCGTCCCTTGTTGAGTCACCACGAAGCAGCTTCCACATACCGTCTCAGTTGGTTCGAACCCCATGACGTAACTGCTTTTTATTTTTAATATAAATAAAATGGTTAATATATCACACTTTATCATTTTTTACTTTGATTTTAAATAAAAATTTATTAAAAAATAACCATAGGTTTTCTCCGAGGAAGTGGCTAACCACTGACGTAAAGCAGCCTGGTCTTAAATTACAACATTTAGGACCAATTTACTCACGAATTGCTGAATAGTGCATCTCATTAATTTACTCATTTGTAGGTACCATCGATTGATAGTGTTTTCATTAAAATCGGTGAGGACCTAATCATGAGGTTTCCTTATTAGACCTTTAATTTGTTTATAAATGATGCTTTACTGATCATTTAATGTCTTGTGGCATTGTTAGAAGCAACAACTAATAAGTAATTGCAATTGGTAGGTGGAAGATAATAATGTAGCACGTCAGATCTCTACCTTATCTAAACCACTCTAACATTATTCAAGTTGTTGCTGACAATGGACAAGTTAAAACAAGTAGACTCTAATTTCTGGTAGTTAGGTGCTGCAGACAATCGGACCGATGTGTACCAATTATGCTAATGGACCGTTTTACCGATGTAATCGCGCCGATCGCTGTTATGGTGCCTACGGACGAATGATTTAATGCTCGACTGCGATCAACTCATAATTGGATAGGGCTCTCCGGTTCGTTCCCGTTCGAAAGTGTTACGAGTACAGTTACGCGGTTTATATCAAACTGCGATCGCTGCGTGTTACGATTTAATATGAATACGTTTAAAACCGGGCGCGTTTAAACCACCAGACCGAGCAGCAATCGTCACCACGGGTGGTTCATGGGTAAAGAAAAAATATCTCATTTTATAACCGTTTTTTAACTTCCATACCTAGTTGGATTTGCAAGGAACACCTTGAGTTATCATAATGTAGAAGAACTCGATTTGCAAATCCAATATGCTAATTTATTCGAATTTAAAGAAGGAAGTTACCAATGTCGCGTATTTTAACATGATACAAAGTCAGATGTGAAGAGATTTACTTTAGTTTCTCAAGAGTATAGATGTGAGAAGATATCGACAAGTTCTAAGATTATCATATTTTCGCGATTTGAGTTCTTTTAAAATTGTGAAAGCATAGCGAGGAATTTATCGCAAAATAATGAGAATTGTTGGCCAAGAGTTCTTCAAGATTGCGGCGCTTATTTTGCATGCCGTGCAGCTAATAAAAATGCAAATGGCGCTATTTGCAAATCGGTCACCCACTTATTCGTTGCCACATCCTCAAAATAAGTGCTAATAAAACCCGTCTTATGTATATTTATGACCTATTTACGACTGCTACTGTATTTCTCACCACAGAGTCTTGTGACTAAAATGTATTCGGGTTTTTGGTTACATCCAAACGGTGCACGTTCTTGGCATATTAATTTATAGCAAAAACACAAGATAGAAAAACACTGATTAAAATCTTCTTGCTATGGTAAACATATTTATGAAGACAGATAGCAATACAAAATAACTTAACATGTAATAATAGTATCAATATCAAATCCATTGAATTATAAAAAATAAATCTTCATATAAAAATGATTCTCTCCTATAGAAAAATATCTTCTTCAACTTTAATAAGATTGAGGATAAAGACAGGAAAAATACATACATTAGATTTTGGATGAAACAATCTTAAGAGAAAAGATATTCTAAAATTTTTAAAACTCATGGATGATCATCTCATAAATATGTAGAAAACTGAAGATAAAAGTAGAAAAAGAAGATTGGGAGAAAACGTTGCGTTTCTGATGTTCTAAAAACATTAATTTTCCGTAGACATCTTACAAATTGACGTTTCAATTTTGTTAAATGGAGTTCAATTTGGATGCTACAAGAAGCAGTCATTAAGATAAACGTCATTAAGTGTAAATAGCAGGCCACACGAAACCTTCTTTAATGTTCTCCTAACGTACGAGTATACAAATGTCTTTAAAAGGTAGTGTATTGAAAAGTGGCGATAACCTATTAGCGAAACCGCACACACGTGGTATCTGCCCGATATCTCTAAGTATCTCTAACTACTCAGCGGGTTCCCAGTCGGATTTGCAAACAGCGTTGTCTATTGGTCGGCATTCAAACGTCCGCCGGCGTGAGTCGCGAATAAATTGATGATTTACGGTGGAGACAAGCTCGCAATTACTGGTGCACGCAAAGAGAAAGTTTCACCGCTTAATGTCTCTTTACCCTACCAAAGTGTCGTAGAAATAGAAAAGGGACTGTTTCGAAAACAACATTTGGAAGAAACGTTTGCCCTTTATTGTGCTAAACCACGCGAGTTTATGTTTTGTCGGAAGAGTTATCAATCAGTTATTGGATTTGATGGACGGTCATTATTACAGGATCGTTATTGGACAGATTTATGGGTAGTCTGGCGAATATAAGTCTATTTTGAAATATTGATAATCGTTAACTAGGTAATAGTGTTTGAAAGGTTCCGTACCATGCAAAAGGATGGATTGAATACATTAATCAAGGTGTTGTTAAGGGGTATCGATATAGTAATATTGCTTAGATGTATGAAATACAATCGCAAATTGATATACAACGTCGTAATAATTTACTATTGTAGTAAATTAATTGAAATTTATACGTTTATCATTCTTCATAGTGAGATTTAATACGTAGATATTTTACTAGAAGATATTTTATGTAAACAAGGATGAAGATTGTATCGTCAAATCAAGGAAAATAATCTAGAATATTACTTTTCAAAGATCTAAAAATATAATATGTAAACCCAGAAAGAAATTTTTTAAGGAAATTTACTCTAATCTCTTCCAATTATAACTTTCAAATACACCATTCACATTCAAATCGATTTCATTCAAATGGAATACAAGTTCAGTATACATATTATTCACGTTTACACGTAAATATTTTTTTAATGTATGTAAATTATGTATGAAAACTATGTATGAAAACTATGTATGAAAACTGTATGAAAACTATGTATGAAAAGTAGGTAGCAGTTGGTTCAAGTTTCAATCTTTTTATTTTTATTACAACCGCCAAAGCATTAAAATAACCATTATCGAGAATATAAAACTTGGAAAACTTGATAGAAAGTCGTAAAATGAATGATTTAAGAGTGTGATGTGTTTGTCGAACGTGTTTCGATTCGTACGTTTGAGGATAATGATAATAATAATGACTAGAGTAAAACCCCGCTAATCCGACTTTGTAAATAATTGGAATAAATTTGATTATTGAATTGAAAAGAAGATATTTTAATTTATCTTTATTGAAAATTTCGTTTTTTAATTCCTATAAATAAGTCCAGTATGATTTTTTAAACTTGATCAAAATTTCTTCAGGTTATGTTAAAATCGATCAAAAAATTTTACTAGCTTTAGAAATTTTTTTAAATTTTTTGGTAAAAATTAGAATAATTCCGATTAATTTATTAAAAAATAGACATTTTAATCTAGTTTTCTTAAAATTTTCTTTACTTAACTCCCATAAATAAGTCCGCCATGATTTTTTAAAAGTCAATTAAAATGTTATAAGGTTATGTTAAATTCAACCAAAAAATTTCGATATCTTTGGGAATTTTTTTAAATTTCTTGGTAAAAATTAGAATAAATCCGATTAATTTATTAAAAAATAGATATTTTAATCTACCTTTCTTCAATTTTTTTTTTACTTAATTCCCATAAATAAGTCCGCTACGATTTTTTAAAGTCGAATAAATTTTTTTCAGATTATGTTAAAATCGATAAAAGAATTTTGCTATTTTGGGAGTTTTTTAAAATTTTTTAGTAAAAATTAGAGTAAATCCGATTAATTTATTAAAAAATAGACATTTTAATCTACCTTTCTTGAAAATTTGAATCCTTAATTCCCATAAATAAGTCCGCTACGATTTTTTAAAGTCGAATAAAATTTTTTCAGGTTATGTTAAAATCGATAAAAGAATTTTGCTATTTTGGGAATTTTTTAAAATTTTTTAGTAAAAATTAGAGTAAATCCGATTAATTTATTAAAAAATAGACATTTTAATCTACCTTTCTTGAAAATTTGAATCCTTAATTCCCATAAATAAGTCCGCTTCGTTTTTTTAAAGTTGTTTAAAGTTGTTCGGAAGTATTAAAACTTGCAAAGTTATTTTCACATTACATGCAAAAACATGAGATTTGATAACAAAAACTGTTATTGTAATAAATATACAAGTATAAAACCTTCGTATGCATATGTATAACATGGAAATTATGGTATGTATTGAATGAGAAGCAGGATGTGTCAATAAAATCAAGATTGAGTAAATAACACCTTGTTACACATAAATTTATGTATGTAATTTATATTCGAAGGGATATTGATGGTTAGATGGATCTTTAAAATAAAAATTTTAAAATGTTTACGGCAATGGCATTTTAAAAATATCGACGGAAGAAGAAAACTAAAGAAAAAAGATAATAAGATGGCGGTAAAGAAGTTAAAACTGAAAGAGAAGATTGAGAAAGAATGATTATATGGAAAACTGTGAAAAATATACAAATACAATAATCTTAAGGAAATAAGACCACTAAATAAGAATACAATAGCTTCAAAATTCATTAAGGCTGTGGTCTTACGGTCATCGAGTTTCTCAGGGGCGCAGGAAACGGACGTTCGGAAGCAGGAAGGTGGACCTTAATTCTGGGCTACGCTCCGCCCTCTGTAGATAAGAGACAAAGGATTTATATTCGAACCTCATGTGTTTATTTATCTTTTGTCGAGAAGTGAATACCTACATGAATCGAGGTTCAGTTCGTTTTAGTAAAGGTTAATAGAGTAATGGTATAAGGTTGTCCAACTCGAGTGGCGCCGTGTTTGAGGGGAGAGAGGCAGGCGTGACGTCACGCTTGTCCGGCGAGATGAAATTTTTATCAATATTTCTTACAACAAAATATAATAAACAGGAAATTTTACATATTTTGAAAATAATGATAATTTACTGATAAAAAATGATTTTTAATGGGTGAATTTTTTGGTTTTACTTTATACTGAAAAATTTTTTTTTTAATATTGATTTTCTTTAAGTCTGATTTTTGTATTTAAACAATTTATACTAATAAATAGCCTTTGTTTAATATAAACTTTAATTATGTGATGGAAATTCTCAGCAAAATGTGGAATAATTTTTTTATAAAATTTTTTTACTGTTTTTTTTTTCTGTGGTTAACATTTTCCCCTAAATATTTTTTAAATTCCTCTTCCAAATTCCCAATCAATACTTTAAAGGCAATACGTGAAATAATAACGTGAAATTTACAAACAACGCGTATATCGCGGACGGCTAGGACAAGGATGACGTCACATAATCGAGAACTTGGGTATGTGAGGGGAAATTTTGCTTGCAGCATAGGAAGGATAGGGAGTTGGACAACCTTATAAGCATTACTCTAATGACTTTGATTAGATGTATCTTTCTTACTAAATTCTAATAAGATCCTGACTTATTTTAGTATATGTAATAAATACTGTGCAAAAAAATTAAATGTTTTAAAATGGTACAGCAGTTCGTAGTACAGATGGGATAATCGACTGTACTGTACTGGTGGGCCAAATTGGACACTTGTAAAGGGACACCCCTGTTTCTATAAGAGATAGGGTAAAATAATATTGGTCTCTTGCTCGATGTTTATAAGAAATCGAATGGTGAAAACCGCAAATTGATACCTCTCACAGTTTCGGAAATACAGGTGTTTTTCGAAAAAGTGCATTTTTTTAAAATTTCCATAACTTTTTTCTATTGGATAATGTTTGATTCTGTGAAAAGATTCCCGAAACAACTTTTTATGTAGAGTTTGTTGGTGTAAATTAGATTTTTTGTAAGCAATATTCTAATAGAATCAGACAAATATTTCTTTTTCAAATGGAACACCTATACATTTTTGCATATTCGACGGGAGTTTAAATTGCCTTTCCAAAAGTGTGCCACACATGATACCTTGCTTGCGATATCACTTAGCCTTTTTGGTTCAGATTATGGATTCAAGCAATCTAAATTTTTTTAGCATTGAGAAAAATGAGTTTAAACGTTATCTTCTCTCTCTATATCGTTTATGTAAATACAACCTCTGCATTTTCTCCAGATTCTCTGAAACAAATTATCGCATCTATCCCATTTTTCAAACTTTATAGGCATATTTTTGGAAAGGGAATTCTAGGCTCCCGTGTAATATGTAATAGTAGTGTCCCATTAAAAAAAAAAACTCTTTTATGTATGTAGCTATTAAAATATTGCTTACAGAGAAAACTAACCTACACCGTCAAAATCTACATAAAAAGTTGCCACGAGAATGTTTTCACAAAATTAAACATTTTCCAACAGAAAAGAAAATTATGAAGCCTTGGTAAATGACCTATGCGAAGTTAGCCTCCAGCCCCCCGTTAGATAGGGATTTACATGTATAGTAAATATTTTTTTTTAAGAAAACCCTTTAATCTATTTTAACGCTCTATGCATGATTCGAAAGCTTCATCCTTGGCGAATGTAATAGACGAAATGGCCGATTCGAGCTCCTTTAAGAAATACCCAAAAAAAATTCAATAGTACACACGTGCACGAAAACAATGTGAAAATAGCCTTTTTTATGTATCGATAGATCGTAAACGGCTCGACCGATTTCGAAGATCTATACACCAATCGATTCGTCAGATCATCCTCTATAAATTTGCGGAAATGGCCGATCTCAAATGTCGCGGATTAACCTTGTAGAAGCGCTTAAAGGACGCCGCGTTAGTCGAATTCTATAGACATCGCCTTGGCGCCTTAAAGCCTAGCCTCTCGTAAGATAGGGATTTACATGTGTGGTAAATAATTTTTTTAAAGAAAACTGTTTAACGTATTTTAACGATGTATGTATCATTAGAAAGCTTGATCCTTGGCGAATTCAATAGACGAAATGGCCGATTCCAAGTTCCTTCGGAAAACGTCGAAAATAGCTTAAATAGCCTACAGGTACACGCGAAAATAATGCGAAATTTTACATGTTTAGGTTATTATTGGCGGTAAACCGCTCGACCGATTTTGAAGATCTATACACCAATCGATTCGTTAGATTATCCTCTATAAATTTTGGGAAATGGCCGATCTCAAATTTCGCGGATTAACCTTGTAGAAGCGCTTAAAGGACGCCGCGTTAGTCGAATTCTATAGACATCGCCTTGGCGCCTTAAAGCCTAGCCTCTCGTAAGATAGGGATTTACATGTGTGGTAAATAATTTTTTTAAAGAAAACTGTTTAACGTATTTTAACGATGTATGTATCATTAGAAAGCTTGATCCTTGGCGAATTCAATAGACGAAATGGCCGATTCCAAGTTCCTTCGGAAAACGTCGAAAATAGCTTAAATAGCCTACAGGTACACGCGAAAATAATGCGAAATTTTACATGTTTAGGTTATTATTGGCGGTAAACCGCTCGACCGATTTCGAAGATCTATATACCAATCGATTCGATAGATTATCCTCTATTAACTCACTGAAACAGCCGATTTAAAAATTCGTGAATTAACCTTGTAGAAGCATTTAAACAGTGCTATATTCGGCGAATTCCATAGACATCGTTAACGCCAGACTCAAATTAGATACGGACTTATAGGTATAATACCAAACGGTTTGCGAATAATAATAATAATAATAGGTAATAACGACCATTTTCGTATTGTATTCTTGTACCTATACACTATTAATTTTTTATGTCAGTTGATTCTTAAAAGAATTAGAATCGGCCATTTCGCCCACTGTATTCGCGACTGATCAAGCTTATACGAATGACATTTAGAATGATAAAATTGGTTAAACTGTCTTCTTTTCATAAAACATGTTTAATATATACAGGGTAGTCTATAACTAATGGGACACAGAGGGACAGTGAATTACTCACCTCAAAACATTTGTGTTAGCCAAATCTATCTTTATAGAATTACTAATAATAACAAAGATAGAACCAATTAAAGTTAACATTCTATTTTCGTTTTTCTTCAATAATTTCTCTTACATTCAGAATATCTTGACGAAAATTGGTAGAAAGCCGTATTTCAAGATAGGAAATACTAATTTAATATCAATTTTTATGAAGATTCCAGGGTGCGCTTTCTACTTCAAATAACCATCTTAAAACTCTTATTCTTTTTTTCAGTAGTTAGATATTTATAAATTTTACAATTAAGAAAGATTCACTAACCATTTCTACGCAAATATTAATTGGATTAAATAATTCCAAATCACTATTAATAATTCCATAAGGATAAATGTGTCTAATACAAATTATTTGACGTGAGGAATTCACTGTTACTCGGTGTTCCATTAGTTACGGACACCCTGTATATGAATACCTATCTAATTGGGGGCTGGACATCCAGGCGCCAAGGCGACTTCTATAAAATTCGACAAACGCGGCGCCGTTTAAGCGCTTCTACAAGGTTAATTCGCAAAATTTGAGATCGGCCATTTCCGCAAATTTATAGAGGATGATCTAACGAATCGGTTTGTGTATAGATCTTCAAAATTGGTTGAGCGATTTAAGATCTAACGCTACATAAAGAAGGCTATCTTCGTATTGTATTCGTTTACGTGTATACTAATGAATTTCTTTTTGGGTATTTCTTAAAGGAGCTCGAATCGGCCATTTCGTCTATTATATTCGCCAAGGATGAAGCTTTCGAATCATGCATAGAGCCTTAAACTAGATTAAAGGGTTTTCTTAAAAAAAATTATTTACTGTACATGTAAGTCCCTATCTTACGAGAGGCTAGGTATTAAGGCGCCAAGGTGATGTCTATAGAATTCGACAAACGCGGCGTCGTTTAAGCGCTTCTACAAGGTTAATCCGCGAAATTTGAGATCGGCCATATCCCAAAATTTATAGAGGATGATCTAAACGAATCGATTGGTGTATAGATCTTCAAAATCGGTCGAGCGGTTTACCGCCAATAATAACCTAAACATGTAAAATTTCGCATTATTTTCGCGTGTACCTGTAGGCTATTTAAGCTATTTTCGACGTTTTCCGAAGGAACTTGGAATCGGCCATTTCGTCTATTGAATTCGCCAAGGATCAAGCTTTCTAATGATGCATACATCGTTAAAATACGTTAAACAGTTTTCTTTAAAAAAATTATTTACCACACATGTAAATCCCTATCTCACGGGAGGCTAGGCTTTAAGGCGCCAAGGCGATGTCTATAGAATTCGACAAACGCGGCGTCCTTTAAGCGCTTCTACAAGGTTAATCCGCGAAATTTGAGATCGGCCATATCCCAAAATTTATAGAGGATGATCTAACGATTCGATTGATGTATAGATCTTCAAAATCGGTCGAGCGGTTTACCGCCAATAATAACCTAAATATGTAAAATTTCGCATTATTTTCGCGTGTACCTGTAGGCTATTTAAGCCATTTTCGACGTTTTCCGAAGGAACTTGGAATCGGCCATTTCGTCTATTGAATTCGCCAAGGATCAAGCTTTCTAATGATGCATACATCGTTAAAATACGTTAAACAGTTTTCTTTAAAAAAATTATTTACCACACATGTAAATCCCTATCTTACGAGAGGCTAGGCTTTAAGGCGCCAAGGCGATGTCTATAGAATTCGACTAACGCGGCGTCCTTTAAGCGCTTCTACAAGGTTAATCCGCGAAATTTGAGATCGGCCATTTCCCAAAATTTATAGAGGATGATCTAACGAATCGATTGGTGTATAGATCTTCAAAATCGGTCGAGCGGTTTACCGCCAATAATAACCTAAACATGTAAAATTTCGCATTATTTTCGCGTGTACCTGTAGGCTATTTAAGCTATTTTCGACGTTTTCCGAAGGAACTTGGAATCGGCCATTTCGTCTATTGAATTCGCCAAGGATCAAGCTTTCTAATGATACATACATCGTTAAAATACGTTAAACAGTTTTCTTTAAAAAAATTATTTACCACACATGTAAATCCCTATCTCACGGGAGGCTAGGCTTTAAGGCGCCAAGGCGATGTCTATAGAATTCGACAAACGTGGCCCCGTTTAAGCGCTTCTACAAGGTTAATCCGCGACATTTGAGATCGGCCATTTCCGCAAATTTATAGAGGATGATCTGACGAATCGATTGGTGTATAGATCTTCGAAATCGGTCGAGCCGTTTACGATCTATCGATACATAAAAAAGGCTATTTTCACATTGTTTTCGTGCACGTGTGTACTATTGAATTTTTTTTGGGTATTTCTTAAAGGAGCTCGAATCGGCCATTTCGTCTATTACATTCGCCAAGGATGAAGCTTTCGAATCATGCATAGAGCGTTAAAATAGATTAAAGGGTTTTCTTAAAAAAAAATATTTACTATACATGTAAATCCCTATCTAACGGGGGGCTGGAGGCTAACTTCGCATAGGTTCAAAAATGCACTTTCTCGAAAAGCATCCCCAATATCTCTGAAACCGTAAAAGATATCAATATGAGGTTTTCAGCATTCGATTTCTTATAAAAATCGAGCATCAGTTACCGATATTGTTTTTCCTCTATTTCTTATAGAAACAGGAGTGTCCCTTGAAAAGTGACCAATTGGGCCCAGTTGTACATACTTTCTCTGCTACATGTAGTGTATGTAAAGAAAAAAATAGTGTTCAAAATTACAATATCAAAGTTTATTTTCATGAGGTCGAGTTACTTATATAACAAAAAAATTAGTAAAATTATAAAATGAACTTTTCATTCATTTTAGTTTACTAAAATTCTAAAATTTTTTACAAGCCATAAAATCTGTGAAGTCCAAACTGGAATAATTCTCGAAAGTATTTATCTCCAGAAATGCACAACGAAGCAGAATCGACTTACACAAAAAACTTGTTTGTTTACTTACGGCACCTACTCAACTCCGCCGGCCATACCACGTGGTCAATCACGGCGGAGCTATCTAGCGAAATTGAAAAATATTCCCAAGTTTGTACCGTGGGAATTTCCAAAATTTCTCGCTTATCTTTTAAAATATCAAAAAACGGTAAATGGAAAAAATATATCTTGAATATTTATCTAGACATGCGAATAGCCCGTTTAAAAATGCTTCTTAATAATCTCAGTTATTAGCAATAATTTATTAAATATCTCTATTCGCTTGCCTAGATTTTTCATTTTTATCCAACTTTCGTTTGAAAGTTTTTTTGATTTACCAAACGGTTAACGCGAAATATTGGAACAACTTTTTCGGGCTCGAGACCACAGCCTTAATGAATATTTTAATTTCAAAATGAAAAGACTGAAGATAAAAATATAATATCAAAAGAAGAAAATTGCAATATAATGTTCTCTTTTAGTAATAATAAGAGGATATCATATAATTTTCAAAATTCATAAATGAATTTTTTAGAAATCTAAAAAATTTAAAATGAAAATTGGAAAAAAGAAGAGTGTTATATAATTTATATTTATTTTTTGGATTCCTTTTTAAAAAAAGTAGACATCGTCCTTTTTTCCAAATTCTGTTTTTAACAATTTCCATTTTACAAAGTTCTAAAAATGAAATATACAGTTTGTTTAAAAAAGATGCGGCAATTTTAGGGGGTGATTATCCAAGTCATTTTATACAAAAAAGTTTATAATAAACATGGTCTGGAAACGCTTCGTTACCGATCTACCGCGTGATTAAGTTTAAAAATGTTTATTATAAACAAAAAAGTTTATAATAAAAGAATTTTTTTAAAGAACAAGGGTTTTATTCAAGAACAAAAACAAATATTTTACCAAACTAACAATTTTACCAAGCAAAAATTACAAAAGCTGTGCAAAGTGACCACCTTGAGCTCGAATGCAAGAATCCAGTCTTCTCCTCATTGATTGGCGAATTCTCTCAAAAACACTAGGATCTGTTTTAATTGAGCTGCACCCAACAATGATTCGATTTCTTAAGTCTTTTACGTTTTCCAATGGAGTAGTGTACACTAGGGACTTCAGATGGCCCCACTGGAAAAAATCCAGTGGATTTAAGTCAGGGGATCGTACAGGCCAGAAGTGAGGTCCACCTCGGCCAATCCAGCGATTTCCATATGCTTGTGTTAAAAAATCACGAGCTACTTGACTAAAGTGGGCTGGTGGGCCATCGTGCATATACCACATTGCATCTCTAATTGCTAATGGTACATCCTCCAGAAAACCAAGGAGCGTGTTTTCCAAAAAGTTGTGATACACCGCTCCGGTAAGTCTTCCTGGTAAAAATACCGGTCCAATTAGGCAGTCACCCACAATTCCAAGCCAAGCGTTCAAAGAAAACTGATGTTGAAAACGATTTTCAACAATTTTATGTGGATCTTCGTCACACTATACGTTATTATCGAAATTGCGTATGGCATTTCTTGAAAAATTCGCTTCATCGGTGAACAGAATCAACATAAGGAATTGAGGGATTTCAACCATTTTCTGCAAAAGCCATTGACAGAATGCAATGCAAGGAGGAAAATCAGCAGGAAGTAATGCTTGAATGCGTTGAACTGTTTCAAAATATGTAAATTTTTACTGCTATTTTTATGTTTATTATAAACTTTTTTGTATAAAATGACCTGAGCAATCACCCCCTTTAATATTGCCGCATCTTTTTTAAACACCCTGTATACTAACCACCACAAATCGTATAATATCGGTAAAGTCAAGGTTCCGGTAAGCTCATCATCGGCATCTGCATCGCGTGACCAAAAGCCCTTTTTCTCTTCAAGCTTATTAACGTCCTCCGGTTTGCCGCCCGCCAAACACTAACCTCACCGTTCTTCGTTCTCTCTTCCTTACATCTCGCATGCACTACGAGGACCAACGTTCTCTGCTACCCATTCTGCCCGACGAGAAATTACTCTTACTTACCGTGGAACCTTTAGTCTCCCATCGTAAACTCTGTGCGTTGTCTGAAATTAATGCGGTTTGTCTATGGGGAACGTCGCGCCCGCCTGAATTCGCGTTTTTGCAATTTCGACCCCCCTTCGCTTTAGCGAATACCGCCGCGTGATTAAACGCTTACGAGATAGGAAACGCCGAGACGCTGTCTCTCGGTTGTTACATTATGGCCTTTCCGCTTTTAGTAATCTCCCGGGATATTGCTGCAGATGATATGCTCTTGAGCATCCTGACGAGGATGGAGATGTGAAGGAGTTCAGTGATAAATTACGTGGGGAGTCGTACGGTTATCGTTTCAATTACTATCTCGACTTGCTAGACTAGAATATATTATCATGTTACTAGTTTCAGGTAGCTTAAAATTGTTTCTCATTGAATTTTAATAAAATTAAAGATTTTTCTTCTGTACCATCATAACATCTTGAACGAAATAAACTACCATAATCTGTAAATTTATGTCGGAGAAGCCCCAGGCATCCCATCGCACATAACTTTGCCCGTAATCGCTTAGCTATGTACCTCCTGATAAAGAGTCATCGTCGGACAGAGGTGGTACTCAATTAATTTCTTCTTCTTCTTTGCAACGGCAGCGAGAATGGGACGAAGAGGCAGGGATAACATCCGTAGCGTTGAGTATTAAATCGCCATTATAGCAATAAATCAACGCGAAAGCGCCTGAGGGTATTCGAGAACGACAGTTTTCAGGTGGCCGAATTAAAAAAAATAATACCGACTAATATGCACCGGGTATATGAATAATGGTGGCGATAAATAAGATCTAGATGTTATTTATTTCAAGATCCAAGAAAATTTTTATGACTAAAAAATGGTACATATCTAGACTAAACTTGTCTAGATACGCTTATAGCATATCACAAATACCAACTTTGCAATAACCTGAATGAATTATTGTTTGAGGTGATTACGTATAACAAGGTGTAACCAGTAGAGTTGATGTAGTAATACTTCAGTTACATAAATACACAAAAACTACTAATTAATAGACGTAAACCGATGAAAAAATCCCTATAAATCGACGTCCATGTACGGTTGAACCGACGTTGTTTCCAGTAAATTAATCGCCCATGTCTAGGACACACCCATTACTGATCGTAATATCGTGGGTTTTGTAAAAATTTTCAGTGGGAAACTAAAATCGGCATTAACACCACCAATAAGATATCAATCAATGTCTTTACTTAATTACTAAATATCACGCTATAACAAAAAGAGTTAGAAGTAAGTATATTTTAAAAATTTAGTTCCGAATGCTTCCTGAAATCTTATATATCGTGTCGAAGTACGAATTACATAAAATTGGCAATTATTTACAATTACTAAAATTACACATCGTTAAAGTATTAAATAAGTGATGAGGGAAAGTTGAGTGTAGATATTTAAGTTGAGTCTAATTATAGATGTTTGAGAGTGTGGAGTAAAATCAAAATTTAAAAAATTACTGAAAAAATAATTTCCCAGTAATCTTAGTTTTCAATAAATGTGATATTGTTATTCAAATTCTAAGGAGTTAATTTCAATTGATGTGGTTTTTTTATTGAAGATAGAAAGGTAGGTACGAAGAAAGATTTTTGAATCTAAAAATTGGTTTTTATCAGTGAATTTGTTTATGAACAAATGTAGTATAATTGTTTAATTAAAAGAAATAATTTCTATGATAATGTACCTTATGAGTGTGATTATGATAATGACTATGAAATCACTACGTAAATTAAAAGCTATTTATAAATTCAATAGCAAAATTAAGTCGATTATTCTCTCTATTTACCTTATTTAAGGGTGTTCTAAGAAAAAGCACTCTAAATCACTTTGGGGAGTGTGAATATAAGTAATCAATCGATTGAAATGGTTTGGAGTTCGTGGAACGACTTTATTGTACAAAATTGTACAATGATACAAAAACAAGTTGAATAGTACAAAAAAATCAACATAAAATTATTTGAAATAATTATTGAAAGTAATGAGAACTTTTTCGAAGAATCTTCAATTAGGTTATATTAAAATAGTTTCTTCGCAAATGACATAACAATAGCCTGTTTGTTTTAATAGAACGTTAAATAGCATTCTTAGGCTATTAACAATATGTGGGAAATTTAAAAATATTTGCGAAATTGCACTTGGGAATTCTTTCAGTCCAATTCCCGCACTATAAACGTACATACACTAAGAATCACACAGTTCCTTGATTATAGGAAAATACTCGGTGACATAATAAAGACATTTCCTAGAGGCTGCGAAACCGCGAACAATTAACGAAGATGTTGTTACCGGCCGCAAATTGCAACAACTATGTACGTTCCGGACTAATCGCGAAGGAAGGTATATAACGGGAGTCGTGCGTCCAGAATTGAAACATTTACAGGAAAATTAACAGCCGTCCGCAATTATACGGACGGGTTATTATGCTATTAAGCGTAATTTGGTCGAGATTTCGATACGATCTCCGAGTTCGGGCGAGCTCAAGAAGTAGCTTCACGATTCGCACGGATTTTCGACTTGACCACATCTCTCTTCCATGCAAGCCGTTCCACGTATTTGCGCACAATTATTCCATTTGGAGAGGACTTACGCGGCCGGCGGCGTGCTATTTCGATAAAACTATATAAAATAGAAACCCGAGAGTTGGTGTCGTAAAAATATCTCCGGTAAGAAGCCGTGTCGTTAGCGGTACGTGACGGTATTCGGAACGGGTTGGCGTTCGCCGGTACTATTCAGTACTCGTCCCGTACTACCGTTTACGGAGGAGCCAATTAGCTGGGTAATTATTGACGTGCGAATTGACGAAACGGCTTTTCTCCGATATATTCCCGCCGCGGTAGCGTAGTAAGTAGCCGACCACGTAAAATTAACCGACAACGCCGACGCCAATGATACGATTAAATAACCAAACGATTAACGTCCACTAATAAGAACAATTTTCTCATTTCTCCTAGTAAACATGAAACCATATTTAACACTTGCTGAATCGTAACATTGGCGAACACTATTAATTATTAAACAAGAATAATAACTTCCTTCCAAACATAAAAGCTTTAAGTACAGAAGCATATTAGATTACTTAATCAAAGATTTAGGTCCATATTCGGAGACGAGACAAACATTGATTTCATTGTTCTTGTGGAATAAACAAAATTCTTATTAAAATCTTATTTAAAGTATTTGATTTTGTTTCAAATACCCGACAGTACCAAATTTTATTTGGTACTGTCGGGTAATAAGGCCACGTTAACGTTATTTATTTTTTATTCAATAACGCCCAAACATATTCAACATTTGACATATAACAAAGGTAACTGATGCGATTATTCTTTATGAATGTGTTGAAATACAAACACAAAAAAGTATGATAATGCCTAGAAAATAGAATTTAAAAAAATGGGCTTTTGCCTTATTACCAACGTAGCCAGGTTATAAGGCGAAACTGGGTACTTGAAAATGCGGTGTATAAAAAAATAAGTCGAGTAGCTCTTCTTAAAGAATGTTAAAAAAGAGATATTCAAAAACATTATATAAATACTCAGAACAAAAAATAACATTTTGATTTTATTACAAACCTAGGCAGGTTATAAAGCCAAACGAAAACAAAGAAGATAGGAAAAGTTATGGCTGGCATTGCGGACAAATAAATTCTTCTCTGTCCTTTTCAGTAAGGCCAACGCATTCTTCATGCGCCCATGTTTTACATGATCCATGATCGCATATTAGCTACATTCTTATCACAAAAAGAGCACATCCAAACTTCTTCTGCTGCAGCCTTAATGGTTGTCGGAAAGTTAGGCGATTTTCTTGTCGAAGTGGTTTTAACTTTTTTAGAACTGTAGTTTTTGAATATATCCCTTTTAACTTCCTGAGCTCGATAATTCAATGCTTTCTTCCGTGCCGTAGTTTTAACTGATTGCATATCACGAGATTTGAGCTATTCAGAAAAAGAATTACCTTTCCTTTGTGTTTCACTTTATTTTAGCTGAGCTAATGGAATTTCATCTTCTAGATCTTAGCGGTCTTTCACATTGATGATGTGGTTATAGATAGATTGGGAGCAGTTTTGATTCAGGTGGCGATGTGTAGGAAGATTAGGAGCAAATGCATGCTCTGATGTCACATTTTTGTTGAACGGATAGATCCCAGTTGCTTTAAAAGCATTACATATATTGCTGCTAGTCATACATTTACCCCAAGCAGGAGTAAAGATATCCGAAAACCTTTCTTTATTTAGTCTTCTGTCAGGATGTTGATCCCAGTAACCCAGAAGTTCCTTGTCTCAATGAGATTTAAATGAGGGAAAGACAGATTTATCCATCTAATAATTCGTAATTACACACAAAGATAGCACTCTTCTACGAGAAAAGGCTAATTATGCGATTCAAAGGGTCACAGAAGAACTTGATAGAATGGGACTTCAAGTGGCACCAGAAAAAACAGAAATCGTATTACTACAAGGAAGAAGAAAGCTAAAAAAAATACAACTAAAAATAAACGAAAATGAGATAAGGAGTGCCAAGAAGGCAAAATATCTCGGGGTCTACTTAGACAAAGATATGAAAATGACGGAACATAAAAAGGAAATTTGCAAGAAAGCAAACGTCATGATAAATAATTTATCGAGAATTATGCCAAACATCAGAGCACCCAAAGAGAAGAAAAGGAAACTCCTTGCTTCTACTGTTCTTTCGGTCATTTTGTATGCCGCTCCGACATGGAATAGAGCTCTAAATTATAAATACTGTTTAAATATGCTTTCCTCAATTAATAGAAGATTAGGAATCGGGATATCTTCTGGATATAGAACGGTTTCTACGGTGGGTATTGAAGTGGTGGCTCGTCTACCGCCCATTGATCTATTAATTGAGGAAAGATGTAACCTATACAGTAGAGGTAAGGAACATAAAAAACTATTTAGAGAAAAATTATTGGAGAAATGGAACAGGAGATGGGATCATGGAAGTAAATGGACCAACGTATTAATCAAAGATTTAAAAAAATGGTTTGAAAGAACATGGGGCGAATTAAATTACTACTTAACACAATTTTTGACGGGTCATGGAATTTTTTGTAGTTATTTGTTCAAAATAAAAAAGAAGGAGAATGAATTTTGTTGGTTTTGTGAAGAAATAGATAATCCAGAACACACGTTTTTTATTTGTAATAATTTTGTCGAGGAAAGAAATATTTGTCGTAATAAAATCGGAAAAAATATAGAAAAAGAAAACATAATAGATATAATGCTAGAAAAACAAGAGCACTGGAGAGCCGTAGATGAAATGGTGACAAACACCATGAAAAAAAAGGAAAAGCATGAAAGAGAACTAGAAAATAGAAGAAGACTTGTACAGTAGACCCAAAAAAAAAAACATTCATATACCTCTGAAGTTATACCTTGATGGGTGGTTCCGGAGGCGTAGGGGAAAGGATTTTAGTTGGTCGATGTATTCAAGATGAGTACATCAACCCAACACAGGGTGGTCATCGACACGAATCACTTAGATAGTGATTCGGAACACTCGTCTGTCAACAGATTTCCTAAACCCCTTCATAAAAAAAAAGATTTATCCATCGGCTGAAGTTCGTGGGTTTTATTACTTGGCAAGCACAAAAGTTCAATCTGCAACAACTCTGCCTTTTCAGTAATAGTTACATCAAGGTGATTTGATGTTCTATCAAAAATTAAAATTGTTGGAAGAGGAGACATAAATTGTTTGAAATGATCCAGCCATTTAAGAAATATCTCAGTTGTCATGCTGCCTTTTTGTGTCATATGTACATCTGATCCTATCGGAAGTTCATCAGAAAAAGTAGGTTTTGATCTCTGCTCTTTGAATAAAATTATCGGAGGTATAACGTGGCCAAGCGCATTTGCACATGCTACAATTGTAACATTTTCCCCCATTTTCTGACCCTATCAGATAGACTCTTTTAGATCCTTTCTCAGCTAGAACCTTCTGCTGATGATGCAGCATGAGTCTGCAGCCCTTTTCATCCATATTATAAATATTCCCTGGTTTGTATTTTAGGCCAGTTCTGTCCAAGAGGACAGAACTGAAACTTTTCTCTCTGAAATATTAGGATGTCGTCGCCTCAAAAATGATCGGTACCATTCTTTCCCTGCTAATTGCTTGTCTTTGTTAAATTTATGATTGATATTAAGGTGTTCACAAAATCTGTAAATACTACGACGAACCACCTTAGCTGTAAGCGGAAATACTCTTTGTGCAAGTCTTATTATTTTCTCTACCAAGTCATTTTCTTGTTGTTCAGTTAAAATGGGTTTGCAACCAGAACTCGTTTAGTTGAACCTGATTTCAAGTGATTTCTGATTGTTCGACGGGGGTATTCCAATACGTTGCGATACAGATCCTTGGGAATAACCCAGTCGCAGAAGGTGCAGTGCTTCCTCCATTATTTCATCTGTCCATTTTGCTCTTATTCCATGGTTTTTCTTTCCTATGTCTGTAAAAAAAAATCGCCATGTGTGGATCGTAGAACTTTCTCATATAAAGTCAGGTGATTTGTTTTTGTACGCATTCAATAGTCGAACATACATGGAAGGTTTAAATGGCAAAGATTTAAGAGAACGTCGAAAAAATTTTGGCCTTATTACCTGTCCGGGGTGGTAATAAGTCCCGGGCCTTATTATCTGTTTTGTACGTTTATACTTTTTAAGGTTAGCTACACTGTTAAAAATTTTACGGAGATATTTAACTCTGCTGGTATAAGGTGGAATATTACCACGAAAAAATGTTAAATTTGATTAAATTCCGATAAGTAGTAACTCCATTCAGAGTGAAAATCATCTGTTTAAAAGTGTTACCAATACGGTGTTAACACTTCTACTCCGCCGAGATGAACTTAACAAATTTTAACTCTACGTGTTCGTTGAAATTAAAATACAAATATGTTAACTACATTTAATACGATTTTCACCCCTACATTATGTTGTTATAGTCACATGATCACATCACGTGACTATTGCTCGACTCTTCTACATCGATGATGGCGGTTAGCGATTTATTTAGACGAACGATCGTTTAGCGTAAACGAATTGATTTGTTAGAAGTGTCTTACTGTACCTATTCTTACAATGGAAATGTGCCACTGGTATATACGTGTTAAGTATTCTGATCGGAAGAAGTTGGTGAAAATAAGTGGAAACCAATTATCTAAAGATTTAATTGATGTGGCCGGTAAGTACAGAATTATTTTGTTGTATTGTTAGTTAAGGAGTTTTTGGTAAACTATATATTGTTTATTAGATACATAGGTTTATTCGTTGAGCTTATGTTCAATAAAATTATTATTATTAATGCAAATTGTAGAGGTAAATTAAAAATTTTCGCCGATGCTGGTGCCAAAATGCCGTGCGTCGCGTCGGTATGGTTTGGCGCCATCGCCGCCATCAAAGACAAAAAATCGGCGACGTTTACGATTTCATTCGACGTATCATTGTGTATTCCAAGATAGATATTCAGTTTTCCTAATAAAAATTTTGTTTTTCTTTTTGGATTCATTAGATTTTCGATTAAAATTTAAAACTTTTGGAACAATACGGGAAAACGTTCCAAAATATATTGAAAACGTTTTGAATATATACAGATCTGAAACTCATAAGAACCACCAAAAGGCAATAACAAATGTAAAACTCTTGTGCGTCTTTTTTGATATCCTTTTTTTACAGATTGGGATAGTAACACAAATGCAATCTTGACGTTACTACATTTACTACCACCAAAAGGAAGAGGAGGAGCAAAAAAGGAATCAATTGCTGATGCAAGTCATAAATTGATTATTTTTCATAATGTAGGTGAAAGTGTGTTTTTATTAGCCACCAATAAATGTAATAATAGTGATATTTTAGTTAACCAAAAGTTTAGATGAGGCTTTATATGAAAAGAAAACAGATCAACCGTTTCTCATTGCTGTCGGATCATCAATAATCTTGCTCAAATTTCATGAAAGAAAAAACAAAGAAAAATGAAATAATGATTACATTTTAATAGAACGTGGCAAAGGTACGGCTGGTGTAATAATTGATTATTTGTTTAATATATTTTTAAAAAGTAAACATAACTGTTATTATTTCAATACGGTCCTATCCAAAAACCTTTATAACAATATAACCTAAGTACTGACCTGGATATGTAACTCTTTCTAGAATACTTTTAACTAGAATAATATAAAGTTTAACTACAAATAAAGAGTTCGACTTATCCCTTAAGGGGTTGTACCTAACACGCCCAAAGATATCTTTAACTACAAAAAAGAGTAAATTGTATTCGTACAAAGAGTTTAAAACATCCGAAAAATCTTGCATTAACAAACTATAATTAGTTAGAGCAACAAACTATAGGTAGTTAATTACCAATTTTTTGGAATTACTTTCCTCCGATCTCTGTGTAAACCCTAACTACTTTTTAAAAGGAATTTCACTACATGTCACAAATTATATTAGTTAAATTTTTCACTACATATAAATTTGTCTCCGAAACGGATGGTCGCGAGGGGACTTCCAGATTTAGTTAAAATTGAGTTAAATTTAACTCCTTATTTTTAACAGTGTATATTCACCAAATAAACAAACAATTCAAACGAACAGTTTGTAAGTGTCCCTTAGATTACATTAACATATCTTTTAAGATATAATCACAAATATATTGAATTAATGAAAATATCACTTACTTTTAGTGATCAAGAAATTTTATATCACGTTGCTTAAAATTTCATCTAACTGCTATACGGCCTGATGTCGTAATACGGAATGGCTGCTCTGCTTAACCCTCGTGTTTTTTTGGATTAGTTTAAGTCGTCTTGCGTATTGATGGAGTTGATCGCAAGAAAGATTTATTTTACTCGGTAGTATAGCAGTATGGCTTTATAACCTGCATAGCCTTATTACCCGACAGTACCTTATCAATTTGTAATTTAAGAAATGATACCTTTTAATACTTTTTAAGTTTTTCATTATTGTATTTAGAAGTTTCAATGTCCGGCCCTTTAATACCATTAATGCAAAATGCACAAACAAAATTAGGTTTGAGAACCCAATTGTACTTAA
This sequence comes from Digitonthophagus gazella, assembly GCA_036711955.1. Taxonomy (NCBI): domain Eukaryota; kingdom Metazoa; phylum Arthropoda; class Insecta; order Coleoptera; family Scarabaeidae; genus Digitonthophagus; species Digitonthophagus gazella. The sequence goes on from JASCIT010000005.1 coordinate 29,619,786, forward strand.
AGTGCGATTGACCGATACTTCGATCACAATAACCAAGTTTCGACGAAAATCGCCCTCTCAAAACAGGTAAACGCAGTTGAGCATAAAATCTCGCTGAACTGCTCTTCGATTACGTCTCTGAATATGGGCCTTAAAAGCTTTAAATTGACTGTTTGGTTAGTTTAATAGAGGTGAAATGATAAAATAAATACGATAGATCATTAGAAAATCATAATAATTTAAATAACTATTATATTAACTCCACAATCCTCATATAAATATTTATGTTAAACCTCAATTCAACTCTAACGTTAAATACTTTCAACTCAAAATTCTCGGTGAGAATTGAATTATTATCGAAAATTAAGTAAGGTAAAAACATTTACTATTTATAAACGCGATTTATCCTTTTTGTCTATTATCCTAACCCTTCATCCTCAAAAACATTCCTTTTTTTAAATCATCTCATAACAATTCCCACATACAATTTTTGTAATCTTCCCAAACTATAAATTAACTTCTAAATCATCCAACTTCAAAACATTTCAGTTACAGTTATTTAATATTCACCACAATTTTCAGTCTTTCTTCAATTCGCTAAACCTCATTACTTCAACCTTTCATCTCGTTAGATGATCCTTTCGCCACTAACTCAATTTGCATTCCGTTAGTTTTCCTCTCTTTGTTCTAACGTTTGCGTAAGTGCTCTAAGCTGCAATGCACAATAAACGCGTTTATTTATTCTGGTAATTAAAACGGCGGTAAACGAGCGCGATCGGCTCTTCTGGTTCTATAAAGAGAGACCGGTTTAATGGCGGTGATGACCGAAAGTTTATTTCTTAATTAGACCCCTGGAGTTTCAGAGTATTAGTGATCTAGGAAGTTACGAGCAAGATCATACGTGATGTTTATTTGATATTCGCTTTATAACAAATTTAATGGAAATATATCGATTATTTTTTAAATATTTAAGTTTTTATTTAATAATAATAATTTAAGATTATTTTATTAACAAGATAATTATTTCTCAATAAGATAATTTTCCAGTAAAAGAAGAGTGTTACGTAATGTCATTTACATGTGACTTCAGTAGTAAAGGTTAAGTATTTACATGAAATGATGACATTAAATAGTGTAACCTACAGCAGCATGAAGTCTTAAAGTAATTTAAACATAAATTTCATTTATTTTTAATTTCAAAGGCCAACGTGGCAATTTATGGAATAAGTATGAATATATTTCTTTATTTATTGGCAATAATCCAATACTATTTAACATGTTTCGTAAGCAAATATTTACAACCTTATCAATTACATAGATTTTAGAATGTATAAGATTTCCGTAAAGTACTATAATTTAATAATTCAATAACTTAATAACATTAATTTGTTCCTCAAAGAAAATTTAAATCTTGTCTAGTATTGTATTACATTATTATACTAATCAGAATTAAGATAATAATTTGTTTTGTAAAAATGAGTGAATTTACTTATTATAGATACATAACAAAACGGGAAATAAGAATTACTATTAATTTTATGTACATAGCGTATTATTTTCTTGTTAACAGGTTTAGAATGCAAGGAAATTATTACATTGTAACTTATTGTTAGTTGAGGTAAGAAAAAAATATATTACCATTATTTAGAATTTAATTTGCTACAATTCATCTTTTGTAAGATTAGATTTGCAATCTATTAAGTTTAGTAATTTTAATTTGTCTTCAAAAAAATCAGTTACGTGGATGAGTTGTATTCAAAGAGGGTTATTCCACCCCACTGTATAACAAAACCTTGCAAATTTAAAAGGGATTATCAGATTTCTTCCCCTAATACAGCGACAAGTGTCATGGGACCGTGAATAATTCCCGATTGACCCATATAAGCTAGTTAACCAATTCAAGTTGAATGACCCAGTTAAGGGTAACAGATGCGATCAATGTACCTCATCAAACCGAGTATTGTTGGCAACCTTCATCGATCACTTTTGGGGATTTAACCGATTAACGACATAACAGTTGTGTGCACTTGTTCCTAAAGTATAATAAATTTTAAATTTTTTAGAAGAAGTAATTTATTATTTACTAAACTTACGTTGTTCCGCTTTAAATTTTGATTTATGCTAATAGCGACGTAAAGCGTTAAACGTTAAACGATGTTTTGAGAGATAATTACCAACAACTATTAACTACGGATTTATAACTGTTAAGTCTGCACTTTATTCGGAACACGTCAACAAGCAGACAACCTGAATGTAACAGTACCTATATTAAAATTTGGTAATTTATCTCACCTTATAATTACCCGGTTACAATTTGCCGAAAACAGTAATTAGCTGTGGCACACTTAAGTAACTGTTACTCCATTCGCTATTTTCCTCGTTTAATTTTTTTCTCTTTTCTTTTACGCGCTAATTACACCTTCCAACTAATTCATACCGCATAATTAAAAACTACGAAGCTTAACAACCGTGATGCTTCGGTTTCATCCTCATCCTCTTTCCTTTTTAACGTTGGCACATGTCAATTGTAAGTGAGTGCACCGCAATTAGCACAGTCGGTAGCTCCTAATACGGCGAACGTGTTAATTATATGTCTCTACCACTATTTGTATTGCTAAGAGGCTTATTGTCTTTATGTGGGAAGGTTTAAATGCTTTTTACAAAGCTATTTCGGCCGAATTAATAACAAGAAGTGTTAAAATTTATAAACCTGTATACAATACACCCTTTGTACTTCTTTAAGTTTTGGTAAAAATGTATAATCAATATCTGGATTAAGTAATGCAATTATAAAATACCTTGTCAAAAGTTTTTTAATACTTTAAAGTTTACTGAACGATGAGAAAATAATGACGAGAGAAAGGATCCGCTTTTAATGGCGCGGAACTAAAGTAATCGATACGATTCTAAAATACCCCACAGATTACAGTAATTCCGAACAATCTTGATTTTCTAGCGCCCGAACGTAGATATGAGCCAGATAAATGCTGGTACAAGATTACGGAGCCATTTAACTCGGTGCTGGAAACGGTCTCAGCTTGTTCTACACTTGCACACTGTGGCATTGCGATGCACTTTAAGATTAGGATTAATCGAGCAATTGTACTCTATTTGCGCAACACAAACGGTCGTAGTACGCTATCGCGATTTTATTAAATAAAAGGAAAAGGACGAAGCGCAAAAAGTACTCAGAGGTGTAAATTGGTTGCAGTAAGAGGATCTGATCTGATCTTTAAAGAAAGAAGTCTATACAGCAAATCCTCCGCTTTTACTGTTAAAGATCGTAATACAGATAATACTCAAAGATTTCAGGATAATACAGTTTAGGAAGGATAGATTTTATTAAGCGATTCGGAAGTAATTGAGGATTTATCTTTAATCTAAACATGACCTTACTGAATAGATTAACTTGTTCTTTTTTTTAATCAAGGAGAAAATTTTTCCGGATGAAACACTGGATTAGCTTGAAGGCAACTTCATTCACCATGTAAGAAGTAATAAAATCATTAATACACGAAATCGTTAACCTCGAAAACCATGTAGTGCGTAACAGTAACTCAACTCTCATGTAGTTTGAAATAATGATCCTAAAATTCAGTTACGGGTCACAACAAGCGACTATTAGAACACAAATTACTTTTGCTACGCCGCGATCGATTAATCAACGTCAACACTCTGACGGCTCCCAAAGATTGTTGAGAAGGCAAATTAACCGATTTCGCCAAATCATCCCGTTAATTTCTATATACGAGGCGTATTCTCGTACGTGCCTTTTAAGCTTAAATCAATAAGTACTTTTTGAGAAATTTACACGCACCTATAATAAACCCATAGTAAATTAATTATGGTTTTGTTTTAATTTTCAAGTCTGCCTTATGAGAAAATATGAAAACTAATTGTTCAAACCTAGCGAACTCTAACTTAAAAACCAATTGAAAGAAATACCAATAGAATGATTGATACAAAAGGAATCTTTATTGGATTATTACCAAACAGAAAGCAATTACGTACAAATCGATACCGTAATATATTATTTTGTATTGCGTCTTTTCTCGAGAAATGAGCACGAAGGCCTTCCGAGTTCGCCGTGATCCTTGCTGTTTGTCGCTTGGCAATATCTTGGCAGCAAATAACCGGAGGGAAAACGAAGCACCTCGGTGACCAACGTCCAAGGTTAATGGGCATCCGAGACCAGTAATCGAACGCGATAATCGCCGCTGTAACTGGATTGCGGCTCCGCCGTTTTATTATCACAATGTCGTGGGATTTTATGGAATGAAATTTCTCTGAAAGGTTAGAAATTGCAAAATTAACGACGCCAGTCGCGTTGTTTAAAGCGCAGTTACTCGTTTTCGCGACGCACTACCGATAAATTTACATTTTATTTAATTTTATGGATGGTGGGAGCTAACACAAAGATCTAATCTTAATATGTATGTCATGTCTGTATGTTATGTTAAATTTATTTCTTTACAACAAGTTTTTCATACAATCAAATAGTAAGATAAGGAATAAATATTAACAAGATTATTAATTAGATTATCTTTTAACTTATTGTTAGTATAACAAATTTAATTATTTTCTTCCTCCATTAAGATTTTATATTTTACTACATATTTCATGTAAGTTATAAATGGTGGTAAAGTGAAAATGAAATTTATCATGATGAATATTTAGCAACAAAGCATACAGTTCTATCACCTTGAACGATGATGCACTACCCACAGTAAACATTCCTTCGCGAGGATAATGAAAATGCTTACTCATCTTTAACAATTAGGATACTCCACTGCCCTGGTCAGTAAAGTTGAAGAGAAGTGAGTGGTGAATGAAGAAGAAGATTTTTTGACCGTAAAATAAACAATGTAACGTTACCCTCAAGAATCTTGCTTAAACAAATTATCATAGATTTACTTCAGTATTCAGTTCAATCTTCTTCAATTATGAAAATGAATTCAAAAGACCACTTAAATCCATTCCCATACGAAGAAATTATGATCAAACGTAAGTTTTAAGGTATAATTTTCAAATTCAGTAAACGTAGTGGTCATAAAGAAGAACACACAACGGAGGTTGAAGTTTCAATGCAGAAACGTTGATGGAATGAGGGGGAATAATGGGTATTTAAAAAATTGAAAGAAAAACACCTGCGCCGATATGTCACGGCTTGTATTATAATTAGCGGGGACAAAACGAAAACGGCAGCTGATTTAGATTGTCGTCGAAGGTTTACAGGACGGAGACGGCGACAGGACAATAACTCAGCCGGTTGAGAGCGTAGACAGTGGCGCCTCCATTCTGTGCTCAGAATACGTAAGCCGCAAGTACGTACTATAATTGTTTCTTAATGACTCCTGGAAGATGGCCACAAAATACGGAAACCCGATGGCCCGATAGAGATAGGTAACTGTTCATAGATTTGCGATTGCCGTAGTGCGTGTTCCATTCAATGCCGAAGCTACGCGAAGTCATTAGAAAAACTTGCGACACACACGGGAAAGCGCGTTTAACGAATAATGAACCAACAGGAGTTACTATTTTTATAAGCAAAACAAGTGGAAAGTCAAGATCACAAGAGTGTGATTGGAATGAGATATTTCAAGTTTCCGTTATATCTTGTAAACAGATGTGGAGAGTGTTATTCAGGTTTATGCAACTTCTTGGTACTTTTCCTTTTCCTCAATTTTTTACTTTCATATTTAAATCATGGAAAAATACTGAATCAAAAAAATTTTGTAAATTTGATAGAAGTTTGTCAAATATTTTTCTTAATATTTTTGAAAAAAGAAAAACGAAAGGTTGTCGTTTTTTTTGGGAATAAATAGAACCCCGATTATCCGAGGTAACGTGGGGAGACACCCACCTTGGATAACTGAAAACTCGGATAATACAGATTTATTTTTTATTTCTTAAAAAACTAAACACAAATATACTTCAATCGGTTTATTAACGTTTTTAACTTGTAAATATGTATGTATGTATACATATTATAAAACATTGAAACAGTTGTCTATGCGCTGCAGTTTCATATTGCATCTTCTTTTTCTTGCTGCTATGTTTCTCCATCTGTTACCAAGAATCAAATCTGCAGGAGTTGCCTCTGATTGTTGTTCGATATATCTTAGAGCTTTTTCAAGAGAAGCAAAACCTTCTTAAGGGGAGATCTTAATGGGAAGCTGTTCATCCATCGCTTCGTCGTCGTCGTCATTTGATTTTTTGGTTTCCTGAAAGGCATTCGTTAATTCTACAACACTTATTTCTTCTTCTAAATCATCTGCTGTAACCCATTCAATAACGTCTTGTCTTGTCACATTTTTTAAGTTTTGTATTAATTTAAATAAATCTTGTTCTTCTTTTTCTTCTGTCTTGGTGTCAAAATTTGAAGAGAACAAAACCAATTCATTTAAGGGAATATCATCTTCACGCTCATAGTTCTGCATATCAACAGCTTTTAATCAAGATTTTTTAATAGTGGAACCACGTACAGAATCCCAAGCTTGGCTTACCCAGTAAATAACATTTTAATAAGGATTGGGTCTTTAGATTGACTCGGTAAATCCGGAGCTCGAATAATTTTGACTCGTATAATCGGGGTTCCACTATATTAAGTAATTTTCATGTATCTTAATCAAATCATATTCTAAACCAGGAGAAGTAGTGGAAGAGAAAGATTTGTGAGCATAGCTACTCTTAGGATAACCAAGCAAAGCCGTTCTCAAGATGCTTGCTTTCTTTAAGGAACTAGATAAAGTTGTTAATTATAAAAGTTATTATATAATCTCTGCTTAAGAACATAAACTCTCTAAACACTCTCTCTTTCATGATAATATATCAAATTTATAATGGTAGTGTCTATAAAATGTTATTATGATCAAGGACATTGTCTTTTTTTAATATTGACATGGAAACTACTTTTCATTAAAAATATTATTGTTAAAAAAGAATAAAATATTTGGCACGTTTTAAAGCAAAACACGAAAGGACCTATTTTAAATATTTTTACAACAAAATTTTAATTTAAAGAAAATTTAATATCTACAATAATAAAGTTAAAATTAATGAAGTATCCGGAAATTGTAAAGTAAACAAATAATATTTATCAAATCTGTTTAATATTGTACGCAATAACTTCCTAATCTCTCAATCCTAAGACAATAGTTAGGCGTCAGTCTGGTACATGACCGTGATTAATTATTCAAAACATAGACACGTTTAAAACGCCTCATTCGCATGTAATTAGTATTTTTCTTTCCAATCTTTCCAATCAATGATTCATGGTGTGTTTCGCAATTCGAAACGTGTGAGGTCTAAAATAGCATAACTACTTTGCTATTTGCCGTGTGAAAATGATTAAGTATCGTTACTCAGAATGCATTTATATACAATAGTGAGCAATAAAAAATACTTATCAAATAAACACGTTCAGTATTCTTTAAACATAAAAGCTAACTAAATAGGAATATTAAAATGCATAACTGTTACTAACGGTAACGGTCTATAAAATTTAACTGTGATCAAGGACATCGGTTTTTAAAATGCTGGTATGGAGATTGGTATCAAGGTAAATCATTATTACCAAAAAAACACGTAAAAAAATCCAAAATTTGGTAAAAATTGACAGTCAAACAACCTCTTAATTTTTAATGAATTTTAAGAAATTCTAACAACTTTATTTGTAAGGAATGAAGGACGAATTTTACGTTAAATTAAACCTAAATGATTGTATTTTAGATTCTAAAAGTCAAATTTGATGTAATTGTTATGAAAAAAATTTAAAAAATTCTTAAAGTTGGTAAAAATTTTTAACAGTTATTAATTTAACTTTTTAAAAAAATTTTGAAAAATTGGTAGGGGCTTTATTTTTAAAGATTAAGAAATGATTTCTATGTTAAATTAATGCCTAAAAATTCTATTTTTAGATATAAAAATCAAATTTATTCTACTTACCACCAAAAAATTAAAAAAATAATAAAAACAACATACAGTGTTACAATAAAGTCTACATACACCACGGAAAATGATAATATCACAGCTTCTACGCACCAATTACATAAAATTTTTTAATGAAAGAGTTAAGAAAAGTATATTATTTTAATATCTTACATCAAAGTTGTAAAATTTATTGTTAATTATAGAAAGCCCACAACACAATCATATTAACAACTCAAAAAAGTCTACATACAGTAGTTTGTTCTATACATACAGTGGCACAGAAAAGTCTACATACCCTTTCATAAACGTCTGTTTTGAACAACCTGCACAAGTTGAAAATATAAAACACTTATTATATGAATAAATACTTTGTATAATAAAGGAAACAAACGAATGAATCGTATTTATACAACATTTATTAGCAATAATTAACAAAATTATTTTTTAAAACACAGAAAAGTCAACACCATTTTTTGCTAGTTTCAGAGGAAATATTAGTTTTCAGGTCTTTCTTATTTTTAATATTTCTTTTTCTTGTACGACGCTCTAATTCGTCCCATAAATGCTCGATGGGATTCAAATCAGGCGACTGGGGTGGCAAATGAAGCTGATGGGGCACATTATGCAATCCATTCCCTAACTATGAGAGCGGTGTGCTTAGGGTCATTGTCTTGCTGAAAATACCAGCCCCGAGGCAAACCGATTTCAATTGCTGACTGTTTCAAATTTTCTTTCAAAACATTTAAATACATGAACCAATCCATGGTACTGTCTATAAATGTCAAATTGTCTACCCCAGCCGTCGTCATGCAACCCCAGACCATAACACAACCACCGCCGTGTTTCACCGTAGGAATTAAATTTTTTGGCAATAGTTCTTCAAGTTTTCTGCGCCACACCTTTTGTTTCTCATCGGAACCAAACAAATTGAACTTACTTTCTTGAGTAATGTTACATTCAGTAACATTACTCAAGAAAGTGTCATCTGCGTCCTTGTATTTCAGTGCGAAATCTAGACGTTTTTTTTTTCATGTTAATATCACTGATATAAGGCTTCTTCTTGGGTACCTGGCTATGAAAATCATTACTTCTGAGAACACTTCTAACCGTTTCCGGTTGGACTGAAACAATATTGTTCGATTCCAGGTTCTTTGCAATTTCTTCAGCGTTGGTTCTTGGATTTTGTTTTATTTCACCCAGAATCTGACGTTTTATACGTGGTGTTATTTTCACAGGTCGACCGCTTCTTGCCTTACTTTCTAAGGTATTAGATTCCGTATAGTTTTTAATAACTGTTTGAATGCTAGCTTTTCAATATCCAGTCAGTTCTCCAATTTCCCGAAGAGATTTACCATCTTTTCGACGCTTAATAATAAGTTGACGAATCTCTAAACTTATTTCTTTACGTTTGACACTCATATTTTTAATCAAAAGGGTTGTTTTATAACAAAAATGCAAATAAATGACTAGTAGATCTTCGACAATTGGTGTTTAAGGGGAGATATCAGTGTGACAGGCTGAAAAATGAGGTATTTTTTGAGATTTTTTTTTTAACGGCTCTATCAAATTATTTGGGATTTTGTCTATTAATTAATGAAGCATTAAACTATGCAAGGGAATTTTATTATTTTTATTACGATCTATGAAGCAGGGGAGCAGTCCTAAAATGACGTCTCAGAAAAAAGACTTCCCGACGGTTGACAACATTAGAGCCACAGCAAGCATCTGAAATGAAAAATTCGAAAAGATTATTAAATTATAATAGTATAGCTATCGCAGTATCGTAGAAAATTTGAAAATTTTGATTCAAAAAAAAAAAATGGTGGCCATTTAAAAAAAAATTCGGATTTTACACGAAAATTTTGCAGTAAATCGTGAATAAAAAAAAAGTAAACAGTTTAAAAAAAACTTCTACGATGCAACGATAGCGATAAGTTTTCTGAAGAGAATCCATGTTGAATAAAGTCGATTGGACAAAATTTAGCAGAGTAATGCTGTCAACCAGGTAAAAGAACATGGTTTCGAGAAAAACGCGTTTAAAGTTTTGAGAGGATAAAATTGAATGATGTAACTTGAATATTAATATGAAACAAGTTCTTACCGATTATTCTGCTATCCCTGGACCATATAGAAGTTCATCTGCGTCCATCAATAACATTTCCTCCTCCTCACGTCGCTTTAAAGCACTTAAGCGTCGTATACGTATACGTTTTCGGTCGATTTCGTAGCAATAATTGAACAGTTTTTCGCCGATGGAGATTCCCAAGTCCTCAACAACATTCAACAAAGCCACGTGACCATCGTTGAATATGATAGTAGCCAAATTAGCAGCTGTTTTGACTACTTGGACGTCACAAAAACGAGTTTTCGGAGCAAGCGTCGACGCTTGACCCCAATTTTGAATACTTCTAAGCCGAATATTGTTTAAACATTTTGTAGGCATATTCTTAAAGGACAAGACTAACTATTTGAGCAAAAAAATATCGAATATTTTATTTTTTCACACTGATATCTCCCCTTAACACACCAACTTTAACACAAACTTAAACATACCAACTCAAATAATTTAAAAATTAGCCGTATGTAGACTTTTTTGCGTTTTTGTTTATTATTGCTAATAAATGTTGTACAAACACGATTCATTCTCTTATTTCGTTTATTATACAAATTATTTATTCATATAATAAGTGTTTTATACTTTCAACTTGTACAGGTTGTTCAAAACGGACTTTTATGAAGGGGTATGTAGACTTTTCTGTGCCACTGTACATAACTGTATTATTAACAACCAATACAAATCCGAATGAATTTAAAATTAATATTTAATACTACCTCTGCCCCATAATAAGTGACGATTTGGTCACTTATTCAAATGCCAAAATCGGACACTTATTATGGGACAGAGGTAGTAGTTTTTTTAATATTTAATATTTTTTAATATTTTAAATCATTTTTGTTTTTAATTTGCATTTTCCGAATTTTGCGGTGAAGAAGCTCCCATATATGCTCTATGGAGGTTGGGTGACTAAGGTGGTGAATGTAACTGTTTAGGGACATTATACAATAGGAATTCCTTCACAATATGAACGGTGGGCTTGGGATCATTATCGTGTTGAAATATCCAATGTGATCCCAAGCCTAATTTATTGGCAGGCTCCTTTAAATTAGATTTTAATATATTCAAATACACAGCGATCCATAGTCGTTTCTATAAACTGTAAGTTTTCTACACCAGCCTCCAACATACAACCCCATATCATTAGGTTTCCTGCTCCATGTTTTACTGTGGCTTTCAAGTTTTTTTATCCAGCTCTTCTTTTTCCCTTCTCCATATTTTTACTGTTCCATCATAGCCGAAAATATTAAATTTACTTTCATCCGAAAATAGGACAGTATTCCAGAAAGTAATATTCTTTTGCTCATGTATTTTCGCAAAATCAATCCTTTTTTTGTATTAATTTCCGAGATAAATGGCTTTTTTTTCTGGGAACTCTACTGTTGTAACCTTCATTTCTTAGGACAAGTCGAACCGTTTTGGGATTTACTGTTATAGATTTTGATTGATGCTGCAAGTGATTTGGCTATGTCAACTGCAGTAGTTCTCGGATTGTTCTTAATAGTGTTTAAAATTGACCGCTTATCTCTGCACGTCAGTTTACGTGGTTGACCACTTCTCGGTTTGTTTTCTATTAATTCACGCTCTTTATAATTTGGAATTAATGTCTGAATCGAAGAACGACTTCTATTGACTATTTTCGCGATTTTACTTAGTGATCGACGGATATTATAATTGTTAATTATGATTTGTTAAAAAATGTCATTGAATTAAATTTCAGGAATAGAGATATTATCATTTTGCATGGTGTATACAGATTTTTTTGTATCACTGTAAGTCAAATTTTCTTTTGACTAATTTTAAAAAGTCCCCGAGATTTTATTTATAGGAATTAAAACAGTCTTTTTACCTTAAATTAAAGCTTAAAAGGTCTAATTTTTATTTTAAATACTAAGGCTGACTTTTACCAACCTCCTGTTAACTTAACCAGCGGTTTATTACCATGGTTATTGGCAAAGTAGCCAATCGCATAAGTTGAAATTGAAATTAAACCGCTGGTTAAATTAACAGGAGGTTGGTAAAAGTCAGCCTAAATTGATAAAAAATAATAAATTATTTCGGACAAATGTTTTTACAACAAAATTTTATTTTAGAGAAGATTTAAAATCTTCAGGTAATAGCACTTTAAACACATAATTTACTACCTACGTTATCTAACAAGAGATAGTAAGGAATGATGGGGTTTAACTAACAGTTAAGATGTAAGTTAAGCATTAAGTCTTAACACCATAAGAGTTACACGCAATAGTTCGAAAGATAATTAGAGCAAACGCCGCGCAACTTATTAACAGGTGTTGGTCTACCTTGTTAGTAATTAGTACTAGACAGATATCTTGGCATCCATTTGCTCCTAGTGTTTGCATAAGGTAATAAGGTGTTAAATTCAATTGCTGGTTTAATTATAACACCACACTTAATCTTCAGTTAATTGCTTCCTTTAGTTAAACATGATTAGAATACGCATTATTTTGAATATTTATATCGAAAAGGAATCCATAAAAAATAATATGTGCTAATTAAGTAAAACCGTGAATGCCTAAAGTAATTTTATAACTTCATTAATTTTTAAATTAAATTGCCCAATTTTAATAATTTATTCCGAAATAACTGCTAATAAGACAATCGAACTTCCGGGCGCAATATCAAATTAACTCTTTTTTATGACTTTCACTGTGAGATGATATTCGCCCCGTTAAAAAATGAGCAGAACGAACGGAGAAGACGAAGCGATCGGTCCACCGACCGTACCAAAATGATCTTAATCACAATAATAATACTCTCTCTTGCGGTGGAATGCCCACGGATTATACAATAGCAATTATGGCACATCAAAATCGCTCGAGAAAAATTACTCTCGATACGTAGGAATTTGCGGTCCCTGAGCAAACACGGCCCCCGTAATATAATTCTCCCCGCTAAATCGAAGGGCTTAATTATATAATTTCTTTATAATTATAACCAGCCGGATAATTATAGTATTTTGTATTTAAATGGACCAACCGGACCCGTTATTAATATTAATGGGTACGCCGTTCGCGGCGTCTTCGATGAACAGTTTTTACTGCATCGTAAAGATGCTTCTTTAACATTAAAGATTACTTAAAATAGATAAAAATGTATTTACATGTGAAAATCAGATTATGTGTTATCTAGATTTTTTTAATACCCAACATTAACTTACGTTAAGTGTTTCGTCTTTTTTAATTAGGGTTTATGAAATTAATTATAGTGTATACATAAATGATTTTTTATTCAAATTATTGATTCTAAACATATATCCTAAAAGGTGAGTGAGGTTTTGCTTGTTTTTAGTTGCTAAAATGGTGGTAGCATTAATGTATTTGAATTGATCTGTAATTGTGGAATAAAACCAAAAACTATTTCGCAAACTACCTTAAGGTAAGTTTATTTTATTTTATACTTCCACAGAAAACACTATTTTCAGTAAGTCTAAGTGTATAATTGGCCAGGATCAAACGTCGTCCGGCGTATGGACGGCTTTAAAAGGACAGATTTGAATCTCGGTGTCCCTATTGGGCATGTAATGACGGGGTAATTTAGGTAAGGGATAAAAAATCGCACAAAGTGGAAGGAAACGCGTCTGTCCGTCGGCGGAACAAGTGGCAATAAACGCCGATGTAGTTACCTATAAAAATCCTGCCTCTGTGTGAGATACGCGGCTTGCAACGTGTCCACGATAAAATTCGCGAGATCGCTCTTTCATAATGCACTCCTAATTGCGACGGGATTGATCAAGTAATTACAGGTGCAATTATCGGTTTTACAACATTGCTCGACATCCCTACCCTAATCTTCAACAGTCTAGATACCAACAATTTTATCAGCAGTTTTCAAACAATTCGTTCATTTTCATTAAATAATAAAATAAATTTATGTACTTTAAAAAAATAAACTATATCATCACGACTTAAATAATCATAATAAATAATCATATGAACTCAACGTTTTTTTAAAATTATTTATTTTAAAATTTAATTAATCATATAAATTTAATTTTAACTGAAAATATTAATTTAAATTGTGATTAAATAATGATATACATCCTACACTTTTTTGAGATGGGAAAATAAATTTTGTTTCAAGAAAAATAAATGTTGAGTATTGGTAGTTTGAGAACTGCTGAGGTATACCATAAAGAGTTAATTATAGATTCAATTAGCGGAATATTTCCGAACGGCCCTTGCACGAATCGTATCGTGGTGGTCTGCCAAGGAATATGAACAATAACACGGGCACGACATTATTTCCCAGAAGACTTCCTCACTCCAAGAACAAGCGAGCCACACACGACAAGCCGGATTCAATCACGGACGAGATAAATCCCTACGTCAATGAACATTGCCAGTGTTCGGGCTCGCTTCAATTGCTATGACTAACTTAATAGCAGTTTGAGTTGCGCGAAAAGCACTATACAGGTTTTTAGAGTTCAGCCAGATTAGTAGATCATCAAGACCAATCAGCACAAATTTCAGATCAGTTTTATTAGTGTTGTAAAATTCTTAATTTCCCGATTGATAATTTTTTGGATAAAAAACATAGTGTATAAATAAAATCTTATATAAATCTGGGTATTTGCTTATTTAAGTCCAACAACTTCTTGGATGTTTTATTTCGGCTCAAGTAAAAAAATGCCATAAATACTTTGTTGTACTATGGTTTGAATTTTATTTATTTCCTATGAAAGGGAATCAGTAGGTATAATTTACTGGATCTCCGTTTTTTTTTTTTTTTTTTGATGGACGAATTTTTTCCTATTAGGTTCTTAAAAATTTTCGATTTTTCAATACGACTCTAAGTCGCACCAAGTGTGGCCACCGCTGGACTAGTCCATCATCAGGATCAATGAAGATTAGTACTTGAAATTACTTGATTTCAAGTAATTGTAAATTACTTGAAATGGGTAAAAGTTCTTAATCAGGAATTAAGAACTCAATTTTCAACCCTTATAATTTGCCCCAGAGGGTTTTACCAAACGTATAAAAAATACGTCAACCTTATTTTGACCCATTGTACACCTGTACCAAATTTAATCAAAATCGGCGAGTGACACTTCTGATAGTTGCCTTGTAAGCAGGGACTAGAAACGAAAAGTATTTTGTTCGTTTCCGATCAGAATGAAAACACAAGCAATGTCACCTATGGAAGCATCTAGTTTCGTAATAAATGCATTACTTCCATTTTCTCGTTCTTCATTTTCTCGAATTTCATTTTCATTTTCTTCTTCGTCACTAATAATATCACGATGCTGTTCTTCTAACAAATTCACCGCTTTGAGCATATTTGCCCCATTGTTTGTTGTCATACTGAGTACTTGCTTATTTAAGTCCCACAACTTCTTGGATGATTTATTTCGGCTTAAGTAAAAAAATGCCATAAATACTTTGTTGTACTATGGTTTGAATTTTATTTATTTCCTATGAAAGGGCATCAGTAGGTATAATTTACTTGATCTCCGTTTTTTTTGATAGACGAATTTTTTCCTATTAGGTTCTTAAAAATTTTCGATTTTTCAATACGGCTCTAAGTCTCACCAAGTCTGGCCACCGCTGGACTAGTCCATCATCAGGATCAATGAAGATTAGTAGGATAAGAATGCGAGTGTTGGCGCCCGCTTCAATTACAATTCCTAAATTACTTGAGATGGGTAAAAGTTCTTAATCTGGAATTCAGAGATTTATGAAATGTAAATGAAAAATTATTTTTGATAGACGTTAACATTTAATTTAAAATGGGTGTTGAAACATTAATTATAAGATCAGTAGGGTAACGAAGTAAACGATGTCTAGTTACTAAGCTTTCTCTTAAGTTCGTGTAAATAGCCATTATTACCGGGATGGATCTGGAAAGCAAACAACTACAAAGAACGTGTAATCACCGACATCACCCACATTAATTGTTTAGAAATCAGTGGAGATCGTGTCGATTTCTCTACAAATAACAACACTGTTGTTAACATACTAGACCACTGGAATTTTTTTACGGAAATTAATTAATTACTATACTTATAGTTTGAAATTTAATTAAATTAAATTAGTAAAAAATAAAACTGAAAATAGATCAAGAAATTGAGGACCTTGGTGCAAGAACGGGATAAGTCACTATTTTTGCGAAATTGAGATGTATGTTTTACAACATTCTACAAGACTTTATTTACCTTTTGGCGCAAAAACTTTATATAAAACTTTCTTTAATTTATTGTTATTTATGAAAGCACACCTTCCGTTTTTGCGCCAAAAGGTAAATAAGGTCTTGTAGAATGTTGTAAAACATATATCTCAATTTCGCAAAAATAGTGACTTATCCCGTTCTTGCACCAAGGTCCTCAATTATAAATCCATTATTTACAGGAGGTTGTAAAATTTGTTCTGCATAGACAAGATTTAGTTTAATGGGGTGGGCAAGTAGTTAACATAATTAAAACTCTTGAAAGTTTTAGATAATTTACAATAATCAACTAATTGTAACTGCAGTTGAATAACTTTTTTTATTAGAAGAAAGTGAATTCGTATTCAGCTTAGGATTGTGACATCTGTCTGCGTGCCACAACCGCACTGTTTGGGGTTGTTGCGAATAAAAGTTTATAAATTAATTGAAATCATTGATACTAATAATAAGTAAGATCTCCCACTCTTGGGACAGGAAGGTTTCTCGCCTAATAGGGGGTAGCATTGTTTACATAATTGCGCAGTGGACCGACGAAGGTTATATAAACCGTTGAAGAACAAAAAAAAGGGATTATTAATACGGTCACGACTATTAGATTTTGATAATTAGTCCGTCGTTGAAATTACGATTAGTTCGTCTTGTCTGAGTCTTCGTCTGAGCTCGAATCGTCCATAGTTGTTTGTTAAAATTCGTCGTTTTATTATAAATTCGTCTTCGGTCTCAATTTGTCTCTGAATTGTCTTAGTTTGCTTTTCGTCAGTATCAATTATTAACGAGTGATTAAATTCGGGTCCGGAGTGTGATCGGTCCCGGTCCACGGTGCAATTAAAAATTTTGTTGTACTTAAAATTTGGATTAAACAATGTCAACCCAGATGATCTTGGGTAAGTTTTTATAAATGTTCAACGTATCAACTAGGTGTAAGTTATCTTCTTGGTTTGATTTTTTTGTAATTAAATTTTTGTTTGAGGTCATTAAATATCATATTAAAAATAATTCCTGCCTTATTCTTGAATTAGTACCTGAATTTTCCCAAAGTGATTATAGATAAGGCAGGTAAGTTAAGTTTTTGACTCTTCATTACTCAACTCTCCCTCACCGTTGTTGAGGTTTTGTTCGACACTAAAGCCTTTTGCATTCCCAAAATTTTTTTAATTGTCGTTGTTGGCGGTTGTCGCTCGCCGTCAATAGTACTTTGGGTCGCGACAGGGTCCTAGCAAAC
The DNA here is from genome assembly GCA_036711955.1 of Digitonthophagus gazella. Classification (NCBI taxonomy): domain Eukaryota; kingdom Metazoa; phylum Arthropoda; class Insecta; order Coleoptera; family Scarabaeidae; genus Digitonthophagus; species Digitonthophagus gazella. Next base: position 29,637,221 of record JASCIT010000005.1, read on the forward strand.
ATCATTCCCTTCCATCCCCCATCCTTACCTTTCAACCCTTATCCTAAAGATTCATGGTGGATGCGCATACATATAGTCAACATGACTGCATGTGTGGCCTTCCTCTTTGTGTCAAAGTCCAACCCATTACTTTCCTATCGGTTACATAATTATAATGTAACAAAGTTTTCGACTCTCAACTTTCAACCCTTATAATTTGCCCCAGAGGGTTTTACCAAACGTATAAAAAATACGTCAACCTTATTTTGACCCATTGTACACCTGTACCAAATTTAATCAAAATCGGCGAGTGACACTTCTGATAGTTCCCTTGTAAGCAGGGACTAAAAACGAAAAGTATTCTGTTCGTTTTCGATCAGAATGAAAACACAAGCAATGTCACCTATGGAAGCATCTAGTTTCGTAATAAATGTATTACTTCCATTTTCTTGTTCTTCATTTTCTCGAATTTCATTTTCTTCTTCGTCACTAATAATATCGCGTTGCTGTTCTTCTAACAAATTCACCGCTTTGAGCATATTTGCCCCATTGTCTGTTGTCATACTGAGTACTTGCTTGAGATCAACTTGATATTTTTTTAATACAGCCAATATTATTTTTAAAATCTATGACGAAGCATGTCTTTTCTTCAATTCCCGCATCGCCAACGTCCTTAAAATTAGACAGTTATTATTGCCAATAAATTGAACGTTGATTCCTAATATACTTCTATCAAGTATACTTGCTTCATCAACGTTGAAAGGTAATAACCTCCACTTTAATTCTGTCGTTGTTTTTTCTTTTAAACTCAAAGCATTTAACGACACATTTTTTTGTTTTAATTTTCCGGGTTAATTGCGATCTTATTGTCTAGTCCAGCTATTATCGGATCTAAAATTTTTCGAAAACCCGAATCTTTAAATATGCTGAATGGACGGCCATTAACTGTTACCAGTTCTGTACACGCTTCTTTCAACAAATCAGGAGTAATGTTAACTGAAATATTTGTTTTTTGTTTTATAACGACATCATCTAAGGTAGGTTGGATATTTAGCCGCCTTTCTTTAGTTGTTGCTCATGAATTTGACGAGAGCGGTTGTGATGAGCCTGCAGAAATGTTGTTAAAAATTTCTTTATGGCAAGATTGTACATGTCGCTGCAAGTTTCATGAATGATTTTCCTTTATTGAAGTGTTGCACTCTTTGACTTTACAAGTTGATTAATTTGTTAGAATATCGTAAACAAAAAATTTTCGAAACGGATTCATTTGATATCTTCCCATTGTAAAAAGGCTTAAAAATATTTTTATAAGTTCAAATTATATTATTATTTTAAAATGTTACCTTTATATATGTATAGGGTAAATCAGGGTGACGTGGTGAACGAAAAAATTAAGGCCTGTAGAATACAAGAAGTTGTGTATTTAAACAAAATAAAAACACTAATCTTTTATGAAATATATAAGCAACAACTTAACAGCGTCATCTTCTTTTTAAATCATCAAAAAAATCGAAGAATAACAATAATGTTTATTTTTATCAATTTACCATTTCACCCATGCATGCAGGTGAATTGGCGAATCCACGTTGGGTGAAATGGCGAACTTAATTTTTCTCCTATTTACCGCATTTATTACACATTGATTTATATTTAGTACAGTCTTCGTGCAGCCAACGTTGACAGCGAATACATTTGATACAATCCACAACCTTTTTAGTGATGTTGTATAGTTCGCCGCACCCTACACAACTAAAATTTTCATTGTCCACGTCAACATTATCGTCTTGCAATTGTACGTTGTGCGATGCGTTAGATTTGATGTCAGTAGTAAAGGCTTTTTGTTTCCTAAATGGTTTGGGTTCTTTTAGTAGTTTGTGTAGTTATGGTATTTGCTTGGGTCTTTCTTTTAGCATAAGCTCCACTCTCCACTGCCGCAATTGTTTTAGTTTGGTTAAACCTTAACCTTAAAACTTCAGTTAATACTCTGGAATTTTTCCTAGTAAATTCAGATTTCCCTCCGATTTGCGAACTGAGAGTTTTGGATTTCTTTTCAAGAATAAATGTAGTCAATCCAATCCAGCAATTTCCTTTTCTCGATTAAATTTGTGATGCTGATTACATTTCTCAGCTAATTCAATGGTACGTAACTTCTGTTGTCGGTGCAAAACCCAATTTTTTAAAATATGTTTCACCATATTCATCTCACATTCTTGTGTTAGAACAGGCGGTCCGCCCAATTTTTTTTTACTTAAGCAACCATTTGCTAGTCTTCTATTCAGTGTTGACCATGCAATGCCAAAAGCCTTTGAAGCAGAATTCAGGCTCATACCATTTTGTATTGGCATCTTTAAGCTGCTCATCTCCATTCAACACGGGTAGATCCTCTTTACCTTTTATAAAATGAAGGTATCCTTGCCTGGAGCAATGCTGATAGTAAAACTTTTAGTTAGGTCGAGAACTACCAGCACTGATAAGAAAAACCATTCGCCGTATCACCCATGCACGAGTTCACCATTTCTCCCATTTGTCATGGGTGAAACGGTGAAGAGTGCGGCAAGCAATTGAAAATATTGCTGGTAACGTTTTCTAGGTTATATAGTGCATAAATAGTGTAAGAACGTAGAACTTATCAAAAAATACCTCACAGACTACGCTGCTTGATGTAACATCTATCAGTGCATGCACAGCATAAAAATTATTAAGGATCGGAAACAGTTTTGTACAAATTACTTGCGATTTTCAAGACCGGGTTGATTTTCAGCAATGCTCGTTCCAAAGGTGATCGTAAACAATCGCCATACAAACGTCCAGGAACATTTGTACGCTCGGAAATGAAATAAAGTAAATCACCATTTCACCCGAGTCTCTATATCACCCTAGTTTACCCTAATAACAATTTAACAAGATTAAGACATACAAACAGAAACACAATACAGACTGATACCAATAACTGAATGTAACGAACTTGTGCAAGAAAATATTGGATGATCGCCTGGAAAAATATAATAGGGGAATACCAGGACCAACGTGAATAGAAGTCCCTTGCATTCCCGATATGTCTACTAGGACTAGGTTACAAAAATATTGTGTCATTAAACCGGTTAAAACCGCTAACCGAAATTATTTATTTCGTTTTCAATTATGAACGAAAAATAAAAGTTTCGTTTTCGTTTCCGTTTTCGTTCTTATAAATTATTCGGTTAATTTCGTTCTTTCGTTCTCGTTTTCGTTCTGTTCTTAGTCCCTGCTTGTAAGTATTTTAAGTTTTGTATATTATTAATTTCTTCATAATTTTGACGTTGTAAGTACGTATTCTTAAAAAAAAATTTGCTGTTATTTGAAACTATCTGAAATTATCTGAAACTAGGCAAGCAATAAATAAAATTTTAAATAACCAGAAAGGTACAAAACTATTTAATTTCTTTACCTATTAAAATTTCTTACATTTTTGTAATGGATAGGTTTTTTTTTATGGAGGGGTTTAGGAAATCTGTTGACAGACGAGTGGCCCGAATCACTCTCTAAGTGATTCGTATCGATGACCACCCTGTGTTGGGTTGATGTACTCATCTTGAATACATCGACCAACTAAAACCCTTTCCCCTCCGCCTCCGGAACCACCCATCAAGGTATAACTTCAGAGGTATATAAATGTAATTTTCGGGGTCTACTGTACATTTCTTCTTCTATTTTCTAGTTCTCTTTCATGCTTTTCCTTTTTTTTTTTCATAATGTTTGTCACCATTTCATCTACGGCTCTCCAGTGCTCTTGTTTTTCTAGCATTATATCTATTATGTTTTCTTTTTCGACATTTTTTCCGATTTTATTACGACAAATATTTCTTTCCTCGGCAAAATTATCACATATAAAAAACGTATGTTCTGGATTACCTATTTCTTCACAAAACCAACAAAATTCATTCTCCTTCTTTTTTATTTTGAACAAATAACTACAAAAAATTCCATGACCCGTCAAAAATTGTGTTAGGTAGTAATTTAATTCGCCCCATGTTCTTTCAAACCATTTTTTTAGATCTTTGATTAATACGTTGGTCCATTTAATTCCGTGATTCCATCTTCTGTTCCATTTTTCCAATAATTCTTCTCTATATTTTTTTATGTTTTTTTTATGTTCCTTACCTCTATTATATAGGTTACATGGATAGGTTAAACAGAATAGAATTGGAAGATATGATATATTTGTAAAACATATCAATAATCAACATAAATGTATTAAAGTATCGACATGCAGCCTTGAAATCTTTATGAAAAATTGTATCAAAAGTGGGTTAAAGGAAAACCATGTAAGGTTGTGGATTTTAACTTTTTTACATTTTAGTAATGGATACGTGAATGATGTGGTTGTATAACAGATCCACAGTCAACACAAGCGTATTAAAGTATCGAGATCCACCCTTAATTGGGAAAAAAAGCGGGCGCCGATTGTAGATATGGAAATGTACGCCAAGAAAAACCGTCCATAAACCATTAACAACTCCGTTCGGAATTTAAACTGTTAATATTCCGGACGCGTTTGCGAGCCTCGTCGAGTAAGCCGCCTGAAAAACGGGCCGATCATTCATGCGTGAACTGAACCGCTGGATCTCTCTGCCGGACCCGTTTGAGCGATTTACGATTTTCGTACACGATATCTTGATAGGCGTGCTCAGTCTGGGCCGGATCGAGCGCGATTGTTATCCCACAGAGAGCGAGAGACTCGGTTGATTTACGCGAGAAAATTCTCACAACCGCCATTACTACCGCGGTTGCGCGCGGAAGAGAAACGGACCAAGATAAATACATGTTTATGCCGTTTATATTAGACCTTTGTGTTCGGTATACTCGTATTTTTCCCCAAGAGGATCGCCCAGATACCACCAACCGCCGCATTGCTACCGTTTTTGTTTTGCAATCGTTTACAGTCAATGTCGACTGAAGATGGAATCTAGTTCATTAGCTACTATATTCAAAAGATCGGATAGACCGTGTAATTTAAGAAAATCCGGTCGGGGTAACGTGTCGTAATGGTTATAGCGACACTAAAAGTATGAATAAATCACATAAAGTAAAATGGATATCTAGCTACTTCTAGTTATTAAAACTAGAAGAAACTAGAGGAACGTGGGTAGACTTTCGCAATTTGTATTATTTTTAGAACGTTATATTTACATAATTGTTCTAATCTACATTCTTAAGTTCTCATGCTGAATATATTAGTGTCTATTTATATTTTGACACAACTTTTTAAAAAAATGTATATTATGAATTATTATGCTTTTGTAGAGCGTAAAAAAGTACATTCACTTCACTCAAGTTAATCTATATCAAACTCAATTCAGCTTAATCTAATTATGATTTAAATTTGCATTAAAACTAATTAATAACAAAAATAAATCTAAATAATCAACTAATAATGTGTTTATTTTTCACTATTTTACAATGTAATCCAAAAAAGTTAACTAGGTGATTTACTTCTTAAATAAAATGAAAAAGATCATCAGCAGTAGTATGACACTAAGCATTTTTTTAACATAAAAGTTTTCTCTAGATGGTTAAATGTAATTCTAAATACGGCTCTGTTCATGCAATACACATCTTCCTTTGTGGTGTAGTGCTCAGATCGTCAAGTTGTAGAAGTGCTCTCCTTTCGTCTTTACGTTCTTCTACGTTCTTCTTCTCGATACGACCACATCCTCTTTTATAATTCACGGGTGAGACTTTTTTTCCGAGATATGCTCCCGTGTGGTGAGTGTATCTGAGTCCACACCAAGAGATGCGTGTGCTCTTCGAAGGAGGGGAAAAAGGATGTCCATATCGCGACCAAAGCTATTCCCGCGGCCACTGTTGCGTTACGACAGTGCTTATCTGGCTCGTCTCCTTTTCCTTCCCTTCTTCACCTTCTTCTACCTGAAATTATCTGCGAGCCATTGTGTCCAGATTAAATTAATTTTCGAAACTGACTCTGATGCGGTGGTATGAGGAGCTTTAATCGTGGGATGGCGCCATTCGATAATTAATCGTTTCTTTTTCAATTAATCGATAAGAAAATGTAAGAAAATGAAGAAAACAAGATTTAATAAGCAGTTTAAAGTATTATTCGGAAAAAGTTCTTTAGTAAGAGGATTTGAAAGGAATAAATATTTTGTTTTATTATACCTACAATTTGAAAGGTGATATACATAGTTGAAGCAATAAGAAATAAGTAAAGGTAAAAGTAATAACCTCGTATGTTTCATCCTTCAGAAGTGGTAATAAATCGACTTGAACCATTTTTGTAAAGAAACATACATCTTACTCATACTACCCAATCATCGTTACTTGTAATAGTATTGTACGCCTATTTGCAAAGATTTACTTTACTCTATAGATCTTTTGACGAGGTGACCTTCGCTTTTATCTACCTTAATAACTCTTCGCTGTCATGAAATTGCCGGTCGTCGTTGCCCAGTATTTACAGGACAAAAACTCATTAAAGCGGTAATTGTGATGGTGTCTTTTAAATTCCACTTTAGTACCGTCTCATTCCAACGGTAGTAGCTTGTGTAAATCTTAAATTATTTAGTGTTTGCTTGTTATCGAAGTACACAATTTATTTGTCCCGTTTCGCAATGCCACTGAGTAACTTCTTCACGTATGAACAATGGCCGGTGAAGTTTTTGCGAACGTAGTTATCACATAATTGAAATAAGAGCAATTAACGGTTTGATTTACTGCCGAGCAGAACGCAGTCTTCGCGGCAGGATTTATCGCGATTGATATTCCTTTGTGGAAAGCGAACCGGGAAAAAGCGAATTTACTGTCGGTTGTGAGTCGCAACGGTGGCCGAAGGACAAAAAGTCGCACAGTGGGAAACGCCTCGAGTTGTATGTAAACCGTGCAGCATTCCTTCGGCGCGTCCGCGCTCTTTGGCGCCCCTCTTCGGCTGCTTCTTCTTCTTCTGTGCCACTTTATTTATTGATACGGGGAAATCACATTTAATTACCGCCAATATATTCTTCCCCCTATCGATGCATTTCAATTAAATTTATCTCGCCGCGCCGGCTCGCTCTCCTCTTCTTGTCTTCGCCGAGCGCGTCGTGGCTCCGTCTTCGTGTTGTTTACGGCCCCCGAGGCACTAAACGTAACTTATAATTAATGCCGCATTATCGAGCTCGAGATTTTCTTCGCCGAAGACGTCTACCAACTACTGACTACCGATCGGACAGACTTTCAAGTGTGTAAATTTAGTATGTGTGACTTTGTCACGTTTCTAACACGTAGACTACACCTTGAGAATATCTCGAACATGATTTATTACCACAACTTGTGTGACCTTTTTAAAAGACATGGAGTATTATCCTAGACTTTGTTGTTTATTTATTTTTGTTGATTATAGGGTCAGTTTATCAACCCTTTAATTTGCTTTAAAATTACCAAATTAGAAGGATTATTATTTTAATATGCCACATCCATTATAATTTTCAAGTCTGTAATTTTGATTTTTAACCCTTGCTAAATTAAAAGGCATATTGAACATATGGCAGTTTTACAAATTTCTTAAGGAAATTTATTTTCCTCCCTATCTTCCATACTAACAAGCATATGGTGTATGGGTTTATAATACCTTTTATCTATACGGTGCTATTAACTCACAATCAGCTAAAATATAATTTATTTATCCTTTATAGATATATGTAAATGTCAACATTTTATTGTACCAATTAGTGATTAGACAATAAACAACAAGAAACAATGTAACTACGAGAAAGGTAGAAACAATAATTGCAGTGTACTTACTGTTGCGAAATCGTGCAATATCCAATGTTAAAGATATTAATTGCAAAATATTCCGATGAAAATTGTAAAAAGAAAATAAATATCAATGCCAAATGCAACTAGTTTTGTAATTTATTACCTACTTTATTTTTATATGGGGTTCATAGAAAAAAAATACAATATAATGTCCTTAATTCTCTTCTATTTCAAGGAAATCTTTTATCATAGTCAACGTTTTTTAAATGCTTCTTTTAACCTATTTGCATCACACAGAAAAATGAAAAATTTGCCCTTATCACCGAACATTTTTTTTATATGCAATTTTACATGCGATGAGCGCATATATGCGCGCTTTGGTGATACTGGCCAGGCAAAATGCGCGCATATATGCGCTTATGATGCCGATGGGTTAAGATGCGATGTAGTTCTACTAAAAAGTATAACAAAGATTCACTGGTTCTCGTCTGTGAGAACAACGACGTGTAAAACGACGACCGTCGTCGTTCTACGACCGTCGCGGACCCGACAAAGACCAATAACAATAACTCATCGGCTAATTGAATTGTAATCGGTGAAACGTTTATGAAGCGTAAGGACTGGGACCCGCAGATTTAATCGTTCGTGGAAGGCGCACCGCCGTGCGATCTGCACGGACCCCTTCTTCTGTTAGAGCCTTTACCTCCACTCTTCTGGTCGTCATTCACCGGTTCATGGAAGGAACGAAAAAATCGCGAGGTCGTCCCACTGTTTTTTTAAAGGGGCGATTACACTACAAGTTCCTTTTATTAACGTGTAGTAGGTAATTTTGGTGGAGGAGAAATCTTAGAAATGTAGACAACCAAATATACGTTATTGAATTTTATTGCTAACTTTAAATCACAGTTATTTAGCATATTAATTACAGTAATTTTAAAAATTTTTGAAACCCTTAATGCTGCCTTAATAATTAATTAATTTTTATTATAAGGGTGAAATAATTTGATTTTTATATTTTAGTTGTCGTAAAAAAAGAGGTAAGCAAGGTAAAGTAGTGATCATTTAGTGTAAACTCGACTTGATGTTGGTTGGTAAATGGACCAGGTCGAATAAACAAGTACAAAAACGTATCGTTAAAAAGCCGGGACTGTTTTAATTGCATAAGTAGATAAGTAGGAGCGGGAGTCTGAAATTATAGACGGTCGGTGATCCGGTGAAATCGCAAAATCACCGCCCGTAACGACGGGATTACCTCCGTGCTTCGTTTTCTTCGTCCTTCGCAGGCAAAAAGAACGGAGACCCTCGACGAAGACACCAAAATAAGTCAAATTTAAGTCGCAAACTTAATCTCATTTATTTACTAATTCTTGATACCTATATATTTTATTTAAAATTTCTATCAATAACTCAAGTCAGATTTTATTTAAAATTTTATAAGCAATATTTTGAGATAATTATCGATTTGACAACAATAAATCTGATCGATAAACGACAAAACATCTGCCGGGTTTTTTCATCAACTGGAAAAGGATTCGAAGGAATGAACGTAACGGATTGCGAATCGAGAAGACCGCAAGAAAAAAGCTTTCGGCTTCAGTTCTCATCGATGGTCGAAATTTCCGGAATCGAAAATGCAATTGCGGCCAAAAAGTGTTGCAAAAAGGGTTCGTCGTCAACCGAAACGCAATTTCGCTTGTTTTCCGATGTAATCCCTTCTACAACCCGTACAATACCTCATTTAGAGTTTTATGGCCATGAATGCACGAAATGTTCGAACCGTTTCGTCCCCTTGAAGTTTGTTAAAATAATTCGGTTCTTTTTATCTCTTTAATACAGAGAGTAGAAGACAAAATTATGGTTGTTTTTAAAAATGGTTTATTGTATTATTTTAATTTTGTATTATAAAATACAACCAATAAAATAATTATATTATCTAACTAATTACTTAATTAAATCTTGATAATCTACAGAAAATAGATATAGGATATAAAGATAATATATTATAAGTAAGAAGCGATCTTAATTTAAGTAAATGACTCTTATTAACTCTCATAACATACCGTAAAGTGATAGATAGGAAATTTTTACCATCCAGCCGTATTACACGATAATTGTGCAACGTGCACGCATTAAAAGTGATTTACAACTCTATCCCGCTTATGAGCGGTATTTTAATTACATTTCGCGATAACCCCTTTCAAAATAAGAACGTGTTCTAGGACGCGATTAATTGCCACCATATACACTCTCCGTAAACGGTACCGAACGTTTATTCACCATAATGTTGCGTTTAAGATGGCTATCGTGGTTTTAAGCTCGCGCGCCTTCTAACGCATCTTCGGTTATAAATTTCAGTCGGTTTTTTTATGAAGTTGTAAACAAAATTCCTACGTTATACGATCAGTGAAAATAAATTAAAATGATTAGGTTGGAATTTATGTTATTGAGGATAATTGTCTTTCTTATCTGGACTAGACTATTAGTTTTCGTATTAAAGGTAATTGTTAATAAATTTTGGATGTCTTGTAGTGAGGAGAAGAGTAAATCTTTTACGAGAAAGGAAAAACAATTAACGCGGTGATTAAACTTTGACGTGAGCTCACAATTAATTCATAATGAGCTTGTTAGTAATCTCTTGTTTCGGGATGATTGCTTACCGTACAAGGCCGAAAATACTAAACTGTTAATTAAGCTGGTTTGGAAATTGGTTGTCACGTTCGTTATGTGTTATTATTTTTAATTCAATGTCAACCGTAAAGTGTAATCACTCTGAATAAATCTTTCTTTTTTGCAAAAAAAAAAAATCAATTAATTTCATCCAAGTTGTGTTCTTATTGAGGTATAAGATCTACTTGACAAGTTCACTCTAGAACCTGTGTTCATTCTATTACCACCTGCCAACGAGGAAATTGGAGTAATCCCGAGTAAATATCCATCATGCACACTCCCGTCAAGTATCGTGTTACGCTCTAATAAGGTAACTTTGAAATGTTCTTTAATCAGAAAATAATCCGTTAGGATATTGCATAAACGAAAAATCTTCAAGAAATAATTTAATTACTTAAAAAAAAAATTTTAATTGTATCTTTCAATTAGAATTTAAAAAAATAGTATTTGTAGTATCACTAGTTTTTTTATTCTTTATATTCCTGACGATTTAATAGATAAATGAAATCGGATCTTCGGATTATCATGGATTAATAAGATCTTAATTACTTCATCATTAACTACGTTTATCGAATCGAGGTCGAAGGAAAATTGAACAGTTATGGTGATGATCACCGTTAACCGTTAATGAAATTATTAACGGGGAAGTATTGTTATTGAAAGTAAATTTAAAAGGTTTCGGTAAATGATTCCGGTATTGCAACGAAGACAGTTATAGTTGGGTAAGAAAAACTGTTAATTTAACAAAAATTTGAAACTCGTTTACATCTTAATTTATTCGTACTTATAAAATTATAAATCGTATGAGCTTCGTCCTTCATCGTTTCGATGGACCACCTGACTCCTCAATCCATTTCCCGCTTCATTGAGTCCGTCTTTTGAGTGAAGCCGACTTCGACGGAAGGATTCTTTGTCATCACCGAAGACTTGCCACCTCGGGGCGACAATATTAATATGCACGGGAGAACTCGAATCGGTGCGGCTTTTGAATTCCTCCCTTACGCCTTTCGCGGTTTTGTACCGGTTCTCAGTACCGAGGAACATAATGCAAACCGTGTACGGTTCAAAATGTTGCGTGTCGAGTTTGTAAAAAGAGTACATGTTTGCTCTTTTTTCGTTCGACCGTCGAAGTCATCTGTATAAAATCCGTGACGACGGATATGTTCTTTTAGCAACGCATGAATGAGGAAGGTAAGTTATAAAAAAAGTCTTGAAACATTGTATATTTATTGGTATTAATCTGGATAATATAGTTCATTAAATTTTATATTTAGGTGTTAAATATTATAGTATTATCATTAAATACATATCTATGAAACAGAGTGATCTTTCATTAACACGGCATGCCGCTGCGAACAAAGCAAGAAAAGCAGAAAATACATTGAAGAAAATTCACATAGAAGAAAATCGCGTCAAAAAGTAAGTTTAAAGAAAAAATAAATAAAAGTGTTCAGAAGATTAAAATTACAAAAAAATGGATAATCGCATAAAACCAATGTCAATGAAGGGCAACATTGCCGAAAATTGGAAAATATGGATTCAAAAATTCGAGAATTACCTAATTGCAACAGAAATTAACAAGAAACACGACAAAGATAAATGCGCTCAACTAAAATACCTAGTGGGAGAAGAAGCTATTCCTATATTTAATAGCTTCAAATTCGACAGTAAAACAGATGCGGACAATTACGAAATACTTAAAACAAAATTTCAAAATTACTTTGTTCCAAAGAAAAGTGTTGTATACGAAAGATACAAGCTCTTTACATACAAACGAACGGATGAAACTGCACAAGAATTCATAACAGAACTAAAGAACAAAGCAAAAAGTTGTGAATTTGGAAGTTTAGAAGATGGTATAATACTCACAGTACTAGTGATAGGAATAAAGAATGATGAGATGAGAAGAAAGCTGCTGGAAGATCCAAATCAATCTCTGGAAAAGGCTATAGAATCTTGTGTTGTAGCAGAAAATGTTCAATTTCAAACAAAAGAGATGAGCAAGAAATAAGCTGAAGTAAATACAGTAATAAGAAAATCACATGGAACAAGAAATTGAAAAGAAGACAAAAACAATGAAAAAAAGTAAGGTTGGTCAATAAATAACTGCAGAAACTGTAGTATGTCGCATCCTATCAATAAATGTCCAGCATACGGGAAAAAATGTCATAATCAAGAAGAGTTGATCAAGTAGAAGACGAAGACAATACATCTAGTACCTCAAGTAGTGATAGTTATAAGATAGATTTAATAGAAAATTCAAATGTAATAAAGTTGAAAAAATTCTTATACAATCAGTAGATAGTTCTAAAAATTGAGATGAATGGCATGAATTTCTTAAAATTAATGACAAAAATGTTAAATTTAAAATAGATAGAGGGTCTAAAGCAGTGTTTCCCAACGTGGGGCGTAGGCCCCACAGGGGGGCAATTTGATTGTTAAGGGGGGCAATTTCGGTTTTTGAGGATGTGTTTAAAAAATTTTGTTAGACTGTTTCCTAAAAGATTTGCTATTAACTTCTTCCTAAAAGGCATCACAAAAGATTGTTATATGAAGAATCCCATAAAAAATTATGACTTTAAAACCGTGTGACCTTCTTTTTTTGGGCGCATGGATGTGTCCCATGACAGACTTTAGGTACATTTTATGTTTGAACTATATATTGTTTTCATATGTAAATACCCACATCAACACATTTTTTTCTTGGTGGGGCCTCGCGGAACCTTAGGGGGGACATAGCAATATTACAAAACCTAACATGGGACATGGCAGAAAAAAGGTTGGGAAACACTGGTCTAAAGCTAACATAACTTCGAAAAACATTATTAAAACTATAAATAAAAATTAAAAAAAGAAAATTCAAAAGACTGACGAAATTCTAATCTCATACAAAAAATAAAATTCCAATATTAGGTAAAATTCAATTAATTGCTCAATTTTTTATAACAAATTCAGATTCCCAATGTTTGTTAGGTCTAAAAGTTATAAAATCATTACACATATATAACATTTCAAGAACTGAAAAAGCCCTAAATTAAAAAAAATAAATGAAAAATTTTTGATAATCAAATAAAATTAAACAAAATAACTAACCAACTTCACTATAATAAAAAATGTAAAACTAAAATTCCATTTCAAAAAGGACAAGTAGTTAGATATCAACCTAAACGTAAAAGCCCCTGGAAAGATGGGATAATTAAGAACGTTAAAAATAATAGATCGTTCGAAATAAAAAATAATAATTTAATACTTACTAGAAATAGTAAACATATAAAATCCATGCCAAATGAACAAAAAATTATCTATAATGAAAACCCACTTATCATTGAAAAGAAAAATAACTTGAATTCCAACACGTACACAACTCGGTACGGACGAAAAATTGTAAAAGCAAATAAGCCCGATTATTATGATTATTACTATTAAGATAATGTACTTAGAATTAGTTAGGTTTAAGTTTTTCAAAAAAGAAAGAGTTTTAGTATTATCATTAAATGCATATCCATGAAACAGAGTGATCTTTCATTAACACGACAAATATAAAAAGAAATATTTGTATTACAGTAGTTAGATAATGTAACAACCTACAAAGTTATACATGATTGTATAATTTCGCGCATATTTCACCAAGTCATGAACTGCGTTGGTGAGTCCAATGGAGCGTTAAGAGTACGTGACGAATCCCGCATATACAAAACGTTAGATTTATATAGCTGTCAACGGATGCATTGTAATAAGACCGGGCACGGTCGTCGGCGGCGGCGGCGGCGGCGACTTTCCGTTGTTGTCGACCGGCGATTGTTCGCAGCGCGCCGGCAATTGTTTAGGTGTCAAAGTGATTATCATGGCTAACTATATAGTTAACGTGTCTCGACCAAGAACCTTACCCGACACACATTCGCATTATTATTACTTTATAAACGTTCTGTTATACATTGGGTCAAAAAAGTCTCCGTACACAAAAATAAAACATCAATACCTTGTTATCTTTAATCCTTTAATAGCTTGTAGATCCTCCTTTAGTACGTAAAACTTCCAATAGATATAAAAGCGTATTTTATTCCTTAGTTTTGGTTTAAAAATAGAAGTTTTAGTAACCATTCGTAAATTAATTATTAATTTGCGAAAGGATGGAAAATTATTAAGAGAAATAGGTAAAATAGTTAACAAATCCCATTCAACCGTGCGGTATACAGATCTGGAAATTTCGGTTCAGGACATAGGAAAATAATGCGTGCAACAGCGAAGCATATAGGAAGTAGATTTGATAAACAAAGAGCGATATAACTGTTTAACCACGTCAGACGTGGTCCTTCGTGGGAAGAAGGTGGTTGGTTGGGCGAGTAGGGTCGGATCGGAAAAGGCGTGGTTAAACAGTTATATCGCTCTTTGTTTATCTAATCTACTTTCTATATGCGTCGCTGTTGCACGCATTATTTTCCTATGTCCTGAACCAAAATTTCCAGATCTGTATAGTAATGAAGTATCAAAACAACAAACTTGTGAAAATAAACCACGTACGGACAGACCATATAAATTAAGCGCTATTCGCAAGGTAATTAATGAAGATCCGCGAATCAATGCAACTACATTGGTCAAAATGATAGAATATTATTAAGGCGTACATGTTGTACCTAAAACAGTAAGAAATGTACTACGAGACCAAGGTTTACACGGACGAGTTCCCAGGAAGAAACCCTATATCAGTAAGAAAAACAAAACGCTACGTTACGAAAATTTAATGTTTTCGGGTCCGATGGAAGAAATATAGTGTGGCGTAAGAAGAATGAGCACTTGATAACAAAAAATTTGTATGCTACTGTGAAACATGGACGCAGAGGCGTTCTCGTCCGGGGGTGTATGAGTGCTGCAAGTGTTGGAAACCTAGTATTTATGGATGGTATTATGGATCAAGAGTATACCATAACATTTTGGAAGAAAATTTACATGTAAATGTCCAAAAATTTATCTTAAGGCTGTGGTCTCGGGCCCGAAAAAGTTGTTCCAATATTTCGCGTTAACCGTTTGATAAATCAAAAAAACTTTCAAACGAAAGTTGGATAAAAATGAAAAATCTAGGCAAGCGAATAGAGATATTTAATAAATTATTGTTAATAACTGAGATTATTAAGAAGCATTTTTAAACGGGCTATTCGCATGTCTAGATAAATATTCAAGATATATATTTTCCATTTACCGTTTTTTGATATTTTAAAAGATAAGCGAGAAATTTTGGAAATTCCCACGGTACAAACTTGGAAATATTTTTCAATTTCGCGAAATAGCTCCGCCCTGATTGACCACGTGGTATGGCCGGCGGAGTTGAGTTGGTGCCGTAAGTAAACAAAAAGTTTTTTGTGTAAGTCGATTCTGCTTCGTTGTGCGTTTCTGGAGATAAATACTTTGGAGAATTATTGGAGTTTGGACTTCACAGATTTTATGGGTTGTAAAAAATTTTAGAATTTTAGTAAACTAAAATGAATGAAAAGTTCATTTCATAATTTTACTAATCTTTTCGTTATATAAGTACCTCGATCTCCTGAAAATAAACTTTGATATTGTAATTTTGAACACTAATTTTTTCTTTACGTACACTACATGTAGCAGAGAAACTATGTACAACTGGGCCAAATTGGTCACTTTTCAAGGGACACTCCTGTTTCTATAAGAAATAGAGGAAAAACAATATCGATAACTGATGCTCGATGTTTATAAGAAATCGAATGCTGAAAACCTCATATTGATATCTTTTACGGTTTCAGAGATATTGGGGATGCTTTTCGAGAAAGTGCATTTTTGAAGTCTTCATAATTTTTTTCCTATTGGAAAATGTTTAATTTTGTGAAAACATTCTCGCGGCAACTTTTTATGTAGATTTTGACGGTGTAGGTTAGTTTTCTTTGTAAGCAATATTTTAATAGCTACATACATAAAAGTGTTTTCTTTAATGGAACACTATATTATTACATATTACACGAGAGCCTAGAATTCCCTTTCCAAGAATATGCCTATAAAGTTTGAAAAATCTGATAGATGCGATAATTTGTTTCAGAGAATCTGGAGAAAATGCAGAGGTTGTATTTACATCAATGATATACAGCGAGAAGATAACGTTTAAACTCATTTTTCTCGATGCTAAAAAAATTTAGATTGTTTGAATCCATAATCTGAACCAAAAAGGCTAAGTGATATCGCAAGCAAGGTATCATGTGCGGCACACTTTTGGAAAGGCAATTTTAACTCTCGTCGAATATGCAAAAATGTATAGGTGTTCTATTTGAAAAAGAAATATTTGTCTGCATCTATTAGAATATTGCTTACAAGAAATCTAATTTACACCAACAAATTCTACATAAAAAGTTGTTTCGGGAATCTTTTCACAGAATCAAACATTATCCAATAGAAAAAAAGTTATGGAGATTTTTTAAAAATACACTTTTTCGAAAAACACCTGTATTTCCGAAACCAAATTAATTTATAGTTGTAATCAAACATCTTGGCCCTACTTATAAATATACTCTCGCTTCTGTTTTTTGTTCAATGCCTACTTATTCAAAATCAGCAAACTTTAAAGTTCTATATTTCGAGAAAGATTTGAGCAAGGTATGATGTGTGGCATATTTTTGGAAAGGCAATTTTAACTCTCGTCGAATATGCAAAAATGTATAGGTGATCTATTTGAAAAAGAAATATTTGTCTGTATCTATTAGAATATTGCTTAGAAAGAATCTGTCTTACACCGACAAATTCTACACAAAAAGTTGTTTTGGGAATCTTTTCATAGAATCAAACATTATCCAATAGAAAAAAAGTTATGGAGATTTTTCCAAAATGCACTTTTTCGAAAAACCCCTGCATTTCCGAAACCGTAAGGGATATCAATTTGCGGTTTTCACCATTCGATTTCTTATAAACATTGAGCAAGACACCAATATTATTTTACCCTATCTCTTATAGAAACAAGAGTGTCCCTTTACAAGTGTCCAATTTGGCCCACCTGTATAGTACAGTCGATTATCCTATCTGTACTACGAACTGCTCTACCATTTTAAAACATTTAATTTTTTTGCACAGTGTTTATTACATATACTAATATAAGTCAAGATCTTATTAGAATTTGGTAAGAAAGATACATCTAATGTTTCCGTCTTTTTCTACTTTACTAAAATGAACTGAACCTCGATTCATGTATTCACTTCTCGCCAAAAGATAAATAAACACATGAGTTTCGAATATAAATCCTTTGTCTCTTATCTACAGAGGGCGGAGCGTAGCCCAGAATTAAGGTCCACCTTCCTGCTTCCGAACGTTCGTCTCCTGCGCCCCTGAGAAACTCGATGACCGTAAGACCACAGCCTTAAAGGAGTTATTTATCTTTCAACAAGATAATGACTCTAAACACACAGCAAAACGGGTAAAAGAATGTGTAATATACAGAGTGGGAAAACAATTCAATACACCCCCACAATCGTCCGATATGAATCCTATCGAGCACTTATGGGATGAAATTGGACGGAGGATTCACAAGCACGAAATTAAAAATAAATAACAGCTTCAAATATCACTTACTAAAGAGTGGAATAAAATAGACGAAATAATAACAAAAAAATTGGTACATGGAATGCCAAAACGGCTATTGGAAGTTTTACGTGCTAAAGGAGGATCTACAAACTATTAAAGGATTAAAAATAGCAAGATATTGATGTTTTATTTTGTTATAAATCTTCTGTATGGAGACTTTTTTGATGTAGTCTTTATCCCTCTACACTTATAACCGAGTTTATTTATGTTTTGTAAAAGAAAGTTTTCATTTTTATGATACTGATTTGTTTTCTTACTTATATTACATATCCTGGAATAATATTTCTGTCTTAAACTTCATAATAAATAAATTAGAGGGGGTAACTTGTAAATATTGTAAAGTGTACGGAGACTTTTTTGGTCCAGTGTAGATATATATAAATTCTCAATCTTAACCCTCTTTAAATCAACAGTTAAAATCAACACAAATTAATCATAATATTAATAAACTTGAAAGATGAATTCCAATTGAAGATAGAAATTCGTTATGAACTTCTAAATTTAGATTACTTTACAACTATTCCTGAGAAATTATGCGTACCCAAAATCGTAATGGTAAGTAAAAGTTCATATCAAACCCTAATCAGAGAAAATTGTTAATTGAAATGTAATTACGTACAAGTCCACAAATCTAAAACATTTGGTTGACTAAAAAAGAACTTTTGTTTATTACGGTGAGTACCGTCATTATAATAAGAAAAACTTTTCCTCGTTGCCACATTACTTTTTTTCGAACATCCATCAAGGTACTTACTTTAAATACAAGATAGTTGTCAAAAAGTTGCGCGGTGTTAAAAAATCATTTAGTGTTTCTTTTGGCCGTACCAATAATTTGGCAGTGCATCATCTTAGGGTTCGCATAGCATTCAAGGTATTATCTAACCTTTAGAGTTGAGACATTTGAAACCAAGATTCAAGAGAAAATTTCAAAAATTCAAAAAAGAATGTCTCTTGAAGATTACAAGTCAATCATCAATTAGATCTATGAAGAGATGTTCTCCATATTATCAGGTTCATTAAAAGTAGGATATTCGAATGGATGTAACATATAGGATGAATGAGCGATGAAAGGGTAACAAGGAGAATTTCAGATGATGGATTTATAAAAGATGGATGGATGTGGAAGATTGTTTGAGAAGAATTGAAGTAAGGAGATGTGAAGACTATTGTATATTATCATCCTAACATTTAGGCTTCAGTAAGGCTTGAAAAAGATTATAGAGCAGGCAGAAGCCAACAAGAATTGTAACACTACAAAAGAAAAATCATTCAAAGTTACTGATATATCAAAAATCAAATAATTTTAGGTTGCAAAACACGTATAATAGTTACGGTTTCAATATTAAATGATTAAATCGATTTAGTAAATTTTCACACGACTGTCAAGAAGAGAATAATCTATTTAATTATCAACAAGGGTAATAATAACAGGAAGATATTCGTCGATCACACGTTTCGCGGAGTTTCAATTATGGCCGCCCCGATGTTGTAAGACATAATGTTAAAGATAATTCCGAGCGGAGTAGTTGTCCGGCCACTCCCACATAGTTGGCAGTTCAGAGGTGGTATCCTTATGTAAGAGGTTCGCCGTGTAGACATGTGTTTTAAGCCTCCACGTGCAATATCTCACTCTCTGACTATATCATTCGGGTTGTGTTCCATGCTAACTCCACATAGCCGTTCTAAACCAAGCAAACAATTCAGACTACTTTAAAGCAAACTTCTATAAGAAACTCCTAGAGCAACCACTAACTAGAGTAGGGTCCAATCAGTTAAACCAGTTTGGTAGTTGATTGTTTAGACTTTAAAATCGCTCCGGTAGTAGTATAATAGAACGTTGAGAACGTTTTATTTCGTGCCGTTTTTTCAACGTTACTCGGATCGTGGAATAAGTTACCCTCCGCCGATTTCGATTTACATAACTGTACGGCAGAACGTTCTGTTCTCATCGGCGAGCGTGGTGTACTTCTTTGCTTAATGGCTCCCGATATCATCAAAAGTATTTGTTTTAAACAGAGGGACTTGGTGAAGACGTCAACAGGAGTCGTGTAAAGATTGTGATTCGATGTAAATTAGAAGAATGAATGAGCTTATTTGGAACCAATCTTTAACTGAAAAGATATATATTACACGTATAATGCACGTTTCCTATTTCTTTAAATTTTATATATCCGGTTATATAATTCCAATCATCTTAATTATCTCATAAACTTTCCAACAAGGTATTTCAAGATCTTGTCTTTTATAAATGTCTTCTTTCTTTAACAATCGAAGAATCTACATAAAATTTATTACACACTTCTCTTTACACAATCTGATGTAGCATCGAATTCCAACTCGTTAATGGATAACCTTTAACGTCATCTTAATAATTTCGTTAATCACTTAAAGGATACCTAAGAACTTTTAATTTTCTCTTTGTGGTGTTTGACCACAAAACAGAATGTCCAATGGAACAATGAACTTCGATCGCGTTAATCGTGTCTTCACGGCTTTAACTTAACCGGAGAAGGCGGAGGAAAGAGGATATATGTCGTCCACAAATCCCATTCAAGGATTTACAACGACCAGATTGAGGTAAAGCGGGGATGGAAGAAGTCAAAGGCGGACCGATTCTTACGTAAGTAAGTAATGGCTTAATATAAAAAGTCCCTCGACGAAGCACGATGGTGGTAATATATTTACACGACTAGATGTTAGGGGGAAATGTGATAAGTTTTAAGGGAAAAGTAAAAGCTCGAAAGCATTTGTAATTAGATTAAAATAAAATTATTTTTTTGAGTGATATTTAAAGACTCATTAGTTTTCAAAATAAATTATATATTATTCATATAAACATTATTATTAGTATTCTTATAAAAACTCCAACAAAAAAAATCATTAGAAAAATTGCACAGTTATCTAACGTGATTGTGGGAAATATTCTAATATACATAACGTTTTAGTTTATAAAAAAGTCTAAGTCTGAAAGTTCTCACACATTAAGTTGAATCATTAATTCACCTCAATTCGTAAAACTGTATACGTTTATTTTTTGCAGGTGGTCAGAGGGCACTGGCCAAGAAAGAACTGGTACCCCGAGGCGCATCCTCGGCATTTCGACCATTGAGCCAGTCCGAACACAACCAGAAAGCCCTAACGAGATCGTAGATTCCTGAGATAGATACAGTTCGCGGTAATTTTTCGTCAGTGCACAGTTATTTTAATTAGCACCAACGACCATCGTCTTTGGCGTTCGTTCGTTCCTCCTACGACATCCCTCTTCGTCCCTTTTACAAGTACTGCCGGGATCCTTCTCTGTTCTTCCTTCAAGTTTTCCCTTGACCGTTCCGTTCGTTCTTCGAGAGCAGTTTCGCTATCGTGAAACGGGCATCGATTCGGCGCGATTTAATTACCGGCTCTCAATTTGCCGGCCCCTCTCGTTTAATGCCATCGGGTAGCACCGGAGGGCAAACGGTCAGAGGTCATTGGGGCGCGGGCCTCGTGACTGTTCACACAGAGCTCGAAGAACTACAATGTCTCGATACCCCGTGTAGAACATCACCCCGGATGACCAAAACGCTTAAGAACTTTAAATCAATGAGTCATAAACAATTTGAACCGAGCTATAAATGTTTCAATGTACTTCCTGATCAGTAAGATACTTGATGGTATAGCTTTGTTATTGCTTCTTGGTGGTAGATTAATTCTATAGTCTGTAATTTTAAAGTGAAATATGGAAATGTTAATGTTATGTCTGTAAAAGGATTTATTGCTTTCGAGTAAAGTTGCGGAGATATGATTAATGTCCATTGACATTTAATTAATGTAACGCATTAAAGCAGATCACGTTTTAGTGTGTCGTAACAACAACGAGAGGTAGGTATGAATGCCCAACTGGATTCTACTAAACAATTACTGAAAATTAAATAGAAACACGATAGCCGGAAACAATTGGTTTTACTGATAATTGTGAGAATACCGCGGAATAGCCATTTCAACCTATAACGACGCTAGAGGCCATTAAGTTGCTATAAGTAACATACTGAGAAATTACGATTTTATATTACATGTATTTATTTTATATTAGATTTTATAACCATAACTAATTCGCTTTAAATGGCATCTTGTGCATTATGACTACTGTACGAAATCTTGCTATCACTCTTTAATTACTCTTCGTTTTCCGTAAAATGAAATTTGATAATCAGCGTTAGAACCTTCATGCCTTCTTCGTAATTTCTATTGTATTTTATTTAATTACCCATTTCCTGCTATTGTCTTACAACGCTTTCCAATTAATAAAATTTAATGTCCATAATGATATTCCTTTTATAAGAAGGAAATAAATTTTAATATCGCTCCCTCTTCCAAGAAAGGATAATCGCGAAATGATTAAGTAAAGACGTCTTAAGCCAGCAGTTACTTATGCATTATGGTACTTAATAAAAATACCTTCTGAGAAAATATTTTGATGCGTGCAAAAATATAGCGTTAAAACATGCAAATGCAACCGACCGGATTGCGTGTTGTAGTTTCTTTTGTATGTATAACATTTTATGCATAAGTCGGTAATAATAATCATAACGGTAAATTTCATTAACATATATGATTTACGTATAAAATTTTAAAATAAATTTATTTAAGCTCAAGTAACTACCTAATTGAGATATTACATATTGCATGGTTAAAATTTCAATTTGTTACTTTGTAAAACTTCCACTTTTCAACTTTTTTAAATCCATAAAAAGTACGTAAACCATTCTCACATTAATTATTAAGTATATTAAACGATAACCAAAGAAGTGCATTTGCCAATCATGGTTAATTATCATTAAGTATAAGCTAATTCGGTGGAGAATTTTTGGTTGGTTAAAATTGTGGGATTTAATATAACGAAAAGGAAGAGTATGGTCGAGACAAAAACGTGAGTTGAGGTTCGGGCGCCTTTTCGTTAACCCAAGCCGATATATAATTTAATTAGGCAGCATTCTCCGGTGACCAAAACAATTACAAGTAATCGCCGGTTCGAAAACAAGAAAAGCCCGGATTCGTCGAGAGAGAAAACAGAAATGAAACAAAAACTTAAGGCGTATTTTATTAGCGGCGATCTCATTAGCGCAAGGGAAAAATCTCACCGAACCGCGCCCTACGAGACCAAAAAAGAAGTTACGACGTCGACGAGCATTTCGTCGTTGCGAACCGAAGCGGAACTGCTGATTAAACGTTTTCCTGCCGAAAAGTTATTTCATAATTGTTCGACGTCACGTAAACGCACTCTCTGTCGGCGCTAATTAACGTTAATTAATATGACCGAAGACATATTTTGGATTATTGTGAATGAACGGACGACGAGAATGCCCTTTCAAAGATTTGCTAATGAAGGTACTTTCTTTTTCACTTATCGTCTTTAGTTATGTTAATTACATTTCTTTAATAATACCACTATAATACATTGTTTTTAATTACGTACTTATTCATACAAATAAAGATTCTTCATTGAAGTAAAAAAGAAACATGGTATAAGTGATTGTCAGCCACCCAAGCTGTCTACACATAAGCAATAGCAATTAAGTTTTAAAGACTCACGACTTCTTGGGTTCTCTAGGGATGCCACAAGCGCTCGTAGGCATTATATACGCAGTACCGGAGACTGTGCGGTAAAAACTACTAATTCAGTCTCGAGATTAAGTACGTAGGTAGAACAGGAGTGGAGAACGGACGGAGAAGAAGCTCGCCGGCGTGTTTGCCGACTGTTTATTGAGTTTCCTGGTAGTTTTTAAGCGTCACGACCGATATGTAATGCAGTACCACCGGCCTCCACTCAATCTCCTCTCTACACAGTTTCACGTTTGATTTACGCCAACGCCGAGAGGTTTATGCGAGCGACTTCTTGAAAATGTTGCGGTCTCGCCGTTGACCGCTTGATCGACGTCCTAAGGAATACGACCAAACCATTACCTCAGAAGATAGACTTCATTTTATACCTTCAGGTACCAGGACCGTCTTCCTACATAAGATTTAAAATAAAAACTAAGGATTTATTCTACCAAACAGCATTTTTTAGAACAAACTAAAGACTGAAATGAGATGAGAATGGTTTGAATAATTGCTGAGAAATCACCAGTTACAAACTGCAAAACTCACAAATTCCTGAAAGAAACTTGTTAAAAATGGTTGTATTTGATAAACAAGTTTCACGTAGAGAGAAGTATTGTCGATTGATCGATCCCTCAACAATGACCAAATCATTATCTCAAAAGATAGACTCATAAGTGATATAAATCGTTTATTTGACTAAATTGTTCTTAAGCAGTTGGTACAGGTTGACGGTTCGCGAATGTTTCTCGTAAGCTTGAAAGAAGTGGTTTAATTTCAAAAGATAGTGAATCAAAGAAATATTCTCCAGGAAGTCGGAGAGATCTCCTTTAAGAGAGGATTTAATCCCTAAAAGAACAAGTGGAAGGTCGTTATTGCACCTATTGTTACTACCCCTGGCTGTAACGGCTGTTTTGAACATGCGATGAAAACGTTCCAAAATGCCATTACTCTGTGGGTGAAAAGAAGATGTATAGATCTGACGAGATCTAAGAATCTTATTAAATTACCAAGAAAAGACGAGAATCAAATTGTTTCCCTTGGTCATGAGTTATAGTATGTGGTAAGTATATCAAATCTAGAAAAGTAGTGGCGAAAAAGTGTATTAGCAACAGAACCACAAAAAATATCCGCGAGATGAAAAGCTTCAGGCCAACGAGTAAAACGATCAATAACAGTGAGTACAAATAAGACCGATTAGATCTATATGGATGTGCTCAAATTTGCCTTACGGAATAGCAATTTTCTGAAGAGGAGACTTGGTATGACGACACAAATTTCTCCTAATATTGTTGAGCCTATCGATATATTCAAGTTGTATTTTACTGATGAATTAGTTGATAATATGATAAAAGAAACTAATAGCGAATTCGATTGGTTGCAGTGGTGCGCACCAGTGCATAACAGCGTGTTCTATTGGTTGTTTCGTTGTGTTCTATTACATTTTATTATTGTAGTTTATAAAACATTTTAAACATCACCAAGCCTTGAACACACTTACAAGTGATGTTATGATTACGTTTGATTTCATCGCGTTCTGTTGAATTTGCTCTTTTTTGCACTAAGCTAGTGTGACATATGTCACATTTTGCACTCAACTAGTGCGCACCAGTGCACACTAGTTCTGCAAATCGAATACGCCATAATAATTATGCAAATAGCAAAATAAGTGGAAAGAGATTGACAAAACGATCAATTTGGAATAATTGGAAAAATGTAGAAAAAGAAGAATTTTGGGCTTTTCTTTCTGTAATTTTCAATATGGGCACAATGCCGTCAGAAAATAAATTTGAATATTGGTCAATAAGCAATATTAGCAGAATTCCATTCTATTCTGATACATTCACAAGGGATCGTTTCAATCAAATATTTTGGATGTTACACTTGAAGGAAATTCCGCCCGGGTATCCATCTTTGAAGACGCGAATTCAAAAAGCTAGTAATTCTTTGGAATATATAGATTCTAAGTTTTCACAGCACTTTATACCAGAACAATGTATTTCGGTAGATGAAGCAGTGGTTCAGTTTAAAGGCAAAATTGGTTTCATTACCTATAATCCCACAAAATCAACTAAATGGGGTATATGAATATATGCTTTAGCCGATTCGAAATCTGGATATGTGTACTCTATTCTGCCATACTATGGTTCTATAACAATAGAAAATCTTCCAAATCCGGAACTTCCAGTAACTACCAGAATATCTTTATACTTATATAAAAAATTATTAGAAAAAAATCCATCAGCTGAAGAATATCATATGTTCACAGATCGGTATTATACAAGTTTATCTTTAGCTACCGAATTGCTAAAACTGAAATGCCATCTTACGGGCACGATAAAACCAAACCGAAAAGGATTACCTGAAGAAATTAAAAAAACCGAAATTTACTATAAAAAAAAGAATTGCTCTGAGGAAATGTAACACATTAGGGTTAGCATGGAAAGACAAAAAAGTTATCACCATGCTGAGTACTTGGGATACAGCAAACATTATCCAAGTAAATAGAAAAATACGTAGTGGTGAAAAAATATCGATTGACAAGCCAGACATTGCAACAAATTACACTAAATCTATGGATGGAGTTGATTGCGCAGACCATTATGCAGTGTCATATAGTTTTCTCAGAAAATCTTTAAAATGGTGGAGAAAACTGTTTTTCTGGGGATTGGAAATTTGCTGCGTCAATTCATACATAATATGTATAATGTGTACGCATCTATTTGTTTATTTCAATTCCTATTATTTTTCTGAAATTTTCACTTTAGTCATCTTTTGTATCGACATATCTGTTCATATACTACCTATTATTCCAGCAAGTTTTTATAAAATCCAATAAAGCGATATTGATTATGCACCTTCTCTCGCTCTGGAAATGAAGCACTTAATTTCTTAAAAATCCGTCGACCTACTGGTCATAGTTTTAGAAAAATGCGCTCGTTCGTTAAGGGTTAATTAAATAAGATAACTGCCTGTCCTGATCTTGAGCATCTTTAATCGTTTGTAAATCAGGGTATTCAGAATTAAGGGATTCAATATAAATACGTGACAGTGTGTCTGCTACAATATTTGAATCGCCTTTAACCCTTTAACGCTTGCTGGTACAAATATGTATCACTTGTTATGCAGCTCAAAGTCTCGCAGTTTCTCTCCGGGAAGCTTAAACAACATGTACGTTAGAAAAAATTTGATTATTTTACACCCCCAGGGTCTTGACCGTTAAAGGGTTAATGTAGATAATTTCGGAGGTAAATTGAGAAATGTATAATAAGGATTTATTCTACAAAACAGCTTTTTTCAGAACAAACTGAAAACTGAAATAAGATGAGGATGGCTCGAATAATTGTTGAAAAATCACCAGTTACAAACTGCAAAACAGAAATGAATGAAGAGAACTTGTTAGAAACGGTTTTGAATAAACAAGTGTCGTGTAGAAAGATGTATTGTTGAAAATGATTTGTCGATTGATCGATCTCTCAATAATATGACCAAATCATTATGACACAAGATAGACTAATCAGTGATACAAATCGTTTACAACAAAATGGGTTGGGTTGAAAATATTGGAAATTGTTTGATTGGATAAACTAGTTTGACATAGGTGGAAATACTCAAATCATTACCTCAGAACATTCCGGTGTTTATTTTATACCCTTAAATATTACATGAAGGATTTATTCTCTAAAACTTCTTTTTTAAAAACGAAATGGAATCTTTAAGTCGTAAGCGACAATATTTCTGCAAATGATTCTAATATCTTAAACAATAAAATTTTTGAATCTTATTAATAATTATATTATTTTCAAAATTCCAAATTTATTGTTTTCTTTAGATGAGATGAATTTTATGACATGAAAAATATAGCAAATATTCTTTAAAAGAAAGAATTTTTTAAATACGATCCTGATCCCTTATAGTATCTTGAAATGAATTAACCTCGAGCTCTTACGAACCGGCAAACGTCATGTTATTGTGTGCTAAATGGACCAGTCGAGATGCTCTTAAGCCCGTCACTCGCATTTACATCCTCAAGCGGCAACCGACGAACAAACTTGCTAAACGGTAGCGGAAGAAATAAAAATCGGGAATAATTAGTACCGCAGGGTCGGTCGTGTGGAGAAGAGATATTTTAAACGACAATTAAGGCATTAACTGTTAAGCACGTTAATTTACATAATGGTGAGGTGGGGTGTTATTATATGCCAACCGATCGTTAAGTATTAACATGGGAAAACGGTTTTAAACCAGAATATGTATGTGGAGATTACTTAAGTTAATTTAAAAATTCGATTTCTGTAAGATACAAAGTTGAATTAAGTTTAAAATTAATTAAAATTAAATTCTCATGAAATTCCTTCTATAAAGGATAACATAAAAGATAACACAATCCAATTTAAAACATTCTGATTTAGATAGTAAATTATCTGGAGTAAATAACGACAGATGTTAAACTTACGGAAATAACTATTGTATAACGGACATAAAATAAATAGCAGGTTGTCAGCAATAAAGACCTCGAAAAAAAAAACTTCATTACACGACGATACACCGATATTATTGTTGGAATTCGCTCCAACTGGTTATTAAAGCCTACATAAGAAGATATATTACATTTCCTTATTATTGTGATAGTTACGATGCTTTTATTATTTTATAATAAGTAGGTTTACATTATAAATTAAATACGGTATATTTATTAGATTTTATACTGAATACATCGTACATATGTTGTTAATATTACCTTATGGGTTTTTTTTATTCCATAATATCTTAACTTGTAATTGGAATTATAACTGAAAATCTTTTCTTTATGGCATACATAACTCCATTTATAAAATAAATCCAAAATGAAATGTGTATAAGTAAAGTATTGATTTAGAAACCACAAATTGAGATTAGTTTTTAGGTAAGCTTGATAAATTGACTTGTAGACCTAACAAAATAAAAATGTTAAAACCAAAAATTCCTAGATAACCGCATAGTTATAAAACCTATCCATTCACAGTAAAATTATGGTGGTAGATAATCATGACCGTTGGACAAACAGGGTTTACCACTGTACAAGATAACGAAGTAAGTTTTTCCGTTGTTTAACCAACCGACTGCCGGTTGACGATCGATTCTTTTTAAACGCTTCCGACGCGTCGTTCCTTTGAGACAAAAAGGAGTCCTCCTCTGTCTGCCAACCATAACCGTTTCACGCCGCAATAAATCATTATAAATTATGGGATGCTGGTGTGCGGGAACGGTTTGGCACCGTTTCTGGCCCGGCACCGACTATCTTTTCGGTGTCATCGAAAGGTGAACGTAATTTATAATTTTCGGAATTTATTTTTATGATTAACTTTTTCCGCTTCGTGGTATACCTACTCGTTTTTTTAAAGAGGTCAAAGAACTTTATGAGCTTCAATTACTTCCTGAAGATTTTATTTTGTAATCAATTAATAATATTTCGTCAATTAATACTTAAAAAATCACAATTATAAAGTTTTTAAAATGAAAAAGACTCACCAAGCGAATGTTGTTTCCTTGAAAATCTCCTAAAAATTAAAAAAAAAAATTATTTTTTAAAAATTCTTAATAAATCAAAAGTATTTTACCTGATAACATTCGCAAAATAACAATCCGAAGACTTCCTCAAAATGATAATCTGAAGACGAACTCTAATGATTTGAAACACATTCACGGAAATAAACACTAAAGTTTTTTTTTAACACTAATTGCAAAAAAAGATTAAACGAATAAAAATAAATAAGAAGAACACACGACGGATTTGTTTAAAACTCGCACAGTAACTGCGAAGAATTTCTAAATTTGAGTTTTATGGTGTGTTCAACCCCTAATTGTGGGAGGGGAAACTGGTTTTTTTCTGTATAAAACTGGAAATTACAAAGCGTTTGGGTTGAAATTTACCTGCTCGTTTTCCAGTTTGCAAAGAAAACTCCAATTCGTGTTTATTAACGTGAATTTAAAAATAAATTTAATATTAAAAAGATATTAAAAAGTAAACTGTTTAAGGTAAAACGTATGATGATTAAAACAAATATGATTATGATTTTTTGAAGTTTGTATCTAAAAAACTAATTGTTGTAGAGATTTGAAATTTTATAAGGATTTAAATTGAAACTTAGTCTTCATTCCTACCAAACATAGATTTTCTAGGGCTTTTCGTTCTTTCCTCAGAAGAGAAAATGTAACATAATATCGATTAAAATTTGTCTATTTTTAAAAATTCATATCTAAGAAACTAATTGTTGTTAAGACTTAAAATTTTATGAGGATTTAGTTTGAAACTTAATCTTTATTTTTCCCAAAAATAAATTTTCCACGACTTTTAGTTTTTTTTATAGAAAAGAAATTCTAATCTAACTTAATTAACATGTTAATTAAAATTCGTCTATTTTTAAAAATTCATATCTAAGAAACTAATTGTTTCTAAGACTTAAAATTTTATGAGGATTTATATTGAAACTTAGTTTTTACTTCTACCAAAAATAGACTTTCTACGACTTTTAGTTTTTCGCTCAGAAGTGAAAATGTAACACAATGTCAATTAAAATTTGTTATTTTTTTAAAAATTCATATCTAAGAAACTAATTGTTGTTGAGACTTGAAATTTTATAAACATTTAGACTGAAACTTAATTTTTATTTTTGTCAAAGATGAATTTTCTACGACTTTTAGTTTTTCCGTCAGAAGAGAAAATGTAACTTAAAGTCCTTAGTTTAATTTTTTAAACATTCTAAAACTTAGGCAGCGTACTAAAAGTGGGATTTTCTTTGGATTACATTAAAATTTGGCGTTTAAAAGTTACAACTTTGTCATTATACTAGTTTACCGATGCTTGAACAGACCTTGCATGCATGTTTTAACGAAAATCGCATATACAGTGAAAGCTCTAGTAGGCGGACGCTCTAATAAGCGGACATCTCTCATAACCGGACAAAAACCTTGGCATAAACCTCAAAGATATGTCTTTCCGTACAAACTGTTCTCCCTTAAGCGGACGTTCCAATAAGCGGACGCGGACACCATTTTTTCCTCAATAATGGACAAAAATCTCTAATAAGCGGACGCACGGCTCTAATAAGTTAGACGAACACGTCACTAAACAGAAGTAGGTATACATATTTACCGACAAGTTTTCGGGGATTCCCCTCTTTGTGCGTTTCACTTGTCAAAGACAGGTAATTGCCAGTAGGTACTGCGAGTTACTGTTATTAGTTTGTTCGCTTTGGTGTAGCATGCGTTAAAATAGCAACCAAGAAAAAAATACTTATCTTAAAGGAGAAAATGGAAATAGTTTGTTTATTAGACAAAGAGAAGCTGCCAGTTCGTGATATAGCTAAAAGATTTAACATTGGCAAAACGCAAGCGGCTAAAATACTTAAAAATAAAGAAGATATTCGAAAGAAATGGCAGTCTGGGGACAACATAAAAACTAAGAAATGCTTCTTAAATAATGAAAGTTTAAAAATTGACAAAGCGTGTTTCGATTGGTTTGTGAAAGCAAGAAATAAAAACATTCCCTTATCAGGACCATTAGTAAAGAGAAAAGCAAGGGAAATTGCAGAAAAATTGGGAATGGGTACATTTCGAGCTTCTGACGGGTGGTTATAAAAGTGGCGTTTGAGAAACAACATTACATTTAAATGTATCTCCGGGGAAGGAGCTGATGTGAATGATGAAGATGTCGATCAATTTATGAAAAAAACTGCCGGTTTTGCTGCAAGTTTACCGAGAAGAGGATATATTCGACACCGATGAAAGTGGACTCTTTTTTCAGGTCAGAAACAATTAGAAATTGCTTTAAAAAGGCTGAATTTCATATGCATCAAGATAATTCAACTGACAATGACTACGATGCTGGAGATGATTTACCACTCGCAAGACTAGCTAATTTGTTTAAATGTAGAACTGAGAGCAGAAAGTGTAAAGGTAGTGGAAGAATATTTAAATGTGGACGAAGATGTCGAAACAGAAGCTTTGGAATTTTCGGAAGAAACAGAAGAAATAGAAGACATTGAAAGTGAAAATAAGTCGGAAGCAGGTGGTGCGGAGGAGGACTGCAATCCAATCAGGTCGTATAAAGAAGCATTGGATGTAGTTTCCAGACTTAAATCGTTCATGAAGAATGATTTTACTGATTTCCAACATGTAAAAAACATAGAAACACATATAGAACATTGTTTCCTAAACACAAAGAGAAGTTTCACTTCGTCAAATAAGTATTTTAGATTTTATTTAACAAAAAAAATAAATAGTTTAAGTTTAAATAGTCAATGTACAAGGTAGAATATTTTGTTTTAAATAAAAATATTTTAAGATAAGAAGTTGTTTATGTTTTATTAATGTTAAAAAATCAAAAATTGTCAGAAATAGTGCAATA
Source organism: Digitonthophagus gazella (assembly GCA_036711955.1). Lineage (NCBI taxonomy): Eukaryota > Metazoa > Arthropoda > Insecta > Coleoptera > Scarabaeidae > Digitonthophagus > Digitonthophagus gazella. Next base: position 29,669,145 of record JASCIT010000005.1, read on the forward strand.
TTTTCCATTTTAATAGTTCTTTCTTATAAGCGGACATCTCCAATAACCGGACAAAAATGTTGGCACCGTCAGTGTCCGCTTATTAGAGCTTTCACTGTACTTTCTTTTTTTATTTTGTCCAATACATCATTAATGATGAAACCCCCTTCAAATATTCAAATTTGAACTGCTTAAATTAAAATATAGAAATCAACATTCAATTAAATGCAGTTTGGAGACTGTTGGTTTCTGTAGGTAAATGAATCAGAGCCACAGGATATCCCAACAGTACGAAAAAGCTCCATATCTCGTGTATTATGGGAGGTATTTACTTTTTCCTCTTTCTTTTTTTGAATTAGAACCGCGATTCTATTACACATTTTAAAAATATTGCGACTTGTATACAGGTGTCCCAATACTACAAAAATATAAAAGTTATAACTTTTTAAATGGTCTTAAATGGTTTTAAATAACACGTCAATAATAAATGTTTAAAAAATATTAGAGAACAGTGAAACTGGGTAATACTTTATATAAAAAAGAAAAAAAACAGAAGGGAAATTTAATTGTAAATCAAATTAAATCCACTTATCAATTCCCATTTAAATTTTTATTCGTTTTTATTTTAAAAGTGTTAACACCAAATTTATTTCCATAAACAAACCATTAATCCATCAAACACTTTCAAAAATAGGATTAAAACACACTTAACACATCAATTTATTCCGTTTTAAGTATCATTTAAAGCACATCATAAAAGTAAAAATAAAGTACATATTTATTAACGAAGATCGAGTATATGTATAGTTGCGTGCCAATCGACTATTTATTTGTTCATCGTCTTCGATCGTGTCGTGGTGCTGGCGCAAATGCACCGTAATTAATTATAAGGACGAGCGGTTAATTAGACGCAATGAGAGATTATTAACAGTTAAAATTAAACGTAGTTTGCACTGGCGATTATCGGGCGCCCGTGTAATTATCTAGCAGGATTAAAACGCGCTAAACCACTGATGGTTATCAATCATAGAGCCGGGGGCAAGCGGATAGGATGAAAGTGGATTAATTATTTTATTGTGTTATGCTAATGATGAACACTCGCATCATTAATTATTATGGGGATGGGGCGGATTTCATACACGACTGAAATTGATTGTTTGTGAAAATTGTTAGTAGATACAATCATTAACAAAATTATTTTTAAAGAATTAAAGAATTTTATTTAAGTTGTATACATACAACATGTAACTATACTAATTGCAAAAGCTATAACACCACAGGAATCATTTATGACAAACGATAACACTCTCAGTACGTTTTCACAGTATGATACCATACCTTTTGCGTTTTAGCCACTTTTACAAGTTCCCCTATTATTAGAAATTTATTATATCCTCTAATAAACCCGACGGTACCTCGAACTTAACACAGTATAAGGATTACCTACGAGGGAAACTCACGACACAGCTCGATGTCCACTTTCTGTAACCATTATTCTCGCCGGTCAGATGCTATACAAATTAGATCTGCCGTTCGGGGCCCGAGGGAAACGCTCAAAGTTACAACGGCGGCACCGACAACGTCGTTTAGTATTAATAATCGCCGTATTTCACGAGACTCGGGGTTTTCCTGAACGAACCGGCCTTTGTGAAGACGCCATGCCGAGCTTAGAGAGGAAGAGACGTGTTCTCGAGCATTCTCATCGACTCTTCGTCGCCGAGCAAACAGCAACTTCCCGGGACGGGAAGTCATTTCGTTTCTCTGGATGCGGAATAGGCTAACGCAGGATGCGTAAATTACTACAATTGTAAGGATTTATAACGAATAAATTAAATTTACTATGTTAGAAGTTAAGTAAATTATTGCGTTAAATTTGTGTTGAGTATTTAATAGGATTACATTTGTCAACAGGACGTAAAGATTCATTTTGTAAAGTTGGAATTGAAGATTTCATTTGGATTTAAAAGAGTTTTTTGTTATCAGTATAGAAAATTGAATATTTATCTAATAATCATGAGTTTTTATTTTTATTCTCTTATAAGCTCCTCAATACTTACAGAATCATCATATGTAACAAGTTACTAATAGTTCAGTCACTATTAAGGAAAAGTTTTATAATAAAACCATAGAAAAATATAGAACTTACTAAACAATTTTAATTTTACTTTTATTCAAACTCGTTAATACTTATATAATCACCACAGGATTCAAGTTACTAATTTCTCATTCTTCGTTTACTACTAGTTCTGTAATAAAAGTATTTAAAATACAGCTACGTGCATGTGTATTAGGCACCCCCCTATTTACAACAAAATTGACAAAAATGTGCATTTAGAAATAAATCAACGGTATAAATGCCTTCTTTATTATTTTTTATAAGATAACATTACCCTCCACCTACTATGTAGATAGTTCCAAACAAGTAATGATTTGTTTTAAACGTTTGTACATCAATTCGTGGATTTACCATATTTATTTCTGATAAAGTGTGGTATCGTAAAGAGTGAATACTTGAAAAACGACGAGTGTATCAGTTTATGAGTGCAATAAAGTGTTTAATGAAGCAAATCATGCCTAAAAGAAGGGAACTAGCAGTTGTAGAGTGTGGACAAATTGTTTTATTGAACGTTTAGGGTTTTTCCCAGTGCGCCATAGCTAAGCTAATGAAATGTTCAAGATGTGCAGTACAAACAACGATAAAACGATTTAAAGATACCGGTAGTTATGAAAACAAACCAAAATCGGGGCGTAAACGACTGACGACACCCAGGGACGATCGCCACTTAATAAGGTTGGCTGTTAAGAATAGGCGAAAATCTTCTAAAGAGTTAAGTAACGAATTATTTGTTCACCAAGGAGTCTCCGTATCCTCCAGCACTGTTAGAAGACGCCTTAAGGCTTACTGTTAAAATGAAAATAGAAATTAGTGTGTTTTTTAAATGTTATTGCAGCCTTTTGGAAGACCTGGGGCTCAATACCTATGTCGAAGACCAGGGGAAGTCTTTCGTGAGGAATATCTTGTTCCTACAGTAAAGTATGGAGATGGCAGCATTATGGTATGGGGTTGTATGTCGACGTCAGGAGTCGGCGAAATATTTTTATGAAGGACGCATGAACAGTGGCTGGATAACCGAGATATTGGAATTGGTGCTAGAACCCTCAATTGTAAAAAGCTTCGGGGATGACAGTTCTGAGATTTATTTTTAACAAAAAACAATGCGCCATGTCATCGTGCGCGTGCAACAACTCGGTGGTTTATCGAGAATGGGGTGCGTCTCCTTGACTGGCCTGCACAGTCTCCAGACGTATCCCCGATACAACATCTTTGGTATATTTTAAAAAGAAATATATCGAAACGTCACACTAATTCAAATGACCGCCTCCAGCAAAAAATTATTGTCGAATGGAATGCAATTCCATAGGACTTGTGTGTCGAACTTTTGGCAACTATTCCAAATTGGTTAAAAGCTGTAATAAAAGCACGTGGAGGCCCCACAAAATATTAATACATTAATAAAATACTTCATAGAACGGATTTTTACCATTGTTTTATTTCAAAACTATTCCCTTTCCTTGTTTCTATAAAAATATAGGGGTGCCTAATACATATGCACGTAGCTGTATATAAAACATATCATATAATCTTTATTTCTTACCTTTATTCACTTATAAGCTCTTTAATACTTACAAAATCACCACACTAAACAAGTTGCTAAATAATTCTAACTACCAAGCGAAAAGTAACGATTAATTTTGACAAAATCGAAGAAGAAGTAACGGAGTATTCATAAAGTTTAAACTTCTAAAAGTCTTAACTGGAAAATAATTAAACTCCAAAACGAAAAATAAGGAAACTACGTTATTGTCATTTCTATAAGTCGTCTTTATTACAATTGTCGTGCTTTCGAACTACCATGAGTTCATTATCAAGACTTCAGAAACATGTCAAAGAAACATATGACTTGATTTGAGGTTACATTAACTTATCACTTGCGTCAGTTATTTGGTGACAATGAACAAATAATCTGGCACAATTGGTAAGTTAACATAACCTCAAATCTAGTCAAGTGTTTCTTTCACATGAGTTTTTGTAGTCTTGATAATGAACTCATGGTAGTTTGAAATTGCGTCAGATTATTTGGTAAGTTAATGTTACTTCAATTCTAATCATGTGTTTTAGTAGTCTAGACTACTTATTTCTAGACTCTAGAAATAATGAACTCATGATAGTTCGAAAGCTCCACGATTGTAATAAAGACAACTTATGGAACTGATAACAACGTAGTTTCCCTGCTGTTCGTTTTGAAGTTTAATTATTTTTCCCGTTAAGATCTTTAGAAGCTTAGTTTTAATAAAGTTCATCACACATGATCCTAAAACCCAAATACTTACACATTGATAAAATATCAGAAACAAATTATGTCACCATCAGAAGTAATTAGCTGCTAACTAACTAAATATCCAAAAACACCTCCCCTTATCGTCAATATAAATCACTAGGCAGCACATTCGTTTATTTTATAATGGCTAAGAACTAATTCCCTTTTCGTGATTTAACAAACATTTTGATATAAGAGTATTGAGTTGTTAAGAATTTTTCAAACAAATTTGTTTTAAATAGTACTAAAGTTTTGAATAAAGCTCTACTTATAATTAGTCACTAATCATAAGCTATGTAGAAACTAATAAAGAAATTACGATTTATTTCTTAAGTGGTAAAGAATTTCTTTTACTCCTGAAGTGATTTAAATCTTAAATTCCACTACTATGCAAGTTACAAAAAAATTAAACAGGATTCATCATGTAACATCCTTCCATATTTAACCGTACTTCCCTTCTCTATCCGTTACATCATATCTTTTTGGTTGTTAAAGCTAACAGACATCTTAATTTTAAGCTATATAGAAACTAATAAAGAAATTACGATTTATTTCTTAAGTGGCAAAGAATTTCTTTTACTCCTGAAGTGATTTAAATCTTAAATTCCACTACTATGCAAGTTACAAAAAAATTAAACAGGATTCATCATGTAACATCCTTCCATATTTAACCGTACTTCCCTTCTCTATCCGTTACATCATATCTTTTTGGTTGTTAAAGCTAACAGACATCTTGACAGTTCATTAAAAGTACCCAGCAATTACAGAAAAAAATTAGTGACGGAAGTGTTAATTTCAAGCTACCGAAATAGTTCACTCCAGGCAACTATACGTTGACGCTAAAATTTCGTAACTAACTCATTATTTTTTAAATTTCTTATTAATTATTTATGAACTTTCGTATATCATTAAAGAAATTTTGGCAAAGTTATAATTTCATATATTAATCGATGGTAGTCGGGAAGTGATCGATTTAAACGTTTTTTAATTTTTTAATCAGTTACTTAAGTGGCGTTAATGTTAATTCATGCGTAAATCCTGACCACCGTCAGATCGAATGTAAAGGAAAATTACAAAATATTAAGAAAATCCGTGAAACCGCTATAAACAGTTTTAACGAGAGTTCCCGTCTTTTCTTCTTCTTCTTCATCTGGGAGGTTGTACAAAATCGTTGTTACCGCAACATATCGCCGGTAATCACGGGTCAAGTGTTTGTTTTCCATGTTTATTCAGATGAGAATTCCAAGCAAACTCAAACAGCGGGAAAAAATTGTGGTTGGTCGGCATTTAATGAAACGAGAAAAACACTAAACGATTCTTGGTGCACCGACCGCAAGTAATTCAAAGTCTCTGGCATTTATAAAAGGTTTTAAACCAATGGCTTTAACCATTCATCGAACCACTTTACTTCTTTATATTTTATAGAAGTTTTTAGATTGTGACTATCAAGATCATATTAACATTTTCTCACGTGTTTAATTTATCAGTGTTGAAATAATTTGTTACAATCCATGAAAAATTTGTGTACACAAACAAACTTGAATTCAAAAAAATAAATATGAATTCTTTAGAAGTTCTCACACATAAATTTATTATTTTGAAAGAAAACTCCAAATGACATTTCTTCAACGAACCGTGTAGCATTACTACAACACAATTTTAATTGTCGCAATACCAAGTGAGAAATTTACAAATAAAACTCACTAAAAGTTAATCTCAATTTACTATAACTTCTTCACAAGTTTCTCGCGTTTTCTCAGAGTGTTCTTATTACTCATTAACCGGCTACTGTCAATTAAATCCAAAAACAAACTCGAGAATCGGTATAAAATATCCCGCTGTTTCTGTATGTCTACACTGGATAATTAATAACACGCTAAACGGTTAAGTATCTTTATGCCGCGTGCACCACTTTAAATAATTAATGATTACCGGGTCAGTTACTTATCGACGTACAAATTACGTACGTGGACACTCCGTTTAACATAGAATGCTAATAAATTCTTAAATTTATACCGACTTTGTGTCGGCAATTAAAGATTGTTGTAGTATTTAATGGTATATGTTAATGATGAGCAATTATAATGGTGTAGCATGTAAGCATGCAAAAAATTTACGATTTAAATATGGTTGGAATCAAATTAAAGCTATATTAAATTAACATTTTTTATTATATCATGATATAATGCTATAACAACTAAAATAAGCAATTAATAAAACAAGCAACAACTTAAAAAAAAATAATAATAAAAAGCTTTTATAATTTTCCATGTGCTCTTTGATACTCTAAAGATCTCAAAATATATTCTGGAACTTTCGGAATTGAATCACCAACAGGTTGAAAACCATTTTCATCAGCGACATAATATACCTGAACTGGAACTCCTTCGGGAGATGTATAACTGTATGATCCTTCAGCTTTTAAAGCTTCTCTTGATTCGGGATTGTTGGATGGATATAAACTTCCTTGTTCGGCAGCTTTGATACCATTTTCAGTTTCATAAGACCAATTGTAACTTCCATGCGGATCTATTTCTTGTCTTTGGTGTAAAATTCTATAATGATGAGATTGACTCAAAGTTAAACCAAAAAGGCTCAAAACGACGAGAATTTTAAACATCTTTGAATAATTATCTGCTTATAACAGTTTGGATGACTAGAACACGAACTTATGTGCAACTCTTTTAGTGTTGGCTATTTATACCAAGTTGTGGGCAGACGAAAGTTTTCCGGGTTGGGAAATATGATCATAAATAAGATTACGAATACGGATGTCGATTACAAGGTTACGTTATATTCGGCGGTTTCATAAAAAGCGCACATCCCGGTGTGTTATCTAAATTTATGGTAATTTTTGGGATTTGTATTAAATCAATTTTAAAAACTTCGTAACTTTATGTTAAAGTGAAAGCACATAAGTAAATGATTCACGATTATACGTTATTGGTTAATATTTAAACGTATCATTAAATTTGATTATCTCTATAATAATGGTTAAAAATCTTAAATACTTTAAAACATTATAATATTGTATAAGTGACAAATTATGGAAGTTTTAAATTAGGAAATAGTCGTTTTCATAATATCTTTGCTTTCACTTTCTTTTTTAAATCTCATCCGAGGTTAATAAAAAATAACGGGATTTAAATTATATTCAGACGATGCTAGTAAACTAGGTGTGGAATACCTGAGAGTTCAAATTATTATTGCACAACTATTTCTCTTAGATTGGGAACACGAGAAGTAATTAAAGTTGTTAACCGTTTCTATTAAGTAAGATTAAAACCTTTTATAAAATCGTACAACATCTTACTTTGCTTTTATTACAAATTCATTATTGAAATGCATAATTTTAATTATTGTATTATTTTTTTATTGACTATAAGATTTTTTCCAAAAAGAAAAGAGAATTCTCTTCCGGGTGTTAAGTAGACCAGATAAAAGAGACAAGGTTACCAAAAAACCCCTTTTAAGCGACAACTCTCAAAATGCTTCATGAATTAAATATCAACTTTTTATATCGAAGATTCCACATAATAAGGTTCTTTCTTCGTATATCGAACATCACACGTCTCGAACGTCACGGATGTCGTCCTTTTGGACATCGTACGATATTTTACTGCGGGAACATGGCGAAAAGAGCGAACTGTTGTTGTTGTTGTTGGTGTTCAAGTCGACCGCCGAATGCCTACGTGCTTGTAATCCTTAATCTCGCTGTAATTAGTGGGTAACTTTTACAATTCAGTAACTGTACCCGCCCGTACGTGTTAACCATTAATCACGGCCATAAATTGTTACGAAACACCTCGAGGAAAGTGTGAGTTTAATTGGATTTTCCGAAATATTTCACGAACACGATACACGAATTCCAAGTGTTGTGGATTCTATTTAGTGACCACGATCTTTAAAAATCTTTATGTGTTATGTTTGTATTTATTTATTTATTTATTTTTTTGAATTTCTATTGTTTTATTCTAAAATACAATATCTTTTAATTAAAACTCCAAATAGAAAAGATAACTGGAAGAATATAAAACTGTAATTGCAATTTTTTTATACCGTTACAAAAAGATTAATAAGAAGAAAAATAATGATAATCTATTACCCACGTTTTAAAATTTAATGGTCACCTCTTAAAAAAATGACACTGACAAATTTGTTTTCTAGTACATGCTCTGGATACATCCTGCCTTATACCAACACCGCGAGGCGCCTTCCTCGGCGTTTCCAAGAGGTAATTAACCGCGGCCGGTTTCTAAAGACGACGAATCCATTATTAATTGACCGCAAATAGGCCGAGTTTTAGGCGTCCCATTACCGATAGAAAAAAAGCGACCAAAACGAAAAAGAAGTAGAAGCTGGGTAAGTAAAGTGGAAGAATGAAGAGTAGTGAGGACTGGGACGTGCGAAGTAAGCATCATTAAGAAGACGCGGAAGTGCTACGAAGCCGTTCCACGTGACCTCTGACCCTGTTGCGTGCTCGGCTTTGCACCAAAGCCTGTTTAGACGGAGGCTGAGGGCCACGAGCATCTTGACTTTGCTTTGCCTGTTTGCCATTCGGCCAGGTTTTCTAATTACGAACAAATCCAATGTTAGAAGGAGGCAATCTGACGTGGCGTTTCTTCTTCCTTCGAACGGTGTGATGGAAGAACAGGATAACGCATATTATGGTCGGTATCTAACGTTTACCGCAGCTTTTCGTGGCACGATAAAGTATTGGCAGGATATATCTTAACGAGTTGTACGTGTGGAACGTAATGGGCAATAATTTCGATCTGACGGTTCGATATTTCGATGGTGGGTTAGATACGTAAAATCGTTCATAAAATCAATGATAATTTAATAAATAATAACCTCCAAGTTAATACCATTTACTTAAAGAAATTTGGTTATCAACTCTACCAAGAAAATAAATCGTTTAATAAAACAAACTAACTAAGCTATGTAGAGATTACATACCGTGCTAAAAGTAATTTATCTGGTGACAAAGTTTAATAGCTGTGCGTAGAATATCCTGAACTCGCTTGCATTCAAGATGTTCGCAATGCAAGAAAACGAAGAATCTACGCACAGGTGCGCTGCAGTCATCTAACAGGATGATTTTTTATTAATTTTTTAATATGGTAAGGATGTTAATTGGTCGTGTGAAACTGAACGTTGGGTTAAACGGCTGTACGCAAATACGACCTAATTAAAACGTACAAGATTTAAGTAATAATCGTACTATCAGGTAATTCTTAGAGACGTTCTTTGAGGTAATCGAGAGAGATTAGGTTAAATACTAGCCATCGGTGTTGATATCCTGTTCGGAACAAATTCTCATGGGAATTTATGTTTGATCCATCAGTGTAAATGTGGTCAGTGTATAATTAGAAAATGAAAACATAAAGTTATTTGAAAGATAATTATTAATACGGAAAGTGAGTCAATAACGAATCTCAAGTTACAACAGTAAACTACTTTACAAAGTTTAAAGTCACATGAACCAGGATGAAAAATGTTTTCCTCAATCTGATTGTGGACATTTCTAATGTACACAATTTATAAATAAATACAAACATATGGTTTCTATTTTGGTAACTAAGCAGGAGGTTGGATAATAATCTTAAAAAAACTCATGTAGTAACCCTAAAACCATTAGTTTTAATTAGCGCGGTCTATTTCCATTCCAATCTGATCGCCTGATCTAAATTGCGTCCTCTTTTTCCTTGGTCTCTCGACTCTTTGAATACAGTACCTATCAATTACCCCGGAGTGAAACATCCTGTTTGCCAAATCCACGAGTCGGCCATTGATTGCCATTAAAGGAACCTGGGTATTCTCATTGCGCGGTGGGCGTGATATTTGATGAATTATAGTTGGGAGTGTCCGCCACTTTCTAATTGGACCACATCTAGCTCCGTACCGGTTGGTCTCATTATGTAAGAAGGAACTGCTCCGGTATTTCGTACACATTTACCGCTGAGCGTTTGCGGTTTCCCTCTGCCATTAGAAGCGTTCCGAAGGCGGGAGATGGGCCGAGGGATAGGCAGAAGGAGTAAACCTCGTACTTCAGTCCGGTCGTGAGCCATACATTCAATTCGATATTGCGTATAATTATCACTTTATTACATATTGCGGATGATGAACCGCGGTTGGTCTCGTGGGAGCCACAGGCGAATGTTTGCCGAACGCCCGCGTGGTGCGTTATATTTCGATTAGAACTATGTGAAATACGACTCGAATTGCCACGTCCCGTCGGGAGGTTACAGTTATGCTAAAATTTAATTTTAGCGTTACGTAAAGTTTGTAGTCATGTTGCGATCATAAACCAGCTGGATATTTTGTTCCATACCAACTAGGATTTTTATCCAAGATGTTTATGGTTTAGCTCGTAATAACCTGTAATATCACTAGTATACTCACCTCTTTCACCTTAGTTCAACTAAAATTACTTGGAATATCATGCCAGTTAATATAGCTTATTAAGTGTCTACTAAAATCATCATCATAGTATCATATATATTTTTTATTAACTATTTCGATTCCTGACACATATTGAATTCATCAGAAATGCTTAACAACATTAATATGAGTAGCGTACCTCTCATAGAGCAATAAAAGAAGCAATTTGTCACCGCTCAATGAACATCCCGTACAAAATAATTACTGCATCGAGAAGAAGAGAGAAAAAAAGACAGACATCAATTAGACGCGAAAGCCGTTGGTGCGGTCTTATAGATATAGAACCGAGCCGTCGAGTATCTATCGACTATCTACGTGGTTGATTGCACGTTTAATTACTGTCGGGTCATCGGCAATGGAGAAAAGGCGATAATAAATATACCGCCTGTAGATAAAGTATTGTGCGGAAAACTGTAAAGTCGAAATGCTCTCACGGTCGCGAGCTAAAATCGTCTTCGGTGCCACTTTTTCCCGTTTCGCTAATTGTTATTTTACAACTCGTCGCGGGATTTTGTAGAAATGGTCGTAAGTCAGTAGAAATACGTTAACCTAGTGAAAGAATACTGAGAGATTGCTATTAACGTGATTTGTTCCATAAAAATACCAGAAGTTAGAGTTTTATTGCTAGCTTTCAGCTGCACTTTTATTTTAAGTGCAGCTGAAGGATAACTTTCTATGTCTACATGTTAACGGAAAAATATTAATTCCTACGTTGCAAAACAACTGTTATCCACATAATTCATAACGTTGATTGTTACTGTTTTTGGTTGAGACATCGAACTAACAACTTCTTAAAAGGTGATTTATCCTTAATAGCTTAGCTAGCAAATCACGATCTTCATGAATCGTTCATGGTAACAATGGGTGGCGCTTACCAGGGCCGATACCTCCTAAGAGCTTTCACTGCCCTCCCATCGCGGTAGCAAGGACAACAAATAGTTCCCATCAGTCCTGGCAACCTAATACGGCAAATGGCCGATCGCCTCTTGCAAAACTAAATTCCCATGAGGCCGATTTAGTCTAAATATCGCCTCCAAGTCCGTACCCGTTAATAAATCGGATCCGATCCTGATTAACTTATTCGATTCTTCAGCGGCGGGTGAATTTCGCCACTTACAAATTATAAGGACTGAAGACTCTTACACAACCAGATATTAAATGGTTCCTATGATTAATGGCGAGCACGGTGAAGAGATAGTGTCGGTTCCGTTTTAAAATCGTCGGTAGCTTTGTAAAGGATCGTCGAAACGTACCGACCGTGATGGAAACAAATTGTAAAGAAACGGTTTACAAATGTGGCGCAACGGGTTTTCTATTGCGATCGGTCGAAGATCATTTATTTCGTTATTATTGGACTATTGTAAGTTATCTTATGAGTAATTGTTTCGTATATTTATTCCGCCAAAGAACTTAATTATTTACAAATAAATCATTAATATTGTTAATGTATACCATATTTTAAAAGAACTTCAAGAAGAGGGAGGAATTGAATTGAAATAAAATCAATGATTTTGACTTAGGGTAGAGGGGGGCACGTTCGGACATGGGGCACATCCGGACATTTTAAATTTTCTTCCTTGTGAGTGAAGTAGAAACATGAAATCCTAGAGGTTGATAACAGTAACCATTTAACGACTAGTGACAAAGTTATCAGGTGTTATCTTAAGTTTTCATAAAGTTATTACTAAAAGTTTAAACTTGCTCCTTAAAGTAAGTATTGCAGGAATCCATTCCTAAGACCACATAGTTTTTCAAATCGCAATACCTCTTTTTCCAACGATTTGCGCGATAGAATAGATATTTATGTACTATACAGGGTGTCTAAAAAATACGTTCGAATATTTGGCCCACTTATAGATCTCATCAGTACAAACAAAAAAGTCAAAATAAACATAAGTCCAAAAATCAGCCGTTTCCTAATTACAGCCTGTTTTTCAAATTAAAATAATTTACACTCAAATATCAGTATAAATACATTTTAATTATTACAAATTAATGATTCTTAAAGAAGATGTTCAAAATGTCCTCCTTCCATTTGTATACACATTTCACATCTCCGTAAAAGTGAACGCCGCACTCTCTCAAAGAGTCCCGGATTTATACGAACAGTCTGGCAGGCATGTTCAATTCGTTCTCGCAACTCATCTAAATTATTCACAAGACTTGAATAAACTAATGTCTTTAAATACCCCCAAATGCAAAAATCGAGTGGAGTGAGGTCGGGAGATCTAGGGGGCCATGCAATTGGACCTCCTCGCCCTATCCACCTGCCATTGTAATTTTCGTTTAGATAATTTCTGACCAAGACTCCGTAATGCGTAGGAGCTCCATCGTGCATCAACCACATATTAATTCTGTGGTTGAGGGGCACATCTTCTAACAGCAGTGGTAATGTATTCCGCAAAAAGTCAAGGTACAATTGACTAGTCAAACGGTTAGGCAGGAAACAAGGTCCTATCAGATGGTCTCCTAACACACCAAGCCAAACGTTGATTGCCAATCGGTGTTGATGATTCGATTCAACAACGGCATGCGGATCTTCGTCGGCCCAAATATGGCTACATATTATGAAAATTAAAAATGCCATTTCTCGTGAAACCAGCTTCGTCTGTAAATAAAATTTTCGTAACAAAATTTGGGTTCTCCGCGACTTTTGTCAACATGCTTCGACAAAACACCAGTCGTGCGGCATAATCAGGCACAGCTAGAGCCTGTACCCTTTGAATATGGTATGGGTGCAATTGCTGCTCCCGTAAAATTCTCCAAATTAGGGAAAAATTAATATTTGTTTCAGTAGAGAGTCTTCTAGTACTAGTACCAGGATTTTCTGAAAAACAGACTGTAATTAGGAAACGGCTGATTTTTGGACTTATGTTTATTTTGACTTTTTTGTTTGTACTGATGAGATCTATAAGTGGGCCGAATATTCGAACGTGTTTTTTAAACACCCTGTATAACCTATACTTAAATTAGCGCGAATCTTGAAAATAAAAGTTATGCGATTTAGAATACGTTTTGAAGAGGTGGGGCAGGTTCGGACGATGGAGAGTGGGGCACTTTCGGACTGTCTGAACCTATCCCATATACATTGTATAGTTATTAAATGTGTGATTATTGTGCAAATTTCAAAATTTCAAAGATATGGTTCAAACGTACATTATAAAGAGAAATAGTGCTGACGTTTCTGAGGAAAGGATGAAAGTTGCCGTCTCAAACGTGCTTCAGGGTGCTATGTCAATACGGATCCCTGCTAGTACATTTGATGTTAAAAAATCTACGTTGCATGATAGAGTTTCAAAATCCAGGAAAAAGGAAGCCACATCTGATTCTGGAAATGATAGCGATCACGAATCATCTGGTTTATCGAAATATGCCACAAGACAAGTGTTTACATACAAAGAACAAGGTGAATTGGAAGCATATCTCAGACAGTCATCCCAACTCTTGTACGGTTTAACATACATAACTACTCGTAAATTGGCTTATGAATATGCATTCAAACTGGAATGTTATACTGGAATAGAATACTGAAATGGAACATTATAGATGATGATGAGATCCTTAGTGATGTCTACGTTTTGGTAAGATTTCCTACTAAGAAGAATGTTTTCCACTATGTGGGCCAAGGATTTGAGGACGGCGACTTTGTAGTGAAATGTTTAAGACACTCAAAGAATCACTTCCCCTTTCCTGCAGTGGATGATATTTCCAGCATTTGCAGAAGTGGCATAGAGTCAAAACTCCCTCAACCAACTTCTGTTGTGGGTACATCACGTTTAGCACGTTTTCTTAAGTTTAATATTAATTTTGATCACCTTAACATGAAATAAAGTGTACTTGTCGCATAAGTTTAATTTTATATATTCACGTCCGAATCTGCCTCATTGCGTGTCCAAAACTGCCCCATCCTGGGGCAGATTCGGACTAACGCAATTTTTTCCAATAAGCTTATTTATAGTAAAACTGTTGATTTATTTCCAACTTTATTAAAAAAAATGGTTGGGCAACATATCGAAGAATGTACTGGCATAGGTTTAAAGCCTCATATTCTTCAAGGGTGGTTAAAAAGTCACCTTGACAGAAAGCATCCGAACCTACCCCCCTCTCCCCTATATCTTACTATTGAAGAGAATTTCAAGAAAGAGAAAATCCTTACATTAAATTTTATTTCTAATACATTTGTCTATATACGTATAAGAAGAACGTTTCTTAAAGCCTTATATGAAATAGACTTCCTTTCTAATAAACTTTCGGGTACGGATAGCCTTTCTGGTACTGTCAATGCAGATTTAAGATTGAAACGGCGGCGTCGTCGTCGTGGTTGCGCAGTGAACCGCACGACGCGCCGCAGTTGGTAATGTCGTCCAATAACTCAAGATCCATAAGTAATGAATAGGTCTTCTAGGGTCGTCGGTAAACGGGGAAGCGCCGACATCATGCAGGATGCGCGACCATATCCCATTAAGGCCGGATTTGCATATACATAATCGAGATGTGGCCGGGCCTCGCCATGCCTCACTGACTTTGCGTTCCGGTGTCGGGTTGGGAAACAGTTTAACGCAAAAAAGGCGCCAATTACAAGTGGACTATGACTCATTAATTACGCTCCCGGCGGCAGAGGCATTAAACTAAAACATAATAATAATAATCATAATGATACCCAACCCAGGGAATACCAATTATGCCGGTCAGTTAAAAGAAAAACATCAAACTGGATAAGATAGCCTCCGTCAAGGTAACATCTTTCTGGTTCTTAATGCAAGAAGTATAAAAGAGTCGAAGGATACTTTATGATGATAAAAGTAAAGTTGTACTTAAAGTAATTTACTTACAGGTGGATATAAAAAAAAGTCTACTTAGTATGAGTACATTTACTTTTGTTAATTGCCAATGGCTTAGGTATTTCTTTAGAAGTTAGTTTTTTAGTGTATTTCATTTAGACTGGTATGATAATTGAGCCATAAATAAAGATTGACTGACTTAAGAAATTGACTTAAAAAATTATTAAAAAATACTGAACCAAACATTTATCATCCATCAAAATAAATCAAAATAAACACTTCATAATCGTTAACTTATAAAGCATTTACATCCATAAATCCATTCATAGCTACTAGCACACAATTAAAACCTATTTATGTTCGTTTAATTACTTCGCTACTCGGCTTTTATTATTCTACAAGAATTTAACGACCGTTGATAACGCTAACACGGAACTAGACGCCTCCGGAACGTTTTCAGCCTCCGACGGTCCCGAAGTCGTACATTATTCCGGATTAATGATGCGTAAACGCGATCGTTACATAATGGCACTGCTCCAATTAAAGTTCGTGTCGGGAGTATAAGGTTGTTGTCACAAAGAGTGCCCAAGTGAAGTCTTCCGATCCTAAATAGTTCCTAAGTCGTTGCTACCAGACCTCTTCGTCGTGCAGTAAACACTCGGCAGCTCGTTCCTGTTACTAAAGTAAAGTAATGAGTGTATGGATGAATGGTTTGTTGAATCAATTACTAAATAATCTAACGGGTTGTTTTCTACTATCACGTTCTTTGAATTCATATAATCGATTTTAATCTAAATCTAAACCCATACTTAATCACGGTTTTAATTTCACAAAGAGTTGCAAACCATTTGATCAGATAATCATTCATTGTTTAGCACGAAATAGTCGTTTAAGGTGTGAAGATTATTAAAGTATTACTAAACAACCGTTTAAAGGTCTACGAAACAATCACGTTTACGAAATTCTAACTTTACTTTGTTCTGTACATCTATAATTTATTTTACACCCACTAAATAATCTTTACGCCACATTTACCAAATATTTTCAAACGTTAATATTAATTGCCGAACAAATCCCTTTTAGATATCCAATTTAATATCACAGCGTAGTTAATCTTGCGAAGCATCATGCAGGTTTTCGTAGTGCACCGTGACGTATGAAATTGATAACCATACATTATACCATTTAATCACACACTTGGGTGTTTAATATCAAACCTAGGCGTTGTAAATATTTTAAATGGTGTTGATTAATATCCAATTTTCCAGTGATACGTATATACGTAAGATTAAACGTCTAGAAGTGCTCATTTTTCTTTTCTTACTCATAAACGAACATTTAGCAAGGTGCTGTTTCGTATACGATTAAAAAATAATATCCGTTACAGTTAGATTGAAAGAAGGGAGACGAATGATTTACCTTTTAAGATATGGGTGGCTTCGCACGTTTGAGAATTAATCACTATGATCACGACTTTTGTTAGATAGGTATTTAATTTCGAAACTGTTTCTTCTTTTTTTTTCTAATTTACAGTTGGAGTGTATTCTTATGATTAATTTACCTTGGAGTTGTGTTTTAAAATTAGAAGGAATTGTGTCAGGTTATTAAGTCTTTTTGAGAAAAATTATAAGGTTAATATTCTTTGGAAAAGTATAGATTTTAATGTTTTTTTTAAAAGGAAATTGTAAAGATAAATATTAGTATGTATTTTCTAAATTTCTGTAAGAACTATACGATTAAAAACTTTTTAAAAAATATTAATCTCGATATTTTTCCGGATTTTCAGAATTTCTTATAAAAAAAAGACAATGATTTAAATTTAATTTATAATTTCAAAACTTCCAGAATAACCTCTATAAAAAATTACCACATACCAATATATTACCATAACAGTTAAAATTAGTGTATAATTGGTAATTTAAAATAATACCCAAGTTTCTCACCACATGTTTATGTAAATAAGTACCCTTTATACAGTATAATTTGCATTTTGATACTCTTACATTAAATACAAATTCCAACAAGTTCAAATTCCAACTAGTTATCGCGACGATATGTTGACGATTAAGTTAACGATGCGTCCCTTACGAGTTCTTAACTTTTGAAAATAATAGGAGACGTAAGCATTTAATATGTGCGTATGTGTCATTTATTTTATTTAAAGCACACGTGCAAATACCCTTAGGCTCTCGGCATCGAAGGCCTCTAATCGCAGTCCGGATAATGTTAATACGCCGGCCGCGTTAACTGCGCCCAATAAACAAACTAGCATCATCCGGGCGGACGGAGAGAGCTTGATGAGTTAACTTACCATTCGGAAAAAAGTTCCCTTTGCGGCGGCAAAGTGGATCTTTTTTCGCATTCCCCGATCATACGAAGCTGCCTGCCATGCACGTGTTCGTCGGGTCCGGGAGGAGGATTCCCTCCACTTCTTCTTGGTCTCGTTCGCTCCCTCCTCTTCTTCCTCTTGGTCTTCTTCTGGTGTGCGGCGTGGCGGAACGCAACCAGCGTGAGAACGGACGGCATTTGGAAAAATACCGTATTGATACGTGCTCTGTATCTTGAATATATTAGGAGCCGCTTCCTAGTTTGCT
Organism: Digitonthophagus gazella; assembly: GCA_036711955.1. NCBI lineage: Eukaryota > Metazoa > Arthropoda > Insecta > Coleoptera > Scarabaeidae > Digitonthophagus > Digitonthophagus gazella. The sequence continues at coordinate 29,687,322 of JASCIT010000005.1, forward strand.
AGCAGGTTCGCTGCCTAGCTTAAATGATGGACGTGACGCCGAACTGGTTGATATATGGAAAATTGGATTAGAACGCGTACGATACCATCCTACCCCGTTTTATACCGCTATCTGACCACGACTTTAAGAGAGGCGTATCTTGTTGGGCGGTGCTATCTTACTTACTATTACAAACACTGTGATTGGTACTCTATTTACTCAATAATAGATACATAAGTACTAAACATATTAAATAAGCATACCATTTGGTTAAAATTTATGTATAATAACGCACCTAAATGCTAAAATTCATACTCAGTACTTACATGAAATAATGTTTAGTGCGGTAAATGCATGCGAAGAAGAAGAACAAGGAGAAGGAGGAGAAGAAGAAGCGTTCAGCGGCATTAGATAAATCATAAAGTGTGATGGTTTACGGTCAGCGTGCGGTCGTTAAAACGGGCGATGTACCGCACCGGTCTTGGAATTTATCGCCGATCGACGTAATTAAACGCCGCTTTTTTTCGGTAACCGCAAGGTGGTCGCGTAGATTGAATTCTGGGAGAATAACACTGAGAAAACCAACAACCCTCCATGGTAAGATAAGTTTCTTTATAATCGTCACCACTAAAATGAGTGTGTCTTGGGAAACACATAACAAAAATTATAGCAATATTTAAATTTGTAAATTTTGTGGTATAAGGTTGCCCATATATCTTTTCGCATTTTCTCTACAAAGTCCGTGTTTCGATTGATGGCCAAACCGTAATAAACATTTAGTCAAGGGCGGATCCAACTTTGGCGCCAGGAGGGGGTCACATAAGCGTGGTCAAGTCAAGAACTTATAATTTAATTTTGATAACAATAGTTAAATAAGCAATGCTCATCATTGACAGTTTTGTTGTCTTGCCAAGCAGAAATCTTCTCCAGAGCGCTACAAATTTTTATTAAGTTGTCTCCTTGAAATTGAACGTGCTCATCATGCCTCTCTACCCAACGTGTCTCACAAATACCTTGCATGGCAGCTCCGAGTTCTATTTTAAAAATGTCATGCCTCTAAGCGGATGCATTGGTAAATATCACAACTTGTCTCATTGTGCCAGATGTATTGCAACAGAAAACTACTTTGGATGATCATGCCAATGAGTTATTGAGCACATGGTTGTTGCACGAGCAACGTTTAGCATGAATGGTTATTTTCATCAATTTTTGCACCTTTTGTATTTGATGCCATAACCGAGTAGCTGTTAGTTTCAATACCCACACACCAAGATAAATCCAAGTTAAATTTGGTACACAGATTTTCAACGATTTTCGCCAATGCTACACCTGTCAATCGAGGCTCTATGCCACCTGAATTGTTGCCTTCACGTCTAAGAGCATCGTAGGTATCACAAAAAGTTACAGAATGTTCCTTAATAATACCATCATGCAAATATCGGAATGATAGGCTCAGCTGTGAGATATGTGATATATCTGTTGTTTCGTCGAACAAAATTGAAAAATATTTAGCTTCCCGCACATTCTGTAAAATGTTTTGCTGGATGATTTCTGCGCAAGCATCTATCAACTCATTTTGTACAGTCTTGCTGATGTATGCGACGTTGGATGTTGCAGATTCCAAATTCCCTTCATCGGCTACTATGCTGTCATAGTTCAACAATTTACCATCGTCGCGATGGCCACATAACGATACATTTTGATGTCCACGAAATATTATGGTCGCAAACGTTCTGTATTTTCATTTATTTGTTCGTTCCCAAACGTTTGCCATCATACAAAGTTATTATATTATATTAAATTAATTAAATATTGAAGGTTACATAAAATCTGTATGGTGACAAAATATACAGTATGTCCGTAAAACAGGTACCCGTAAAGTAGGGTACAGTGTATAAATAAAATCATATGTTCAATTAGTGGTCCACCTAAGTCCTGGAACCAGCTCAGGGGGAGGTCATGACCCCCATGATCACCCCCCTGGATCCGCTGTTGCATTTACTTCGTCAATAAGTTTTCCAGTCAATAGCCCTCCGCCGCCAAGATTTTTTGCCCCTTCTTTAAGTTTCTTAACCGCGTTCCAAGCCTTTTTTGGACGTGGCCGATACATTCTTTCTTGGAGACAGTGAAATTACCATATTTAATATGGTTTCGCATCTATTAAAGAGTGCGAGAATAAACTTATGTTTACTCTGAATGTTAAAGAGAATACTCTTATGGGTCTTACTGTCTCCACCACCCACGTAATGTGCATATCGAACCCCATGCAAAACCTCAGTGCGCGAAAATATTTCAACTATGGCGTGGGACTCCATTTTTCCTGCGCTATCGATATAGTTTGATTTGCAATTAGGCTGGTGTGACACATACCAGTCTTCAAATTGTGGGGTATTTTTCTTTTTCTGCCAATAATCACATGTCTTACAGTATCTTAATGAATACAAATATCCAGAACTTTTCCTGTAAACCACCCGATGACACTGACAAATCCAAATAGAGAGGAGAAGCCCCGTTTTTGCAAAGAGCCGTCTCCGGAAACTATGAGTCTATCTCCATGTCATTTGCCTACAGATATGTTTTTTTATTGCTTGCATTAAGTAGAAAAAGACGGTATAATAGCATCGCAACAGTTTATGATGACCTGCATAACTAGTTTTTATGCAGCGTTTAGAAATTAAGCTGTAGAATTGTAATATAAAAGTTTCTATTTAAAATTTATACTGGCTATCATTTTTAGGATGTTTACACGTCGTTCGAGCAAAAAAAAATTGTAATAAATGTTGTTTTTTAAGTAGCCTAACCCCTTACAAAGACCAATTATCCATTTCTATTATTCATTTAAATAAAAACCTTTAATACGGTTATCTTCAACATAATTCCAACCTAAATAACTCAACCAAAGTTCATTTTAAGATCTTTACTAGTAAATAAATTTAAGGGAATTGGTTTGAGGTAGCTTAAATGTAAACTTTGACAGATTTTGTCGAAGAAAATCAAATAGTTTTTATAAATATTTTGATAGCCCCTTTAATTTCTCAAAATTAACCATAAAAAATGGAAAAAGTTTGTTCAAAAGATTCATTACTACCTCATGTTAGTTTCTTATACTCAACAACTAAATACGTACAAATACCAATTATCCATTTCTATCATTCACATCAATAAAGATCTTTAATATTTTATCTTCAATACAATTCCGACCTAAATTACTCAATAATTCATAAGATACGTGCACTTCTATACTTCTCATTGTCGATACAATACAACTTTGACTCTACGAACATCTTCCGTGGTAAACCGCGATAGATAAGAGCAAAAAACATGAGTATACGTAACGCACTCAAATACCCAACCGCCAATATAGACATTAATCGCCGTTATCTGAACGAAGCTTTGCAAGACTTGCCACGACCACAAGGAATCATGGAACAATAAGATGTGCGCGGGTCGGCGACTGTCCGACGGCAGTCTCCTCGATACAAAAGCCAATCGGCCTTTTTGACAGCCGTAAAGCTCACCTCGACACGTACCCATATTTCACGGGGAGATCTGGTGTGCCTAATTGCGATTTCCTAAGTCCAAAAGGACCACAGTGCATTAACCACGGAATTACATAAATCAATAAAAAAACGTATAATAATTGATGTGATGGAAAATGAAGTCTAAGGACCTCCGCATACGGTCGACTGATTTGCAATCCGAGTTTCAAATTACATTGTAGTTGGAGATGCAATCGTTTGGTGACTTTGCCCGTGTACAAGAACGGACATCCACCCACGAGCAATAAAATTCAGACGTTTTTGCAATCAATCTGATTTGATACTCGGCTTGCCAATCGGTCGATCTGTGTGCGGAGGGCCTAAGCTTTCTATAATATTTTAAATAGTATGAAATCTTAAGAAAGTTAAAAAATGATATAACTGATAAGAAATCTACAAATAGTATTTAAAGATCCTATAATTAAGTAGATATACTATAATTAAAATGAACAAAAATAGACCAGAGATTATAAGTCCCAACTATCATCTTCAAACATACAAACATTGAACTTGAAGAATACACAAATTTATCTAAAAATTTTAAAATAGGCAAACCAATATAACTACGAGTATATTTCATTGTGTTAGAAATGTCCGCGATAAGTGAGAACGTTCTCTAAGGTGTCTTGTCTAGTTTCAATCAGACCAGAGTAATAATAGACGTAAAAGCGTTTGCCGATCCGGATATAACAAGGTACGTTCCGGATATCTGTACGATTTCACGATTTTCACGTTCGAACGTGTACGTACACGCGTGACACGAAGTCAACGGACTTTGTTGTTTATAAGTTACGATATCGCAACTCGCGACCTTCGCTGTATCGAATCAAAGAATCCATTTACGCGGTTTGCGGTGACATCTGTTGCGGATACTTAGTAATTTTATTGTAGGTAGCTATATCTAAACAATTTGAAAAGTTTTAGAATTGTTCATTAAGTATAAACTTTTCAGTAAAGAGTATTTGTTAAAGCCTACATTATAAATATAGATTGATGTCTTAGAATTATATTTACTTCAAACTTCTCGCTTTATCTTCTTCTAAATTCTTAAATCTTGAAATTATTGAATTTGAAAGACTTGAAAATTTTTTCTAGCTTTTTAAATTCCTTAAAGATAAAATGAATTCGATCGAAAATAGTCAAAAAATTATCTAGAGATGTTATAACTTGTTCAAAATTATTATAAGTTTATTAAAAATAATCAAAAATTTTCTAAAATTGTTCACGTTTGAAATAACTTCTCATAATTTCTCAAAAATTGTTATAAATTATCTCAACTTCATTAAAAAGAGTTTAAAAGTATGTTCAAAAATCTATTGAAAATGGTCAAAAATTGTTATAAATTCACAAAAATTTGTTAAAAACAGTTATAACATTCGTTACACAGAAGTTAAATTGTCAATTGATTTGTCAACTTGAGTCGACTTTTGTTAAAATCAAAAAGATATCGAAAATTGATATCCCTATAAATATAGGTGTAACATAGTGCTTTATTTGTGAATAACAAATAATTAATTCGGTAAGTAGATAATTCAATAGGTGATAAAAATTATTCAAAACTTGTAGTTACAAAAAAGATTTTTATTTCAAATACTTTTATTTTTAGGTTTTTACGAATCAATCAAATGTTAACAATGATTGATCTTCACCTGCTTGGAAATCGGAGATCAGAGACGATTTTCGAATTCGGCGAACGGCATCGATCGAATGAAAAACCGCTCGGTGAGAAACGATTAAAGTGCCTCAGATACACACGGTTCGATTGAGCGGTTTTTTTCTCGGCCCTCCGTCCTCCTTCGGCGTCTTCTTAACGGTATTTCGCCGAATGAGGCACGTTGCACCGTATGAGAGCGAATCATGGATCCGGACCACGGAGCCGACCGTCCATAGACAGATCGTAGTACCGACGACGTAACTCCGTACATACGTGCCGTGTAATCCATATTTTGGGACGTGACTCCTGCTGACATGTGACCCGTAACAGCCTCTCTTTACTCATCCCTGCTATATTCCTCTCTAACTCGAGTTACCTACCGTACCACACAGGATAGTACTAAAAGAAATTTGAGATAATTGTAGATAATTTGAACTAATTCAAATCGACCTCTAATTTTTTTTTTTTTTTTTTTTTTTTCGTATAAGTAAAAATTGTTTATGACCTCAAAAGTTCAATGCTCCATATCCACTTCCTTGAGTTTTAATAACCCCAAAATCTATTTACCTTTAATATTTTTTCTATGATAAAAAAATCAAAATAGATTCATAGGAAATAATACTTCTTCACCGCAAGTGCGATAATGATTTCCTGTAAGAGTCAGTATATAAGCTGGGTTTTTCCATGAGAATTCATACTGTGTCCGTGCTTCGAGTACATACAACAGAACAAAAGGTGAGCTTTTCATACATTTGCATGTTAACGCGGTCGTTTTATCGAGCTTGAGCAAACGCGGTACGGTCCTGTACAAGGAAGCCGGAATAATTATGTCTATGGAAGACGTATACGCGCCGTTTTGAATACAACATGCTTGGGTATGCCATGATCGCGATTTTTTCTCGGTTCTCGATGGCGTATTCACGATGTTACCCATTTTGTCAATTACCTCTCTTGATATATGTTCATACTCGATCATTTCCTTTGTTCATACTTTACATGTACCTATTTTTTTTTTTTTTAAGTTTTTAAATAATTCCAAGAAGTAAAGAGTTAATTCGATTGTGAAACAATGTGAGGAAATTTTTCCGCTTATCCAGTTCTTATCCAATTCCGAGCATATTTCAATCCGAAACCCGATCCGTAAATGTTCTGGGCGATCATTCGGCTTGCTAGAAAGCGTAGGGCTCTTGCGACTTGCCATAGATGAAAATCTTAATTAAAAGTATAAATCACGTGGCGGGATCGTAATTTATGTGAGAAGTAACGTGAGACATATTGCAAACCCATAAGTTTTATTGCGTACGTATTCCACCTTAACGTTCGTGCGCGTGAGCTTTGAATGTGACCTGTGAAACGCATTCATTCCACATATTCAAGAAGATTTCTAATTATTTTCATTCATTCATTCATTCAAAGCAATTTGTCTATGAAGTCATAGATAGAAATTCAAATATAATTCAAACATAAATTTATTTTCCCGTAAAGTCAACTGTTTTAATAAAATTTAGGAATGTAGTAGGGCTTTAAAAAAAACTTTTAAAGTTTCAGTTAAAGTGTCCAAAACCTTGTCCAAGGAGTTAATCTACAACTACTGGATTTACAAGGTTGTTACATTAGACTTCTCAAGATTGGAGATAGTAAGAATCGTTGGGTAGCGGTATTGTCAAAGAGTTGCGTTAAGATCAGATTATGAGCGCAGCTAAATAATGAATGCGTTCATATTTGGTGAAAAATACGTTCCGCAGGGGATAAAACGTAATAAATCGATGGACAAATCGGCGCGTAACGGTACAATTGAAATAAATTTAAGCGCGAACGGGCATTGTATCTGGAATCGTGTACCCGGGAATGGGAAATTAATTCAGAAAGCACGGTGCTGCAGTCGGTCGCGACCGTTTCCGAGTCTGTAACTCAAATTATCGCTAGATCTGACAGGGACAACACCTGCCCGGGTATTCCACGAGCGGGTGCGATATTACACCCGATTCTCACCGGTTATTGTAACTGTGCGAGCCCCGCCAGTTTCTTCCTTCTTCTTTCCCCCGACTCTTCGTTTCTTGTAGATCTCCTCGTACCTTTTCGTGCGCGCAAGCGACCGCCTCTTTGCGCCTCTTTGTGCCTCGTTGCGCGGCGAACCTTCGCGTTTAATTAAGATTTTCGATTGATTCGCGAAAACGGGTTCTCTCGGGTTGACCTCTGCCAACCTAAACGATCCGAACGTGTACCAGTAGACAATAGGATTTGTGAGTGATCTTTACCGGGCAGGTTTAATGGTGAGCTCTCCAAAGCACGACAACATGCTCACCTGTTACAAATCGCCTATTGATTAGGTTTTAGTTTTACCTTAAATATATCACTTGATTATACAAGATTACCAATCCTTTCATGACGACCTTTTACTAATGAGTATGAAGACTAAATGAAGTAAGAAAGATTCATGAAATTGAAATTGTCGGCGTTTCAACATATGAGTTATTCATATAGAATCGATATTGTAAAGACTTTGCCGCTCACCGACTATCGGTTACGATGATTGATCAACACAGATAACATCAGCATTTGAGTGATGGCCTCGTAGATTCCTCAAGACCCAGCGTCCTAATCAATTTCTCCGACGTCTCTCAGGCCCGTCAACTTCGTGGAACAAGAAATCGAACTAATGGATTACTATAGTTGCACGTGGTTTAATAAACTTTTATTGTAAACTCATCTACACCTACCTAAACCTGAATCTAAGCTTGTACAGTCACTCCATTATCTTCACTGTCTACATGATCTAACATCTTGTCTACTTCTTGTATATCTTGCTTAAACGATTATTTCACTTCTCACTGAGAATGAAATCAAATATCTCGGTAGCTAATTTCAATTTAAGAAGGAATTTGAATTACGTTTCACTGTAAAATGAAATATCTTAAAATATTGCATCAATTTATTACAACTCGTACAGTTCACATGGTTCGTAAGGCGTTTTTAACGTTTCCTTTTTGAAACGGAGCACGTAGATCACGCTTCCTATTATGCTCTGGAGGCGCGTTCCCTTTGTCGCTATTAAATCCCAAGCTCGAAAGCCCGAAGGTTGGCGTCCGTTATTGATTCCGGCACGATTAATCGGTAACACGATGTCCATGTACGTTAATTACATTGAAATCGATATGCGAGACGATCAATCTTCAACTGAAACACAAAGGATAGCCGTTACCATTAAGAATCACTGACAGACGAACGGTGCCACTGAAATGTTCGATTAGTATCCATCGCTACTTCTTCCTTCTTACTTCTTCCTTCAGTCGCATTCGATTATTGTAAATTTTAATTTTCACAATAGCTTTCATATTCAGTTTTCAGCTTTTACGTGTAATAAATAACGGAGAGTTTTTTCACCTCGGAAAACCAATAACTCTCCGATACTCCGGTAATAACTCCTTTATCTACGATCTGGCCTCTATAAATCAGTCGAATGATACTGAATTACGACCCTTTCCGCTCACCGAACCGCGTATTTTTGAACAACAATTTACGCTCAATTCGTTCGTGAGTTCAAAATGATCAACCTCGATGGAATCGCTACCTAAGATCACGTGTATTGCGTTGTCCATTCAAATTAGTCGAGAAATATGGGACGAACCGTGATGCGAACTTGCGAGTAGACACGAATCCCTTTAATTTAAATCGCGGGAGGACGAATTAGAGAACGAATCGCGTCGATCATGTCCAAGATGTACCACTTCTTAGACACGATTTTATCCTAGAGATACATTCAAATTAAATTTTACTATTTAGAAACAATTTCTCATGCACGATGAAAAGTGATGTACACATTATAAATTTCTTAATACAATAAAATTGCTTTTCAACATGCAAAGAATAATTTACATCTTGGAATTCTTGTTGTAATTTGAAATTTGAAAATTATTTATTAGCATAATCATGAAAGTGGCAGTGATTGGAGCTGGACCATCCGGTTTAGCAAGTGCAAGATATGCGAAAGCAAACGGTTTAGATTTTACCGTTTTCGAACAGACAGGAAGAGTCGGTGGAATTTGGAATTACAATGAACGTGTAGGAGTGGATGAGGAAGGTGTTCCCCTTCACAGTGTCATGTACAAAGATCTCATGTACGTAAAGACATTTTCAAACTCGATCAAGTACACTCTAGCGGAACAAATACACGACCAATCCATTTTCTTTTAGAACTAATCAACCGAAGGAAATTATGACTTATCCCGGCTTTCCTTATCCGGAACAAATTAGGTCTTATCTTCCACAACCCAGTGTAACTGCTTATATTAAAAGTTTTGTCGAACATTTTAACATCTTACCAATGATTAAAGTAAGTATTGTTGTAATCGATGTGCTTTGATTGATGATAAATTTATTTTTTTAGCTTTATAAACGTGTTGTATTAGTGGAACCTATTGAAAATAATCGCTGGAAACTTACAATCGAAGATATCAAAACTAAAGACCAAGAAGTTTTGGAATTTGATTCCGTTATGGTTTGTGTTGGAAGTAACTTCAAAATCTTTATGCCTGAGATTACAGGAATGGATACTTTTACTGGAAAAGTTATCCATAGTAATATTTATAGAACTCCCGATGAATATAAAGGTCAAAACGTCTTGGTTATTGGAGCTGGATCTTCTGGAACTGATATAGCAGCAAAAATTGCTGCTGTAGCTGATAAAGTAATCGAAAAAAGAACCATAATTAATATGATTTCTTTTGTTGTTTACATTTTTTTTAATTTTAGGTCGTACTCAGTCATAAATTTAGAATGCCTATTAAAACATCCTCGCAAGTAATTCAAAAGAATGTTGTTAAAAGATTCGTAGGTAAAAAAGCTATATTTAGCGATGATTCTGAAGAGAATTTTGATACAATCATATGTGCTACAGGTAAAATTAAAAATCCAATTATATCATATAGGTAAATATTTTTTCTTTAGGATATCAAGTTACTTTCCCATTCTTATCTGAAAAATGCGACATCGTAGTAAAAAATCGTTGGATTCAATACCTTTACAAACACATCATTAACATTTCTCATCCAACTATGGGATTTATTGGTTTTACATCATTAGTAACTCATTTTCCAGTTTATGATTTACAAGTAATAGAAATGAAATTATTCTTTATATTATAATAAATAATTTAATTTTTCCAGGCAAGATTCTATATTTCATACTTACTCAAAAACTTTACTCTTCCACTACAAAATGAGATGAAGCAAGATATTTTAGATGAAATGGATCGTAAGTTGAAGTCAGGATCGAGAGCAAGTGATTTCCATAAATTAGGAAAAGGCCAGGAAGCATACTGTGAAGATATTGCATCCATGGCAAAGATTGAACCTTTACCAAAGGCAATCCATAAGCTTTTTGCTAGAGTTCTCGCTGACAGAAATATTGCTGATTGCTTCAAAATTGTTGATAAAGAAAATTTCGTACAATTAGATTGTTAAAATTAATGACTATAATTGCCAAAATGTTTTCAATAATGAATAAAGTACAAATTTAAACCAAACAATTTAGTCTGCTTTTAATTTAATTTGGTCATCTATTATACCTTTATTTTACTCCTTTATATCTTTATTTATTAACTAATCAATTTGATTTAATTAATTACTTTTGTTTTTAATCATTTTGACTATCTACATTTTTGTTTTAATTTTATTTAACATTTTCAATTTTTTAATCTAATTAAGATATATTCTCTCCAGATGAAAGTGGCAATTATTGGCGCTGGAGTTTCTGGTTTAGCTAGTTTAAAACACTGCTTAGTAGAAAATTATTCTGTGGATGTATTCGAACAAACTGGACTTATCGGTGGAGTGTGGAATTATTCCGATCAATATGGAATTGATGAAGATGGTATTCCTGTTCATACAGTTATGTATAAAGATTTAATGTAAGTTTTTCTTTTATTTTTCTAAAAATCTAACGTAACTTCCTTCTTTTTCTTTTTATTAGTTTTTATTTTTTACCAAAACCTATAAAGGTGTCTTGTTTTGATTGTTCGATCCTTTAATCACTTATTTCTTGGCTAAAAATAATCACAAAAGTCCTATCATAGTCTTAAAAGTGATTCGTTTTCGAAATTTTGATAGATTATTTCCCTAAGTTTACCTATTATTAACATAATCGATCAGAATCATTTAAGTTAAATTATTAATTCGTTACGATGTTAGTTGAGTTTGTTGAGTGCAAAGTGTGGCATATGTCACACTAGCTTAGTGCTAAAAAAACAATCTCAACAGAACGCGATAAAATCAAACATAATCATAACATCACTAGTAAGTGTGTTCAAGGCTTGATGTTGTTTAAAATGTTTTATAAACTACAATAATAAAATGTAATAGAACATAACGAAACAACCAACAAAACACGCTGTTATGCACTGGTGCGCACCAGTTCAACCAAACGACTACGCCATTAGATTGTCTTTTGGGTATAACAAAAAACTGTGCTTTTAAGGAATGGGGGTTGGGGGTAGGGTGTTGAAGGGATAAAGGGGGGTGATATGGGCAAATGAGGAACATGGAGGATAGGATTGGGGGATGGCCGTTGGGACCCCATGAAGTGCGGAGACTTCACACGGACCAAATGGAGAGACCCTCGGCATCATGGGGGTTTCTTGAAAGGACATAAAATTTTTTGAATGTAAAATTTATTTTAGAGCCTCCGAAGATGGCGTAATACGCCAAAACGCGTTAGGCGAAGTTTCAAATAAAGTACCAATACAAGCATAAAAAACTTGTGTTTACATTTGAATCGTTTATTTCAGAAAGGGACTAAGTAACATTTTTGACGATTTTTAGATAAATGTATATTCGTGCTCTCTGGTTGTAGACCTATCGTTTTGAGTAGAAAGGCTTATACTTTATATGCCCGGAACATTTTATTGTGGAGACAGAATTTTTGGTTTGTTGTAGAAAGGCACCATGTATCATCGGGTGGTTCCTTTCTGCAATAAACCATTAATTTTAAAATGCAGCTTAAGTTGTAGCCATAATAATAGTTATCTTAAACCTTCAATCGTATACAGCCCTTCAAGTTTTTTACTCCGCGATGACGAAATTTTCTTGATAAGGTTATAAAAGAGTGAAATTTTGCCTAAAATTGTAATGAAATTTACAACTATTACCGAATAATGATTTTTGCACTGCACAATAGAGCTTTTCAAGGACGTGTAAATTTTTTTCTACATTTACTATTGTCTATTATTATTTTGTTATTGACTATTTTGTCTACTTGAGGACGGCCAAAATGTAAATGATTATAGTGATCGTGAAAGTATTTAACTTATTGTTAGTAACTGTAGCGAGTGCGAGTATTTTTATATTTTTCGATAAAAAGACATAATTTTGAAGTTACTAATACCAATCACAGCATTTTATTAGGGGGCGAATAATTTTTGACGTATCTGAATGTCACATTTTTGTTTGTTAATTAGCTATTCGCGCCGATTTCAAGTTATTCCACTGTTTGTCATGTTAATATGAGAGCACAGAATAAACTAAATCTATAAACATGTGGTTTATTGCAGAAAGGTACTAAATACAATTTTTTTAGTTTGATTTTTTTTCTCTATCGCAATTGAAAAAACAATAAATTGTGTCAGGACAACATGTACTGATAGTTAAACATAGAATTTATAGTGCCATGAATAATCTTTAAATTGGAAATTTTCCTTTTTTGTCGTTTTTCTCAAAACTAGAAAAATGTTACTTATTGTTAGTCCCTTGCTGAAATAAACGATTCATTTATACTCTCATATTGGTAAAACGGATCTACAACATAAATTCTTCAGTAAAGCTTCCAAAAACTCTACTGATTACCTTTTATATATATAATGCCGTATTCTTGAACTATGCCTTTGGTGACTTCTTTCCCATCATGTTGCGAATACCAGCCGCCGCTGTATACTAGCATATGATGGTTTGTTTCAAGGTGTCATACAGATTGAATATGTTCGTGGCTCCAGTATGTGCCGTTCTTGTGTAATAGCACAAACTCTCTGACTTCAAAATTAGGGATGTCGAATCCTGCATGTCAACAATAGTTTCTTTTAAGATTTTCTATACGTTTGCACTCACTTATCAAGGAAGAAATAAACTAATGATACGAACACGATGCGATGTATTATACAGAAGGATGTAAGGTCGTAATTAAAAATAAAAAGAAGAACATTAAGCCAAGGTTGGTGTGGTGTTTGAAAGTCCTTCTTAGATTAAGAATGACAAGGATAACGATCCTTAACCTAATTGTCGAGTATAAATTCTCAACTCAAAGTCAAAATATAAAGTCATGACCATTATAATTTGCCGATTCATGAACCTCCTCCTATCCGTGTCTGGTGAGATAAAAGCTGCTCATAGCTCATACACCAATATTTACTCGCTTTTTGAAGAAGAAGAAGAACCTCCTCCTAAAACTTTAACGTCAAGGTTACTCATTGTGACCTTGACTTTGAGGTTTTAGGAGGAGGTTCGTGAATCGGCAAGTACAATAACCCGAAATGATGCTGCACCATGAAGAAAAAGATGAAAGAGTACTCGGTAATGTTACGGAGAGAAAACTTACTTTTTCATCCTTCTCTTCATGGTGCAGCTCAGATTATTGTCATTATCAGTTTACACTGACTAAGTACAAAAATTAGTCGAACCATTTCAACTGCTTAACAATTTATTTTAAATGTAACGCTATAATAATGTTAATAATAGGTAAACTTATGGAATTAAAACCTTGAATATCTTGAAAACAAACCACTTTCGAACCTATATTAATTAGTACTTCTTTGCTTGTATTCAATCAGAGGATACGTAAAAGATCGAACTATCAAAACGGGACACACTGTATAATAATTTTCTTTAATAAAAATCTTTTTTGATTCTAGAACAAATTTACCAAAAGATGTAATGACCTTAAACGAATTTTCATATCCAGACGTTCCACCTTCATACCTCACCCAAGAAAGAGTTCTTCAATACTTTCACGATTACGCAAAACATTTCAACTTGCTACCTCATATTAAAGTAAGTTATTATTTTACCTAACATTTTAAATATTTCTATCGATTAAAATCGTAGTTTTTTAAAGAAGTCATTAAAGTGGAACCAATTAGAACGTCTGAATGGAAAATAACAATCAAAGATTTAAAAACTAAAACTACCGAAATTAAAGAATACGACGTTGTAATGGTTTGTAATGGACATTATCATTCACCAAAATTTCCAAATATCCCTGGAAAAGATAAATTTAAAGGAAAGCAATTACATAGTAGTTCATACAGAAAACCTGAACCGTATAATGGTAAAAAAGTTCTTGTTATTGGAGCTGGTCCTTCAGGAGTTGATATCGCCGAAAAACTAGAAAATATTGCAAAAAAAGTTGTGATCAGTTTTAATAAAGACAAGTTATTAAAAGTTTCTGATTCATTACATCGAAAACCATTGGTAAAAGAAATTTATGAAGATGGTGTTTTATTTGTGGATGGTACAACCGAAAATTTTGATGTTATCATTTATTGTACTGGATATTTATATAATTTCCCATTTTTAACGAAAAATTGTGGAATTAAAATCGATGATAAATGGATTAAATACTTGTATAAAAGTGTTATTAATGTTGAACACCCTACAATGGGTTTTATTGGTGTAACTTGGGAGTGTTGTGTTGTTCCAGTTACAGAAGCTCAAGTAATTAATTCATTGAATTATTCTTAATTTCAAACACTAAAAATATTTTTTATATTCTAGGTGAGATTTTTCGTCGCATCTTTAAAGAAAACATTCCCACTTCCGAGTAAAGAAGAAATGATGCAAGACATTTATCGTCATTTAGAATACATCAAAACTATAGGATGGGGTGAAAACGATATGCACAAATTAGGACTTGAACAAGGAAAATATTTTAACGATCTTACTACAACAGCAAGAATAGAAAAAGTTCCTCCTGTTATTCATAAATTATATTTGCAAGTTAGAAAAGATCGGACTAAGTTTTTTCGAAAAGCTTATTATAAAGTTATTGATGATGAGAATTTTATTCAAATAGAAGTATAATTTTTTTAGAAAGTACTAGTATTAACAAGTAATCGTACTTAAATAAATAAATCAATTTCTAGATTAATTATATCTTTTAAATTACCCTACTTAATATTTTCCTTATAAAGTTGCTGACTTTAAATTATTTCAATTTTTTAGTTTACTACATTTAAACTCTACTACATATTTGAAACCTTTTAATTGAAAAATGAGAAAAAGAAGATAAAATTATTTTTATATGAATTAAAAACTAGTATCACAAACATTTTTAAATTATTCTAAATTATCTAACCATAAACGGCATGAATAGATAAGCGAAATTGTATAATATAAACAACCGACGTCACGTATTTTGTTCATTACTTCAACATTAACTCATAAACTCTCATTCACTTTTGATTATTAAAACAAAATGGCAAAACTTCGTATAGCAATAATTGGTGCTGGAGCATCAGGATTAAGTTCTGCAAAATATGCAAAAGAAATGAATCTAGATTTTGTAGTGTTCGAACAATGGTCTGAAATAGGCGGAATTTGGGTTTACACAGATTACACCGATTTAGACGAATATGGTTATCCAGTTTTATCACCGATGTACAAAGGATTAACGTAAGATTTTATTTTAAACCGTACTCTTATTAATAAAGTACTCCTCGTTCATTAATCAAAAAAGAAATTAATCTCAACCTGATTTAAAATTTATTCATCCAATCATAATTAAATTCAAAAATCATCTTCTTTTGTTGTCCGTAAATAGCTGATTGAGACTCTCCTTTATGCCTATCGTCACTTATATCTCTATTTATAATACTTTCTAAACAACTTACCAAATACGTTATTGTAAGAAAAGTATGCCAGAAACAAAGGCAAGTCTACATTACCATTATTAATCATTCGGTGAAGTAATTAATCATTTCGGCTTCAACTCGTATAAATCACTTTCAATTAAAAAAGGCGGACCAATTTTTAGTTAATTGTATATCAATCAAATTGAAGGAGTAAGTATGACTTTCGAAAAAGTATTAAATAATTAACTTTTAGAACGAACTTATCTAAGGAAAGTATGGCATTTTATGATTTAAAATTCCCTGAGGATAAAGGAACTTATTTAAATCAGGAAGAAGTAAGAACATATCTTAATAAATATGCTGATCATTTTCAACTAAAACCTTTTATAAAGGTTAGTAGTAATTTAATAGGAATTTTAGATTTATTAAAACTGTATTTTTTTATTTACACCTAGTTTAATACTTTGGTTATATCAATAAAACCAAATGGAGATAAATGGAGTATTGAAACTGAGTATAAAATAAATGGTAAAAAATCTATTGAAATTTTCGATGCTGTTGTGATTTGTACTGGACATCATAATAGTCCAAAAGTTCCTAATATACCTGGTGTCAGTACTTTTAAAGGGACGATTATTCATAGTAGAATGTATAGAAAATTGAATGATTATAAAGAGAAAGTTGTATTGATTGTTGGAGGTGGATTTTCTGGATTAGATATACTTGAACAAGTTTCTAGTGTTGCCAAAAGGGTGAATAATTTATTTATTCTTACTGTACAGATGTCTGGAAATAACCTATATTATGGAATATCAGAAGTAATTTGTCCAAAAATTTGATAATACCTATATGTTATTCGCAATAGTCGAAATCGCCCACTCGTCGAAATTTTTATTTTACCCACGATGCGTTGAAACTTTTTTTTTGTTGGTCAGTGGGTAAAACCAATTAACCACATCGTGTTGTGGGTAAATCACATCGCCCATAATAAGAAATTAAGTTTCCCGAGGTTTTAGTTTGCTTTGTGGACCCTCTGATTCGCTCGCGTTGCGTTGTGAATCCATTGTGAGTACGTTCGAGATAGTCTTATTGCTTGGATGTCGGACAATAGCTGTCAAAACTGGGCAAAAGGTCTTCGTATAATCCAGAGTACAAAAAACCGCAGCTTCCATACAGGTATAAAGCGTACAAAAAATGGACTTTTGGATTCCTGCTTAGACACCTCAACCATAAACAAAATCAAGACCGAAGAAGAGCTTGAGGAGCATCTGGAACTAATCAAACAATCTTTAGAGAAAGCAGATACTATACCCGAAACACTTCAATCACAAACTGGCGAAAAACAAATGGAAATCCAAGCACAAGATGATGGTAGCGCGAGTGATAACGTAGATTCATGTATTGTTTGTGTGTTTCATGTGACATGTGAGGCAGATTCTGACGTAGCTTTGTGCAAGCTTTGCGGCAATAAAAAAGGCATCTGATACACAGAAACAAGGCTGTAAACGGGGGCTTCAGGAACAAGTTGAAAAAATGCTTGCTCAACCAAGTCATAAGTTTCCATCCGTTGATGTAGGTGATAATGTCTTGATCACCACACCAGATGTAGACCGTGGATGTCTAGCCCCTCGCAACATACTAGCAGTTGTAATGGAAAGAGCTGATCAAGGATTGTACACTCTTAGAACAAAAAATGGAAATTTGAAAAAATTATATAGCCGAAATGAATTTCAATTAGCACCTTCAGGGTTCCTTTCATTAGCTGAAATTCCTTCTGGTTCTTCTGTCGACGTACGGCAAGAAGCCATGCTTTCTTCTGGTTCCAAGCAAGGATTTGTGCAATGTAATTGTTTAAAAGGATGTCAGACAAAGGGATGTGTGTGCATAAAGTCAAATATAAAATGTAACTCAAAGTGCCACAGGAGCAGCTCTTGTAAAAACAAATAAGACTAGTTAAGTTTTATGCAAGAGAGACGTTTTTATTTTTGTGTTTTTCATCAATTATAAGTTGTTTTATCGTTTAAATAAAAATATTTTTTTGGTTTTTCTAATTATTGTGTTACTTGAAACGCGTTATGGGGAAATCCAAATAGGCATAACGCGTTGTGAACAACGTAAAAGATCCATAAAGCAAACTAAAACCGCGAAAACCTTGATTTCGCATTTTGGGTGAGGTTATTTATCTACAACGCGATGTGGTTATTTGGTTTTACCCACTGGCCAACAAAAAAAAGTTTCAACGCATCGTGGGTAAATGACAACATCCCCAACGCTTTGTGGATACAAATTTCGACCAGTGGGCGATTTCGTCTATTGCGAATAACATATACACAAAGCTTCTTAGTTTAGTTGTTAGAGAAATTCAAAGATTTTTTGGTCTTTCTGATATGGTTTTTCTGACTCTGTCTTTGTATCAACAGACTACAAATACATAATTTCCAGACACCTGTATAGTTCTGTTTCAAAAAATTAGTGTTAGTTATTGTAATTTTTATAATAACGTTAAAGTTTTCTCGTTTTAAACTCTTCTAATTTTAGCTGACAAAGCAAACTTTTTTTAAGAACTTGTGTTTGAGTGATAAAATTAATTTTCTGGTTATAGGTAATTTTTAATTATCGGAAAGTAATAAGACAACCAACCAATAAAAAAAATGTCATCACCAAACAAGGTGAAATTATCCAAATAAATGAATCTTCAGTAACTTTTGATGATGGCACTGCAGAAAATGTAGATTCTATTATACTTTGTACAGGTGACATTATAACCATTATTTTCGTATTAGATATTATTACATTTTAATCCTATACGTAAATCTTTTATTCAAGGTTACAATTACAGTTATCCATTCTTAGATAAATCATGTGGAATAACCGATGGAGATTTCGTCCAACCACTTTATAAACATATAATTAATGTAAACAAACCCACAATGGGGTTTATCGGTGTTGCAATTTACATCTGCCCGTTTGTAACGTTTGAATTACAAGCGAGGTTTTTTATTAATAGTATTTTGAGATTAACGAAACTTTGCTCCCAAGAAGATATGCTCAAAGATATTAAAGAAGATTTTGAAAATAGATGCCCCAAAGGTTGTATAGGACGAGAACATCATAAAATCCACGATCATCAACGTTCTTATTACTCTGAATTAGCACAACTTGGAAATACTTTTGATATTCCTCAACATTATATCGATAGTTATAATGAGGATGTTAAGAAGTTTTTTAATCTAAATTAATAAGCTTTTAATTATACCCTTTAAGAAATGTTTAATTTGATTATAAGATTTACAGGTCTTTAAAGATTTTTTGTCTGTAAAGATTTTTTTAAATAAAATTTACGATCATTAACATTCCTATTAATCTGGATTCACACAATTTAGAAATACTTTTGATATTCCACAAGATATTTTTATTCATACTCTTTAAGAAATCGAAATCTTGATTTACATATCTTAATTTAAAAATATTTTTTTAATAAAATATAGTTTAGTAATAACTTCCTTTTGTGATGATTCAAAAATCGTATACTTTTTTTTCAATCTTATGTAAGTTTCTTTACGTCATTAGATACAATTATTTTTCAATCTCTTCAAACCTTTTTTAACTTTAATAGCATCTGTAATTATACTACACTTATTGCCAGTTATATAATACATTGATACAGATGTTTCATTACACAATTTAAATAAATTTAAGTAAGTTTAATAAACTAATTATTATTGATCCATCTTTTTCAATAAAACCACACAATATGTATGAAATAATCAGATTCACCTTCATTTTATCTTCTGTGTAACTCCTTATAAGTAGTAAGTATATAAGATTGACTGAAAAAATTGTGGTTTCAATCGTGAGCAATTTTCTGTTGTGGTAAGAACTATGCGTGTAGCTGTTATAGGAGCCGGAGCGGCCGGTTTAACATCCGCAAAGAATGCCAAGGAAAAAGGAATCGATTGTGTGGTTTACGAACAATGGTCCGAAATTGGTGGCGTATGGGTTTATACTGATTACACCGATTTTGATCAATTTGGTTATCCGATACTTAATCCCATGTATAATGGATTAATGTAAGTAGTTTTTGAAAATAGATTTATGTTGAATTTAGAATATTTAGTTTTAATATCTTTTCTTATTTTGTATTATAGAATAATTTTGCTTGATAAGTGTTTCACAATGATTGTATAAGTTGTTTTCTTTTTAAGACTTATGTAAAAATTTTTGCGTCAACACTATTATTTTTTTTATATCTTAAAACTTATACAATCTAAAATCTACGTTGTTTGCCATTTCTAATTAGTTTCTGTATGTAAATTGTAATAATTTAATATGCAATGAGGAACCAAGTATTTTTAATACTTATGAAAATTAAAAAAACTTTCTTGTTTTAGAACCAACTTGCCTAAAGAAATAATGTGCTTCTCTGATTTTCCTTTCCCAAAGAAAGCAAAGTCATACCTCACTCAACAAGAAATACTTGATTATTTAAAACTTTACGCAGAAAAGTTTAACATAGTACCATTGATAAAGGTAAGGTTGTTATTTATAAAGATTAAGAAAAAATCAGTTTTACATAAAAATAGAACCAAAAACATTTTCTTTGAGGTAACAAATAATATTAAAATTGATATTTTTATTTAAAGTTTTATTCAGTATTAAATGATATTTTTGATTCTACTATTAATTTGTTCATAGATAAAAAAAAAATTAGTGTTTGGTAAACAAACTATAACCATATTTAAACCTAAATATAGGAGTAAAATTCAATACGATACGAATTACATACAGTTGAGATAAATTTTGACTTAACTTCTAAAATATAATCAAAAATATACCGGGTGTGTAAGACCACCCGTCCACCCCTTTCAAAATCAAGATAAAGGTTTTTTTTTTTGAAAAATCCAAAAAATTTTGATTACCAAATGGGGTATGCTCTATCCGTTGATGATATTTTCAACTTCCGGTTCTGACCGGGAAAGGGTTATTCAGACCGGAAGTTCATTTTTTAATCGGAACGTGGTACTTTTTATTACATATTTTAATTCTACTTGAGGTACTCGTGCTATATTGAATACAAGTGAAAGTGTTCCTTTCGAATTAACATAGGGTAGCATTGAATAAAGTGTGCAAAGAGAGAAACATCTTTTGTTCAAAACACAAAACACATCAGATGTTAGTTATTAACAAGATAACGAAACGAAGAACGAGAAACAAAATGAAAAGCAATAGGAGGTATTAAAATAAAAAAAGTAAATAATAATAATCAATAATGTTCAAAATGTCTGCCACCTTCGTGAACACATCTTTCCATCCTTTGTCTTTCACTTGTATTCAATGTAGCACGAGTACCTCAACTAGAATTAAAATATGTAATAAAAAGTACCACGTTCCATTTAAAAAAATGAACTTCCGGTCTGAATAATCTATTTCCAGTCAGAACCGGAAGTTGAAAATATCATCAACGGATAGAGCATACCCCATTTGGTAATCAAAATTTTTTGGATTTTTCAAAAAAACCATTTCTCTTGATTTTGAAAGGGGTGGACGGGTGGTCTTACACACCCGGTATAAGTTCAATATTATTGAGTTCGCTTGGGTTGGTTTGCATTGAATTGGATATGGTTAAATCAAAATGTAAATTGCTCGCCAAGTAAACAACACCCAGAAGGGATAGTTGAATAAATTTCAAGTTTCTACCCTTCTGGATGTTGCGCTCTTTTTGGGGAGAACCGTATTCCAAGGCCAAAGCCATGAGATTTTTCATGAGTGGTTAACTCACAAGGGAAGTGCCAGAACTATAACTCACCGATTTTAGTAAAATTTGGTACAATTATAGAATGGGTCAAAATAAAGTTGACATACTTTTTTATACGTGCGGTAAAAACCTCTGGGGCAAGTTATAAGGGTTGAAAGTTGAGGATTGAAAACACATTTTCCCTTATAACTCGAAAACTAAAAGCGATAAATGATTACTGTAAACGACGTGTTATGATAGTAGCTTTCAAATGATGTGATACCCGATACCACATCTATTGTTGGGGGTGAAAGGGGGCGAGGAAAGTGGTAGTTTTTCGCGATTCACCCCTAAGATGTTGAGGGATATTTACAAAAGTAGGTATAGCGAAAGTTTAGGGAAAATTAAGGTTTACGTGTTTTTTATTTTGAGTGAAAAACTTCAACGGAGGTAGTTGTAGGGGTGAAAATGTTTACGTGACCGGACGTACTTTTACTATTACAATCGTAGTTTATACGTTGTAATTCGTTTATTTTGCGTTTATTGAGGTTGTAAATACGTTAGTCTTGATAGTAGGGGTATTTGCTACCTATCTATTAAGGGGTTGGGGGTGAATTTACTGATAATTTCAGCACTAACAAAAGAGACATGGTTTCATGTTAGTTTTACAAAGATGTTCCTTTTGATATTTATTGGAGAAGCGAGGGGGTGAAAAAGGAGTAGTTTTTTCAATATTACAATTAGGCGTGGGGGCAAATACAATACTACGATAAAATTCGTTTATTTTCCACTGTAAGTAATAAAGCAACGAATGCTATTATACAGTGCTAACAATGTCAGTTGGTCAATTCAGTTGTGGATCAAGTAATTATAAATTATTAAAGAGTAAGACGTATTAAACTCTAAAATGAGAACTATTTGAAAATTTATTATTCTTCGAGGATTGATTGAAAGTTACTAGTTTCTCAACTAACTCAAGTTAACTGAAACGAGTACATTTCAGTCGAATTCAACCTAATTCCACTAAAACGACTAATTTTCAACCAAATTTAACTTTGAAACTTGAATAAACTTATTAATGGTACAACAAAAAAAAACTAAATATCTCGTTTAGATATTTTGAAGATTTATACGATTTGACGTCTGAACTTAATCAACTGGTTTCAGCTATTGAAGCTAGTGGACTTCAGTCGAACGCAACCCAACCTAACTACAACCTGTAGATTTTCATTGAACTCAATTAAATCTAACTGAAATGAGAAAATTTCTGTCGAATCCAACTAAAACAATAAGATTTCAGACGAACTCAAACGAACCCAATTTAATTGCGTGAATTTCAATCGAACCCAATTTAATCCAATTCAATTCTCTTTCTACTTATTGATCAGATAGAGTAAAATTTTTCGTGTTTCAGTATAAATTAGTAAATTACAAAATGTTACAATCTCACACTCTTATGTTTGCTTATTAGTAATAAGCGATGTCAGTTACGACTAATAAGTTATTATTAGAAATTAAACACCAATTACGGCACTAAACGTATTGCTTCACCAAAGTCAGTGACTTTGATTATAAAAAGTCATTGATTCATTGGGGTTTTTCGAAATTTTCATGTTTACCTAATGGTGTCTTGACATCCTCCCCCAATATTCTGCAGTAACCAAAACCATTCTTGCGTCAATTCTAATTCAAATGAGTTGAAATATATAAATACGTGTATCGAAAGATTGCAGCGATGTATTTATAAAAAGCGCCGTTTTCATAAAAGAGTTAATTTAATTTAAAAAAATGTGTCAAAACGTCCAAGAGTAATAAAATTAAATTACATCAGAAAATTTCATACCCTTTGTGAATTCACCCCTTCATGATCAAGTAGAAAAGGAATATTTGGATATTCTGTGTTACCAATTTTTGAACACTACAGAAATAAATCACTGGCTTTCACCTTGGAAAACTCTATATTTCAATAGGTGACAACCAATGCTACCAAATTGTAACTTACCTAATATAACTTCAGATAATTAAATCAAAATGGTAATATAGTAAATAAACTTAGAAAACATTGAGGTATTTACTGTAAAATTTGACCTACAAAAAACACACTGCTAGTAAACTGTTTTCAATATCATTAAATAGATTACTAAATCGATTAAATTAATCTCCACAAACTTAACCCAAACAAGTTTTAAACCTAATTACAGTTACTACTTGCGTAAATCCAAAGGTCACCCAAAATTCCCACAAATACCTACTTGTTGACGATTCTAGAAAATGTTCTTAATAGATAATAAAAGTAATAAACACATTCTACAATAATCCTATAACATTTAAATCTATTCTTTAATATATTGTTATAGAAGTAACTTTTATCCTTAATTATTTTTTAGTTCAACACATTAATAACATGTATAAAACCATCACCAAATAATAAATGGTCGATTGCTTCTGAAAATAAAATATCCAAGTCAATAACTACCGAAGAATATGACGCAGTAATGATTTGCGTCGGACATTATCACACTCCAAAATTTCCTAAAATACCCGGAATGGAATCTTTTAAAGGCGATCAAATCCACAGCAAATCTTATAGAAGATCCGCTAAGTATAAAGGAAAAATTGTATTAATTATTGGTGGAGGAGCTTCCGGTATAGATATAGTATCACAAATATCAACCGTAGCTGAAATGGTAATATTTAATTACCAATCATCAATCTCAAAAAGAACATATCCTAAAAATGTATTTATAAAACAAAGTATTATTAAACGAATTAATGAAAATTCAGTTATATTTGAAGACGGTACTAAAATGTATATGGATTCCATCATTTATTGTACAGGTAAATACATTTAATTATAATTTATAAATTTATTTCTAATGTATGAACTTATTTATATGTTTTTTTAGGTTACTACTACAACTATCCGTTTTTACATAAATCTTGTGGAATACAAGATGGAAACTTCGTACGACCTCTTTATAAACACACAGTTAATATTAACCATCCAACTATGGCATTTATAGGACTTCCAATTTACATAAGTCCATTTATAACATACGATTTACAAGCTAGATTTTTTATTAATCATCTTTTACAAATAGCAACATTTCCAACTAAAAAAGAAATGATGGACGATCTTAAAAAAGATTTTAATGAAAGAAAATTAAATGGTTTGTTAGGACAAAAATTTCACAGCTTTCAAAATTGCCAAGAAAGTTTTTACAATGACTTATCTCGACTTGGAAAAACCCAAAATGTATCTGAAGTCATTTGTAGTATTTATAAAAAAGCAACTGAAAAGTATTTCGGTGGATATGATAAATTTAAAGAAGATGTTTATGAAATTATTGATAATAAAAATTTTATTTGTAAAAAATAAAAAAAAAGTTATATTCCAGTCTTTATGTCCTTTGATTCTTGTTAAAGATATGTATCATTTAGTAAGAACGATAATAAAACAAGTTTTACCATAAATTTCGCCATGACGTCACTTAATTATTACTTTAAAAGGTCAGAAAAAAACTCCATAAGAGATACGAATCGCGATTAGTAATGTTATGTATCTCGAATGTATTGTCGTTTTAAATCAGTTTGAATCTATTCGGTGTGTGGATAAATCCTTTTCATGTAAGTTAAATTACTCATATTACTCATCTTATTTCACAAGTATTTAAATGGTTTAAAGTTTAAAGTCTATTAATATATTTTATCACTTTATGATTCATTTTCAATTAAGTGCTTAATTAATATTAACTTTAAGAAATTAGAAATCGATAAAATTTATCCAAATATATTTACTTCTGTGTTTCATACCAATATTAGTTCAGACTTATTTTGGGTTTTTGTTTTCCTTTTTTTAAGAGCTGATAAATGCAATAGAAAACAACTTGCATAGAAACTAGATTAGAAAAATTTGTCCATTTCATCCAAATTCTAAGGCTACAAAATATATTTAACTCTGTAAACCATTATAGAATCGCAACATTTTCATTATTTACACTTCTAGCTTTTCGATAATTATGGCCTTAAGTGATTAGTCAATAACAAAACCAATCTCTAATCTAAGTACGTTTATTTTAGTTTTATAATGTATTTAATTTGGAGAAGTATTATTAAACATCTTGTATTAAAATAAAATCTAACTAACGATTATTTCGTAATAAGCCTAATAAGCTCTTTAAATTCCTTTCCAAAATCCGGTTTTTCAATCGCGAAAACTTTATCTTTTATTTTATTATTGCACATAATTTGTACATTTACATAAACTAATAAAGAACTTTAATGAATTTACTTGATAACCTTATCTCCATTAAGATTGGGTTTCTATAAAGAGCAAACTGGACTTGTCTTTTAATGTAAAACCAAGCTGCCATGAAGAAAGATAAAATGAGAATTGTGGTTATTGGAGCTGGTGCAGCAGGATTAGTAGCAGCTAGATATTCGCTAGAAAATCACCATGACTGCACCGTAATAGAAATGAAAGGAGAACTTGGTGGTACTTGGGTTTATACAGATGATATTAATTTGGATAAATATGGATATCCGGTTTATTCGGCTACGTATAAAAGTTTAAGGTAAGATTCTTTAAATTGATCAACTTTTTGCATATGAATCAAAAAACGTCTTCTACGATTTGATTTATTTTCTTCCTTTTCCTTTCATATCATTCATACCATAGTTAAGTTTAGTACTTTTTTTAAATTCTTCTGTTTATTTCCTTGTCTTGCTTACCATCGTATCCCATTTCAACTGCATTTGAATTGTTTCACTGATTGAATGTTTGTGCCTTTAATTCTCATTTTGATTTTGTCTTTCTATCCCATTGCTATAACTTTTATTTTTGGTTTTGTTCATTCTCATGAAAAAATCCTTTAGTAGCGTGTACAATTTCGCTAGGGTTATCCTTTAAATTTTTATAAATTACCGCATTCACATTTCCTTCGTTCATTCTTTTTCATTCTTATTGATTTGTCTCTAACTCCTTCTTCCCTTTCCATACCTTGTTCCTTTGCATCCTGCCAAATGTCTTTCCCAGATCTATGAATGTCAGATATTGTCACGTTCGAGGAGTTTATTCCTGGCCATATTGACACTTCAGTATGATGAAGGAATAGATACACAATGCGACGCGAAAACTGGCTTATTATTAGAGTTGTAATGATCGGGGTAATGTTGTATATTGTAGTAGTAAAACTCAAGAGTCGTAAATATTCTTTATTTACTGTATTAACAAACAAAATATAACTTCTGTAAACTATTGTAAGTTGTACACGACCGCCATACTTGTTAACGTGTTCTTACTTAATGCGTAGATATTTTTCGCGCTTCTTCTAACGTCTCTTTCTGTCGTTCCGTTTGCTTTCTGTTTCCCACTGCTAGATGGCCAGTATATAACACTTTCCTGCTCCCCATTTTAAAGATTAAGACTGGTTGGAGCTTTTCTCACTCGGCTGGAACGACGTAACATGAGGTCCTGTTTAGGATCAGGCACCACATTTTTCGGAGACTATAATGCTTTTATCACGGATTTTGCTATTCGTATAGCAGTTGGAGTCTCTGGAGCAGTGTTTCCCAACCTTTTTTCTGCCATGTCCCATGTTAGGCTTTGTAATATTGGTATGTCCCCCCTAAGGTTCCGCGAGGCCCCACCAAGAAAAAATAATATAAACAATATAAAGGTGAAACATAAAATCTACCTAAGAACACATCGATGCGCACAAAAAAAAAAAGGTCACACGGTTTTAAAGTAATCATTTTTTATGGGATTGTTCGTATAACAATCTTTTCTGATGCCTTTTTGGAAGAAATCAATAGCCAATTTTTTTCCAAACGGACTAACAAAATTTTTTTAACACATCTTAAAAAACCGAAATTGCCCCCCTGTGGGGCCTACGCCCCACGTTGGGAAACACTGCTCTGGAGAATGAATTTTCCCAATTTCTTCAGACGTCTGCTGAACTTTCGAATGCAAAAGTTGATCCTGGTGACGACGATGGTTTTCACCATTGATCTCAACTTCGTAGTGTAATTCTCCGTGCTTCTGGGTAATCTCTCCAAACTTCCATCGTTCATCCTTGTTGTTGTAAAATCTTGCTTGAACTGGATTTCCGACTTGAAGACTTCTGTTTACTGGTTGCGACGGTATTTTGTCATTTTTTTCCGTTGGCAAATCTCTTCTTAACAGATCAAGCCTTGTTCTATAATGATGTTTAAATAATAATTCTGCTGGAGGTTGTTTAGTTTCGGAGTGTGGAAGTCTACGATGCTGCATGAGTAATCTACATAAGTTTGTAGATAGGTCTCCCTCACCCGACATAGTTCTAAGTCCTTGCTTTACAATCTGAACATATCGTTCAGCCTGTCCGTTGGTAGCAGGATGGTCAGGAGCAATAAGTTTATGCTTTATACCATTTCGGCATAGAAATTCTTGGAATTCCCTTGACGTAAAACACGTACCATTATCACTGACGAGGGTTATAGGTATTCCGAAACGAGCAAACGTTTCCCTTAGTCTGTAAATCGTTGTTTTTGTATCTATCTTGTTAGTGATATACAGGGTGTAACAAAAGTATGGAATATAGTTTATAAATACGCCATTTATGATTTAAATGAAAAAAGTTTCAAATAAAAGTTTCTTGGTAAATTATGGGACATATTTTGGCTATATTCGTTTATTTGTATCGTTTGCTGTTTGGTTGCTATTGTAACCAACTTTGTTATTTTAAGTGGGAAGGGTATACAGGGTGGTCCGTAACTAATGGGACACAGAGTAACAGTGAATTCCTCACGTCAAAACATTAGTATTAGCAAAATTTATCTTTTGTTAGTTGAATTGTTAATAATAACAAAGATAGAGACCGTTAAAGTTAACATTCTATTTTCGTTTCTCTTCAATAATTTCCCTTATATTTGAAATATCTTTATGAAAATTGGTAGAACGCCGAATTTAAAGATGGGAAATACTAATGTGATACCAATTTTTGTCAAGATTGCAGGGGGTGCTTTCTACACCAAATAATACTTTTAAAACTCTCTTAATTTTTTTATTATTTAGATTTTTATAAATTTTAGAGTTAAGAACGATTTATTGATCATTTTTACAATCATTATTGATCAAATTTGGTATATTTATGAAAGCTCGCTAAAGTTGACCATTTGTGAAATAATCGGTGTTAATGTACAACCTGCAAAATTTTAATTAATGTAGTAAAGATAACTACGCCCATAAATTGATGCTATTTTTTCATGGCTAACCTATTTTTTTACCCCAATCAAACATAAATAGTAACGAAAAATAATTTTTTTCTCTGAAATAAGAAATGATAGAAAAAAATGTTTCAAACAAAATTATCTTCAAATTAACCAACCTAACGAAAAATAAATATTGCGTTCGAAAATAATAATTCTTTAACCACTTCCGGTATAACCGCAAGTCATGGATGACTGAAAATATTTTGCAAATGTAGTTTACAATGTATTAAATCAGCGTATAAAATTTCAAATTTATTGGGCTTGTAGTTTCCGAGATATTTCAGCTAGTCCACTTCGGTGCGACACCTGTATATCCTCGGTTTAGAATTTTGTTTAAAGTCTATTTATTAAAAACTGCACTGTAAGCTCTAATGTTCTGTATTTCGAGTTAACTCCTACTTTCGTTTTTTGCAGTAATTTCAGTTGTTTTTAAAACGATTTTTGTTAAATGATAATTTTAAAGCTTCCATGAATGATAATTCCTAAAATTAAACGCACCATAATCAGTAAGCAAATTAATTTTTCCTTTATTCAACCAACAATGAGTTGCGTACCTACTTGACTCAATTAATTAAAATTTTGCAGGTTGTACATCAACACCGATTATTTCAGAAATGGTCAACTTTAGCGAGATTTCATAAGTATACCAAATTTGCGTAAAAATAATCAATAAATCATTCGTAACTCTAAAATTTGTACAAATCTAAATAATAAAAAAATTAAGAGAGTTTAAAAATATTATTTGGTGTAGAAAGCGCCCTCTGCAATCTTGACAAAAATTGATATCAAATTAGTATTTTCCGTCTTTAAATTCGGCGTTCTACCAATTTTCATAAAGATATTTCAAATATAAGGGAAATTATTGAAGAAAAACGAAAATAGAATGTTAACTTTAACAGCCTCTATCTTTGTTATTATTAACAATTTAACTAAGCTAAATTTTGCTAATACTACTGTTTTGACGTGAGGAATTCACTGTTACTCTGTGTCCCATTAGTTACGGACCACCCTGTATATTTTTTGCATATTTTGATAGATTATTTCCCATTCTACGCGATAAATATATCATTTCATTAGGTTTTATAAGAAAAAAATGGAGAAAAACTGATTTCTTTGAAAATATTTAATCTACTAATAGCTCAAAGTAGGCGCTGAAATAACGCCATTGACGTCACTAAACGTAAAAAAATTGGTCATTGGCAACAATTATGGTGCAATTAGGCGAACACCAAACAAATGAAATGCTGATGTTGTGTGGGTACAGCGACAGAAAACGTAGTAAAAGTGAAATTTGTGCCATCTTTAATAATATTTACCCAGATACACTAATTTCACAATCTACTGTATCTAAAATCTTAAAAGAATTTTGTACTACCGCAAGAGTTAAGAACCTGTATTCTTAAAATTTTCGAAATCCTGTATTCTTATAACAAATTCCGTTTTTTGTTTCTTAATTATTGAATTGTTAAATGGCTTTTGCGCACAACAAGATGAAAGATATTCTTTTGTCTAGATTATTCTACTACAATTCTGAGGTGCTCTAGAATAGTTAAGATTCTAGTGAGATAGTTAAATTTAGCATTAACATTACCGGCGTTTAACTTTGGCCAGTGTTTGGCAGAGTCTTACTTCGTCCGATGGTAAACATTTTTTTAAGATTTTGGATATAGTAGATTGTGAAATTTGTGTGTCCGGGTAAATATTATTACAGATTGCAAAGACTTCACTTTTGGTACGTTTTCTGTCGCCGTATCCACACATCATCGGCATTTCAATTGTTTGGTGTTCGCTTAATTGCGCCATAGTTGTTGCAATTGTCAACTTTTTTGACGTTTAGTGACGTCAACAGCGCCATTTCAATGCCTACTTTGACCAAAACTAGTTGGTTAAATATTTTCAAGAATGCAATTTTTCTCGATTTTTTTCTTATAAAACCTTATGATGTGATATGTCCAACGTGTAGAATAGGAAACAATCTATCAACATATGTAACAAAAACATACCCATCCCATTTAAGATAACAAAGTTGGTTACCATAGCAACCAAACAGCAAGCGATACAAACAAACGAATGTAGCCAAAATATGTGCTATAATTTACCAAAAAACTTTTATTTGAAACTTTTTTCATTTAAATCATAAATGACGTATTTATAAGCTATATTCCATACTTTTGTTACACCCTGTATATTTCGGGATACTTCGAATAAGCGTCCACAATTATTAAGAAGTATTTTTCCTTGAAAGGTCCGGCATAGTCCACATGTATGCGTTGCCCTGGTTGAGAAGGGTACTCCCTCGGATGTACTGGAGTTTGTTTAGCTGGATTATTTTTGAACATATAACATTTTCTGCAACTTTAACGTTAGGTCTCTCTCACCGCTGCTAGATGGCCAGTATATAACAGGTAACGTGGCCGCCACCAGGGCAAGAGTTTTAACACAATCAAACCTTCCGGAAACCGTGGGTCCTTGCACTAAGATTCGGGCAGGAAATAAAACAAATTCGGACAATAACAAAACAGTTTTATTAGAACGTACGACGAAATAAAGACGAACGGTAATTTAACGATCGTGAGCGGGCGATTACTTCACGGGAGAACCTCAATTGTTGCGACGAAATAACGAAATAAAAACTCACCACATCAAACTCCAGTTTGGTTGGGTTTATGTTCCCAGTGGGCGGCTCGTTGTATTGCTGGGGATACGTCTCCGGTAGAATAATCACTAGAGAAGAGGGCGCACAGTCTCGATCATACGAACATAAACGCCGAAACTAATCGGAAAATATTGACCAGCTGAACTTTACTCGACTTTTCGTTAAGTGTCTGCTAAGAGCCCACTTAAAGAAAAATTAATTACACACGCAAAATGACTTTAGTATCGCAAAAAAAGAAAGACTATCGCAAGAGATTTAACTCAAGATTCAGATTTAACCATCTAGTTTAAGAGAGTCTCGTTTAAGAGTGACTTTGCAAACGCGGATTCTCCCCGAAGTAACTTCGCCCTTGGAGAGGGGGGTGAATGAACATTTTAGGCATTCCGAAAGATTGGTTGTCTTTTTTAGGGAGGGTTTTTTTAAGAAGGCTATTTTCTTAAGAAAAATTACCGAAACTGAATGTCTGCGAACCAGATGCCCGACTATCCACCAAAAGCTCAAAAAAACACAATACTCAAAGACCTTTTAAAAAACTTTCCTAACGTTCGCCCCGTCCTTTATTTATTACCCTCCAGACGGTATTCCTTTAAACAATTCCAAACACTTAAGGACGCGACCTCGTTGACATATTTATTACACAAATTTACTACTTTAGGTCTGACCTGAATTTAACAGATGCGTACAGACAAAACTACAAAAATGTTTAAATTAAATTCTGGATATTGTTCTTCGAAAATGACGCGATAGACCTGAAGACGATCTTGTTGATCGAAACCCGGGTAGTCGAGAGCATATAAAAAATAAATATCTTCAGTCAAACTTTAAGTTTTTTATTTGTTTAAACTAAAGCCCGCAATATATGGAATTATTACAGAGTTAGCACTTATTGTTAGACCTCCTCGAACGAGCTACGGACCAACAGGATGGCGACGAAGATTTGGCACGACGATTAACACTAAGATTAGAGATCCTAATCTTTGTGTTAGTCCTTTTCTTATACTCATCCGATTAGGTGTTTTTTGCTAATTCTGCATTTACACTGTTCCCTTTTTCAGTTATTAGCTTGATCGTTGGAAAATACCTTTCCGATATTTCTTAAACTTTTCTTCACAATTTCTAAAGCCACTTTATGCTTCGCCCATACATCTCATACATTCTCTCTTCCACACATTTTTTATTTTTTGTCTATTATTTGCTTCACTATCTTCATAGGTGTGCTTATAGGTGAAATTCTTCTATAATGGTTGTGGTTGTTTATACCACTCTCTTGTATATCAGCATTATAAGCATCATTCTCCAGATTTTTTGGTATTTTTCTTTTATCAATCTTGTTTAACATTTGGCGAAATATTTCTATTCCCATTTGCTCCTCCTTTTTTATAAGCAATTAAATTATCTTTTTTAGATCTAATATACCAAAAGAAGTTATGGGATATCCAGATTTTCCAATACCAGACGATTTTCCAACCTACCCAAGTCATAATAAAATGAAGGAATTTTTACAACGGTATGCTGATAATTATAAATTAAATGATTTGATAAAGGTAAAAAGAAACTTAACCTTATTTACCTACTTCTATAAATTAATTCGTTATTTACTATTTTTCTTGCAGTTTAATTGCTTAGTAAATGAAATTAAACCAATTAACGATTCCCAATGGTCAGTTGTTTACACAGATAAACTAACAAAAATCGTTCATAAGGATATTTACGATGTTGTTATGTTATGTAGTGGAAATTACAATGAAGAAAAAATGCCAGAAATTCCCGGGATGAAATTATTTAAAGGAGAACAATATCACAGTAGACAATACAGAACTCCGGAAAATTTTGAAGGAAAAACCGTATTAGTTATCGGAGCTGGTCCTTCCGGAGCTGATTTAGCTTTAGAAGTTTCCACAAAAGCAAAAACAGTTCTTTTTAGTAACCACTCAAAAATTTTATCATTCCAGTATCCAAATAACGTCATTATAAAACCTGATGTTAAGGAAATATTTACAAACGAAGTCGAATTTGTTGACGGTACAACTTTTCCTGTTGATGTTATCTTTTATTGTACGGGTACGTTTAAATTTGTGTAATAGCTTTAAACTATAAACTTTCCTTAGATACTTATAGTAAGAATTTAAATAATTTAACTTTGTAACATTCTTTCTGGAATGTTACTTACGAAGAAACAAAGTGAATTAGTTCCTCTGTTCAATTGTAGGTTTCAACTACAGCTACCCATACCTGCACGAATCGTGCGGAATTCAAATTAACGATAATCACATTACGCCTCTGTACAAACACATGATCCACATGGAACGGCCGACGATGTGCATGATCGGGATTCCCGTACAAGTGTGCGCTTTTCCCATGTTCGACTTACAATGTCGTTTCTACATGAAATATTTAAGCGGAGAAATGCAACTCCCTTCGTTAGAAGAAATGAGAAAGGAAGCACACGACGAGATGGCTCTCAAATTAAAAAATGGTTATAGCAAAAGAGATTTTCATAAAATGGGCACCTTTCAACAGGAATATTATGATACTTTGTCGAAATTATCTGGAATTAAAAGTTTGCCACCGGTTATTATTAAAGTTAGAGATTTTAGTTTTAAGCGGTTTTATGAATATTTAAGTACTTTTAGATCTGAAAAATATAAAATATTAGATGACGAAACTTTTATGCATTATGCTTAATAAGGTTTTCTTAGATACTAAGAAATATTAAATATTAAGAATAGATTTTAATCAAATATAGATCAATGAAATATTGTTTATAATTTAATATACAATTTGAAATATGATATTAATTTTTTTAATAATATCTAAAGATTGTCTCATTTATCTTGTCTTAACCCACATCTTCCTAGTGTTCCATTATTGGAACGGTTAACTTTACAGCTATCACGACTGAAATAAAATATATGGGAATTTTATGTTATTGATGAGTGAATACAATAGTATGTAGGTATGTAGGAAACGGGAGGGCACGCCAGATGACATACCGCACTTATTGCGTCCTTTGTACAACCTCCCTGTCACTCACTCTGTCTACATCGACCAGTCTAGGGATCTACCAAAGGTTAGGATGTAGTTCAGAGGTGTGTCCCTGATTCCATCCATGCTTGGTCAGTCGTCACCCAAGTCCCTTAATCTAAGGTCCTTGAGATTTGGGCAATCACATAGGATGTGCTTAACAGTCTCAACGTCTTGCTCGCAAGCACGGCATAGAGGAGAAGCGGGAAACCCTAAATTCTAAAGGTGCTTATTAATCTTACAGTGTCCCGTCAGGAACCCTGTAATTAGGCGTCTATCCTTCCTGTTGAGACCTGTAAAGAACCGGATAGCCTCGCACGAAGGGTATCTTAGTAATGATTTAGATACTTGGTAGCCCTTAACCGTGTCCCAGTAGTCTGAAAATTTAGAATGGGTAATGTGCTTAATGCAATCGAGATGCGAAGTTAGAGAGGATGGTGACTGGTTCAGGTGAGTAGGATTGCCTACTAGCGCTCATTTTGGTCAGCCTGACGGCCCGTCTATTTTCCGAACAGCTCCCGTGTCCGTTTACCCACTGGAAGGTTACCTTATTGTGCATGGCTGCTACTTCCAGTGCATTGTGATAGTCCAAAATAAGCCGGGAGGTTATCCTCTCCCGGCTTAGAGCTAAAACAGACTGTCTGCTATCTGTCAGAATAGTAAAACACTTACCACGTACGTTACTGTACAAGGGCTTCCGAGGGGCGAGTCCGGGGGTGATGGGAGAAGACGCCCGCACCTGTACCTGACTGTTTTTTAGAGCCATCAATATAGGTTTTGAGAGTGTTGGTGTAATCACTCTCTGCTGACGGGTTTAGAAGAACAAGGTAACTTCTCGAAAACACGAATTCGGCAGGCATAAAATCCATTCTACAGTATAGAATAGGGGCTCTTTTGAACGCCTCCCTCCACAGCTAAGAGTTGCTGCGGGTATCTTCGTCCCATTTAGTATTCGTTACTTCACGTAGGCTCACCATGGTTACCAACGCCACCTCCTGTATGAATAAGTGTAGGGGCGGCAGGTTAAGCATGTTCTTCATAGCTGCGGTAGGGGTGGTCCGCATCGCACCTGTAGCAGAAAGACACACTAAACGCTGTACTCTATTCAAGGCAGTGACGGTGGAGAATTTTGAAGTTATGCTCCACCAAATTACTGCCCCGTATGTAAGCATTGGTCGAATTACGGCAGTGTATAACCAGAGAGTCAGCTTGAGGGACAACCCCTACGTCCCCACTATGACCCTTTTGCACTGACCGAATGCGACAACTGCCCTTTTGACCCTGTTATCAAGGTGAGATCTCCATGAAAGTTTGCTGTCCAAGATAATACCAAGATACTTTACCTCGGCAGCCAACTTTAGCGGGGTACTAGCAAGAGTTGGGAGTGTAACGTTACCAAATCCCCATTTTCTAGTGAAAAGGACCAGTTCTGTTTTGCTGTTGTTAACAGAGAGGTCTTGCTTCCCACACCAATTCTCAATTTCCTTGAGTGCCACCTGAATCCTGTCGCATAGTACATTAATGTACAGGTAGCCTCCTCTAACACGGTATCTTATAACACGGTTTCCCTATAACACAATTCGTAAATTGCGGGAACCCTCCTACAACACGGCATCCTATAACACGGTTTCGCACGTAATGAAAAAATTGGTTTGAAACGTTCAAAAAGCGTTTTGCAATGAAGCTGTTAGGATGTATCCAGAAAAAATTCAAAACATTATAGCCGAGCAAGGATACACGGCGAATCGGGTTTTCAATGCAGACAACACCTTTGGTGAAAGAAAATGCCCAGTAAAACCTTTATATCGAAAAAAGAAAAAACTGCACCCGGATTTAAGGTGCCCAAAGATCGTCTAACGCTGCTTTTGTGCAGTAATGCATCGGGGGACTTGATGACAAAACTCTTGCTAGTTTATAGATCTTTGAAACTTCGTGCATTGAAAAACGTAAATAAAAACACCTTGCCGGTATACTGGACAGCAAAATTAAGCGTTTGGGTAACAGGAAATTTATTGAAAGATTGGTTTTCAAACTGTTTTGTGCCACGCGTTGGGCGTTATTTAGGCAGAAAATTTGAGCTTTAAGGCGCTACTACTGTTAGATAATGCTCCATGCCACCCACAAGATTTGACACATCCTAACGTCAATATAGGGTTCTTACTACCTAACACTACTTCGTTGCTCCAACCATTGGATCAAGGTATTATTTATAAGATCCTTACAGTAGATTTTAGACGCAACTGATTCGAAATCAATTAACGTAATTGAAGCTTGGAAGAAATTTTCAATCAAGCATTGTATCGAAATCATATCTTTGTCATTGAAAGAAATAAAAACACCAACCTTAAATGCGTGTTGGAAGAAGACATATCCCTCTGCAGTTGAAACAACATGAAACAGCATGACAAAACGTGCACGAAACATCGCAAAATGAAATTGGTGTCATATTGAAAGTCGCTAAATCAATCGGAGACGAAGGTTTTCTGGATATGGTTACAAAAGACATTCAAGATTTATTTGTTTAAGAAGAATTCGTAGATGCAAATCAAATCGATTTTGAGAATGTTAACTCTGATGAAGATTGTGTAGTTAAGAATTTAACATTAAAAAAATTACAGAAAGGCCTATGCTTAGCGGAAAATCTCGAGTTTAGCTTCATACTGGGAAATTTATAATAACCTAGTAAGAACCAGCAAGCAAAATTCGATTACAGATTTTTTAAGAAGGGAAAACATACAAAAACTTTAAATAGCGAAAAAAGTTCTGAAAGTGAAGGCGATATCGTTCCACCGAAAAAACGTTCTCGGTTGATTATATTGAGCAGTGAGGACGAATAAATTATGGTTGTGTTAAATAGCAATCAACGTCAATAGTTGGATTGTCAGTCCACAGATGGACATGTTTTGTTCTAATATGTTTTGTGATATATTTCTAGTATATAAGAGACCGATAACCCTTGTGAGTTTGAGTTCCAGCAGTTCAAGCAGTTCCAGCAGCCGTAATAGTTAAGCGGTACATTAATTGTAATACTG
This sequence comes from Digitonthophagus gazella, assembly GCA_036711955.1. Lineage (NCBI taxonomy): Eukaryota > Metazoa > Arthropoda > Insecta > Coleoptera > Scarabaeidae > Digitonthophagus > Digitonthophagus gazella. The sequence goes on from JASCIT010000005.1 coordinate 29,725,025, forward strand.
TCTGCCAGTGAATAAACCTCAACAGGTTGCGTTAGATTAAATTTTTTTTTACTTTGTTTCGTGCATACATTTATGTTTTTAATAAAAATTAAGTTGTTTTTGGAACGTAACCCCCCTTTTTGTACTAGCTCTGGGTCTCATGCAACACGGTTTCACACAACACGGCATTTTCTAAGAACCTAACTACCGTGTTATAGGAGGGTTACCTGTACTTACCTCGGACAAGTACAGTTAGATCGTCCACGTATCCAACGGTAGTGAAATTGTTTGCCACCAAACATCTGATGAGGCTATCCAGTGTGAGATTCCACAATAGGGGCGATAAAACGCTACCTTGTGGAAAGCCTCGGTTGACAGATCTTAGCAGGTGGACGTGGCCCTCCCTTAAGTTGACGATTCTTTGTTTTAAACAATTCTCAATCCAGCCGCTAAGGGTAGGAGGAACTTTATGTAATAGCAAAGCCTCGTTTATACCGCGAAAGGTTGTCTTATCGAATGTTCCTTCCACATCAATAAACACCCCTCGAGCAGACTTCTTATCGTCCAGGGATTTCTCGGCAAAGCTCTTCACAGAGTGAAGTGCTGTCAAAGTGCCAGGCTCCCCCGAAAAATCCTAGTCAAGTGCGGTAAAAGATCATCCAGACCCTATTATAACAGGACTGGCACGACACCGTTCAAATCAGGGGTTTTGAAAGGTGAGAAAGAATTGACAGCCCACCGATCTTTGTCCTCCTCGTAAATGGTTTTAGCTAGCGACCAGTTTTCCGCAGTAGGTGTATGGTCAGCCTCCTCAAGGGACGAACTGTAGGTATCTGAGCCTGAAAAATGGGTATCCATTAGTAGGTGAATTTTGTAGGGGGTCTTCAGTGAAAGAACCGCCCAGTCTCCTTGAATACAACAGTAATGAAGCATTAGAAAGATGATACTATGTTGTAACATGTAGGAATAATCCCACTGTTCCATTAATGAAACGGTTCCAAAATTCAAGAAGTAGATGGACATATTTTTTGTTCTCTAATCAAGTAAAATGATTGAATGTAAATTTTATAAAACTTATCCTAGGTTAGGGATAATATGGGTTAAATGTTCAAAGAAATTTTTCAAGTTCAATTTCAAAAAATAAGACTAGAAAAAACGACATTAAAATTATTTGTTACCAAATTACAGAAACCTCTAGTTGTTAAATAATAACTTATTTATCATTTTAAATTAATTATTTCAATTTAATCTCCGCAACAGTACTTACACTTAAGTACTGTTAATTAAAAAATGTTTTTTTGAAATTTTAAGCTTTATAATTATAGAATTTTTTTAATTAAGGAAATTCAAACTTCAAAGATATATTCTTTTAATGTTAAATAAACTCTTAACATCAATTTTATATTTCAAAATATATAAATACAAAATCAATAGTCCTTGAAGTTATAGAGTTGCAGAAAACTGTAGTCATCAGGTGATTTGTAACTTGACAGCTAACTTTTCCGGTCGATTTTCATCCTAACCTCTCCTTAACTTTCATTTCTTGCAAATCATTTCAGTACCAAGAACTTACCCTTCAAGATGAGCGGCGAAGTCGACAAAACCCATCACATCCTCCCTCAGGACCAACCCATCGTCTATTTGGATGCAGGAACAGCTTTCAAAGGGTTGAGCAGTAAGGAAAAACTTTATGCCTATTTTTTGAGCAAAGCTTCGTGGATGGGAGGCTTAATAACTTTACTACAAACTAGCCCAGAATCGGGACCAATCTTTGTTATACTACATAAGATATTTCAATCCGAGACCATATCGGAATTCCACACGGCCGCTTTAAAATGTGGATTTTCTGAAGAAGAAATTAATGCTTTATTTGTTTATGCTGCTGGAGTTTTTAGTAATGCTGGAAATTATAAGGTATGTTAAAAATATTTTATTAGTATTTTTAAATGTTCTATAAATAAGTTGATAAGGTTTTATGTGAATTATTTTAATAAAGAGAGTAAATAAAGATAAGTGTTTCTTACAAACATGTATATTAATAAAGAGTATTACATTATTCAAAGGAGTAAGAAATGATTTAATGTGTATTTTTTTAAAATATTTAATAAAACAAATATTTTTTATTGTAAACATTATTTAAAATATTTCTCAAATAGGGATTTGGTGATTCAAAATTCATCCCAGGAATTGATATGCAACGAATGGAAGAACTTCTTTCTTTAGCACTCAATTGGGAATCCGTACAACCTCTTTGGGATCAATACAAATCAGCAATTTACGATTTATCCCCGGGAAAAACTTGTTTAGGTTATCCACCTCACGGTTGTACAACATATTTTTCCTCAAATTTCACCTCTGCTGATAATGACATAGTTCAAGATTGGTTTAAAAAGAAGCATTTAGAACTTTATAACACTCGTTGCTTTAAAACGGAGGAAAACGGACGTGTTACGTACGAAATTCGGTTAGCTAGCGAAGAAAAAGGGGAAGTAATTGCTGAAAATACAGATAAAATTAACTTCCGATTAACTAAAGGCGATTACTCCCCATTAATGGGCGAAGTTGCTAATTATTTAGAAAAGGCGATTCCCTATGCAGCTAATGAAACGGAAGTAAATATGCTTAAAGCGTATATTGAGTCGTTTAGAACGGGAACGCTTGATGCTCATAAAACCGGATCTAGATATTGGATTAAAGATAAAGTGCCTACAATAGAATCGTACATTGGTTTTATTGAGACTTATAGAGATCCAGCTGGAGTTAGAGGAGAATTTGAAGGTTTTGTAGCTGCCGTTAATAAAGAAATGTCGGAAAAATTCGCTACTTTGGTTAATAGTGCTGAAAATTTATTGACGTTACTTCCTTGGCCTAAAGGTTTCGAAAAAGATAAATTTTTACGACCGGATTTTACATCTTTGGATGTTCTTACATTTGCTGGTAGTGGAATTCCTGCTGGAATAAATATTCCTAATTGTAAGTATAAATTTAAGGCAAGTCTCACACTGGAGACAACCAACAACAAGCAATATTGCAACTTGGTGACATTTCACATAGAATTAAATTGTCTCCCATATTGAAGCAATACGATATCACTTCTGTACCAGCGATATCGAGTTACTCCATTGTAAAACATAATTTAATTGTATGTGAAATGTCTCCAAGTTGTAACATCGCGTATTGCTGCTTGCTTGTTGCCTCAGTGTGAGACGTATCTCGTAGTTGCATTAGTTAATTTATAAAATTTTACCATTATCCAAAATTGGCCATAAAATCTAAAGGATTTAACTTTTTTTTAAATCAGTGGCTAACTTTTAATTCCAGATATTTTAAATAAATCTAATTTTCCTGCTTATAAAGTAGAGTCTAGAGCAGTGTTTCTCAACCACTATGTCGCAGCACTTCACTGTACCGCGAAATTCTTGAAATATGGTGAAATATTTATATTTATTAATTTAATAAAAGAGAAATATGGAAAGCAGAACTTAAGATAAAAATTGTCTACATTTAAAGGATTTCGATAACTGAAATGAATGCGCGCCTGTTGTAAGGGCTATCGCGCCGTACCCACTATTTTCTTGCGTAGGGAAAGACTCATTACAAAACAATTACCATTAGAATTGAAAACAGTACTGGAACAGTGTGTTAAAATAATTAATTACATAAAATAACGACCATTAAAAAGTCGCCCATTTAGTTAATTGTGCCAGGCGATGAAGTCTAAAAATGAATCATTGTTACTGCACACAGTAGTTAGGTGGTTGTCCAGAGGGAAAGTTTTATCTGACGTGCTTGAGTTAAAAAACGAAATAAGGATATTTTTTGAACAAAATAATGATTTTGCTGATCTGTTAGATGACAAAACATGGTGTGCCAACCTAGCTTACTTATCTAATATCTTTGTTATTTTTTATAAATACAAGTATGCAAGAACCGAACCGAAAGAGAATATTTTAGCCTCTATCGATAAATTACTGGGATTAAAAAAAAAAATACTTTATGAAAGAATAAAGTACAAGAAAGTAGTTTAGAAAAGTTTGAATCAGTTCCAAAGAGTGTTATAAAATAATTCATAAAACAGTTGTTGATTATTTGACAATACTAGAGCAAAGAATTGTTCAATATTTTTCGAATTTAGAAATAAAAAAATTTGATTGGGTTCGAAATCCATTTGTGATAAGTGACACGTCGGTATATGAATTAACCTTGAAGGAAGAGGAAAAACTAATGTTGGTGTGTAATAACCGAGATTTAATTTCAAAACATTCAGAAGAATCATTTAATCCTTTTTAGATTAATCTTAGATTCGATTACCCGACAATATCACAAAAAGCTTTGTATTTTATTACATTAAGGCCCGGTTTATTCACCTTTGGGTAAATTAATCTATCCGATATCTACCATGGTTACAGGCTAACTAGCCAATCATGGCAAGTGAAATTATAGTAACTATAGAACATATCGGGTAGATTAATTTATCCAAAGGTGAATAAATCGGCCCTAAGTACATTTTCTTTACTTTGTAAGGCTATTTTACTTTATATTCCATTAAAAATTATCGTCTGCTATTTTCATAAAATATATCGTATTACAGGTATAAAAGTTAATTAACTAAGTATTTTAATTTATCTAATTATTAATGTGCCACTAAGTTTTTAAGTTATTAAAAGTGTGCCATAACGAAAAAAAGGTTGAGAATCACTGGTCTAGAGCTTTAAAATAAAAAATGTTATTATTAATGCAGCTGTATCTGGTTATTTATAGAACTCTTGTTAGAAAATGAAGGATTTTGATGATTTTTGAAAAGTTCTCGCCGTTATAGAATGATTATTTAACAATCTTCAATGATTTTTAGATATATTTGACCAAAAATCGCTATAATTATCAAAATTTTCCTAAACAGGTTTTTGAATTTTCTAAATTTATCTTAATGTAATTTAAATAATCAGAATATTTCCATCAACCATCTAAATTAATTTTAATTGGCAAAAATCTATCGAAATTGTTCTTAAAATTGCCAAGAATCATTTAAATATTTATAAAAACTTTGAAAATTCTTCATATTTTCTTCAAAAATTATCTAAATTTACTTAAAATCGCCATAATTATAAAAATTTCTCTAACAGTGGTTAGTTTCGTTTGAATTTTTTTAAATTTGGCTTAATATCGCCTAAAATCGTTAAAATTTCTTTAAAATTCGTCTAAAATCGCTGAAGTCCCGATAAAATTTTTAAAAGTTTGTCACCAATTTCAATATTTAATTTATGTATTTATTTCTTTATCATCATTATTATTATTTCTTTTTCTTTTTTTAATTAGATGATGATATTCGTCAAACCGAAGGTTTTAAAAACGTTTCCCTTGGAAATGTAATCCCAGCAAGTTACCAACAATCAAACACACCGTTCCTCAGTGATTCCGATAAAGATCTCTTACAAAAGTTTAGAGTAACTGCATTTGAAGTTCAAGTAGGTCTCCACGAATTACTTGGACACGGTTCAGGGAAATTGCTTCAAAAAGAAGCAGATGGAAGTACAAATTATCCAGATACTTTACTCGATCCGTTAACCGGAAAACCACCAACTTCTTGGTACGAACCTGGTGATACTTATGATAGTCGATTTGGACCGCTTAGTTCAGCTTATGAAGAATGTCGCGCCGAAGCTGTAGGTTTATATCTAAGCTTAGAACCATCAGTTCTTTCTATTTTTGGCCATAAAAACGAAGAAGCTGAGGATGTTCTTTACGTAAATTGGTTATCACTCGCTTGGACTGGTGTTTGTTCCTTAGAAATGTGGGATCCAAAAAGAGGTTGGTTACAAGCTCATTCAAGAGCGCGATTTGCTCTTGTAAGAGTTCTTATTGAAGCCGGAGTTGCAACCGTAACTCAACCTAATCCAAAAGATTTACTACTTACGTTAGATCGTAAAAGTTTAAAAACAACCGGTAAGAAAGCGATCGGTGATTTCCTATTAAAATTACAAATTTATAAATCAACGAGCGATGTTGATGCAGCTAATAAATTGTTTGATACGTATTCAAATGTTGTTGAACCTTGGATTGATTGGAGAGAAATCGTATTGGCGAATAAAAGACCTAGAAAGATGTTTGCTCAACCAAATATGATGCTGAATGGTGAAGACGTGACTTTAGTTGGATATGAGCCGAATACTGAAAACTTAATTGCCTCATGGCTTGAACGTTTTGATAATTGCGAGTTTATATACGATGCTATCGTTAGTTTGACTAAACAGGATGAACGATATTTTGCTATGAACGCCGGAGGAGGTGAAAAGAAAAGTGCTTAAAATAATTTTTATATTGTTTTCGTGTTTTGAATATAAAAAGTTTTATATTTATATAATTGTCTTCTACATTTATTAATTAAACAGTTTTCACATAACAGTTTTATTTTATTTTTTTATGTGATATTAATAATTTTTCTTAACCTACTTATAATAAAATTTAAAGGTTAAAAGATTAACCCTTTGACCTATAACCATGAGTCTGACTCGTGGTAAAAAATTTGTGCCATAAGCGAAAACCACGAGTCTGACTCATGGTAAAGAATTTGTGCCATAAACGAAAACGAGTCTGACTCGTGGTAAAGATTTGTGCCATAAGCGAAAGCCACGAGTCCAACTCGTGGTAAATCTTTTGTGTCCTATAGTCCTTAGTTCTTTTTTTTTCACGCTAGTTCGGGTACACGGCTAAACGGTTGAATGTCACGGCGCGCGATCAATTTTCTCGTATACTATGGCTCGCGTAATTGGCAGATGTTGTGTAGGCCAAGGGGTTAACTTGTGAAAATGGTATAATAGATATAGACACACGGAGAATAGGTACATTTTCGAATTAATGTATTTTCATCTGATATTGATGAAATATTTTGTTTCATAAAATGAAAGATCAATATCCACTTGATATAACGGAAGTTATGAAAAATTATGTGATACATGTGACGTCCACTAAGGAATTTCAAGTCAAAACGTAAAAATTTTCTCCGAAATTCTTGGTTTATAACTCACATCCATATTAACGTGCCGATTGACTATGGCTCTTAACGACTACCTCTGTCAGCGTAGAGAGATACTATAGTATGGACACTCCGTTTTTTTTGACGTTCAATTTTTACGTCCGCATGAATTTGCACTTCGACAGTTCTCCGCTTGTGGCAGCACAGTAGATGTTTTGTTTTGGTGACTTTAAGGTTAGATTTTCATGCTTTCTACTTCACCTGACAGCATTGAGCGGATGGTTTTGAAAGTGTTTTAAAGTAATTGTGTCTTAATTAGTTTGGTTTTTTAAAGTACTTTACTATTTTATTGCATTGTTTTCTTTTAAACATAATTATTTATTGTTCTATGTATTTTAGTTGGAAATATTGTAATCACTAATAAATATTGTTTCTTATATTTTAAGTTTCATAAATTATAATGATCCCTTTATCACTTTCGAGGTATAAGGTTTTACCCCTAATAATTTATGTTATTTATGGTTCCCAAAAGTATTAAAGAATTAAATACATTATGAAGTTCTAAGCTCTTCTAAATAATAATATTTGGATATTAAAATATTTATAATAGGAAGGTTCGTAAGATATCTTTTACGAATATCCTTTCAAATATTTATTTTTGCTGTCGATAAAAGATAATATATGCATAGATGCTTGATAATAACATTTTAAAAAACGATGTCTTCATAAAAATAAATTTTAGAAATGACATTTCCCTTAGTGCCATCTCTTGACCTATTGTAGAAGTGCAAATAGAAACGCCGCCATGTTGCCTTAAAAATCGCCTCACCTACATCAAAGGTGCCGACGGAGAGTGTCCATACTATAGTATCTCTCTACGCTGCCTCTGTCACTCTGGTGTTGTTTTCTGTTGTCCTAACAATTTTTCTAGAACTTGACGGATTTTTCTATACAATATTTCCTGTTGATCTGTGACGCTTAATACGTCAGAGGATCGTATTGCAGCTTGGAACTGCACTTAATTCTACTTAATGTTAATATGACATCGAAAGATTCATTGTGTTACGACAAATTCAACAAAACAAACAAACGTTTATTGATTCTCCCTGTCCTTTGTTACCTTGTTATGATTTTTACTGTCTTTAAATGATCAAATTTCTCTTGATCTTCCTCTCCAATTCCTCTTCTGGGTCATCTTCCCAGCAACATTGGCGATGCCAGACTTCGCCGCGTATAGGTCCGAATACAGTAGAGCGTCGATTATCCGAAATAATTGGGACCAAAGTGCGTTCGGATAAACGATTTTTCCGGATAATCGATTAGATAGAAAAATAATGTTGCTTTAAAATTTTCAGCTGCCTGAACGTTCCCAGATAGAGATTCTCCTTGAATCTCCAATTCTGGTATACCATGCCGAGATTGAAACCTCTTTAACCACCCTGTACTTACCTTGAAATCTGTTGAACCACCAAGCTTCTTATTCATTTCTAGCGCTTTTTAGCACAATAATGGTCCAGAAACGGATTCTCCCAAACTTCTCTTCTGAACGAACCATAAAAAACGGTGTCTTCTAAGTTTTCATCTTGTGCTTTTTTCATAGTTTTCCTTCTTTTGGATCCGTCTGCACTATCCAAGGTGGACGCAAAATTTAAAATGTCCTCCTTGCAATTTTTAATATCAGATACTGTCGATTTGCCGACATTGAAAGCTTTCGCAATTGTTACCATACTTTCCCCTTTTTCTAGCCGACTTATTATTTGAATTTGTATTTCAGTAGATAACACATTTCGATTTCTTTTTCGTGAAGGAATCATATTTCTTTTATGTTTTGCAGCCTAAAATATCTTAAAGGTCTAGTACGTGCAACGAACTAAACAGAAATTATAAAAATAAAAATCATTCGAGGCATAGTAAGAGCCGGAATAATAGGACTGATGGCTAGCGTGCCGACAAAAATACGTCGCGACCGTCGCCGTCAGGAGCTTCGAATTACCGACTTTCCGGTTGATCGACGTCCGGATAATCGAAGCTCTACTGTACCTCACTAAGTAAATCATTCAACCGGTAGTAGCGACGGGTACTATGTACAAAAGACATGGACATAATTACGCGAGTTTATGACTCACGCTTACTGTGAACATCTCGTTTATGAAGATCAATTGTAAGCTCTAATCCCTAGCACGAAGGAGATTCAACGGGTTACTAGGATCGTTTGGCCAGGGAAGACATGCTGATTCCTTGAATGTAGTGTGCAGGCGACCCAGAACATCTAAGGGCATCACAGGCCTATTATTGCTCAATCTCATGTAGCTGAAAGCCGCCTCTTCTAAATGTGCGTATTCGCCAAAAAATGCGAACATGAAGAAATAAGAGCGAACGAGCATTTGCTATCAATAATCGCTGTGTGAGTACGTATCAACGATTATTCGGTGCAAACTCGTCACTGCCAAACGATCAATTACCAAGAAGAGAATATTCGGATTTGTGTAAACTTAAAACGAGCGTTTATGAAAATCACGAGCAAACTACTCCGAACAAGAACAAACGTTTGTTAACATCAGCTATTTTGATGAATATGCACCTTAACACTTTGTTGACTGAGAATGTTTCACTGGTCAGCAAGGTTTGGGTATGAAGACGAGTTAACTCGTCAGTGGTCAGCAAAGTGTTGAACCTTTGACTGCTATGGGCGCAAATGTGCGTCCACCCAAAGCGATCGCTGTGGTCTATGGGCGCATATAAGCGTCCGGTATAAGCCGTCGATATTGACTATGGACGCACATGTGCGCTCAGAAGCATATTGCGTGAAAAAGTATTCAGTCCCCAGCGATAGCTATTGCCGGCCGCACGGTATTCATGCGAACCGCTTCGGCTCAGGGTACTCAGCAGTCAAAGGGTTAAGAAAAATTAATTGTAGGTCTACAATAAAAACCACGCGCGACCGCAACGCGAATGCCGAGCTGGCGGACTTCTGAGATCTCAAAAATACACCTAGTTAGCAGGCTGTATGTAGAGTTATGGAAATTATAGATTTTCGTTATGGAAATTAACCATCGGAATTTGTTGCTAAATAGCAACAAACCTAAAGGCGACTAAATTATTAAAATCGATTAGAAAATAAATTTTCTTCATACACTTTATAAAATTTAATTTTTTAAATCCATTACCAGACTAAAAAGAAATTATGAAATAAAAATATTTGTCAGGAAAGTAAATTTAAAACTCAGCACATTAATAATAATCAATAAAGTTTTATTATCCTTTTTATTTATTACATCCTAATTACTTGAATACACCCAAACCTAGATTTGCTTTATTTCTCAAAAAAAGCAAAATAATATTGTGTCCTTTTATCCCAGAATTAATTTTCACATTAACGACATAATCTATGGTTTGAGTGTTTTTTTAAATAATAAGCAAAAAAAGGTAAAAAGATATAATAATATAATATAATAAGTATAAACTATAAACCATATACAGAAAAAAAAATATACATAAAATTGCCTTTTTTCTTTTTAAATACACATCTTTCTATACAGGAAAAATATTATTTACCTTTTACTTGAACTATATTCTCAAAAATAAGTTCTAAATACGTTATAGTAGCCTTGGTTTATCTACAAATTCGTGTCCATATCGAAGTATAGTATGTCCAGTTGCAAAGACCATAGATCCCCAAAACAACAGGAACAGTAAAGATTCTGTTGAATACTCAGGCGGAATAACGGCGCAAGTAACAAACATAGCTACAGCTACTAATAAAACACTCGGGAAAGTTATATATCTCCAACCTCTATCAACGGTTAAAGGAGATCTTAAATCGGCTAAACCGTGAAATAAATCAAGAGCATCCTGTCGATATCCATCAGTAAAGTTATTTTTATAGTACCTTGTAAGTGAATTTATTCCATCTCTTAACAATCCAGCTTTTGTTCGTTTACCGGTACGAGTATAATCTGTTTTTAACGCACCGGTACCAGAATATTGGACGCTTACAAAATCGGCATTATCAGCCCAAACGTTTTTAAATAGGCTTTCAAAACTTGTATGATTTTCGATGTTTTCGTTTCCATTTAATATATTAAGTTTTCTAAGCATTGCCGTTAACGATCTATGAGCGAGTAAACTTTGAACGACATTCGTTCTATCTAAACAATCAACGCAATTCGTTCTAAAAACCCCATCTTGCATAGAAACCAAAGAACCGTCACGCATCATCAAGAAATAACTCATTTCTTCTTGATCGAATTGTAGTCGATCGATTAAAATCGATAAACGATCCCATCTCATGTGACGACATTCCGCGTGAAAATCAAAAGCTTCATATCTCACAGACGATAATCGAATGTTATTAATCGTTTCGCCAAAAGCTTGTTCTAATTTTCCCTCAGCTCCTTTTTGATCAACTAAATTAACTAATATTTGTCGTCCGTAAACTTGACATGTAGTTTCTAAATGACGGAGACAAGCTCTATTATGATCTTCACGATCGATTTCTACTAATCTCGGAGGTGGTTTATATCTTAAATCAGGTAATTGAGTCCAAAATAAGGGTATCGATCCACGAATTTGTACAAAACTTCCTTGATCACCTTGAAAATCAACTATTTGTTCCGTTTCGACAAAATTAGCTACACAACCGTTTCTATCCGTTCCACGTCTAAAGAATCGAGTACCAGCTCTTTGAGTGCTCCTTCTCGAAATTAAAATCCAATTAAAAGTATTTCCGTTAATCACAACTTGATTTATTGAAATAAATCCATGTATAATAGGAAGAGCAAAATTTTTAAAATCTGGATTTTGAAATCCTTTTAATAAATGCCAATTCCAAACGAATCTCTGATCAGCTCTAGCTAACATCGATTGATGTTGAATTGTCGGACCAGCTCCGTGTAATCTTTGCATTGTATGCGATAAATCGTAAGTGTAACTAAAGTAAAAGTACGGTGTGTTTAGGACGTGTTCAACCATTGATAAATAAGTTGCATTATCCGATTGTTGCAACGTACTTAGATGAATTGTACTTTTAAAGTAAGGAATTAATTTGAAACCTCGAAGTCTCCATATTGCATGTCCGGCTACGTAACCGACTAAATCCCTATGAGTTGCTATTACTAAATATCTTCCAGCTATTAGGGTTATACTACCCAAGAAACCACAAAAGTCTATGTACGGTGTGTCCGCTAATTGGTTATCCCTTTTTTCTAGATAAACAGCTTCTGATATACGATCGATTATTAAAGTTTCATTTCCTGTTTTTGCTTCTATGTAAAATTTTTCAGCAGAAGTGTATCTACAAAAAAAAAAAAAACGTAAATTAGTATTACCAGTTTATTTTAAAAAATTGAGAAAGTATTTTAACATGTGTAGTAACTTTAACCATTTTAAATTGTTAATTTCTACATAAATTTGGACGTTTGTTTCTGAGGATTGTTTTAAGCCGAAACTAGCCAAACAATAAAAAAAATTAATAATCAGAAAGGTGCAAAATTAATTCATTACCTAAAATTAAAAATAATTTTCGAATAAAATTGTCAATGTAGATCGTTAAAAAAATAAATTTAAAGTTTAATTTGAATACAAACACGATATACCTACTTTAAATAATTTCAAAGATAAATAAGTAAGTTTTATTTATTATAAGAAGTTACAATTCTTAAACACGTCATTAAAACAAAAAGAAAAATCAATAATTGAACAACAAAAATTACGTTAATGAGAAAAATGAAATTAAAAGTGAAAAATTTTATTTATACAGAAATTATGTCTCCTATATTCTTTCTGTATTATGCCTCCTGTATTCTTTCTATTCTCTTGAATTGTCCAGAAAGAGTTCTCCTCTAGAAAATGTTTAGCTGTTCTCTGGAATTTTGAATACATAAATGTTTTTGCAGGTATTAGTAACCTATTGTAGAGCTGTAATTCTGGTTCTAAGACGGGTTTCATACTGAGGCAACAAGCAACTAGCAACAAGCGATATTGCCACTTGATGACATTTTACATATAATTAAATATTGTCTCTCACATTAGAACAATTCGATATAGCCTCTCTGTTAGCGATTATGAATTGCTCCATTGTGAGATGTCCATTTTAATTCTATGTAAAATGTCGTCATGTAGCAATATCGTTTGCTGCTGGCTGCTAATTGCTGGACGCCTCAGTGTGAGACCTACCTAAGGGTTTAAAGTATTGTAGTTTGCTTTTTGGAGTATACATTAACTGACAATGTCTTGTAGTGAATAAATTAAAACATTAAAGTTGTACTGAAGATAATTTATTTTGAGATTGACTACTCGGGTTTCGATCGCTATAAAAGTACATAAAACATATCTTAAAATTCAGATCGACAACCAACATATTAAAATTTTTGAAGACAAAACAATTAAAAAACTAATTAAAATTAAACATATTTGGCATCGTAATGTGAAGAACATTGATTGAACATTTACATCACACAGAAAAATGAAAAATTTGTTCTTATCACCGAACATTTTTTTTTGTATGCAATGAGCGCATATTTGCGCGCTGTGATAATAGTGGTCAGGCAAAATGCGCGCATATATGCGCTTATGATGCAAATGGGTTAAAGCCATGATGAATTGAATTTAAAAAAACGAAGTTAAAAGTTGAAAAATGTTGTCCCAAAATCATAAAATAGTTGTTCCGATCATAAATCCGCCATATCATAAAGAAAATTAAAAAAATTTAAACCACGTTGTATTAAAATTTAAGGTGGCCGACATTTGGGCAGTTTACCCTATGTAATGAGATTACCTCCGATTAAAATCCCCAACCCGTCTCGACCATGACAAACAATAAACCACGACGAAGGATCAGGCTGAGGTGCCTGACAGGTTGGGGATTTTAAGCGGAGGTAATCTCATTACATATTAATTTATAATTGTTATACTATTGTTATTTTTAAATTTTATCAATTATTTTGCGGTTTGGGTGAAAACGTTTTTTAATTCAATTTAAATTTCATTTATGATTTTCAAATTTTAATACAACGTGGTTTAAATTTTTTCAATTCTCTTTATAATATGGCGGATTTATGATCGGAACAACTATTTTATAATTTTGGGACAACATTTTAAGATTCATTCATTTCATTCATTCATTCAATTTTTAACTTTGTGTTTCAAAATTTAATCCATCATGGTTTTAACCAATGTTCTTCACAATACGCCGGTAAATATGTTTCATTTTAATTAGTTTTTTAATTGAAAAAAATAATTAAAGAAAGGTTTTTACCACTTAATGCGTTAAAGGAGAAAAAATGTCTCATTATTGCGCTGGGATCCGAACCCAGATCTCCTGCTTTCTGGGCAGATGTTCTAACCAATTGAATTACACAGCTCGACAAGTTTTCTCAAACCGTTATTTAATTCTTTCTTTCAATTAACATTCGTGCTTTCAAAATTCCCAAAGTATTTCATTATATTAAGTTTTTTAATTGTTATGTCTTCAAAAATTTTAATATGTTGGTTGTCGACCTGAATTTTAAGATATGTTTTATGTACTTTTATAGTGATCGACCTGATAACGATCTGTAGATAGAAACCCGAGTAGTCAATCTCAAAATAAATTATTTTCAGTACAACTTTAACGTTTTAATTTGAAGCATATATGTAAATGCAAAACCAGACATTTGACATTCGAGTAGTTTTGAGTAAAGCGCGAAAAACCTCTCATTGTCGTTTAAGTCACTCAATCGACTTGGTATTTTAACCAAAACTAGATAATACATTGACGCGTCTTTATGTGCTTTAAAACGCAAGTCAGGCTTATAGTAAAAAAGCTATTTTGATTTAAAAAATGAGAATGTCTTATTTTGCATCTAACGCTTGGAAATCTCTGCTTCGTGAGCTACAAAGTTCTGGTTTGGCGTTTCTGTAAAAAAACTAGCAGCATCTGCACTAATAAAATTTGGAATTGCGATAAAAGAGATTTTAAAGAAGCTGATTTTATTGAAAAAAAAAAGTACAAAATTAGTTTCTTAGGTACAAATTTAAATTCGTAAGTCAGTATCAGATTCATTATCAGAAAACACTAGTATGTCATTCACATCCGCCTGAGTTTCCGAAGTGTTGGCTGGATTGTTTTGAAAGGCGTTTTTGAAGAACTCCAAACGATCATCGTTTTCCCATTCTTCACCATAGTGTTTGGCTAGGAAAGAGGAAATGCTTTTTATCTTGTCGGGTTTAAGGCTTCTGCCTTCAACCTCTGCTTCTTTGTCTTGGCTTTTTCACGCTTCCACTCTTACTTATTTGCTATTCTCTTTCGCCCTTTGCCATGAGGACTTGGCTCTATGGTAATGTTGTTGAAGGTAGTCAAAACTCCGTAATACGTTCGTTACCACGCTTTCGTTTAAACTAATCATGCAGAAGCGTGCAAAACTAACAGCTACTTCAATGTCACGGCTATCACGTGAGGTAATGCGAGACCTGGATAGGTTCAAACACAAACGTCTGCTTTTGCACCTAACTACTTGGCGCAAATGTCTGTTTTTGCATTTAAAGTGAAATTTATTACTGCAATAACTAGCTTAAATGTATAGTTACGCTCCTGTGGGCCACAAAAATTGATTTCTTGCTAAACTTACAATACAGATCTGTGTCTAACTAATTTTTGAAGAAAATCTCGAATGTCGGCTTTTGCATTTATACGCTTCATTTATTCATTTCAACAAACTGAAGAATGGAAGTATTCATATCAATGTCTTGTAGGATACAAACGGACTTTTCATAAATACACTGCGATGATAACGTCATGATGTTTCATAACTACATGTTGATCTTTGAGGAACTCCATTATTTGCCCAAACAGCTTTTTTTTTTGTAGCCGACAAATTCGTTGAATATGGGGAGATTAGCTTCATATCATATGCTGTATTGAGAACTCCATATAGCATAACAATATGAAAATTTTTTGTTTGGAGCTTCTACAACCTACCGCTCCTGAATAAATCAACTGGTATTAGTGGTTAGGAACAGTTCTACATTTTCTGTTCGTTTGGTTTGTAAGGACTTTATTGCGATTGTTTCTTCATTCGGATTTGTAAGAAAAATTTTGTAAGCCAAGGACGCGTGACTTTTCAGAATCTTTTAGAGATAATCTTCAGGTTCAGTCCATTGTTTTTATATTCATCGAAATATAGTCATGTTTGTACTCAAATTAGGGGATTTTTAATGATGTTAATGACTTTTAATTATTATATTTTATTATTTTTTAACCTACTTTCAAAAAAAATCTTAATATCTCAATACAAAAAAAAATAATACAACTAAGTTTTTAGAATAATTTATTTATTATTAATTTCTTACACATAAAGCCATTACTTCTTGCAAGTTCCTTTAAAGTTGGTTCAAGCTTTGACCCAACCTCGAAGTTGTACACAACAGAAGAATGTATCAAGGATACAATGTAATATCCGGTAACAGAAATACGAAGACGCATCATCATTTTCAGTCATATTAAACACAGGAACTTATAATAATTTAGTTCTTGATTCAAATCAAAAAAGAGAAAATAATTTATGCCAAATTAATTTGTCATTTTCACTTGACACAGTAATCGGGGTTTTATTCTTTATTTAATTTATTAAAGAGAAATGGTAAAAAACTAAATTAAAGAAATAAAACACAAAAATCTAAAACTAAAAAAAAAAATCTAAAATGCTGACATCAAACAGAAATAAAACAAAATTGAAAAATAAATTAAATAATTATTGTAATAAGTTATTAGAGTCAAAGTTCAAAAATTGCACTTAAATCACTTATTAATACTAGTTGATTTTGTTGTTAAGAAGGATTATTAATGTACAAATCACCTCTCAAACAATTTTACTAATCTTAAAACAAATTAAATGTACAAAAGTACAATTAATTCAAATAAACAAAATATTCAAGGTACGACATCACCGATAATTATAAAAGTTTTACAACATAATCTACCTAAGCGTTAAATTATTAACTACCAAACGAAAAAAAAACGGTGGAAACTTGCAATTTCCAGTAGCCATTTACACTGAATTATATTACAATACTTACAGTCTCATATCGTCGTGAATTTCCATTTTCTCGAATATTTCCACCGGAAAAAAGCCACTAAACAAAACGATAAAATATACAAAGTACTAAAAATCTAAATTGAAATCAAGGTTAGGTTTTTAACTAACGTCATCTGTCAAAATCTAAAAAACCACATTAAACGTCAATAATCAATGTTGCCAATTTTTAGTTTGTAATTTAAAATCCCTAGATTTAATTGTCAATAAAAACAGTGTCACGAAAGAAGAGAATAATTTTTAGTAGTAATTTAATATTACTTTTAAGGAAAATTTGGAAAAAAATAGTGGATTAAATTGTAATGTAGTATGTCATCTCGTATAATTGGTCCGAAGATGGCTAGGGCGGAAGCTTTGTGTACCCAATCTTTGTTAGAAGCCGGCGAGCGCCCCTTAGAGAGGCCCTTGGTCGAACCTGGGGATGTTAAAACTCAATTTGTAACCAGAGAGGGTACATATCGACTTATGACCCTTAGCGAATATTCTAGACCTAATCGGGTTGGGTATCAACCGCAAGGACAAACACCACCCCAAGTAAGAAATTTATTTAAATTTAAATATATTCGTTAAATTTCTATTAAAACACTTAACTTTGTTTATTAAAAAATTTTATTCTTTCAATATTAATTAATTGTTCAATATTTTATGCAGTAATTTAAATGACAGTTCTTCTAATTGAGGTTATGTTATGTGTCAAATGTTAAAAAAATATAAACAAAGTAATTTTGATTAAAAAATAAAATTTTTTCTTATCTTTTAAGTTTTATTTAATATAAAATTTTAAAATAAAATATTTTTAAAAAAACCTTTAAATCCTTATTAAATTTTCTTTCCAACAGGTAAAAGTATCATTAATAAGTTTACCTGACGCTGGAGAACGAATATGTTTCAATTACGGTCGAGAACTTTACGTTTACGTCTACAAAGGTATAAAAAAAGCAGCAGACTTGAGTAAACCCCTCGATAAGAAAATCTACAAAGGTACCAGTCCAACTTGTCATGATTTTAATAGTTTCGAAGCAACAGGAGATTCCGTTTCAATAGTAGTTGGATTTACTTCCGGACAAGTTCAAGTTTTCGATCCCTCAATGAAAGATTTAAATAAATTATTTAACGAGGAAAGACATATAGATAAAACTAGAAGTACTTGTGTTAAATGGGTACCGGAAAGTAAAAATTTATTTTTATCCGCACATTCAAATGGATATTTATATTTGTATAATCACGAATTAGCTTGTAATAGTAGTCAAATTCCTTCTTATCAACCGTTTAAATCCGGAGATGGATTTTCTGTTAGCTGTTCAAAAACTAAATCAAGTAGAAATCCTTTATTTCGATGGACGATTGGAAACGGAGCTGCTATTAACGATATGAGTTTTAGTCCAAATGGAACTTATTTAGCTATTGTATCTCAAGATGGACTTTTAAGAGTTTTCCAGTATAATACGATTGAATTAGTTGGAACGGCTCGATCGTATTTTGGTGGATTATTATGTGTAGCTTGGTCTGGCGATGGTAGACTTTTAGCAGCTGGCGGTGAAGATGATTTAATCACGATTTATTCATTAGAACAAAAAAGAGTTATTGCTCGAGCTCAAGGACATCATTCTTGGGTCTCTGCGGTAGCTTTCGATCCGAAATTAGAAGCCGAATCGAATTATAGAATAGGATCTGTAGGACATGATACTCAACTTTGTTTATGGGAATTACCTGAAGAAGCTTTAGCACCACCTAGACAAAGAATTAAAAGAAAACCGGATCCTTTACAGTTAGTTGGAACGCCAATGTGTCCACGATTAGATGAATGTCCACTTTTAGAACCTTTAGTTTGTAAGAAAATCGCTCATGAAAGGCTTACAGCTATTATTTTTCAACCAGATTGTATTTTAACTGCTTGTCAAGATGGTTATGTTTATACTTGGGCCAGACCACCTACTTAAAAAGTTTTATTTTGTTCCTAATTTAAGTAAAAGTATTAATTTTAAATTTAATTTTTATTTATTTTAGTTAATATTTTATAAAGTGGAAGATTTGAGTTCTCTTTGTAAAATTTTAAGTACTTTTAATAAATTTTATTGTTTTTAAAGTATGTTTTATAATAAAATTTAATATTAAAGTTAAAAATGTGTTAAAGATTTTTTAAAATTCGTTAAAAATCGTTTAATTAGAGTACAAATACCACTATATTCCGATTAAAAATAATTTTTAAATTTTAAAGATGGCCGATCGTCGAAGGTTTTTTGGGTAAATGTCAATAATTTGGAAATGATTTAAGGTAGATGGGTCCTCCAAATCCCATAAACAAGACCCAGAAGAAGAAGTTAGATGCGTGTCGGGTTCGAGTCCCAGTTGTTCTAACATCAATTCGCTTTACCG
Organism: Digitonthophagus gazella; assembly: GCA_036711955.1. Lineage (NCBI taxonomy): Eukaryota > Metazoa > Arthropoda > Insecta > Coleoptera > Scarabaeidae > Digitonthophagus > Digitonthophagus gazella. Next base: position 29,744,423 of record JASCIT010000005.1, read on the forward strand.
ATCTCCGGAGGGTCGTAATGTCATTGCTCCATCTAGTTGAACACGAGCAGACGTTCTAAGCAATTGAACTACGCAGCTAAGCAATTGGTTAGAATGTCTGCCGGGAAAACAGGAGATCTGGGTTCGGATCCCAGTGCAGTAATGAAACATTTTTTCTCTAAGGTATAAAGTGGCAAAAACCTTTTTTTATTTATTTCTTTCAATTAATATTCGTGCGTTAAAAATTCCCAAATATTTCATTATATTAACCTTTAGTTGTGTATCACTTTTGTGTGCAGGAAGTTTTGATAACCAGATGAGCGTTTGCAGTCGATGAGTGGTATCTCCCGGATATGAAGGACCAGAGATCAACAATCGTCCTGTCAAGAGACAATGGCTAAAATAGGCAAGTGGAGATGATTCACCAAATTATTGTCTGTTTTTACGAAGTTGTCGACTAAAACCTCAACTATGTAGTCGTAGCAAGCGTTCAGCCTTTCCAAATTGTTACAAATATTAACAAAGTATCAGCATAGTTCTAATCCTAACCCAATTAGTGACGATCAAAACGAGTGGACTTCCTGGATCTAATACTATAAATTGATTCTAAGCCTCATCATGAAAAGAAGAATGCAAGAGCGGGGTTTCTTTCCATAACTTTGCCGAGTAGACCTGACTGGAGTACAGTAGAAGGGAGAACCAGAGTACTGTCCGGCGTCCGGCCCTGCTTAATGCAATGGTCTTGCAAGTCAAAATACCGTCGAAATCAAGTACTATAATACAAAGTCAATTTTATGGTTTGAGAGTTAATCCTTCTCACCTCTGCTGTAAGAGTTGAAAGAAAGTGAAAAGCCCAGGCGAAAGTGTTAAAACAGAAAGATACGATGGGGCTTTATTCGACGGTGTTTTAGCTTGCAATAACTTTGCATTATGGGTAGACTGGTAATACTCCTGTCTTCCCTTCCACTGTCCGTAACTTCTCAGTACAGTTACGGGGAGGAACCTCACTCTTGCATCCCTCTTTCCATGATGAGACTAAGCTCAAATTAGCATGGTTGCACATAATTCAGATAATATGATTGGCTGAAAAAGGGTAATTAGTGGACTGTTAACTAATTTGACTTTTATAAAACTAGGTCCTAATAAATTAGTCAGTTATGTTACCTGTATGAACTCTTTCAAAACTTCGTATATGGCTGTGAGAACTTCAGGCAAAAATGAACTTATAGTATTTTTCGGTACTCTAAATAAATACTCGAAATTCTTCAACGAATCGCCTGTTGCCAAATACCGAAGTGTTATCTCAAGCTTGGTTTTTGCTGGAATAGCTTGTCTCAGATTTGTGTCCTGTTTTGTTATTAGAGGACAAACTCTATGAAGTAAATCATTGAAATGTGTTTTAGGTAGACGAAGCATATGTGCCCATAATTATGAAAGTGGTCTAAGTCATATATTTTTTGTTTCGAGATATTTAATGAATTGTATTTGAACGAATTAAAAAATATTTTCACGTTATACGACATATTAATTTATAATTTTATTAGTCTTGATTAATGGAAATTTATTATGAATATGAAATTTTGTGTGAATTTCATACTAAAATGTTATTTTTAAAGCTTGAATTGACTTGGACCATTTTCAAAATTAACTGAATGTCCAACAAATGACTTAGAGCAGTAAAGAACTAATTTCATTTAAAACAATAACTTTAATAAAATAATTTATGAATATTTATTAATTAAAAGGTAAGCCATTTTTATCATTCCGAGGTTTTAAGATTTTTAAAATGTTCTTGAAAAACTGGAGGGGTGTATGGTAGTAAACATATAATATCTTTATGTTTTTCTTCTGTTGCTGGTCTAATGGAGGTCTATAATGGAAGTAAAGTAATATTTCCGTATATTTTTGGTCTTCCTCTTTTAGGTGAAAGATCCAAAACGTGGAATTCAGAATAATCTAAAGAAGTTCTATAAAACATTTTATAAAATTCATTTTTCAAGAATCTCATCCACTGAATTTGCAGCCAAGAGACAGATTTGCCTGAGGTATCTTTTACTCTTCTTGTTGATGATTCTTCTAGTGGTTTCATTGAAATAACATCCGACTGTGATATTCGTTTTATCGAAAGTGTATTTCTTCTTCTACACATCTCTATCAATTCATAATAATGCTCAGGGTTGTATAAGAAATTTGCTTTTTTTATTTTCGTTTCTATTAAACCAAAATCACGGTCATTTGGTAGAAAGGAATGACCCGATATCAAAAATTAATGGTCTAGCGTTTCAATATTTTTTTTTCAATATATAAATTTGATGATTTTTGACTTAGACCACTTTCATAATTAACACTAAATGAATTCCGTATAACGTTGAAATTGCAATCACTACCTAAAGGTTCATTTTTGTCAATATCGCAAAAATTACATTCAATAAATTTAGTTTAGAATAATGTGGTGTGAAATAAGTGATAAACTCATTTTTTAAAAATTTTGACTAAGACCACTTTCATAATTATGGGCACATATTCTGAAAGTCTTCTGGAAATTTGGATTTTAATTGAAGGCTGAAGTGCAAGAAGTTCCTAAGTAGCATTTTTATAAAATCTGCCTAATCGCGACATCTAGGTTTATCAAACATGATAAACCTAGGATCTGCCGATTAGGCAGATTTTATATAAATGCTACTTAGGTACTTCTTGCACTCCACCCTTCAATTACTTTTCTATGAATGCTGATGCCCCTTTCATATTTCGGTCCAAAATGCATTTGCGTACCCACCAACGCCGTTTTCTTTTGGGGTTTTTCACTTGATTGTTTATGAAATCCGATACAATTACTTCTGCTACAAGAGCGCAACTTTCCACCACACACTGATTCATTTCGACGTGTAGCTTACGGCCATGTGAACACTTCAACACTGCACGCTTTTTAAGAGAAGAGTATACAAAAAAAAAATAATGACACGCGCGTGCCGCTACGAGCGTGTAGCACGATCCATGTGAACGCCCTTTCGAGGAATATGCCCCATCTGAACGAAGTGTCGTGGGTTAGCTGCTGACGTCACAGGCAAGGTGGTGCTCACCCCTCAGATCAAACATGTTTGATTTTTGCCGTGAATTCGCTTTCGAATGTTGGTTTTTAAAAGTGGCTAAAAGTAGTAAAATGAATAGTCGTGTTATTAAATTACAAGACACTGAGACATGCGATTTCTTGAATTGTATGCTGTTGAAAGTGTTATATGATGCAGCTATTGAAGACTACAGAAAACAAAATTTGAGACTAACAGCAGCTAAGAGAATTTCTGATGCGCTCAATATTCATGGACTGGAAGTTAATTTTGAAATCAGTGATGAACCAGCTTCCAATAGGTAATCAAAGTCACCTTCACACATTCGTTCCAAGTTTTTGGAATTTTCTGTGTAATAATTTTTTAGCTCCCTGTCTGTTAAACTATGTGCTCCCGATATCCTGCCAACTATCCATTTTTTAACCCACCATCGTCTTTTCTTCCGTTTCTCTTTCGATTTTAGCAACTAATTCATTTTTTGTGCTAAAATAACTCCAAAACTTAAACTCATCACAACACAAAACTCCACGAGTAGCTTGTTCATAGTCGGCTTTCAGCGATCAACTAAATTTTTCGTTGAAACTAAAGTTTTTGTTGATACTACAGTCCCTGTGAACGATTCACGTTCCACGACTGACAAGATTCCTTAAGCATTTCGACGACAGCAACTACGAATGCGTGATACACTTTCGTTTTGACGTTCCATGGAAACGTATCTTTAGGGTGATAATACCTTGTTACACTCTTCTACATACATACAAGGTATAGATGGGACACATTTATGTTCAACCGTTCAAACTGAAATCAAAGCAAATTTAACTTGATAACGATTTTATAAAAAAAATATTTCAAAACTAAAAATAAATTTTATTTTGAAAAAAATTCAAGTTATAAAAGTTAGTTGTCTTTATTAATTAGTGTACATATTGTTTACATAAAGCTCTTAAAAACGTAGTTTTCCTATAATTACTAGCTTCCCTTAAAATTTCTTCATTATTATTCGAATTCAATTCCAATAAACCAATAGTTTCAATAGCTCGTTTCCTCCTTTGAAATTCTCCTTTTTTATTATGTGCATGAATCAAATACTCTAAAATGTTTGTATCCCAAAAGTAATTATAATAAGCGTCCACTGCGTCATTACAAAGCACCGATTTTTGTTCGGATAAATAATGAAACGCGGATAAATAATCGGGATTTTCTAAAAACTGACATAAAACTGCTGCTTGTGTATAACAGCCTAATGAAGCACTACTTTTTATCATTCGGCGAAATAAAAAGTCGTCTGGTCGAATTGGAATTATAAAATAATCGTATGCTGTTATTAGGGATTTTAGATAATAATTTAATGCGTGTTCGTATTTTTCAGTAGCTAAAAATAAATAATTAAAAACAAAGTTATAATAGAAATTTGGTAACAAACCGAAATTAATATCACCCATAAGTCTTAACCAAGACAAATTATGTGGATAAAATTTTAAAGCTTGTTCGACTATTTGAGATAAAACTTCTGTAACTGTTTCACTACTGTATTGTAAAGGACTAAAATTTAAAAAATAATAAATAAATAAAAAGTTTTAAAATCATAATTTCATAAAATAAATTTTTACTTACTTGCTAACAACATTTGGCCAAAAATTAATATACTCAGTACTTAATTCCAACGCAGCTTCATCTCTTAAAATATTATGAAGTTTCGCCAATAGCGAAATAACAACTCTTAAAGCAGTTCCGTCTCTTAACCGTGTAAAAAACGACAAAATAACACTTTTTGTATTATTAATAGGTGAATCACGGTGTACGACAACCGAAGATCCAGCTGCTGAACGTTTTGTTTGGGACGAAGAAATAGATGATGTTATAAAAACTGGTACAGCTAAAATATTACACTTATTGATTGTTAAGTTTTTAATCATTTCGCATGTACAAAAGTTCTATTAACGAACTGTCAGCTAACAGCTTGTTAAAATCCAACGGATTGTTACTTTTTGTGAAAGGCTGTCAATTGAATAAATTAAAATCGTGAAAATTAAATGACTGGCTATTAATTTTCAACGAATTTAAACGAATACTTATGACGATTTTTTGGCAAATTTGGATAGATTTTTAACAAATTTTTACGAATATTTAAAAATTTTGAACTGACAAATTTTAAACTTATAGCAAATTCTGGACAAATTAAGAATTTTTTAAAAGTAATGGAAAATATGTAATTTAACAAATTCAAAATTTGACAAATCAATACGATTTTTAGTAAGTTTTGCCGAGTTTTAACGAATATCATAAAATGAACAGAACTTATAACGAATTTTGCCGAAATTAATAGGAATTTTGACCAATCTTTAAGAATGTTTACTGAATTTAAACTAATTTTATAAAATTAACAGCAAATTTTATTTGAATTTGAACAAGTGGTACAGAATTAACACGAATTTTGGGCGAATTAAGATGAATTTCTGGCGAATATTTTAAAAGAAACAGGAGTTGACTGAATTTGAATTTTCAATCAAATCAAGAAAAAATTCAAGTAAAAGAAATTTTGAGACAAAATTAATAAATTGTTGAAAAGTTCAGAATCGTTTAGTTTATGAACATAAAAGTCAACAAACAACAATTAAAATCGGATAGTTGTACAATTTTACACACGATTTCTCATGAACTGTGGGTCCGAATATTTTGAAATCAATAAATAGTGCATATAAATGTTCAATGAAGCGAACAAAGTCCATCATAATTTGTTTCGTCGAATCATTGCCAAGCTATGAATATTTAAAATCAATGGTCTTACATTTAAGTCATTCTATATTAAATTTCTGTATCTCAAAAATATAGCTGATACTAGGAAACTAATTTTACATTTAAAACTAGCATCTGAAAAGTATGTAGTAAAAATTAGCATTAAAATCAAATTGTCACTATTCGACATTCCGTTAACATTCTAACAATTTGTTGAAGGACCGTCAGATTTTGATTCTGACGGGTTTCTAACTGTATTAACATTTGTAAATATTGCCATTTTTTGTATAAGTATAACTTTTTAACTTACTAAGATCCCATAAATCTTTTGGAAATCTTTTTTCTTTCTCCCCTTTAAACTTATTCAACTCTTGACAAGCCGCAATAATCGCTTTGGCAAACTCAAAATAACTAACTCGTTTATCAAGTGCATACAAAAAATCCCAATAACCTAAATTCAAAAGGCAAAGGACGCACTGTTCTATAACTTCGGTTCTTGGAAGGACAGAATCGTTTGTTTCTAAACAAGCTTTACAGGCGTTTGCTAAAGCTTGTTTATCTAAATCAACAATTACAAAAAAAATATTAATTATTATTTTGGACTTTCGATTAATAATCTAATAAGACATTTTATTACCAATTTGTGGTGCTGGACATTCTTCTAAAAGTTGAGTAACTTCAACTAATAAAACTTCCCAAGTTAACATTTTCGATAATTTATTCATTTGAGCTGTATCGGAATTGCAAACTTTTATTTCCGATTCTAAAGCTCTTAATAACAGAAGAGAAGTTGACCAATCTTTAGCTATTATAAGTTCTCTGGATTTTGCAAGGAGAATAAAAGCATAATCTTGTAAAAAACCTAAAAATTTGGTAAATTATTTCAATAAGAAAAAAAAATTAAAAGTAAAATTTAAAACCACCTCTTTGTAAACTCACGATAACACTTTGTAATGGAATCGGTAATTCCCATTTTGGATTTAATTTCCAAACCGCTCTATTTGAATTTTTCATTGTTATTTTTACTAAGAGATCTCTTATATTAATCGGATCGTAACTCATTATTATTTGTTGTTCTAATGCTCGTATTTCTAATTTTGGATTTCCTAATACAAAAATTAAAAGTTAGTTTTAAAAAAGCTATGAAAGATATCATAGACAGAACGAGCCATTATAAACCGATAATCTCTAAATTAGATAATAAACTAGATTTATACCAATATGTTGTTGGTTTAAGAAATATTGCCACGATCAGGGCAAAGTCCCAAATGGGGGTTATTGTATATTGCGGAGTTAGCACAAACGCCTAATCGAACGAGTATAAGAAGGCAGGGAATTCAATGGTAGGGACGACTTCTTGGTTCCTGGTCATCAGCCCACCGTCAACTCGTTCGAAGAGGTTCAAGGTGCTAGCTCCGCCGTGTGGCACAATAAAGGCAGTGAACGTCAAGTGGGGTATTACTTATATGTCCCTCTTCCCCAGCGAGTGTTAGTGCAGCTCCAAGGAAAACCCCAACAGGAAAGTAAGTATACCTTTTGCTTATTTAACTCCGTAACCAGAAACAAGCGAGTGACTCGTGACAATATAGTGTTTATTAAATTTGGAATTTTCTATTCAAATGTCTTACTGCTTTTGAAAATTTTTTGAAAGTTGTAACAGATTTAATAGTAGTTTTAGAATACAGAGTTTTTTTTTTGCTATAAATATTATAGCCTATTACACTATGCTAAAAGTTAATTATACCTTGATCGATTAAAAATTAAACTACTGTTCTCAAAACCTTGCATTTTGAATCTATTGTTATTGATTTCTATTTTAATGGTGACGTGGTTATACAGGGTGTTTGAAAAAGATGCGGCAATATTATAGGAGGTGATTGTCCAGGTTATTTTATACAAAAAAGTTTATAATAAACATGATCTGAAAACACTTCGTTAGCGATCTATAGCGTGTTGAAGTCTAAACATATTTATTATAAACAAAAAAGTTTATAATAAAAGAATTTTTTTAAGAACAAGGGTTTATTCAAGGGCAAAAACAAATATTTTACCAAACCAACAAGTTTACCAAGCAAAAATTACAAAAACTGTGCAAAGTGACCACCTCGAGCTCGGATGCAAGAATCCAATCTTCTCCTTATTGACTGGCGAACTCTCTCAAAAACACTAGGATCTGTTTAATTGAGTTGCACCCAACAATGATTCGATTTCTTAAGTCTTCTACGTTTTCCAATGGAGTAGCGTACAACAAGGACTTCAAATGGCCCCACAGAAGAAAATCCAGGGTATTTAAGTCCGGGGATCGTGCAGGCCATAAGTGGGGTCCACCTTGGCCAATCCAGCGATTTCCATATGCTTGTTGTAAGAAATCACAAGCTACTTGACTAAAGTGGGCTAGTGCGCAATCGTGCATATACCACATTGCATCTCTAATTGCTAATGGTACGTCCTCCAGAAAACCAGGGAGCGTGTTTTCCAACAAGTGCGATACACCTCTCCGGTAAGTCTTCCTAGTAAAAATACCGGTCCAATTAGGCAGTCACCCACAATTCCAAGCCAAACGTTCAAAGAAAACTGATGTTGAAAACGACCTTCAACAATTTCATGTGGATTTTCGTCACACCATACATAGTTATTATAGAAATTGCGTATTGCATTTCTTGAAAAATTCGCTTCATCGGTGAATAGAATCAACATCAGGAATTGAGAGATTTCAACCATTTTCTGCAAAAGCCATTGACAGAATACAATGCGAGAAGGAAAATCAGCAGGAAGTAATGCTTGAACGTGTTGAACTGTTTCAAAATATGTAAATTTTTACTGCTTTTTTTAGTTAAACTTCAACACGCTGTAGATCGGTAACGAAGCGTTTCCAGACCATGTTTATTATAAACTTTTTTGTATAAAATGACCTGGACAATCACCCCTTTTAATATTGCAGCATCTTTTTTAAACACTCTGTATAACAAAATATACTAAAAATTCTAATAAAAATTTTCTCTAAAAAAAAAAATTAAAACATACTTTTAGATGTTAACTCTGGATAATCCCAACTAGAATTCTCCAATAACGCCGGAATTTTAATATCAGAATTTTCTTCGAAACCAAGTATAACTTCATCGTGTGCAATATCGCGAAAGATTTCTTGAGACTTAAATTTTTTGAGAAAATCCGGCATTTTATTACTTACAGATAACTGAGCGAAGTACGCGGCAATAGATTTCTTTTCAAACGCGCTACAAAAATCCCAAACAGCTGCCGCAGCCTATAAAAATAGAACATATTTAAATTTAACATAAATTTCAAAATCATCTTTTTTATTAATAAAGAAAGTTACCCAAATTAAAAATTCCTGATTTCTTTCTGTTATGTGCATATACTTATGTAATGCTCTTTCATCAATTATACAACGAATAGCATTTAAAGCGTGAATTTTTGGTAATAAATCCCTCGCTACTGTAAATTTTCCACTGGATAAAGCCGATTGAATATCAAGTTCGAGATTTATTCTATAAGGTAAAGGAATCTCTCTAATTTTATTATCCTCTACTAAAATATTTACAATGCCCTAAAAAATATATGTGATAATCTATCAAATTTATCAATAATAATCTATTAATATGAAATTTTCCCAACAATAACAAGATAATATGTATTAGTTAGCAATTTCAAATGAAGAGTTTGGTAGGAAAAAAAACGATCAACTTGAATCTTGAATTAGATTCTACATTGAATCATTTGAACTAATTGTAAGAAACGAACAATTCTATGTTTTATAAAACTACGTATACATTTGCAAACTGGGCCATTCGCAAACCTTATGTTCTCAAGATTGGAGTGTAACTTGGAGTCACTAATAAATAGCTCGTGAACCGTTCGTAACGAAGTAGCAACGTTCGATTTTATCGACGAACACAAAGGGATTCGAAGCTCAATTGATGTGTTCACGAATTTCGTTACGTTTAACACTATTTAGGTTGGTTGTGGGCAAACGTTAGGTGCCCGTGTATTGAAAGGTTTAGTTATGGAGTGGCTGAAAGAATTTATATTAAAACTTATCGATTATTAGCTTCGTGCCACCGCCAACTGCATTTCCAGCAGTAACGTACGTGGGAAGTGTTTCACTATCCTCACAGATAGTAGACAGTCTGTTTTAGCTCTTAGCCGGGAGAGGATCACCGCTATGATCGGCTTATACGGGCTTATATTGGACTGTCAATGCACTGGAAGTAGCAGCCATGCACAATCGGGTAACTCTCTAGTGGGTGAAGTAACACGGGAATTGCTCGGGAAATAGACGGGTCGACCAAAATGGCCATTAGTAGGTGTTCCTACTCACACGAACCAGTCACCATACCCTCTTCAACTTCGCATCTCAATTGCGTTAAGCACATTACCCATTCTAAATTTTCAGACTACTGGGACACGGTTAAGGGCTGCCAAGTATCTAAATTATTACTAATTGTAAGATACCTTTCGCGTGAGGCGACCCGGTTCTTTACAGGTCTCAACAGGAAGGATCTACGCCTAATCACAAGGCTCCTAACAGGACACTGTAAGAGTAATAAGCACCTTTATAATTTAGGGTTTATCGCTTCTCCTCTATGTCGTGCTTGCGAGCAAGACGTTGAGACTGTAAAGCACATCCTATATGATTGCTCGGATCTCAAGTACCTTAGATTAAGGGACTTGGGAGACGACTGGCCAACCATGGATGGCATCAGGGACACACCTCTGAACTACATCCTAATCTTTGGTAAATCCCTAGGCTGGTCGATATAGACAGAGTGAGTGATAGGGAGGTTGTTCAAAGGGCGCAATAAGGTTTAAGTGTGGCATGCCATCTGGCGTGCCCTCCCGTTTTGTACATACATACATAGCTTTGTACCAGTACGTTTTTTGTATATGTGACGTGGTCTACGAAAAGGGGGCTTAGGTGTGAAAAAATCATTTTTCACTTTTTTGGCGATTAGGATAAAGTAAAATATGCTCTTTCGAATGGTGCAAACCGGAAGTTTCTAACTGGCAGGGAAGTTTGTTAAAAATGTACAAAAAGAAGAGCAGAAAGGATTGAAAATGAAAAAAATTTGGAGATTAAATTATAAAATAATAGACATCATTTCATATTTTTGACACCAAAGAGAACTGAATCTTATGCCTTGTAATTTCTTTACCTTTTCTGCATCTTTCTATTTTCCGGTTAGCAATTTCTGAGTAAATACCAAAGCGAAACTGATAAAATGACTTGTTTATCTTTAACAGCTATTTTCTCGAAAACTTGTTTTCACACCTAAGCCCCCTTTTCGTAGACCAGGTCACATATATTAGTGTGCCACTATTGTCGGTATTTACTCTTAATAGTGTATAACTTAGGCACCACAAAAGCCATACAACTCAAAACGGATATAGCATATACAGTGAAATCTCCCTTGTGAGAACAGCAACGGGACCCACCAAAAGTGTCTATTCAAGAGGGGTGTCTGCTTAAGAGAAATGCGAAGTTATTATATGAGAGTCGGATGGTTCCATGAGAAACTGTCCGTCCAAGGGGGGTGTCCGTTCAAGAGGGGTGTCCGCGAAGGGGAATTTCACTGTATTTCGCAGTGCTAACACATGATGACAAATGAGCAGCCTACAAAACTAGAAATGGTCCGTAGTTCGCTTGATTTAAAGAAGTTTGTAGTAAAAATAATTTCAACGAACTAAAAATGGTCCGCAGTTCGCTTGATTTAAAGAAGTTTGTAGTAAAAATGAGTGGTTTGTGAACGGTTCAGCTCACAAATGTATACACATCTTTAAAGAAAATACAACCAACTATAAATGGAGTTATTTCAGCTATTCTTTGAGCCAAAAACCATCCAGCTCCACACCAATTTTTTAAAAATTAAAAAAATACAACTGATCGGTTTTTAAACAAAATCCTTCAATTATTGCTTCGAAAATTTCACATTAATATACATTTTTTTTTATTTAATATCCCAATTTTTATTTACCATATACTGATTTGCAACACAAATACTAAATAAATGCAATAAACTCCTATTAGTTTCTTCCGGTTGAGCCTGACAAGCTTTTAAATAACCTTGTAACTCATCTAAATTAAAATTCATAAAACCAACCGAAGATATTACAAATCGGGAACATTCCAAAGCACTTTTAAAATGATTTTTAGCTAAATCATAGTTTTCCTTATAAAAGAAAAAGCAACCTAACTCGTAGTGTATTTGAGCGTCAAATTCGTGCTTAGTTATTTGCTCGGCTTGATCCCAAGTGTGTTCGACATCGTCTGTATCTTCAGATAACATCATAAAACATTCATAATTTAACATTGGTGGGATTTGTTCCCAAGATAAAGAATTTATTAAAAATTGTACACATCTTTGGATGTTTTCTTCAGTACAGAAATAATTTTCTTCCATTGCCATTTCACCATTTGTTCTAAAAATAAATTAAATAAAACTTAAGATACTTTTATTACAAAGAGATAAGTTTACATTTACCTTGGTGGAGGTATTTGACAAAAAACTCTTCTCATACACAAACAAATTAACCACCTATAATAAATTATTAAAGCAAATTTATGTTGAGGAGAAATTGTTTGAGGATCGTATTCTCCAACATTCGGTAGTTCAACACATATATGATTATGTGTGAAGTAAAGAAGATCTTGTAAAACGCTTACTTGTATTTTAAATGGTAAAGTCATTAATGAAACTTAAAAAAAATCAATTAATAGTTATTAATATACATTTAATAACATTTTCTTCTCTTTAATCTTACCAATATTCCACTTGATATAAGCGACAACTTTCAAAGCTAAAATCTTCAAAGCAATATTCTTCTTAGAATATCTATTTGTAGTCTCAGGATTGTTATCATTGATTGGAACATTCATCCCTTCAGCACCTTCCAACTCAACTCTTTTAGCTTCATTTTTAAACGATTCAAAAACCGCAATTGTAAACTTGTTTATTAATTCAATCGGAGAAGGATCTAAAATAATTTTAAATGCATAACATAACTTTAATAGAATAAAATAAATAATTTACCTGGATTAGGTTTTTGAAGGTGTTGTAACAAGAGTTCTTTATTAAGTAAAAATTCAAACCATAGAACCGTATCGGGATTTATTGGAACCGTTCCCGGTCGTAATAAATCGACATCCATTCTTTAAAAAAACGTAAAATTTATTAAATAATTAAAATTGTTTAACGTTTAACGTTTTCTTAGGTTATGTTTGTTTTGGTTTGTTTGTCATTGTAGTAAATTTTTAGGCGTATAGATGGGGTAAATATATTTAAAATTAACATCAATAACACTTCTTTTTTAAGCAAAAATTAAAATCAAAATACTATATAGAAATTTATTCTGACTAGATTATTCTTAAATTGTTATATTATTAGATATTGGAATTTATTATTAATTTTTCAAAGTTTTCTTGAAAGCAGTAAATTTTTTGACGTTTAGATGACCTTAATACCAACTTTCCAACATATAAAATTTGACAACTGACAGATTTGTCAAAAAAATCGAAAATGGAAAAATTGTAAACATTCTTTTGTTAAACTATCAGTGAAATTTTAGGTCTTTTTTACTTCAAAATTGTCTTTCGGATCGTTTATTCGTTTCAAAATTTAAGAAATGTGTAATTTTCCCGCGAGAAGATAACTCGGCCGCGAAATTATGTAATAAATTATTTAGATTTTTGATCAACATAAATGGACGAAGTAGTATTTCGAGCTTCTGAAACCATTGACAACTTACAGGTTAGAAAACCGCGACATTCTACAAGAATTTTCATATATAATAATATGTTCTAAAATAATTACTTTTAGCACCACCTTCGAGTAGCTGCAGGAGAAGGAAAAGCTGCTATTATTAACACGTCTGGAAAGATAACAGATTCACTACTTAGGGTTTTAGACAATAATCGGTATTCGGAACTTAAGGATGGTGTTATTCGATATTTTACGGTTTTATTACTTTATGCTAATGATTTACAAGAATATATAGTAGAAAAATGTAATCCTTCTTTATTATATGAAAAAATATCTTGGATTATTAATGGAAAAGGTTTTTGAAATGTTTAGTAAAAAAAACTTAAGCTGTTGATTTACATTTATTGTAGTAACCAAACGGGAGGTTATAATAGGTAGTACTGGTATATTTATTGGTTTTGTTATCGGGTATTACTCGTCAAAGTTATTTCCTAATAGAGGACATTTTGGACGATGTATGCAAGCTGTACAATGTTTAAGATATTCAGGAATTGAGGTAAGAAATTTATCAACTCTATATGTTATTTATAAAAATGTGTATTTGAAAGTCTTTTTACTTTATGTTAAAATCAAATTACCATGTAAAGTTTTTTATAAATAAATAAATTCATCACATGTAGTATTAATAGTGTGAATAACGAACTTTATTTTAATATTTTTAAATAATTTAGTCCGCAACTGTAGTGGAAGATGCCATTGGTCCAAAAACGTGTAACCAAAATGAAGTGTTAATAGATGTAAAGGCTTGTTCGGTAAATGTAATAGATAAAGAAATTTGTCATGGATATGGTTCTAGATTAAGAGGACTTCTGGTCAATAAGTTTAAGGTAAATTTCTGTCCATAAATTTAATCTTTTAATAACAAAATAAATACAGTGGGCCAAAAAAGTATTTGGACACCTAACATTTTTCAAGAAAATACCAGAAGATGTAAACATTTTTTATTTTCAACAATAAAATATTATTCTATATAGTATGTAAGTACATTAGCAAAAAAATCAGGCTGAAATCAGAAATATACGTTTATTTTATTCAAAAAAATTAAAATTTCAATAACAATAAAGTATTTGGACACTTGCACATTTTGCCTCAAAAAACCTTTCCTCGAAGAGGGTTTTCCCGAAGGGGAAACCCCCGAAATTTACGTTAATTTAACCTATCCTCAAAAATACTAAAACGTCAGTTGAGTTTAGTTGTTTGCTAAAACTAGTAACATAATGAGTGAAAAACGGCGCGAACTTAGTATGGACTTGAAAGAATACATTGTAAATATGCACAAATAAGGAAAAAGTGTCCGTAAAATAGCTGATTTGGTAAAAAAAAATCGCCTAGTACAATACATTTTATCATAAAAAAATACAAAACCACTAATAGTGTTGATAATCGAAAACGTTCCGGACGCCCAAAGGTGTTAAGCATACAAAATGTTACATTTTACGCGAAATGATGAAAATTCGCCGTATTAGTGCACAAACTTTAGCCATAAACCTCGGAACAATATCAGGAAAACATGTACATTCCGAAACTGTTCGAAATGTAATGCGAAAAGCCGGCTATCATGGCAGAGTGGCACAAAAAAAGCCATTTATAAGTGAAACCAATAGACTTCGACGCGTTGAATTTGCAAGACAGTATATTGATCATCCAATAGACTTTTGAAAAAATTTTTCTGATGAAAGTAAATTTAATATATTTGGTTCGGATGGACGAAAAACCGTATGGCGTAAACTTAACACTGAACTACAGAAAGAAAACTTGACACCTACAGTCAAACATGGAGGTGGACATGTAATACTTTGGGGGTGCATGGGGTACAATAGGGTAGGAAATCTTCATTTTATTGACGGTATTTTGGACGCACAGGGTTACCTGAAGATACTGTAAAGTAACTTACATGGCAGTGCTATCAAATTAGGCATAGAAGATAGCTATATATTCTAACACGACAATGATCCGAAACATACCGCTAGGATTGTAAAGGAATGGATGTTTTACAGAGTTAGAAAAATCCTTCCCCACCCTTCCCAATCCCCGAACTTAAATCCGTTGGAAAATCTATGGCATCAGTTTGATTTAAATATAAGAAAACACCATATAAGAAATAAAGATGAGCTAAAAATGTACCTGCAAGAAGAATGGAATAAAATTACTAGGAAAACTACCAGCAAGCTTGAGTCATCCATGCCCAGAAGATTGCAAGCAGTATTACAGGCTTCTAGAATGGTTACAAAGTACTAAGGCTTCGTAGAAATTGGATAAATTAAATGGTCTTTTAGTTAAATTTTAGTGTTCAAACACTTTATTGGAATTTAAATTTAAGTTTTGTTGAATAAAATATACATTTTTTTGATTTTGACTTGACTTTTTTGTGTTAGTGTGTTTAGATATTATATAGAATCATATTTCATTATTAGAAATAAAACATTTCTATATAATCAAGTATTTTCTTGGAAAATAATGGGTGTCCAAACACTTTTTTGACCCACTGTAAGTTGACATCTGTCAAAAATTATGTCAAGTTTTAAAAATTTTTATAAATTTTCCAATAACAATTAAAACAAATTTGACTGTTTTATTATAAAATAGAACGTTTTAGCTTTTATTTCGTTCAAAAATCATTCTTTCATTCCCACAAATGAGTTTGTACGATTTTTTTAAGATCATACAAGTTAGATTAAAATCTGTCAAAAATTATAACTGATATTTTATGACCAAAAAAAGTTTTTTTTTCAACTTTTAGATAATATTTAGAACAAATTAAATTTTTATTATTAAAAGCCCACATTCAGAGACGTTAGCGGGGAGCAGCTCAACGAGATTTTATGTTCAACTGCGTTTACCTGCTTTGAGAGGACTTTCTTCGTCGTGATTTGGCTATTTTGATTGAAGGAACAATACGTTGTAAAACAAGTTATTACAAAAAAATCGAATTAAAAAATATTGAATCAAATTTTCAATTATTTTGCGCAACGTCTCCAATTGACTTCACTGTTCTTATAAAATAAACAAAATTCTAATTAAAATTTTCTTTTTAAGTATTTAATTTTACTTGAAATATCAATTTGTAATTTAAGAAATAGTACCTTTTCATACCTTTTAGGTATTTCATTGTTATATTAAGAAGTTCCAATGTCCGGCCCTTTAAAACCGTTAATAATAATACATAAACAAAATTAGATGAGAATCCAGCTGTACAGGTAAGGTATAAGTTGGTTTCTCGCCGTAATTTTACCGAGTAGGCCCGACAAAGTACAGTAGAAGGCAGTGCTAGTGTATTATACGATCCTCCTTAATGCAAAGGTCTTGCAGGCGAAAACATCGTCGGAAAGACGGCAGTCGTATCTCACTACTTTAACTCTTTCGCCCGGACAGTTGTTCCTTTTTCGAATCTTGCAGTAGAGGCGAAAAGGGCTCACTTTCAAACCACAAAATCGACTTTGCATTATAGTGCTTGAAGTTCGCCTTCTTTATAACACATTTATTAATTTAAAATGAATTCTTTATTTCATTCATTTTTTAATTTTATAAGAAATAAACAACGTCGTCATTTCATAATAACTTTATCTTTATAAATAATTTAAAATATTTATTTATTAATTATATGAGTATCGAGAGAATTATATGGGTAAAGAGTTAAAGTAGCGAGGTGCGGTGGGCTTCCTTTCGACGATGTTTTGGCCTGCAAGACCTTTGCATTAAGGAGGACCGGGCAATATTCCGGCTCTCCCTTTTACTGTACTACAGTCGGACCTATTCGGTGAATTTATAAGGAGGAAGTTTGTTCTTGTATCCTTCTTTCCATGGTGAGGTTCAAATTCAACTTATAGTACTTAAAATGTGATCGACTGATCCTTCCACCAAAATAACCAAGTCCTGAAGAAGAACACCCCCTTAAAACAGGCAAACGTAGTTTTGCATAAAATCTCGCTGTGCACTCCCCGCTCGCGTCTCTGAATATGTGCATTAAATTTCACAAATAAATTCACTACACTTTTTTAATGTCGTTTGAACTTGAAAAAATGTTGACGAACCCTCTTTATTCCTGTATCCTTCATTTAGTCTTGTAATCACTCCCAGTTCATTCAATCACTCTAATTCATTTTATTCCGTTTTTCAATTTTAATTATCCATATAACCGAATAAATCAAGTTCTTAAAATTTTGGCAAAATAGCACAATTTTTATTTTTACAGTATTGCCAAGGTGAACTTCCAGTAACCCTTGGTCGAGACTGTGCTGGCATAGTAATCGAAATAGGTAGAAATGTAACTCGTTTTGAAGTAGGAGACACAGTTTGGGCGTGCACACCCTTCTGGTCACCAGGTACAATGTCCAAATACGTATCATTACCTGACTGGCAAGTTGGAAAAATGCCGGATTTAGGTTTTGAAAGCGCCACAAGCATCCCGTTTTCAGGCGGAACCGCTTTGGAGGCTCTTAAGTCAGTTCACTTAAGTATAGTTAATGCAGAAGGAAAAACGTACGTCTTATCATTAATAAAAACATAAAGAAAAAAATAAGAAAAATATTTATTGTAGCGTATTTGTTCATGGTGGATGTTCAGCAATTGGATGTCTTGTAGTACAAATATTAAATTATTGGGGTGCAAAAGTAACGGTTTCTTGCTATAAAAGAGCAGTTCCCGTAGCCAAAGCATTACAAGTTAAAGATATCATTCCTTTAACTTCGTATCACGGTGATGACATTGCTGTAAAAGCGAATAACGCTCATATGTTGAAAAAAGAATTGGATTTACATGAAAAATTTTCTGCGATTATAGTCACTGTACCGTGCGAAATGGAGTTATCTGAACTTGAAACGTATTGTAAAGATAGTGGAAACGTTATTTTAACTATACCTCAACCTATTCCATCGGATAATTATGGAATTTTACGGAATATGTTATATGGAATGTATATTAAAGTACGATCGATGGTACAAGTACGTTTATTTTTAATTTTATCTATTTAATTAATTTCTAAAACGATTTTGTATTTTAGAGATTTTCTCGTGATGGTTTAAAAGATTATGGAGAAACACACGTATGTTCAGAACAATTGGATAGGTTATCTGAATATGTTGAAAATGGGGTAATTCAAAGTGTTGTGGATAGAGTTTATCAACCTCATGAGATAGATCAAGCTTTAAACCACATACAAGCGTTAGATTCAATTGGTAGTACTGTAATAACATTTAGGTAGTACATTTGTAGAGATTTTGAAAAAGGGATTTGAGATTAATAGGTTTATTAGAAATAATATGTGAATGTTGTAATGATCGACAAATATCGTAATAATCTATGAAAAATATTGTAATAATTCACGAATTAATTGCGAATATTGTTATACCTCATTATGTCTTATGAAATTGGTACAAACTGTTATTTACTGTAAAATGAAATATTTTTATACAATGTGAAGACAAGTGCCTTTATTATAACTGCCAAACATCGTACAGATCTTCCAACTTTATTGCATTTGTTATTGTTTTAACTTTTTGATGTAACAAAATAAATTGTCTACTTAAGAAAAAAATTTATTTTCTGTTTTCACTAGACGCTTGAAGTTGTGAATATGTGTTTTAATTTTTGCCATGAATGTATTCTTTTGAGTTTTACTATCTTATTTTTTTGAGTTCTTGTTGAGCTTAAGAAAATGAGGAGATGTATGGCTTCTAGATACGTATTTTGACAACCCCCGCTCTACGTAATATTGGTTTTAGATTGGGAATTACAAAGACCAATCGCTAGCAACTAGGGTTTCCAATCCCGGGATCCCGGAATTCCGAATCCCGGGATCCCGATGTTTTTTCAATTCAGAAATCCCGAAAAAATCGTGAAACAAATCCCGATTCAGTCCCGAAATTTTTATATCTTTAATTGATGATTTGTTGATTGTCCAACAAGGTGGAACAGCTTAGTAAATATGTTAGATCGATTTGTTCAACTAAAAGATTGAATCAGAAAAGTTCTAATCGATTTAGAGAGCCCAATAATATTCACAAATTCATATTTTGAAGTCGCACAGACCATTGTCTATTGCTTAAAACCAGTTAAACTAACTATAGAAGGTATATGCCGACGAGATGCTAACCTTGCTACTGCGGATGCAAGTTTTAAATTTCTGTTTCGGGAGCTACGTGAACTAAAAATAAAATTAAGCAATGACCTGGAAGAGTCTTTAAGAAAGCGAATATCAGAGCGAAGAACCATAATGTCTGGAGTCATGAATTATCTCCAAAATCCCAACAAGCAAGACAGCGAGGATCCTTTTTTTAATTTGCTCCCTACCGACATAATTGCGAATTTCGTCAAAATATTTCAGAAAGGTTATCAGGAACCGTTCTCAGCAACCAAGCTGAACCAACTACAATAAATTTTGATGAGGACGGTTTCGACTCTGAAGATGAGTTGCCAATCAGCCGATTGAAAGGAGATGAAAATTTAAGTCTCTAAAACAAACTCGAACAGGCTATAACAAATGCGATGAAACCGGTACAACAACCATTGAAAGGAAAATCTATTGATGTTTTAAAGGCGGTGAAAAAAGAAATGGCCCTATTAGAAAATGGTGGATTGTGTGGTTTACATTTGCAGCGGTGCTTTGAATGCTTGCTTACAGTTCAATCCACCAGTGTGGAATCGGAACGAGCTTTTTCTTCTGCGTCATCGCTTGCCACAAAAATAAGATCTCGGTTAGCCGATTCTACCTTAGATGCACTGGTGATGCTCAGAAGCCATTTTCGTTCCAAGTTGTAAATATAATTTGTTTGTTAAAATTTTATGTTTTTCTTTAAATTTGCGTTCACAATATTATTTTCGAGTTACGTAACTTATGTATTAAACAATAAGATTTACATATTACATTTCCAAGTTCTTTTATTAAAATAGTCAAAAATATAAGTTATTTTAACCCTACAAATTATTTTTCTAATTTTTCGGGATTTCGAGATTAATCCCGGGATCCCGGGATTGAAGTACAAAATCTTGAAATCCCGAAATTCAATCCCGATCCCGAAATTTGGAAACCCTACTAGCAAAGTTCAAAACATTTTTCCATTATAAAGCCGAAATTAGAAGAGAGTTCGCTTTTCAACCTCTCTTTCTCTCTTTAGTTCTCTTCGGTATTTAACGAACTTCTTCGCGATAATACGTTGTAAATGCTTTAAAAAGCTATTCAAAACATCTACAGTTTTGCGCGAGTGTTTGTTTCGTTTCTGAATTTGAGTTTTCCTCCTGGATGATTATGTTGATATATAATAAGCCGGGAATACACCTTGCGAATGTTACCATTCCTTCGCAGTCGTTCGCATTCGTTCTCACGCACACCATTGCTACCCGTTCGCAGAGATTCCTTCAGGGTGGCGTGATACATTTGAACGAATAACTAGCTTTCCCTCGTTGCGAATAGTTTCACTCGTTCGCATTTAGTTCGTTTGGTGTGCAATTTATGAACATGGCAATTGCGAAGGTAAATAAATATGAATATAAACTCAAATAGAAGAGATAGGTACAAAATTTATTGTAGTACCAAAATTTGAACTGTTGTTTGAATGTGTATTTTTTAATAGATTTCATGGAGCGTCAGTGAATGCATAAAGCTTGGCGTCCACTTTAGCCGAAACGAGTCGGGGATTTCCGTCGTGCGTTTATTAAAGACGAATCGAAGCGAATTGACCAGTCGAAGTCGTTGCATTCGTGCATGATGGACAGCTCGGATGAAGAAATGTTTCTATTTCAAATGCTTCTTAATGAAGAAGAAGCACACATAAGAAAAAGGAAGTGCCGAGCACCCAAATACTGGATCCACAGCATTAATACTAAAAGGAATATCTACGGCAAGTTTCACCATTTGCTGCATATTTGCAAACTCTGCTTTTGGAAAGTCATTGACACAAAACCAATTAAATGTTCCTAGAGATGTATGCCTACCGAGCACTGAGGAACTCATGCCTCATGTGATTATTGGAGATGCGGCTTTTCCACTACAAAGATGTTTAATGAGGCTGTATTCAGGAAACCAAACTATAAACGACGAGGGAAAGAAAATTTTCAATTATCGTCTGAGTAGACCTCGTCGTGTCAGTGAAAATGCATTTGGTATACTCGCAAGAAGATTTAGAATTTACGAAAGACGGTTGTCTTTAATTCCCGAACATGTTAACATTATAGTAGCCGTCACATTGGTCAGAAGAAGATTTCAGAGAAACCGTAAACGAGGGATTAGTAGATTTACCACACCTTGGGGGCAACGCATCTCAAGCCGTTTTCGCAATTCGAGGTAAATTTAAAAATTATTTTATGGATGTAGGATCAGTTCCGTGGCAAACGAATGTTGTCAGAAGAGGGTTACACAATCATCGCTAGTTTCATTCATAACTCCTGATATTTCTTCCCATATATTCATCCGACGTTGATCATAATAACGAGGATCTCTATGATCATATAATTCAGAATATTTATGAACAAGAGAGATCAACAGTTCTTCGTTCATTTTGGGATGATCAAAATTGCATAGGGCGTCTGCACGGTTCCACTCCTTCGCGTCGACAGAGGCGTACCGAGGCGAGTCGAAACGTGCCGCCGCGTTAATTCGCCTGACAATCAGTTCGTGCATGCGATTCGACTCGGGGCGCCGCGGCTCTTAGTTAATCGACGCAGTTTCCATATAATTATATGGTAAACGAATTATTGCGATTCGATTCGATTCGACTCAATTCGGCGAGTCTAGTGGACGCTAGGCTTAAAACTCATTGAGTTGTACCGTACGCACCCGGTCCTGTGGGACAGAACCTACGAGTTTTATTACTGTAATGTCAAAAAGAAGGATGCATGGGCAGAAATATATACGAAAACAAAAATTTCTGTGTCTGAGGTTATGAAAAAATGAAGAGTCTAATGGCATCATTTCATCATTTACTTATCACAAAACCAAAAATTACAAGACAACTTTTCACGACGAACGCTAGACAACTACTGCACCTTATTGAACACGTCCACATATGAATGTTTCCAGACATTCGTGGCTGGCATTTTCCTTTGATCTTTTTACTTTTACCAACAACCGGTGGAACGCGTTCGTTCGTGTCTATCCTATTCGTTCTGCTATGCTGCTATTAATTTTGCTTCAAATGCATGTCCACACATGAGTAAGAAATCCTCGAGAATGCGAAGGAATGGTAACATTGGCCAGGTGTATTTCCGGCTATAGACTTGCGCGTGCGTGCTCCAATCTAGAGATCACCTCCGTCATTTAATTAATTTTTAAGACTGTTTCTTTGGTTTTTGAGATATTTTATAAGACCTTTTTAACTTTTTTTTAATTATAGGCTTTCTAACCAATAATTTAAGTTCAGAAATGAACAAATAATCAACTGAATCGTCTATATTTCTTACGATCTCTTTTGCATATTAAATCTCTGTTTACATCCAGAAGCAAAGTTGAGAATCATTTGAATCTCATTATGTACAAAATTTTATAGGAGAAACTTATTTATGTATTTTATTTTTATTCATCTATTAAATAGATGAATCCATAGAATAGAAAATAGAATATTTTATTCCATAGAACAGAAATCTATTAATAATATAAAACTACAATTTATAACATGAAGATTTATTTAAACTGTTTATAAATTTAACAAGTATTATAAATAATTTATATTACAATATGTTCAACTTAACATTGTACAACCTTATCCTACGTTCCTATCTAAATATTATGTTATCATACATATCTTTAGCGTTTCTCGACGAATTCCTCTTGAACGGATTCCAAGACAGTCTCTTATTGTGATGATTGTGTTGAGCAATTGATCCCGAAGGACTCGACATCTCGCTGGAAATACCAGAACTGCTACTGTGAGTTGAAACTGTACTTTTTGTCGTTTTCGAAGGCTGAAAAATTATGTTAATGAATAGTTAAAAAAGCGAAAATGTAATTTAAACCTTTAAGTAATTCCTATCCATAGGTGTTACTAATTTTAGACTTAATGTATCTCCGTGGTTTTTTATAAGAGCTACAACTTCATCGTGACAAGCCCATTTAACATCTACATCACCGATAGCGACTATAAAATCACCTTCTTTAACTCCACCATACTAAGGATTAAAAAATGTAAGTTGTAATCTTTTTTTTTTTAATATAAAATGATGTTAAAATACCTCAGCTAAAGAATTTGCTTCAACTACAGCAACGATAACCGGTGCATCTCCTCTTACAGAAAATCCAAATCCTTCAGTTACCCTTCCTCTGTATAATTGAACTAATCGTGGAGCCGTCCAGTGTCTTTTCGCTGAAAATATCGCTATTGGTCCTAAGTTTTTAAATAAATCATTGACTCGATGTTGTGTGAAGTCTGGTGAGGTAAGTGATAATTGAAATTTTGTTGCAGCTAAAAAATTCAAGATGTGAAGATGGACGAAGAGAAAGTTTTAATAATTATCAAGTTTTTATAATTGATATTACCTTGAATTTCAGGAGGATCTAAAATTTCTCTAAAATCATTTTCATGTTCTTGTGATGTGTACGCGTGTAAGATGTTTCTATGAGCTGTTCTAAGTACGATTATTAACGCTTGTTTGCCTTTTAATTCTCGACACATCCTGTGAAGTCTTTGGCATTCTTCGTGAAGGAGTAAAGCTTCTCTTAAATGAGCTTTTCCTAGAATTTAAGTTACATATATATTTTTTTAATTTTTAAGAAAGTTAAAACAAAGGACAATTTCTCGTACTACGAACAATCAATATTAAATTATTAGAAAACTAGGCTAAAGTTTCTTTGCATACAGAATTCTTACATTTAGAAAGTCGAAGTATTAAATTCGCAATAACATTCTCGTTCACAATACCTTGTATTTACAATCATCCTCAATGAAAACGAATTCACGTTTACAATCGATCGTTTAACTATTTTACGACACATAAACATCGGGATGAAATCGATTCGATCGTCTTCTTAATAATAAATCCTCTTACCTAGGAGTTTCCTTTCAATGTCGTCCTTCGGAATTCTAATGTCCAGCTGTGTCGAAGCGCTTTCTACATGTAGATATTCCATGACCTCTTTAGTCGCCTGTGACATATTCGCCGCATCTTTGTCCAGGATACCTTTAGCCGCGTGGAAATGTGCCATCGCTGCGTAAAATTCCCTTTTTACTTGTACAACCGCCGTCCAACTATATGGAACGTAATCTTTTACCGAAGGATGTGCTATTAATTTATGAACATGATTGTAACAGTCTGATAAATGTTGAGCTTCTTGAGCCAAATCGAAACAGATGTCTATTGAACGTTTTTCTTGGGATTGTAAGTCTAGTTTTTCTAGGAGACATTCTCTGGCTTGTGTCTATAATGATAGAATAAATAAAATAATAACTTAAAGAAAGTTTTTAATTGATTTTGAGATTAACTTACCAACATGAGTTGAATAAGCATTTCCAACATATCCGGTCCTAAATCCATCGAAGGAGCATTGGTAAAGTTCTCGTTAATGTACCTAAAAGTTCCTGCAGCTCTTAAAAAGCTGTCGACGGCGGCGTCAAGTCCTTTTGCCGTTGTCCTGTCTTGTTTCGCACCTATTTGAGTATAAACGGCTCCGATGTTAAAGAGAACGCAAGCTTTTTCGAAGGCTACCGTTCGCTGACACGACGGCACTCCCGTTAAGGAATCGAACCATTCGAAGTAAATTCCTAAAGACCTATCCGGCGAGAAGAACCTCCTTTCCACGAAGTACAACTGGTTGTAATATCTGAAGAGGAGTCCAATGCCGGAGCTATCACGTAAAGGCGTCCTCATGGCCTAATTACAAGACGAATGAGTTTTAGTTTTTTTTTCATGGACGTGGATGAATTTCAAGGATGGTAAGTGTGGCTGTTAAATTAATTAATCTTACTTGTCTTGTATCCATAAAATCTGCTATTGCGTCTTCATACTGAGAGGCATCTTCGCTGTAATGTTCGAGGATGAAATCTTTGAAAGAGTCCCTGAAGTCAATTTCTTTCGTTTCTTTTAATCCTAATGGTATCATAGGCATAACATCGTTTGTACTGAAAATAAAATACATATAAAAATATTGGTAATGAGAAAAATATCCAAAAGTCTCGAGTTGACAATAGTAATGTTGTCAAAGTTACGATCTAAAACTCAAAAGATAACGTTTAACATTAAAGATTATTTGAAGCGTATAAATGCAAAACCAGACATTTGACATTCGAATAGTTTTGAGTAAAACGCGAAAAACCTCTCACTGTCTTTTAAATCACTCAATCGACTTGGTATTTTAACTAAAAGTAGATAATACATCGACGCGTCTTTATGTGCTTTAAAGCGCAAGTCAGGCTTATAGTAAAAATGTTATTTTGATTAAAAAAGTGAGATTGTCTTGTTTTGCATCTAAGGCTTGGAAATCTCTGCTTCGTGAACTGCAAAGTTCTGGATTTGGCGTTTCTATAAAAAAAACTAGCAGTATCTGCACTAATAAAATTTAGAATTGCGATAAAAGAGATTTTAAAGAACCTGATTTTATTGAAAAAAGGTACAAAATTAGTTTCTTAGGTACAAATTTAAATTCGTAAGTCAGTACCAGATTCATTATCAGAAAACACTAGTGTGTCATTCACATCCGCCTGAGTTTCCGAAGTGTTGCCTGGATTGTCTTGAAAGGCGTTTTTGAAGAACTCCAAACGTTCATCGTTTTCCCATTTTGCACCATAGTGTTTGGCTAGCAAAGAGGAAATGCTTCTTATCTTGTCAGGTTTAAGCCTTCTGCTTTAAACCTCTGTCTCTTTGTCTTGGCTTTTTCACGCTTGCACTCTTGCTTATTTGCTATTCTCTTTCGCCCTTTGCCACGAGGACTTGGTTCAATGGTAATGTTGTTGAAGGTAATCAAAACTCCGCAATACATTCGTTACCACGCTCTCGTTTAAACTAATCATGCAGAAGCGAGCAAAACTAACAGCTACTTCAATGTCACGGCTATCACGTGAGGTAATGCGAGATCTGGATAGGTTCAAACACAAACGTCTGCTTTTGCACCTAACTACTTGGCGCAAATGTCTGCTTTTGCATTTAAAGCGAAATTTATTAGTGCAGTAACTCGCTTAAATGTATTATTACGCTCCTGGGGGCCACAAAAATTGATTTCTTGCTAAATTTTCAATATAGATCCGTGTCTAACTAATTTTTAAAGAAAATGTCGAATGCCTGCTTTTGCATTTATACGCTTCATTTAATCATCCTTGAACGCATTGTATATGTATGCAATTATTTAGGTCTAAACTATTAAAACTGTTTGTACTCATTCTAAACATTCTCGGTCATCTTTAAACGTAGTAACAATTTTTTTCCTACCTTTGATATATGAGAACAGGATGTTAAGGATATTATAACTGTACTTAAATGAACTTTTACTACTATTCATCTTCTCTCCGTTCTAAAGACTCTAAAGACGGTGACTGATTGAAAAAAATAATCAAGCTTTTACAACTTCCTAGTAGAGTTTACACCTTCGTTAGTAAAGTAAGTCATTAATAACCGTTAATATTTACATATGCTACGTTTAATTACCGACGTGATTATACAGGGCTGTCGAAAAAATATATCAGGATAAAGTGGTGGCGTGTACCGACGTAATTTAATAGTATAAAAAGATACGCCTCGCTCCGCAGGCTTCTGGTATTTCCTGATTTCAAACCGTATAGTGTAACTGTAAAAGAAAGATACGCGGGTTTGATTAAATTTACGCGATTGTTTAAATTTATATTATTATTTAATCAGGAAATACATTTCTTAGCTATCTTTCCTAAAGGTATTACATGTTTTAAAAGTAATGCGGAAGAATTAAAGATTGTTTTCTGTTACAGCTACTGTTAGATCGTATGGTCTTATCGCTCCATTAGCATCAAAAGACGTACCGCTGATTTTATAGCTTTTCGCGTGTATAAGCGCATTAAATAGCGTATCAGCAGATGGTAATGGATACTTGAGCCATCCGAAAGGATATTATACCGCCGACGTACGAAGAGTTTATTATGTAAATGGATATTGCCTTGTCGTTACGCTGCG
Source organism: Digitonthophagus gazella (assembly GCA_036711955.1). NCBI lineage: Eukaryota > Metazoa > Arthropoda > Insecta > Coleoptera > Scarabaeidae > Digitonthophagus > Digitonthophagus gazella. The sequence goes on from JASCIT010000005.1 coordinate 29,772,042, forward strand.
CCGGACTCGGGGCCGTACAGTTAGCTAATATTTGATCCTCTTTGAAGGAGCTTTAAAGCCGTTACCTGCGGTACTTTTGAACTGGACTATTTCAAGATGAGATGATCGCGTGCACATATGCGAAACGGTGTAGATATGCAAATATGTAACGTTATAAAATAAAATATATATATAGGGTGTCCCAAAATTAGGCGGTCATACGTTACTAATGCATTTTACGTTCAAAAATAAGAATGACAGCCCAAATAAACATTGGATCAAAAATGCTTACTCAAGGGGCTACAGTTCTTGAAGGAAGCAATGGCAAAATAGACCGTCTTAGAATGTTGTAGTTTCCATAGTTAAGCAATTCAGTCATAAAATCAAACCTCGAACAATAATGACACGCTGCGCTGTGTTAAAGCGCTTAGCATACTCTTAGCAAAAAGGTCCTGCTTACAATTAGTTCAAAGATGAGATTAGTCGGTCTTCAAAGACGATTTACTCGAGAAAGGTTGCAGTTATGCAGTTGCAACAAGACGACCATTGTTACGTAAAAAGGTTTAAGATATTTAAATTTTAACCCTTAAGTACCGACCATCGGTCTGACAGACCGCTACGTGATTTGAAATTCCCTTAAGTACCGATCATCGGTCTGACAGACCGGTACGTGTTTTGAAGTTAAAAATATGTGTACTTCGACAAATTTTAGAGAGATAGCAGAAATAATTATTTTTTTAATGGCTACTTGTATTTGGGCAAAAATTCGGATGGTCAGACTCTAACAGATCGCGAAAGAAAGTACCAAAGACCTACTCAGTCTGTTTTACGACTTGCAACTCCCATTTACAACACAAATCGAAATATTTCGGCAGACAATTGGTTTACTTCAATTGAACTGATCGATATTTTGAGGAGCAGAGGAGTTACTTATGTTGGAACCATAATAAAAATGAAAGATTCCGCCTGAATTCCTCCCGAAGCGATCTAGAAAAATAGGCTCGGCAATATATGGTTTTAACGAGAATATGACCATAGTTTCGTTTGTACCGACAAAGTCGAAAGCAGCCATTTTAGTTAGTTCTATGCATCACACAGCCTGTGTCGATAAAGACTCTGGAAAACCGGAGATAATTGCTTACTATAATAACACGAAAGGAGGAGTAGATTCTCTTGATGAGAAATGTAGCAAATATAGCACAGCAAGAAGAACTAGAAGATGGCCACTGGCTATATTTTTTCGAATTATAGACATCAGCGCTGTAAACGCGTATGTACTTTACAACAGTTTTAGAGAAAATCCTGAACTAACTCGATTGCAATTTATGAAAGATCTTGCGTTCTCGTTAGTAATACCAGAAATAAAACGAAGGGTAGCAAATACTTGTATGAATCGTGAAACTCGTCAAATCATGAGACGTATTTTGACTTGTCGAGGATATTCTATAGATGTCGACGCGCCGGTTGTCAATGATGAAGGTAGACTCCTGAAAAGAAAAACATGTTCGATATGCCCTTACCAAAAAAAAAGAGAAAGACACAGTACTTCCTGCACCTCATGCGAGAGTCCAATTTGTCTCCAATGTTCCCAAAAAATATGTAAAGACTGCCGTTAGTTTTTCAAATTTTTCTTGTAGGTTTTTTGAATACATATTTTTTTACTTTTTATTTTTATTTACATATACCTATCTTTCTATCGTACTTCCAATTAAATTATGACTTCTGGATAATAGCTCACAACAACACAGTGATATTTTTGAGTACAATTTTACCAATATATCAACCCTAAATAAATAAAATTCAGATATCACACTCTACTTTTATTGCAATATATAATGGAAAGCAGGGTAGATTAAATACTAGTTTTATAAAGTTTTCTTTCACTAGTAAACTCGTAAGATTTGAATATGCTGTATGCATTTGTATCAAAGAAGATTTTGGTTACCTTAGAGTGCAAAAAGCAAAAGAAATTGTTAAAAACGGCCAAAATAAGATAGCGGTCTGAAGGATCGACGATCGGTGGTTATGTTCCAATTTTCTGACGTCGGTACTTAAGGGTTAAGTCAGAGTAGTAAAAAGTTGACATGCAAAAATGTAATTTTTGTTGACTTAACCCAAGCCATTCCGAGAATATTGCTTAAAAATCGTTTTTCTGCTACCCCCTTTAAAGGTCTGTATCTCCTTTAAGAAGCATTATTCAACCAATGTTTATTTAAGCTTTTATTCTTATTTTCAAACGTAGAATGGGCTGGTAGCGTTTGACCGTCTAATCTCTGGACACCTGTATTTAAAATTTCTTTTCAATCGCTCAATAATTCTTCCTATTAAAAATTAATAATTCATATAAGACTTGAATACTAAAGAGGTTGTTAAATTAATACTTTGTCGTATAGATACAAATTTGGTGGTCTATCAAATACCAATTTAAAGTCAATTTGAAACCAATTAAATTTATAAATAATGTCTATAAAGCATATTAATTGCGGGTATTCAACGATTAAAATGACGTAAATGAAGTAACATGGTAAAAAGAAGAGGTAAAGTTAATATCCAATTTAAATGCGGTGTTATTTTGCTTTTCCTAAGGTCGATAGCTTAACTTGGGGAGTTAATGGTGCGTGAAAGTGAAAGTATTATTTTGTAAGTGGTTGGATTGAAACAACTTACTTATAAGTAGAATAGTTGGACAAGGTTCATAGATGATCACGTGGAATTATATAGAACTTAATATCGAATGATATTTTTGGTTCTTTTTTTTAATTCTAATTTGAAAATTTATGGCAAGAAACAAGATGATAAAAAATAATACAAGGTCTTTAGGTAAGCATTTATATCAGGTGTTCATTTAAATTCGGGCTCAAGTGACCTATGGATTTTTCTCGCGTTTGTGAAGTATGTCTGACAATGAAATAGAACACAGTTGACGAACTTAAATGTTGTATAGGTTATCATCTAACATTATGTGACAAGATGGTCAAAAAGGCAGAATTATAGAATCAAAATCCTTCGGCAAAATATCTCATAACATGTGTTTAAAATGCTGTCCAAACTTTCTGATTGTACATTTCGACCGTTTGCATAAAATTTTGCATCACATTTTCTAAAACTGCGGGGTTATTGTTAATTTCCAAACGTTTATGAAAATTCTTTGTTGTAATTCATTTATAGTTGCAACACGGGTTTGGAAAATGAAATTTTTGATATAAGGCCACAAAAAGAAGTCGCAAGAATGAGTTGGTTAAGGTATTGCGGTATTAAGGCTGATTATACGGTCGTCAAAAAAACTTCTCCCCAATTGATTAATGAACGGGTCTAGATCTTTCAAACGATATCTTTGAGCATTTAATGTATATGAAAAAGTGATACCGTAACGTAAACTAAGGCTGAGTTTTTTATTTTGGATATCTCGCCTTGAAAGAAAATGGGACCAATAAATCGTCTATGACTAAAACTTGCCCAAACGCCAACCTTTTCCGAGTGTAGTGGCACTTCCAAATTTTCATGTGGATTTTCAGTGCTCCAAATTCTCGTGTTTCTTTAATTCAAGTATCCCGATTTATAAAACCAAGCCTCATCAAATACAATCTTTTTGTAAAATTGTCCATTACGATTTATGTTGATAAACCAATTACAAAAATTTATTCTACGTTGATAATCAACTGGCAACAATTCTTGAAAAATGGTAATTCTATAAGGATACAGTTGCAAATCTCGACGCATCATTTTATGAGTAGAGCCAACAGAAAGATCGACTTGCTGGTTTTATCGCCTGATAGAAGTTTTTGGATTATCATTTAGAATTTCTTGTGCTTGTGCAATAACTTCTACGATGCGTTTTCTGGACGCACTACTTCCTGGTTTTCTTAAAAGATTCACAGAAAGAACACAGTTTCGTTAAATAAAGTTACAGCTCTGTTTAAGGTTTGCTTAAACTGACTATATTCTACCGGTGCATTAGGAAATTCATCATTAAATTCGTTAATACAATCTTGAAGTGAATATTTTCAGATTCCATCGACTTTCCAACCAGTTTGAAAATATGATTTCACCATAAATATTTTTTGTTGTATCTTATTAAATATTACATGATTTGAACAAATTTGACTTCTGTCAAATTTGATTTTTTTGTGATTAGAGTGCACTAATAATGCGACCTAAATTTTTCTCTCTACCTTCGCCTAACAAAATTTCATAGCGCGAATTAATGGTAACTTGAGCACGAATTTAAATGAACACCCGATAGAACTTAAATTTTTGGTCGTAGTTAGAATTTTAGAAGCTTGTTTTAATGAAAAGGATTGATCAAGATTCCCAAAAAATTCCAATAAGAATGTTGGATGTGCATTTAACAAAATATATTGCAACCATAATCGTGAAATACTTAGATCATATCTATAATAGAAATTAAATCAATGATAATTCAAATCTTATTTTTCAGATAAAAAAATATTTTTTTCTTAAAATTTCAACTTTATTCATGTTGTTTAACTTATTGATTTTAGATGGAAACTTTCAACATTCCTCATTCTCTTTAACATAGTTTATAATATAACCCATAATGATACATGACCGAGATAATTATATCTACACGAAAGTCTTCATGGACATCAAAGTAATTACTCGCGAAGAAGAAAAACTCTCTGGGCGTGTCCAAAACTTAAATCATTATTGCCCACTTTCTCTTCGACCCGTTCTTGCCAAACGTGTGTGTAAATCAAAGTCAATCCGTGCTTCGGTTCTCGGTTTATTTACCTTTTTGAAAAGTGAAACCGACCGATCTTGACATTGTACCTAGGTGAAGTTCACGACATTGGCAAAGAAGCTTGTATAACAACCGCTTGTAAATCGTCGGTCGCGGATTCGCACGTCGTTACTTAAGCTAATTACGAACGGAATTAAGAACCGTTGTACGTTCGTCGACGACGCACACTTTCCCATAACGATTTCCGCTCGGTTTGACATCTCGAACGCGCTAATTACCATTCTAATTAGTGAATCTCGGTTAACTGTTGTTTTTAGAGTAACTTTAATTTTTATCTTGATTTCTTTCTTTCTTTCTTTCTAATCCAAAATTAAAAAAGAAAAACAAATGTGGTTTTAAATAACGACTCTTAATATACGTTATTAAACATCCATTCACACGTGAAACAGTTTATACAAGCAGGAAGGGATTACTTAATTACCAGACATTACTCACATTATTACTAGAATTACGTAAACCTTACAAATGAGTCAAGTTAAGTGTGTAAACGTTTCCGTACATCGTAGAAAGTGTAATTATGTTATTAATCTTTTTTATATCCGATCTACCTGCCATTAATTATGTTTATTTTTGTTATGTTTTAACTTACTTATCGTGTTGGTAAAGTTCAACCGATGAATTAAGTTCAGCTAGTTGTTCTTTGAGTAGTTGAAGATTAGAGTTAACGAAGCTCAATTCAAGGGCTACGGTTTCCTTTAATTTTCGATTTGTGGTTGCCTTAAATAAGTTTTCAGCTCCGGCTCTTAACCTTAGTTCCTTGTTGATTTCCTGGTTGAGTTTCGAACGTTTGTTCTGGAGTTTCGCACGGCATGTTGCTATGCGCGGGTCAGAGCCCTGAAACAAAAAGAATACAGAAATTCTATGATCATTAACACTTTAATTAGTTTTTTTTGTCCTCGTATACAAAACTGCGAAAAGCTTTGCAAAATATAATTAAAAAAACGAAGCTATTTTATCTTTGTAATTAAGAAATTATTAAATGGAGAGATTTATAATGGTATATTGTAGAAATTTCTATTTATAACGATTGTCTACATACCGATCTTATCATAACAAATGTGAGTTCTTGTTCGAGTCTTAATTATAGCCAATTGTTCATTGTATTCGTCAGGATAACTAGTGGATAATCTAATGGGTAATAACATCGGATGATTTGTAATAATTATCGTTTATTTTGAAAGGTTTACTACATAAATCTTAACGTTAATTATACAATATTATTCAATAAACGTTTTATAGTTAGATTAAAAACAACTTTTGTAAATTCCTTACCGAATCAAGTAATATTTCAGGAACAGGATTTAAGCTAGGCACCCACTTTAACATTTTTTTGCCATTTTTTTAAAGTTCACTTTTCAGTAAACACTATTTAGGAAAACAAAGTAGTAGTTGTTGTAGTATTATTTAGTATATGGATAAATTTTAAGGCGCGACGTCTTAGTGAGAGTGTTCTATAATTGAGAGTGAATACGAACACGGGTTACAAAATGACTTGACTACTGAATGGAAGGGATTGGCTCATGCTTAGCATATTCGATACGCTTATTATAAAACTGATAAAGAAGAAAGTTTTTTTTTAAAGTTATATATTTTAGGACAAATTTATTAAGAAATAAATAAGATAGGAATATGTTTATTGCTAAAAGTTCATTTAAATAGAGATAAATGTTTAAAATTAGGGATCGCATCATCAGTATTAATTACTTTTAAAATATTATTACAATATTATTTTTTAAGCATGTGCTTAATCTTATCATGTCTGGAAAATATCTAAGAGATTCAGTGGTCGATCACAAATTATCAATAAAAATTGGAAACGAGACATTTTCGTTAAATACCTTACTTAATCCATTTGAGACTCGAACATTTTGAGTCAATGAAGCAACTTGGAGGGCTGCTTCAACCTTTTCGCGAGGTTGTTTCACTTTATGGTCGTCTCATCTGATGCGTTAACACTGAGCGAAACGTTTCCACGAAACATGGTGAGCCGCCAGTTTGGGCGAGACAAACATGTCTTTCGTACAATCGGATGCCGCTTCTGCGTTCGCGGTCATGGCGATATTATATTTAACCCTTATAGTGCCGGAAGCCGATATATCGGCCTTTGCTGCACTGGCGAAAAATGCCAGGGTCGTTATATCGGGTCGCACTTTGTTTCGTTTTACCAGAACTTTACCTCAAAATAAATATTTCTATATTTAGTCTGTCCATTATTCTGCTTTGTGAATTGTGTAAATACTGTTCTTTGTTTGGTTTTTATGAACCTTTTTCCAAACTTTAGTAAAACACTTCGATTTCGCCCGGCTCTAAAAGGGTTAAATCAGAAAAATAAAAACCGACGTCGCCGCTGGTGTATGAAGGAATAGTTTCGTTGGCGATATCAATATAGTAATGCACTAATGAGGGAAATGGCAGTAAAACACATAGAAGATACTGTTAGAAATTTCATCCGCATGACCACAGAAGATTTTGAATATCTTGTATAGAACTTGTTGGACCAAAAATTGAAAGAATGAGCACACAGCTAAGAAACGCAATTACTGTTAGGGAAATACTGTTATTTTATTTTTTCATATATTACTTCAATTAGTTATCCTGTGTAGTTAGGATGTCATACAGTTGTCTCTGTTGCATTGGTTGCAAGTCAGGCAATACAGGACTTGTATATCCAGAGGATATTTCAGACTCGAATGTATAGGTGCCAGGTGATGACCTATATGATCGTTGTCGGTGTAGATTGCTATCATAAGATGACATCCTTCCCATGTCTACCTCAAACAAAGTGTTTTCAATGGCTTTTTTGACGTGTGCAAGTGTTTGAGCATCATATTTTTTGAGTTCGTTGGCTAAATTCAATGCATATGTGAAGTATGGGCCATTTGATGCAGTGGTGGATGATTTCAAAATTTGTAATGCTTCACCCATCATTTTATCGGAGTCTAAAATCTCTCTTTTCTTTCGTTTGCGACCTTCAGTAATCTTTCTTTCAGTCTCCAAATGTGACTCGATGTCAATCCTGTCTTTCCCAACTTGTGTTGCATTAGCCTCCGTTTCTACTAACGTGTGTACTACTCACCACAGGACAAACGAAGACGTTTACACTATGCGAATCAGGTAAAGCGAAACACTTTGATTCGCGTCTAAAAACCGACAATCAGTAATCATTTCTGTGGAATATAACCAAGTTTCAAAACCGTATGTAACATGGTTTAAAAAATATCGTGACTTAAATGAAAAAAGATCGGGTTTTCAGCCCGTTCCACAGTGAGGTATTTTCTACTATTCGTGGTCACAGTTATTATAAATGAACTATTATTAGTATAAAACTTAAAATCTTGCACAACGATCATAATTATTGTATAAATTAATTATTTCTTGAATTGTGAGCCCGATACTCACCACCTATCTATATAGGGTGGGAGCGACCACATGTCCACTCCTTTTAAGACCTAGGGAAGCGGTCTTTTGAAAAAGAAGTATATACATATCGCTAAATTGGATATGCTCTCTGACGATGAAATTTCTAATGTCCGGTTTTGACCGGAAATAGATTTTTCAGATCGAAAGTCAGTTCTTTATCCAACATGATATTTTTGTTAGGGATTCGGTATAAAAGTAAATAGAACTTTTGTATAAAGTATTTTTCAGACTATGTCTATTTTGACTTTGAAATTACCTTGCTTGAGGTACTTCGTTTCTTTTTTCGAATTTTGGATTTTCTCCCAAATGTTTTGAGGTACCTATTTTAGATTTAGAATATCTGTTATCATTTAGAATCTGCAGAATAAAAATAAACTCCCGGCTCGCTGTGAAGCTGTTTCGCGCAACGTGTTTCGAGTTGGAGCACACGTGTACACTATGGGAGTCTTGTTTCGCGAAACAGTTGCGCTAGTATGTTGCGCGCAGTCTAAACTCAGCTTAAGGTATCGATGTGAGTAATTTTTAGAAGAAGCCAACAATACAACGATCTATTAGTCACGTTTCTTTAATCCCAACAACATGTTAACATCGAGTTGTCTGATTCGAGCATCAAATCGTCTTTAACGCCGAATATCTGGAATTTCAAATTCGTAAGAATATTTCTTCTGGGTGTTGCGTTTTTTAGCGAACATTTTATAAACACAGAAAAATACTTACATAACAAAAAAAGACTACATAATGAAATATTAAAACGGAAAGATGCTCCAGATAAGGAAAGGATTGAGATAATCCGATTTTAATGCCTGATTAACACGTAATTAGCATTAATAAGTAAAAATCAACAATGATATTAAATATGAATACGTAATTAGCGAAGTGAAAGAAATGGAAAGTGTTTTATTATGTGACAAATTCAAGTCAATTAAAAATCTTGTATTTATACAAGACATAACTAATAATAATTCTGAAGATATTTAAAATATCTAAAATTAGAAATGTATTTATCCATAAAACCATTTTTATGCAGTCAATCAATACCTTTGTTTGTTAGGGCTGCACTGCTTGCACTTAGCAGGGATTATTAAATTTTGGTTACATATACCTTCGTTGGATCATAGTCCATACCTGAACCAAAGAGCACCAAATTACACTGAATTAGAGTCATCCTCTAACACACACTGAATTAGAGGCACCATAATGTAAGTTAATGTAGTGCAAGTTTTAACCCAACGAACAAAGCTAATAATTCATTATTATTTAATCGTTAATTTTAGATTTCTAACATCAGAAATTTAAAATTCTAGAAAACCACTTCAATCTTTTAAAATAAAAAAAAACTAACATCTTACCGGAATAGCAATTAATTCAGAACTATATTTAACTCCAGGAACCCACTTTAGCATCATTCACAATTTCACATCGTTTCAGCTTATTTACATTTATTATCGAGTCTTCTCCACTCACGTTAATTAAATTAATCGTCCGATATTTGAATCGTTATCCTTTTTCAGACGGTCAGATATCTTCATTCGCTGGCGAAAGACTTAAGACTTAATCGAAAAACTTAAAAACCGATCGTTCCTCGCGGTGAATGCTCACAGTAACGGCTATAACAGTATCTCCCTCGCCGAATAAACACGGGCGTTAAACGCAAAACCGAAAGGTCCGAAGAGAGGCACAGTTATACAATCTCCGGATGAGCAATAAAATTGCAAATGAAAAAAAAAATCGATTATTTTGATTACAATTCCTTTCGAAATTAAGACGGACAAGAAATGAATCTGGGCTTATTACATTACAAAAGAAACGACAGATGGAAAATTCTGGAGATTTTACTGTTGGCATTTTAACTACTAAATGGATTATAGTCGAAGAACTATAGTGTTTATTGCTACGGATTAAAGTCTCGGTCTGTAGACTTCCAATTAAAGCTCCAGTACATTCCTAACTGTTTGTGGTTAATTTTGCTGTAGGTGTTTGGCTTTTTCAAGAAGTATATAAACGTCATTTCGATGAATTACTCAATGGAAGTGACTTGAATAGAATAATGGATTCATTGTATCTAACAGTTATTATTATGGTTGGAAGGATGGTTAAGTGGAATGTCAAAGAATCCCAAATATGGCTTTTAGAATCTTAGAAGTATTTTATCTAGTTGATGAATGGTTTAATTTTAGAAGTTAAAAATAACACGGCTATATTTGGATATATACTATTAGTGAACAGATTATTAAGGTTGGAATGACATTTAATAAAATTTTCTAAAACTCCAAATATGGTTTTTACAATGTTTAAAATAAATTAACAAAATTAATTTATGAAAGCAAGACAAATTATTTAATGATACTGTTATGATTGGATGTTAGATTCTAGTTTTTTCTTAATGTTATTATAATTTATGTAATTTATTGAAAGGTGCTTTATAAAAAAGTATTCATTTGCAATTACATTTCATTTATTAACGAGTTTAAACCGTTAGAGAGACTCGGTCCCATATGATCGGGCAACGACCGTGACCGACATAATCGACCGAACAGAAGACCTGTTGACGGTGTTCCAAGTTCAGTAAGTCATACGAGGTCATGTATTTTGAGTACTTCTCAGCGATGAATTATGTCGAACATAAAATGTGCAGAAATCTCCTCTTTAGGTCATGAAGAGAATACACATTATTTGGGTTTATTTTCAAAAGAATTTTTAAAATAAAATAGTATACGAAATACTATTTGCTATATGAGGGAAAGTAAATAAGATAAATAAAAGATAGTCAAATAAAAAATGATTGATGATTGCAAAACCCAATCTAATGTAATTAAGAGAACCGCGACTCGATGAATTAAATTGATTGAGTTTCGAAATTGTCAATATTTGAAATTTAGTAAACTAGATGATTCGATAACTCTTGAAACCAATCAACTAAATCAATTAAAATTGAAGATATTTTTAAAAATGAATAATCCAAGATGGGTTTCTGTGAAATGAAAATGTTTAAAAAATTATACTCGTCGATAAGGGTCAATAACACATTAAGGAAAATACTTCGTTCAATTTTCAATTCATTAAAAGTTAGAAAATAAAATCAAATATAGAAAATAATTTAGAAAGAAAAACTCAAAATTCATCGATAATAATCAATTATCAATCAATGTATTAAAAGAAATTAGTTACTTGGATGTTACCTGCAGCTGATTATAAAAGATAGAAACTTCTAGTCTAACGAACAGATTGGACTAACATTTTCTAAAGATAATATGAAGTAAAATATTTTTTATATCCTTCTAATTATTCTTGAAGATAATATTTGAGATACTGTTATAATCACGTTACTATTGCATAATTTCTTTAACCTCTAGAAAAGAAATCATACCACTTATCCACTAACACATATTTGATGAAATTCAAAGAAAAAATTCGTTTACTCATTTCAACTAACGATCACAAAACACATCACCACATAATCACAGTCCTTCATTAATCTAACTTCTCTGTCAAATTCTTCTAAAACTGTATGAGTGTTAAACTAGCACAGAGCTTGTGTTGATTAGAACAGCAGTCTGAGATGTACACTCGCGTGGTGTTCAAATAAATCTGAATTCCTCGGCGCGAGATGTCTGCCGGCTTCGTATCTTAAGCTAGCGGTAAAGAAACTACAGTTGGAAAATGAATGGCGATTTAAATGTGTTCAACTGCTGCTAAATGCACCACATCCACGTATAATGGAGACACAATACCGTTGTGTTCTACCCGCGAGCTACGAACGAATAGATGGTACGATCGTCTTAGAACCAGTGTCTTTTATCCGGAACTTCTTGTGGCGTAGCAGTACTGGGACTTGTATGCACATTGTTACTGCTACGGTTTACATACACGTACATATGCGGTAAACCGAGCTACCGTGTAATTCCTTTATTATCAAGGTTTTGTAAGACATCACAACCTACACGTATACGTGTGGTGTTATAAAAGGAAAGATGTAGGTTGTGCAGTTAGTAAGCGAAACAAAATGCGTTCCAGGATCTCATTGTGCAATTTTTTTTATATAAACGACCTTCTTCGCGATGAAATTAGGATCGTTGTCTTTGGAAAGCGTGCAAAGTTAACGAAATTAACTTTGAAATTATATGGTTTGTTTGGCTTCTAAGATATAATTTTGTTCCACTAACGTCTATCTTATACGAGTAAATTCAATCATGAAATGTCAACGGGAAAGGTGGTATAGCTGTATTTGTAAATTGTGTAGGATGTGGTACAACAATTGAATTAAAGCTTACCTACGCTCGTTTGTAAAGATGAATGACAGGAAGAACAATGTGTGAAGGTTTGCTACTGGTGTTTATTTATAGTGTTATAGTCGTCAATTTCACATGAATACAGTGGAAAATAATTGAAGCGGAATCCTTTTTAAAATTACACATTTTATTTCAGGTAATAATTTCAAAAAGTGTACAATTGTGAATAAATAAATAATAAATTCTAAAATCTGTTTCATCATCGATTTTGAGTTTTTATTCCTATTTATGTACTCTTATTATCTTTCTTTAGGATGCATGGTTATAGAAATTTTTCATCACAGTTTTTGCTTTGGAATTAGCGTATTAAGTATACAAACATTATTTTTAAACACTCTGTATAGTACAGTAACAAATTGCCACATTATAATAACAGTGTTAATAACTGCTAAAAGTGTTGAGTGTTATTTATTTACTTTAAAATGAGCTAAGTAAACACAGAAGATAATAAAACTAATGGTAAAAGCAAAATATTTTGATTGTTAAGTTTCTTGGAGAAACAATTAGAAGCTTTAAATAGAAAAACAATTTATAATCCAAACCATTTCATTAATTCCTAGAAAAAATACATTAGATGCTGTATAGACTAACAATGAGTCTACCATAACAATCTTTTAATAATAAGAATTAAATTCCAACGACAAATTCCAGTTAAACTTGTTTTTACATTTCCTTATACATATTAAATGGAGAAGCGATTTAAATTTAATTCGAAGTCATTTTATTCATTCCATGAAAAGTTGTATTATATAAGGTGTTCATTTAAATTCGTACTCAAGTGACCTTTTCATCACAGTCTAATAAAAATTAAAGCATGCTTGAGCAGTAATGGGCAAGTACCTAGTATATTAAAATTTGGGTATATACCCAACGTTTGTGCCCGGTACGTACTATAACCCGAAATGGAGCTGCACCATGAAGAGAAAGATGAAAGAGTAGTCGGCAATGTTATGGACAGGAGGCTTACTTTTCCATCTTTCTCTTCATGGTGCAGCTCTATTTCGGATTATAGAACCTAATGGATAAATACCGGGTATATCGGAATTTGAGTATATACCATGTACCCGGTATATACAGCTATGTGCATATGTATTAGGCACCCCCCTATTTATAATAAAATTGACAAAAATGTGCATTTAGAAATAAATCAACGGTATAAATGCATTTTTTTATAACATAACATTACCCCTCACCTACTGTATAGATAGTTCCAAATAAGTATTGACTTGTTTTAAACGTTTGTGCATTAATTCGTTGATTTACCATATTTATTTCTGATAAAGTGTGCTATTGTAAAGAGTAAATATTTGAAAAACTATGAGTGTATCAGTTTATTAGTGCAATAAATTATTTAATAAACCACATAATGCCTAAAAGAAGGGACCTAACAGTTATAGAGCGTGGACAAATTGTTTTATTGAACGCTCAGGGTTTTTCACAGTGCGCCATAGCTAAGCGAATGAAATATTCAAGATGTGTAGTACAAACCATGATAAAACGATTCAAAAATACCGGTAGTTATGAAAACAAACCAAAATCGGGGCGTAAACGACTAACGACACCCAGGGACGATCGCTACTTAATAAGGTTGGCTGTTAAGAATAGGAGAAAATCTTCTAAATAGATAAGTAGCGAATTATTTGTTCACCAAGGAGTCTCCCTATCCTCCAGCACTGTTAGAAGACGCCTTAAGGTTGTCAATTTACGCGGTTGCATAGCCAGAAAGAAACCCTACTTAACGCAGGCTCATAGTAAAAAACGTTTAGAATGAGCCAAAAAATACGTCGATTGGACTGTGGAGGAGTGGTCCCGGGTACTTTTTTCGGATGAATCTAATATAGAGATGCGCTTTCTAGATGTGTAATATATTTCAATGCCATATTAGCAAGACTTTGCACAACCTAACTTATCGTTAAAATGAAAATGAAAATTTGTATGTCTTTTTAAATGTTATTATAACTTTTTGGAAGACTTGGAGCTCAATACGTACTTCGACGACCAGGGGAAGCCTTTCGTGAGGAGTGTCCTGTTTCTACAGGAAAGTATAGAAATGGCAGCATTATGGTATGAGGATGTATGTCGGCGTCAGGAGTCGGCGAAATATTTTTATGTACAGGACGCCTGAAGAGTGGCCGGTATACCGAGATGTTGGAGGAGGTGCTAGAACCCTCAATGGTAAAAATTTTCGGGGATGACAGTTCTGAGATTTATTTTCAACAAGATAAAGCCCCATGTCATCGTGCGCGTGCAACAACACGGTGGTTTACCGAGAATGGGGTGCGTCTCCTTGACTGGCGTGCACAGTCTCCAGACTTATCCCCGTTGATACATCTTTGCTATATTTTAAAAAGAAATATATCGAAACATCACACTAATTCAAAATATCGCCTCCGACAAAAAATTATTGACGAATGGAATGCAATTCCACAGTACTTGTGTTTTAAACTTTCGGCAACTATGCCAAATCGGCTAAAAGCTGTAATAAAAGCACGTGGAGGCCCTACAAAATATTAATACATTAACAAAATACTTCATAGAATAGATTTTTGCCATTGTTTTATTTCAAAACTATTTCCTTTCCTTATTTCTATAAAAATATAGGGGTGCCTAATACATATGCACATAGCTGTATTTAACTATTTTTGCTTAGTCAACTAAAAATAAATCCAAACAAAAACGATAAAAAATGATATCAAAAATGATAAACGTTAATAATTTACTTTATTTTAGACAAAACAAAACATTCTTATTTAACTAAAACTATACTCAAAAAAACTAAAAACTATATCTTCAGGTTCATTTGTCGATTTCATAATTTAAGTTATGTCCATCTGGATATTTGAGTGATCATCACTTTGTGATGAGCCTGTATCTGAATCACATTCAGAAGTTGAACTTTGAATTTCTCTATCAACACTATCATCTTCATCATTAGAAAGTTGTGCAGAATCAACAGAACATGAAGTACTTGGTTTTAGTTGTTGTTCCAACTTACTACTTACTACATTCGAATTTGATTTTCCAGTTGTGAGCTATGTACGTAATGTTTCCAACTTTTTCGGTTGTCAATATGTTTCGTCTTTTATTGACTTTCATGATGAATGAATGAAAGAAAAAGTTTTAAAAGATCTTTCAGTTTCTGTCAATGAAACTGGTGCAGTTAAAATTCTTACAGCAAGTTTAGATAACGACGTTGTACCACACAGTCCTCTCTACGAAGAAACTGGAGATGTAAAATGGATACAACTCCACAGGAGGCTTTTGAACCATAAATTGTGCTTTGAGCTGTAATTTGCTAAATTTGTCATAACATTTTTAAGGGAATCGACTTTCATATCGGCGGTTACTTTATATGTGAATTCCATCTCGTCAATTTGTTGTTCTTGAGTAAGGTTTGAACCTTGATTCAATAGATCTAGTAATGCAGCTGCAAAATGGAGTGGCTTCAAAGCACGTTCGTTCCTCTCTTCAAATGATTTCAAAATATTGGCAATATCGTTTTCATTCAAGTTCATGTCACTTCCGGAAAGATTTTCTCTTAAATTTACTTTAACATTTGACATACAGAGTGTCCCAGAACTCAGCTGCCAAACGCAAACCACGCATTTCAGAGCTGATTTCATGCCGATGCAATGAAAAAGTCCCTATCCGAAACTGCTTCCTAAGAGAATTAGAGCATCCTGAAGATGACGTGTCTGATCATGTTTTCTTCGAAATATCTTAATAACGATTTAGCTATCACAATGAAATTTTGAGCGTTTGTAAACTTCGAAATGCTTGTTTGTTGACAAAACAATTTTTTTATTGCCATCGTAAAGGTGTTAAGCGCTACCAGGGTAAGGTCTCTTAGGAAGTAATTTCAGCTATGGACTTTTTCGTTAAATCGGCATGAAATCAGCTCTAGAATGCGTGGTTAGCGTTTGGCAGCTGAGTTCTGGGACACCTGTATATTCACAAACTTTGTGAACAATACAGTCTTGTGTTTGAAATTTATCTAAAACTTCCACAATTGGTTTCAGTATCGGAATAATCACGTAAATTTTAGGCCAAAATGTTAAGTCATCTAATATATTTCCTTTCATATGTGCAGGTAGTAATCCAGATGATTCTTCTTTTACAGCTAGGTGCTGAAGTGACATTTTTGATTTTTTTAAGGATTCGAGGCAGGCGAGAGAACTACCCCAACGTGTTACACGTATACAGATCTGGAAATTTCATTTGAGGGTATAGGAAAATAATGCGTGCAACAGAGAAGCATATAGGAAGTAGATTAGATAAACAAAGAGCGATATACTGTTTAACCATGCCTTTTCCGATCCGACCCTAGTCGCCCAACCAACCACCTTCTTCCCACGAACTGTCGAACTGACAGTTTGACAGTCTGACAGTCTTAAACAGTTATATCGCTCTTTGTTTATCTAATCTACTTCCTATATGCTTCTCTGTTGCACGCATTATTTTCCTATACCCTCAAATGAAATTTCCAGATCTGTATACCCGTAAGGGTATATGCTGTGGGTATATACCAGGTATATACCCAAGTTTTATTTATCTACCCGTTAGGTATTTACCCATCGCTGTGCTTGAGCACGAATTTAAATGAACACCTGATAATATTAAATGCTGTATAGATTGAATGAATCATTACTACAAAAATTCTTTAGAATAAGATTTAAAATGGAAAAATAAATTCCAATTAAGCTTGTTTAAACAGTCTTTATATCCACAGTTATATTCAACCTCAATAGCCATTAACTCAGCTTTTAGTGGTTGTACACACTTAATTTCTCTCTCGAGATATTTTTCTTATCATTTCACCTGTATTCTCACTTTACTGCAATTCCGTCAACCTACTCTACAATCTCAAGAGCTTTCCTTTTGTTCCTCGGGACGCCCGGATAGATAATCTTATTCAGCGGAAGGCGCAATTTCGCATGCAAATGGACCGTGTCCTAATAACTAATCTCGATCGCCACTGAAGAATGCGGACAACTTTTAATGTTCGCGCAAATTATTTACGATAGCTGTCCCATTTTAACGGTGCAGTCAGAGGGCAAAAAGTAAAACGCGACAAGACCTACACCGGGAACGCACATCGAACATGGTAATAGCGCGTAATTGGGCTTCTTGCCCTATTCGTCTTCTTCCATTTTCGCCCCGATTTGGACACGACTCCGATGTCTACGTGTGCTCTAGAATGTAGATGTCATCGATTACCTTTAAATTATACGGCAAACTGAATATTAATGCGTCGACGTATTAATGTTGGAGTAATTTTGTGCCTGCGGGTCTGTTTTAAGTATTTAAACGGCGTGGTCAATGATTCTTAACTATCTCAAATGATCGTACCACTTTTAACTTTTTTTCATACGTTGTTTTTGTGATCATACACCTTGTAAGTTTTCATGTCATACATTTCCTTCTTGTTATAGTATAAAATTATTTTACATATTTTAAAATATTATCTGAAATTAATTACTAAGTTGTCTTAATTTTCAACCAGTAATTTTTCAACCACTTTTAATAAAAAAAAGTAACTATAAATCTGAATATTAACAAGATATATCAATTTTTTGTTACTACTTCTTTTAAAATTTTTCTTATAAAATATGTGAAGAGTAAAATAACAGGAGATAATTGTCATTATTTGTCATTGCTATAAAATACCATTAATACGTTTGAAAAGTATCATAAAAAATGAGTTTATGAAAAAGATTTTTTATTGTTTTGAAGATTGGAATTTTAAAATCGTTGAAAGGAATATTCAATTATTAAAAGTAAGATGACATTCTTTAACTACTGTTGGCGAATGATAAACATCTGAGTTATGTGCTAATTGGTTGCAAAATAAAATTATGAAGTCTATATGGTTGTTATAAAAGAATTTCATGACGAACGACCCTGAACTTATTTTACACCAACCTTTTTATAAATATTTATATTCAAAAGAAAATACCTTAAAGAATCAAATAATAATTCATCTTAATATTTTTATGATTTACAGTAAATTAAATTAAAAGTAATTAGGTAATTAATTTACAAAGTTTTTAATGTTATTCCAAACTGACCGCAAATACTAAAGCAACCATAAACTTAACCAACAAAACTTAGCTCTTATTACATGCCTTAGGGCATAACGTTTTATAGTTGACCGCCTTTTACTCCTGTTCTTGTGTAGTTTATTCAATGTTCACCTTACGGACACAACCTTTCATTGCTTGAATGAAAACCGGACAGAAACGCAATTATAATTCCATTAGCATTGTATATAAAGACGTTTTTAACCTGTTGTAATTTCCTCACAATCTAACACCCAGACTTTATGGGTATGTACAATTCTAAACCAGATACTTTCTTAAATTGCTAAAGGTGTTCTAGTCTATTTAAGATTAGTTCCAGTCGATTGCAATATAAATTTCTACAAATGTAACACCTAATTAAATAATACTATGGATCAAACTTGATGGTCACTGACATAATCGACCAATTTTAGCATCTGGTTGATTTCTAATTTGTAATAACCGGATCGATTTTAATACAATTCGTTTATATAGTTAAATCATACCATCATTTTGTGAAATTGTAATCTCGTTAGGAAGAGGAAAATGGTTATTATTGAAAGTAGAAGCTTTTGAATAATTTTATTCTCCTTTCGAAGTTTGTTACTTACTTTTATTTCCTCGATGTTGCACCACAACAGAAAGTGAACGTTTTAAAACATCTGCGTTGAATATTAGCATACATATTATGCGATTTTACTGTTATAACGTTCAAAAACACAGAGTTAATTCATTACGGAAGTCTTCGATTTCGATGTTGTAATATTATGGTAATCTAATAAAGAAAGTTTTTTTTTTCTATAATAATTTTACGCCAAGTTAAAAATGAATATTTTAAAGGATTTTAAATTCTTAAACTCCCACGAATATGCAAGGAAATTCACGATTAACTTAATGAACTTGTTTACTCTTTATCAATAATCCGGATTTAAGTCGGATTAGTCAAATATTTTTAACTTTTTGTTGCAGACTCACCAGAGTGTTTATATGTAAATTCTACTGGTTAATACTATTGATTTAGTACAATAAATATATAAAGCGGATGAAGGATTAACAACTCAAACTAGTTATAAAACCACTTTGAAAATACCTTCATTAATAGTTTTTTTAATGAACATATCAATACACTACTTTTTCTATAAACATAAAAACTTTAAGATCTATCGAATTTATTAGAAGCATGAAATTTAATTGAGGAAGTGGTTAAATGAAGTTCTTACGCAACTAAACCTGCATAATACAAAATAATCAATCGCCAGGCGGACCTAAATTGCATCTAATTCCTTTTGCACACACAAGAAACGATTCTATTAAGCGCACATATACTATTACGATTGAGGAAATTACTTAACTAAGCGCAAACGTGTAGCTAGTAGCCAAGCTTCAATGTCTACATTGCGAAGCAGTTGTAAGAATGTTGTCGCTACAACGGATTTAATTAAACAGGAAGTTGGGTTAGTCGTCTTCTTGTACTGTTATGCTTCAATTTACAACATTCTTTCGTATTATGTTTAAGTTATGAGGTAATTAAGTTACTTCAATTATAGTTAATTGTTTATGCTACATTATTATATTAATGATCAGAAGTTAAGTTTTTAAGAATTATCCTAGAATTTTTTTTATTACATCTTAGGATTTTTTAATTGTAATGTATAACAATGTATGAAGATATTTAAAAAATATCTAGATTGGTTTAAATATTTACAAAAAACTAATTAATTAAAAGTCTAGAAAATTGCCCAGAAACTTTAAAGGCTGGAAAATCGTTTTCAAACATATCTTGAGACACTCAGTATATTGATTGTTTTCATCTTCCAACATGTAAAGTAAAAATTAATCATAAGTAAACTTCATACATAAAAATTACAAATTTCTTCCAACAATCCGTCATAATCTCTAAAAATTAACCTTTATATGTTGATAGCAATCTTCTTAAATGAAGATTGAGTCAGTCAAAAATTCCTGAATATAAACGTATAAGATCGATTAAATTTACGAAAATTTACGAATCTTCCGAACGAAGTCGTTCACATAGTGAAGATTATTTTACAAGAAATTTCGACGATGCTTTACGTAAATGCTATTTGAAAAAAAAATATTTAATTGGAAAATCTTTTAGTCACAAATCAATAAATCAAACATCACTAACAAGGAGAGTACAAGGCCTTGGGGACGCGGATATAATTCAAATTTTGTAGGATGGTAGGTTTAGTCTCCACGTTGATGAAAATACTGTAGAACTTCCATATAACGAACTCGAAGGTTCCAAAGAAAAAAATCGTTATATAGAAACTTCGTTAAAAGGAAAACGTATTTTGTTTCTTATTTAAAATAAGTATTATGTGTGAATCAAAACATAATGAGACAACAAAACAGTATTAATATATTATACACCAAGGGTGGGCTGGGATATGGAATATTAACAGAAAGAAATAGAGAAGAAAAATGTCTTATTACTGCAGTGGTGTTCGAACCCAGATCTCTTGCTTTCCAGGCAGTTGTACCAAGGAAAGCAGGAGATCTAATAATGAACTTTATTTTTTATATAAAAAAAAAACATATAAGTAACCAAAATTTGTCAATTTTGTACGCTGGCGCCCGTATGAAACGTAAATCGTAATCTGGCTCCCACTGTACAAAATGTTGCCCACCCCTGTTATACACTTTAAGATACATACATTACATTTTCAACTTCAAATAAAAGCCTTTCGCTTAGATAGGATAACAAATGAAATTAAAATTAATACAAGAACAGTTGTTGCTCTACTGTACTATCCGATCAGCTGCTATGTCACAACAGGCTCTCGGGGATCCCGTGGAATATCTATCTACCTCACTTCTCGGTACTTTACCCTACTTCTTTAGAGAATTTTAGTTTGTTACATTAAGTTTTTTTCGTTATGTAGAAGTGTTTTTATAAAAGAATTTCTTGGGATTTCAAAAAAAAATTCGTTATAGAGAAAATTCGTTACATAGAAGTTCGTTATATAGAGGTTCCACTGTATATGGTTATAGGGGCCACTACTGAATAGCTTTTTAGATATTTGCAATTGAAAGTTTAATTCACTCGTTAGGATGTCCGAAGTTGGATAATGTCAAAAATAACCGAATTTATATCGATTAAGTCAGGTTTTTTGAAGGAAAAGTGCAGTGCACACTCAAAAAATGTATCTGTCACAGGCAAATAGTAATTTAAGGAAAATAACTTTTGTCTAGTCAAATAGCATTAGTCGATTCAAATGGTTTTTTTATAGATTTACACATTGTTTTATTAGAAAAATATAATTTAACTAGGCAAATAGTATTTGCCTAAAGGTTCCTTAGGAAAATAAAAGAGAAGCTCCACCGCAAAACTAACTTTTATTTTAAGGTGAAAACAAATAATATGCTTTCAATTTTGATTGTTTGCGATTACTTCCTCTGTCCGAAAATAGTTGCTACATTTTAATTTAATTTTTGTCCCAGAATAGTTGCTACATTTTATTTATTTATTTATTTTAAGGCGAACCAAAAACAGAAGAATTTTACGTACAACAGTTTATTGTTTTTAAATGAAAATACAAAATAATTTATGAACTAAAAAAAAAACTAAATCCAACACACTTAAGTCGGGGCTATTCGGTGGTTGAGATATCAATTGAATATCCCAACTATCTCTATAGAAAGATTGGATTAATGTTGGATCGTCAGTAATGCGGTTTTGCATTATCTTGCTGAATAAATATTGTATGTTTTTTGAACCAACCATCTCTCCCGTATTGCTGGAATCAATTTATTCAAAATCATTTTTCCCACTTCCTCTTTATTGATACTTTCTGCAGCTTTGGTTACTAGTGTTCCCTTAGACCAATTTTTGCTATTTCTTTTGGCTGGTAAAGAGTTTATAAATGGCCATATCCCTATTTTTCCGTTAAAAAAAATTTTTTTTGTGAAAATCCCAACGTGGCATTAGCAATTAGCAATTTGTTGACTGTAATCTTTAACTTTTCGACCACAATTATTTTTACGGAAGTTAATATTAATTATTGCGTTTTTATTTAAACAATCTTTTATTTGTTTCCAGAATCTCGAAATTGTTGAACGACTGCAAAAAAACTTACATGCAGCTGCACTTATCGCGCCTCTTTTCAAATTTGATCCTCCACATTTTGCAACAAATAATGTAAAATTTGGTTTTTTTGCTCATTATTAAATTCTCCGCATTTTTTCCCAACTATTTCATTAGTTTCTGAAATATTTCGAACCATTTTTGATACAGAGCGGTTAAAATTCAAAAACATTCAAATTTTACAGGTAACAATTACTTATCACTAAAGGTGGGTAATAGCTCAGTTGAGGTTAGGGCATGCTATACTTGGATTATTATATGTTCCATCTACTGATATTTAATAAATTAATTTATCTTATATATTTATGATAATTTTTACATTAAACCAAAATGTAGCAACTATTTTCGGACAGAGGAAGTATTTGTTTTGGCAGGGATTACTGTAATGACACCTGCTATTGCATAAATTTTTAGCTTTAAAGCGCGCACATCGTTTGGTATTGCACTGGTTTTTTGATGGTTAACACTGGCATTTGGAAAATCCCTGACCTGAGAATATTGATTGGGCAGCACCGGCTTCCCTTAAAGAAATGAAGTGGTCCTGAGGAATGTCATTGTAATTAAAAGTTACTGCTGAAACTTCTGTTAGATCGCTTCTAGAAAACCAGGTTCTTAAAACACCAGATTTTGTACCTATTCGGCGAACATTATTCTTTTTATCAATTACAATCCCTTCTAAGTTCTTCGTGTCTAATGGTTCTCTATCGACTTTCGGGACAGCAACAGTGACGCATTTGCCACATTCTATGTCGTTGTATGTTGCTCTGCTAGCTCTTGTCATTACTTCAGCAGCTTTCAGTTGGCCTTTATATGACCTCTGCCGATTTTTTCTAATATTGTCTTCATTAACACAATGATTGCATATGACCTGGCTACATTATTTTCATCTTACAATAAAAGTTAGTTTTGCGGTGGAGCTTCTCTTTTATTTTCATAAGGAACCTTTAGGCAAATATTATTTGCATAGTTAAATGATATTTTTCTAGTAAAATAGTGTGTAAATCTATAACAAAACCATTTGAACCGACAAATGCTATTTGACTAGACAAAAGTTATTTTCCTTCAATTACTATTTGCCCGCGACATATTCATGTTGTTACATTTTATGGATATCGATGATCTCTTTATATCTCACAATAGACGTAACATAAAAAAGAATTAATTACTCTCCCCGAACTCGAACTTGGTGCCTAACGATGAAAAATACCGATTTGTTGCTGCTACGGTAAACCTATTACGTTTGATCGTTTGCTACAGAGCTGAATTTAACTAGAGAATTATAAGTTTAATTGCAAATATCTAAAAAGCTACTGATTGTGAGTAGTGGCCCCTACAACCATACATTTTCATCAACAGGGATACTAAATCTACCACCCTACAAAAATTAAAATAAATCTGTAACCCCAACACTTTGCACTCTCCTTGTAAGTGAAAAATCTTTAAATCAAAAATCTTTGAGTGAAGAATTAATAAATCTAAAATCTGTAAATGAGGAATCTTTAAACTAATCTTTGGGTTAAGAATCCGCAAATGAAAAATATTTAAATCAAAAATCTTTAAGTGAAAATTCTTTATATCGGACATCTTTAAGTGAAGAATCTTGAAATCAGAAATCCTTAAGTGAAGAATCTTTAAATCAGAAATCCTTAAGTGAAAAGTCTTTAAATGAAAAATCATTGAATCAAGATTGTTCCAAGCAAGAATCTTTACATCAAGATTGTTTAAGCCAAGAATGTAAAACTGCTGAAGTACTACTAGGGGAGAGTGGGGCAAGACGGGGTACTTAAGGTTTGGAGGTTAATAAAATCTAGAAATTCGTTCATAGAGAAAAATACTTTTAATTTATATAATCTTCGATGATTAAACTTTAAGATTTTTGGTAAGAACGGAGTACTAATTCCTTAATTTTAACATAATCAACGATTAAACATAAAAAGTCATTTCACCCCATCTTGCCCCATGTGTGGGGTAAGATGGGGAATAAGATATAATATACGTGAAACAAGATAAAATATAACCAAATGAACATTATTAAAGGGTGTTTATTAGATTCACATAATACGCAAACATGGAGTGCCCCATCGACATCATCATTTACCACAAGCACATTAATTTTCTACGTTTTCTTGTTTTTGGGGTTTTATCATAAAATTTTCCCTTTTTGTTCGGTTTTTCCTTGTCCCATCCTCCATTAAATGAAGAAGTTAAGACGGGGTACCCCATCTTGCCCCACTGGGGGTTTTTGCAAAAAAATAATAATAATGCAATTGCACACTTGAAATGGACATAAAAGGGTACTCATGTTTAATACTCAGTTCTTACTAATTTCATGAAACTAACACTTGTATGAAGTCACCGCATCGTTTGATAACTATCGCTCGATGAAATTATGCATAAATTATAAGAAAATTCGACATAACAAGATTTTCCTCGATACCGTGGCAATGCGACTTCCTACATTATTGGTTATAAATTGACAAAATGAAGAGGAACTAATAAAAGTTCTCATTACTTCTAGCGTTGCATAAAAGTGCTTTATTGCAAGTATAAACCGGGTACCCCATCTTACCCCACTTCCCCGTCTTGCCCCACCCTCCCCTACTATTGAAATTAAATTTCAGTATTTACTGTAGTATCTCAACCAAGTAGATAGAGAGTATTTCCGCCTGTATACTTTGAAACTGGTAAATCTCAAATTGAAATCTACATACTACATTTCTCAGTTCCGCGTTACTAAACCCGTAGGAGCAATTTACACGCCCATCGAGCTTCAGATTGAAATCTATTAAAAACCCTCTTTATGTCTGTCAACTACCGGGCTTTGGCTTTATAGTAGCCAGATTAATCGCCGGTTTCCCACGTTTTCAACGCCACAACTTCCTATTCGAACCCGGGTAATATATCTCAACTGGAAGAGATGATCAGATTGCAAACACACAGTACGAGAGGTTTTTCCGCGTGCTCGAGCCTCGCAATAATTTTAATTGCACCTGAAGCCGAGGCGTTTGTTCGTTCGTTCGAGACGAACGAAGTGGAGATACGTCGGCAGATGACGGAAAAACGTTCGGAATAAATTTCAGTTCCTTCGTTCTGATAGGAAGAAAGAGAACGAGATTGGGGGGAGAAACTTGAGCAAGCAAACCGGGTTCTCTTCACTGTGGGAGCACTTCCTAGTCTCAATGAGTCAGATAACGGGAAATTGTTTTTGCTTGTCTACTCTACATCGTTTTTTTTCTATTTCTTCCTTTGAGGCGTGTTTCACACATTTAATTTTGAAGTTGACTTTTTAATTGGCAAAAAATCTAGTGAAAACAAATATAAAGAATGTAAGTTATAGTGAGAGATCTAAAGCTATAAAATCTTTTATGTGAATTGAAAAATACGAAAATTAGATTGACTCGATTGATTCTATTTTCTTCCTTTGAGGTGTGTTTCACATATTTAATACTGAAGTTGATTTTTTAATTGGCAAAAAATCTAGTGAAAACAAATACAAAGAATGTAAGTTGTAGTGAGAGATCTAAAGCTATAAAACTTTTTATGTGAATTGAAAAACACAAAAATTAGATTGACTCAATTGATTCTATTTTCTTCCTTTGAGGTGTGTTTCACATATTTAATACTGAAGTTGATTTTTTAATTGGCAAGAAAGGTAGTGAAAACAAATATAATAAATGTAAGTTACAGTGAGATATCTAAAGCCATAAAATCTTATATGTGAATTGAAAAACACGAAAATTAGATTGACTCGATTGATTCTATTTTCTTCCTTTGAGGTGTGTTTCACATATTTAATACTGAAGTTGATTTTTTAATTGGCAAAAAATCTAGTGAAAACAAATATAAAAAATGTAAGTTATAGTTAGATATCTAAAGCTATAAAATATCTTATGTGAATTGAAAAACACGAAAATTACATTGACTAGATTGATTCTATTTCTTCCTTTGAGGTGTGTTTCACACATTTAATATTGAAGTTGATTTTTAATTGGCAAAAAATCTAAAGTTTAGATTTCTTTCTTTGAGGTGTGTTTCACACATTTAATTTTGAAGTTGATTTTTAATTGGCAAAAAATCTAGTGAAAACAAATATAAAGAATGTAAGTTATAGTGAGATATCTAAAGCTATAAAATCTTTTATGTGAATTGAAAAACACGAAAATTAGATTGACATATAAAAAACTAATTAATTATTTAGAGGAGATATAACGGTTTAAATTTACAACAAATTAAAAATTCATCGTGACATTTATTTTTTCTTTCAAATATGTGAACATACAAGACATAAAATCGCGAATTTTACAACTTTAAGTCGTTCTCGCGGAAATGACGCAAAACATTTACAGTTCCATACATTCTACATGCAATAACTCGTAAACACGCGGACCATGTGAACGGACTGAATAAGAGGAAACGAGTAATAAAAGCTGGCATGCAAGGAGAAGCAAGAAACCCAAGCTTTAACGCACATTGAACGTTATGATGTGTTCTGGAAATTATCGAATTATATTGCATTCAATAAGTGCTTTGTTCTAGAAAATAATGTTCTTGTAACTGATTATAATTGTTTGTAATTAAAGTATATTGGCTCTTAAATAAATTAAATAATAAAAGGAGTTCAGAATTTTCTCTAACTAACTACAATTAAGCTAATTTAAAGAAATTACATTGAATGTATTTGTGGAAATTAAAAGAAATAATTTTTATTTTTAACTTAAGGATCTCACTTTTGAAACATCATATTTTTTTAACCAACCTTAAAAATATCTTCTAGATTTTATCTATAGATATTCAAAAATGATTTTTATGTTAAATTAAAACCTACAGACTTATTAGTATCTTGAAAATTAGTAATAGACCAATAAAGTCCAAATGTCTTTAGAAAGGTTGAAATTTTCAATTGAGTAACATATTTTTGAAATTAAAGAAAGTGATTAAACTCAATAAACATTTTCATAATTTCAATTAATCCAAATAACTCCTCTACAAAAGTAAATCTTATAGCAAAGAGATTTCTACTTTCCGACTTGATAAAAGCCAAGTAATACGCCTCATTTACCGTCAAATGAAACAAGATTAAAGATAGTACGTGCACATTATTCCACAATACGTTTACAATTGACTTTTACTATTTCTACAAGTAAGCTATAAGACATTAAACAGTAACCTAAATACTTAGAAAGCCAATAAAGTTGCGTTGGTGAAATCACGGTAAAATATAAACTCCAAGCATTTTGTGATAAATATACTTAATTTCGTTATGGTTGATGTGTTTATGTAGCTTTTATAAAAAAATTAAGACTAAAATGATTATGGGGTGAATCCTTTAAGCGAAGATTAAAAACTTCGCTTTATAATTTAGAAAAAAAAACCTAAAAAATTATTTTTGTCTCTAATTATCTCTGTGTATTATAATTTTCCCAATAAATTATACGAAGAGGAAAATAATTTGTTCCAATTATTCTAGACGATAAAATATCCAGTTAGCTAATAGCGGTTGAACTATTTAATCACCAGATATAAAGCGAATTATGCAAATAACGCGGATGCAATGGACACTGTTCAGTGAATTCAGCTCATCTTTTAAGACGAGCGGAAAGTAGTTCAACGATTTCATCCTTCATCGGAAAGTAGGTGCGGTTCACTTTAAAAATACAACAAAAACGAAGCCAAAAAGAAATAAAAACCCTCCTCTCCTTGAATCTTTAATTCATTTCACGACGGACTCTGCACGAGTCTCTTTAACATTTAGCATTATGTCGTTACTCACGACGTAAAGTTGACCTTGTTCTCTCTCTCGTACATCGTCCTACATACTAAATATTTACTTTTTTGCAAAAGACCGGACAGAACGAAAAGAACGAACGCAGAGAGGAAAATTTACTTTTATATATTTTTTGTACGTGGTAAAAGCTGTGACCAAACCGATTTCCGAAAGCGGATGCTATTACGCCATTACGGTATCGCTTAAATTTGATCGTCACTGACATGATGGAAGGTCACAATAGCAAAAAAATTCAAGTGAACCGAACGGAACCAATCGTGGTAATCTGAACAACAATCGATTGGGAAATCACGACATGCCGAAAAGGAAACTTGGTTTTATGCTAATAAGATTGTTGATGACTTGAATGTTTTATTAGTAATAGGTTTCCTACGCTATGATCTATTTTTAATATTTATTATAACTGATGCTGAATAATAATGTATTTGAAACAGAGAATTATTGCATCACTTATACTGCTATAAAATGCAGAATTATAAAAAGTTTCTTGGCAATATTTTAGAAAACTTAAAAAAATGTAGTTTAATGTTGGAATCATGACTCGAATTGTTTTATTTTCATTAACACGATATAACAAATATTTTTAATGTCAGGTGAAATATTAAAGAGATATTAAAGAAAGCTTTACAAAACAAGTAGACAGATATAGAAAGTTTGAAGGTTGGAATAGAGAAAAATCAAACAACAGATGTGAAATAATATTTGTTTTTAATGTAAAGGTGATTTATCTTAGAGTTTGATAACTTTAAGAATAAAAGGAATAAAGAGATAAAATCCAAATCATAATAAATCTTGTGTAAAGGGATTGATTATATTGAGAGGGATTGAGTGAAGGAACAATTGATTACATGACTTTTTGTTAAATAACAAGAACCTGGTGGTTAAAATTGTGTAGCAGCAATATTTTTCCAATCAAAATCAAACTGAAGAATATGTCTTGAATATCAGCAAACTTTAAACAAATCGTATAAGCTAGGGTGACCAGATTTCTCAACTTTCAATGCTGTACACATGAAACGCATGTACAGGATGAGCCAAATGGGACACCTTTAAAGGGAAACTCCTGTTTCTATAAGAGACAGAGGAAAATTGATATTGGTGTCTGATGCTTGATTTTTGTAAGAAATTGAATGGTAAAAAACACCTAATGATATCTCTTACGATTTCAGAGATAGAGGCTGTTCCTCGAAAAAATGCGTTTTCGAAGTCTTCATTCACAATGAAAAATTTGACGGTGTAGATTAAAATTTTCTGTAAGCAATAAATTGTATAGTTATAATAGATACCGGGTGTCCCAACGGTCTGAAAAAGCTCCATAACTTGTTTATTATTGGGGATATTGTTTTCTTTTTTTTAAGTTATAAATGCGATACTGCTGCACATTTTTAAAATATTGCCATTTATATACAGGTGTCCCACTAGTAGATATACCAAAGTTATGATTTTTTAAATGGAATGTACCTGTTTTGATTTAATATTTGGATTCTATGGCACAATACAATTATCTTTTATAGAGGTCGCTTTTACCTAAACTGTTGGCAAGTTGGGTTTATGGCACTTTTTGCCTTGTCTGTTAAAAAATTTTTATTTTCCAAATTCTTGGCTTAACTTAAAAGCAATTGACGCCGTTTGATTGCTGACTGTTTGCTGTATTTTTTAAATGTTTATTCAACAACCTACCTACAATTAGTCACATTTGCCTACTGCATTTTATCTAAGGTTTTAAATCTTAAGATTTAAATCGTCAAACTGTGACAATAACAGATCACTCGATTTTTTCATTTAAAAAAAAATCAGATTAAAATCTTTAAAATTCAATTATTTACGAATTTTTAAAAAAATATTAAGTTTTAAATGAAGTTGGGTGCAAAAAATACAATTAAATCCTCGGCCGGGAAAAAACGAAATTACTTTCCGAACAACCCAATACCTTCCTTTTTTTATGCGATTTGCAAAGTATGTGAACGTATTTTGAAGGTTGGAAGAGAACTTTTTCGTAAAAATAGAGGCTTACTTTTTCTATTTATAATAAAATTGCAGCCCATTCACATTATGATATTACTTCTGCTCCACTGTATATAAATAAGACAGGTTGTAACGAGAATTTAAAAAATCCGAAATAGCTTCCATTTTTTTGTTGCTATTTGCAAAGTATGTGAACGCATTTCAATCGTTGGAAATAAACTATTTCGTAAAAATAAAACCATACTTTTTCTATTTATAATAAAATTACAGCCAATTTACATTGTGACATTATTTTTGCGCCACTGTGTATAAACAAGATAGGTTGTAACAAGAAAAAAAAGTCTGAAATATCTTCCTTTGGTCAAATTTACTACAAATTTAACACTAGTAAAATATACAGGGTGAACCATAATTATTACCAAGAGATTTTAAACAATTTTTGCTTTTCGCACTGTAATTGAATGTTTTAAACAGAAAAGATTTTCGAAATTCAGTTGTTTTAGGATAGCAACCTACATTTTTATATTAGACTATAAAACCCTTATTATTAATGGAAAGTTTGTTAGAATAACTTTTGGCAAATGCAATAATAGCAATATGGGGTTGCCATTTGAAACACATGATTTTTCGACATTTTTAATTAATCATGTGCAAAAAAATGCAGTAGACAAATGTGACTAATTGTAAGTAGGTTGTTGAATAAACATTTAAAAAATGCAGCAAACAGTCAGCAATCAAACGGCGTCAATTGCTTTTAAGTTAAGCCAAGAATTTGGAAAATAAAAATTTTTTAACAGACAAGGCAAAAAGTGCCATAAACCCAATTGTAAGGGATCACTAGGCAATCACAAATTCAATAATAAATTGCGAATGCTGTACGTTTGCTGTACACACGCGTATGCTGTACTCCGTGTTATATTGCTGTACAATACAGCAAAATTCGGTACATATGGTCACCCTATATAAGCCCGCATTTTCTTCTAAAAAGAGCTGTTTCCAGAAAAGTATAAAACAATTATTTTTTATGCAGAATTCTCATGCTTTAAATCTAATAACATTGCTATTCACGACTTTTGATTCTGTTGTTTTCAGTTACATAAACCAAAATCAAAATTGATTATAAGATGACCACCTTTTTTCAAATCCTTTCAATTGGTAAGAGATCAAGATTCTTCAACCAACTTCAGTGAAAGTCTTCAAATCAATTTATATCGACATAACTCAAACATGAAAGCATACAAAATTCATCTATTCTTTAAAAAGTGTAACTAAACAATAGTAAATGTAGAAAATTCTGAACGAGTTATTCTTATTAGAAAGTTTTTATTTCAAATAAACCACTAAATAATAATTTAGATTTCAGTATAACACGTTCTATTTCATTCCAATAAATAAATAAATAAATCAATTAATTTAGTACATAAAAACAAATAGAAGTAATATTAATAACTAACCTGGGAAATGGAAATATCAGGCAACAACATCAACTTCTGACTTTCTTTGAGCTTTTCGCTCATTCCAAAATTGCAAAACTTGTTCATCACTAATAATCATTAATTTGAACGGATAGCTCACGATCATTAATGAAGTCCTCGTAAGCACACTGCACAACTCGCGTTAAAAATCGTATCGAAAGCAACAAACCGGGCGAAGACTAAGAAAAGCGGCGGCAACAGTCAGCTGTTCCCTTCGTTATGAAGCATCTGCCACGGGCAGCCTCGACAACGGTACTCTTGGAGTTAGATCCAAGTGGAATGAGGTTGCTCGACTGAAGAAATGGACGTTTTGGAACGTCGAGCACACTCCTCCTCCTTGTGGTGTGTGCACGCACGCAAGAACCGATCGCGAAGAGATATTTAGTCAGAAACGAAAGACTTGCACACCTGTGAGCACAAGGTGCAAGGTGCTCTCGACACGATGACGGTTATCTTGAAAATGCACGGACACGAGCCCGATCGTGAGTCTCTAAAGTGGTGGCAAGGAAAAGTTTCTATTTAGAAACGCGTTCCTCAAACGTTTATATTGCTTGAGTTGTTTTCTTTTCATACAAGCGAGCTTTAGCTTATTGTTAATCGATGTTTATGATAGAGGCGTTTTGAATCGTTTGTAGATTAAATTTATTATAAGGAGAAATCTACGTGGAGTTTATAAAGTGTTAACATTCAATTTAATCATCAGAAGTATTCATAACTTTTATAATAACAATGAAAAATTTTATGGTTATTAAATTGTCTCTTTAATCTCCTTTTGTTTTGTGCAAAGTTGATTTAAAGCTAGTTTGCACACGCTTACTTAATGTTTCGTGCTTAAAGGTCATAGGTATGAAAAGATAATGAAGTGTTTCAAAAATATAAATGGGGATATAAATTTACTTTATGTCCCCATGAACGTTAACATTTCCGTTTACATAGGTACTAGAAGATGAAATGCTCCATTATCTACCACATTAAATGTTGGAGTTGTTTAAATTATGTTTAGAAATTAAGATTTATTTTTGAGATATGACAGTACAATACAACTTAATTTATAAAGACTTGTTTTTAAACTTTCTAAGAAATTTTAGCTACTTAGGAAGTTCTTTCCATAGTTATCACTCAAATTTGAGATTAAGCAAGCTCTTTTTATATAGTTGAAGTCGGTTATGATTTTTTTTTGTAGAAGTCCAAGAAGGTAAAGATTTGGATAATTTAAAATTTAGATTCTAGATGTCTAAAGTATTTTCGCAATCAGGAAAATTTGAATGTGATCAATCTTTGGAATAATTTTATTTTAAATTTTTATTTTGAATTTTATTTAATAATTTTATTTTAAAAAATCCCTACATGTTTCGGCTTCAGACCATCTTCAGAGGTAATAGATATTAACATTTTTACAAAATGCACAAGAAAAACTATTGGACAGATACGAGAGCACGTTAAAATGTGATAAAGTATTTTCTTCAATCTGTAGGATTTAAAATTTTACTATGTTTGTAATTAATTTAATAAATAATCGTCATTTATAAATAATTTATCAGTCAAGACAACATTGAGAGAGATAACAATAAAACAATCCAAGTTTTAAGACAGAATTTCGTAGTCTACAGCAACATAAACTTTTATTGTAAATTAAAGCTTACAATCATTAAGTTTTAAAACCTAACACGTAGACTTGCGACCATAAAATTTTGGTTACCTTCTGTATAAAACAGGCTTAAGACCTTTTTTTATGTTAAAATCCTAATGGTAAAAATTTTATAGCCGCAAGTGTACATATTCGTACATCATACAAAAAACGAGACACCGAGTCACCTCAATTTTCAGACGATCCATACCTTAAACAAGTTTTTCCAAAAATGGTAAGTAAGACGACCTCCTTAAATACATCAATCCTTAAACAACTAAAAAACAAAACCTACAAACTTCTTCAAACCAGTCACGCCCATATAACCACCTCTTTACGATCTTCTTCATACCATCAAGCTGCTAATAAAGATGTCAGAGTACATTTCGCGAACATTCCTATTTGTAACGTGCCAACTTTACGTTCACGTGCGCCTACGTTTTCCTCTTGGGTTTACAAGTTAAAATTAGACCGTCAAAGCACATTCTATTGCGTCCCCTCCGAAGAAAACTGTTCCATATTCATTAACACCAGCCGAAGGGCGTAACCGAGTATCTTTAGGAATTTCGCTTAAGGAAGAAAAATACTACGGCGATCAGGAAATATCTTCCCACTCTCTGGCAGGTGCTCTTGCGTATCTTATGAAGAACCGTTAGAGCACCGAGCACGGGAATAAAGAAGAGCAGCTTTTAACGCACAGCAGGAGAAACCGAAGAAGGAAGAACGACCGACCGTTCTTCAAGGTTGTTCATATTTATGTACGCGTTTCCTAAGCGTAACCTGCGTACCTAGGAGGTCCTTGTATATGTCCTTGACGTATCTTGTATTGATCTTGATGGTATCGATGACATAAACATCGACTGGTTTATGTCGTATATGATTTGTGATCAAGTTTGAAAATTGTACTTGACTTAAAGTGTATGTTTTATGGAGATAAACGTTTCTTACGTGTTTGTTATTAAAGGTTATTGACTCAAAATAACTTTGTTACCTTCTAGAAGTTATAACTTCTTTCTTTATGGTAAATTTGCGGTTACAAAAGCATCGAACTTAAACTTAACGTTTGCCAGTAACTTTAAAGTAACCGCAATTGTGGTTTTTCAGCTTCAATGATTGTCTTTGCCATTTTGTATTGTTACAGAGAGAGTATATCATGTAAATTTTCATTGACTTCCATACTTAACTGTTCTGGATAAGATACACGGAATAGTACAATTGAAAACTGCCAATTAGACTAGAAGTTGTGGGATGTCTTAAAGGAAGGAGGTTATTACTGGTCAAAGTCGATGAAAAACGATGAATTGCACGGAACATCCTCTAATAGAAGAACGATGGCGCCTTCATCCGGCTTGTAATGTTAGAACGAAACGAGCGAGATGGTCAACTAACTCTTGCAGATTAATTAGATGTAATATCCTCACTTTAAATACTTGAATGGACCTGGTATTCCGACAAACGGTTCGCTGTCAATCAAATTTAATTAGGTTGGTCGTAAAATTCAAAACCGTTTTTTATAACTAGATGCTTTGCTAAAAAAGTTTCTTTTCTTCGTCTACAAAAAAAATCTCGTCTTTCTCTTCATTAACATTCGTTCAATCCGATAGTAAATTGACTTGTTTTTAAATTAACAATTCTTTAAGTTTCTCACAAAGTACGCATCCTGAATAAATTTTAGAAAGAAAGAAGTTTTACAATTTGCTAAACGTGCGTCGCATACGGCTTTCACTATGTCTAACATTGTATCGGGTTTTTCTTTTCCTTTCCTAGAAATGACCCATTGTAACAATTTGTGAAATCTAAACCACCACTACGACAATTTTTTGTATATGACGAACTGCCGGCATTAGACATTCATCTTAGGAGAGTGTTAATTGCTGTAGAGGTAAAATGAAAAGTGCGAAACAGGTATAAGTCGAGAGACGTGCGAATTAATGAGACAGGTGAAAGTTGTCATTGCGGTTTTACCGTTATTTTAATTAAAATCTGTAACAAACCTGAGGTAGTTCACTCTCCTAGCAGAAAATTTCAAAGTTAATAAATTAATAGAGTTATTATTTATGGTTAGTTGTAACAATGTACTGATACGATCATAACATTTTTACCTTCTGACGATCAATATAAGTACTATAACCTGACATGGAGATGCACCATGAAGAGAAAAATGAAAAAGTAAGTCCCCTCTCCGCAAGGATGTTGAACTAACAGGATAGCTCAATCTGCGATAATCGTCCGCCAACTTTTGACGTCATTGCTAAGCTTAGCGTCTCTGTCTTACACTCGACTATCTTACACTCGACCCTTTGTCTTACACTCGACTGTACGACACATCACGTCAGCGGTGTCTTGTTATTGTATTGATATCCGACAAAGATTTCCAACTCACAATAACACGAGTTTCATTCAGTAGCATTAGTTTATTAGAGATAAACATGTCGAGTTTTGTACCAACAAATTACGATTTGTGGACAGCACTACTTTTCTGTTTTCATCTGAAGAAAACCGCAGCCGAATCGCATCGAATGCTTGTGGAAGATTTTGGTGAGCATGCTAAAACACGGTGTTTTGAGTAGTTCAAACGGTTCAAAAGTGGAAATTTTGACGTGAGGAACGAAGAACGTGGAAGACCACCGAAAAAGTTTGAAGACGCTGACTGCAAGCCTTGTTGGACGAAGACGACGCTCAAACACAACAACAACTGGCGGATCAGTTAAAGGTGACCTGAGAAGCCATCTCCCTTCGGTTGAAAGCCATGGGAAAAATACAAAAGATGGGGAAATGGGTTCCACATGAACTCTACGAAAGACTGCAGGAAAACCGCAAAACATCATGCGAAATGCAGCTCGCCAGATTCAAACGAAAGTCATTTCTTCATCGAATTGTGACTGGCGATGAAAAGTGGATATATTTCGCAAATCTTAAGCGCAAAAAGTCATGGGTTACTCCGAGTGAACCATCAACATCGACGGCAAGACCAGACCGCTAAGAACGAAATACAATGCTGTGTGTTTGGTAGGATCAGAAGGGCGTAATCTACTACGAGCTGCTGAAACCTGAGGAAACTGTCAATGCTCAACGTTACCGACAACAAATGACCGATTTGGATCGAGTTTTAAGTGAAAAACGACCAGAATACCAACAAAGACAATACAAGGTGATTTTGTTGCATGACAATGCACCAGCACACAAAGCAAAACAGGTCCAGGAAACGATAGAGTCGTTCGGTTGGGAGATTCTTCAGCACGCGCCTTACTCACCGGACCTTCCCCATTCGATTACTACTTGTTTGCATCGATGGGACACACGCTTGCTGAGCAGCTCTTTACTTCTTACAGAGATGTACGAAAATAGCTCGATGACTGGTTTGCCTCAAAAGAGCAACAGTTTTTTTGGCGCGGAATCCACAAATTGCCAGAAAGATGGGAAAAATGTATAGATAGCGACGGACAATACTTTGAATAAGTTGCTTTTTAACATATCATTAGAATAAACGTGTTTTTTCTGTACAAAAATTCCGGTTTCATATTTACACACCTGGTATACACATCTTATGGGATTGAGCCATTTTGTTAGTTCAACATCCTTGCCCTCTCCGTAACATTGCCGAGTACTCTTTCATCTTTCTCTTCATGGTGCAGCTCCATTTCGAGTTATAGTACGTGTAAAACAGATAGTACGATTAAAACGGATTTTTTACCAAAACGTGACCAAAATTTTATGACCTGCAACATTTTCTGATCATTTAAGATAATTAATAGTTGCTTTTGAATTAAAAAATAAATTTGTTGTCTTGGATACAATTAATTAAACAAAACAAACGTCATCAGTTATTTTCAAATAAAACTAAAGACGGTTCTTGACTTTTTGAAAGATGGCAAAATCGAAGAATCACACTAATCATAATCAAACTCGAAAAGCTCATCGTAATGGTATTAAAAAACCGAAAAGGTATCGATATGAATCTACATTAGGAGTGGATGTAAAATTTCTTAAGAATCAAAAATTTTGTAAACGTCATAATTTGAGTACAAAAGATCAAATTAAAAAGGCTAATCAACGTAAAGAAAAACGTGCTAAGTTAAATGATTTATAAATAATTAATTTCTCAATAAATTTTGTTACCATACATTTAGTGTTTGTGTTATTAAAATAGTATTTCAATTCTTAAAAATGTGACTCATAGAGTTACGTAATTTCGAACATACGCAGCAGGTTGATTGTTGATTTTTAAATTCGATTTTTCCATTGTGACCAAACCATAAACCAAGTAATAAATCACCCGATTTATAATTCTGTGATTTCTTTCTGTTCACAGTGATTAATTACACGGTTATTTTTCCAAGACAAATCAGTAATTCTTTTAAAGTTACACTTTCACTTATTGTTAATTTTAACCAAGAATTCACTAACAAAAAATAAAACTTTATTTTGCATCCTTTGTAATAAATTTCAACTTGAATTTATTACACGTCCTTCAACTATAATTTCATTATGCAACTGGTGTACTAATAAAGAAGCGACTGATGGTCAGTAATAACCGAACGAGCAAAAGCTGGTCGGTAGCAACAGATTAATTGCAAAACAGACGGGCTGTAAGTCGATTTACGCAAATCACGAGACGTTTTACTTGAAGACTATGGCGTCTATCCGTTCCAAACCGTCATTATTACCCTTTCGCGTGGTTATTAATTTAATGGAAGCTTCGGTTCCATGTCACCGACGGTGATAGTCACCGTGCTAAAGCGATCAGAGAATTTTAAATGATGTGATGCAATTGCCCGAGATCGTTGAAGTCATCGTACTCTTGGTGAACGGAAATCTTTGGTCTTTGGAAAAGGAAAAGTGTAGAAATTGGAGCAATCGATCTCACCTATGTATAACAATCTATCTACTTAATAGGGTATTATTTTCGAGATGAAGTATAGGTGACTTAAGTAGTGATGCAGTTGAGATACTTTTATTGCTCGGTCATCATCTAAATACACAATTTCGTCTTTCAATAAATGTTCAATGTTTATTTTTCAATAAGGTACAGAAAAGTATATATCGTCATAAAAAACAAAATTACAATTCAAGATTTATAAATTCATTTAAGGAATAAAATTCTCCCTCCAATAGAATATTCTTCACAGTTTTCCTAAACCATTTAGAATTCATTTCCCTTATTTCTGGTGGTAGAACATTATATGTAAAATTTTACAGCTGTAAAGTAGAAAGTTTTTTGCGTTTTCGTTACCCGATGATACGGAATCGTTAAATCTTTTCTGTGGCGTGTAAAGTTACTATGTTTGTCCGAGTTTATGGAAAATTCAGTTCGATATT
Organism: Digitonthophagus gazella; assembly: GCA_036711955.1. NCBI lineage: Eukaryota > Metazoa > Arthropoda > Insecta > Coleoptera > Scarabaeidae > Digitonthophagus > Digitonthophagus gazella. The sequence goes on from JASCIT010000005.1 coordinate 29,810,830, forward strand.
TGTGAACATGTTGCAAACAGGCAAGTATAAAACATGACGGTAAAGTCATAATCCCTAATCCCCCAAAATGTGTTCTACAACTATCTCGTTGGAATATTCCCAGTAGGATTCGTATGGTTTTCTTTTGCAGCATGAAGATTTTTTCCGATTTAGTTGACACGCCCCACACCATTATGCCATAGGTCGCCATACCATGAAAATACGCAAAGTACACATTCCTCGCTTCTTTTAATTCTTTTAGGGGCGGACATTTTCAAATAAAGAAACCCAAAGTGGGAACAACAGAGATGTTGTGTCATCTAAGAGATTAGCAAAAAGCAAAATGCATAATCTGAGCTTGAAATGGTGAGGTGGTACGCACTCTCAACCACTGTACAGCAAAAGGAGTAGAAATTTAAAAAAAATGGTTTGTTTTGTGTACCAGCGAGCACAAAGGTCAAAATTCGAAATGGTACATTAAACCACCTACCAACCCTCAAAGAGTTAAAGGTAGGTTTTTTTACTACAACTTTTAAACAATACAGAGAGTTTGCTAATCTTTGTTTTAGTTTTGTGACATGGTCCAGCCATGTGAGCGTTTCGTTCAAGGTAATACCCAGGAATTTTATTGTTTGATTTGCTACTTCGCCTACTCGTTTAGTGTAGAAGGTAAGTACTTTAGTTTTATCAGTGTTTAGTTTTAATTTATTGCTGCTAAACCACTCTTCTGCTTCATTTAGGGTCTGTTTCGTTTTTTCTCTTAAAATTTCCACATCTCTATCTCTATTTATAAGTGAAGTGTCATCAGCGTACAAGCAAATGAAGCACGTAGAGATATTCTCTGGTAAGTCATTCACGTACAAAAGAAACAGAATGAGTTCCAATACCGAACCCTGCGATACACCTGTCTTTAAGTTTTTCAATTCTGACTGACAATCCTTCCAGTATACACATTGCTTCCTTTCTGATAAATAAGATATAATTATCTCCAATGCTCTATGCTGAAAACCGTATCTCTCCAGTTTGTATAGCAATATTTCATGGTCAATGCTATCAAAAGCCTTGCTAAGGTCGCAAAAGGCTATTTGTGTGTACTATAATAAGCTCAGAACTGCTGTTGTTGTTGATTTATCCTTCTGGTACCCATGTTGAAATTTTGTTATAATATTGTTTTCTTGCAGATGAGATAAAATTATGTCCTTTAGTACAACTTCAAAGACTTTTGATAGGTTTGGTAAGATTGATATAGGCCTATAGTTTTTACAATCATTTATATCACCTTTTTGTAAATTGGTATTACCTTAGCGACTTTTAATTTCTTTAAAGAAGTTGATTGATGATTTTTACAAATCACTTGAAAGAAATTCCAATTCTGTGTTCAATCTAAAAGTGTTTAATGTATCCTCACTAGTGATTTACGCAGGTTTTAAATTCTGATTCCAATGATTAAAATCTTACAGCTATATTTCTTAATATAGAAAATTGTTCACTCTTAATATTCAAAATTGAACAATTTTCCACTTAAAAGAGAATAAATTCCTTCTTCCTTTCAAAAGAGAATTGATTGGACGTATTATATTCGATGACAGATTGTCGTTATTTTCTACATTAATTTCAACATTAGCTTCTAGAAGTGAGTACTCAAAAATTTCATCATGTAGGGTAAGGTTGCTCAAGTCGTACCTACGCCTAAGTCGTACCTTAGCTATTTTAAATGCCACCACAGCGTTTACAGCAAAAGTAACACTATAGGATTGTCTAGTAAGGTAGGCACTTCAGTTTACACTATTGAGTCGTTTGAATGCAAGTGCCATTTGAGAGAATATTCTCAACAAGTAAATTATTGCTATTTCATATAATTTTCTGCATGTGTTTGGAGGATTTTCTCTCTTTTTAACATAAGTTCTGTAGCAATTACGGAATCTTTCCACCGAAGGTAAAGCGTATACGCATGTTCAATGTGAGATTATCCCCGTTTTTCGTTTACAATGTTTGGTACCTTAAGTTGTACCTAAACGAGCTGCGTAAGTCGCACCAAGTACGACTTAGGAAATTTGTTCGTTTTTGCCGTTTAAAAGTGCAATAATTCAAATGAATCAGTGAGCAATAAAAGTCTGCCGACGGACAAAGATGGACAAATTCAAAAGGAAGACGAGGCTTCCATGGATTTTATTGCAAAACCTTTAACATCATTTGATTCAGATAAACTGAAACAACAGTTAAATATTTTGTCACCTATTCCAAATATCATCAATGACAGCAAAGAGGAACAAAGACGCCTAAGCTTATCAATCGAAATAACGTCAGCTGTGAATAAAGGCAAAATAAAAAATGCTGCAAGTAAGAGGGAAGAAAAAATCAATAAAAAGGACAAAATAAAAAATGCTGCAAATAAAAGAAAAGAAACAATTAATAAAAAGGAACCAGCATTAAAAGATAAAAAGAAGAGAGGCAATGCTGCAAGCGATTGGTTTTGCTATGTGTGGAGAAGAACGGAAGGAAAAGATGTTTCAGTGCTTGCAAGGTAAATCATAGGTGCACGATCTATGTGCTAGAGTTAACAAAAGAATCAAGAAATATGTGAAGCGTGTACTTAAAAATAGTAGTATGAGACATGTAAAGCACATATTCTAAAAATACCTTGTAATGAACATTGTTACCTAATATCTTTTAGGAGTACGACTTAAGCCTTGGGTGGTACCACTCAGGCAACTAGTTTCCTTAGTCGTACCGATAAGAGTTTCTTTTTTATTTAGTTTATTTTATCCATTAACATTTACTATATTATATTTTATTGTAATAAATAAAACTGTTATTAATCCAAGATTAGTATAACAAATAAAGCTTTTATGTTGTGGCTGAATTTTCGCTTATATGCAGTATTTTTTCTTAGGGGGTACGACTTGAGCAACCTTACCCTAAGCGTTTCGCGATGTTGTGAAGCACAACGCAGGATATAATCGTCGATGGTATCCTTTCTAATGCATCCCTAATTTTATATTGAAGCACAGGAAATCTTGCTTTTAATTGTCCGAAACAATGTTCAATAACGACACGTTCTGGACAGAAAACTTTTATTACAATTTTGCTGTTGTTGGGTTGCAGGATTTCTCCAGGGAGTCATAATCCAAGGCGATAACGAGTAGCCATCGTCTCCTAATAACACACATTCTTCTGTACTGTTTTTAAGAATACCGTATATATTAAAATTTTTGAAAATTCTACTATCGTGTATAGAACCTGGCCATTGACAGTCTACACATGTAAAAATTTCTTTTGCATTACATGTTGCCTGTACGTTAATACTGGGGTATCCTTTTCGATTTATATATTCATCTCCAAATTCTTGAAATTTTGGTATTCTAACATGTGTGTCTATTGCACCGATGGCAGTTGGAAAACGGTATCTTTCTGGCCACAGCAATTTTACTTCCACAAAATCTTCAGCACTTCTCGGAAATCTAATGAAAACGTTAGCTTTTTCCAAAACAGCATGCTTTACGGAAGTAAACGTCTTGCTGACAGTACTCTGATGGATACCGAGTTCTTCAGCTACAGAATTTTGAAACCCGGGATCTGAAAGCTGTCGCAAAAAGATTTTCATCTGATTTATAGGTGATAATGCAGCACCTCGCGTTTCACCACTGTCAGTTAAAAAATAATTTGTTAACCACTCAACGTTTTCCCGATCAAACCGATATAGCTTTCTGAAATCATCGTCTCTACAATTTTTACGTACACTGTATATTTTTCGTTTACGCACATTCATGAATTCGGCCATAATTAAAAAAAAAATAATAAATAGGAGCTCACGTGTATACCACAGAGGAACAGTTGACTGTACTGTGTACAAGCAAATGATGCAGGGGTCGACCTAGCTTACAACTACGAAAGCAATTGCCACACTAGCAAAAGCAATTCCTTGGTTTATTCATCTCATTTTAAGTACATGTAAGCAATTGCTTCTTTTTTTTAAGAAAATTATTTGACTAGAAGCAATTGCTGCACTTTTAAGCAATTCCTCAGAATAACAGCAATTACTTCAATTCTTATTCATTAGTTTTCAAGCATTTTCTTTGATATTGCAAGAAAAAGCAATTGCTAAATTTTTATTCATTAGGGCCATTGACTGCATAGTGGGTGCATATGTCACACTAGCTTAATGCAAAAAACGACAAATTCAACAAAACACGATAAAGTCAGACATAACCATAAGTGTGTTCAAGACTAAAGGTTGTTTAAAATGTTTTCTAAAGTACAATAATAAAATGTAATAAAACACAACCATTAATATGGTGCAACCAACAGAACACGCTATTATGCACTGATGCGCACCAGTTCTCCCAAAAGAAAACGCTGCAAAATTTGGTGTAAATAGCAAGATTAACTTCTTTTATGGATCCTATAAAATGAAGCTATTTTTTCAAATAATGAATTAAATAAAATCTGCAAAAAATTACTTTTTGTTTTGTTATGAAATACTTTTTGTGTTTCTTTAAAATTAATTAAATGAGATTTATTCCCTTTAGAAAACTTACTCCACAGTTATAATTATCATAGAACTAATACACCGGTAAAATTGAAAAATCCGTATTTCCACAGATAATTACCGAGAATCAATTAAGTCTATTAAGTGATTCCGAGACTTGAAACTTCCTGGTGCTACTCAAGTTAAAGGAAAAACAGCACGATCCGGCGCCAGTAAAGGAAACTAAAAGTAACGGTGTATTGACAGGAAAGAAGTCTTCTTGGTTTTGTAAAGAATACAGCATAGTTAAAGACTTTATCCCCAAATCGAGATGTTTTATTTCAGTCTATAAAAATTAATGGTATTTTTATTTATTTTTTGTCTGTTATGTTTAACGAGTGAGTAACTGTGTAATTTTATCAGGTGTATTACTTTTTCTGAGTTATCTATGGAATGTAAGTAAATATATAACGCTTCAACGTACAACAATAATATTTTATTTGAGACAAAACATATAGATTTGATTCTATTACTCACAAATACTTTCTATCTTTCACTTCAATATCTTATTTACTTAAAATATTTCGTTTGATAGTAGAAGTACCACTTTCAAAATTACACGATAATAATAAATAACATTCGTTTTATTAAAGGTTGTAAACTTAATGCAAATCAGTTTTAATGGTAGGTATAATATTATACATAGGTAGAAGTTAACCATGTCCTATATTTATGCGTCATTTACTCATTTATACGTTTTAAAACCTTCGAAAGGATAATCTAATCGGAGGCGGTAAAGCCAGAAGGTCATTTGTAATGAATTTTCATGTTTTTCCTGAATGTCACCCATTATTATTTAGCAACGATTACACGTGGAATAATAAATCTTAAGCGAACGCATCTTCTTTAAGAACGCTGACATACCATCACGACTTATTGCATTTTTCAATTTTTCCCAACCGCTTCGCTCGTTTATTGGAAAACGTGGTCGTAATGTCGACACGTGCAATAAAATCCTTGACCTTTATGCATTTATAAAATTTAAAAAGATCATTTTGTAATTTCAATTAATGATTCTTGCAACCAAAAGAAATGAACGATACAAAGAGTTGTTTCTATTGTCTTAAAAATTGAATGCCGACTGATAAACGTCTTTTAATCAATCGCTTCTTTGAAAAGTAAAAAGAAAAAAGCCGCGAAATGTGGGACGCACGCAACTTCACCATCGAAAACAATTATTTACCTTCCGCACGTTGTTTATTGTTTTTATTGACAATGGTGAATGGTTCGATCCACCGGTTGGCATTGAAGTATTAAAAGGAATGTTGTCGTCTTTGGGTTTTACTTACGGTACCAATCATACGTTTGTAAGTACGTCTGCATTGTTCGAATCTTACGTAACTGTACTTACACTGTACAAATATTTTCACCATCAACTTTACTTTTTTATTGAAAACAAAATTACTTTTACATCACTTTTTTTAACTGTTTTTTGTAAATTATCTCTTATTAACAAGAAAAAGAAAAAAATTAATACTCTATATGCTTTATATATTACAATCATTATCCAAATTTACATAAATATCATCATTTTCATTATCCTTAATATATTCCAAGTAGCAACATTGTAGCAAAAGTTCCTAGTTATACCATAAATAGTGGGTTATTAACTTTAAACTTAAAAATTGTCGTTGAAACTGAACGAAGGTCACATAATTAATTAGAATTCACGTGATTAATTTCAAGTATGTCGTATGAGAATAATTTATTTTAAATCTGAAGTCGTTACGGTTGTGGCATAATAGCGACAATTTTGTTTAGGTATAATGACTCAACGCACCCGTATAATGATAATGTGAGTGATTAAAAAGTATCAAGTTCAATGCCTCGTTTTCTATTTTTAGTTATGATAGTTTGGTATGTAAATATTAAATAATATTTTATTTATTGTTCGGTTTATGTGATAGTCAAGTTATATTTTAAAATAACATTATTTGATTTATACTCATTAACTTATACTATTAAACGTACTGATTGAGAGAATTTTTGAAATACTGTTCTGAAATGAAGTAATAACGAAAAGCTAATAAAAGGGTAATAAATCACAAGATCTCTTAACTACAAAATCGAAATATTTTAAGAAGCTGAGACAACAACCATAAATCATTGAGTGGTTTTCGAAACTTTGGTGAATGTATTTTGAATTCTGGGTTGAAGCAATTATCTGCTTCGAAGTAACTTGCTCCAGTTACCGTTTTTGTTTTACTGCTCCTTTTAACTTATTATGATAATTTCAGGAATTATTATTAATAAGTCTTGAGGATGATTGATATGAAAAGCTTTAAGAAAAAAATTTATAAAAAGTTTGTATCCAATATAAGTCGGTATAATAAGTTAAAGTAGAATGATTCTCTTTTCTCTTTTACAGTAACTTGGGTTGGGTTAATGTAGACAAAGTGATACTAGTTTAGCCTGAAGTATGAATTTTATTATTAGGTTAAGCTAGTTTCTCCTTGGGTGAAGTAATTTATTTTAACGCACGTATGATAAACTGTAACATACATTACACTTCTTATGCTGATCAGATATCATAAAAAGAATCTGTCAAACGATTAATATAAAGAGTTGATAAGAAAAAAATGATTTGGTTTTATAATTCAATTAATTGCAACAATAGATTTCCCAACGTAAGAAAAAATACTTACATTTTTCAGCCTAAGGCCATCTTCTTTAATGTTAATAAAATACATGGACATATTTAAAAGATGTTCAAATTTACCAATTATAGAGGATAAAATTTTTAAAACTTTACGAACACGAACACACGTTAAAATAAAATGAGTAATAGAGGTAACTCTGAGAGTTTTAGTAATGTTATAATTTTGAACGTTTGGGATTCCGATTCTGAATTATTCGAGATTATGAAGAACGAAAAAATGAGACAAATAAGAAATTTGGAATTGATTGCATCGGAAAATTTTACTTCTTTACTAGTATTACAATGTTTAAGTTCGTGTTTGCATAATAAGTATTCTGAAGGTCTTCCTGGACAAAGATATTACGGTGGAAATGAGTTTATAGATGAAGTTAAAATTCTTGCTCAAAAACGAGCTTTGCAAGCTTTTAGATTAAGCCCAGAAAAGTGGGGTGTTAATGTTCAATCATTATCTGGTTCGCCAGCTAATTTTCAAGTGTATACAGCTATTGCTGAACCACACGGTCGAATAATGGGTTTAGATTTACCTGATGGTGGCCATTTAACTTATGGTTTTCAAACTCCTACAAAGAAAATCTCTGCTACATCTTTATTTTTTAAATCTATGGCTTATAAGGTTGATCTATATAATTAATCCAACCACAGGTTTAATAGATTACGAAAGTCTTGCAAAAATGGCTCGTCAATTTCGCCCCAAAAGTAATCGTGGCCGGAATAAGTTGCTATTCTCGTCAATTAGATCATAAAAAATTCAGAGAAATTTGTGACGAAGTTGGTGCCTATCTTTTTTCCGATGTGGTTCATATCTCTGGTTTAGTAGCTGCAGGTATAACTGCTGATCCATTCGAATACAGTGACGTCGTCACTACAACCATTTTGTTTCTTTCCATTTTCATTAATTTTCGTAAGGTACATCGTATCGCGTCGTGTCGCATAGGATCGATAATCCCTCTTATTTTTAATTCATATCTCAGCGCATCCGCGGACAATTTCCCAACATCTAAATTTACGTCCATGATTATTCCTAAATAGCAACCGATTTCCCCGTATACTAACAGTACTAACTCTATCAAAATACTTCAACTCAAATCGCTTAATCCTTTTTTTTTCAAAGGGTTTAAAACAAAACAAAGTACAGAGAAATTTGCTGCAAGAGAAAGGACGTTTAACAAAATAGAAATGCTAGTCCAACTTTGGATGATCGCTGTAATCCTTCAGGCTGCGCTGCAATTCCCTTTTTGTGTGGGCCCCACGTTGGGCGCCAAAAATTTGTGACACCTTAAAGACAAACAAGACACAAACGATGAACAAAACTCAATCTATGATTGAGTGACACTTGATTAGATTCTCCAACGCAGGTCCTCAGCCGGCTCAGTGAAGACGGGGGGGTTGATTTTTTTAAGGCGCCACACAGTTCTCCCCGCGTTGTGCACGAACTGTGACGTGAGGTGGTATAAAAAGGTATGATTCGAACAAAGAAACACCACAAAAGAAAAACGAAGTATTTCAAGTTGCCTCGGTTTATTAAAAATAAATAATAATAAACGTTTAACCATAAGTAAAAGGTAAGTATTTTTTTTAAGTTGGCGCAAAAAAAAAGATAATAATATAAACAACGAGAAGTATTTTCTTTTAATTTCCGGCGTTCGAACAAATCTAAATGAATGAAAATACCAAAAGAAACAATAAAAAACAATAAAATAAATCGAAACCGAACTACGCGCACGACCCGTACCCCTGACGTCAAAGTGGTATCGTTTATAAAAAAAAAAAAAATTTCGATATTTGAAGGCTCAAAAAGAAAGGAACGCCGAAATTTTACAAAATAACATATAAGTAATCTGCGCCAAAATTTACAGTAACAAACTTTTTTTTTTGGATACAATCAAACGTTAATTAATAATTTGTGTTAATGTCTTCTTTTAAATCAAAAGACCGAACAAAATGTCACGACGGTAATATGAAGTAAAAGTAAAAAAAAAGGTAGTCGGTCTGACCTGGTACGCTGTCTGGATGGTGCCGAGGTTGTTTACTACCCTTAAGGTGACCTTCACTGCGACGTACTCCTCCAATACAGGATAAGGATAACTTTCGGAGGTCCTGGAAATGGGGTTGACGGCCCCGAAGTAGACCCAGAAAAGAATATTTCCCAACCAGAGAGAGAATGGCGTCTCAGGAGTGAACTTAAAACTCCCAGAAAGATTACGCTCCTTAGATAGAAACTTGCTTTCAGACTTATCAATTTTTGCTCCCTGATTAAAAACCTCAGTTCTTCGAGGTTTAGACAGAATAATTATGAGTAGATGAAAAATACTGATATATCCGGGCAAAACCGAAATTCTGGTCAACGAAGAAGTTTTCCAAAAGGACTGTGTCGCAAAGATGAATCCCGAAAATTCGGAAAAGGTATTCCACCAAAATCAAATATGGCTCAACAATATACCCACTCTTATGCGCACAGAGTACTTTTCGATCTGGCATACAGGAAAAGAGAGAGCACCGGAATAAAAATTCGAAGCATAAATACCCTCTGTACCAACAAAACACCTGCGCACCAACTCCAACTCTTAAAGATAAAGGACGAGAGGGGAAGGAAAACAAAATTTTAGGAAGAGGGAGAATAGTCAAAGGAGATCTTCGGAGTAACGTCGCTGTAAAGGAAAACTATTAACCAACAAAATATAAAAAAATACTTTCCTAATTAAACTAACAATAAAACAAACTAAATTACCAAACCAGGCAACCTAAAATACTCCCTAACAAAACCAAACACCAACACACAACCAAAAGGAAACATTAAATCCCTGAAAGAAAAATTTCGAACCGTAACACCACTCACAAAAGTCTACGCGGTCCTCGTGCGGCGATGACTTTCTTCCGAAAGGGAGTAAGATCAACTAACGCTAAAGGAGGAAAGATTATGTATAATTTAGAATCGAAAATTAATCAAGCTGTACTTCTGGATTACAAGGTGGTCTACATAATAATGCAATTGCCGCAATTGCAACCGCAATGAAACAAGCTCAATCCCCCAAATTTATCCAATATCAAAAACAAATCATGTTGAACGCGAAAAGACTTGCCGAAGGATTAAAAAGTAAAGGTTACGATATCGCGACGGGCGGAACTAACGTATTATAACCCGAAATGGAGCTGCACCATGAAGAGAAAGATGAAAAAGTAAGCCCGCTGTCCGTACCATTGCCGAGTGCTCTTTCATCTTTCTCTTCATGGTGCAGCTCCATTTCGGATTATAGTACATATGTTTTTGATGGATTTGAGGAAAGTCGGTTTGCCCGGGGCGAAAGCGGAGAAGATTTTGGAGGATATTTCGATAAGAGCGCGTTAAATCCTTCGGTTTTCAACTTGGTACACCAGCTATAACAACCAGGGGTTTTGTTGAGAAGGATATTCATAGAGTAGTTGACTTTATCGATAGGGAACTTAAATTAGGGTTGGAAATTAGCGGAATTTCTGGACCGAAATTGGTTGATTATAAAAGGGTTATTGAAGAGGATGCAGGAATTAAGGGCAAGATTACTGCTTTGAAGAAAGAAGTTGAGGGATTTTGCGAACATTTTCCTTTTCCTGGATTACCAGAATATTAATAGAGATATTACGAATCTTTTTTTTTTTTTGTTTTTATAAAGTGTTTTTTTTTTATATGTTTAAGGTATTGGTAAAGTTTAACATCTTTTAAACATATCCAGGTATTTTATTGACATTAACCAAGTTTTTAATTGGAGGTAAATTACCTCTGAAGATGGCCTTAGGCCAAAACAAAAGATTATAAAAATTCAATAAACCAGATAAGTGTTGAAACAAAATTTTTATTCCACATATTAATTTTAAGTCTTACGAAAGCCAATTCCTATCTTACGAATGAATTTCTAACGATTATATGAGAAATCTAATAAGAATAATAAAATCCTTTCTATCCAACTTCTTTGCAATCACAAAATTACCTTACAAGTAACAAGTTCACTAACAAAGTGAAAGTAAAATCCTTTTTTATTTCCTTCTTATACATTAAATACCAAAAAAATCAAGCATTCAAGGTAAAAAAACTTCTTTACCAAAATCAATTACAAGTTAGTTGTAGAATGCGATAGGAAACCGGAAAATAAAGAATTCCTGTTGTTTCTGCCGTCTTGGCGATTTAACTTTAAATAGAATGGCAACGTTCCAACTATGTCCGCGTATGGTAAAAGTGTTGTCGCTAGGTTGTGTTTTGGAATGTAGTTTATAAATAAAAGAAAGTGTCCTTTGGTTCGGCCGTGTTAGCTTAACTGTCCCAGACAACGCCGGTCGTTCCACACGTGATTCCATAGCACGCGTTCGCATACAATCAATATACAGTACCTACGTATCGCATGTAAATTTCACGTGGCTTTAAGTGCAACCACCTTTCACGAAAGGCAAGTTTCCGTGCCATACATATTGATTTTACTTGCGAATGACTCGATGAGATTTACTTACTCACCTTGAAACTCATAAATTCTACAAATACCAAAGTAAAAAATATTTAATATAATTTTTTACGATATATGTATATAAAGAAAATTTTATTTTTAAATTATCTCAAATAGACGTTTATCTTTAATACCCTTTTTTATCTCCAGAATTAAGATAAAAAGATATCTCATCAGAATCATTTTCTAAAATAAACTTTCTGAAAACTTACAAAATATTTTCACTTCTGAACTTTAAAGTAGTATAATACGTAATAATCTAGATAAAAAATTCTCTCTCATAGACAAACACAGATATAATTCCTGCTTATATACTTAACGATACACGTTAAGAGTATTACTTAAGTAAACATATCCGATAAGCTGGATACTTTAGTTGCTTAAACACGTGGGATCAGTTTGAATGTGATCAAGTACAAGGCCTTTTCAAGAATTTTCGAAAGTACTCGCCTAAAGCTTAATCGAATTCTTGTGAAAGCGTTAAATTATAACACGTGAGATGGGTTTTAAAGATTATCACGATGCTATATAAACGGAGTTTAGTAAAGTTGATCGTAAAATTATTATCTTATTTTATAATACGTATATGAGATCGTTTTAGTCTTTATATTATAGAGGAAATGAGATCGGCGCGAAATGAGACCTAAATTGATAGTAATAAATTTATTAATGTACCCGATAAAATGAAGGGATTAATTCTTTAATCTGTTAGAAAAACAAACTAAATTGGTATATGATCGTTTCATGTTTATATAACCATAAAATATTTTTTTTTTTATTTATGAGATGTAAAGTTTTAAAAATAATAGAGTATAAAAAATACCACGTAAGTAGATACATAAAATAATCAATTTAGTAATTATAGGTCGAGTTAGATTTCTATGCAATAAAAAATTACTTTTTAAAAATATTAAACAGGGTAATAAGCTATTGAAGAATTAAAGGTGCGGTAAAACTGGCATTTAATCTTTTTAAATGTCACGGAAATCGGTCGAGCGTTCAGTAAACCTCGCCAAAGCACATTTGAGCGCCAATATCGCTTTCGCAGATAAACACTTTCCTTCTTCATCCCATCATTAGTAGATTACGTTAACTCAAAGTAAACTAAATTTACACTTACCCGAACAAAAGGACGTTTTGGCAAATCATCCAATTCGTCCACCACATCCCTTTCTTCACCCATTTCGAATTTTTTAGTAAATTACCATAAGTCACAGTTACAGTAAAACACGCGCACTTAACAAATCGAAGACACCGATCGAAAATTAATTGCACAAAAATTGTAGTAAGGTGTTACGACAACTGGAAGTTTTGCAAATTAATTAAAAAATCGGTTGTTGTTAAATGGTTTCGTAAAAATCGAATCTGTTGCGGTGCAGTCAGTCGACCTACATCCAGTGTCAAGCGCGGAAACCAACTGGAAAACAATACCTTGCTGGCGGTGTACACTCCCGCGGTGACCTACCTATTCTATTGTGCAAGATGACTGCGCGCAACACATGCACGCTCGATTGTATAAACAGTAATAACAATAATAGTAATAATAATAATAATAATAAACTTGAAAGATAAGAAGAGTGGGTGGTCAATAATTAATCTGGGTTTTTAATTTAAGTTTGGAAGCTAAACAATCGTATCTCCAGTTTTTCTTCAGTAGCATCATAAAAAATTAAGGAAAGAAATCCGTTTTTTAATGTTTTATTATACAAAAAAAGATTAATCCTGATGAAAATACTAATAATAAAATTTCGAAAACAAGTATAGAGATATGACCCTTTACCTTTCAGCTATAAATGTATTACTATAGATATTTATCAAACAATTCTGATTTTAGATGTTAATTGCATCAAATTTAGAAATCTTGGAAAAAAGATTTATGCTTGTATTTCAGTTTATTTTTGACTTCTTGTACTATAAATTAATCCTGAGCCTTACCATGAAAAGAAGGATGCAAGAATAAGATTCCTCCCCGTAACTTTACCGAGTGGGTCTGACTTGAGTACAAGTAAAAGGGAGAAGCGGAGTATTGTTCGGCCCTCCTTAATGCGACGGTCTTGTAGGCCAAAATCAAGGATTATAATGCAAAATCGATTTTGTGATTTGAGAGTTAACCCTTCTCGCCTCTGCTGTAAGAGTTGAAAAGGGGCCAAAATCCGAACGAAAGAGTTAAAACATCGAGGTGCGGTGGGACCCTATTCGACGGTATTTTGGCTTGCAAAACCTTTGCATTGGAGGTTGAGAAGCTCCCTTCCACTGTACTCCAGTCGGGGCTACTCGATAAAGTTACGGGGAGGAACCTCGCTCTTGCATCCTTCTTTCCATGGTGAGGCTCAGGATCAACTTATAGTACAAGAAGTTAAAAATACAAAATAAGACAAAAATAAGTACATAAAATGAAATTTCACCTTTTGAAACTAAACTCCCGAAATACAAGCATAAATCTTTTTTCAAGGTTTCTAGATTTGGTGCAATTATTAAGATCTAAAATCAAAATTGTTTGATGGATATCTATAGTAATAGATTTATAGCTGAGAGGTAAAGTTTGTATCTCTATACATCTATACCTCGCTTTGCGTCGTTTCGTTTTGCGTTTTTTCGAAGTTGCGTCGCTGCTTAATTAGTACTAATTTTCACTGTGCGTCGTTAGATTTTCGAAGTAGCGTTGTTTTGGGTTGGAGTCTTTAATTTTCTTTTGAAATGGAGACTGACATAAATGAATTGCTAACCTCGCACAATCAAGAATTCTCTAATGAAAAACTATTGCAACTGGAATTCCAATTTGCTAAAGAAGAAGATGACAGTGACCGTTCATTAGAAATCTCCCAAGAACAAAGTTTAACCTCCAAACAAATTTCCAAAGCGATGTGTTTAATTGACGAAGCTATGGAATTTTTTTTAAAAAACGATCCTGACAGCAGAAGGAGTTTTAAAGTGTCCCAGGCAGTAGCTACGAATATCAATTGCTACAAGGAAATTTATTTTACGTTGAAAAAAACAAAGCTGTTCAGCAAACATTGAACAATTTTTTTGTGAAAACTCATCAGACAGTGATTAATTTTAATTTTGTTTTTCATAAATTAATTTTTTAAATGTTTACTTTGTTCAACTTTCTTTTTAAAAAGTAGTATTTTCGTAACCCTGGAACCTATCTTCGATCTTTACATGGTTTGCTATAGAAAATCTTAATTCACTTTGCGTCGTTTCAATTTGCGTCGTGTTTTTTTGGAACGTAATCCCGACGCAAAGAGGTATGTATGGGTGTACTCTCTTTCGAAATTTTATTATAAGCATTTTCATGAGAACTAATCATCTTATTGTTATTAGTATCATAGAAACATTAAAAAAGAATCCTTTTTGATTTCTTTATGATGCTACTAAAGAAAACTTGAGTCTTAGGATCAACTTATAGTAGATATTTTAATATAGAACAATCCCAAAAAACGAAATTTTAAGAATGAAAAATAGAAATTGTACGTTTTGATAGTTGAACTTCTTGTTTTTGTAATTTTATCAACAAATTGATAATTCTTGACACCATTTTTAGATATCATGAAATTAAAAAAAAATTAGTCTTGTTTTAAATTTGTGTTTCAAAATAAAATAGATTTTAGAGCAGGGGTTCTCAAACTTTCTAAATTTCGTACCACATAAATTAAAGACAAAAATTTTGTGTACCCTTACCAACAAAGGGGTTTTCGATTAAAATAATTTTGAGGATAAAATAATTTGAACTCATTTATTTATTTATAGTAACACGTAAACGAACATGAAATTTAAAAAAGTAAACATTATTAATGTTTACTTAATGCGATGGATGAGCCTGTTTCTTTCTTACTAATTGGGATATATCAGTTTTACTTTTCATTAATTTTAATCTTAAATCAGGCTCAAGTTGCAACCGTGTTCTATATTTATTTTTTACTATTAACATTGATGAAAATTCACTTTCACACAGATTCGACGACGTACTAAAAGGCATTAAAAATTTCACTGCTTTTTCCGAAATGTCTTTGTATTCACTTTGCCTTTATATCAAAAAATTAAATAAGTTTTCTTTTTTGAATTCATTGATTAGATTCCTGTCACATGAAATTTCTATGAGTTGTTCTCTTTTTAAAATAGAAACATTTTGTAGGGCAGTATTCGAAATATAAAACGGATCTCTTGTCCAATTTTCGTTTTCTAAATTTTCAGGAAAGTCAGAATGAAACTTACTGTCAAGTCCCATACAATGTTTTTCTATATCTTCAATCAGGTGTTTATTTAGTTCGTTTCCTTGAATATTCTCTTCTAGTATTGGAAATCCAGCAATTTTCTAACTTTTTGGGTCCTTAATTCTGTATTCTAATTTTTTTATAGTTGCATTTACTTTGTCATGTACAGTAAAAGCAGATACATTGGAACCCTGTAAACTAGAATTTAATTCGTTCAGTGTTTCAAAAATATATCCTAAGTAGGCTAAACAAAAAAGCCAGGGTTGGTCATTAAACCAATCGTGGAGATCAAAGTTAGTATCTGGCAGAAATAATTGAGCTTCGTTACGTAATTTGAAGAGTCGCATTAAAACTTTTCCCCTTGATAACTAACGCACTTCCGTATGTAAGATTGGTGTATAGATCTTCGAAATCAGTCGAGCGGTTTACGATCAACAGCTACATAAAAGAGGCTATTTTCGCAATGTTTTAGTACACGTGTGTGCTATTGAATTTTTTTGGGTAGTTCTTAAAGGAGTTAGGATCGGCCATTTCGTCTTTACATTCGCCAAGAATGAAGCTGTCGAATAATGCATAGAGCGTTAAAATAGATTAAAGGATTTTCTTTAAAAAAATTATTTACTATACATGTAAATCTCTATCTACGGGGGGCTGGAGAATAGTACATGTACCATACTTTGAGAACCCCTGTTTTAGAGTGATATCATCATCTCTGGAATAATAGAATGAATCATTAATTTTGTGCAATACTGATGAAAGATGATGTGGAGATAAGATAAAATAAAAAAGTTGTAAATGTTGAAAGAGGTGACAAATTTTAAATCCCAACCTTACAGGAATTATTATTTTTGATAAAATTACTGATGTCAACAACAATAATTGAGATTTTTTATAAGTGGTTAATTCGGTCAATTCAGTTGTTGACCATGTGATTATAAACTATTAAAGAACAAGACGTATTAATCTCCAAAATGAGCACTAGTTGAAAATTTATTATTCTTCGAGGATTGATTGGAAGTTACTGGTTTCTCAACTAATTCAACTTAACTGAAACGAGTGGATTTCAGTCGAACTCAACCTAATTCCACTAAAACGGTCAATTTTCAGCCAAATTTAACTTTGGAACTTGAACAAACTTATTAATGGAACTGCAATAAAAACTAAATTTTACAAAAAAATACATTTAAAAATATAACTTACCTGTTGTTGAACTTAGAGTACAAGGTAAATTATCGTCTGCAAAATCCGCTATGCGCATTTTAACAAATTTTACAGTAATGAATATAAACTAATTAATTTTTTATAAAAGGACTTCCAATATCTAGTTGTTTTTTTATAAAACTTAAATGCACATAGCTGGTTTTCGTTTATGGCAAACACATAGAGACTTTTACTTTTCACGAAATAATAATACAAATGAATGTTTGGTATATTATAGCGTTTTGTCAGATGGTGTATTCCCATTTGATGAGTCTATTGCGCCATTTATCGCGTTTTCGGGAAAAATGTCACATAGCGGATTTTGCAGGCACATCGACGTTATATCTTTTAGCATCAGAAAATTTTAATAAAAAAACTAAAATATCCGTATAGGTAGATAAATCCTCAAACTATCCAAACGTTTATTACAACCGCAAATCACCAAATCATTACTTAACGGTTCACCTGTAAACTAATAAACTACATTTCGGTTTCGACAATTAAAATTAAAATTACTTTGTTTCCATAAGGTTGTTGAAGTTGGAATAAGTCTTCACTTCCAATTTTTTCGATATCTTTTAAAATTTGTGAAGCCGATTCATTTCTATTTAAATAATTAAACATATCTTTAATATTTCCAGTTTTACCTTTAACGATTTTAAGAACTGAAATGTACATTTTATTGCATATGGGAAATATATCTTCCAGTATCATTCCCGGATTGTTTTTGTATAAATGTTTAGGAATTTCATCCGTATTTTTAATATATACGTTTCGATAAGTTACTTTTATTCGCTAAAGCTTCTCTTAATAAATACTGTTCTTTTCCTTCCGTTTCTAACAAGATAACAAGGATCTACAACATGTATACTTATATAATATCTAAATTTCTCGTTTAAATATTTTTAAGGTTTATACGATTTGGCTTCTGAACTTAACCTACTGTTTTCAGTTATTGAAGCTAAGAGACTTTATTCGAACGCAACCTAACTTAAACTTGTAGATTTTCGTTGGACTCAATTAAATCTAACTGAAATGAGAATGTTTTTGTCGAACCCAACTAAAACAATAAGATTTCGAGCAAACTCAACCGAACCAAATTCAATTGTGTAAATTTCAATCAAACCCAATTTAATCCAATTCAATTCTCTTTCTACTTATTAATCAAATAGAGTAAAATTCTTCGTGTTTCAATGTAAATTAGTAAATTACAAAATGCATCATCAGAAAAAAACCAATGACATCATTCATTAAAAATACAATGCAATCCCACAGTCTTATGTTTGCTTATTAGTCGTGACATGAAATTAAACACCAATTACGGCACTATACAGAAAACGTATTGCTTTAAAAATTATGATACTTTATAAAATGAGATTTCTATTTATTTACGAATTGGAAAGGTGTTGTTTTTTGATTAATTGTAAGAAAAACACGTCATGTCATAAATACTTTATTAGAGATAGATGGAAGAAAGTTCTAGATACATTCGCTACAAAAATTTTTATACCCATTTAGGACAATATTTTGATATCGGTTAAGCGTTTTCGTATAATTAAGACATTTCTCACGGTAGATTTGTTAAGATAGTACATTTCCGACGAATTGTATTAAAATAGCAATGTCGAAATAAACATACCTATTGTTTACTAACCTACATCACGTACTAAAATCTATGACAAAATGGAAAACATACCAGTTTCTATTCTATAAGACACAAGTTAAGCTAAGAATAAGTTTTTATTTAATATATTTAATAAATATTACTTACTACCTACATTACATTTATAGATTCTACCATATAAATATAGAACCTTGTCATTAAGAAGATATATGTACTAATTAATACAATTTCTAAGACGATTAATAATAAATATCTTTTGAGGTAAACATGTATATTCATCAAAGTTAGCACGTTCTCTGCTTGTTTTTCCAAAATGTATATAAGGACGATATGTACGGTTGGATGGACTAAACATATCAAGGACAATTGTTATGCCGAAACATCACAGCTTACTAAATACGTTCTAATTAATACGTTAACGTAGAATTTACGGAATCCTCCGGAACGCATGTCGGAATGGCGTTCGACCACTTTCCGTTCTTCAAACACTTCAACATAGCCGCGCCCTTCAGCGATAGTCCTTCGTCGCAGGTGAAAGTGATGTTTTCTCCGATTTTGTAATAAAATTTTACAGAGGACATTCGTCCGCTGATAGTTGTTCCTGGATATGAACAAGCTTGTACACCTGCGATTAAAGGTAATATAAAGCCCAATAAAAAATAATAAGAGCTATTATAGAAAGGTATTTGTAAATTATTAACTTTGAAAGTTCAAGTGGTGTAATTAATATGATAAAAATAAGAGGAAAGGTGAAACTTGCGTTGTAAAAAAACTAATATCGACGAACGTCGGAAGAAATTACGGTGAAAGTTTATTATGGTTTCAGGGTAATAATTACCAATTACATATCTAAATTTGATTAAATAAAAAAAAAAGATTCAGACGATAAAAAATTATAGATGTTATAATTTTAATACAGTAGCTTATGAACTTATCTTTACATACAAGCGAGTGCACTCAATATAATTGACAAGTTCTTGTTGAGAGATGATCTTGATAACACATTTTAGGTATTTATAACACAATAACTTCAATCTTTTTAAAACACAAAGAAAAATCTTTTTATTTAATTTCATTTGGTTTAAATTGCCGTTTGATTTCATCAATTAATTGTGAAATTGATTATTTTGTGTCTCTGCTTACTAGGTTGTAATATTTTTTAATTAAGTGAATTGTTGACATAATTTATTTTACTTATATCTTGAAATTGGATATAGTTATTTCAATCTGAACAAAGATTGAATTATATTTCATTTTCAAGATTGCTAGTATTAACATATGAGTGGGTCAGAAGGAAAGTGAACCAAGTCAATTTTTTTCTAAAATTTAGTTAAGAGCATACTTAGGTCCGTTTGAATAGTTATAATTTTATGTGCTGACTTATTCAATACTTAGTTCATCAGGTTACCAATAATGTACGCTAGTTCACTTTAATACTGAATGATTTGCACCATTTTTCATTGAAAGAAAGAACCAAGTCCAAGTAGCTTAAGATTCTGTGATAAAGTGGGCTAAGTCAGAACTCTCAACTGTCGCTGAGTTGAGGAATGAGTAAACGAGTTGAAGAATGAGGCTTCACAAGTTTCAGAAAATTATTATGCTTGTACATTTGACTTGCAGAAGGCTCTAGCATTTCCAAAACTAACCACGTCCGTCGCTTATTATAAACGAAATTTGTACATGTATAATTGCGGTGTTCATCCAATTAATTTCGGACCACCTGAAATGTTTGTATGGAATGAAACAGAGAGAGGAAGGGTTCACAAAAAATATCTACAGTGCTTTACAAGCATTTAAAAAATAACGCTAAAAATTGTACTGAAATAACTTTATAATGCGACACTTGCGGAGGGTAAAATCGAAATATTAATTTATCAGTGCAATTACTGAAGCTGTGCAATGAAGCGTCTACTGCAGCCAAGACAATTAATGTGATATTCATGATATCTGGGCATTCCTATCTGCTAAATGACGCGGATTTTGATGTCATAGAAAAAAATAGTAAACATTCACTGCTTTATGGTCCAGATGACTGGATTAAAATAATTAAAGGCTCAAGAAAGAAAACACGATATAAGGTCACTGAGCTAAAATTCAATGATTTTTTGTCAACCAAAGATTTATTAGAGCACATTACTAATAGAAAAATAAATACCAACAAAGAACTTATAAATTGATTGAAGATTCAACGACTTCAGTTCAAAAGAGGACACCCATTTTAAATATTTTATAAGGGCACAGCTGATAACTTACTTCCATTCAAAGAAATTAATATAAAAAAAAAAAAACAAAAATGGTAGAAATCTTTCTTCGTTGGCATCAATAGATCAAACCCCGCTCTACAACGCTAGGCACCGGCGCCGTATAACTGATATTAAGAAAAAAGATATGATTTCATTACTTCCTTTCATATCTCCAATCTACCAGAACTTTTATAAATCATTACCTGTTCAAACGAATACTAGATCGAGTGAAATTCCAGAGGAGTGTAATGACACCGAACAATATGACGTTAAGAACGAGAATAAATCTTGGGTAGCATAACCGAGAAGAACGACGAGGGAAATTAAAATATCATTTCTTTTTTTCACTCCAAGCTTTCGGAATAATTTATTCCTTCATCAGGGCAGACTACAAATTATTTGAAGACAAAGATTCAAAAATTATTAAAAAGATCATTAAAAATTTAAATTATTAAACTTACAATGGAATTTGAAAGCAGTTGACCACACAAAAATGAATTGCGCATTTATAATATGAAGTTATTTATGAATGATTGTGCACATACGTTATGAATAAAATTGTTGTTTTTTCTAGTATTTTAATTTCTTTTGTGAGGTTAACTTTTATAAACTGTACTACTTTTCTTACATTTTCCTTAAGAAAAATGTTTCTATAAAAGAAATTGTTATTACTTTTTATAAATATCAGCTTTAAAAATTTCGTTTCCTATTACAAAAAATTAATAAATGGATTGAAATCAAACGGTCCGTTTTCTCGAAACGAATTTAAGTGGACTTGGTTCACTTTACTTCTGACTCACTCATATATTCAAAAAATAAAGTACTTACATTTTGGAAGAGGTCCAGACCATCTTCCATTATCTTGACAAGCAATAATTGGTTGTCCTTCCATCATATAATCCGTATTGCAATTAAACTGGACCACATCTCCAGCTTTATATGGACCACTTCCTTGAATATATCCATTTTCCGGAGAACCAGGTTGATCACATTGAACTTCTGCATACAAAATGAATAATTAAGTCAAAATTTTTTACCTATTTACTTTCATTCATCCACCTATTAAAACCCAAAGAGACTAAATAACGACTAATATCATTTTTTTCCAAAAAAAAAGAAGGTGAAGAACTTGAAGACACAACTACAAACGTACCTACGCATGAAGGATACGGAGTTTGCCATTCACCACTTGTAAGACAAACAGTTTCTTGGGCACCTCTTACCCCAAACCCAGGGGCACAACTGAAAAGCGCCCTTCCACCCACTTCTCTAGATATAATCGTTACCCGTAAATGCGGAGGAAGAATACCTCCAACTTCACCGCATTCTATACCTATTCGAAGGAGGAGGGTATTTTACGAAGTTAAATAAAAAAAAGCGATGTGTATCGAAAGTATGTAAAAGTGGTGCTCTGTTTGCTAGAATTTTACTATATGTTAGTTGTGATTATGTGTTAGTACCTAAAAGTAGTCCAGGATGGACGACACCCCTTCGAGAGACATTGCCATTGCAATTTTCTGTATATATCATTCTGGCAATCTTCTCTATAAAAAAAGAAACGAAAGCCGTAATGTTAAAAAGATTTTTTTTTTATTTCACAAGGGTTAAAACTGTAATGTATGGCTGCTGTGAAGGTTAAAATATATGCAATAATGATTTCTCCCGAAGGTGCATCAATTTATGAAAATATATATTATATTCGGGGTTATTGTTAAAAACAGCAATCAATTTTTATTACAAAAAAAATATCTAATTATAGAAAATTCCAACTTAGAAACAATAATAAAGAAGATATAATCTCAAGATACCTTGAGATCCTTAATCAATCAAATCAGATACTTTTAACTGACATCTTAAGTAATGACGTTGGAAATAATTTTTAAATTTGGAGGGTTACCATAAATAGATTGATTAATTAATCAATTAATTCATAAATAATCGTGGAATTAAGAATCTATTAAAATTAAGACCTTCAGAAATTTAATGATTATTACACATGATTATTTTCATAAAATAATTTCCATAAGTTATTCTTCATGAACATTAAACACGTGATCAATAACCCATAAATAATGTAGTCGTACTTGACTTAACACGTAAAAGCTATTATTAACAACTAAGATAATAATTATAAAGAAATTGTTATGGGGCAATTCTCATGACCGCAATTACGTTTAAAACGCGTTAAGTCAACGTTATTGTCCGTATGCATTTGCGAGATAATAGAACACACCTCGCATTCTTCAGATGACTCTTACTTGAAGAAAACCGGTAAATACCTTTTAAAGTCCCGTTTGTAAGTAAATGTGGATAGACACAAGATGGTAGCCCCATAAATGCCTCATTAGTATATAAATTAAGTGTTAATGTTGTGTAAACGGTTTATTCATTGACATTTTGTTACTTTGATATCTTACTTTCGCAAACTGGAAAAGGAGCACTCCAATTTCCAGAAGGAAGGCATGCAACTTCCGATGTTCCTATGAGAGCATTTCCATTTACGCAAGTAAACTTTAATCTGGTGTTCATCTTCGTACTTTGAGTGTTTACTGATAAACCTCTTCTTTGAGGGATCACCGGACAATGCACAGCTATTTATTTAAAAAATTATTTAGAAATTTAAAAAAAATAAAATTTTTATTAATTACCTCTAACAATAATTTCAACTGAATGAGTGTGTCTTGCTGGGGTTTCACAAGTAAATATCCCAGAATCGTCTTTGGAAGCATGTAAAATCGATAGTCGATACTCTAATTGTGAATCACGTCCTGGATCAGCTGTCCATCCTTGTGGATATTTTCTATAATCGTGACTAACCGTCCAATTTGGATTTCCAAACCTCTTCATCCATAAACATTCCATATGGAGGACAGTTCCCGGATAAACCATAAGTTTACCATCGTTAGTTTGAGCGATTGGACCTAATTGATGTCTGAAGAGAATTGTAGGTGGTTTTGACATCGAGTAATCATTTTCTTGGTTTAATCCGTAGCAAGATGGTTTTGGTCCATCCCAATCACCACCCATACATCTTCTTTCATTAGGACCTAAATCATTAAAAAAAAAAAATTAGACGGATATTCATTATGTTACATTTTCAACTTACCGATCATAGCATATTTACCAATATCAATACATCTACTGACTAAATGAGCACCGGAAGGAAACTCGACAATATCCTCTTTAATTTCTTGATCATTGTAGAAGGATATAACGTTATCTTCTTGATTGCGAAAGATGCACGTGCTGTTACTGTGCGATTTTGCGGTGAGTAGTTCATCCAAATCTAAAAAGATTTATTAATTAACTCCAATATTTTTACTACTTTTTAAAAAGTTATATTTTAATAAGATCGATTTATGTAAATAAAACACCAAATTTTAAAAAAATCTTTATTTCTAATGAAGTTATGAAACTATTAGGATGGAAAGAAAAATAAAACTCATTTAGAAAACTTTATTATCTTAGCTGAAATATTTTCTTTTAATTGCTTGTTAGATTTTCGATATTGAATTAAAAATTCAAAACGTGTGCCATATTTACATTTTTACTCGAACGATTACAGAAATTAACAGTTTAGTATTCATTCATAAACTGCACAATTAATTATGCAAGTTCCCGTCTAGCTAAATATGTAATGATCCAATTATAGTCCCACAGGTACGTATTAAAATGCAATAGAAAGCATTACACTTCATTATAACGCGTATTAACAATGAATATATTTCCTAAGAACTTTTACTTTTCAATCACGACCTACCGTAATACTAGGAGGTTGATTTGCATTTTAAAATTGTTCCTATTTCGCGATGGTTACAGAATTATAATTATTCTTAATGTTAATATAGGAATGTTGGGAAAAGGAAAAAATAAAATTATAGTTAAATAATAGAACACAAAAAAACTAAGAAAAAATTATGTAGTATTGGTTAGTAAAGTATAGATATGGAGTTATCTGACTCCTAAGATCACTAACCGCAGTTTAGTGATTTTCCAATCCAACTTCCATCTTCACAAATAATCTTCCAAGTGGTTTTCTCACCCATAATGGTTTCAATGCAGTTAAAGGTAACTTCAGTTCCTTCAGGAAATGTTTGATCATGATCCACCAGCGGTTCACCGTTTCTATACACCAACGAACCTTGTACTCTGGAAGGTATTTGGCTCTTTTTGAGACACGTTTCCGTACATTTTTTTGTTTTTGGAAGTTTTACTCACTTAGCAGGAGGGGCGCAAGTTTTCATGGAACCACCGAACTCAATTTGGGCTATGTCACCTCCTCTCACGATGTCCCTTCCACCTAAATATCGGGGAGAATCAAAGATTTTAGTTGAAGAGTTTACCAGAGGCTCGAGGTGAGCCGTGCAATAAGGACCACGTGGAAATAGTTGACCAAGAACACACTCGATTTGTTTGGAAGTCGATTTTTGGTAACCATAATCACAGTGATAGTTCACACTGGAACCATTTACTATTGTTAACCCCGCACGATAACCGGAAAGGTACTGGCCGTTTGGTATTTGTGGAAGGATACATGGGGCTAAAATAAAAAGAAAATAAAACTAAAAGAGTTAATAAAATCAAAAGCTAAGAAGCAATTTATAAGTATTTGTTAAAATTAAAATTATTGGTAATTATAATTTAAGAACAAAAGATTAATAACCAGACGCCGAACAAAGAGATAATTTATAGGATGTAGATTTTGGGATTTGTTGGATTTTTTGGGGATTCGTTGAGGAATTTGTCTCCAAACATCTGAATCACAAATAAAATTCCTGATAACACTTTATTTATGTAGCTTTGAATTATTGTTTAATATATTATTTTTAGAAAAAAATACACCTTAATTTTTATATGAATAATAAGATGGATTATTAGTGAAAAATCCTTGCATGAATAATGAATTGATAAATTTCTTAATATAGAGAACTTATAGAAGTTGAAATAGGGTTGAAAGAGAAGGTGAAAATAGCAACAAAAATAGAAATGGTAACCATGTATAACATCTTGCAAATAAAAACAAAAATAATGCAAAATCATCTAATGTCTATTAAATGATGAAGCGTTAATTAGAAGCATATAAAATAGGGATGAATATACAAATGAATTTTTTAATTTTGGTGTTCTTATCTTTTTATTTCATTGAGTAACGTTATATATATAGTACATCAGGTAAAATTCGTAATTACGTAATTTCATTATTATGAAAATAAATTGGAATGATTTGATGGATGAATGTTATGAAAACTTTCATTTCTAGTCTGTATAATTAACAAATCTTATTATATTTACAACCGATTTAGTTCTGGTGTTTAGTTCTTTAATCCAACCCAATTGAACCTATCCAAGTATTTTAACTTAACTTTGATGATTAGATAATTGATTTTACTAATTTGTTATTTAAATTGATGCGATGTATTTCTCGTTAGATTACTGAAATTAAGTAAACGACACAGCAACGCTACTAAAGACTCAAACAATTTGACTAGAAAGTATATAACTCTTATTGTATGTCTAGAATATAAATACAGAAACAAATTAAATTTGCTGTTTTTCCTGCTTGATGATTTACTTATCACATTAAACAATTTGACTTATTATTACAAGAATTTTAAGAAGAAATGCTGAATTACAAAAGTTTTGTGATTCTGAAATGATTACAATCATAAAAATCTGTTCATTTGTATGTCTAATAATACCTAACGTCTAAACATCAAGTAGTAAAATGCCAATAAATAGGAGTTTTATCCTTAGGATTTTCAACGATAAACTAATCGCAGTAAAATGGTAGGTATTGAATTTTGCCATATCCTGTATCTTTATACAATCTTCAAATAAATTTTCTCAAATTTTTTAAAAAGTCAGAAAATGATTTTTCAAAATACAGTTTATTAACTACAATATTCTTTATTATTCATTCGTTATTAACTCATTCATTTTCAATGTTTCATTTTAGTATCTAAAAATATTACCCCCTACATTAACTAAAAATACTTACGTGAGATACATTCAGGTTTATGTGGTTTCCAATTCCCCCTTACGCACTTCGCCGTTTTATTTTCAGGCAAATTCGACGTATACCCTTTCAAACACGAAAATTTTACAACAGTTCCGCTGCTATGAGTAATATTCTTATCCTTCCCATGTTTAACAACTTCGATGTTTACGTAAGATTCTTCCGAAAGTGGTTCGCATGGCACGCGATGTTTATTCTTCTTGTTAAAAGGGCTCGGGCTGGTCGTACCAAAGATAATGTCGTTTTCATCCGGTTTCTTGTTACCGCCTCTTCTCACATTCGTCGAAGAACCGCTCCCTTTGTGAGTTATTACGGAAAGTTTACTGCTGCTACTACCGCTCGCTTTTAACGCTCGTTTTCGCCTCCTTTTGATATCCTTTGTAACGTCGAAAAGTTCGTCTAGGTAAGAGGGTATCGAAAATTTATGAGGCTTCTCGTAAAACTGCTTGTTGTATCTTATGAAAGCTCTTTTATAACGTTCCATTATTATAGATCTTCGTCTTCGACTCCAACGTAACCGAGGATGCTGACCTAATACGCACCTAGGAAATAAATCATGAAGAAAAATGTGATTAATTAACTTTAAAGGTAGATACTTTGGTAATTGAGTTGGACTCCATTTTCCTCCTATACAAGTAGCTCCTGGTGGTCCTTCATTTAAAATATATCCTTTATCGCAATCGTACATTATTTGCTTGTTGTTGGTTACTTTTCGAACGTAAGGTCGATAGTCGTATAAACCCATATTGCCAACTAAAAGTATTTTTCCATTGTCGACAAATCCCGGAAATGGACAATAAACTGAAATTAATTATAATTAAAACTAGCTTCTTTTAACTAGAAGAATCTGAAGAGGTTTTGCTTGTTTAAAAAATGTTTAATTTACTTGGAATTTAGATTCGAGTTTAACATATAAGAAGCTTTAATTTAATATTTACCTTCTTGACAAATTGGTATCTCCCCAGTCCAATTTCCAAATGAACACTCAATAAATTGATTCCCTTTCAACTCATATCCATCTTTACAGGTAAACTTAGCCTTCATTCCATGATCGATCTTAGGAGCAATCACCATTCCGTGTTTTGGATTCTTGGGTAAATGTTTACACCTGCAAATATCCACAATGACCCAATTTTTAAGTTTATATTGTTCTTTAATAACACAAACTACTAAACCATAAGGAAAGATTAACACTTTTTTAACTCGCACCTTGCTGGTTGACATTTTGGAATATGTGTCCAAGTGCCATTATTACAAGTAACAGGAGATAAACTTGCCAAAAACTCATACTGATAGTTACATTCCACCGCAAGAGCTTCTCCATGAGGAACAACAGTAGAAGAAACTGCAGTATCATTTTGAGCAACCAAAATAACTCTTCCTTGAGCGACTTGCGGAACTACACAAGGTGCTACGAATCAAAAATTACTTTTAAAAATAAAAAATATTGGTATGGTGATTGTTCTTCATTCACAAGAAGATTCAAACTACACAAAAAGCACCGGGAAGATCTAATCGTACGCACCTAAACATTTCGGAAGTGGATATCGCCACTTTCCATCAATTTGGCAAACGGTTGATGTGTTGCCTTCCAAAGTCATGCCATCGTGGCAACGAAAGATGATCGAAGCACCGAGACCCGTTCCACCTTCGATGTTCTCCAACCATCCGTTCCATAATCGTCCTGGATGGCCGCAGTTTATCTCTACTCATGCGCAAAGTAAATGTAACTTCCAAAGGAACTTAACACGACGAGGGTGAATCAAAGTACACTGAAGTACACCGGCTATGTATACTTAACTAAAGGAGGTTGGTACTTTAGACTAATTTAAAATATACAAAAGAAAATTTTCAATTTTACCACATTATATACTTATGGGAAATGATTTCGTCTGATGTCAAAGAGATATAAAGAGATGAGAATTTACTTTTGTTGTTACGATATAATTTTTTTATTGAAATCATTACGTAATCTTTTCTGAAATGAAGATATGTTCTTTTCTCTCAATAACTTACATTTATATGAGGACTTTAGAAAAAGAAAAACAAAACAATAAAAATTGTGTGGTATTGTATATTTTAAACCAGAATTTATAGAGTATATATAGCACTACTAAAAGGGATTTATATGTAGTATAATCATTCGGGCTTTAACCTTTACAAGACGGTTGTTGTCCAGACCATTTCTTATCCGCACCACACCTTCTGGTCGTTTCTCCGATCAAGGTGTAACCGTATTTACACTCATAGCTAACGACGGAGTTGTAGCTGCAGGATGTGTAGATGGCTTTTCCGTGACGTGGATTTTCAGGTGGTGGACACTGAACCGCTGTAACCACAACACACGGAAACGACCAACAAAACATACCCTTCACTCAGAAATTGTAATAATTGATACTAATTCAAAGACTTAACTAGTAATTAGCTACAACTAAAAAGCCTAAATAGAAAAAGAGCTACTTACGAACACAAGTCGGTAGTTCTTTAGGTATCCAACTTCCATCTGCTTGACAAAATCTTTCTGCTTTCCCAACGAGTTCAAAACCATCTGCACAATGATAGTTTATACGACAACCGAAAGTGTAACATTCTCCAGCGTGCCAACCATGTGATATTACTGGTGGAGTTCCACATGAACGTGCTATAAAAATTTTTAAGTTGAAAGCTCAATTTTTATAAATATAAATAAGTCGACTAAGGAGGAAATAATAATGAGAATTTAATTACTGGTGTTTAATTATACCCATATCCGATTAAGTTCTAGATTAATTTCCATATACGAATCCTAACTGGTTTTCAGAACCTATTATCCGTTTTTTTAATTATGCACGTTTGTACCAGTATCGATTGTTTGGGATAATCACTCAATTAAAAATTCAATTAAAACTGTTAAAACCAATTTGATATGAAATTTTCCTATCTTGGGCCTTCCATTATGTAAATATTTCTTCAAATTGAATAACAAACCTGAGTTTATAGAAGCTGATTTTTCCGTAATTCAAAGTTATTTTTTTATGTTTTGTGTGTAAACATAAAGCAAAATCTACTTCAGATAATATTTCATTTTGTATTACATTTGAGTTCAGACGCTTGCGAATTCCCTATTCGATATTTGTCACCTCGAAGTAGATAAATTATTTACAGCTTCCTTTTCCCTAAAGCTATAGACTTGCGAAAAGGCTGTGTCAAACGAGAAAATTGCTTGTTCTTTTTCCCGAGGGAAAGAGGAAGTGCGCAAAGCGACAAAATCCGTGGAGCTATTGTGCGGTATTGAAAAATTACTCACGTTCGCAGGAAATATCAGGACCGTACCATGAAGCCTGGCCGTCGATGGCCAGGCATTTTGCTCTCGGAAAACCATTGGTCACGTATCCTGTGTGGCAATAGTACTGTAACGTCGAGTCCAAATCGAAAGTCGTTTGCTCCGGAAGAGCATTGTGTCTGGCGTGATCAATCGTCGGTGGTGACAGACAATATACTACGAAAAAGAGAAAAGTAAAATAGAAAAAATATTAAATGAAGAAATATTTATTGCTTATAAAACGTAAAAATGTATTGCGAAAATTGATTATTTCATTTTCTATTATATTTGAAAACTGTATAGCCACAGAGGTAGACATATTTTTTTATATACAGTGAACGGTCTATATAAGCAACCTCTCTATAAGCAACATTCTTTACAAGAAACCTCTATACAAGCAACTTTTTTTAGTTCAACTGTTCTGTATAAGCAACTTATTTTTTAAAGCTAAATATTTAACTTAAGTTTTGGCCAATTCAAAAGTAAAATAAATTGTTCACAACACAACCTCAAATTGTAAACAAATCTGTTATTGGATTATGTTTGAGTTTTGTGCTGCCAGTATTGAAGTGAATTTCTGTTAAACAGAATAGTTACTTGAATTCTGTTAGTTTCTGTTAATTAATAAATTAATTAATTAATATTTTTGTGCGTAACGAATATAAAGTTGCTAAATCTACAATAACTACAATAAAAGAAAAAAAAAAAGAAAATTTAGAAGAATGTGTACCCAAAACGTGCCTTGGTTCTTGAAGCGGCGACAATTAAACGATTTAGTTCCATATGAAATGTTAAAATTAAACGCACTCCAAGTAAATAGATTAAATAATGGACCTGAAACATTTGTAGCAAGTGATGGATGGTTAACGAAATTTAAAAAAACGCCACGGTATGCGGATTTTGTCTGTTTGTGGAAGAAATATGTCTTGGAATGTGATTAGATTTGATGATGACATAGATTAGATTTGATGATGATAGGGAAATCGAAATCTGCTCGTTACTTCAAAAATATCGATTTACCAGTATATTACAAATAATCCAAAAATGCTTGGCAAATTTATACACTTTTTAGCGACTAGTATAATGATATATTCATACCTTCAGTATCCTCGACACTTGGAATCTAAAAACCTTCCCGTAAAAGCCCTTCTCTTAGTATATAATGCAACTTGCCATGGGTCTGAGAATAATTTTACTGGTAACCCAAATTTCAAAGTTATGTTTTTCCCCTAATTACACAATATTATTGCAACCACTAGATCAACATGTGACAAAATCACTAGAACAATGCTATCCCAAGCATCTACTTGCATTTTTTGCAACCTTTGGTGCAAACGATGGAATACTTTCAGCACTGGAAAATATAAATTTGAAAGATGTTTATTTAGTGGTGCAGACATGGAATCAAATTCCCGTGTTAGTTATACAAAATTCATTTAAACATCTTTTTGCGTCAAGTGATGAAATTCAATACAACATTCCTTCTGATAACTCGATATTTAATGATCGTAATTTAGCAGATACTGAAATTATAGAATGGGCAAGTGGAACAAGCGAGGCAAGACATCAATTTAACCTTGAAGAAAATCCTGAAATAGAAAGTGAAGTTATTCCTGTTGAAAAAAATGGAAAAACGTCGGATAACTACAACAAAAACATCAATCATGTTACAAATTCTTTTAATTTGGTTATAGAATGGGTAAAAGAAAATGATTCCTTTTTTCCCTAAGATACATTTTCCAATAAGAAACTTTTTTATTGAAATTGGTACAAATGAGTTGCTTATATAGAGTGTTCCCTGTAGTAACTAACAAAGAAAAATAACCGCAATTTTTAAACAAAATATAAAGCTCAGACAGATAGGTTTTCTAATCTCGCTTGAATATGGTGAAGAAAATCTCCGACGTCAATAAAACAAGAGTAGCTTGCTTTATTTACATTACTCGAAAGTTCCATTTAGTAGGGAACAGTATATCTCTGGTGATTTCCTGGCGGTAAGAGTGTGAGTAAGTGGAGGAGATATTTGGCAAGCTTGCTAAAAGTACACATACGTAACCCACATTTAGAAAAATTACAGTCGAGTAAGAAAATCCTTTTTGCCTTTAGGATAAAACCTAAAACCTACAGGTTAAAAACCTTAATATTTTCCAACCTGTTCACGAACACTGTAACATTTTAAAAATATATGTTGATCCTAAAAAATAAATCTTAATAAAACATTAATTTCCTTAACTCTTTTGTAAATATTTTACGGGTTTTAACTTTATATTTTCCCATTTAGTAGGCAACACAAGTGTCTTTAACGATATATGAATCGTCAGCACTTATACTACAATTACAAATTTTATGATTTCATGCAATAAAATTTTTTAATTTAACAAAACAAGACTTTTTGTAAAATTCATAGATTAAATTCAAGTCATTTACATAATTCGTCTATTTTAGTTGAAGTCATTCACATTCCTTTTAAATGCCTTAATTGTTGATTAAAAAGAATAAATTTTATTAAGTTGATTTAATTTATGAGAAGATTTAAGCATGTAGCCGGTTATAAGTTATAACAACCTATTAAAATACCTCTTATTTTTAGTGCAAGAAATAAATAACTTACTGTTTTGCTTGCAAGCAGGTGCAGTTCCAGCCCATTGACCATCTCCTTGACAAGTTCGACTTTGCAATCCAACAACATGATATCCATGTTGACAGGAATAAGCTATTCTCGATCCGAAAAGACGTCCACTTGCTGTAACACCCCCGAAAGAAATTTGTTCCGGTTCAGGACATTCACGATCTGCAAATAAATTTAAAATTTCTTGACTCGAATACATCTCTCTATAAAGATTATGTTATACAGTGAAATCTCCTTTGGGCGGACACCAACGGGACCCACCAAAGTGTCCGTTCAAGAGGGGTGTCCGCTTAAGAGAAATGCGAAGTAATTATATGAGAGTCGGACGGTTCCATGAGAAACTGTCTATCCAAGGGGGGTGTCCGTTCAAGAGGGGTGTCCGTGAAGGGGAATTTCACTGTATTTCATTACTGAAGCACTCTTTAAAAATATGCTGTACTTTCAAATATAGTCTAAAGTAATTAAAATTACGTGTCCTTAAATGAATACAAAATTATAAAGGAGTAGATTTTGAACGTGGACTGGATAAATGGTCGTACCTCTATCTAAAGGAGATAGCTAGAGAGAGAGAGAATTATGGAGGTCGCTTCCAGACATTATGCATTTCCATTTCAAATGCTGTGCGAAATTAAACCGTATATCTGCGGTGTACTTTAAATTGAGAGTTCACGAAGAGCATACAAATTAAATTCATTTTACGACAATATGACTTCTATTAAATTCTTACCACAAAATATTTTCCATCTTACCTGGTTTTATGCAACTCATACCACAAGCACCATCGCAGAGACATTTTTTCTTCTTGCTTTTGCAGTCTTCATCAGATGAACATTTTCGGAGACATTTTTGTCCCTTTAACAATCAAAATAAAGTAGATTCAAATTACATTAAAAACTAAATTGCTATTACCAGTAGAGTGGCTTGTTCTTCATCTCTTGGACAAAGAGTTGAAGGTGAATTTCTGGGATTTTTATATTGTTTCCCCGTGGAAGTCTCTGTAGACTCGGCTTCATCTTCCCAATCTTCATCTTCGTCCTCATCCGAAGAATTTGATGGCGTTGCCGTTGTGGTATCTATTGCGAACGCTACAAAATGTGATAATAAAACAACTTTAACAATTATTTTAAAGCATTATTAAGTTTTATAGCTAGTATATGGTAAAAGTAATAGCACATTCTTCGGGGTTATATATAACCGCCAGACACAGGGGCTATATTAGGAACAACAATAAATACAAAAGCCTCACAGTCTACAAGGGAACTGTTTATAAATACAGGGTGTCTCCGAAATGCATGTACAACGTAAGACCACAGATTCCTTGGCTCAAAAAAGGTCGATTTAGGTCAACTTATCTATATCCAAAGTTGGTTCGTTTCGCCGCTAGAAGGCTTTAAAAATAATATTTTTCATGAGTTTTTCTTAAATTACTTGAAAAATTTGTATTAGATTTTATTCATTTTTTGACCATGTCTTTATATCAGCTAACTACAGCTTCTTGTGGAACAAATTCGAATTTCCAAACATACAGGCCGCTTACAAACACTCTCAGTACAAGTTATCCATCCAAATCTTTTTAACCACCTTGTATAATTTTCTATCAATTCTTTTTCTGAATAGCTACATTAATTTAGACATTATTATCTCTCTTATAAAATTTCGGTAAGGCAAACGGTTTAGCCACAAAAAAACATTTTCTAACTCCCTGCAAGTTCAAATCTGTAAGTTAAGGCAACATTAACCCAGTTCATAGTAGTAATTTCTTCACAGGATATGCAACTCTTTCAAGAAAATCACATTTTAGAGGACTGGAAGTAGTTTTTGCTCAAAATGTTGCCAGTATTTGTGATCATCATCAGGGCAAAAATAATGCAGTATGCAAAACTTTTACTGTATGCTCTTTTCGTTGCATTTTTGTATTTATGATACCTAATAAACAAAATCAGAAGGTGCTAGGTTTATTCATCTTGCTGACCAGTTTACAGGAGCATGATTTCCTCTTTATTTCCTTAAATTCTACAGTAGAATCTGCATAGTACGGACTAAAAGGAGTAAACTCTGCTAACGTTCACAAATGCTGGCGAAAATTTGGAAATTATAAGCAATAAACTACTTCCAAATCTGTAACATGTGGTTTTATTGAAAGATCTTCATATCCCGTGAAGAAATTGGGACTTTGAATTTTGTTAATGTTACCCTAATTTATCGTTTTGGGCTTGTAGGCATTTAGAAAATCTTCTTTTGTGCCTAAACCATTTGTCCAACTGAAATTTTGTAAGAGAGAAAATAGTTTCTAAATGAATGTAGCTATTCAGAAAAAGAATTGCTAGAAAATTGTACAGAGTGGTTAAAAAGATTTGGGTGAATAACTTGCGGTAAGAGTGTTTCTAAACACTCTGTATGTTGCGAAATTCGAATTAGTTCCACAGAAAGCTGTGCCCAGCTGATATAAAGACGTGGTCAAAAAATGAATAAAATCTTATGAAGATTTCTCGAGTAATTTAAGAAAATCTCAGGAAAACTATTATTTTTAAAGTCTTGTAGCGGCAAAACGAAGCAACTTTGGATGTAGATAAGTTAACTTAAATCGACCTATTTCAAGCCAAGGAATCTGAGGTCTTATGTTGTACACG
This sequence comes from Digitonthophagus gazella, assembly GCA_036711955.1. NCBI lineage: Eukaryota > Metazoa > Arthropoda > Insecta > Coleoptera > Scarabaeidae > Digitonthophagus > Digitonthophagus gazella. Next base: position 29,846,322 of record JASCIT010000005.1, read on the forward strand.
TATTTCGGAGACACCCTGTATATCGAATGCGAATTTTGGAATGTGCAGTGTTTGTTCAAAACAGAAATTCCAGATTTGTGATTATACTCTTCTAATCCTTACTAGTTCCAAAACATTACCCTTATTGCTGACTGACAGGGAAAATGATTAAGGGAATCAGTTTTTTTCGGAAATCTATATAAAATGAATCAATAAAATCACGTCAAACGATAAAAATGTTTTATTCAATCTGATAAAAATAAATGTAATAAACCTAAAGACTGTAATAAAATTATTATTTATTTTCAAAATATAAACGGGAAATTAAAGTGGTGAATAACTTTAGTTATGCTTTTCCTTAATAAAAGCAACTTCATTTAAAATACACTGCATTTAGTGTAGTACATCCACTCTTACATTTAGTAGGTCACAGCTTTTATTTTAAATTAAATTCCTTTAATTAAAGAGAAATAAATACAAATTAGAAAGCTAACAAGCGATAAAAAGAAAAATAAAATGTCTAATTAAAGTTCGTGGAAGGGTCTTTTTAAAAGCTTATTTAGAGGTGGGTAGAAAAGTAGAATTGATTTTAAAGGAAAATTATAAAAAATTTTATAAAAAATATTAAAAAGAAACTAAAATATTCGAATTTTGCTTTGAAACAGGTTATTGACCTTGGTCATTCAGCTCAATGTGCGATCTTTTTTTTTTAATTTAGATACTCGTGATTGATACTCATGATTAATGCCTTTTTATATCTCTATATTTGAAATGTTATTTTTATTTTTACTTTTTCGGTTTATTTAGAGATTAAAATGGCCCGCACACGTAACGATTTGTCGTACTGCAAGCAGTACGACATTAGTCGAAACTGATTGATTGCAGTACGACAGCAGTCAAACTGAATCGTCTGCAATTCGGGACTTCCATAAAATATCGTATCAACGGTCGTGTTTGGAAGAAAGTTGATACGTGTGTGGAGAGCGGCGGTTGTTGTAGGTGACTTTTCTAGTTAACATAGATACATTGACTTTAAATTAGTTTGTTGAGTAAATGAGTTAATTGAGTTTGACGATGGACGTTAAAAACAAGAAATTCTGGGAACAATTTATTGAACTATATAAGCAAAGCACCTGTGTATAGTAGGGTGACCAGATTTCTCAACTTTCAATGCTGTACTATAACCCGAAATAGAGCTGCATCATGAAGAGAAGAATGAAAAAGTAAGCCCCGTCTCCGTAACGTTGCCGAGTACTCTTTCATCTTTCTCTTCATGGTGCAGCTCCATTTCGGGTTATAGTACACATGCACCGCATGTAAACTCATGGTCACTGGAAATGAACTTCAAAGCTCTGTACGAGAGCAATAGCTACAACGGTCTCGGATACAGTCGGTTTTCCAGAGAATGAAGCCTGGGGTGGTGTCCATAAATATGAAGCAGGTAAACGAATATTGATTTGGATGAATTATAGCCTCACGCCAAGTTTTATTATCTCGAAAGCTGATGGACCCACGACCGTTCTAGTTATCGCTCTCATACAGAGCTTTCAAGTTCATTTCTAGTGATTATGAGTATACATACAGGTGGGCCAAATTGGACACTTTTAAAGGGAGACTCCTGTTTCTATAAAAGACAGAGGAAAATTGATATTGGTGTCTGATGCTCGATTTTTATAAGAAATAGAATGTTCACATCCACATGCTGAAATTGAAATGCACATGTTGAGTTCATAAATTAGTGGATTAAACAAAAATTAAAAAGTAAAAGATACGAAAAAAAAAGGTCGAATCGGCGATACACGGTTTGTCAAGCATTGCTGACACACCGCTTTAACAACACTGCTACCGGAGATCTGTGAATAACTTTGCTTATCCAAAATATAAAGTAAGCGTTAAACTTCAAACGCGATTTATTCACTTTTGGCTGAATAGTGCGTTTTAGTACTTTGTCAATTGAATCCTTTTATGATTACCACTCAGCTCAAGGACAGATTAAAAAAAAAAAACACCTCGTGCCCTTCCCTTGTTAGTGCAGTGCAAGTTTTAACCCAACGAACAAAGGTAGTGAAGCTGATAATTCACAGAAGTGCCTATTTTTTCCTGTTGATAACTAAAAAAATCTATAACATAGATGTCACTACGCTACTCATTGCAAAAGGTTACTAATCAATTACAAATTTATTAATAAACTGCGGATGTTGTACGTTTGCTGTACACGTGTGCGTGCTGTACTGGATATCATATTGCTGTACAATACAGCAAAATTCCTTACGTCTGGTCACCCTATGTATAGGATCATCAAGTAATAATACTGCAATTATAAATGCGGCAGCATTTTTTGGCATTTTGTTACTTGAACGTGTGTAGTTCACACTCATCGAGACTACCACTGCAATAATCTTAACTACTGTAGTCTGGTGCGTTTGAACCGTGTGTAGAGAAAATAACAGTATTGAAATTCCTATAATTTTCTCTCCAACCTGTAGTTCGGCGTGCAGTACGAGAAATCGTTACGTGTGGGGACTGTTTAAGTCAAGTTAAATCCTTGATATATACAAAAATATATTTTGAATATGGAAATAAATAAAAATCAGGAATGTGGAAAGTCCTTTCTTTTTTTCATGAATGTTCATTTCTGACAAAATGGTAGATCTTACAAGAAAATATATCAAAATTTTATCCACAATTTTATGGAATTTTGTTGTTCAATTGTGGACGAAAATTTGGCATCCTATAGAGCTGTGTTTCCCAACGTGGGGCGTAGGCCCCACAGGGGGGCAACGGTTTTTGAAGATGTGTTTAAAAAATTTTGTTAGTCCGTTTCGTAAAAAATTGGCTATTGATTTCTTCCTAAAAGGCATTAGAGAAGATTGTTATATGAATAATCCCATAAAATATTATTACTTGAAAACCGTGTGACCTTTTTCTTTTTTTTTTTTTTTTTTTGACGCATGGATGTGTTTTTAGGTAGATTTTATGTTTCAACTTTATATTGTTTTCATATGTAAATACCCAAATCAACAAATTTTTTCTTGGTGGGGCCTCGCGGAACCTTAGGGGGGACATACCAATATTACAAAACCTTACATGGGGCATGGCAGGAAAAAGGTTGGAAAACACTGCTATAGAGCAACGGTGGGCAACCTCCGGCCCGCGTGAGGGTTTAATCTGACTCGCGAGACCTTTAGAAAGAATATTAAATAATTTTTGTTTTCAAAGTTATTATTTTTCAAACGAAAGAAAAAATTAAAGAAAGGTTTTTACCACTAATGCGTTAGAGAAAGAAATGTCTCATTACTGCACTGGGATTCGAACCTAAATTTCCTGCTTTCTGGGGAGTTGTTGTACCAAGGAAAGCAGGAACTCTGGGAGATCTAATAACTAACTTTATTAGTTAGTATAAGTTTGTTAGTAAATGTAAGTAACAAAAATTTGTTAATTTTTTATTCCGGCCCGCCTACGAAAAGTAAACCGTAATCCGGCCCTCACTATACAAAAGGTTGCCCACCCCTGCTATAGAGTTTGATTCATATAGCAACCCATTTAAGAATAACTTTTCATTATCTATTCTCTTTATCATTCATTCCAACATGGAAAATTTTCTATAATTTTAACATCTTTTCTAAATTCATTGATTACTTCTTGTCATTTTCCTCAAAATAAAAGACAGATTTAAGTTCTTATCAAAATAATATTTATGTAACATTTCCACTAGAAATATTATCTACAGGTAAATTTGAAAAAAATCAAGTATCGAAAAGTAACAAGGTTATTCGGTGCTAAACCCGCGGGGCTGATAAGGTAATGGTTTTGTTTGCGCAGACGTTATTTATTTTTATTATTTTCAGCCGTGGGACGTGTCTGAGTGCCCTCACCGTGCCACACTCTACAATGTGCTTACAACCGTATCGAACATAACGTCACGCGTAGTGTGGCACAAACCTCGTGTTCTGTTCATCGCCGTTACAGATACTGTTTGTTATTTCAGTGACGTTCGAAAATCGCACCCGCGAACACGTCATTAAGCATAATATTTACCCAAATGAACTGAAATACTAAATACTTTCGGTTTCATTAAAGAAACTCATTTCGTAGGTGTAAACGATTATTTCTGTTTTAATTATCTAAATTGTTTGGTACCATTTACGATTTTCTTTTTTTTGTTGGTGTGTTGGTATGTTTTACGTTGGTGTAAGCTAAATTTATTCTAAACTATCAAACCCACCGTCTGGCGGTAAACTGTAATTATGTTAGTCACGGTAGTAATAATTGTCCTGGAGAACTCATAACAACAATCATTATGCATGTCGCAAATGGGAGTCGGTACGAGTACATTTCGAGTTCGTCCTACGACGTTATGCATAATCGTATTACTGAAGTTTCCACTCAACTAGAAACTTTTTACTACCAGACCTGGAGGTCCACACGGATCGTTGGCGTTTGTAAAGCACAGGAACTCCAATTAGGACTGCCCATTATGTCGCTTGCTGAGAGTTACTTGCAATTGCGGTCGCTCTGTGCTATTTATGCACTTACAACTCGTGCACGTGATTTTCACGTTTAGAATTTAAGAAATATTTAGAAAAAGCCTGATTGTGATCCATTTTTCACCAGTGTGTATTTAGACATGAAATAAAATATATAGGTTGTCCCGTTTTGATTGTCCGATCTTTGACTAGCGTATTCCTTGGCTAAAAATAAGTAAGAAGTCCCAATCAATTAATATTTAATAATTCAATTTAAATAATTCTCTGCAATAATGTTAATAATAGATCAACTTATGGAATTAAAACATTGAATACCTTGAAACCGAATCACTTTCGGCCCTCTGTTCGTTAGGACTCTTTTGCTTGTTTTCAGTCAGGAAATACATCAAGGATCGGACGGGACATCTATATATATCAACACTTTTTCTAGTTTTATTTTAAAATTTCTTACATGTTTCGACTTAAGACCATCTTCAGAAGTAAGCTGCCCTTATAAATAAAACGGGTTAAAGAAGTTACAAAAGACGGGTAATAAATATTAACATTATTTCAAAATACACAAGATTTCAATAAAATCAATGGACAGATACAAGAACACGTTAAAATGTAAAACAATGAATTACAATTTACAATAATAAAATATATGATTAATAAATAGTTGTTTATCGCAACAGATTATCGAAAATTTAATATGAAAATATTTTAAATGCAATTCTATATGCAATGTATTTTATACAAAATTGTTCTGTGATGAAATTATTTTATAAATAAATACAATTATGAATATAGTAACAAAGGTATAGCCTGAAACAATATTCGAATTTAATTTATTATCGGATAACTCAAATTGTTTTTACCTATTTGTTAATTACGATGAAATTAATTTCGTATTGTTTTGTATAGCAAATATAAATTAAGGTTTTGTATTATAATTTGTTTATGCTTAATACTAAAGGAATAATTGAATTGTTATTAATTAGTGTGGTAATATCATTAATCAACTCTATTAATTAGATTGATGGATAATTTGAAATATTGTGAAAAAGATCAAATATCAAACCAAATTCAATTTTTAAATCTTACTTTTAATTTAAAACATTAATTCAATTTCTCATTTGCATATGACTCTGAAAAATATTAACTTTACTTATCTACAAATTATATTCTTTATAGCTTCTACATTAATAGGTTGATCCTATATTAAACATGCAATATAATCATTACATTTTCCATTTGCGATATCATAAACTTTAATTTCACTATTTTACAGTTTAAACTTTAATAATTTTACCGTAATTTTAAAAAATACTGGTAACATTTCTTTAGATACGGTAAAATAGTAAACTCCAAACGACCATAAAACTTCTATAATTAGAAAGTTATAAACTCCCATGCAAGTCACATGCACATACTTACCCTTTTCGTACAAAATAACCAACAGTAGAAGTAGCGCAAAGTTTTTACATAACATTGTTCCTCAAACTGTAACCAACGAGCTAAAAAAATCCTGTTGGTTACATTCTCCACTTTTCTTAGTTCTTACTTTGCCAACGTTCAAAAACGAATGCCGACAATGTTTCTGATCATGTTCTTTTATCCGTCGCAAGGCATTTAATTTTAGCGACGGCGTCGACCGCTTCAATTGGCGTCGATTGAAGAAGCTTTTGTTTAGGGAGATTTGAAAGCTCGTACGCAAACCGGAGATTGACACAGTTTCCCTCTCCGTACACGCACTCGCACGTCGTCGTCTTCGGATTCGTTTCGATGTTTTTGCTTCTTAGCGAAGGGACGCGGTTGTACGGTTCCACATCCGGACGTGAAATGCAGCAGCCTACAGTAGCAGGGGAACCTTTTTCCCGAAACAATCAGTGTGTGGGGGTGAGTTGGTGCTTAGTTGACTTGCGCCAGATTTTAAACACACCGGCGTCGCGACGCTAGCGCTGACGCCGTCGAAGCCTCGCCCCGAGAAAAAGGAGAAGAAGACGCGACGTCGAACGTCGCGTATGGCCCAGAAATGGTAATTGTGGTCTATAAATTCGCTATCCTGACAGTCCCTTTATGTCTCAATTGCTCTCTATAGGTTACGGTGGCAATTGGTTGTAAATGCTGACTACCAAGGCATTCTCTACTACTCACTTTAAAGAAGTTAGATAATACGTGTCATGGTCATACAGATAACTTAGGGGACTAAAACTAATAATAAGTGGAAGATGTTAAAGAAGTATCAAAATTATTTTTAATCACAATTTAAGTATTGCTTCTTGTAGTAAGTTGTGTGCTGGATCTACTGCAAAAAGTGACAACATAAATCAAACATTCTGCTTTTGCTTTCATAGGAAAAGTGAATACGTTCAATAAAGATAAAACAACATAACAGTCCCAATGAAGATTAACCTTTTTAAATCAAATCAGTTCAGAATCATACTTAACTTTTAAATAGAGACGAAGTGGAATTATCTGTGGTTCCTACAAATACTAAAACCAAACCATAGCCGAACACGCACTGAAAAATGCAAAAATTGAATTGAATTTGATAGCATTCAATGAATTCAAAGATAATTATTTGATTAGAAAAAGTAAATTTCGTGGAACCAGTAGACTGGACTTCTTACTTCTAATTCCCAATACCAAATCCACAGCTAAATATGTACTGGACGATTCAACAAACTAATTACACTTATGTAATGATATTGAGTTGACTCATATCCAATTATGTGAATAAAAATGGTACATATCAGCATAAGAGAGCAACAGATTGAAGTAGAAAGCACTAAAATTCCTACAAATGTCAAACTCAAAAAAGGAAATTTAGTGCAACCAGCAGAGTTCTCACAAATGGACCGTTTATTTTGAAAGTGGTGTAAGTCCATTTTTGAAAAAAATGAGATATCACGTAATTCATGCTTAATTTAATGTAAATTTTTATGTATGATAAGTTCGTATTTAATTTCTTTAAAAAATCCCATGCTTTGTACAACTTAAAATGGTTCGGTAAATGAAATTACATAATCATTGATTATGAAAGTGGTGTAAGTCCAAGTGACTATGGACTATGACTATGACTATATTTTTTCTTGAAATGGATAACTTTAAAAGAAAAGAATTTTAAGTATACACAACAGGATTATTATGATGCAATAACACAATGTAGAAAACATGACATTTTATATGAAATGAAATGAGAGAATTTCGTTTCAACAAAAATCTTCAAAATGCGATTAAAAAACAGATTAAAAAAAACTGATGGCGAACAGATCAATTGATTGCAAATATGTTGGTTGAGGTTTCTCAAAAACGCACCATATATTATTTTATATAAAACATCGATGAAGGGCACGGAATTTAAAACTATAAATTTGTTACCTACACGTCCTGGAAGACCGTTAAAATTTGGAAAAATCGTCCTTACGCCTTTGTACCAAAATGCCAGGCATATTACTTACGAAAAATATGAAGACATCAAGCAGTTATTACCTTATATACCTCCGGTGCATCGCACATATTTCGAAACACTGCCACATGCAAAGCATAAGTAAATACTATCAGTATCTTGTAATTTTTACAATGTAATTAGCGTCTAAAATTAAATTTTATGTCATATCATGTGTATTTGTAAACAAAATTGAATTAAAATGAAGTATATTTTAAGTAATATTTAATCTTTCAAAATTGAAATTAAACCATTTTTACAATTGTCTAATTTTGAAGGTGGTGTAAGTCCATTTACAGTCCAGAAATATGTATTGTTGTAGTCTAATTTGCCTGAAACAAATATATATAATCAAATTAAATATTGGTAAACGAATAGAAATATTGCCAGACTTCATATAATTTGCCTAAATTTTTTAATTAACAGATATGCTAACCTCTAATTTTCTCGAAACAAGAGAAAATGGACTTACACCACTTTCAAAATAAACGGTCCAAATTTTAATTCCCGATTCTAAATTCACAGCTAGATATGTGCTGAACGATTCAACAAACTAATTGCACTTAGATATTGACATTGAATTATCTCATATCTAATTATATGAATACAAATAGTACATATCACCTTAAGAGAACAACAGATTGAAGTTGAAATTACAAATCTCAAACTCAAAACAGGAAATTTTGTAAAACTAGCAGAATTCTAATTGTAATCTCAGAAATTCTAATTCCCAATACCAAATCTACAACTAGATATGTACTGAACGTTTCGACAAACTAATTGCATTTATGTATTGATACTGAATTGATTCATATCTAATTATGTGAATAGAAATAGTACATATCAGCATAAGAGAACAACAGATTGAAGTTCAAACCATTGAAATTCCTACAAATCTCAAACTCAAAACAGTAAATTTGTGCAACTAGCAGAGTTCTCACAAATACTAATTACCAACACCAAATCCACAACTAGATATGTACTGAACAATTCAACAAACTAATTGCACTTTTGTATTGACGCTGAATTGACTCATATCCAATTACGAGAGTTTACAGATTGAAGTTAAAACCACCAAAATTCCTACAAATCTCAAAGGCCATTTCACAACAATACTGAAAAGCACTTCAACAACTGATTTCCATTAATGACATTTAATAAAATCTTACTAAGAGATAATTATTCGAATATAAGTAGTAAATTTTTGTACAGAAAACATTTTTTACTAATGTTATGAATTGTGATGATGAACAATTGTGGACAGTAGTTAAAGTAGTGGTTTTAGCAGCTGGTACAGTAGTATAAATGCTTCGGTGTGGCGACCTCGGACCATGCCGATCCCGATTTAAATAACCGGCGTCGTGTTTATCGTGGTCGGTAGGTAGTTCGCACGTCGAAACCGACGACCGTAGAGCGTCCGCTGACGTCATAGAGCGTCGGTCGGCGCTTGCTCCACAAGCGCGCCTCCTCCTCGGCCACCTACCAGGCATTGATTATTGCTTGCTTGCTGCGAGGAGTATATCGCCGCGGCTACGGGAAACATGCACAACCATCGCCGTAAATAATAAAACTATTACTTGTAAAAAGAATTATTTAAGTGTATTATGTGCGTAATTAACAAGAAACGTCCGCGAAAAAAATCAGACCCAGTGAAGTTCGGTTTGCGGTATGACCGTTAGAAGACGCTCCTTTCATTGATCACACCGAACAAGAATTCTTTGAAATACCATTGTTCCTCAAGTTAGATTAGACGATGATGCCATTAGTCTTGGCAGAAATCTCGGAGAGACGATTATACCAAAAAGACAAGAAGTGAATGTTTCGTTTTTAAGATGGGTATTTGAGTATCCGGGAATTTCTTCACAATGGGGAACTCGTGCAGCAGTGGGCAAGCCCATAAGGACAAGGATAATATGTCCCAAAAGTCCGAAGAGTAAGAATACAACTTTAAATTTATGTATCTTCCTTTAAATTAATATTATCCAGTGAATATATCTTAAAATCCGGCTATATTTATGTTTCATATTAGAATTATAATAATTCTTCAACATTTATATTGTGTTGGAAATTATATAAAAATTTTGAAACCGATAAGGAATTTAATTTAATCACAAATGAATTATAAGTCAATAGATGAAAATAATGAAATGTGGTAATAAACTTGTTTATAAATCGCTTAAATGGCAAAGGTGAAACATTCAATACATCAATCGGAAAATTCGATGCAATATGAAAAAATCTAATCAATCCGGTCAATCGTCGATATTGTCTTTTATTTATTTTCATTTCATTTTTACTAAACCAATCTTTTTACTTTATATTTATTTATTTACCATTTTTTTCCGATTAAATTTTCCCAATTATACGATATTTCAATTAAAGGATAATAAAAACCTTATTATCCTTTCCTTCTAATCAAATTTGATTGAGTTAAATTATTAATAACAAGAAAAATATAAATATTAAAAACGCATTTTATATAAATACTATGCATTTTACTGTTATCATTTACATTAGAACAGTTATATTAAAAGAATTCTAGTAATCTTTTATATTTAAACGTTAAAGTTACATTATTTAAATAATTGTTTAAAATATGAACTTAATTAGGACTCGAGTAACAATAATTTAATGTCGCTTAAATTTTGAAGAGACCTCTATTAGACATGTGACTTCGAGACTTTGATGAAAATTTTTTTGGGGTAAGGAAATGTGTTGCTTCTTGGTAATATATTAAAGAGAGATAGATGGTCAATTATTTTTGAGGACAAAGTTTTAAAATGGTTAAAAATGTATTAAAACAATCTGTTTTTTAGAGATTATAAATTGATATTTTTATTTTAATTCTTGATATTTTTTAATACGCAAAAAAAATTTAGTAAAATAACGCTTCATTATAACGAAAAATACAAACACTTTTCGAAAGAACGAAACAGTAATTAACATTTTCAGTATGTTATTTTATTCATTTATTTTTGATGAAATATTACAATAGACAATATTATTATTAAAACCATATTACTAAAGAATCACAATTAAAAAACCTTTTTTTAGAAAAAAACTTCTCGAGTAACATCACTGCAATCAAAACACATGCATTTCCTGAAAATGAGAGTAATTACATCGTTCATACCAAGCATATCACATATCTATCCACATGTTACAAATGATTGTGTGCAAATGACGTTTTTCTTGACGTCAATTTTCATAAAAATCCTCCGTGCTGATAACGATTATGCATATTAAGCAGTGACGTTCTCAAAATGACAAACTTAATTATTACCTGTATTGAATAATGTGTCTCCACCGGTAATAAATAATTATAAATGATCGCATTATGTTACGAGATACACGAATGCCATCATCATTATTAAATTTTTTTTATGTAATGCTACTTTCGTAAATAAAATTATTTATAGATTTAATACAATTATCGAGAGATAATTTTGTAACCAATATGAATCATATTTACTTAATAATTTGGTTATTAAAAGCAAGTCATAAAAAGAATACAGTGGTATCTCGACATACGAGTTTAATTCGTGGCGTAACCTTGCTCGTATGTCAAATTGCTCGTATCTCAAAGTAACTTTCCTCTTTGAAATTAACTGAAATTCCATTAATCCGTTCCAGCTCCCAAAACACCACCTCAGTTGTTTTTCTTAAGTGCTTTTGAATAAGAAAAATGCATTTACAAGAAGAAACATTTATTTATAATTAACAAATACATATTCTATAAAAACATAATAAAAGAAAAAGTGAAGTGTTTGTGGAAGCGCTTAATTTATGTTACTGGTCTTCGCTTTTTTTGTCACGCTTTGCTCATTTTCATCTCTAGATCGTTTAAAAAAACTGTTCAAGGAGGTTTGTTTCTTCCTCCTTTTCAGGATATTGCGGAAATGAGTTAGGCATGATTCGTTGAATAGCTCCGATGCACGATCATTTGCAACTTTTTCGGGGTGGTTTTTATTCACGAACTCTACAACTTTCTCCCACATTCCCAACATCTCCTTTATATCTCTTGTAGAGATAACCTCCTCCATCTCTAAAAACTCCTACCTCCTTTCTTCAAAACTAATTTTTCGTTGAACTGCGGTATGCTGCTGCGAATGTAGATCGTGTAACTCATCGGGTGTCAGCTCCAGAGACTGTTCCTCGACGAGTTCATTCACATCTCTCTCATTCACTTCCCGACTCATGGATTTTCCCAGAAAAACAATCTCCTCTACCATTGACACTTCGGGTTCCAATTCTTCGAAGGCCCTTTCAGCTATAGCCTCAGGCCACAACTTCTTCCATGTAGAGGTTAAGGTCCTCATTCTAACATCCAGCCAGGTCCGATCAATAATTCTTAGGCATATCACGATGTTAAAGTTGTCCTTCCAGAACTCTCGAAGCGTAAGGTTTGTGTTCTCCGTCACCTCAAAACAACGCCGAAAAATGTGCTTGGTGTACAACTTTTTAAAATTAGAAATCACCTGCTGATCCATGGGTTGCAAGATACGAGTGGTGTTGGGTGGTGTTTCGTTACTGATCTTCGCTTTTTTCGTCATGCTTTGCTGATTTTCATCTGTAGATCGTTTAAAAAAAACTGTTCAAGGAGGTTTGTTTCTTCCTCCTTTTCAGGATATTGGGGAAATGAGTTAGACATGTTTCGTTGAATAGTTCCGATGCACGATCATTTGCAACTTTTTCGGGGTGGTTTTTATTCACGAACTCTACAACTTTCTCCCACATTCCCAACATCTCCTTTATATCTCTTGTAGAGATAACTTCCTCCATCCCTAGTTCGTCTTCAAAACTAATTTTTCGTTGAACTACGGTATGCTGCTGCGAATGTAAATCGTGTAACTCATCGGTTGTCAGCTCCAGGGACTGTTCCTCGATGAGTTCATTCACATCTCTCTCATTCACCTCCCGACTCATGGATTTTCCCAGAAAAACAATCTCCTCTACCAATGACACTTCGGGTTCCAATCCTTTGAAGGCCCTTTCAGCTATAGCCTCCGGCCACAACTTCTTCCATGCAGAGGTTAAGGTCCTCGTTGTAACATCTAGCCAGGCCTGATCAATAATTCTTAGGCATATCACGATGTTAAAGTGGTCCTTCCAGAACTCTCGAAGTGTAAGGTTTGTGTTCTCCGTCACTTCAAAACAACGCCGAAAAATGTGCTTGGTGTACAACTTTTTAAAATTAGAAATCACCTGCTGATCCATGGGCTTCAAGATAGGGGTGGTGTTGGGTGGTAGGTTACCTTTATAGAGTTGAACTCTTGGAGTAAATCATCTTCTAAATTTGGAGGGTGAGCAGGGGCATTGTGCAGTGTGCACTTCCTCGTATCTCAAATCTTGCTCTCATCTCAAAGAAAAATATCGCTCGCTCAGAGGCTCATATCTCAAAACTCTCGTATATTAGGGCACTAGTATATCAAGGTATCACTGTAGTTCAAATCTTGAAACTTTGAAAATTCGAAAATCTTCCACAAAGTTTGTTTGACAAAATCAAGAAAACTAAATATATGCCAACTATTTAGACTACATTTAACTGAACTACACAAAATCACATTTGCGTTTAAGTTTATAAATAACCAGATGATTTCTCACCAAACAAATCGCTTTAACGATCCATCGATCATCATTGCAGTCCAATTTCTCATTTTATTTTTAAATACTAAAATTTTATCGATCGTTTGATTTTACTGCATTACATCTATCATCTATTAATATGTATAATAAAAGTGTTGTCATAAATTGCACATCGTTCCGTAAGTCGACTTGTACGTGTGTATTTGAAGCACCTCCCTCACATGGAGTGCGTTTAAAAATAGAAACTATACGACGTATTATTTTTGGACCAGCAATACGCGATTAAGCGGTGAGTATTTCCGAAATTCCGAGGAGCATCCCGCCAAAATAAACTGAAATATCTTTCATGTACCCCATTTAAATGGAGACAGGAGTAATTTACTAAACAAAATCAATAATGTTCGTTTTACAAACCACAAATTAATGATATAAGATATTTTAATAAAGTATTTTTAATCTTTTAAGTTTTCCGTGTAATGAACTTTACTAGAAAGTAACCACAAAGCTCCAAACCACCACTTTACATCGTAAATTTGTTATTTTTTCCAACACAAATAGTATTTCGTTCAAAGACTATTGTTTCTCCCAACGCAAACCGTTTTACGAGTATTTTTAAAACACTCACACAAACAAAATTTAATTAGGTTTTACTCAAACGAACTATGTACCACAATATGTTTGTATAAACTACATAAAGAATAACTACAAGACCAAGAAAATTCAGCAAATTTTGTTGATTATGGTAATGTTATCTTGGTCATAATATTGCATATCAAAAGGGAATGTTTGCGTTGCAGTTGATAATATTCGGTCATAAATACGACGTGGTCTCACACTTATGACCATATGGTGAATACAAGCTTGTATAATTTCGCTATGTTGTTATACAGTCGTAATTAATGTGCGTTATGCGTTTACGTTAGTCTTCAATTAACAATACACGGGTATCATAAACGAAAGAGTGTCTCGTGACGAGTGATCAATGAGATAAAACCAGGCAAATTTATTACGTATCGCTAAAACGAATGGGATCAATTCTTCTGGCTATCTACAAAAACGAGTTTGAATTAGAATTAAGCAAATTATAAATTTTGGTTTTGATTTATTTATTTACTACATATAAATAAAATAATTTATTATAAACACATTTTTAACACTTATTGACTAAATTATTTTAGAATTAAGAATGATTTTTATTCTAGATCGGAGGGTTATCATGTTCGGACATCAATTCCTTCAGAAAAGCAACAAGTCTTACTCAATCACGTAACGACACATCCTGGAGTGATACTCGAACCATCCACAGCAGGTCACACACCTCTTCAAACGGTGACAAGTTCTCCAGCAGAAAATCCTTTGGATAAAAAAGCAAGTTTGTCGAAAATGTTAAAAAGCGTGGCCACTTCGAGCATATCTGATTCGATGTCTTTGAGTTCACCTCCGGGAACTCACAGTCCGAAAGATTTCGATAAGGTAATCGCGGGGAACGTTCCGAATGAGGTGGCTAATTTGAATGAGCAATTGCAAAATTTGATTACGGGGAGAGTGGCGCAATCGAAAACTGCTACGAAGACCAGAAAAATTGTAATATACGTTTGCGCGGCTGATTCTCAAGGTACTTTTAAAAGAAAGAAAAAAAGAAAAAGAATAGGGGTTAAAGTTGGAATTTTTTATTCGTAGATTGTTGCGTTGAAAAAGGAGCTTTACACAATTTAGTGTATCCTGAGTTGAGGGAACTTTGTAAATCGAAAAGTTACGAGCTTCATATTGTGGATTTGCATTGGAAGAGTTTGTTGGAAAAACAACAGGATCATGAATTTCCCGAGTTGTGTATAGGAGAGTTAGCAAGTAAGTTTAACAAAAACCAGTCCATCATTTAGCTTTATTAAATTAATTAACAACGAAAATTATTAGAAGTACTAATTTTTACCCAAAAATAAAAAAATTCCAAACTTGTGACTTATCCAATTTATTTTACCAAACTGTTTCTTTGCCAAGAGGACTTTGGTGTAAAATGTCATAAGTAAACTAAGAATTATATTTTCTCAAAATAAAAATTAACAAGATGACATAAACTAAATATTTTTTTTTAGAAACTTTTCGTTTATGTGACTAAAATATACATAATTCATAGGAAGATCAACCTTTAGAGCTATTTACAAAATGAAATATTAGTTTCGATAGCCCATAACGCTACATTTACTAACAAGTGCGCGCGTGGCAACGTTCCAACGAGAATCAATTTAGAAAATTCTCATTTATTTTTATTTTTACCTGGATCAGAACCATGTAGGCAGAAAAAAATTTAATACCGTCACTAATGGTTGTATTTTATAGGACAAATGGAAATCGCATATATCATTCCGGTATTATTCCTCAACAATACTTTAGGAACTCCTTTGTTACCTCTAACTATAGAAAGCGCAGACTTTCAAATGGCACTGGAAAATGCCGGAAGTCAGTCCGCCCAATTATTACTTAGTAAATGGTAATATCCCAAAATTACTTTACTTTTGTCCAATATAAAATTTTTTAGGTATCAACTTGATAGTGCAACTCAACCTCCGTGTTATAGACTTCAAACGATCTCATCTCATATTCCAGGATTTAGGCAAACTTCTCCTGAAGACCAAGAAAAAAAATTGGAAGAATGGAGAATCGAAATTGATAAAATATTAGATATTTTAGTTAATGTTTTTTCTCAAGAATTAAAAGATACTTATCTTACAACTGTTGTTGAACAAGTAAATTCATATTTATTTATCTAACTTACAATTAATAAACCGATTTTATTTATATTGTATTATAGGAAGTACATAACACGGTATTTATGAGTCAAGAATTAGCAAAACGATGTGTTTGGATAAACAGGGTTTATACTCCAGCTGAAAAAACACCAGAAAATTTAAGTCCTGGAGAAAGTGAACTTCATAGAAGACTTAATACTTTACAAAGAGACTTAAGAGTACTATACTTATTTATAAAGGTGTACTATTTAATTACAAATATTTTCTTATAATTTTTTTTAGAATCAATTAGCTGAAAAACACATAGTACGCATTCCAGTTAAGTTCGTTGAGGGTGGACTGAACACAGAAATTCCCGAACACGAACAGTACATCAGCCAGATTGTTTATCACTTAAAAAAACATTTAACAGAAATAGTAAATGCCATAATTGAAGAACACGAGTCAAAAACCGTACTTAAACCGTGTTATGGCATTGATGCCTCTTTATTTGAGGAGTTGAATCATCAGACTGGTTTTTGTCAAAAAGCTGCACAGTGTAGTATTAATAGAGAAAAAATTGTAGCTGAAATAAAAAGGTTTTTAATTAATATTTTATGTTAGTTTAAAAACTGAATGATTGTTTTTTATTTTTAGCTATATAAATGGAAGTAGTACATCTCCTTTAGTAATATACGGTCCTGAAGGTTGCGGAAAAACAACGTTAATGGCCAGAATAGCTCAATCTTTAACACAATGGTTACCGGAAGCTTTTTTGATATTAAGATTCATCGGAATAAGCGCACAATCAAACACAGTAGAACAACTGCTTAGTTCCATAACAAATCAATGTTCGATATTAACTTATGGTCACAAGTGCTATTGTTCACATGTAAATATATTTTTTAAAATATTTAATAAAACAATTCTTTATGATTTTCTCTTTTAGAATATTAATTCTTATCGAGAAACTTTATTAAATGCATTGACAACCAGCGGAATTCAAAGACCAATGGTAATTATTCTCGACGGAATAGACCAAGTAAAATCATTCAGTTCGAAATCAATCGAATGGTTACCAACCAAGTTACCTGATAACGTTAAGTTAATACTGTCGATCACCGAAGACTGCCAATTTCAACACGAAATCAATAAAGTGGTAGACAGCAAATCGTTTATTAAAATGCCTCTTTTAGGCGAGACTGAAGCAAAAAGTATTCTTTCATCCAGCGTTATGCAATATAACCATACCGTCAATTCGAAAATACAAGATTGTGTCCTTACTTCCATTCAGGAATGTACTTTACCTTTATACTCAAAAGTACATCAAAATATTAACATGTTTATTTAGTTCCTTATGGAATTTTTTATTAGGTTTTAGCTTGGCAGACTTCTTGGTGGGCCGACAGAGAACATGATATTATTCCAAAAGGGAATGTAAATGATCAATTAACTTTGATGTTGGAAGAACTTGAAACTATATTAGGCGTTGTCCATGTTCAACACGCTCTGGCTCTTATTACTTGTACAAAACATGGTATTACCGACAGTGAAATGATTGATATACTTGCTTTTGATGAAAATTTTCAGAGCAATTTAACGTATAGTAAGTGAAAAAATTATAAAGTAATTTTAAGTTTGATGGTTTGTATTTTTAGTATCGTGGGCTCCTGCTTGTTTAATATGGTCAAGATTAAATAAATATTTAGCACCGTTTTTACAATGGACTTTAAGTGGGGGAGATTTTGGGGTTCAATGGAGAGATAATATGGTTTTTCAAGCTGTAAATTTAAGATATCAAATGTATTCAACTTGGGCGAATCAAATGTTATTTGACTATTATTCAGTAAGTATAAGGATAATTTAATTACAATGTGTTTCAAAATTATTCATCCGATTTTCTTAGGCTATAAGTGGAAAATTGAAATAAAATTTTTTGATGGGTCATTTTTAAATTTTTACGTGAATTTTTAAGTTTTGTGTAATCAAGATTTGAAAACAATATCGAGTAAATGAGCACCGCTATCGTTATCGATTGTCGGTTGAGCTCTTTAATCGAATTTTTAATTGTTTTGTTGAAACGTCAGCCGATGTCTCATAAACTTCTTGTTGGATGATGTCCTTCAGGGTTACTAGAGTATATGGTCTGTTCACATATATCAGTTACTTCAAGAAACCCCAAAAGGGGAAGTCTGCAACGGTCAAATTGGGAGATCTTGCAGGTTAGTGCCCAGCGCACATCATTGTTTGCTGGGTTGGTGTCGGATGGTCCAGAAATCTGCGGCAATACTCACATTGTGTCACCGAAGAATTATTCTTAAAAAGAACAAACAAATATTCCACCTTATTGACGAGAGTAGCGTTCCATTCTTTATGGGAAATTTCAAAAGTCTCTGCTTGTCACGTTTAGGCGATATTACTATCAGTAAAACTTGCAAGATTACCGAAGTTGACCGTCGCATTCTTCTTCTTTTGGGGTTTCTTGATGTCATGGATATATGAGAACAGATCATGTAATTTGGAAACCACGAAAGACCTCTCAGAGCATGTGGTCTGTTCCCATTAACCAGTTCCTTCAAGAAACCCCAAAAGAGAAAGTTTGCAACGCTCAAATTGGGAGATCTTGCAGGTTAGTGCCCAGCGCACATCATTGTTTGCTGGGTTGGTGTCGGATGGTCCAGAAATCTGCGGCAATACTCACATTGTGTCACCGAAGAATTATTCTTAAAAAGAACAAACAAATATTCCACCTTATTGACGAGAGTAGCGTTCCATTCTTTATGGGAAATTTCAAAAGTCTCTGCTTGTCACGTTTAGGCGATATTACTATCAGTAAAACTTGCAAGATTACCGAAGTTGACCGTCGCAGTCTTCTTCCTTTGGGGTTTCTTGATGTCATGGATATATGAGAAGAGATCATGTATTTTGGAAATTACGAAAGACCTCTCAGAGCATGTGGTCTGTTCCCATTAACCAGTTACTTCAAGAAACCCCAAAAGAAAAAGTCTGCAACGGTCACATTGGGAGATCTTGCAGGTTAGTGCCCAGTGCACATCGTTGTTTGCTGGGTTGGTGTCGGATGGTCCAGAAATCTGCGGCAATACTCACTTTGTGTCACCGAAGAATTATTCTTAAAAAAAACAAGCAAATATTCCACCTTATTGACGAGAGTAGCGTTCCATTCTTTATGGAAAATTTTAAAATTCTCTGCTTCTCACGTTTAGGCGATATTACTATCAGTAAAACTTGCAAGATTACCGAAGTTGACCGTCGCATTCTTCTTCTTTTGGGGTTTCTTGATGTCATGGATACATGAGAATAGATCATGTACTTTGGAAACCACGAAAGACCTCTCAGAGCATGTAGTCTGTTCCCATTAATCAGTTACTTCAAGAAACCCCGAAAGAAAAAGTCTGCAACGGTCACATTGGGAGATCTTGCAGGTTAGTGCCCAGTGCACATCATTGTTTGCTGGGTTGATGGTCGGATGGTCCAGAAATCTGCGGCAATACTCACTTTATGTCACCGAAGAATTATTCTTAAAAAAAACAAACAAATATTCCACCTTATTGACGAGAGTAGCGTTCCATTCTTTATGGAGAATTTCAAAATTCTCTGCTTCTCACGTTTAGGCGATATTACTATCAGTAAAACTTGCAAGATTACCGAAGTTAACCGTCGCAGTCTTCTTCCTTTGGGGTTTCTTGATGTCATCCCAAGCAGCAATTTTGGACACATGGTCGACACTGTGTCGACACATAAGCCTGGACACGACACATTTTGTGGGCACAGTGTCGACACTGTGTCCGCTATGTTTGGGAAATGTGTCCAAAATGGTGACAGAAATGTGTACCATATAGTGCCCAAAATGTACCCAAGTTAGTGTTTAAAATGCGCCTTTAATTGTACTAAAATGTGTCCAGAATGTGTCGCATTTGTGTCGTATATCTTTCCAAAGTGAACGTTTAATGTGTTCAAAATGTTTCTCTTTTGTTACCAAATAGATTTGCATGTGTCCATTATGTTCCTACTGCTAAAACTGCTAAGGTATTTTATACTGGTATGTTATAATTGAAGTTTTGCTATGTCTGAGGGTTAAAAAATATTACGAATTCAAATTTTCTGATAATAGTGTGTATGATACCTTTAAATAATGAAAGCGCCTCAAAAATATTGATTATTTCTAACAAACTAAAAAAGTCAAACATTTTTAGTTATTACAAATTTCAAGAAATGTTGTCAGAAATTAGTGTGGAGATATTTGGGGTGACAGAAAAAAATTATTTGCTCGAATATTTATGTTTATTAACGCCAAATATTGTAATTCAGAGCAAAATATAGATATCCGCCATTTTTTTTTCATCTCGTTGGCACAACTTTTCAACGAAAATATGGCGGATTTAATGGTTGTGTCCAAATAGAAACACGTGTCCGATATTTAACCAATTATTTTCCGAAAATGGTTCAAAGTAACACAAGAAACATAAGGGCTATAATTTGGACTCATGTTTCCAAAACTTGACCGATATGTTGCCTAAAAGTGTCTATGCACACAGAACAAATTTGGGCACATCGTGTCAATTAGGTGTCGACTCATCTGGGATTAAATTGTGTCTACTTAACACATTTTGGAAACAAATTAGAAACGCAAACTTAAGAACAAATTCAAGCACATTGTGTCAATTAAGTGTCGACTCGTCTGTGACTAAATTGTGTTTTGAAGTCGAAAGTAACACATAATGGAAACATATTAGACACATGAGTCCAAAATGTGTCTGTTTAGAAACGCATTTTTTCTGACACACTGTGTCCATAATTTGTCGACACATAGCAGCTACATTCTTATAAATAGGATACAGGACACAAAAAGTCCGATAAGTGTCGACTCAATTCGGACTCAAAAAAATTGTGCCCGATATCGGACACAATTTGCTGCTTGGGGATGGATATATGAGAACAGATCATGTACTTTGGAAACCACGAAAGACCTCTCAGAGCATGTGGTCTGTTCCCATTAACCAGTTCCTTCAAGAAACTCCAAAATAACATGTCTGCAACGGTCAAATTGGGAGATTTTGCGGGTTAGTGCCCAGTGCACATCATTGTTTACTGGGTTGGTGTCGGATGATCCAGAAATCTGCGGCAATACTCACTTTGTGTCACCGAAGAATTATTCTTAAAAAAACAAACAATTATTTCACCTTATTGATGAGAGTAGCATTCCGTTTTTATGGAGAATTTCAAAATTCTCTGATTCTCACGTTTCGGCGATATTCCTATCAGTAAAACTTGCAAGATTACCGAAGTTGACCGTCGCAGTCTTCTTCCTTTGGGGTTTTTTGATGTCATGGATATATAAGAACAGATCATGTACTTTGGAAACCACGAAAGACCTCTCAGAGCATGTGGTCTGTTCCCATTAACCAGTTCCTTCAAGAAACTCCAAAAGAAAAAGTCTGCAACGGTCACATTGGGAGATCTTGCAGGTTAGTGCCCAGTGCACATTGTTTGCTGGGTTGGTGTCGGATGGTCCAGAAATCTGCGGCAATACTAACTTTGTGTCACCGAAGAATTAATCTTAAAAAAACAAACAATTATTCCACCTTTTTGACGAGAGTAGGGTTCCATTCTTTATGGAGAATTTCAAAATTCTCTGCTTCTCACGTTTCGGCGATATTACTATCAGTAAAACTTGCAAGATTACCAAAGTTGACCGTCGCAGTCTTCTTTTGGCGTTTCTTAATATCATGGATATATGAGAACAAACCACATACTTTGAAAACTCTGAAGGACAACAACCGACAAGACGTCAATGAAATATCGACAGACATTCTAATCAAATAATGATAAATGCACTAAAAATAGTCCAAATGTTAATTGACGATGATGATGTCCACTTGAGTAATATCATTTTTAAACTTAAATGATATAAAACTTAGAAGTTCAAATAACATTTTGAAAAATACCCAACAAAATTTCGTTTCAATTCTAAATAACAGCCAAATAAAATCGGATGAATAATTTTGGAGAACTTTTTCCTTCTAAATTTCATTTTCATATAACTTTATAAAAATATTATTGTTGCAAAATAGGGAAAATGGTATAAAAACCAACCACAACATTTAATGGCTAGGATAACATCTCAAGAAACATTATTAGAAAAATGGTAATGAAAAAAAAAAAAAAATCTTACTATCAAAGATTTAACTTATTGTACTTTTAGTTATAATAGAAGAAAATTAGACGAACTACCTTACCATTATTTCCAACTTCACCAAAATAAATTTATTGAATCACCATATCTTCAAGATATTTCATGGATTTACGATAAAGTTTGCGGTTCGAATTGTTACCAACTGTTGGAAGATTTTTATCTAAACAATGAGTTTACAAGAAAAGACAAATTTACCAATCTTCTTAGAGATTTTTTAGAAACACACGCTCCAATACTCAATTACGACGGTAGACAATTTTATGGATATCTTTATAGTTACATAATCGAAAAAAACTTGCAAGCAGATTCCGAAATCGATTCAAAAATCTCCGATATTTGTCGATTATCATACGATCCACCAGTTTTATCCTTAGTTCCTATTACTTGTAATAAAGTTACGGACGAATCCTCCGATAATTTAAAATCTGTTTTTAAAGAAATTCATTTTAACGTAGTAACTAGATTACCTAATACTGATAATTTTATCGTTAGTATATCATCGGATAAAGAAGAAATTGTTGTTTGGGATATTAAAAGGTAAATCATTTTTTCAATATTTTATCTTTTTTTAATAAGCATTTTTTTAAGGTGTGAAAGAGTACGAACACTTAAAGGAATCAGTCATCCAGCAAATCTCATACCTATAGATCAACATAAATGTGTAGTTTTATGTAGAAGAGAACTTCGAATATATAATTTAGATTCAGGAACTTTTGTAACAAAACTAAAAGGTGTTATGAATCAAAAAATGCCATACTTTGGTTTACACGATTCAAGTCATTTAGTCGCTTTAAGCAGAAATCGAATGTACGTTAATCTTATGAATTTAGATTCTGGTGATTGTGTTACCACTTTCAAGGCCGGTGAAGATCGATTCTTAAATTCCCTGCTGGTTTCGGGGGATGGAAGGTAATTAAAGATGAAATAAAATTCAACATAATTAAAAAGAAATTTTTTAGAATTCTTGTTTGTGGCGATGAAACCCAGAAACCGTTTCCTTTACTCGTTTGGAACCTTCAATCTAAAAAGTTGCTTTACGATCTTAGAATACCCCATCACGATTTTATCACATCACTTTCGGCTATTACTTACGAAGGTTTGTTTTTGTAACTTTTTCTTTTAAGTTTATAACATTTTTTTTTTAACTTAGGACATTATGTTTGTTGTGTTTGTCATGAAATCGACGAACCTAATCCAAATTTTATCGTGGTTTACGATTTACAAAGTGGAACTTTATTCAAAAAATGGAAACCATCTGGAAATACAGTTTCTTTAGAGATTAGCTCACCTGGAAGTTGCGTTATATCCGGATTAGAGGATGCTAGAATTTTAGTTTGGGATCTCATCACGGGAAATTGTCGATGGTGTTTAACCGGACATATAGCACCCGTTAATCTTTTAAGACTTGATCCAAGCGGAGCTCTTTGTCTTTCAACTGATTCAGAAGGGCGAGATCGATCTATTAGAATATGGGATCTTAATAAAGGTATATTTTTATTCTCAATCTAACTTCAAAATTTCCTTAACTTTAAAAAGATTAAAAAACTTTATGATCATGATGTAATCATTGATATTTATAATAAATTTTCAGGTGATTTAGTAGCTGTATACACACCAAAACGAAATATAAGTGCATGTGAAATAACAACAAATGGAAATTATATACTCTTAGCCTTAGAAGGTTGTGCGGAGTTAACAGCTTTAAAATTAAAAGGTCCCGGGGTTCAAGAAATCGATTTGGATGAAGTGTACGGTGATAAAGAAAATACTGGAAAAGTATTTGAATTAAAAGAAAGCGACGTATGCTGACGTGGAAATTATTAAACCGTTTCTAATCACATCGTACCTTTCTTTATTTCATGAATAATAATAACATTGAATAACATTGCTGATTTATTAATGCTCCGTTAAAACTTCGCGTCGTCGTTTGCTAAAACGCGAAGGAACACTTAAAAATGACTCTGTCGTAATACTATAAGTGCTGGTCGCTTTTAGTATTAGAAGATGTGAATTTTTTAAGTATAAATTTGTACATATAATTAAGATTATAATGAAATTCCTCAGTGTACATTAAAAACAAAAACCGGATGTAGTGTAATTACTTACTGTGGTAGATAAAACACAACTATAACAAGAAAAGTAAACTCGATTATTTATTACAGCGATCTGATATGAAAATTTATTTGGTTACCTTTGAATGTATTTTATAACGTCTGCATGAGTCATGTGATAATATTACCTTTATAATAATACTATTTATGAATCTCAATTTTCGTAGAATCATAATACGAATTAATACAAACATTTAAAAAAGAAAAAATTAAAAATACTTTGTATAATTACTTAAAATAATGTTATAATATGATATTTTCGACAAACATCTATGTACCACTATCTACACAATTATACAACATATTTACATTACATGAAAACCAATACAAAAAATTATACACGATACATCGTAAATTTTATTCATACCGTGTAAATAATAATAATTCAAAATAGTGTTTTAACTCGGCTTTTTGTGCAAAAAAATATACCCATATACCAAATCCCGAAATATTAATAGAATAACGGTACAACTTAAATACTTCATTAAATAAAAAAAAACCTTCGATATTAAGTGTTTTAACGTTTAATCTATACATAATTACAAAAATAAATAAATACATATACATAAAAATAGTGTGATAGCGTGCGTGTGCGTTTTGCGCGTTAATAGATCAGCACAAAAATATAAAGCCAATATTAAATATTAATTGATTAATTATTAAGGGAAGTTTTATTGTTATGAAATATATTCCCATCTGGTATGCGGAACAATATTACCTAAAGAAAATGAATACATATTATATTTATATGTTGTGAATCTTGTGTTAAAATAAATGTACCAAGATAAAAAAAATGTTAGTTTTTTTTTTTCTTTTAATGTGTATTATTGGGTTGGGAAATAAATTCGTGTGGTTTTTATAAGAATGAAAATCATTTATTTTGTAATTAAAATTAATTAATAATTAATCAATTATATATACCACATGTATGACAAAGTTGACCTTTTTAAAAGCTCAGTTTGCTAAACAACAAAGCCTTCTACAGGCACTTCATTTCTAGCTGTCTAAAAAATACTTGTTTCAGGATTAAAATCAAAAAGTAGGTATTGGAGATGCTAGCACTTTGATTAAGTACTTTTCAAACTAAGGAATGATGTTTTAGATATAATAACAGGTAAGATATGTTATGAAAAAAAGCTGAATGTCGAAGAACTTCACAAACATATTCTCCAATCCAATATATTAAATTTTTTAATCTGTGAAGTTTACAGGAATCTTTAAAAAGCTCACCGGAGTTAGATGACTTCTCTTGCTGCATGTTATAGGAGTTGTGGAGATTTCACAAGAAGCAAACTTATCAAATATATACAGTGAAATCTCCCTTGTGCGGACACCAACAGGATCCACCAAAAATGTCCGTTCAAGAGAGGTGTCCGCTTAAGAGAAATACGAAGTAGGGTGTACGAACCAATAATTGACCAGATAAGCAAATTGTTGAAATTGAAAATCTACAACTCTTTTGTTAATAATTTTACCTCAAATTAAACCTTACTAGCAATAAGGGGGGCATTTTAATTATGAGAAAAACCTATTTAAGCAGAATTAAAAGGGTTTTGCCGGGTGATAAAAGAAAAGGTTTAAAAAAAATGGAAAACGTCTAGTAATTGACCATAAGCAACTCCATAGTTGACCACAGCTTTTACCAGTAATTGACCAACATTTGAAAAAGCAATAAAAGTTCTCTTTCTTGTATCTAGTACTTTTTATTTATAGAAAAACGGGAATGTAACATACTAAGTACCGCAAAATTATTTATTAGAAAGACCAGGGGTAAATAGAAACAAATATTCGAAATTAAATAATAATAATAATAATTACAGGCTCTCTTTGTCTTTTCCTTCGTTCGAAAACTCCTGAGAGTGTTACAGACTTTTTAAACTAGTTTTGAATGTGTATTTCTATTTACACTTTATGTTTCTAATAACCCCATATTACGGTACCTCAAACAATACAAATACTAAAATAGTAAACCTTAATGAAAAAATACTGGTAATTGCCTATTTTTTATGACAACAATATTTTCATTATCATCGCGTACAAAGATAGGAAGAAAATATAAAGTTCACAATATTTCTTTAGAAAATCTATACTTAACTCTGTTACCCGACCTAATAATTTGGGGTTGTTCTAGTCTACAAATAAGTTGATCTTGTGTGACTGTAATAATATTATTTTCAATTATTTTAAATGTTGTCTTATTTCCTACAATTGGCGAAAATGCTTGCACCTCCAGTTCATCGGTGTTAATGTTTTTCACAGAGCAAACATATTTATGTTCAACCTTTTTTCCTGGAAAACTAACTAAGTAAAAATCTCCCTTAGCTCTAATCGTATTTATCCCAGTTTTTGTTCTTATAGTGACAAAAGGAAAGAAAGTCCAGTTATTAACCACCTTTCACAACCAGTAATTGACCACTCTGTTTTGTGTGGTCAAATACTGGAAACGGTTAAAATACAAAGCTTTTATCAAACAAGATTCTATCTGTATTTAACAACTAATTGATTGCTTTCGAAAAAGTGAGAAAGCAACATGGTTCACTGAAATACTAATAATTGACCAGGGTGAACAATTACTGGAATCTGAAAGTATAATCCGCAGCACTAATTGACCACTCCGTTTTTTTCTATAGAAATGTGAGGTATAAATTATATACATAGAAAATCCTTAATTCCACTACTCCCTAGAATTTAGGGGATTTAGGGTAACTGCAAATTTAAGTATACATGCGCACTCACCTTGCTTATTACAAAAACACACATTTAGCACTTCAACACCGTATTTGAGAATTACATTAGCTGTCAAACACCTGATCGCGTAAAAGACAAAATTCAAGTCGCACCCCCAATTAACGAAGGGATCAACCATTATATCAAGTCTCCAAAAGCCGTAAGAAGGTAAAAGTTAACCTTATTTCCGATTTTTCAAGGATGTTTGATCAATTAGTGGGTACTGGTCAATTACTGGCTCATACACCCTACTTATATGAGAGTCGGATGGTTCCATGAGAAACTGTCCGTTCAAGAGGGGTGTCCGCGAAGGGGAATTTCACTGTACTATAACCAGAAATGGAGCTGCACCATGAACAGAAAGATGAAAGAGTACTCGGCAATGCGACGGAGAAGGGGCTTACTTTTTCATCTTTCTCTTCACGGTGCAGCTTCATTTCGGGTTATAGTACAGTGAAACCTCCCTTGTGCGGACACAGGGACGGCGCAAGGTTTCGCGAGGCCAAGTGCAAACTGTAAAAGCGAGACTATTCAGTCTCATCATATTTAGAAATATAATTTTCGATAACTACTTTATAAACTTGACACTTTGCTCATATGTTTTGTAATATTTTCAATAACGTCGTTAAAATTTGTGAATTCTACCAGTTTCGATTCGATTGATAATAAAACCAAACTATTTAGTCTTGATTGGGTCATTGTTAATCTCAAATACGATTTTATTAATTTGAGCTTAGAAAAACTCCTTTCCGCAGTCGCCACACTAATAAAAATTGTTAAAAGAATCCTTATTGCAATGGATAAATTAGGAAGCACCTCCCCTAAACCTTTGACATTAATATGTTGTAAAACAGCTAAAGGTTTATTGATGTCGCTCGGAACAATTTTTAAGAAATCGCATATTTCTGCATAGAGATCATCGATTTTTTCCTTTTCTTTCATTGATATCATCAACTAATGTTACGTGAACATCTTTGCAACATTTTAAAATACTGTCTGATGACATACTTTTTAAAACTTGAAAATCATTCAAAAAGTGAAATATATCTGAGTGATTTTGGTATTGTTTAAATCTATCACTTATAGGCACTATTGCCATGTCAATTATTTTATAGTAGAAATCTATTTTGTATACATTTTCTGGGTTATTACTTTCTATTTCATCTATACCTTCAAAACTAAAATGTCGTCTTTTTATAGTTATTCTCCGATATTTAAATTCTTTAGGAATCTGAAGTGAATCACACAGCTCATGTGCCGTTTTCAAAAATTGCTCAAAACCCGTTTCTCGTAAGTCTTCAAAATACTTTATTAAAACGTTAGGAAGATTTCTAATTTCACATAAATCGGCTTCCGGATTTTGAGCGTATTTACTAACGGGTTTTGTTTTT
This sequence comes from Digitonthophagus gazella, assembly GCA_036711955.1. Classification (NCBI taxonomy): domain Eukaryota; kingdom Metazoa; phylum Arthropoda; class Insecta; order Coleoptera; family Scarabaeidae; genus Digitonthophagus; species Digitonthophagus gazella. The sequence continues at coordinate 29,874,973 of JASCIT010000005.1, forward strand.
TTTAACATCATACCTTATGGTAATTATTAATACAACTTCTAAAGAAACTATTGAAATTACTAGTGCTAAAACTTCAGCTTGAATTTTTGCATCGTTCGAAGAATTTGCTAATTCTTGTAAAGCGCATTTAATAGGAGAGAGCTACAATCGCACTGCTTTTATACTTTCTATACGGGATTCCCATCTTGTGTCCGATAATGGTTTTAATGTTAAAAGAGTGGCATGTTTAATTAAAATTTGCCAGCGATTTACAGAAGCTGAAAACAAAGTAAATAATCGTGGAAGGATATTAAAAAAAATCTTGAATGTCCAGTTCTAAACCATCTAGTGCTTGTTTCCATTCTAAATATAAATTTTCTCTGGTAGACTTTTCAATATTGATAAAACCTAGAAAACGTTCTTTGACTTGCACATTTTGAGTAAAGTTTTCTACATATCTAAGTATTAAGGACATTTCGCACCCCGGCAAGAACAATGACATAACTCAAAAATGCAGTATTTGAGTAATAACAGATAAGAAAAAACTATAAAACTTAAATTGCAATAGTATAAGTTTATTTTTTAATTTCAGGTAAGTATTTTTGGGCAGTAAATTCTATTATTATAAAGAATAATATTAAGGATCTGTAAATCAACACCATACGTATCATTACTGATGGTAATTTCAAAATGGTCATTTTTTGAGTTGTGACACTATTCTCGCCGGGGTGTGATTTATTCTCTGTGACTTATGTCAGGTGTGCAGTTCAATTATACTGAAAAGTATTTTGCTTTTTTAATTTTTTGCTGAATAACTTAATATTTTGAAAGAACCGAGGCGAGGCCCGAGGCCACTGAAATGCGAGGCCATGTGCAGCAGCACATACTGCACAAGCACTCACGCCGGCCCTGTGCGGACACCAACGGGACGCACCAAAAGTGTCCGTTCAAGAGGGTTTCCCGCTTAAGAGAAATACAAAGTACTTATATGAGAGTCGGACGGTTCCATGAGAAACTGTCCGTCCAAGGGGGTGTCCGTTCAAGAGGGGTGTCCGCGAAGGGGAATTTCACTGTATTACAATACGTTATTTCATGTTTTATCATTTTCAAAAATTGAATGAAAATCCTATTCTAAAATTATTTTTAACCCTAATAAAATAATCCCATCAATATAATCTATTTAAACCACGCTAGATTTAATTTAATGGCTTTCAATCATCCTTATAGCTACACCCTTTTTTACAAGACGCCTTTCTAGACTTCAAAAAACAAGTTTAGTTAAGTTTTAGTTAACAATACTAAATCCGTTCTCTTAATCCGACTTACATGTTTCTCGCATACCCAACGTATTTATTCCCTGTCCTCGATTTTATACAATGAAAATAGTTCAAAGTCGAGGGACACCTGGTTATCTTCGTCACATATCACCTTAAACCGAAAAGTACACTTACTTTGAATTTTTTACCTTTGTTTCTTTACGTGCGCCAAGTATAAAAAGAAATAAAAATTTACTTATTCACCGAGAAATAAAATTAAAAGACTACTAAAGAACAAATTTTATTACAGCGGATACGATTTTTTAAATGATTTTTTTATCATGTGGAATGCGTTAAAGAATAGATGAAAAGAGTTGTGACTTTAAAAGATGAGATGAGACGTTAATGGTTTCGGTACAAAAAGATTTCAAAGGAAGAATTTTAGAGAGAGGATGTCTATAGGTTTGTGTTGATTTTTCTTATTAGTAAGTTTTTCTACCGTTTTATTTTTAAGGGATGAAATTCTTCTCAACTTCCAGAAACTAATTTATATACCCAAGTAAAACACACAAATAACTAAATAACTACATCATAAAATAAAATTAACACTTCACTACTAAAGACAAAACTTATGAGTTTGTTTAAAGAACTAAATTCCATAATGTTCTAGCTTTATAGTTTTCTTCTATTTTCGGATCTAGAATTAGAACACTTGTCCAAACATCACCATAAGTACTTACTTACGGACAAAACATTAATTAACAGCTATCGCATAGCAAGCTTATAAAGCCACATCATTTACCCACTTTATAGACCATACTAACAATAAAAAGCGCATAAAATGGTATCACAACTGTAGTAAAGCGGTCGTGGTTCTAGTTATTTCTTTGGGATTACTACCCAACCGCAAGAACTTTTAGATGCGGAGCTAAATATTTTCATTGCCAAAGACAAACGGCGTAGAAAATAGATTTTAATATCCGGTCGTATTTACAAAGCGTAAATCCAGGAATATCGTACTGTCACGTTAGGTACTAAAAATACATTTCCGTTTTAATAAGCCATCGAAATTTCAACGAGACGAGTAACCGTTTTAAATGAACCGGGATTTAAAATGATGAATCCTAGAGGAAGTAGAGTGTCAAAGACTTCGGTAGGTTTAATTTAAGTACAGAGTTTATGTAGTGATAGGCAGAAATTTATTAGGTGGTAATCAAGGAAATGTTACAGTTAAGCAAATCTATTTTAAAACTGGGAAGTTGTAAATTTTGTAATTAAATAGTTCTTATGGTATTTAGTTATCCAACTAACTAAATGGTTACTCACTTTCATTTTTTACTTTCTAGACAAGGTTTTGGTTTTAATATTCAAACTACATTTAGATTCACCCACGATATTTTTTTTCAATGTCAATCATATCTAACTTTCTCTTCGCTTTAACGCACCTTTAAAACTGTAGGCTACAATATTTCATCTATGCTGACATTCGAAACCTTCAATTAACAAAACCTTATATAGTCTGATGTAACTTTCAAGTCACGAAGTTTTATACTGTAATAAGAAGTGGATTTTTTATCTACCTTTGCTAAAAAAAGTTTCTTAATTCTCATAAACAATCGATTTTTTAAAATTCATTAACATTTTAAAGATTATGTTAGGTCAAATACCTTCAACGAGTTTGGGAATTTTTATACATTTTTTATTAATAAAAGAGATAATTTTAACTGTTTTAATAAAAAGTTTGTTTTATAATCTACTTTCGTTGAAAAAAAATATTCTCAATTTCCAAATAAAATCTGGACGATTTTTCATTTACAATAGACAATTTTAAAAATTTATATATAAAGTTCTAATTATTATTGAGACTTGAAAGTTGATGAGGTTTTAAATTGGAACTTAGTCTTTATTTCTACCAAATATGAATTTTCCACCACTCTTAGTTTTTTTGTCAGGAACGAAATTCCAACCCAACTTAATTAACATGTTTATTAAAAGTTGTCAATTTTTAAAAATTCATGTCTCACAAAATAATTGTTGTTCAGATTTGAAATTTTATGAGAATTTAGATAGAAACTTAATCTTCATTTTTACAAAAAATAACTTTTCTACGACTTTTAGTTTTTCGCTCAGAAGAGAAAGAAAGTATGTAACTTAATATCCTCAATTAAGCACTAACATATAAAAAAGGCATCAAAACCAAGTTTGCAACATACATCTATAAATGCATTTGCAAACCCATTTTGCAATACGGCAACATTTTGACAGCTGATAGTAAAGGAGGTACAATGAACAACTTTGAAGTTGGGAAAAGATCTTGTCTTCACACTTTCACCAAAATGCGGCATCCGAGCAACCCCTTGCATAATATCTCTAATACCGAACTTTACCGAATAACCAGGCTTATGTTAGACCATTGGCAGAGAGTCTTTCAATATTGGCAAAGAAATGCATGAGCAGTATGAAGAAAAATATTCCGAAACTATTCATTCCTTCACACACCACGTGTCATATTCTTTATAATCTAATCATGAAAATATAAAATATGTATTTAAAATAAAAAAGAAGATCTTAGACTGGGCTGAAGGACTAAGGTCGATAGTCCGTTTCCAAGGGAAGTGGAAAAGTGTATTATTTAAGTTAGTAATTTAATTATTGTATATTTTTCTTTCTGTTTTCCTTTTGTGAAATAAATTCATTTCTATCTATCTATCCTTAATTAAAATTTCTAAACATAAATACTGAGCTACGTTCTAAAAGTGGAATTTTCTTTGGATCACATCAAAATTTAACATTTAGAACTTATAACTTTATAATACATAACTTTTAGGGTTAGGTTAGTTTCAATAGAGAAGTCTACAGCATTTTGAAAACCTTTGTAATTTTTTTGTTGTACGATTTTTTAAGTTTTATATTTTTAGAATTACGTAAGAATCAAATAAAATATCTTCAACGCCGTGAAATGTTTTAATATCTTTTTTGAGACTCAGAGAAAATTTCACTGTTTTAATTAAAAGTAGATTTTATAATCTACATTTGTTTAAAGGTATTTTAATTTGGCTTCCATTCTTGTAATACTATTTGAAAAGCATCTATTGGGTTGACAACTAAGTAATTGCGGATATCACTCATAGATTGCTTCAGTTGAATTTTTAGGTTTGCAGATGTAGTACAAATATAAAACACATGTTATTTGATACTTGGCAATTCAGCAGTCAATCAGTAAAAAAAGTTTTTTGATCGGTTGCGTAGTTTTCGTTTGGCCTTCGTTGAAAAATGGAAAATCAAAACATGGAACATTTTTGTCATATTTTACTTTCTTATTTCCGCAAAGGGAAAAACGCATCGCAAGCTCATAAAAAATGTGCTGTATATGGCGACGAAGCCTTAAAAGACAGTGTCAAAATTGGTTTGCCAAATTTCGTTTTGGTGATTTTTCACTCAAAGACGACGCTCTGGTCGTCCAGTTGAAGTTGATGAAGTCCTAATCAAAGCAATAATCGATTCAGATCGTCACAGTACAATATGTGAGATTGCAGAGAAGCGTCATGTATCACATGTAGGGTTTCCAAATTTCGGGATCGGGATTGAATTTCGGGATTTTGTATTTCAATCCCGGGATCCCGGGATTAATCTCGAAATCCCGAAAAATTAGAGAAATAATTTGTAGGCTTAAAATAACGTATATTTTTGACTATTTTAATAAAAGAACTTGGAAATGTAATATGTAAATCTTATTGTTTAATACATAAGTTACGTAACTCGAAAATAATATCGTGAACTCAAATTTAAACAAAAACATAAAATTTTAACAAACATATTATATTTACAACTTAGAACGGAAATGACTTCTGAGCATCACCAGTGCATCTAAGGTAGTATCGGCTAACCGAGATATTATTTTTGTGGCAAGCGATGACGCAGAAGAAAAAGCTCGTTCCGATTCCACACTGGTGGGTTGAACTGTAAGCAAGCATTCAAAGCACCGCTGCAAATGTAAACCACGCAATCCACCATTTTCTAATAAGGCCATTTCTTTTTTTACCACCTTTAAAACATCAATAAATTTTCCTTTCAATGGTTGTACCAGTTTCATCGCATTTGTTATAGCCTATTCGAGTTTGTTTTTGAGACTTAAATTTTCATCTCCTTTCAATCGGCTGATTGGCAACTCATCTTCAGAGTCGAAACCGTCCTCGTCAAGATTTATTGTAGTTTGTTCAGCTTGGTTGCTGAGAACGGTTCCTGACAAGCTTTCTGAAATATTTTTGACGAAATTCGCAATTATGTCGCTAAGGGGCAAGTTAAAAAAAGGATCCTCGCTGTCTTGCTTATTGGGATTTTGGAGATAATCCATGACTCCAGACATTATGGTTTTTCACTCCGATATTCGCTTTCTTAAAGACTCTTCCAAGTCATTGTTTAATTTTGTTTTTAGTTCACGTAACTCCCGAACAGAAATTTAAAACTTACATCCGCAATAGCAAGATTAGCATCTCGTCGGCATATACCTTCTGTAGTTAGTTTAACTGGTTCTAAGCAATAGACAATGGTCTGTGCGACTTCAAAATCTGAATTTGTGAATATTATTGGGCTCTCTAAATCGATCAGAGCTTTTCTGATACAATCTTTTAGTTGAAGAAATCGATCTAACATATTTGCTAAGCTGTTCCACCTTGTTGGACAATCAAGAAATCCTCAATTAAAGATATAAAGATTTCGGGACTGAATCGGGATTTGTTTCGGGATTTCGGGATTTTTTCGGGATTTCTGGATTAAAAAAACATCGGGATCCCGGGATTCGGGATTCCGGGATCTCGGGATTGGAAACCCTAATCACATGCATGCATTCTCCCATACATGCACACTCTTACCACCTAACCGAACGATCAATTCTGATGTCTACGTTGAACAACTAACGAAATTAAGCAATGCAGTTGAAGAAAAGCGGCCCGAATTGACAAATCAAAAAGGTGTTGTATTCCATCATGACAATACAAGGCCACACACATCTTTAGTCACTCGGAAAAAATTATTGGAGCTTGGTTGGGATGTTTCGCCACATCCACCATATAGTTCTGACCATGCATCATCTGATTACTTTTTGTTTCGATCTTTAGAAAACTCCTGGAATGGTAAAAATTTCAATAATGATGATGATGTCAATTTTGATTCAGTTTTTTTACTAATAAAAGCATATTATTATTTAGTTCCATGAAAAAATTATCCTTGATTTTCTAAAAAAAAGTCCGCAAGTACTTGCCAACCCAATACTTATATTTTATTAAACATCAACCCAATACCATTTAAATTTCCTATCGAATTCATCATTAAATCAATTTACTTAACACATTTCAAAGTCATGTTTTAAAGTAAGTTATTAAGTGCATACAAGCTGTAATTAAACTGGATAACCTGACTAATTATTTATGTATCTTAATTACATCAACAAGTATAAGAACAAGTAACTTAATACTGGATCAAATTTAATGTATTTTATACATAAAATAAAAAAAAAGTAACTTATCTCAAAGAGATATTAACTTATTTATATTTGTTTTTATAATGAACTTAAATATTTATGTAAATAAATACTTTTCTATTAATAGAAAAGTAATTAACGACGACCAGTTATCTACTCTTTATTGAAAATTCTCTCTAATATTAGCTTTAGAAACTAAAACTAACCCGTTATATCTTGAAGAAATTACACCTCACAGTTATTTGAAAATGATTATCCTACCTTTAACTTTTTCTCAGTCTTCTTAGACTTTGACAGAGTATTTATGCAAATAACCTAGAACTAATTTAAAAGCTATTTATGCAGAGCAAAGTTATGCGAGCATAAAACTTTATATTACTTTAAATTTACCACTTCGAGTTTTATATCTTTCGAATGTGAACATAAAGATTTCATACATACAGCTGAGAAGTTTACTTTCAGTCATATAAAGTGCAATAATAAGTTAAGAAGGTTGTATTTATTTTGCAAAACGTTTCAAATAAATAAACTAAATACGACTGGTGAGCATTAAACTTTGCTTGGAGCATTTGCATAGTCAAGACTTTGTGAATAGTCGTTTTAAGATGGTACTAAAATTGTTGTTACTTTCGCCCTTGGAAAGACGTGGTCGTTTTATGAACCCAAGAAGGTCGATAACCCTTTGAATGTCTGTTTTATGTACTTACCTTATAAATTAGGAAGTCGTCGAAGTTAATTAATTACGGTATCTTTATTGATGATTATGTTTTAAGTATTTGACATCTTAAAGGAAGTTATTATTGATACTAACGTAGCAAGAGTTTAAATTATTATTTTGTAAATTATTTTGTTCGATTTTATTCACTGGTATCAAAATGACAAAACCCTACTCTTTCAAAGTCTCAATTCGATACGGTTCATTACATTTCTAATCTTAACTCGTCGCAGTTGCGTTTCGAACCAGAACCGAAAGCGACCATATGGTACGCCAATGTGATGAAATTCTTTATCGTCCGGCCGGCAAATTGATTGAGGAAGTGTTCATGCTGAAAGCGCTAAATTGATCTAAAAACAGGCCACAAGATCGGTTGTGAACTACTTTACTCGTACTCGTTGAAAAGCATGAGGTTGGCAGTTTCTGCGAAGAGAAAATTGCTTTGATAAGCGGTCCCGCAATTACAAGAGCAACCGTACGTCTTTATGAAACGAAAAGAGGAAATTAAATTTAACGAAATAAAACGTTGGAAATTAAAAGGAGGTCACGTTTCCACCACAACGTTGATCAATACTTCGGTTTAACGTTTATTGATCACATAATTAATTCAATAAAATAATTTGCTCCTTTATGACTTTGTTAAATTATCCGGCAGACGACAACTTCTTCAAAGAAACACCTAACATAATTAGTTTTAATTTGCCTCACACGCCGACAACCGACGACACGTCTATTTCTAAATTTAGTTTTCCTTCTGTACTCGTAGATCTTGATCATGACAAACGACAAAGGAACTTAATTAGTTCCGAGACAGTGGAATAGTTGTTTGTACACAGTTGCTGAAGTCAAAACAACAGGTAATATATTATCGGGAACGTAAAACGCGACTGAAAAAAACAAGACGTTGGTGGAAGACTGAAAGAGAAAAAGAAATACTAGAGTACTACGTAGAAATTTATTAGTAGTCGCCAGACGACAATAGATAGACGTCGAGAGAACACAAATTTTACATTACGTTCGCAGCTTGTACAAGTGCCGAGTTTTTCACGCCTGATAGGTTTTTGCTGTGTATATGGTCGATTACCAAGCTTGGACTGTGACGAAGCAATTTTAATTGAAAGTTCTTTAGATTACATGGGGAATTAAATTCGAGATGGAAGAAATGTTCAGTTTTTAATATGGAAAATATATCTACATTTATATAGTTATGCTGGGTTTCAACAAAAAATGTTTTTTAGTAAAACCCAAAGTTTTGTTTTGTAAAATTAAAGTTAAATTTCAATTTAATAATCAAAATAATACATTGGTTAAAAAATTTAAGGGATTTTTTGTATCTATGTAGCTTATATTGGGGAAATAAGGTGCATATGGGTTATTTGAATTTCTAAAGCCACGTAGAGGTTGCCGCAGACCACCCATAATAGTTGATTTATTCAAAAATTGTGTGTTCGAGGAATTCTAATAAAAAAATATTGCAAAAAGCATTCTTAGCGTTTGCTAAGAGTGAACTACCAGCGACCAGCAACAACAACCAGAAGTGTAAAGAATTTAATGTTATTTTGAAATTTCATGTTTAAAAGGAGGTTAATTTTTGTGTTGATGGAAAGAAGTCGAAGCAAACAACTTTTGTAGGAAGCAGGAAAGAAAGAACATTTTATGGTCTTACTCATTGTTCTTGAATAAAATCGCTTTAAAATTTCAGGTTTTTGGCCTAATGCAGGGTTGTCAGATTAGGGGATGTTCCCCAAAAATTAGGCTTTTTTCTTCTTTGGGGCATTCTTGGGGGATATTTTTTCTGGGGAAAAAGTTTAGGTGGACATTAACAGGGGATTTTATGTCTGCACTACTCGATAATATAAAAACTTCATAAATATAAAAATTCAATTCTGTACTATAAAACGCAAGAATACGTAAAGTAGAATTTTAGTTTTATTTTATTTATTTGTTTTTATTAGTCTTCAACTGGCACTACGTTGCAGTGTTTTTGTGTGGATTGCTGTTATTTATAAGTTATTTTTTTTAATTTGAAAAATTATTTTCGGAATATTTCCCAATTCTGGGGGATTTATTTCTAAATTGGCTTATTTTGGGTATTATAAAGATATGCTTCAGTCATGAAAATTGATAAAAATTGAAAAGTAACAAATTAAAATCTACGAAAACAATAAAATTATTTTCTGGGCAATTTTTATTGAAAACTTCTAAATTTAGGGTATTTTTCAATTGTGACTGGGGAAATCCAATCGAACGATCTGACACCCCTGGCCTAATGGTATCTAACAATACCTTTATATGTCACTATCAAAAACAGTTTTCTAATGTCCTTTTATCAAAATTATTGGTTAATTTATATGATTTCAACTATCACGAATAACTTCACAGCACCTTCTTAGCATGCTTCTTGTTTTCCAAAGATCTTCTTCGAGCACACCATTTTATTCTTTGATTAAGGCTTTTTCTAGTTGGAGGAGAATTTTAATTGCATTGCATGCGATACGAATATGCCTGCCCTACGTAAATCCAAAAAATTCCAAACGTCTTGGATCAGATTTAAATCGGAGCTAATCTAACAGAGATACAAAAAATGTTCCTGTATTCTTTTTTTATCAGTGCAGCTTTAAGTAGAATTTTTATGTAAAAATATCTAGAACAGTATCTAGGAAATCATCTTTAGTTATATTAAAGAAACATTTTTGAACAAATATAATTGACTACTATCCGGGTCAAAAGTCAAGTCAGTTAAGTTTGAGGTGCTCGTACTCCGATAGTTTTCGTCGAAAAAAAATCGGGATAAAGACTGTTATGATCGGTGATCATTTCTGCTTAACATAGCTATAGTATTTTCGGCGAGAGATGTCTCATGCGTCATTAGTTGTCGCCGTTTTCTCGACATACAGTGAGTGTCAGCTAATTTGATGCAGGCAACAAAATTAGGTTTCAAGTCATTCAACTTCTGAACTAAATGAGATATCGAAAAACCTGAAATGCTATTCTAAAAAGCGTAACTTTTTCTATAAAATAAACATTTCATATGTTTCATATTTTATTCGTAATTCTTATAAAATAGAATGAAATAAAGAAAACAGTATTTTGAAAATGAGCAGCTTATTTGATACGGAATTATAAAATTGAAAAACGAAACAATTTTTTTTATTTTTGCAGTATCTTCAGTACTTTGTATGGTACGCCTTTTGTGAGATCACTGCCTTTAGCCGATTTTCCATAGAATTTACTATTTTTTTGGTTACTCCCGGCGAAATTTTAGTCCATTCTTCGACTAATCCTTTTTTCAAAGTTTCTTTGCTAGATATGTTATGTTTTCTAATATTGGTTTGTAGCAATGTCCATAAGTTCTCTATAACGTTTAAGTCCGGAGACTGTGCCGGTGGTGCCATGACGTGAGGCCAATTCCATATTAGCCAGGTCTGTACTATTCCCGACTTATGTTTAGGGTCGTTATCTTAGTAAAATCTGAAGTTGCTACGCAAACCCAGTTTCTCAGCACTTTGTAGCAAGTTCTCTTTTAATATACTTAAATACATGGCTTTATCCATATTCCCGTCTATAAAAACAAGGTTTCCAACGCCTGATGCTGCCATGCAGGCCCAAACCATAACACATCCTCCACCATGTTTACACTCGCGCATAAATTTTTTAAATCGAGCTGTTTATTAGGCCTCCGCCATACTAACGACCTTCCGTCAGAACCAAATATATTAAATTTGGACTCATCAGCAAAAATTACGGTGTTCCAAAATTTTGAATCCTTGGGAACATGATTTTTGGCGAAGGACAGCCGGCTAATTTTATTCCTTTGACTGATAAAGGGCTTCTTGAGTGGTACTCGACCATGAAAATCATGTGATCGCAAGATACGGCGAATTGTTGATGGACTACAATTCTTACCAAGAAAATTTTGTACTTCATCAGCCAATTTTTGAGCCGATAACTTGGGGTTTACACAAATTTTTCGGATGATCTATCTTTCGTCGCTTGGTGTAAATATTTTATTTGGCGCGTTTCTGGTCTTATCTTTGAGTCGATTCTCCTTCAAGAATCGTTCATTTATACATGCCAGAGAGAGACGAAAACCGAAAATAGTAGCCTTAAACGCAATTCTCACATAGCAGCGCCGCAGCAGTGCAGCAGCAGCGCTTCACGGCGCCGCTGCGATTCAAAAAACTTGATAGCATTCCCACATAAGCAGTGCAGCAGCAGTTTAGCGTCTAGCGTCTGCGAAACTTGCATTACTGTTCTAACTATCTATCCAATAGGTTATCAAAATGTCGAGTTCTTCGTCCAGTGATGATGATGTGTTTGCTGTTGCCGTATTGTTATCACAACAGAAAGAAAAAGAAGAAAAGAAGATATTGGGTGCACGATTTGTGGAAACACAGGCAGGAAGAAAGTGAATTTTATTCAATTATGGTAAGATTGGTTGAAGACGAAGTTAAATTTTATAAATATATGAGAATGACTCAAAAGAAATTCAATGAACTCGTAGAAAATAATACCTTTAACATGCCAGCTGATCGGCCACTAACTGAAGGAACTGAACCTATGCCTTATGTAATAGTAGGAGACGAAGCTTTTCCTGCCAAAAAATATTTGTCAAGACCTTTTCCAGGGAAAAATTTGTCAGGAGATAAAAGAGTATTTAATTATAGGCTGAGTAGAGCACGAAGAGTAGTGGAAAATTCCTTTGGAATGTTGTGTCGCAAATTTAGACTCTTTCTTAATAAAATGCAGGTGCACCCTAACAAGGCCGATAAAATAATTTTGGCTAGTTTATGCCTGCACAATTTTCTCAGAGAAGACAACAATTTCATAACATCTTTAAATAAAGAATTTGAGGAAGAAACACCAATTTTTGAGAATCTACAACATGTCGGTGGTAGATATACTGCTGATGCTTTATTAATTCGGGATAAATTCAAAGAATGTTTTTGTTCAGAGGGATCCGTGCCTTGGCAAGAAGCTGAAGTTCACGAGCGTGCTTAATCACGTAGTAGTAGTGCAAAACTTTCTTTCCAGTTTACCCAGAATTTGCGTTTATCAAAAATTAAAGTTTCTTAACCTACAAAAATATATATACTTAAATAAATATTTACGGCTTTCATTCATTTCTTTCGCTATTTTCCTCCAGATGTTTTTCTTTCTCATTAAATTGCTATAATACTGATTACCCAAATCGTATATTTCCGGCCTTTCCCTGACCAATAAAATCAATTTTTCGATTTTGCCTTCCATTTTCTTATTCAAATATCACTATGGGCATACTCATACAACAAAATGTAACAAAGCCACCGTTGCGTTGTCGGCGCCAAAATGGCCAATATCTACCGAAGATACAGCAGTATTTGCTGCTTCCAATACCCACTCGGCAGCGCAACGCTCCGCCACGACGCTTAGAGCAGCAAGGAACGCTCTCCAAAGCGTTGAATTTTGATGCGCCGCGCTGCTGCTTCCCCGCGCTGCTTATGTGGGAACTGTCGCATTTTAAGATATGTATATTTTTTGGAGCTGCATTTGCAGCACTGCGACGCGCTGTCGCGGCGCTGCTATGTGAGAATTGCGCATTAATGTCGCGCGGCTCTTGTGACTTTGCGTCAGCCACTCGTTTGAATTGAATTATATGGATACGTGGATGGATATATGGATAATCCGAAAGAGAAAAAACGGAAGGCGACTATTGTCGCAAAATTGACATTTAATAAGGCGGCTGTAGAAGCGCTAGAAAAGTCACGAGTCTGCAGCCGCGCGACGATCGCCGCTGCAGTCGCGTGATTGACAATGCACCTTTAGATAACATAGTACTAGTAGCCGAAACCTACGCCTAGTGAAAAATCTAGGCCTCGCCTAATCTATATCGTAGGTTGGGCGATTTAGGAAATATCACGAGATAAATGAAAAACGGACCGGTTTTTTTACCGTTCTGTGGAGAATGCAAACTTTGGGAATTTTTTTCTCAGAAACCGTTGATGGAAAAAAATGAGGACCTTTTGTAGGATACAGCCTAATCTACTATAACTTGGTATTTTCTTCCTTTTCAAAAATTCCATCTGTCTGCTTAAAAATCCAGTCCCTGAAATAGTCATTGTTTTTGAGTACTTTTACCTTTATTATGATTTAACAATCGAAAAATGAATATATTCGTAGGAATTGAAATAGCATTCTCAACTACCACCTGATGGCAATCTCGTTAAAATGCGATCAGTGGTACTCGAGATCGACTATTTCGAGGTTTGAATTTTTAAACGCAAATAGACAGAATTTTTAAAAACTACGTTATAATAAACAGATGAGGCTGCATCCCACAAAAAGTCCTAATTCTTTTTCTTCACCGATATCAGAAAAAAATTCCAAAGTTTGCATTCTCCGCAGACCAATAAAAAAACCATCATTTTTTCATTTAATTCACGATATTTCCTAAATCGCTTAACCTACAATTTTAAAATTTGGTTTTTTACGCAGAAATGATCGCCGAGCATGATAGTCTTTACCCCGATTTTTTTTAATGAAAAGTTTCGGGGTACGAGCATCTCAAACTTGACTGACTTGACTATTGGAACCGATAGTAGAAATAACTAACTTTACTTATAAGTTAGGAAGCAGACATTTCATGTGCCATTCGAACTCCGCAATAAACAACTGTCAACAGGGATAAGGTTTCTCGTTTTGGATTGATTTACGATAGAACGTTTGAAAAGGTCCTTGCACCTGCCCACACATCGTCTACCCCGAAATAGACTTTATGTTCACCAATAAATGAACCGATAAATCTACTCTCAATGGTTACCAACATTTTTCCATGTACTCAATCCTCATTTTGTTACACTTTTTTTAATGGACGTTTTTTTAGTGTACTTAATTAATTTTTGTTTGTTTAGGTACTTTATTTTCTCACCTTGTTCAACTGGCGCGAAGCTCCGAAAGTTTAGGGTATTATTCAGTTTTCTTCTTATTTTTTGGTTACTCTTCCTCACGTATGGATGTCTATTCCTCCTTATTTTTCAATTCAATAAACTCCATTTACCTTCGGTTATATTACGATCTTTTTTATTCTTCTACATATATAAATCATGTTTCGTATATTCTGGTTCTCTTTTCTTTCCCGTTTGCAAATTAGAAGTTAGTGATCTTTAACTTTTGTGGGATTTTTAAAAGGCGTTGATAAACCATACTGGAATTAGTTTTGGCTGCCTTCTTCATCTGATTAATCAGGATTTTCTTCACAAATTTCGTTTCCAAACCACTTCGCTGGGTTGGATTCTCGTCTGTTGACGGTTTAGAAACAGATTCTAAACTTTTAACATCTTGGAATTTTGCAACCACGTCTTCACCAACTTAAGGTATTTATCAGAATTTAATTTTCCTCTTAGAGTATTTAATTGAAACAAAAATTTTGGACATTCGTTTTTTTTTGTCCCTTACACTTTTTTTGTCAGTATTTTAATTATTTTTTATTTAGGCGTTTTTACGAGAAAATTTAAAGATTTCCACCTATTAAAATCTAATAGATTAAATCTAATCTGAAATCTAAATAACATACAATCTTTACATCCGCATCGTAAGTTGTTAAGATCAAATAGTTTTAATGAAAGCATAAGTGTTCCAAAAGAAGTCACAAAAGGTCGTTGTCCACATCCGGTTGTTTTGTAACCTTTAGATAGATGAATACTTCATGAACGTTGATACGATGTCGCCACTCTATAATAATAAACTAAGAGTACTGTAAATTTACGATCAGAGTTTTCAAAGGGGGGCATTTAGAATTTGTTGTGTAACCGCAACTTACTCAACTTAAACTTTAAAACAATATAACCTTTTTACTTTAATTCCTTTATATTAAAATAATTTAATATTGTAATCTTATTACATTAATCCGTCATTCTATTTAATATCAACCCTAAAATTGGTTTATTGTTGCTATAATGAAAACGGACGACACACTTAACCCAGATAAAAGTTCGTACACGTTTTCCCTTAATGTGATAAATGCATGTGGCGTTTGTATGAATAGTACCCCATTTTAGATGAAAGATATTACACGGCTCGCTTACCTAAAACCCGGACCTAAACACAAAAGGACCGTTACGTTTAGAAAATATTGAATGTGTGACAACCTTTGAATATAAAAGATTGAATTTAACATGGTAATGTTACACAGGATAGCGAAACGAAAGATTTTCTCATTTCTCTAATTCCCTATTGGGATTACAATTGCCTGTGACAGCTTTAACTTTGGAAATTCGCCAAATGTCCGATTTATTTTTAACCATTTTAAGCATCATTCAAAATCTTATAGTTGTTAACTTAAGCCTTGATAATTTATGTTGCAATCACTTACCACGTTTTACTATAACGAGGCTGTCCAAAATTAACACTTTAACTTGACGAGTTCCGGAAAATAATTTTCGTTTTGGTCGTCACAAACAAAGAGAAACGAAAATAGAATGTATAAATAAAATGTATAATAAAAATAAAATGAGTAAGATACTGGAAATAATAAATGATAATGGGAACTCTAAATCATTAAGTATTGCTTTGTTTGAAATATCTGATTTAATTAGATAACCCAGTGAAGCACATCGAAAGATTTTCCAGGAGAATGTTGATTGCCTATTTCAACTACATACTTCATTCTATGGGTGATATTGCAAAAGGAATTTTGTCGTCACGGTTTGCAGTTTATGAGTTCTGTAATTTACTTATATTAACACTTTCCGTTCGATTAAACATCGCATATCTCATTGCTATTATCTTAAAAAATAATTGTTTATGGTCCATTATACTATAATTTTAAAAAGAGAACACGAAATTGATTGAAACTAAACTTTATAAATCAATCTTTGAAGAAATAATTATAGTAAGTAACTTTCATTATTATGCAAGGACCGTCAATGAGTTTGGGTAAAGAAAAGTATGCCATTTTACTTTTTAAAAATAACGACACTTAAAGGGAAAGAATTTCTGCGAAAATATTCTTCAAATCTTAAGCGAAATTTTTTAAACATTTTATAATGAAGATCTGGTTCATTTCGTTCAATTCTAAAATGGTTTCCGGGCTTTAATTGTTCACTCTGCTCTTCAGTAATCCCCAAAGAAAAGAGTTACCGGATAAATCAATAACCAAGCTTTGAGCACAAAATAAATTACTGCACTTCCAAAATTTCCCGCTTATTAAAACCTGGATATATTTCATGGCTTGTTCTTAAATTTTTTAGCTTATGAATTATTCTTTGGGGATTTATGAACAGTAGGATGAATGTTGTAAGCCCGCCAGTTATACGAAAATTAAACGGATTCTATCAGATCTGCTTCGAAGAATGATGATCTGATTTGAAGAATGTTTACTCATAAAAAGCTTTCCCTTGAGTGCCGTTATTTTCAAAAATTAACATTGTTTTCTTAAACCAAACGTTTAAAAAGGAATTTTGAGAATTAATATTTGATGAAAAAATTTACCACAAAAATTTTCTACTTTACTGGCGGACTCTGTATTTTGTTTCTTTCAACGCAGCATCCATAAAGCTCATAACACCACTTAAGTGCAATCAATACATCGGTTCTGTTTATATTATTAAAAGCTTTCCTCAAAGATTAACATCCATAGTAACAACATGTAAATGAACCTTTAACAAACGCTTTGGGTTTCATTGTGACCAAGATATTTTTAATATTATCAAAATTTTTCGAAGAAGTGCTTTGGATTTTTTGGAGAAGTTGTTTATCCATAGTAACAAAATGTAAATAAACCTTTAACAAGCACTTCGAGTTTCATTGTAACCAATATATTTTTAATATTATCAAAATTTTTCGATGGAGTGGTTTAGATTTTTTGGAGAAGTCGTTTGTAATTTGTATTCTGAAATAACAGGGGAACAAAAATAGGAAGGTTAATCGTCCATAACTTTTTAGTAGAAAAAGCAATTAAAATTTAAAGTTACTTTTGACAATAAGATGATTCTATAAGAAAATGGTTTTTGTACGATATGAGTCAAAATCCAGTTTTTTTAATCTACAATGGTTTCAAAAAAATCAATCAAATTGAAATAATATTTATTTATTGGATAATATTTCTTTCAAAATAAGAGCAAGGATAAGATCGTATTTTTATGAATGGCTTTCTACGTAACTGAATCAGAGTAAACTCTCTCCTATGTCATCAGAGTTAAGAATAAGATCGTTCATTCTCCTCCGAGCTTTTATACTGAACGCGATACTGCGCAGTCCAGGACGGTACTGGTGGGGATTACAGGTGTTCTGGCGTCAAACGCAATACGCGCGAATGTCAGTGCTTCACGAACGTTCGTTTGAAAAGTTTATTCGCTCCGGCAGCTGATTATGTCGTAAACAAACACGAATTCACCTTTTTCCGTACGACAGTAAAATCGGTCCGTCAGCTCAAGTAGGACGGATGTCATGTTAAGTAAATTCGCGTAGTGAGTTTTCCTCCAAAATCGATAGAAATGGCAACGGTTTCGCTGGTGATACCTGCGACCAAAGTATTTCTGGACGTCTTTTTATTATTATGCGGTAAGTTTCTATTATATTATTTTAATCCAATATTTTCCTTTCTTATTGTCTGGAAAATATAAATAAATATTTGGAAATTTATTGGCTTAAATATGGATTATTTGATAAATATCGGTCAGTAGATTAACTGAAATCGATGATGTGCGGTTTGAATGAGCTGCGTGTTAATTGTATTCAGCACAGGTGTTAAAAACGGAGTGAATAGAATGAAACAGACTGACATTGACGCAAACAGAGTGATGTTTTGCTCTGACGTAAGAGTTTCAAAGTTTCTGTTTTTGTTTTGCAGTGGGATTCCCTATTCTCTTCTTGTTCCTCTGGGCACAACCTTACGAAAGGGGATTCTTTTGCAACGATGAAAGTCTTTTACACCCTTATCACGAATCTACGGTTCCCAGCATTTATCTTTATATTGTTGGACTTGGGATGAACTGTTTTGTGGTAAGTGATTTTTTTTCAAAAATATATTTTTATTTTGAACAATAAAATATATCGATGTATTGATACAATATGCAATGGGAAGAAAGAAAAAATGAAAAAAATCTGGACGATCATTAAAAGTTTTGTGCAAAACTATTTTTCGTAAAGATATTATAGTTTTATTCGTTGGGTTAAAACTTGCACTGCACGGAGTTACGCTATGGTGCAAAGGTTCAGTTTCGTGCAGCATTTAAATGGGAATGACTATAATTCAGTGTAATTTTATGCACTTTAGTTCAGATATGAACTGCGATCCAATGAACGTATGTATAACATACATTTTCAAATTTATTAATATTAAATTTATATAATCATTATATTTTGTATTTACTAGAATATTTATTACGTATAATAACCATAAAGTGGTCATTTTCTATAATTTTTGTACCGTCATCGTTTAGTACGAACCATCCTTTTAAAATTTTCGCCATTGCACCTTCATTACACCGTTTGAACTTACTCCAGAGCATATTGAACAAAAACTACACCAACTTCAACTGGCTGCACGAAATTGCACTGTGCGTGGTGAAACGAATAGTACAAGTGCAACTGCTTAAACGGCACTATACGCAACGAACACGCGATGTCAGCACTGAACTGCTAAGTGCAGCCCTAACGAACAATGCTTATTTCTGGTATAAAATTTTTACTACCAGGTTTTTGACATTAAGAAAATCGTGTAGTCCATCTTTCATGTGCCAATTATAATTGGCACATGAAAGATGTTCTACAAAAAGATGTTCACTGTTCTGTTCTAAAGCCTGTTTTACACGTACGTTTGTTGATTGTCAAAAGGTGTCTAAAATTTTCTAGCTGCAACTGTAAAGCCTGCTCCACACACTCGGCGAGAGCGCTCACCGAAACGTCTCGGCGAGACTGTTCGTTGTCAACATAATTGCGATATTTCTGTTCAGATTTTCATGGTTCAGGTACCAAATGAAATGCTTAAATGTTGTACCGAATTAAAAAGACTTTGTTTTTCTGAATTCCACGATATACAGTACATGTACTTTTATTAACTGCTAACTTACACGGTTGTTAAATGGTTTACTGCAGAAAAGAATCGAATACTTTCAGGAAATCAGTCGATTGTAAATCATTTTTTTTATTTATACGTAGCTATTTAGAGATTAATTAAGGAAAAAAAAGTTAAAAATAAAATCGGCGCGATCTATAAGTCGCTGATGAAAAGATATAATCGATTTGACGTGTACAAACTTTTGATTAAAAACACGATAATTGTTTGTTAATTGTAAGCTTTTTGAGACATTGGGACACCTGTTCGGTTAAGCGTTGTACACATTATTCCAATGGACTCAAAGGCCAATCAATATCGGGTTCGGAGTCACCTTCGAACCTTAAAAAATCGAGTTTAAAAAGTTTGGCTAAAACTTTTTAGTGACTTACTCGGTAAAAGCACAATGCTTAAGAGAAGTATTTTAATTTTGTCTGCAGTAAATGGTTAATAAAAGTACATATATTCCACAGCGTTAGATTCGGGAAGAAAAATCTTTCAAATACCGTGATGAAAAACAATCGTTACAATTTGAAGAATAAATGCAATAGGAAATTTTATTTGGTATCTGGCTCATGAAAATCCGAACAGAAATATCGGATATATCGAGCTTTGGTCGTCTTTTTTGTGGCACTTGTACAACAATATTTAGCGGTAACCAAAATGAGAGTGTGGAGGGGTTGTTTTTGCCGAGGCCAATCTTGCCAAGAGCCCTTTGACTCAACCCAACCCTCGCCATATCTCGCTGAGTGTGTGGAGCCGGCTTAAGTTAAAAATCTGTTATTCTTTGTCTTTGCATTATGGTTTTGACAAAGTTTGGGTTGACTTAGGTTGATTTACTTTTATCAGATTGATTTTATAACTTAAATTCTAACCAGTTTGGGTTAAATTTAATTTGAAATTTATAAAATCCCAAAATCTGTACAACGTAAAACTTGACTGGAAACAAATGTTGATTTGGCAGCAGGACTTGTTTTATTTCCAAATGAAAAAATATACTATTGCAGTCATAAAATTTGGGCCCCCAGGTTCTTGACATTAAAAATATCGTATAGGTTACCCTTTATTTTCCAAAATGACTGACATTAAAATCCCTTTATTGTCAAAGTAATTAACATTTAAAATATCATTTGACAAAGTATACACCGTTCGGCGAAAGATGTCTCGTGCGTCATTATTTGTCAACGTTTTCTCAACATATGTCAATTTTTTTGTGATGTAATTGTACATGACAGAAAGAGACGAAAACTGAAAATTTTTCGCCGCGCGACGATTGCCGCTGCAGTCGCGTGATTGACAACGCACCTTAACAAGGAGAGTGCAAGATCTTGGGGTCACAGATTTGCTTCAAATTTTGTAGGATGGCAGATTTTGCCTTCCTATTGATGAAAATATGTGGATATAGGGTCCACTACTCAATACCTTCTTAGATATTTGCAATTGAAGATGCAATTCACTTGTTAGGACGTTCGAAGTTGGATAATGTCAAAAATAACCGAATTTATATCGATTAAGTCAGGCTTTTTGAAAGAAGGTTAGAATCTCAGGTCATATTCCTGTATTATTTTTAAAATTTTGACATGTTAAATGACAATTAACTGACAAATCGAAAGTGTGGTGCACACTCAAAAAATGTATCGATGTCGTTATATTTTATCAGCACCGATGATATCTTTATATCTAAAAACAGGTATAATATTCAAAATTAATTAATTACACTCTCTGAACTCGAATTTGGCGCCTAACGGTGAGAAACACCGATTTGTTGCTGCTACGCTAAACCTATTACGTTTGAACGTGTGCTACAGAACTGAATTTAACTAGAGAATTGCAACTTCAATTGCCAATATGTAAAAAGCTATTGAGTAGTGGCCCCTACAACCATATATTTTCATCAACAGGGAAACTAAATCTACCATTCTACAAAATTGGAACTAAATCTGTGACCCCAACACCTTGCACTCTCCTTGTAAGATACGACAATTAATTAATGACAAATGTGACATCTTTAGGGAAAACGTTTCCCGGCATTTGCAATGAAATTACTTTTTTCTCCGAAATTTTGGTATGCAATGTGTGATTTTTTTTGTACCAATGGAAAATTTAGAGTTTTGGCTGTACAACGCCGTAATTTTTTAGGGGGTGCCATTTGAAATTTTCGAGAAAAATGACAACATGCGAAGATCAATCAAAAAAAAAATTTTTTTTCCCATAAATTACCCGAAAAAAAATTATATAAAGGTATACGAGGTTTTAACCTGTCCCTCAAATCAAAATTTAGGCTCCGGCGTCAATTAGTTTCTCTATAAAAAAAAAATCTCAAAAATGGGGCGCAATTTTGAAAGAAGGGGTTATAACAGCGAAACTGCTAAAGTTAATGGTATAACATGTTAGATAAAAAAATAAGTACTCTTCGAACACTTTCCAAACCTACAATAAAAGATACGGCATTTCATTAAAAAAAAACGTAAGTTTGGCACGCCACTGGAATACGGCCCGCCACTGATGATTAGAAATATTTTAGAAACATAGTGACGGTAATTCTGCCCTGTTAATCCAAATGGGCGTATCTGCACAAAACTGAATTTTGAGCAAAATGAACTTTTGTGTTTTGTTTTATGCCATGATGAAGTTTATAAAAAAATAAACTTCTGTCTTTAGAAAGTGTTAAAATTTAACTTCTATTTTCCATTACAAACTTTAAAAACAGAAGTTTTATATTATAAATTTGACTTTTGATAGACACGCCCTTTTCTTCTAACACAAGCTATCTTCATAATTTGGAACAAAAAAATCGTTTTCTTTTATTAATTGTTTTCTCTTAAGAAAATAAATGATTCGTCGAAATTTTTTAACAGTGAGATGTATTAGGTGCAGGTGAACCCAGAAACGTGTTTAACTCAAAACCATCAAAATTTGTAGGTACGCCCTTTTGAATTAACAGTGCAGAATTATGCACCACTTTGCTCTTACATTTTTTTCGATAGCTTTTATCGTAAAGGAGCTATGGTTCGAGGCGTCTTAAGTGCCACACCCTGTATATCTAACTTGTGGTGAGAAAATTCTAAAGCCTGTTTTTCACTTACGTCTATTCATTGCCGATAGGTGGCCAAAGTTTTATGTCTGCAATAGTTATACACTCACACCTCTTTATACGGCTATTCGCTATAACGGCCTTCTTAATTTATGTCAATGTGTCGACTTACTGCCCACAACGTTTCGATTTCCGGCCAAACTTCGGTAATACCCCTATTTCGTGTGAATCGTCAGAAGTAGCAGTCACACTTAAGTGCGTCTCAGTTGCCTCTTGGACAACAAAATATATAAACGTACGATCCCTTAGTAAGGGAATATGTTCTAACTTGATTTGAAATTTTCTAATTGATATGTTTCGCTTTAAGGCATTTCGTTTTACGGCCCAATATCGATGAACGTATCCCAGCCGTATAACGAGGTATGAGTGTAATATCATGTTATATCTGATTGTGAGAGTGCAGAAAGAAGAATATATTTTCTACACATACTCAACTTTTAAGCTAAATTTAGTGTTGAAGCTGACTGAATCTTAATTAATTCTTTGCACTTCGATGTAAATCGATGGGTTTTTTGAAAACATTGAGAGCGACAAAAAGCACAATTAAAACCCTCAATTTTTCGATTATCTCTTTTGTTGGTTAAAAATAGATTTCAACATTCTTCTTTATAATATTAAATTATGATTTTAAAAGTTTACCTAATTATTTTTAATTCACTTCTACGTCCATTCTCTTGAACTTATTCTAGAGAATCCATCTTTTCACAGAAAAGAAACTTATAATTCTACCGCCCAAGCTTTTAGCAATTTAGCAAGCCTCGATTTTTTTATTATCTCTTTTGTTGGTTAAAAATAGATCTCAACACTCTTCTTTATAATATTAAATTATGATTTTAAAAGTTTGCCTAATTATTTTTTAATTCATTTCTACGTCCATTCTCTTGAACTTATTCTACAAAATCCATCTTTTCACAGAAAAGAAAAACTTTTAATTCTACCGCTCAAGCTTTTAACAATAAAAGCTTCCTCTGCCTGAAATAAATGCTAATGCTTCTTCCTTGTTATTAGAGTCCATAAATCATCCAGTTTTAGTTTGTTTTTAATTATCTTATTTTTACGCTTTACTTCCCATTTTCATCCAACTGAAATTATTTTTCGTTAGATATTCCCTTTTAATATTTTTAAACCATTGCTTAAGTAAGTAATATCTAATAATATCTAATGTTACAATGATAAACATGTAAACTTCTGGTTAGTTGACTTACTTTACATGCACATAGATAAATCTCGTAGGTAGACCATAATGAAACCTTTATTCACTTTATATCTTGTTTGATAATTCGTACGTTCATGCATCTGTAGTTTTAAACTTACACACCCTTATCTCTAAGAATACTAGTTCAAAGCAGACGACGTAAATATCGAATTACACGTAACGTCAACGCGGTTTCAACCTCATGGATGTTTCTCTGAATTTGATCAAAGGAAAGTCCAAAAGAATACCACCCTTTTAGATCTTCGGACGAGATTTAACGTCTTCCTTCCACCGAACGTAACTTATTCAAGTTGCTATTTTTAGATTTGCCCGTCCGTCGCTTACAAACGCGGTTCGTTGGACAGTAAAAGCAATCTCAAATCGTAATCTATAACATACAAAGTTAACTTTTCTTTTGGAGAGGGTAACGAAACGTCTTCGTATGTGTCTTGAGGTTTACGGTCGGGACGTTTTATTTTCGGGTGAAGGAAAAAGACGAAACAAGATCACATGAAGGTGACTGCGCTTAACCAATGGTGATGGTCCGTTCTAAAAATACAAATTGTTGAATTGAATTGGTGAATTGTTTTTTTTTTTTTTTCACTTGGCAGATAGTGAATTGTTTCTTCACTTGGCAGATCGTGAACTATGACTTAAACGGGAAACGATTACGAGATTAAGAGATGCTTAGCTTTAGCGTTTAACCTAGTGGGTGGTTGGTTTGAGAAGACAACAAGGCTTCTTTATCGTGTTCCACAAGGGAGTATTATTCTTGGGGAATTAACGATAAAAAATTAAACGTGCGTGGATGATTCGTTATCTGTTCGTTATCTAAACAGTCCAGATAAGTCTAATGATTATTAGCAAAACATTCAAGTTTCTTGATTCATATGTTATTTATTAATATTAAATCATAAATTACTATTGTTAGTTTGAGGACTTAGATTATATTGTTTTAATTTTTATATTTTAAATACTAATTTTATATGTTTTAGTTAAAAGGTTAGGCATGTGTAATAATTTGCGTAGTATTTACATCAAAAGTCACGTACGATTTTATAGATTTCCTTACTTTACTCTTCATTTTGGTTCGTTATAAGCCTATAAACTCGTGCATTTTTTGATCTTTCAATTTGTAGAGAAAATTATGGATTAAATTTTCTAGAACATCATCGTAAATTTTAACTAGGTGACTTTATAGTACGTAATTTAGAAATATCTTATGACTGCCTGGAACATTTATCATAATTATACCCGTATAAATTATAATGTGATCTTTATTTTCCTCATGAATCACAGATAATCTGGACTATGACCACTAACGAACAGTTAAATGTACCTGACGCGTTAAAACTTATTCTCTCTATGTATTCTTGGAATACCTCTTCTGATCTCATGCCAAAAACTATATAAGTAATATTACAATGCAGTCATCGCATTCGCCTACACAGGTGACCAAGAATTGCAGTTATACCAGTTACCTAATAAGTCAGTTTTATATTTAATTGTGAGCTTGATTTTATGCTATAAATAAAAATTGTCACATCTATTCATTATATTTCATCTCAAGGTTTGTACGACTACTCAAATCTTTATATCTCTGCAAATATCTTTTTATCTTATCTTATTCTAAAAGTTTGATACCCGACTGGATTACTTTAAACTTTAGTTTAGCTAAATAATATGATGTTATATGTATTATTGATGAAAATAATGTATTACATATACTTATTCACTAAATATTATTAGTATTATTATTGTTACTATAATTTTCATTTATTCACGTATAGTGCAAAATAAGATTTTTTAATACCTGTTTTTGTTTTAAGAATTAATCTCTCTCCCTACTTTACATTTGTCATATATGTTTTTGTCCCCTATTTCAAAAGCTTCCACCAACAAAGAATTTTATCCACCCTTCGTTATTGTTCTTGTTGCATTCAACGTGGAAACCTTTGTAATATGTGGGCCAGTTTGTTTGCATTGAGATAACAAGTAAAATGAATAGAAGCAGTGACTGGAAAGATGCTAATATTCATTTTTGGAATACTTTATCATTATGCAGATGTAGTCTTTTTAAAGAGGTGGACTGGCAAATTTAGTTTATGCGTTTAAATAGAATGATTTATGAATTCTTTTATGACTTTGTATAATAAAGACCTTTTTAAAAATTTTTCTTATGGATCTATTATAAATCAGGTAGCTAAAATTTGTCTACCTGTTCCCCTTTTTAAAATATGAACCAGGTGTCTAATACGTATTAAAATATCATTCGTTTCCAACAATCTAGAATTAACTTCTATGTCATTAATTTTAATAAATTAATTGAGCACAATAATTTGAATACTCATCCATCATAACATTTTACACACATAAAATATTATAAGAGATTCGATCAATTTAAAAGCAATCTTCTTAATTAGCGCAGTAATTAATTACTAAATTGGATGCGCATTTTAATTTCTTGTACGTTTATAATCAATTAATGTACGCATGAAGTACAGGAAAGGTTGTTTTGTAATTACTTCAAACAATAAGACTTCCACTGCCGTAGAATCTAGATTAACTCTGATAAGAAAAAGCCGTGGCAAGAGGTAAACGAACGAAACAACCTAGTAACCTCATTTTTAATATGTACTATTATACCATCGTGTGTGTACATTTGATAAATATTTATGTTTGTTTAAAAAATCTACAAGGAGAAATTAAGGGAAAAAGTGCTACTGAATTTTTTAAAGTTTACCTTTAAAGTTTTTTTAAAGTGTTTCACCACAAATAAAAAGTAAAAAAAAATCAGTTCGTTAACATTTCTAGGAAATATCTTAAAAATAACTTTTCAGTTTTAAAAATACTTTCCAGTAGGAAGTGAGAGATAATGATGTACCCTGCGGTTAGCTCTAACCACGACGATATTGACGGCTGACGATATGGTAAATGTAGTCACCATTATTGAACACACGAACATGTAAATAGTAAAAGCGTTTGCGTTTCCTGGTTGAAATATCTTTAATGAACAAGTTTGTTTTGCTTTGCAAACAAAAATAATTGGTTTAAGGAGATTTTATTGAGGTTTGAAAAGATGTTAATGAAATGTTTGTTAAAGCTATTGCTTCTTTATACATTTAAGTTATGGTAATTTATAAACTCGTTACATTTGTCTTTTAGAACTTTTTGATTTTCGTTTATAATTTCCCTATGTTACAATAAAAAAATTGAGATTCTTCAAGATTCTTGTTGATTTTATTTTTGATTTTCTTAAATTGCATTGGCTTGTTATAGCTTTTCTTGTCTGGGTTCTTTTATATTTGTTGCAGACGTTAACCGTAACATGACATTTCATGAAAAGTCCAGTCAGTTCATGAAACGCTGACAGATAGTTGATTCTGTGCAGTTACACCACATTTACATTAAAGGTGTAATTTTCGTAGACAGTTCATGAAATGCCAAATTAATTTTGACACTTGAAGAAACTAAAAATAATTATTAAATAAGCTGTAATCATTAAACGAACTTCATTAAAGTAAATATCAACTTAAAATGAATTGATATGTTTTTACAAGCAGAATTTTCTTACTTATTAATACAGTTAGAGCTAGAAATTAGAGCTACAACTTCTCTGATAGAAAATTACTTCTGAAACCACCCTTTAATAATACCAGCTTCACAACTTAACCCTTTCGTCCCGAATGGTATACATATGTACCATCGACCTTTGAAAAATTTTAAAAGTTTCAGGTGCGGAAATATGTCCTATGGTAACATATAAATTAATTCCACATCTCAAAACTTTTTTTTGTTATTACCTATATTCAGGGACGAAGGGGTTAACTCATTTACACCATTTCGCTGATCGATTAGAATGCATAAAATGTTTGGAGGATTTGTAGGACCCCTATCGACTTTTGGAACAGTGAGTAGGACATTGTCTCCTATTTTGTAAGACGGAGTTCTTTCTCGAGCGTAACTTAAAATTTTTTTCGCCGTTGTTTGCATCCTTTGCGTTGCATCACATCGTTATTTCAAAATTCTGTTGTTGGACAAGCACGTGTTGTACAAGTGTTGATCGTTGTCTTTTCAAACGATGCAGATTTTGTGAACAAAAGCTGAACATTTGGGACATTTATTTTGAACAGTATCAATGTGTTTCTCATAAACACTGCATGCTTTCAATTTTTGTGTCGAAGTTTCTTGTAATTTATTTGGTGTCAATATGTGTTCTATTGAAACTATATCTTCTTTATTTTCTTCGATCATATCACTGTTTTTATCAGTACTGTCTTCTTCTTGACCTCTGTTCTTTTCACCTTCCACGTTTACTGGCGTTGGTTCTTGAGTTTTGTTTATGTCTTCATGTCCTTGTGATCTAATTTCGCTCTGGTTTTCATCTTGCAAGCTGTTTTGTAAGAGCTGTTCTATCTCTTCTTCTGTCGATAGAGTCTTCAACACAGTGAATGGAATCGAACTTGAAGAAACGTCAACTTTCGGGTCACACCCCAGTGGTGCTTTATACGGAGATCGACAAATAATTTTATGAAATAAAATATTCTTTTACCATTGGACAAAATTAAAACCCACTCCACTGTTTTATATGGTGATCACTCATTCAAGCATGTAACATGTTCAATATCCTGGTTTGCTCTCTCCACACTTCTTTGGCTCGGTGGATGTCTGGGCCTCTCATGTACCATAACACATTCTGGCGAAAACGATTTCAATTCTTGAATAACATTAAACACCAAACAACAAGAAAATATTAAGTAACTAGTTTGCTGCTGCATCTGCTCTTTTAGACTGCAATGGACGTAAAAATAAAAATTTCATGGAATGGTCTTGGTAATTCAAAATCCCCCATATTATGGACAATTGAGGAACTCTTATCTTTGGTAAAGAGCTTTTTATGTGGCCGTTGGTCGTAGTAAGTAGCAAGTTTTTGATAAAATAATTCTTTGCTGATAGCCACTGCGCCATTAGTGTTTTGCCAAGCATAAAAATTTATGTGAGGTTATGTCTACTTAAGGAACAGAATATCGCAATCATATGGAATTCATAATATGTCAAAAGCGGCTTAGTATTTCATGAACCGTCTACGAAATTTAGACGTTTGGTGTAATTGGAAAGAATTGCATTTCTCAGCGTTGCATGAACTAACCTGACTTTTCATAAAATATCACATTACTGTGTCTACGACATATTCACTGAAATACTTAAAGATTTTTTTAGATAGCCTGAAATTTTATTACACTATGTCTCAAAGACTTGTTACACAATAAATAAACATATAATTAAAAGAAAATAAATTACAGCGTTTCATTTCATTTCCTAAGAATCATAGATTCCTTTATTAAGATTCTCGTCTTATCTTATTTTTAACCTCCTACACTGTGTTTAGATTCTATGTGTGTTGTATTTGTAATGATTCACGAATAGTCTCTGATCTTTATCTGACATCTATTCACGGTATGATTATGTATTCATGATTTAATCGCCAGACAGATTGATTGAAATGGTCAATTTATGGATGTTTCCTTTGATTTATTTAGTCTTTCTAAAATTCCCTTTAATGCCAATTACACTGACCAACATTTTTTAGACCCATAAATCAGACAATAGTTTCTTAATAGTTTCGAGTGATCTTAATTCAAATGTAGCCTCAGAATTGCTCCATCACATCGGATTTTTGAAATATAACCTAAAGATTCAAAAAACTCTGGTTTTAAACATGTTTGGGATTAAATAACATAGCGAGAAATATTTTGGGCGCAACATTTCATGAGGCATGTGAAAGTACCACTGTTCCTATTGAAAATGTATTTTGAATTTTTCCAGTATCTTAATTTCTTCTTGAAGAAATATAATTTATATAACATCACTTTTTGTCATCAATCTATAGGAGGCTAATCGACTAGTCGTCGATGCAGTAGTCCTATAGTGTTATTCTAGCGTGTGTAATCTGTACAATTTTGATGATTGGTTTGGCAAAGCTGGTAGCGAAGACAATTAAAACAGATAAATTAATACAGCCAGTGAACCCAAAACTAGGGAACCTATGATTTAGCTGAAAAGAAAAATTTGCAAACCTTACATCTTTTTGAGATTACGACCAAATCATTATCTGCTAATCTGCTATACTGACGACCATGACTGAAGGGTACAATAATAAAGGTCACAAAACTATGAAAACTCCTTCCTTTATAACAAAATACCTATACTTTTATCAAATTTATACCTGTTGCTAGCATTTTATCTAAAATAACCAAAGGGTGTTGTTTTTCACCAAAGAAGGGTTGTAAGGTATTCTGAGGATAATACCATCCCATTTGTAAGATTTGGTGGCCCAAATCGCATTAATTACCGAATTATGATCTTTTTAAGCTTACGTTTATCAGATAAAATTTTTGAGGTTATGTGTACGCGAACTTATTTCTGCTTTTACGGCGTTAAAAAAATTATTTAATTTACCATTTTTTCTTTAGATGTAGAAAACGGTATTTTACATTGTACTGTCCACTTTTCAAACCTTAAATATGTCTCTAAGTACTCTAAAGAAATGATTTTCTCGCCGCTTATGGACTGAATCTATGTAGAAAAAGTTTGTTTGGATTCAATCCCGAGCCTAGGTCAACAATGTGACGTCACACTAATGCGGCGTATTATAAAAGAAGGATTTTTTTATGAAGAAATTAAGGTATCAAAAAATTCAAAATGCATTTTGAATGGAAAAAGTGGTACTTACATTTAGATGCCGCATAGAGTTTTGTGGACAAAAATTTGTTATGAATGGCTCCATTCTTCAGTTTGGGTAAATTAAAATAAAACTTTAGAAGTACTGAAGATAATTGTATTTTATTTGCTCTCGACGACCCGGGTTTCGACCATATGGTCGTCTTCAGGTCATAGCTAAAAGATTATTTTAAATCGAAACATCATTACATACTTAAAAAACATAAAACAACAAGTTAAAATTAATTACCGTCAATGAAGCTACAAGAAGAGGATGAGAACCATGCCAACCAATGTGTATGATAAGAATTAACTATTTCAAAGCTATCCGCAAGTAATTCCGCACGTTATTATATGAATATTATTAAAATAACAATCTAAAATTATGATAAACAACTATTGACAAAGGATGAATTAAATATAGAATATATAAATTAAAGATGGATGAGATTACCTAAGATTACACTCGACTCGCTTCCAAAACAGCAGACAATAAACTAAGCGATGGCGTTGGAAACGGGTTGAGGTGCCTGCAAGTTAGGCGGCAAATTTGAAATATATTTATTTGTTGAAATGAACAAATGTTTGAAGTTTATGTCGGTAATCTCATTTAACAAACATTTATTATCTATTAAGCTATGTCTATAAATTTCTAGTTCTTCATATAAGTCTAATTTTTTAGATTTTTGTAAATTATGTAAAAGTGTTATAGATGAAAAATCGATATGATGACCAGTATCTAGAATGTGTTTACCCACCGCAGAATTAATGTTGTTATTATTATTTTTAGATGTAATAGTATGTTCTTTGAAACGAGTGTTAATACTTCTTCCAGTTTGACCAATATATATTTTGTTACAATCATTACATTTAATTTTGTATACACCACTTTTGGACAATTGGTTAATTTTATGTTTAGAATTGTTTATAATGTTTAAAATTTTATTATTGTTTTTGTATGCTAAGTTTATATTATGATTAGTTAAATATTTTTGGAGTATTGATAAATTTTTATGATAATTGACTGAAATGAAAGTTCTTTTTATGGAATAATGTGGATATATTTGTTGAATTAAATTTCTATTATGTATTTTATTGAAAATATTCTGAAGAAAAGTGATATCGTAATCGTTATTTAGGGCTAATTTTACTATATATTTGATTTCCTTATCATAATTAAGTTTTGATAGTGGAATAGAGTTAACACGTTCTATAAAATATCTAAATGCAGCTTCTTTATGTTTATAACTGTTATAAGAATTCTTAGGTATTAAAATATCTGTGGCTGTAGGTTTATGAAAAATGTTATAAGAAATGTTATTATTATTGAAATCTTTAGTAAGGGTAAGATCTAAAAAATTTATGCTATTGTTCTGTTCTTTTTCGATTGTGTATGTAAGATTCCCTAAATTGTTTAAAAACAAATACAAAAATTTATTTGCTGCGTTATTTAATTCGAAATATGTTGAAAACTCTTGTTTTTTTACATCTGTAGGTTAGAATATCTTGAAAAACTGAGGTGATGGAACAATTTTAAGTCATATCTGAATTCAGTACGCAAAATCCTTTTAGGAAAGTGCTATTTGATCTATGGGTCTGGTTTTTCATAAAATTTTGTCGGTCTGTGTTATCTTCCAGTAGGTATTATATCTAAGGTGACCATATTTTTTTATTTCAAATCCGGGACGGAAACTTGCTAATTTTCGTAAATTTGAAAATCGAAGTTCACGGTTATTAAAGTGAGAGACTATTTCAACCCACCTTTGGAATGATGCAGTTTGGTTATTTTTCCATTCGGCAATTTTCTCTTCCGTAACGTATAGTTTTATATAAGCATAGTCGTCGTTATATGTCATTTTCCGATATTTGATGGGTTGCCGTAATTTTATTAACAAGTAATAGTGAAAATTGAATTTCAACCCATACTGGTGTTTTGTTTAAAATCACCCAGCTATATGAATCCAGGTCCTGAAAACTGATTTTTGTCCATTTTTGTAAATAACTGACAATGAGTGCAGATTGATAAAATGAAACAGCGTCGGCTCGGAACTGTATAATCTGCTTTTCAGGTACTTTTTTTCTTCTTTAAGTTTATCTAATTTAGTACATACCACTGTAGGAATAAAGGAATCTTAAATCTTGCGTGTCAAAATTGTTTTCAAATTCTAAATGGCTGCAATAACATCGAAGACACTTACTGCCTCTTTTTCGAAGTGAATTATTGCTGTGTGGAATCCTATTGTTTGACTATGTACGAAGTGCAGCCAAACTTCAGAAAAAGGATTATCAAAAAATTTAGAAAGAAATACTGGGCATTTTTCTTGCGATTGAAAGTAAGATTGTAAGGACACAAACATTTGTAGTACTCTTTCAATCGCTGGCAGTAATGCTAGCCACCTTGTTTGAGAGTAGCCCAATTACATTGAAAATTCTGTTTCAACAAAGGCACAAAAATGTTTTAGAGTTTCCACTCTAACAGTGTAAGACTTGAAATATAAATATAATTTCGAAAAAATTAATTCAACGTCAATCGGTAAAATATCGGCAGCTGTTCTAACAGTATTGTGGAAAATATGACCCGCACATCCAACTCCTATTATATTATGGTTCAGCTTTTGCTGCAATTTGATAAAAACATTGTTCCGCCCTTTCCTATTCACTCCGCTAAAATTAGAATTTGTGTTGTCTGTACAAAGTCCAACAAGTTTTTCTTTTAAATTGTTTTTTATTATGGAATCAGGAACATAATTACTGACTGTATCGGACGTTTCGTGACAATGAGTTCAGTTCCAAAATTTTTACTTTAATTCCAGATTTCCAGTCAAAATATCTTACTAACACTGGAAATAGCTTTATTTTTTTGTGAATATTTGCATCAGTTAGTACAGAAACAAATGTGCATTGTTTTAAGTTACAGTGCATATTTAAAATAAATATTGAAAATAAGAACCTTTTCAAAAATTCGGCACAATCCGGGACAAAGAATCTGAATCCGGGACGAATATTGCTTCTAGAAAAATCCGGGACGCAAGGTGCAAATCCGGGACTGTCCCGGCCAATCCGGGTCACCTTAATTATATCACCTCCTTTATTTATTTTATTCAACATTAATAAATATAATTATAATAAATATAATAAAAAATAATAATATAATATTCATCTTGGTATTAAATAAGAGTTTATTCATACAGATCCTATCGTATTATAGGTTTTATGTGTTAAGTTCATTAACACAATAAAATTCTTTTTTTCCTCAAGTCGCCATATAACCGATCATTACAAGAGATACAACGTTCGATAACCCCCTTAAGGTGATGTCATAGCGATTACAAAAATACGGTCCTAGACATTCATTCATCCAGACGCTAGATACATCGCCGTTTTAACCGTTTTACGATCCTGTCCTATGATAATTTCGAATATATCAAAGGGGACCGTGCTTATGAACAATTACGCGACATGACCCCAATAAAAGGCGGGCAATTTCATTGCGCTTTGATTTACAGCTTTACATAATCCCGCGCGTAAAACGAACAGAGCACAATAGGTCTCCTTTAGACTTGCTTTGGTTCGTTTTGGTTTGCTTGGTCGGTTTTGTTGGTTGCGTGAAGGGTTGAAATGAGAATTGAAACGGGGCCAGCACACCTGACACGCAATAAAACGGAAGAACAATAAACCCTCCGGTACAAAGGGTGTTCTTGTGTATGGGCTAAGTTTGATTGCAAGTAGGAATTTAATTTTATTGCTTTCGCTATGGGGAGAAACAGTCTTCTCTCCAGTCTGTCTCTGGAGGGAATGTAATAAGATAAAGCGTCTGGAAACTATTAGTAGACTGGCAAAGACGACAGTTCAAGTATTAATGGTGAAAAAGTATCTTAAGCTGGTGTAC
Source organism: Digitonthophagus gazella (assembly GCA_036711955.1). NCBI lineage: Eukaryota > Metazoa > Arthropoda > Insecta > Coleoptera > Scarabaeidae > Digitonthophagus > Digitonthophagus gazella. Next base: position 29,909,334 of record JASCIT010000005.1, read on the forward strand.
GCAGAATGTAATAAAAACGGTGGTGATACGGCGTAAAAATTTTTACGGGGTTGGGTGTAAATCAGTTTAGTCGTAAAAATAGAACGTAACCACGAATTGGTTGGTGGGTAGATAAAAGATCAGAAAAGACAGAAACGTCGAATATCTTTGGAATGTTGAGTGTGGTGTAAACCTAGATCTTTCAATTTATTTTGTAGGTTTTACGATTTTAGGCGCTATTAAGTCAAGATTAAAGTTTTAAAAATAATCAAGGTTTTAGTTAAGGTTCTCAACACTTTGATAATATTCCAATTTAGTTCCAACTAAAATTTCAGTTTAGTTATACTTAACAAAGTAAACATTTCGCAAAGAAATTCTTACATTTTACATTCTTTTCCGCTTACACAACTGTTATTTACTTCTATGAAAGCTATTTACCTAAATACCTATTGATTGTGCAATTAAGCTTATCATAAATTAAATTTTATACCATTTCAAAACTGTAAATAACTATAAGTCAAGAGTTGTGACATAAATACAGGTACGATATTTTACTTTTCTACATACCAAATTTTTTTTGTGGTTGTTATTGCTACATATTAGTAGGTGTCACTTTCTTATGCACTCGCCTATGAAATGAGGAAATATGTGCAACAAAGTATCCACGTGTGTGGGCTGTTTTGATATTAATACGACACCAAAGCTCAAAAAGTAAATAAAACAATCCAACCCACATTCTATTAAATGATTCAATGGTTATTGATTAAAAAAATTAAAATTTTTTCTAAGACTTAAGACTAACAATAAGTTATGCCCAAGATTAAAATGCAGACGGTAAAAACTGTAAACTCTCTCAATCAGATTTATGAATGTACACTTACGAGAATATGCAAATATGTGCACATCAAGAGATATTTACAGACATTCACGCTGTACATTGCAAATACCCGTGTATGTAAGTACGTGAAAAGGAAATATCTAAGATTACTACTAAACGTAACGAGAAGTTACTCAACTGACAAGGTAAAATATGTAGCTTCTTGTATAATAATTTTGATAAAATAAAAGTGTGTGAAATTTATTCTATTTATAGAAATTGCTACATATATCGCGACCTAAGAAGGTTTTTTATTAACCTTCATCAGTACATCAGCTGGACTCGGTAGATAAACGAATAAATAAATTAGCTGGAAAAACATATTTCTGTAAGATAACGAGGATCTTTGTAAAGTAGACAGCCGCACTATTTATTAAGAATTTGTCGATAAATAGGGCACAGTTTCTTCCTATAAAGGAAAGGCTAAAAGCCTCATCCTCGTCTGTTTTTGATCAAATATCACGCTTCATCGCCCACGGATCGCCATTATTCCAAGGTTCTGTTTATGTTAAACTTATTATCTTCGAAGAGAAGACACGAACGACAGAGGACGAACAATTTAGTAAGATGAATCGTCCATTGTTTACTTGAACCAACCGTACTTCACAATCGATAAGAAGACTCCTCCAACAGATCGTGTTCCTTTTTTGAACGGTTGTAGTAGACAGCGGTACTAAACTCTCACATGCCAGATTACAATCTGATTTAAAACTTTAAGAAAGGTTAAATACTTTCGAAGTGGTTTTCCATGGAAAGTAACTACATACGATAAATTCGCATTTTTATTTAACCCTGTACTCGATTGATTAATGGTGTAAACTTCATTTTGATTGAATCAATGCAAAATAGTTACTCCTGCTGGGATCTTTAATGATGTATTGAACCTTTAGATTTAAATCATAATTTATTATGTGATTAACTATTGACAAATGGGATTTGAAAATGAATTTTTTTATACGAATGATTATTCTTACAATTAGATGAATTGAAAGGTTATTAATCAATCTTAGATAGAGGGGAAACTGAATGGATCGCATTTAAATGCTCAGTATTTGTATACCTTATTGCTCAGTAAAAAATACTAAACGCTCAGTATTTAATTTTAAACATGTTAAGTATAAAAACAACAAATGCTCAGGAAAATATTTGAAATGTTAAACATATAAAGCATAGTATGAAATTCAATAACTCCCATTAAAGAATTACGATTGCTTAATGGGTATCAAGTAGATCAGTAAATGTAAGGCGCTGCTTTAACTGGTTGGCAACACTGACATCGCAGATCACCGTTTACAGTGCTCGCCGTGTGTTCATCTAACCTCAAAATTGTTCATCAAAATTTTAGATTAAAGATGAATGAAATATCTCATTACGAGAGTGATGAAAGAGAATGTGAACACGAAGAAACTGTTTTTTTGTTCAGGCAAAAATTATCGATGACTTTGGGAATTTTTTTAATTTTTTTGGGAACAACTACAACTAATTACATTTTTTAACATAAAATAGATACTTTAACCTATTTCTATTCAAAAAATCTTTTCAAAATTTTCATAAATAAACTCAATGAGATTTTTCAAATTTGTTCAAATTTTGTTGAATTTGTGAAAAAATCACCGATGACTTTGGGAATTTTTTAAAATTTTTTGGGAACAGTTACAGTAAATTTGACATATAAATAGATACTTTAGTGTATTTCTATATAAAAAATCTTTTCAAAATTTTCATAAATAAGCTCAGTACAATTTTTCAAATTTGTTCAAGTTATATTAAATTCGAGCGAAAATCATCGATGACTTTGGGATTTTTTTTATTTTTTCTGAGAACAGTTACAATGAATTTGATTTATTTAGCATAAAGTAGATGCTTTAATGTATTTCTATTTAAAAAATCTTTTAAAAATTTTCATAAATAAACTCAGCACGATTTTTTAAATTTGTTCAAGTTATATTTAGTTTGGGCAAAAATCGTCGATGACTTTGGTTTTTTTTTAGGAACAGCTATAATTAATTTGATTTGTTTTATATAAGAATAGATGCTTTAATATATTCCTATTTCAAAAATCTTTTAAAAATTTTCATAAATAAACTCTGAGCGGTTTTTCAAAATTCTTCCATTTATACTAAATTCGGGCGAAAATTATCGATGACTGGGATTTTTTTTTTATTTTTTTTGGAAACAACTGCAGTAAATTTGATTTGTTTAACATAAAATAGATACTTCAATGTATTCCTATTCCAAAAATCTTTTCAAAATTTTCATAAATAAGCTCAGTGCGATTTTTTAAAAATTTTCAGGTTATATTGAATTTGGCCAAAAATCATTGATGACTTTGGGAATTTTTTTAATTTTTTCGGAAAAAGCTACAGTAAATTTGATTTGTTTAACATAAAATAGATATGTTAATGTATTTCTGTTTAAAAAAGCTTTTCAAAATTTTCTTAAATAAGCTCAGTACGATTTTTTAAATTTGTTCAATTTTTTTTGGGTTCGGGCAAAAATCGTCGATGACTTTGGGAATTTTTAAAATTTTTTTAGAAACAGCTACGATAAATTTGATTTGTTTAGCATAAAATAGATGGACTAATGTATTTCTATTAAAATTTTTTTTGAATTTTCAGAAATAGCCTCAGTACGATTTTTTAAATTTGTTCAAGTTATGTTGAGTATGAGCATATTATTTTTTTAAAAGTAGTTTTGATTTTTTACTGATTATTTGGTATAATTACTGAACAGTTAAGATTTGTACTGAACATTGAGGATTTTTATTGAGCATTTAGTATATTGACTCTGCATTTAACATTTTTAATGGTCATTTAGTTTCCGTACTGAAAATTTATATTAATACTGAGCAATTAAATAATATACCGTGTATGCCTACTTTACATTCAAGTGTAATACTGGGTATTTAATTTATACCCAAACTGAATTGTGTCTTTAAAATATCTTTATTAGAACGTAATATGTCTTACAATTTGTTATGAGCTCCATCATTTTTAGATTTTTGTGATTCATTTTTGTGATAAATGAAAATTTCGTATTTTAGAATGGATTTATAACTTTGGTCACTTTCTTGAATATTAGAGTTTGGTGAAAAAATCAAATAAAAACAAAATAACTTCATCTCTCGTTTAATACGTATACAAGAAATTTTTAATTTTAAATTGAGTTGAGTTAGGATTTTTCTTTCATTTTTTTACATTATATTTCACAATTTTAACCATTTTTCTACAAGAGTTTTAATTAGATTAAAATTATTGTATTATTTCTACATTTTTTTGGTGGAATAAAAATGTTCTATCGGAGAAAAAAATTTTGTTTTATTCCTACAATTTTTTAGGTTGTTGAACTTTTACTTTAATGTGTTTTTTTAGACATTTTTTATTTTAAATTAGGATAGTAAAAAGTATCACAAGCATACTATAAAACATTTAATAAAAAAATATAATATTTCTGATATTTGTAAAGATTTTATTCAATTAAATTTTTATCCCAAAGTTTAAGAATCGCTGTTACCAAGAAGCCATTTCCCCCTCGGTATAATATCGAATGTCTGGGAGTTTCGGCGCCGATTTGGCTGGCTTATATATTTTTTATGTCGTTTTTCGCAATCCACGAACGAAATATCCTTTACCGCGGTACGTAAATGGACAATTCGCATTCGCGGCCGCAAAGTAAGCAGTCTCCGGGACTTATAAATAGATCACCTTGCAACATAAATTACAATACTGATGTCGTTATTTTCGACACGAACGATACGAACGGTAAAGCATCCGTGCGTCGTTTTATTATATTTCTTACGGATCTCGTAAGAGATCGTATATCTTGCTCGCAAACGAGGTGTATGTTTCCTCCGAGAACACAAAGTTGCACCCATGGGAAAGTTAAAACCATACTTTGCCGTGTAATCGTTTAGAGGTTAATCATTTAACGTCTACACTTTAGTAAAATGTATGTGATGTGAAATAATGAAGGTAGTATATTATTTTTGCAAGGTTTTGTTATTGGATTTTCAAACTTGCTTAGCGTAATTTTCTTTGTAAATGTTTCCAATTTGTCAGCCTTAACGAATACCATTTAAAAGGAGAAAATCCCGATCGGATCGAACACGAATATATGAACCACATTTATACTTGCAAACAATCGATAACATCGCAGCTTAACGCTCGAGACCAAAAGTGGTCTTAGCGAGCACCTACATACCTTTTAAGATCTCATAACTCATCCATTTTGCCACTTGAAAATGGGGCGTGGTGTGATAACACCCAATATTTCAACAAGTATCGACATTTTGCATCTTCAACGTCGAGAATAACGATGTAACGAATACTTAGCAAAGAAAAGAAACATCTTACTACTATCAACAATTTAAAAATGTTCATGCATTACCTCCGGAAGTTTTGCAAGTAGAAGTTAATTATATGGAAGGAACGAAGTTCGTTTATTACAACGCGGCATAACATCAAAAAGGTTTGTCGTCGTTTTATGGCTTAAAGGGAAGTAGGTAATCTCGAGGTTAGAGGAAATTATTGTATGGAAAATGGGACCGAGGATATTATGACTTGTAAGTGGTAAGAGAAGCGTGAACCTGAATACTACCTACCAATTGCCTCCAATTAAAACTGCGTTTGATAGACGTGTTGCGTGAAGGAATGTGAATATTTTGTTTAAACGTTTTAAAAGAAACTTAACCTCTGAAATATAAAATTGGAAGTTTCATCAAAAACAAAAAATAAAAATAAATAAATTTTATGCATACAAAGACCTTATTACTAACATCTGGAATGATAAAAATCGATGAAAAAAAAAACTCTTTTTAAAAGTCCTTCTAAATCGTTTTGCATAACTATTTCTAAAAAGATTTCTGTTATTAATAACACAGGCAAAAAAAATATTTGTAAAAACTTTTTAAACCAAAAAATCTAAATCTTATGAATTTTTAGATACTGAAACCGTATTTGGCATCAGTTTTATTTTATCACCCACAGTTCTCTCACAATATGACATCGATTATTGTAAATAGGGAAAATTTGATACAAAAAAAAATAGAAAAAATCATACTTTTATTTGATTAGGCTACAATTTTTACTTACTATAAATAACTATTACTTTAATGCGAATATTTTATGTGCTGATTTTTTGTATTTCCTTTCCCTTTTCTCTGTAAAGTTTCTTGTGTAACGTTTTCTTCGATGTGATGCATTTTGTTCTTCTCTATGAAGTGACCAGCAGTAATCACCCATCATCTTGATATTCCACCGTTCCTGGTACCGTTTCACCATCACTTTTATGTCCTGATGGAACCGTTCCCTCTGTTCTTCACTCACATCACCCAAGTTTTTAGGAAAGAAGTCAAGATGGTTGTGCAAGAAGTGGACTTTAAGGCTGATCAGACAACCCAGATTTTTAAGCTTATTTATCATGTTAGCTACAATAACTTCATAATTAAGGTCTTTCACACTACCCAGAACCTTAGTTACAACTTCTTTAAATGATATCCAAGCTTCCTTTTCCTTTCTAACCATCCTTCCTTCAAAGTTGGAATTCATCATTTTACAAATATCAGGTCCAGTGAAAATCCCTTCCTTCAGTTTAACTTGTGACAAATGGGGAAATTTTTCGCACAAATATTTAAAACAGTCACCATCTTTAGGCAAAGCTTTTACAAATTGCTTCATTAATCCTAATTTGATATGTAGTGGCGGTAGAAGAATTTTTTTTGGGTTTACTAAAGCTTTATTTAAAATATTCTTCTCGCCAGGGGTTAAAGTTTTTCTTACGACCCATTGTTTTTTTGGACCAATGTTCATCCCTTGCTTTGCTTTCCCACTCACATATAAAACGTGGAAACTTTGTAAATCCCTTTTGTTGGCCAAGGATCATGGAGATGACTTTTAAATCTCCACAATCGTGAGCCGGATAGTTAATTTTCTCTAAAATCACATTAAGATTTTCGTAAGTTTCCTTCATACGGACTGAATGAGCAACAGGCACTAAAGCATACGTATTTCCATTGTGTAAGAGAACACCTTTTAAGCTAGTTTTTGATGAGTCTATAAAAAGCCTCCAGGCTTCTTTCTTGTATTCAATGCCAAATTCATTCATTAGACTATCAATATCATGACAGTAAAGCAAATCCTCTTCCTGTTTAAAAAACTGAGCAAACTGTTGATCTCTTGTTCTGGAATAATAAATAGATGTTCCTGATTCCAATAAATGTTTTTCTTTCAGCCTAGAACAGTTCTTCTTTTTCTTTACTTAAACCCAAATCTCTCACCAAATTATTTAACTCAGCTTGCGTAAACAACTGTGGTTTTAAATTTTCTGGAGAACATTTAAATTCTTCATCATCCAGTATGCTCTCATTAAATTCAGGACTGGACTGTAGAATGTTATCAAGAGACTGAGGTGGTTCAGGGACAGGAAGTTTCGGTCCATGTCTTACTGACCGATTAGCTGAAGTAAGATTGGGATAGACAATTACTTTCTTATTTGTGGAGTTATATCCAGAAACATCAATGCTGCAAAAATAGCAATCATTTAAATGATCTTTTTACTCCCTCCAGACCATTGGTATTGTAAATCTAAAAGCTCTCTTTTCTTTCTTGTACCATTTCCTAAGATCCTCGACACAAACATAACATACTTTGTGTGGAGCCTAACATTTTTCTTGATTACCGATTTCTACACCAAAATATGCAAAGTATACTTTCTTTACAAAGTCAGTTTCTTTGATGTTTTTTAACCATAAATTCACCACATATATAACAAAAAGTGTTGGGAGAATTTTTACAACCGCGATTAGCCATACTTAAATTTTGAGTTAAAGCACATGAATTAAACACTGTATCATAACTTTATAATTAACTGAAAGGAAACGAACAGCTCTGCCATTTATCATAACTGTAATCTAATAACATTTAATTTTACTGCCAACCCTATAACATGAAGATTTTATTGCCAACCTAATAACATTTGAATGATCAATACTAAACTTTTCACAGATTGAATGTTAAAATGTGAAAAATTGGTGGGTGATACAACTTTTTTATTATTATATTCGGACTCAGCATACAAAAAAGCATAGGAATTAGATAAAATTATTGAAAAAGTTTTTTCATCGTCGGTCTGTGTAATTTGTGTTAATATTAATATCTGTAACCCTTGAAATATAGAATAATTTAAAATTTTAAATGTCAACTCGTTTATGATTTAAAACAACGTTAAGTTTAATCAGCATTTGTATCTTTTATGACATATTCCCGGAATTTCTCATCATGTTATAGAATTGTTTACATCTTCAAAACAAGATGAGTCAGACTTTTAATGTCCAGACGAAATTCCAAAAACAGTAATTTCCAGAGAGTTTTTACGAAGACAATCAAACCTTATTTTCTCCTGATTTTAAATTTAAATTGTTAATTGACTCAACTGACTCAACCTATTTTCTTAAATACATAATAAATACAAAATTATTAAGGATTTTGAAATTTGTTAAAACGATTTCTCAAGCTTAAATACTTACTTATTAACCAACAAATGATGGAAAAATATTACTTAATTATAGTAGTGCTTACTCAAATCACCCACGTTAATTATACCTGACTCATACACACATTACGACAAATCTTGTAGCTCCATTTAAACTTGACCTAACGTTTGCGTCATAAATATTAACATAGGCATCTACTAACCCAAAATTTTAATTAAATACGTGACGGTAACAATTGTATTGGTACTGTTTGATGTGGCAAGGACAAAAGGCAGAAAATTTCATTGTTGATTATTCTCGAATACATACAATTAACGGTGAAAAATCATTTCACGGTACTGTTCGTTTCACTCACGGATTTTATGTGCGAACGCATAAAACCTCGTTATACGCCATAGACTGTTGGTAATAAAAATTTCTCTGCGTGAAATTGCTAAAGTAAACAAAATAATTACTTTTAGTTTTAATTTTTTTACTTTCTGGTTACAAACCATTAAGAAGTTAGAAACAGATTAAATCGACACTTGAACCATCGACTAAGAACAGCGACAACTACTCCAAGAATCTCCCGAACTGATTTATTACTATGTAATGGACGATGCGAAGCAATTACGGTTTATTAATAGCCCCGCAAGAATCGTCTCATTATCACAAGATTACGACGCTGTTTTTCGTTCGTTTTCTATCGCCTTTTGAATTTATTTCTTCTTCTACGGCTAACGAGCATTTTAGGAAATCCGAGAGAAACGAACCGTTTTAGAAATCTCAATGAGTCACACGTCGCGACGCCTCGACGTCGTGAATCGAATCGAAAATTGCGTGGCTTGTCGTGTTTTGACGAGGATTGGTGACTTTGTTGAGTCATCGGGAATCCAACCGGTCATAAAATATTACAGACTATAAGACGCCGCATCAATGTAAATAATGAACGTGAAAAAAAAAGTAGAACAGAAATTTTTAATGACGTAGAAGTTTTCACTCAGCAAATAAGATTAATTAAGATTACTAAACAAATTTTAATATTTGCACTAACATCAAGTAAATAAAAAATCTTGCTGAATAGATACTTTCGTATTATTTTTTTAAAAAATATAATCGTTCATTGATAACCTTTTTACGATATTTAAGCCAGTATCATTAACAAGATAAATACACACACCTAATTTAAACTTAAATTTGATCACAATCTACTCTCATTTAATAATTCTTCTTTTGATACGATATCAAAGACTTAAGTTATCTCTAAATAACCATAAAACTAAAAAATTTATGACATGTTACGAAATAAATTTTGAAATAACATATTTATAGATATACTTAGAATGAGAATAAACTTAAAATTATAAAATTATATTTAGTCTCATAACACATGATACGAGCCTTAACGCTTCCTTGTTTTCAACATATTTGAAGGAGGAATGCTGCGAAAGCTTCCGGGTTTAATATTTATTATTATTAGCGAATATGCGCCTAAGTGAACTGCAATAGCTCCGCCGAAAACGTATTCGGGACTCTACGTCAAAACAACTAGAACGAAGTCCATTCATGACTTGTATTTTAGAACCTTCTCTAAATAAGCAATCATATCAAACGGAGCTAGTGATGAAATTTCTATAATGGGTGAAGTAAATAAATAACAATCCGAGAAATCAGAAGGAATGGGGGCGTGACGAGTTACTAATTTCGGATCGATACTTTTATGATTCGAACACACGCGAACGTAAACATCCTCATTCAAACGAGAGTTTAAGATCAAGTCCTAGGGATGTGATGCATTTCTTCACACGATGGACCGTGTCACATAAATCTGCAAGGCGGTGATAAAATATCGGACGTAAAGAAACAAACAGGATGGAAAATGTATAAAAATAGGAGATTTTCGGAGAAATTTAAAGGCACAAATAAGAGTGGGTAAAGTGTCATTCATTGTTTGATAATAAACAACGGAATTAACTTTAAACAGAAAATCGGAAGTAAAACAGAAATAAAAATATATTTTTTGGTTGTAAATAAAAAAACATTCTGAAAAGACTTTCGGAACAAATTTTATTTGAGAATTTTTTTTAAGTAGCTAATCAATAAATAAATCAAGTTCAAATCTTCGAATTCATAACAATTCGTATATAGTTTTATTTTATTTTTGTATTTTAAAAACCTTTTAAATTTTTAACACATAATCCACAAGATTTTTTTTCTTTTTTTTTAACAACTTAAAAGTTTCTAAATTTTTTCAATCCATCATGAATTGATTATTCTACACTTTTAGAAAATAGATTTTTCAGGTTATTCAACGGTGTTGCGAATTATTTCAATAACGTAAAGAATAACCTTTGCCAATTTGAAATAAAATTAGAATATCATTGTTAATACATCTTATAATTACGTTTGGAAGAGTAGTTTTCAAAATTTTAAAGTTAGAACGAATTATCTCGCAGTGATGGAAAGATCACTTTTTAGATTATTCAATAGTGGTGGATTCATTCTGATATCATAAAGAATACGCGAGTTTTTGGCAACTTGAAATAAAATTAAGACTGTAGACTTAAAAATTTGGTTACTTTGGAAACAGTAATTTTCGAGTTTTATTTTTCAAAGCCATGATCGTCTCACAGCGATGGAAATATAACCTTCTGAACTATTTAAAGTGGTAGAATTATTCCGCTAGAAAAAGCAATAAGCTAGGTTTGATAACTTTGAGTTAAAACATCAATGTTCATGAACAACTTATTTTGAGCACTTTTGAAAAATATTTGGAAAAGTTTCCAATTTTGTTTGTGGACCCTCCTATATTGTTGAAAAAAAAATATCGCAGTTATCCAATGATGGTAAAATTATCTCGATAACTTAAAGATTAATCGAGTTTTGGCGACCTGACACTAATACATTAACTTTAGAAAATTTAGGTCAATATAGAAAAATAGTTTTCAAGTTTTTAAAGGTATTATAGATCAGGGGTGGCCACACTTGGTGATACTGAGAGCCATATTGAAAGATCGAAAATTTTTAAGGCCTAATCGGAAAAAATTCGCCCTCAAAAAAAAAATTATACCTCCTTATTCCGTTTCATTATAGAAAACAAACTTTCTTACAAATTCAAATCCTAGTAGAAAGTATTTATGACATTTTTTATTGAGCCGCAATAAAACTCAAAAAGAGCCGCATGTGGCTCGCGAGCCGCCGTTTGGCCACCGTTGTTATAGATCATCCGCAGTGATGGAAGCATGACTTTCTGGATTATTGAAATGTGGTGAAATTATTCCGATAGAACAAAGAATAAGCTAGGTTTTATGACTTGGAATTAAAACGTCAATGTTCATGAACAACTTATTTTGAGTACTTTTGAAAGAAATTCAGAAAGAGTTTGCAAGTTTTTTTATTGATTCTCCTACACCGTTGGAAAAAATATGGCAGCTATCCGATGATGGTTAAGTTATGTCGATAACTCAAAGAATAATCGAGTTTTGACGACCTGAAATTAGTACATTAATTTTAGCAAATTGAAGTCATTTCAGAAAAATATTTTCCGAGTTTTTAAAAGTATTATAGATCAATCGCAGTGATGAAAGCATGTCTTTTTGGACTATTGAAATGTGGTGAAATTATTCCGATAGAACAAAGAATAAGCTAGGTTTGATGACTTAGAATTAAAACATGTTAAGATATTTTAGACACTTTTGAGGGACGTTTGGAAGAAGTTTCGATATTTTTAATGGATTCTCGTATGTCGCACAGTGTGATATATTGATAATCTGACTGGACAAAAATGAATTCTTCGAACTGTTCGAATAATTACAATAATTTAATATATAAACTCTTTGGAATCTATAATAGTAGAAAACATTAGTTTTCGATTAATAAAGTAGTAGTTGTCTAATCATAATTGCAGTGGGTACAAATACCAAAGTATCTCATGTCATTCATAACGTGTGATTTTTATAGTTTTAAATTTTAAGTGAATTGTATAATTACCAGTGTACTGCAGTGACCCTTTTCAATTTTCGTCACTAATTAGAGTTATTTAGTGTATATTTGAAGTATCTTTTTCTTTTTAAAAGAAATTCTTTATTTGTAATAAATTTTTAAAAAATACGTCTTGACTAATGACTTTCCGAAAGTAAAGTCAGGGTTTTTTTTTATTATACTGTTGTATACAGGATTACTTTTTGTCTTAATTTAAACATAATTCATAGACCTACAGAAAAAGAAGAGAGATATTTCAGACAAATATTGACATCAAATTTTTTTTTAATTTTAAGTATGTCTGTACAAATTTCGCGCGAAGAAGTTTTTCATTCATGGCGAACAAAAAAAGAATCTCTTGTTTACAATATAAAAATATAGAATAATGTTGTAGTATCTATAAAATTTATTTTTATCAAAGACATCGTTTGAATGTTAGATGAAATCGTTGAAACTTGGGTTTGAATCGTTTTAAGTCTGGATGGAATGTTTTAACTTTGGAGAGAGGGGTTTGAATTTGTGATCGAATCGTTGGAACTTGGGATTGAATTCTTTGAATTTGCCATAGAGGTGTCTGAACTTGAGGAGTGATTTAAAATTGAGACTGAATGGTTTGAACTTGATGAGGTATTATTTGACCTTGACGAGGTGTTATTTTACTTTTACGAGGTATCATTTGAACTTGGGAGTGAATCATTACTACTTGGGATGGAATCATAACTTGGCATGGTGGTGTTTGAAATTGAGATGAAAACGTTTGAACTTCAGTTGGATTTCAACTTGGTTTTCAATGATTTGAACTTAATTCACATTTGGCATGAAGGGGTTTGAAATTGAGACGAGATCGCTTCTTCTGTAGTGGATTTATATGTGGTGAATCGAGTTGTAGGGTTACTGATGATGATACTTCTGGAGGGATTTACTTGTAGTGTCTATAAAATTTATTTTTATCATTTTTTTTAAATGTTTATATGGAGATATATTATATCTATGTAATTTGATTATTGAAAAAAAATAAATAAATTATTACAAAGTAAATAAAATATTTTGGGACGTTCGTTAGAAGGCTTTAACGAACGGGCCTATTTTAACAATGACATTTTGATGTAAAGAAGATTTATGATCTTCAAATATGAACAATTTTCGATTGAAAGTTATGTAGAGTTAAGCTTTTTAATCATCCCTTAATAGAAATTAAACATTTTCAAGAAATAATTAAATTACCATATATTTCCGGTTACACTGGAAATGATACAGGGTTGCAACTACTATCGAAAAAAGGATGATGACCTATTAAAACATTAAATTAAATTGTTTGCATTTATTGTTCTCATATTACTAATTTTGTCCGAGTAGAATTGATATTTGTCACACTGTGCGTCGTTGCAAAACATTTTCCAGGTTATCCAATGATAGTGGAATTATCTTGATAGTTCAAAGAATAAATGAATTCTGACGACCTAAATATTAATGTAAGCACATTTTGGCCACTGTTGGAAAAGTAATTTCCAATTTTTTGTACTATACATTGTATTACATTCCTTTTCTTTCTCTTCTTTGGTGATAACAGTTCGTAGAATCAATTTCCAACGATTTTGGATTATTTCCACTTAAGGGCTGGTTTATTCACCGTTGGATAAATTAATCTATAAGATATTTACTATGGTTATTGTCTAAATAGCCAACCATACCACGCGAAACTGCAGTAACCATAGAAATTATCCGATAGATTAATGTACCCAAAGGTGAATAAGCTGTCCCTAAATCTTATAGTCTAGTAAAGTTTTTGAATAAACAGATGATTGGATAACATTTAGTTCAAGACTAATTTATTAAAAATGTTTTCCAAATACAGATACAAATAGTTACTAGGGTTGTCTACAACCCTTACAATTTACAATCAAATTTCTCCATTTTGATCACCTGTAAAAAATTCTCAAAATATTCATTGACTGAAAAACTTGAAACTGTTTTGAATCTATTCTATGAATAGACTGAATAGACTTATTCATTGACTTGGCAATTAAGCAGTTTCAAATATCATTCCTTATGAATATTTCTAACTCCTCCACAAATTGATTAACATTAATTTAAATTTTATTCAAGTTCGGAAAGCACATACCCCGTCCGTCCATTCGCGCTATTTAACCGAACATTTATTCCGTCCGCCTCGCCCCATTGAATATTTATGGCAGGATCAATAAATAGTTGGGCGTATCTTCCGATTCGACATACACGAAGACACAACAGAGTCGCCCATCCTCCCGGGATGAAAGCGTAGAAAATTGTTTAGGACTTAATGACCATCATCCATCTGAGCGTGGAATCGCTGCGCGGGTAGATTGAGCCATGATTACAGGCCGCGTAAATCTAAGAGCAGACCGCGAATTTTCCCAAAAAAAAAGAGAAAAAAATATTCCGATTTAATTAAAACGTTGCCCGGATTTTACGATTATGAAATTCTAAATTACATACCCGAGTAATTTACGTTAATAAAGCGGTGTATTTCAAAAAAGATAATTTTATATAATTATAGGGTTTTGGAAAACTTGTAACTATACTGATGCAAATATAAAACTTTTAAGATGTACTTATGTTTATGAGTATCATAAATTCTCTTTGATGCTGCTGCGGTTTAAGAATTTTTTTTGCAATTTTGGTTGCATTAACTGGTATTCATTTCCATAAGGTAATTTTTTACCTTGACATTAATGCTAATGCGTTTAATCATCAATTAACGAGATTTATGTAATCTTCGGTTTTATCTTTTTGATTTGAATCAACGTAGTACTCATTTATCGACATTACCACCTCGACACCCCGTTGTGGCAGTTAATCTACGTTATGGTGATTAATTAATAATGTCTAGCTGTTAGCGTAATGAGAATTTATGCCAAGTACTTTTCCTGAATCCTATTGCGTTAGAGGGAGAGGGAGAAAGAGAAGGAATTTGCACCGTGGGCATTAAAGGGTCGTTCGTATAATTAAATTGTACTAGGAAACGCAACCCAAGTCTCCTCTTAAGTTATTTATTAACCGGTCGCGTCAAATTGTAGGAAGAAAGAGGAAGTGTTGTGTTAAAGAGTTGAAAGTGCGGTTTTACCTAATCGAGACCTATGAATGAATAATTTAGTAGGTATGCAAAACCGTAACAGAACTTGTAATTTACTGAGGCTTTCGAATGCACACGACATCTGGAGGAAATGTATCCATTAGAGAATTCTGCCCACCGGTAATATTAAGAGTTAGGATCCAGTACATGACTTTGCAATTTAAGGCGAGATCTATTTAACATGATTGCGTTGTGAAAGGAGAAATATAGTGTCAGAAATAGAGAGAAACCATCTGCGCGCATATGCATGCGAAACGTCTAGGATGAAAGTAATAATTTTGCAAATGCAATAATGAAAGTTGATTTACAGGCGACATTTCGAGTTGTTATAATAGAATGTTTCGACACGCAACATTTCATCTTCCGCATAAGTTTGCATAAAATTACTCTTCCATCGTTTATTAGCTTATTATTGTTTATAGACTCTTATATCACCCCACAAACTCATTATCACGTACAATACCCATAACGTCACGTATAAAACGGATATGCTTTCTTAGTATGGATTATTAATTACAATTCTAACATTTACGATTGCTGAGCTGTTCGCTTAATGTAAACAAAAAGTGAAATTATTGCATCGATTTAAGACAATGTTAATAAATTATAGGTGTAATTCTTAACATAGTAAGCGAAACTATTTATCTTGTATTGTTGATATTTTGACATTGTGATTTATTTGAAATTATATTTAGATTCACTCCATCTCCCTCAAATCGATTTACGGATTTACGGTTCAAACGCTCGCTGTTTATGTCGCCTCTAATGAGAAAAGTGACCGATAACAATGGCAATAACTTGGACCCGATTTCTAGGCAATAAAATTAAACCGTGCTAATTGATGTTGTTTATTACCGCATCATAACACTTCTATTTAATCAAATAAAAATTTAATTTTAAAGTGAACTTGTATCTTTATTAATATTTATTTTTTTTTATTTTAGATGCTTCTTACGGAATTTTTAACCTGTCCAAGAGACGTGCAAGTGAAATTTTTCGGTAAAACAATACCTGGATGGGTTTGGAGGTCGTATTGCGTGATAGGAGTATTTGGTTTTGGGGCTGCTTGTTCGCAGCTGACCACAGACGTTATGAAATATACGGTTGGAAGACTGAGACCGCACTTTCTCACGGTTTGCAGACCGGACATAGATTGTACCCTTGAAGTTAACCAAAATAAATTCCACGAATACTTTAAATGTACCAACACCGAGTTTATGAATAATAAAAGGATTATGAAAGAAATGCGGTAAGATTTCTTCTTCTTTATTTATATCATTGTGCGTAGGATTTAGTACTGCCTAAAAACTTACTTGATAATATTATACAAGTGATTATTGAAATATAAAGTATAAAATTGTGGTTATAACTGCTTATAAAAATCAATATTTAAAAAAGTATAGTTGTATCTGCGCCGAAATACAAACAAGTAACTAACAAACTTAATCTTTAAACCTCGTCAAAGAAGCTCTTAAAAGTTTTCTAATCCGAGCTACCTGTCTTTAGCAATTACTTTACAAAGAATTTACAGGCGATCTAAAGTTTTATTATAAAATCTTCCAATATTAATTACCAACTTTTGTACATCAAAAAGTATGTATGTTACAGATGAGTAGATTGAAGTAATTTTGAGTAACTACAAAGTATAAGAAGAAAGTACAATAAAATTCTCCTTTCTTAGAAAAAAAAATGAACGGTTACAATAAAGTCAAATGGATTTTTGAAACAAACGACCCAAAATAATCCAAAAACACATAGCTGCTATACTGTTGAGGGAAAAAGCTGAAATTTTATAGCACAGTGTAATTAACTAATAATGGTTTTTATGGGCAACAAATAATTTCATACTTATGTCATTTCAATCTATTCTAATTATAAGTAGAAACATGTAAGAAATGGTGAAACAAAGTGCATTCCTAGATAAAAGTAAAGTAATAAATTTTACAAAGTACATAAAATTCATTTTACGTTTACGTAAGAAACGACTAACGAGCAACTATAAAGGTGATACACGTAGCAAAAAATATTTTTCCATGCATTATTGTGATGACATTAAAATTGTTTAAAAGTTTTCTAGGAAAAGTTAGATAATCAAAATACCTGGATTATTTTGATTTATACTGCAATTCATTGTTGCTTACTTTACTGAGAATTAGGAAAATAAGCTCCGCGTGGCTCAAAATTCCCCACGTAGATGTTTGAGAATAATTGAATCGTTTATTTCAGAAAGGGACTAAGTAACATTTTTGACGATTTTTAGATAAATGTATATTCGTGCTCTCTGGCTGTAGACCTACCCTTTTGACTAGAAAGGCTTACACTGTATATGCCCGGAACATTTTATTGTGGAGACAGAATTTTTGGTTTGTTGTAGAAAGGGACTATGTATCATCGTAATTTCTTCTAAAGACATAATCAATTTTAAGAACTGGTGGCCTAAATACTACAAAAAAACTGCAAACTCTCTTGAAAGTATGAAACCCGATGTGGCCCGAGTTAACAAACAACCATTTTCAATATCTCACTTTCATTATTTTCTTCATGAACATAAAACACCTGGGTATGTTGTGGCTTCAGAGTACATAAATGGTTTCACATCTCACACATTTCATCTGCACACGCCAAAAAGTTCTGGTAAAACTACGATAAAAATGTCCATAACCAAAGTTTATACTGATAAAGTTCCAATTTTAAAATCCAAGATTGAACATCTAAATAAAATGCTTCCTTACATTGAAGAACCGTATTTGAAATTTTATCAGGAAATACTAAAATGACCATCTAAAATCAAAAAAGAAAATAACAGTGCGAACTAATAAAAAAAATAAAATATTGTTTTCTTAGTGTCAATTTTCGTTCTTGTTCTTAAAAACTTACAAGGAGACCTTACGACTTGCCCCTCACCGATTTTAACGAAAGGGGTACCAATCGATAGATATTGGTACATAGTACAAATGTATAAAATATTAGGGCGCACTATTCAGCGGTTCGCAAGAAAATTGGTGTTAAAGTTTGCGAATAGCGTCTGTCAGTGACAAGCCCCGCCCATTGTCGTACTGAATATGTATAGACTTCCACATACGAGGTTCGAATTCTGAATAATACTTTTTTTTATTTCCATTTTTATTTTTAATGCAACATTTCACTTTATTTTTATAATATTTTGATATTACAAAATAATAAGCAATTAAGGACACTCTTTCGTTATCCTACTTTTTAATTTCTCTACTTCTATGTTTAGGAAACTTACGATACTTTTATTAGAATCATTCTTTACAATTTCTTCTTTGCCATTTAAAATGGTATTTTTTATTTATTATAAAACGTTTTATAATAAAAATACCCACGTAAACATCCAGTCTTACCTCCTTTATTTAGGGGAGAATAAGATTAGACGGGGAAATAAGGTAACATGTGGAACTCAGTGTTAAGAAGAAAGCTAAAAGACTCAAAAAAGAAGATGAAAAACTGATTAAAAAAAAACATTTTATGATTAAACCCCAAACACAAGAAAACGTACCATTAATGTGCTTGTGTAGATGATGATGGCGTTGAGGCAATCCAAGTTTGCGTATTATGTGAATCTGATTAACAGTCTTTTATAACGTATATTTAATTACATTTTATCTTGTTCCACGTAAATTGGCTGGTAGCACGTAACGATCCTCAAAACAATCATATGCACAAGAGTCAATTAATTTATACTTATCGATAATCGTTCCTCCTTTTCTGACATGTTCTTCCCATCTCTTTAATTCTCTTATGTTTTTTAAGCGTCAACATCCTGTCTTCTGTAGAGTTTGCAAAGGCCAATAGGGATGTTCTTCAGCGCGATTCACACTTTTAACTTGTAATGAAAGGGAATATTATAATCGTCTTGTACTTGCTTTGTCGGTAGTTCCGGAGATAAATTTGCGTCAAACGGAAACACGAATTCGGAAGCACATTCTTCGTCAGTTTAGTCCATGAGTATTAAGTTATCCGTACTTACAAAAAATGTTGTGTTTGTCAAGATGTCGAGAGCGATATTAAGTATTTCTTCGCCAATTTACATAGCGCCTTTTGAAATTTCCACGGTTGGTTCCACAGTCACAAGATCACTTTTCATTAGCAGTTTTTCAAAATACAACTAACATAAGTATCACTCAAGAGTAACGTTGATTTGCTACTTTGAATCATTATCAATATAATCATAATATCGATCCCTAAATAGTGTTATATCTCTTATAATAATATCCCTTATAATACGTGTAAGTTAGATGTAAGCAATATAATAAACTATTTTACATTACTTATGCGGGTATTTTTTTTATAAAACTAATACCATTTTAAATGGTAAAGAAGAAATTGGAAAGAACGATTCTAATAAAAGTATCGTAAGTTTCCTAAACATAGAAGTAGAGAAATTAAAAAGTAGGATAACGAAATAGTGTCCTTAATTGATTATATTTTGTAATATCAAAATATTATAGAAATAAAGTGAAATGTTGCATTAAAAATAAAAATGGAAATAAAAAAAAGTATTATTCAGAATTCGAACCTCGTATGTGGAAGTCTATACATATTCAGTACGACAATGGGCGGGGCTTAAAGGGCGGGACTTGTCACTGACAGACGCTATTCGCAAACTTTAACACCAATTTTCTTGCGAACCGCTGAATAGTGCGCCCTAATATTTTATGCATTTGTACCATGTAGCAATATCTATCGATTGGTACCACTTTCGTTAAAATCGGTGAGGGGCAAGTCGTAAGGTCTCCTTGTTAGTGAAATATATTCTTGTAAATATCTATAATTCTTTTTTTAGTTAATGAAACATCTTGGATACTGTTTGTCATGTTAATATGAGAGCACAGAATAAACTAAATCTATAAACATGAGGTTTATTGCAGAAAGGTACTAAGTACAATTTTTTTAGTTTCATTTTTTTTCTCTATCGCAATTGAAAAAACAATAAATTGTGTCAGGACAACATGTACTGATAGTTAAACATAGAATTTATTATAAAAAATGCCATGAATAATCTTTAAATTGGAAATTTTCGTTTTTTGTCGTTTTTCTCAAAACTACAAAAATGTTACTTAGTCCCTTTCTGAAATAAACGATTCAATTAAAAAATGAAATGAAATATACTGCTCATCAAAAATATCGCAAAACCCAAAAGGGATTGTTGTACGAACTCAAAATTTTGTTGGTATTTATTATAACCCGAAATGGAGCTGAAGCATGAAGAGAAAGATGAAAGAATACGGCAATGTTACGAAAAGAGGGCTTACTTTTTCATCTTTCTCTTCATGGTGCAACTCCATTTCGGGTTATAGTACAGCTCAAGTGAAGTGGAAAAGTGCTCTCAAAAAAAGAGAAATAGAAACGTTTTACAGTTCGACTCCTTCTAACACGAGTTAATTAAATGTAAAGCTAATTTCACTAATCCCA
The DNA here is from genome assembly GCA_036711955.1 of Digitonthophagus gazella. Lineage (NCBI taxonomy): Eukaryota > Metazoa > Arthropoda > Insecta > Coleoptera > Scarabaeidae > Digitonthophagus > Digitonthophagus gazella. Next base: position 29,930,187 of record JASCIT010000005.1, read on the forward strand.
GGGTTTAATAACGACACAAAAAATTTTACAAGATTTAGATTGATACTGATCATTAACGCAGCTGCATAGTGTAGAACAGTGTTTCCCAACGTGAGGCCCACGCCCCACAAGGGGGCAAATTGATTGTTAAGGGGGGCAGTTTGAAAATGGACTCGACATGAGTTTAACCCTTTCGCTCTGGGCCATTTAAATACAATGCTGGATTTCGGTGCCAAATTTAACGAAAAGAGTAATGGTGGGTTTAGGATGTCAAACTTATCCGTAACCTTAGCTGTAATGACCACCAAATTTGTCATAATTCCTAGACGTTGCCTAAACGCTTCTATTGAAACAAAATAATTGAACTTTTTTTAAATACTAGAGTTACTGCTACGGTTACGGTTACAGCCTTTAAGTTTGACATCCTAATCCCGCCATTAATTCCTAAATAACTGCGGTACATAATTATTAGGTATAATTTCGTTTGACGAGAGCAAAATATCAAATGGGTGTTTGGTAGCTAAAAGCATCTCTCCTCTTCTAAAGGAAGTACTACATTCAGTAATAAAGTGTGTTAATGCTATTAATAGTTTTAAAGCTAATGCCAAATGTAATCATCTCTTCAACCTATTTTGTAAAGAACAAAATGAAGACCATGTGAGACTTTTACTTTATACTGAAGTAAGATAGCTATCCAAAGCGAACTGTTTGAAAAGGTTTATGAAACTAATTGATATTCTTAGTAATTTTTTTAAGCGACAAATCTGAAATGAAGTATCTGTTAGCAATCGATGGTAAAGCATTTGCGTTATTTAGCTAACGTATTTGAGAAACTAAATATATTAAATAAGCAACTTTAAGGAACAAATAAAACTCTTGTCGATGCAAAAGCGAAGATATTTGGTTTCATTACCCATATTGAGTTATGTCAGAAATATATTAATAACAAAAACTTGGTTCAAAACAGTTTCATTGGCTCCATAAATATCAAGTAACTGATACCGCTTTACTTGTTATTGTCAATCATCAAAATATTCTATCGGCTGGTTTAAAACAAAGATTCTCTGATTTAAAGCAAATTGATTTTCCAACATGGATCAAGAAGAACTTGCAGAATTGCAAAATGATGTGTCAGTTAAAACTTTATAAAAGATGCGATGGCATGGCTTTGTGAGGAAACAGAAATCAAATACCCAAATTCAACCAAATATGCAAGAAAAGTATTGCTACCGTTTCCATATTTATATTTAGCTAAATGTGGATTTAATCGGTTGGATATAACACAACTGGGAGACTTGAAACTGAAACTAACCAAATTGGAAAAAAGGATCCAAAAGGATCTCATTAAATTAAAATAATAAATTAATATACGAAAATATTCTTTAAAATCATTTGAAATTTGAATTTCAGTTTTTCATTATACAGGATGTATCCGAAATGCGTGTACAACGTAGGACCTCAGACTCCTTGGCTTGAAATAAGTCGATTTAAGCTAACTTATCTATATCCAAAGTTGCTTCGCCTTGCCGCTAGAGGACTTTAAAAATAATATTTTTCGTGAGTTTTTCTTAAATTACTCGAAAAATCTTCATTAAATTTTATTCATTTTTTGACCACGTCTTTATATCAGCTGGGCACAGCTTTCTGTAGAACAAATTCGAATTTCGCAACATACAGAGTGTTTAGAAACGCTCTTGCAGCAAGTTATTCATCAAAATCTTTTTAACCACCCCGTATAATTTTCTATCAATTCTTTTTCTGAATAGCTACGTTCATTTAGAAACTATTTTCTCTCTTACAAAATTTCAGTTGGACAAACAGTTTAGGCACAAAAGAAGATTTTCTAAATGCCTACAAGCCCAAAACGGTAAATTAAGGTAACATTAACAAAATTCAAAGTACCAATTTCTTCACGGGATATGAAGATTTTTCAAGAAAACCACATGTTATAGATTTGGAAGTAGTTTATTGTTTAAAATTTTCAAATTTTCGCCAGCATTTGTGAACGTTATTAGGGTTTAGCCCTTTTAGTCCGTATTATGCAGATTCTACTGTAGAATCGAAGGAAATAAAGAGGAAATCATGCTCCTGTAAACTGGTCAGCAAGATCAGTAAACCTAGCACCTTCTGATTTTGTTTATTGGGGATCATAAAAGCAAAAGTGCAACGAAAAGAGCAAACAGTGAAAATTTTGCACGCTGTATTATTTTTGCCATGATGATAGTCACAAATCTTGGCAACATCTTGAGCAATAAACTACTTCCAATCCTCTAACAAGTGATTTTCTTGAAAGAGCTGCATATCTTGTGAAGAAATTAGTGCTTTGAATTGGGTTAATGTTACCTTAACCTACAGATTTTAACTTGCAGGGAGTTAGAAAATGTTTTTTTATGGCTAAACCGTTTGGCCAACTGAAATTCTATAAGAGAGAAAATAATGTCTAAATTAATGTAGCTATTCAGAAAAACCCTTGATAGAAAATTATACAAGTTGGTTAAAAAGATTTGGATGGATAACTTGTGGCGAGTGTGTTTGTAAACGCCCTGTATGTTTGAAAATTCGAATTTGTTCCACAGAAAGCTGTGGTTAGCTGATATAAAGACATAGTCAAAAATTAAGAAAAACTCATGGAAAATATTTTTTTTTAAGCCTTCTAGCGGCAAAACGAAGCAACTTTGGATATAGATAAGTTAACTTAAATCGACCTATTTTGAGCCAAGGAATCTGCGGTCTTACGTTGTACACGCATTTCGGAGACACTCTGTATGTTTCGAAAATTTACTTACTCTGTTTAGTTAACAATTTCCTAGTGATTTCTTCCTAAAACCTATCATTTAAGTTTCTTAGGTAAACAATTCAATTTTTTAATATTAAACATTATGTGTCTTACATAGGGGGGCATAAGAATATTAGATAAGCTAAGGTGGGGCATGGCACAAAAAAGGTTGGGAAACACTGGTGTAGAAGAACTGTAGCTGTTAAAACATTAAATACCAGACAAAAGTTTACGCCCTGTTCGCAGATCATTACAAAATTTTATTTAATCATTTATTATTTCTTTTAAGGTGTTCTTATGGTTGTTGTTTTTAAAGTTAACATTTTATCGGCCGCTAACCTATTAATTAGTTTTCTAGCCCACATACCGGTTGGTAAAGTGTTAATTTTATGTGAATGTTACAGTACAATTTTCTCATACATTAAATCCCAAGAGTTTCAAGTTTTGTCGGTTAAATTGAGAGAATTGCTTGCCATCAAATCTTAACATAAACTCTTCGAGCGCTATGTCTTCATTCAGCAATTTGAGAAAACGACTTGCATGGCAACTAAGAGTGCAAATTCGATAAACTAATAAAAGCCCGACAGCATAGCTGAAGCGATTTTATTTGGTTGTTACTTTTTGGCGTTATCACTTATCAAAACTGGAAACTAGCTCGAGCTACAAGCCGTTTTATCGGGAATATTCGATTCTCATTGGTTTATGTTTGAATTTTCCAAATATTTGATTGGTTCTTTAGATATACATAAAATAATCATTTAAAATGTTATCAAAAATCAAATAAAATGAGTTTTCTGTTAGTTATATATGAATGTACAATATAATTTTTTAATCCAGTGTGATTTTTACGATTTATTGCGTACAAAAATTTTCTTTATTAAAGTATTATCAAAAATTCTTAAATAACTACCTTTGATTATGAACTTCAATATTTACAAAACACTTTTTATTTCTAGATTATCATTTCCCTCGGGGCATTCCTCCTTTTCAATGTACACGATGGTTTATTTCGCAGTAAGTACCGAAAACACCCACTCGGCCAAATGTGAACCGCTATTATCCTTATCGATTGGTTGTTAACAGATTTATCTGCAATCACGTATGACGTGGAACGGGTCAAAATTACTAAGGCACGCCCTACAATTCATCGCTATACTAGCCGCTATTTTTACCGGTATGACTAGAATATCGGACTATAAACATCACTGGAGTGATGTTTTAGGTGGACTTTCAATCGGGGCTATCGTTGCAATCATTGTGGTAAGAGACAATTACCTTTAAGCTTATTAACCCGGTCTTTTGTGGTTTCTAAAATGTTTATGTGTGTATTAAATTTTATGTTTGTGATTAATTTTGGATTTTCTAAATATTTTTTAATCAGTTACGAATTTAAGTTGTAGTATGTAAATAATACGGTTACAGTGTACAGTACAGTGTTTTTGATGGGTAAAATACTAACACAATTCGTTTACTATTTTTTTTTGCACACTTTTAGGCTAACTTTGTCGGTGGGTTATTCAAGAACTCTAATCCGCGAGAAGAGTACGAACCGATACCGCCTTAAATGATTGTACAAAATAAAATTTGTACTGAAAAAAGGTACAATTATTACAATAATTTATTTAAAAAACTGCATACTTTGTAATACGAGTAATAGTGTAAATAATTTTCTTTCCGGTTTAAGACACATCTCGCTTAAAACTCTTTAAACTTTATACACAGTTTTATAAATTCGCTTTGTGGGTTTATTTATTTGTTTTTTAATGTTTACCTAACTTATTATTTTTAAAGTTAGTATAAAACTTTCATCAAAAATACTGGATGGTGATTAACAAATGTTTCCAAGCACTTTTTTTCTATGTTATTTTATGTTCCCTCTTAAAAATATTTCCTTTTCTTTATGTTGATTATATAACATATAATTTGCCTTCACTATTACTTCTTATTACATCTTCATTGCTTTTACTATAAACTTCTTTTTAAAATTTAATAATAAATACAATTGTAATTTTTATGTTCTTAATTTTATCGTATTTTTTCAGGCTAAATACATCTCGGATCTTTTTCCAGCATTAAACTCCGACGATGATTATCATCCAACGGAAATGAGTCATTTAAATGGTCGCAATGGACATGCACAATCACCCGTATAGTAATTACTCCCTCGCTAGTTTTTTTCCTTTAATTTTATTTTTTTTCGTGTAAATATTGAGTTTTCATATTTATTTAAAAAGAAGAGAAATTTTTCCAAGTATTATTTAAGTTAGTAAGAAATGTAACTTACAGAGCAATAAGTTGTACCTTAATGACGTTCGTAATAATTCTTTTTCTGTGATATCTAAATTTTTTTTTTTACTTGTTAACTCGCTTAGTACGTTTTCGGGTATAGTATATAAAGGGTGGAAATATAATATGGCATAGTATTACGAAGCACGTTTAATTTAATTAACTATTTTCTTTTAAGTATAGGTAAATAACTTATTTAAAAAAAGTCATATGAAATCACAATTATAGCGAATACAGGGTGATAACAATCTTTGGATCGCGAATAACTTCTGAAAAAATTTTACAACCTTTTTAAAAAGACTTTAGGTAGTTATTTATGACCTTAATAGATTTTAAAATGTACTCAAATTAGGAAATTTAATAATAGTGTAATAAGCTTTTTTCTCTTGCAATATGTAACTTAAGGATTTGTAACTGTGTTCTCTTGACTGATAATGATTTTGCTTTTGTAGGAATTAAATATATGAAATATATTTATGATCTGCATTGATTTATTGTGTTTTTATTGGTTTTATTTAAAAATTAGATGTATGAAGAAGAAGATTTCCATAATTTAAAGATTTAAGGTAAATCTAAAATATATGGAAGGATTTTCACCGAATCATATCCTAACAAATATTACGATAGTTATAATCTTAAAACGAAGCTACACTAAAGACAGTAACCTTTTCCGATTCTCAAAATATCCTAAAGGGAGTCGATTTGAAGATGAGTTTATACTCATACATGTTATCATGAGAGTTTGATTCTTACCAGTTGGGATGTTATGTGAGCACGGACGCTCTTTATTTAAGGGTGATTAATTGTAAGGGCTAGTTGTTGTGTAACGCTCTGGTTTATTTTTATGATAGAATCTACCTAAAAATGAATCAGTTGTACCGTAACCCGAAATGGAGCTGCACCATGAAGAGAAAGATAAAAAGTAAACCTACTCTCCGTAACATTTCTGAATATTTTTTTATCTTTCTCTTCATGGTGCAGCTCCATTTCGGGTTTTAGTACCTTGTGAGAAGCAGTCGAAAATAATTCCTGATTGATGTCAGAGTTGGTTTTATTTCACTGCGAAACCCTAAAGCTAACATACGTATTAAATGCACCGTTCAAAAAAATTACAAGAACACTTTTTGCATCTTTGTTAGATTAGTTTCGATTTAAATCAGATTAAACACGTTAGAGACTTGTAAGAGCGTCCAAATGCAGCTTAAATTTTCCTCGAACTAAAGGAATCCTTAATTAAAGTATAGGATATATACGTTAATGGAATTTTACCTTAACTATAATAAAAAAAAATAATAATAAATAAATTTGGGTTTAATCATAGGTAACATCCAAAACACTACGAGAAAAAATCATAACATAATAAAATTCAGAGAAGATGGATTGAAACCTCGATTTTTAATTAAAAATCATCAAATTTTTGTCAATTAATACCAAAACAACTCCAAAAAAAAAAACAAAGTCGCAGATCTTTTACAGCGTTTTTTGGATTTTGGAAAATAATGGTTGAATTAGGATGTCAAACGTAAAGGCTGTAATCGTAACCCTAGCAGTAACTCTAGTATTTAACAAACGTTCAATTATTTTGTTTCAATAGAAGCATTTAGACAACGTCTAGAAATTACGGCAAATCTGTTGGTTATTACAGCTAAGGTTACGGTTAAGTTTGACATCCTAAACCCACCATAACAAACTTTAAAAAATTGTAGAAACTTTATTTATACAAACTAATTGTAAGAAAGAAAATCTTCAAGAATGCTAAATCCAAATTTTCAAATTTTAACTAAAATGATGTGTTTCCATTTAAACCCTAGTAAATACGAAGTCAAAATACTCACTCTCAGAAAAATCAAAAATCCATCAATAATAACAATAGAGAACCATCATTTAACTCTTTGAGGGTTCGTGGGTGGCTTAATGTACCACTTCGAATTTTGACCTTTGTGCTCGCTGGTACACAAAATGAACCATTTTTTTAAATTTCGACTCCTTTTGCTGTACAGTGGTTGAGAGCGCGTACCACCTCACCACTTCAAGCTCAGATTATGCTTTTTGCTAAACTCTTAGATGACACAACATCTCTGTTGTGCCCACTTTGGGTTTTTTTATTTGAAAATGTCCGCCTCTCAACAGTGAGTTAAGAGATAAGACAGTGCAATTAGGTATCTGGGTGTGTACTTAGAACAGAGACTTACACGGAGGTATTACATCAACAAAAAACTAAATGAGGCATGTGCTAGATTAAGTAAATTCTATCCTATCCTCAATAGAAAATCAAAATTTAGAATTAAATCTGCAATATTGCTTTGCAAGTCACTAATAAGACCTATAGTAAGATATACAAGCCCGGTTTGGGGCTCTACAGCTAAATCTAATGTTAATAAAATCCAAGTTTTTCAAAATAAAATATTGAAAGTTGCTGTCGACGCGCCATGGTTTGTGCAGAATTCCCGACTACACGATCAAATAGAATTAAGTGATTTATTTGATTAAGTTCAAAAAAAAATGTTTTATTTAAAAAATTAAATTACAAGAAAATTAAATAATTACAATTTTATTTTAACACGTATAACTGATTCGGCGATTTTAGCCGAACCTGATATTTCGCGGAGTCGGCGTGTACTTCAATAGTAATTTATTGACTGACTCCTGTTTCCTTCTTTCCGGTATTTATTGCTAAATACCCTTTCGTCAGCAATGTCCTCTTTAAAAAAGGTTAAGGAACTACCGGACGTGTTAACTCTAGGTCTAGAAACGATCACTGAGTTTATTGACACTTTCCCATCCGCACTTTTTATAAATATTTCATTGCTTGATGCCGGCGGCACTAATTCAGTTACTACCAATCTTTTACTACTGTTGAGCGATACTTTGTGCCTGACACCACTGTGGTGTCGCCGGCCGTCAAGCGATTCTTTGCTAAAACTCATTTTTCAATAGAACAAAGGAAACGTAGTAAACATGCAATCGGCGACACTACTGGTTCTAGAACGGTAGTGGTGACAGCAATGACGGTAGACTACAACCGTAGATGGGTAATGACGCCGTGTTCTGAATGTGTTTCATAAGTAACTATGGAAAGAAGTCAGTGTTAACTGCGGTCTGCCGTTGCGGTTTGCGGTCGGCGGTTACGGTTTGTAGTCTGCGGTTCCCTTCGGAATGATACCTTAACGATACCACTGTGGTCTCGCCGGACGGCATAGTGTTAACAGAACAACAAGTAAATATTTAGAAAACTTGCAAAAATATTCAAGTATACGAAACCATCAATTAAGAAAACTAGGTATCCACATTCACTTGAAAAGGAAACCCCCAAGATATCGTGACAGAGGAAGATAATACAGTGAAACTCCCCTTCGCGGACACCCCTGTTGAGCGGATAACCCTCTTGGACGGACAGTTTCTCATGGAACCGTCCGACTGTCATCATTACTTCGCATTTCCCTTAACCGGACACTCCCCTTGAACAGACACTTTTGGTGGGTCCCGTTGGTGTCCGCACAAGGGACATTTCACTGTATATGATAGATAGTGAATAAGTTCAAGAAAATATTTTTGTCCCGCGTTATTATTATGTTGTGATCTTCAAATTATGACATAGAAACCATGAAAAAACATATGTAATGTTGAACTGGTAACTGTTGATATTAAAAAATAAAATAAAATCATCGTTTTTGCGTTAGCTACAACCAAAAAGATTCCAAAAAATAAAATTAGTGAACATCTTAAGATAATTTTTAAGAATTTAAAATAGAGAGAATATTTTCAGAGAAGATTGATTAGAACCTCTATTTTTCATTAAAATTGTCAAATTTGTTCTAATTGATAACAAAACTCTAAGAAATTCCAAAATTGAAGATGTTTTAGATGTTTTTATGGCGTTTTTCAGACTATAGAAAATGACAAACTTTAAAAAAATCCTAGAAATTTTATTTATAAAAATTAAGAAAGAAAATCTTCAAGAATGATAGATCTAAGTTTCCAATTTTAATTAAAATCGTCGATTTTGTATTAACCACAAGCAAAATAATCACAAGAAAACAAAGATTAGTGGATATCTTAAGATAATTTTTAAGAATTTTAATAGAGAGTAAATGTCCAGAAAAAATATTAGAGATAAAACCTCTATTTTTTATTAAAACCATAAAATTTGTTCTAATTATTACCAAAAGATTCAAAAAAAATTTCAAAGTCGAAGATGTTTTTACCGCATTTTTCAGATTATAAAAAATGATACATTTTAAAAAAATCGTAGAAACTTTGTTTGTTAAAATTAAGAAAGAAAATCTTCAAAGAAGATGGATTGAAAGTCTTAATTTTTCATTTAAACCATTAAATTTATTCTAATTAGGAATTAATTACAATCGTCGGTTTTGTGTAAACTACAATCAATAGAAATACAAAAAGAATAATAAATAATGGTTAGTTAACATCTTAAAAATTAAAGGAGAAAATCTTGGGAGAATATAGATTAAACTCACAATTTTTCTAAATGTGTTTCTCAAAATAGAAAATCGACAATTTTAGATTATGAAAAAGAAAATAGATTAGAACCTCAATTTTTCTAATTATCTGTGTTTGGCAAAATTCAGATCGATGTTTTTATCAGATTTTTTAGATGATGAAAGAGAGGATAGATATTAATTTCAATTTTTCTAAATATCTGTGGTTTTTCAAAATACAAAATCGACGTTTTTACAATTTTTAGATTATGAAACAAGAAGGTAGATTAGAACCTTAATTTTTCTAATTATCTGTTTTGCAAAATACAGATCGATGTTTTTACCAGATTTTTTAGATTATGAAAGAGAGTATAGATATTAATTTCAATTTTTCTAAATATCTGTGGTTTTTCAAAATACTAAATCGACGTTTTTACAATTTTTAGATTATGAAACAAGAAGGTAGATTAGAACCTTAATTTTTCTAATTATCTGTTTTGCAAAATACAGATCGATGTTTTTACCAGATTTTTTAGATGATGAAAGAGAGAATGGGTATTAATTTTATTTTTTCTAAATATCTGTGTTTTTCAAAATACAAAATCCCTGTTTTTACAACAATTTTTAGATTATTTAAAAGAAGATAGATTAGAACCTCAATTTTTCTAATTATCTGTGTTTTGCAAAATACAAAATCGGTGTTTTTACCAGATTTTTTTAGATTATGAAAGAGAGGATAGATATTAATTTCAATTTTCCTAAATATGTGTCTTTTTTCAAAATACAAAATCGACGTCTTTACAACAATTTTTAGATTATGAAAAAGAAGATAGATTAGAACCTCAATTTTTCCAATTATCTGTGTTTTGCAAAATACAGATCGATGTTTTTACCAGATTTTTTAGATAATGAAAGAGAGAATAGATATTAATTTCAATTTTTCTAAATATCTGTGTTTTTTCAAAATACAAAATCGACGTTTACAACAATTTTTAAATTATGAAAGAGAAGATAGATTAGAACCTCAATTTTTCTAATTATCTGTGTTTTGCGAAATACAAAATCGCTGTTTTTGCCAGATATTTAGATTATGAAAGAGAGTATAAATATTAATTTCAATTTTTCTAAATATGTGTTTTTTCAAAATACAAAATTGACGTTTTTACAACAATTTTTAGATTATGAAAAAAGAAGGTAAATTAGAACCTCAATTTTTCTAATTATCTGTGTTTTGCAAAATACATAATTGCTGTTTTTACCACATTTTTTAGATTATAAGAACTCACAAACTTTAGAAAATCGTCCAAACTTTATTTATAAAAATTAAGAAAGAAAATCTTCAAAAATGATACGTCTAAATTTCCAATTTTAATTAAATTTACAAAAAAAATAAAAATTAATTCACATAAAATATTTTTATTCAAGAATAAATAAAATTACAATTTATAACCTAAACTAAGAACTTTTAATTTTTTCTCTCGCACAAATCGGACATAAAATTTCATCCTTTTCCATAATAAATCCTTTCCCACCGAGTCCACATCGACAAACAGCACAAAAGAAGCAATTATCGTGCCAGTGATGATTATCGTAGTTAATATATTTAATTCCTTCTCCATTAATAGGTTCTCGACAAGCAAAGCATTTCTTAGCGAACAATTTTCCAAAACAAGTCGCACAATAAGGTTCTTCATCGCGACTTGTAAAAGTAACTCCGGAAAGTAAAGTCGGACAATTCGTACAACTAAAACATTCCGTATGCCACGGTTGGTTTTTATAAGTTACTCCTCCTTTAATTATAACTTTCTTACATTTAGTACATTTTATTCCAAATTTTTCTTGATAACAATCGTCACAAAAAATTTTCTCTTGTTTAGTAGCGAATTTTTTCGATTCAATCGGCTTTTGGCATTCGTTACAAATAAAACATTTTTCATGGTACTGTTTATTTTTATATTCAACTGTGTTGCTGCCAAATTTAAACGTTTTAAGGCAAGAATTACAACGCGGGGCTAATTTTTCTTCGTGACATCTTTCACAGTAAATATCGTTATCTTTTGTAATAAATTTTTGGTTTACTAAAGATATTTGGCAGAGTTTACAAGTAAAACAAGTATCGTGCCAATGATGTTTTTTATAAATTAGATACTTCGTGTTTGTTCCGATTGGTTTCGAACATTTTTTACAATTTTGAGAGAAAGAAGATTCGTAACATTTTAAACAATATGGTTTATCATCGTGTTGAGCGTATTGTTTACCTGTTAAGATACAATTACATTCGTTACACCAAAAATGATCTGTGTGCCATTTTTTACCCATTGCTCTTGTGCAAGTTTGATTGAAAATTAATTCGTCGCAAGTTGAACATCTTGGTCTTAATTTTTCGGCGTAATGTCGATTACAATATAAGGAATCTTCGTAAATACAATGTTTTAAATCTTGTAAAAAGTCTTTACAATCAGTACATTTAAAACAAGTTGGATGCCAATAATAATTTTTTAAGTTATTAGAAATAATAAAAAATGTTTGAGATTGTATTTTCTTTTTACATTCGTTACAATTTTTATTATCGTTATAAGCAAATTTAACTAATCCTTTATCAAAAATATCATTTTTGTTTTTTACAAATTCATCAAATGATTCTTTTCCCGTAAAATCTATAAATTTACAATTTTCAATTTTATCATCTTGTAAAGGATTTTGTTTTAATAATTTTTCTTTTCTTAAAACTTCACCTTTCGTTCCTAATTTAGGAATTAATTCTTCTTCAAATAAAGAATAAAACTTCTCAACTTCCATTAAAGTTGTTAAACCATCCGGAATAAATCCATAACTCGATTTTTTATCCTCTTCAATTTCATTCGATTCTTGTCGTTTTAATTGAGGAAATCCTCCTTCTTGATGTCTTGTTTTACACATACACGTTTTACAAACACTTTTTAAACATTTAGATATTTTTAATAAATCCGGTTTATCAAATAGTCGTGAATATATTTCAACTACTCTCGCGCAAGCCATCATTAATTGAGGCCAAGGATCACTACAACAATCGCCTTTAAAATATTTTTCTTGTTTATCGGACATTTTTCAAGTAAGTTTTCAAAATGAACTGAATTTACTTCCTTGAAGCCGATGTATTTATAGAAATAAACTTGCAAATTGAAAAATAAATTGTTTAAATAACGCAGTAATTAAATTATTTATTTTCTAAATGGTTCTATTATTTATCCAAACACTAAAGTAATCTATATTTAATTATTGTTTGTAATTAAAAGATTTCACGCTTTAGGATAAATTCAAAAACATACATATTTTAAACTACCCTTTATTGTACAACTATACAAGAATTCAAAGAAAAAAAAACAACTTACATTCCAAATTAAATAGTTTCAGGTCTAGGTGGTGAAGCGTAACGATTATCTTTAGATCTTTCCCCAGCGTAATATTGTCTATCACGTTCCAATCTCATCTGGAAGGTACGTTTAATCTGCTTTTGACTGTTAGCACATTCCTTAAAATCCTCAATGAGAGCGGCGCATTTCTGGCTGGCTTTATCAAGACCATAAGCTTCGAAACAGTCAATCATGTCCATCTCGCGTTTGGCGCATTTTCCATACCATTGATGACTTATCATCGCACCGGTCATATCGGTAAATGGGGACTTAAACCACGGAGTTAAAGACATTCTAAAATTGTATGGTTTAAAATTAAAATTTTTAATTATCTTGTTTATTTCTTTATTTAAATGAAATACATGGTAAATAAAGAATAAAAATGTATATTTTATTATGTGTTTTAGCTCTTTTAGAGTAGTAATAAATTTAGTAATTTTAGTATTAAATGTGGTATTTTGTGGGATCTTCAAAATATTAGTCAGTTCCAAAAGTCACCGTACACATCGTGATTTATAAATAAAATAAACTGTTAAATCCAAGAATATAATAAAATAAATCAATAATTCTTTAAAACTCTTTCATTGCAATCTTACAAAAGTAATCGTAAAACGAAAAAAAAAACGGGGATTCTCTCTTGATGTTCAAAATATTAGTCAGTCCCAAAAGTCACCGTACACATCGTGATTTATAAATAAAATAAACTGTTAAATCCAAGAATATAATAAAATAAATCAATAATTCTTTAAAACTCTTTCATTGCAATCTTACAAAAGTAATCGTAAAACGAAAAAAGAAAAACGGGGATTTTCTCTTGTCTCTGTGAATAACAGTGCGGCTAACAAAGTGTATTCTATCCAGTAATCGTTGCACCTGTGTTGCACATCGTTTGTCAAATAAACGGTATGCCTCCTCAAAGAACGGAAACAAGTGTAGAAGTGCGAAAAATTGTCATAAAATTGCACAATGAGGGTCATTCTATAGGTACGTGAAATTGCTAAAACACTTTTTAAAAATGCTACTACTATTCAATACATTATTAAAAGATTTGTTAACACCGGCAAAATGGAAAATGCACCACGTACTGGTCGTCCAAAATTGCTAACCCCCGAGAAGAACGTCGCATTATACAGGAAATTAACGCAAATCCTCGGACAAGTGCTCCTAAAATAGCGACAAACCGTCAAATTTAACTCAATAAAACTAAGAGTGTAGAAACTGTGAGAAAGAGTTTTACGATCTGTCGGTTATAACGGGCAAGTACCGCAAAAAACACCTACATTAGCGACGTCAATAGAAAGAAGCGAATTGAATTCGCAAAAATACACAAAGGATCTAGATTTTTGGAAAAGAGTGATTTTCACCGACGAGTCAAAATATAACATTTTCGGATGTGATGGTAGATATAAAATTTGGAAGAAGGCTCGTACAGCGCTAGATTTAAAACATTTACTGCCTACGGTTAAACATGGCAGTGGATCTGTTATAGTGTGGGGATCTATGGCTGTTTCAGGAGTCAGTAGTTTAGTTTTTATTGAAAACATAATGGATATACAGTGAGTGTCAGCTTATTTGATGCAGGCAACAAAATTAGGTTTGAAGTCATTTAACTTCTGAACAAAATGAGATATCGAAAAACCTGAAATGCTCTTCTAAAGAGCGTAACTTTTTCTATAAAATGAACATTTCATATGTTTCATATCTTATTCGTAATTCTTATAAAATAGAATGAAATAAAGAAAACAGTATTTTGAAAATGAGCAGCTTATTTGATGCGGAATTATAAAATTGAAAAACGAAACAATTTTTTTGATTTTTGCAGTACCTTCAGTGCTTTGTATGGTACCCTTTTTGTGAGATCACTGCCTTTAGCCGATTTTCCATAGAATTTACTAGTTTTTTGGTTACTTCCGGTGAAATTTTAGTCCATTCTTCGACTAATACTTTTTTCAAAGTTTCTTCTAGAAATGCTATTTTTTCTAATGTTGGTTTCTAGCAATGCCCATAAGTTCTCTATAACGCTTAAGTCCGGAGACTGCGCCGCTGGTGCCATAAGGTGGGGTAATTCCATATTAGCCAAGTATGCACAATTCCCGACTTATGTTTAGGGTCGTTATCTTGGTAAAATCAGAAGTTGCTACGTAGACCCAGTTTCTCAGCACTTTGTAGCAAGTTCTCTTTTAATATGCTTAAATAAATGGTTTTATCCATATTCCCGTCTATAAAAACAAGGTTTCCAACGCCTGATGCTGCCATGCAGGCCCAAACCATAACAAACTCCACCATGTTTTACACTCGCGCATAATTTTTTTAAATCGAGCTGTTTAGTAGGCTTTCGCCATACAAACGACCTTCCGTCAGAACTAAATATATTAAATTTGGGCTCATCAGCAAAAATTACGGTGTTCCAAAATTTGGAATCCTTGGAAACATGATTTTTGGCGAAGGACTGGACCCAGAAAATCATGTGATCGCATGATACGGCGAATTGTTGATGCACTACAATTCTTACCAAGAAAATTTTGCGAATTTTTGAGCCCATAACTTGGGGTTTACACAAATTTTTCGGATGACCCATCTTTCGTAGCTAGGTGTAAATATTTTATTTGGCGCGTTTCTGCCCTTATCTTTCAGTCGGTTCTCCTTCAAGAATCGTTCTATTATATGCTGGACTGTAGATGATGGTATGTTTACCATTTTAGTTATTAAACGTTAGCTTTTGCCATCTTTATAGTGGTGGATTACTAATTCCTGTTGCTCTACGCTAGTACGTCGACCCATGTTTAAAATTACTCTGTCCTCACTCCGTAACTTAACCCTTTCACTACCAACGTCACATGTATGTGACGATCCTATTTTCTTACCTGAACCCGACGTCACAAATATGTGACGGTTGTTCATTATTAGTTTATGATAATTGGTCTGTGGTGGCAGTTTTCCTTCTCAGACTCTGGTAGCAAAAGGGTTAATATTGACATTGACAGCTATTAAGTAGGTTATGTATACATTGCTTTAATAACAGTTAAATTTCAAATTCTACCGATTAAAGCTGGCTGCATCAAATAAGCTGCTCATTTTCAAAATACTGTTCTCTTTATTTCATTCTATTTTATAAGAATTACGAATAAAACATGAAACATATGAAATGTTTATTTTATAGAAAAAGTTACGCTCTTTAGAATAGCATTTCAGGTTTTTTGATATCTCATTTGGTTCAAAAGTTAAATAACTTGAAATCTAATTTTGTTGCTTGCATCAAATAAGCTGACACTCACTGTATGACAATACTTAAACATTTTAAACAACAATTTAACACAAAATGCTACACAATTGAGTCTTGGAAACAATTGGATCTTTCAACAAAACCAAGTCCCAAAACATACAGCACATGTAGCTTGGGAATGGCTTTTATATGTGCCCAAACAGCTACATTCTCCACCACAATCACCAGATATAAACCCCATAGAGCATGTGTGGGATTATTTAGAGAAAGCTATTAGAAAACATCACATTAGTAACAAGGAATCTCTAAAAGCTGCATTACAAACAGAATGGGGAAAAATTTCGGTATCGTACACTAAAAAACTAGTCCAGTCAATACCGAGAAGATTGAAAGGTATACTAAAAGCGAATACAGGACCAACAAAGTACTAGGAGTACATGGAATTCATCAAAGACTACAACATTTGGAACTGTACGATTACTTTTGGGTGATCGTAATGAAAGGTTTTTGAAGAATTATTAATTTATTTCGTTATTTTGGGTTATATTGGGTGTTCATTTAAATTCGTGCTCAAGTGTTCTTTGAAATTTTGTTAGACGACGATAGAGAGAAAAATGTATGTCGCATTATTAGTACGTCACATAATTAGTATGTCACACTAATTAATTAAATTTCAAATTTGACAAATGTTAAATCTGGTCAAACTACAATGAACGGCTTGTATTGGCAATTTATCGATTATGTTTTCAATTTGTGACAAAGAGCTTGATGGTAAGTCTTACATTTAAGCTGCTTCGAAAGTCGATGAAGTTTGTGAATATTTACTGTATAATTTTATTCATTACTTGAACATCCCTATGAAATTTTGGACGACCAATTACTGAAAAGATTAGAGTTTAGGTAGGTTTTAGCAAAAAACAAGTTATTAACCAATTTTCTTTCATTTTCTGTCTTGTTATTTGTACTTAGTTTACTATTGTAACCTATTGAACATTTCAGTGTTATGACATTGCTTCAATTAAGTTTTATTGGACATACGTCAAAAATGCAGGAAAATCCATAGCTCACTTGAGCATGAATTTAAATGAACATCCGATAACTAGGATACAGAAAATTGTATTTGACTGTATAGAACTTCTAAAATTCTAAGTTGAACTAATTATTATTTATTTAATTTGATATAGATATTTTTAATCAATGTTTAAGAGTACAACACATAAATGAAAATTTAAGATATTTTTATTTGTATAATTAAACTTTTTGAAGGTGATCAATAAATTTATTACTAATAATTTAGAGGTTAGAGCAGCTTACATAATCCCTTTTTTCATTATACAATTCTAGTTAAAATTAAATTTCTACCTACCTTATTAAATTGATTAAATTATCTATGTAATACTTATAATTTTCAAAAATTTAACTTAAGAAAGTTTAGTTTTATATTTTTTACTATAATTTTGACTTATTGATGAAGAGAGGTTAAGACAGCTGTCATCTGTCACTTGGTAGGTTAAAAAACCCACCTTACCGACATTATTTATAAATAATTAATTATAATTTCTTTAGTTATTCCTTTACTTTAATTTCCACATTAATACAATAATTTTTTAATTTATTATTTATTTTATAGTTTTTTAATAAAATTTTCAAAGAAAAATGATTGACAACTATCACCTGTTAAATTAAAGTGCCTACTTTACCGACACCATTTAAATCATATTAATCTAATTATCAAAATAACAGAGAAAAATTCATTTTAATTTCTAAATGAATTAAATATATTCAAAGAAATTTTTATTTTATGTTTTTTTTATTAAAATTATTAACTAATAAAAGTTAAACAGTTGTCACCTGTTAGATAAAAACATCTACTTTACCCACAACTATCTAAACAACTTCAACTTAGGTCAAGGACTCTAATTTGAAAAGTGAGGGCAAATAGCGGGGTCATTAAAGTTCATGGAATCGAACAAGTTTTTGTTGAAATTCACCCGTATCGATATTATAATGACCGTAGCTTAACTGTACGTCGAACAGTTTACCGTTTCGTCCCCGTCCCGGAGCTCCAGCCGTCTTAAAATCGACCGTAAGTAAATCTGTCCTCGTTCGCGTGCGATGTGGATCCTTTGCAAGTCATGTTGTCGCGTTAAAACCTTTCTCTTATGGTATTTTTAACGCTCCGGAACAAAGAGGTACGTGTTTTCAGGTTCGCGATTTGTATTTCAGTGCCTGAGAGTCAATCTAACTGAGTAGATCATCATCATGACCATGTTGAGTGTTGATGCCCAGATTCGGTATCTGGTTCAATGGTTCAATGAGTGGAGCGAATTGCAAAAGTCTGATTTTTTACCTATCATGACCGAAAAGTATACTAATAAACCGTATGTTAATGGAATTACTAATGATATTGCTAACGTTAATTGTCAAGAAAAACCTATGAGTTTATTTCAATGCAGAGTAAGTATATTTAATTTATTAATTGAATAATTAATAAATTGCTATATGGTTCTTTAATTTTTAAAAAATTGGAATTGTTATAACTTTAAATAAAATTATTTTAGTAAGAAAATTGAAAGTTTGTGTTTTAATTTTTTATTTTTAAAATTCTCGGAAACGATTATTTCTATTGTATTTTTGCTGAGTCACTTAAGTTACTCTTTGTTATTAAAGTGAAACTGATGTTAAAAATGGAAATTTTTACTTTTATTTTTAGTTGTTTTTAAATTTTTATGATTTTTTAAAAGTGTGTTTTGAGTTTGGTGAACTGAGTTTTTTTAATCGTAAAATTGAATTTTTCACTTTTATTTAAACCATAAATCAATTTTTAATTACTATAAATAAACTCTTAAATTACTAAAATTCATCGTAACTATTAATTTTATAAAATATTGATTGATTTATGATTGTCAGACAAATTTTCACGATTTTAGTTTATTCAGTTGTGTAAAATGTGATAAACTGTGAGATGTTAATGAAGTGTTAGCTGACAATCCGTTAATAGGAGTTTTGTGCTTACGAACATTGGCAATTTTTAATAATTATTATCTTTCAGGTAAAATTATTTAAAGAATGGTTTTCTCAATGGAATCCAGAACAACGTGAATCTTTCTTAAAAAAAATTCTTGACTCAGACCCAACATTCGCTGAGAAATTGAAGAGTGAAATGCAAAATGGAATTGATCACGAAGGAAATGGTGAAGAAATACTCGAAGACTGATTGATATCATAATTTATGGAGGTGTTAAGCTCTTTATATTATTATAAGTGTAATGTTTAAGTTTACGATGATTTAACTCTATCATCTTACCTGATATTTATTTTTTTATCTAGAGATTTTTATTTTTTACATTTTTTTTTTAAAATATGCAACTGATAAGTATTGTTAAGAGGCAACATTATTTAAGGATAATCTTTTAATTTTTTTATGTTTTCTTGGTATGTATGAAGTTATTTGTGATAAAGGTCAAATATATCTGAATATTAAAAGTATAACTTGAAGTATTTATTAACATACATATACATAGAAATTTGTTGTATAAATACGAGGAAAATATTGAGTAATTTTAACATATTAAAACAATTTTCACAGCCAATAACATTCTTCTTTTATGAATTCTATTTTAATGTTGGATGAGGATGTGATTCTAAATATTTTTCACATAATTTTATCACATCCTGTCTGTTTAATAATTCCGCTTCTCGACATATTCGGATTACGTCACAAGTTTTATTATGTTTAGCTGCTAGAAGAAATCCACTTCGTAGTTGTTTAGTTTCTATGTATGTATTAATCTGAAAATGTATTTTATTAACATTTTTCTTTATCATTTTGATTTTTAATATAATGAAATATTTGGGAATTTTTAACGCACGAATATTAATTGAAAGAAACAAAGAAAGGTTTTTACCAAGTAATGCGTTAGAGGAGAAAAAATGTCTCATTACTGCACTGGGGTCCGAACTCAGTTCTCCTGCTTTCCGGACAGCCGTTTTAACCAAATGAAATACGCAGCTTGACAAGTTTGCACGAAATACTTACCAATGTCAAAGTTATTCCGAAAGCAGGAGATCTGGGTTCGTATCCCAGTGCAGTAATGAGACATTTCTTTTTCCTCTAACGCACTAAGTGGTAAAAACCTTTCTTTAATTGTTTCTTTCAATTTTGGTTTTTAACACCGATTATTTTAAAACTTACTTTGATGTTGTGGTTTGATATAAATTTAATAGTAGTTTCAATTTCACCATCACTAGCGTTAAATTGAGCCAAAGTTTTAGCCGTTAAAACCAACATTTCATCGCAAACGTTAATCATCGTAGGTTCTGATTCATAATTTTTATAAATGTATTTTACTAAATCGCGAATTGCATCCAGTTTTTTTGATTTTGCCAATAATTTTCCAACTTGTGGAAATACTTTTGATGGTTTGATTTTAAAATCCTTGATTATACTGTAAAAAATAGAAATAAAAATGAATGAAAAATCAAAAATTAAAATATCTCCAAAATTCAAAAGATCATTAAAAATCCTTTAATTTGAGTATAAATATGACTATATTTCAATTGAAGTAATGAAAAGTTTCAAGTGTATAATGAAAAAATATCTCCAAAATTCAAAAGATCATTAAAAATCCTTTAATTTGAGTATAAATGGATAGCGCTTATCTAAAAGGTACCAAGCGCCAAATTATAGTTTTGAGCAAATGGTGATTAAAGTTTTATAATGCTGAGAAATAAGTTTGTGGATGAAACGGATCAGCCTTAACAGAGGTCCCTACGAGCAGTTTAGTGTTTCGATCTTTTTAGAGTAACTAAGTCTTTGTTATAAAAGGCGTTTAGTACATTTATATCAGAAAACGTGATTTGGCGGTTGGTACCTTTTAGATAAGTGCTATCCAAATATGACTATATTGCAATTGAAGTAATGAAAAGTCGAAAATCAAAAAATTGAAAATATTTAAATATTTTTAAAGTGTATCAGAAATTTTGTAATTTGAATGCAAACACGATTATATTTCGATTTAAGCAATTAAAGCTACAGTAGCGAACAAAATGATATGAACCTTTATAGTTCTAACCATAACTTTGCATTTGTTCAATTCATGCTATATTTTTAAGAAATGTTGTTCAATGAAGCAGAAACATACTGCTTTTATTACAATCACTTACTATGAAAGAGAAATGTGTTACTAAATAATATCGATTTTTCCACTTTTATTGAAAATTGACATCTCGTGTTTTAAAATTCATTATGTACGTAATTCGCAGTGGATCGTTCATGTGGAAGAAATAAACATGATAGTTCCGGTCGTGGAAGCAATTAAACGAGGACGAGACGTGAGCGCTAACCTTGCACTGCAATTTTGGCATTCAAAGTCGGCATTTTCTACAAAATCGAAGCGAATTGAGGTACTGGTTTGGCCAGTTGGGAAAAATAGTATAGCTGGGAAGCGTTGCACAACACTAGAAAATGTAATTGTCATTCGACGATCGCAACATCGCATGCGACTTTCCGAATATATTCCTCATCAAAAACTTGTGGGACGATGTCGATCTTCGCCTAGTGGGCCAGAATACACGAAATACAGATGATAATTTAGCGCAAATCGAGGCCGTGTGGAACAGCACTGACCAAGCAATGATCGATAAGTCGGAGAAGTCGATGCTGCGTCGTATGGAGATGGTGAGCAAGGCAAAGGTTCAAAGCACGAAGTACTAAATGTACACACCGTTCACAGTTGTTTGTAAAATGATTTGGGTGTCTTCTTATTTGTTACGATTTTTCAAATTGCATTCTAGTTATGACAAATAAAGTTCAAGTAATTATGAAAACATTTGTGGGAAATTTGAAATCATCACCAACATTACCATGAAGTAGCGCCCAAGAGCGGCAAAAGTACAAAGGTTCATATCACTTTGTCTGTTACTGTAGATGTCTCATGTTTGTACCTAAATTAATACGATAACGCCAAGTGCAACGTTTTCATAACGATTAATGAAAACGTATCTGGTATCGAAATTCGAGAGCTTAGTACAAAACAGACGTATCTACAAAATCGGTGTTTTGAGTAAATCGGAATTGAACAATAAGTTACCAAAAAAAAAACACCAATTATGTAATGATGAACACTCTAACTTCCTTCGTAATTCAATATTCTGCTACTTTGAGTCACTACAGTCAAATCATATTAAAATTAAAATTTAATTAGAAGTAATAATAGTTAAAATTCGTTAATTAGTCATGAGATACGTTTGTTTTTCCCTACACATTAGTTTATTTTTCGATTAATAAAAGGAACTTACGTTTTCGTCTCTAACATTTTGGTAAGTTTTGATAAATTAAAGATGCATTGCCTCATTATTAGTGATAAAAAATATAAAGACAATGTGGAAACTTTATTTATCTACTTATTTAACTTTACATTTCTTAATATTTATTATTTTTTATTGTTATCATTCACCATTTTCTTCTTCATTAACATTAATTGTAGAGGCATCAGCCCACAAATTATTGTAAAACTCATGATACTGTTCTGGTATAGTATGGTCTTTGCATAGATCGTTTAAGTCCTGAAGCTTTAACTTTTTAATTGGAAGTAGACCGTTATAAGCACGTTCCAAATCCAAGTAGTTGTTAACAACTTTTGTAGTCTTAGACGATCTTGTTTTTCTTTGAGTTTCTCCTATGATCTCAAAGTGCTTAAAATCATTTTCTTCTATATTATATTTAAAGAACACGTATTCAGGACTGATTTCCTGTATTGGAGACATTTTATTTTCATCCATCGAATATTTTCACCATTAATATCTTTTTTATTGTTTTTAACATAATTTTTTTGAATGAACGAGAAATCAAAAATTTGGGACTGTGCCATTCCAATTACATGATACTTGGATTTTCGTGAAGCCATTTGAACAGCGGTATACCAAGCTGATGGATGAAAAATATTGCTATGTTTTACTTTTCTTTCAATGTGAGCGTGCACTGAGTCACATTCCATTTGCGAATGGCCTGGTTCAAAGAAAAATTTGGTAATTTCGGCAATGTTCAAATTATTTACAGCGAAATGAAACATAGTCGCAATGTTGATATTACGGTTTTGGCCACTGCATGTATCAGAAAAAAAATAGTGCGGTCTACCGTCTGCAGAATTTTGTAGATAGTTCCATAAGCATGAGGCGATCTCAATGGAACCTCTTTTGGCAATTGCCTTGTGCCACATACAACACTTTGCGTCCTTAGTGGCAACATTGAAGATAGTAAGATTATATACCGCATATCGCCTCTTATAGCCTATACATAGCCTATCTGAGATACGTTTTTGTAATTGTGTAGCGCAAGTCACAAAAACGTATGTATACATACGCTTGTGTTGCATTAATTAAAATGATTCTAAGGTAGATACGCTGCAGTTTATCTTTAGAATGCTTTGAGTTACGAGTTTTATTTGCATTTCACCACATAGAACACAACATTCTTTAATAGAAAATTAAAGTAACTTAAAAACGTAAAATTTGTAGTTACGTCTGCTTTGCACTAAGCCCTCGAATTATAAAGCTTTTTGTTTTGACGACGACGATCAACAAAAGTGTCACACTTGAGTAATACAAATATATAATATAGGTAACGCCTCTTAACTGTAACATGCGTGAGCACGATTCTATATGATAACCAGTTAAAAAAAAATAATTTCTAATGATTTCTAAAATTTTGCTGAGTGTTGTAATATTAACCGTTTGAGTCCCAAGGGGTATTGAAAAAACACTGTCGAAGAATCCCAAACAGCGCGATCGCGCTTTCTATAAATGAGCATAAAAAGAAGCCAGCTTCGCGATAGCGCTATTATAATATTATTCTACCTATTGTAAAATGTTCTATGGGAGTTGTATGATGTACTTGCTTCAGTAAATCCGAGCGCGCGACTTCGATAATCAATAACGAACCGTGAGTTGTCTGCAATGTTCGATATGTACTGAGTTTTCTCAACATAAAATCTAAACAGCGCGATCGCGCTGCGTGGGACTCAAACAGTTAAAAAGAATGAAAGTTATGGTTTCCTTTCTTATCCCTCCTACTAAATTTACACATTCTAAAGGAAAAAGAGAAGTTTTGTTAATTTAATTATTTTAACTACCTTTGTGAAATATTAAATCCAATTGAAATATCATCACTAACAACAATACAAACAATAGCTACTAAAACTTTTTCAATTCCTTTTCCAAACAAAGTAGGAACTTGTATTAATTTACTCCCTCCTTCAAAATCTTCCATTAGTTCATTCAAACACCGCCAAATATCTTCTCCAGCATTTTCACGTTGAGCTAAATAATTAACAATTTCCACCTGTTTATCAATCGTATTTATATGTAAATTTAAAGATTTATGATCTAATTTCATAACAAGAGCTGCATTTGTAATAGGTTTTTCTTCCAAAAAAGAACTGTACGTACTTATTTTAACATCAACCCATTGTTCTTGTTCCAAAACTTGTTTTAAATGGTCCTGTGCTTTATATAAAAACTCGTTTTTCGTGCTTAATTCGGAAAAAGTAGTTACATCAGATGAATAAAATTTAATACACGTTAAAGCCGCACGAACGAAGTCGCCGATAAATTGTTGAAGTTGATATAAACTGTTAAACATAGATTGTTTTTCCATGTAAATACAAAGACTTTTTATGTACTCTTTCCAAATATCAAACGAAGGATCGATTTTAACGATTGCGTTATGAAATAATTCGATTACGCCTTCTTTTAAACAATCAATATAAATCTCGATAAAAATATCGGGATTTAAATTATTTTTTTGTATAAAAAGTAGAGCTTCGGTAAAATCTTTATGACGTACGTAAAATTGACATAAACTTATCGGACTTCCGTATTTATTTAAATAATAAACACATTCTTCGTAAAAAATATTTTCCAAATGCGGTTTATAATATTCACAATTCTCATCGATTGTTATATTACTTGGAGCGTAATTTCCTTGTTCGATTGCTTCTAAATTCAATAAATCATTCATGATACAAATCGCTTCTTCATTTCGAACTGTTGCATTTGTTATTGTAGAAACGCTACCAAGACTTGAAGTAGACTCATACATCGATCTACTTGCAGAAAGTTGTTTATATAACTTTGGATTAATTCTATCAACTTTCGATTCGAGTATTTGTATTATTTCAGTTAAAAGAAGCGGATCTTTTAGTATTTTCTTATTATCTGTTAAACTACGATAAAAGGATCTGTTTGAACGAAGTGATTGTGATTCTGAAAGACTTAATCGATCCAAATCGAAATGAGAGTTCTTTTCAAAACACATTTTAAATTTTTGTCTGGCTAATTGGAGGTTTCCTGCTTGAAGGAAGCTTTTTCCCCACATTGCAAATATTCCTGTAAGAAAAAAAAATCAAATTTAGGGTTGGTTTATTCATCTCTTCATAAACCAAATTATAATTTATACATATAAATATAAAAACAGGTTTATTCACTGCTGGTTATCTGTAACATAAATGTCTATTTATCTGATATATTTATAAGTCAGTGTATGTAGGTAATAAGGATATATGATGGATTGTAAATCCATCAAATAGTCGGTTTGGTTGGATACAGATGTAGGAATCGATTATTTTTATTATAAGTTGATTAGCTTAAGTTTTTATTGATAAGAGCGTGGAAATAAGTATAGAATATTTGGGTTGGAAACAGTTTTGAGTAGTTTGGAAACGCTAGGCGAAGAGAGTTACAAATTGAGTAAACAAGGCGTGTAAAGAAGAGGTATTATAAAGACGTGTAAAGACGAATTAAGTATAACGACGTTAGATAAAAGACGAGAATTGTGAAAACATGCGAATACGTGAAGGACGAACAATTGTATATTTGATTTACGTTTTTAAAAATATTTGTTTATATTGTTTTACTAAATAAACAGGCCTTATTACCAAAAATTAAACCCCTAGACACAGCCAAATTTCCTACAACTTTGGGGCCTGTCCGGGATCGAAAGTGCGAAATTTCCTACTTTAATCATAATTGATAATCATTCACAACGTTTGTTAGTGATAAGCAGTTGTAGCAAAGCCCAGACTAACTAATCTATATTTTGCAAACTAGGACAAAAATTGGCGAGACGTGAGCCCTGAAATGAACTCTCAAGAGACTCGGCGGGACTCTCTTGAGAGTGTCGAACGGTCAAAGTAGAAAATCCCAAAAAGAAAAAAAGGAATTACCTTGTGGTATTGGTGGTTGGTATTTGGATAACCTTGTTCAGTAGGAGCCAGGCTTTAAAATAGGCCTCCACCCTAAGATCGAGTCGCGAGTTGTTTGTAGGGATAAGGTAGGAATTAATTGTAGTTATTATATTTTCTTTTGATGTCAGATAGATTATAGTTTTTGTTAATTGCTTAACGTCGCATTTGTACTTGTATTCCGTATCAGTAAACTTAGTTAACACGAATTAACTTGTAGTTTTCCTTAAATTCGTCCTCTGTTAGCACAGCTTGTAGGTAAGAACCGCGTCTGTTTTACTTAAAATCTGTCCTATTATTTAAATTGAAAGGTAAAAAGAACTAAGAACTCCACTAGTAATTTTGCCTCGGAGATTGAGAGTGGTGGCAGTAAGAAGAAACGCTAGCCGCGGCACAGAGATAAGGTTCATGAAAAGGTATAGGAAAATATAATCATTAATCGTTCTGTTTGCCCCCGAACTCTTGTAGTACCTATCGGTCAATTTATTACACAGTAGCTAATCCAGTTTGATCTCCATATAATTCGATTAATATATTACAGTGTGTAGAAAATATGGAGAAATAGAATGATAAGCAATTAGTGGATGGTTCTAAATTATCGATTATTTTTTTTTAATTTTCAATTGGATCTTTATATTTTAGCACAAGATCAATCAAAATATTTCAGTAGAATTAAAGTCGATTATCAAAGTATCTAGCTCTTTTTTTTTCTCCACTTCCAATCTTTAATCTCGACAATATCATGCATTTACTAAGATAGATGAATAAAACCATGAATAAACCAGATTCTCTTAATAGTGCCGTTGACAACTATCCTACAGACCTATTGCCTACTAAGTTATTCTGATCTTTATCATCAGGTGAATGAAGGTAAAAAGGAGTAACGGTTGTCACTGGTAAACAAGAAAGTTTCCTTTCAATTTTCTAGCCATTTCCTTTTGAAGAATAAATTATTCCGATAACTTGGAAACAAAAACAAGGAAACCTGGTTTAATTTTCTTTCGTTTGTGATTAGTTCTGTTTCCCAATAGTTTATACTCTCTTGCTGAAAAATAATTTTAAAATAAAATTTTCATTACTCGTTAGGAAATTAGAAGAGGGTTAGAAATCGTAAAAAAATCCTTTAATGTGAGTGGAAACACAATCTATCTAATTTAAATAAATTATTTACAGCCTCAAAATAATATTGTAGAGAATTGGCTGTGTCCAAGGGGTTGATGTTTTGTAATAAGGCCCGCTTGTTTTGTAAAACAATATGCACGAATATATTTAACAATAGTATGTACAATTATTTGTCTTCCTACGTCTTAACTAGTTTAGCTTCTGTACACTTCTTCTTTCTAAAGTTGTTATACTTCTCACATCGTTACACGTTTTAACTTACTCGCGTTTTTTACAACTTCTCTCTGCCTAACATCATTACACCACTCTCGTCTTTATCCAACTTACGTCGTTACATTTCTTGATTCTCTACCCAACTCCTCGTCTTCACACATCTTACATCGCTACATTACTTGATTCTTTACCCAAATGAACTCTCTCCGCCTAGTCTTTACCGAACTACTCAAATCTATTTTCAACCTAAACCCTCTATACCTACTTCCGCGCTCTTACCAATAAAAACTTAATCTAATCAATTTATAACAATAATAACAAAAATAATCCATTCCAACAATATAAAAAAAATTACCTGTAGTATCCAAACCAGCTTTAGTAGAAACTTCCAAAGCTAAATTCCATTGTTCCAACTCTAAAAGTTTATCTCTAACACTTCTTAAAACCGACTGATTAAGATGTGACGATTGTGTTTTCGAAGGAGGTGGTAAAAGATCTAAATATCTGTTTTCAGCTAAAAGTCCTAACATTTCCGCTTGTGACATAATTTTATCCGCTAAAGAAGCTCCCCATTGAAACATGCATTGATTTGACATAACTTTTGCTGCTATCGCTAAAGCTCTATAAAAAAGATTTACATCAATTTTAATAAATTAAAAACATAAATAAATATACTTAAGCATTTTGATGATTAAATTATAATCAATCTCTTCAGATCTTTTATATTTATGCGGTCTTAAAATAGTAAGAATATTTTCACATTGGTTTAATAAAAATCTTGGATATTCTTCTGATTTTGAATGATATCTTAAAATCGATAAACATAGCATAACGCTAGGAGCGTTTTCATAAGCAAATTCTTGTCTAACTAAAGAATCGTGTTCTAAATAACCATTAAAAACCCAATATTCTTCAGTAATAGTTTTACAATTACTAACACCTTCGTTTTTTTGTGTTTGATCAAAACAATCGTTACAAACTCGAACTAATACATCTCCGTAACTTTCAACGATCATTCTTTTTGTAGAACAACTCCAACAAATTACTCTTCCGCATCTTCTGCAGTGATGTCGTCGATTAAACATAGAAAATTTAGTGTGACGACAACACATACATTCGTCGATTTCATTATCTGGAATCCATTTAGATTTGTCTGGTACTTTTTCTGGGATTGTAAATTTTTTCGGTTCAAGACAAATAGAATCAATTGAAAGCATTAATTTACTTTCTGTACTTCCACTTGGTGGGGTTCGTCCGACTACTTTAAAATCTAAACTTTTCTCTGCGTAATCTCTTAATAACTCGTCGATTTTTTCTATGGAAATCGCGCTTTCGTCAAATTCTGTATTTTCGATGTCGTGTTGTATGTTTGAATAAACTTCACCGAATTTTTCTAATCGAGTATTCATTAAGAGCATTTCTAAAATGCTTAGAGGTTGTTCGATAAGACACCACGATTGTTCTATTTCTTCAGGGGAGAATTTCTGGAGGATTCTTGAAGAGATTTGAATATTTTTTAAGGAGACGTCGAATTCGTTTATTCCAAGCAAGTAATTTACAATGAAATTTAAATTTTCGAGATTTTTAAGGAGGGAGAAAAGTTTTATAGAAATATTTATACAATGTCTTTTTGGTAAAACATCTAAAAGTTGATGAATTTTATAAAAGGAGTATTTGTTGAAGTAATTAAGAAGGTGTTGCTCTGTTATATTTTGTAATAGGTCTTCACGTGAAGAATGTAATTGAAAGAAATCCATAAGAACATCCAACTGAAATAGATTAAAATATCCCTTTAATTTTTATAAAATTAGGATTTTTATAAAAACTTACGTCTGTTGTATTTAAAATGGACATCATTATACATTCAGGATTGTTAGCACAAAGTTCGTCAACTTCAAACCAAGAAGAATAGTTACAAAGTTCTTTTATCTAAAAATAATAACAAAAAATATAGAAGATTTCAAGTTATTTTATTTTTTTGTTGTTGAGGGATTTTTCGTTTGAAATTCAATGAAAATTGGTGAATTTTTGATATTTTTAGTAATTCAGTTCTTATTATTATGAAAGGTTTTTGAAAAGTTTTAAAAATATCGAAGAATTTTGACCGAACCTAACTTTAAATTTTTTTGAATTTTAAAAAATCATCAATTTTATTTTGTTGTATTGAAGTTATTATTTTTTTGAGAAACTTTTGTTATTTTCACGAATTTAGTTCATGTTATTAGAAAAGAATTTTGGAAAGTTTTAAAAATATCGAAGAATTTTGACCTAATCTAACTTTAAACATTTTTTGAATTTTGAAAAATCATACAGGGTCCGGCATTGAAACGGGAAGATTAAGATGTTGTGAAGATTAGATCCAGACGGCTCGAGAGAAGTGGGGCCTCGACTTTGAGCGTCCAGAGGGCCGGTATTTTCGGCTGTCATGTTGCGTTGGACGAATGAGCAGCGTGCTGTTAGTGCTCAACGTGCTTTCCGTAGAGAGTTCAATTTGTTACCGCGTGATCCTGTACCTTCAGCGAACGCAATCAACGTATGGGTAAGGAATTTTGAAGAAATTGGTAATGTAACAAAGAAACGAGGTGGTAGTGTAACGACGGCTGGTACTTCCGAGAATGTTAATCGAGTGCGAGAAGCTTTAATAAGAAGTGCACGAAAATCTGCAAAACGTCACAGCATAGAGCTCGGTCTTAGTGACCGAACCATAAGAAGGATCCTGAAGAATGGTTTCCGCTTTCATCCATTTAAGATACAGGTAGTCCAAGCTCTCAAACCTCAACACTACGTTAGCCGACTACGCTTTTGTTAACAGTTGTTAAATTTAATTGATCAAGATGGACAGCTGGTCTATAATGTATGGATGAGTGATGAGGCACACTTCCATCTCTGTGGGTATGTCAATAAACAGAACTTTCGGTTTTGGAGTTTCAATAACCCACGTAATCTTCACGAAAAGCCTCTTCATTCACAAAAGGTAACTGTGTGGTGCGCAATGTCCTCTCTAGGTGTGGATGGTCCGTACTTTTTCGAAAGTGAAAACGGTAACACTGTAACAGTGAACTCTGAACGGTATGCTGACATGTTGATGAACTTTGCATTTCCTGCTCTCGATGAACATGTGAATGATTGGTCATTATACCAGCAAGATGGTGCTACTAGCCACACTGTTAATATTTTGATGGACTTGTTGAAATTGCGTTTCCTGGTCGCTTAATTAGCAGGATTGGTGATATTCCTTGGCCTGCCTGTTCACCAGACTTGACGGCTCCTGACATTTTTCTGTGGGGTTATTTAACACGTTCACGCCGGCGAGTACCACCGGTGGCCCGCACTAAACTGTTTCATCGGGCGGCGCGTACCACCGGTGGTACGCATAATATAGGATAATATTTTTTGCTGCCAGATGAAGCGCAGTATGAAAATCGGTTCCGATGTGAACGTGTTAAAGTTAAAGGTTTTTGAATCAAACTCTCCCATAACTAGGGACGAACTGAAGGAGCGAATCCAACAAGAGATTAACAACATTCTATTGGATATGCTACGCAGAGTCATGGGATCCTTCACCGAAAGACTTCGAGAATGTGTTCGAAATGAAGGACGCCATCTTACAGATATAGTTTTCAAAAAATGAACATTTTCATATATCCTCATTAATTTCCATTAATTTACGTTATATTTGTATAAAAAAGTTCAATAAATATTAATAATTAAGACTTTGGGAGTGTTTTTAAACATTCCCGTTTCATTGCCGGACCCTGTATAAATTTTATTTATGGAAATTAATAATAAAAATTTTCAAGAAAGGGAAATTAAAATCTGTATTTTCATGTAAAACCATTAATTTTGTTTTAATTACAAACAAAGAAATAAAAAGCAATCATAAAAATAAAGAAGTTTCATTCAAGGTCAAATTTGTTCCAATTATTATCAAAAAATTAAAAAAAAATCTAATGACACTGAAAAATTTTCACTGAATTTACATAACCTATAGATTTTTGATGAACTTTAAAAAATCGTACAAAGATTATTTTTGAATACTAAGAAATGATTATTACATCAAATTAAAGTGTGAAGATTCTATTTTCCACTAAAAACGTCAATTTTGTTCTAGCAATTACCAAGGAATTAAAAAAATTATCAAACCCAAGAAAACAAATTTTTAGTCAACATCATTTTAGATGGTATTTTTTAACATTAAAAAATCGTGTAGAGCCTATGTATAAAGATTAAGAAACGGTTCCTATTTGAAATTAAAGGGTGAACATCGGGGGCCTCCAAAAGGCCACCAGGGGTCAGTTGGGCTTTTGCTTCAAGGTGATACAAAGTACCACTTGGGTACGAATTTATTTCGAACGTAATGTAACTTATGACGTGCCTCAGACGTCAAATGTACCCAAGGGGTTAAAGAATTAAAATACAATTTTTTGTAGATTGGTTAATTTAATTATCTAGAAAAGTAATATACAAATTTAAAAATAGGTTTAGGAATAAATTGAGTTTATTTTGTAAGTATAAAGTACAACGAAATTCTATTAGATGGCGCCACTTGCGGTACCAAATTAAAATTTTCAGAAATTTTGCTTAAAAAATATCGACTTTGTATCACGAGAGGATAAAATAAGGGAAGAATTACCCCGACTTTTAATTCACGTATTATTCTCTCAAAATTTGTTATTTTTAAAAAATTCATATCTATTAAACTAGTTGTTGAGACTTAAATTTTATGAGGATTTAAGTTGAAGCTTGAAACGACGGAAACCGCACTATCAAAGCAGGAAAACGCTTTTGAACACGAAGTATCGGTGAGAACCGCGTTGTTTTACGTCTCGAAATTGGGCAATGCCTAAACGTAAAACAACGCGGTTCTCACCAACTTCGTTTGCAAGCTCTGAGAGTG
The DNA here is from genome assembly GCA_036711955.1 of Digitonthophagus gazella. NCBI lineage: Eukaryota > Metazoa > Arthropoda > Insecta > Coleoptera > Scarabaeidae > Digitonthophagus > Digitonthophagus gazella. Next base: position 29,962,755 of record JASCIT010000005.1, read on the forward strand.
CAGTTTTCGTCGGGACTCGGAGTATTTTTTTGGCGATGGATCGGTCGGTCGGTCGCATTTTACGCACATCTGGGTTCTTCTTTTTTTGTTTACGTATTTCATATGAATGGTTTTAAAAGACAGGTCATTGAAACTTCTTAATACAACAATGACAAACCTAAAAAGTATCAAATGATACCATTTCTTAAATTACAAATTAATATTTGAAATAAAATAAAATTTTCTTTCTGAATATTTCCCAATTCTGGGGGATTTATTTCTAAATTGGCTTATTTTTGGGTATTTTAGAGATATGCTTCAGTCACGGAAATTGATTAAAATTTAAAAGTAACAAATTACACAAGGAAACAGCATTTTTGTTGCATGAAATATTATGACTAATATTATACTTTCTCTGCGTGCTGATTTGAAATCTGACGGCAGATTGTTAGTATCAGCTTTAATTTTTGAGATATAATTAAAACGCGCTTTTTAAGAAAAATCTATATTTTATCAAAAAATTTTCGTTTATAAGATTTTCTTGCTTGACTTGGTTCACGAGGGCTGTTTTTAATGCTCCAACAATAGTCTGCTATCATGTGAGCATACCAGTGACCCTGGTAACATTCCTCCATAGTTCGGGAACGGTTCTTGATGGAACCGTTCCCCTTGTTTTTCACTCAGATCACCAAGATTTACAGGAAAACGGTCCAAATGACTGTGGAGGAAGTGTACCTTGATGCTCATATTACATCCAAGCTGCTGGAAGTGTAACAACATCAGCTCAATATGCTCTGCATAGCTTTCGACCTTTTTGTTTCCCAGAAAATTTTGTGCAGTCCAAACGAATTCATTCCAGGCATTTTTTTCAGTATCAGTCATGTAACTGTTAAAGTTTTCATCCTTTATCAACCTTCTTATTTGAGGACCATCAAAAATTTCAGCTTTAAGTTTTTCTCTGGTCAAGTTATTGAACTTTTTAGCAATGTATTTAAAACACTCATCACTCACTCATCTTGTTTAGATCTTTGACAAATTGTTTCATAAGCCCTAGTTTGATATGTAAAGGTGGCAGTATTATACGACCCCTGGACACAAGGGGTTTATTTATCACTTTCAGCTTTCCCGGAACCACAATTTGCCTGGAAGGCCAATCTTTTCTAACCCAGTGCTCAGACTTAGCTCTGCTGTCCCACAATCAAAAAAAAAACATGGATATTTTGTATAGCCCCCTTGTTGTCCAAGAAGAAAATTCACCATCTTTAGATCTACACATATCAGCCACTTGTTTCGTTGTACTTGATTTTATCTATAACAGAAGCTACAGTAGCATATTTTTCTTTGACTGTACCTGAATGTGCAATCGGTATCGAACTCAGTTTATTGCCGTTATGCATAAGTACACATTTTAGGCTACGTTTTGAAGAATCAATAAATAAACGCCATTCATTTGGATCATACTTCTCTACTCCTATTGCTTTCAATAAACCAGGAACATCTGAACAAAAAGCAAAGTCGTCATCTTTAGCAAAGAATGGAACCAATTCTGTCTCTCGGTTACGATAGTATGAAATTCTTGTTTCTGAGGTTACAAGATTTCTTTGCTTTAATCGAGAAGCTAGAATTTTCGATGCTCTTTTAGAAAGACCAAGGTCTCTGACTAATGCACTGAGGTCTTCCTGATTAAAGGCCTGGGGCTCAGAAGAAATTGGGTTAAAATCACTTGTCCCACTTTCATTATTTAAAGAAGACCTTGTTTCAAACGTTTTAAACGTGTCTAGCTGTATCGCAAAACCTAGAGCTACTAAGGAAAAAAGAGGTGGGTAGATTTGAAATCAGCGACCTCCGATTAGTAAAAAACAGGCATAAAAGTCGATGCAACAAAAAAAAGGTTTAATTTTGTTCCCTTGTGTTATAGTTTACGAAAGCAACAAAATTATTTTCTGGGGATTTTTTATTGAAAACTTCTAAATTTAGGGTATTTTTCAATTGAAGACCTTGCAGCAATAACGAGTCAGCTCCATTTTAACAAATTGTTCAGGAAACACAAAAAACATGCCTCGTTGTTGCTATAATGTAAAGATGGGGGTAGCTCCATTTTACATTGCCCCACCGTTATCCGTTACGTTTCGTAACTTGTTGTTGTACCAACCAACGGGCACTATCTTATTGGATCTAACATTATACTTAACTCATTTTGGACAAAAGTGGAGCTGCCTCGTTGTTGCTGCAAGGTCTTCAATTGTGGCTGGGGAAATCCAATCGAACGATCTGGCAACCCTGGTTAGGGACTCGTTTCAAGGTGACCCAAAGGTCGGTCTAGGGTGGTCGAAAAGTGGCTGAGTGATCGTTCAGCCACACAAGGGTGGCCCAAAGGACGCTTTAACATCGATCGGGGGCCTCCAAAAGGCCGCCAGGTGTCAGTTGGGCTATTGCTTCAAGGTGACCCAAAGTACCCCATAGGTCGGTCTGGGGTGATCGAAAGGTGGCTGAGCGATCGTTTAACCACTCAATGGTGGGCCAAAGTAAGCTTTAACATCGATCGGGCGCCTCCAAAGGGACGTTTGGGGGCAGTTAGGGGGTCGCTCCAAGGTGACCCAAAGTGCCCCAAAGGTCGGTCTGGGGTGCTCGAAAGGTGACTGAGCGATCGTTTAACCACGCAATGGTGGGCCAAAGGACGCTTTAACATCGATGGGGTGGATTCTATTTTTCACTAAAGAGTTAACTAACAATTAATGAACTAATTTACAGTTCACTAACTGTAAATCTGTTCTAGTTATTAACAAAAAATTAAAAAGAAAATTCAATGACACTGAAAAATTTTCACTGAATTTAACTTAACAAATTTATTTAAGTTAGCAATTTTATTTATTAACTTAAAAATCGATAAAATTTATTTATAAATATTTAGAAATGCTTTTTATATCAAATTAAGTCTCAATATTCGTGCTCAAGAAAAAAACTTGTTCCAGTTATGACTAAACAATTTTTTAAAAATAATAAAAAAAATAATACAACAAATCTAAAAGAAGAATTTACCTTTATGTATATTTCAAGCTGTTTATATCTCAAAACCAACTTCTCAACTTCATCCTGATGCTGACATTTCGAAATTTGCGACTTTAAAACATCAACACAAAACTCTCCCGGCCAAAAACGAAGTTCATCTAAAATAATCTTCATTCTTAATTCATCATTTCCAATATATCTAACATAAACCCAATAATTTTCTTCACTTCTCTCTTTAATTAAATTACATAAAAGAATATCTCGTAAATTATCAATATCTTCATGTTTATCCTTTTCCGGAATTGTAAGTATAAGTACATATAAAGATTTCCAAGTTGTTTCTTTAGGTAAATTTAATTTAATATATCCTTCGTCATAAAGTACTGAAGATTCATCAGTTAATAGTAATCCTTCGAAATAATTTTTTAAGAAAAAGCTGTAATCTTGATGAAGAATAGTAAGAGTTTCATTGTTATTAAATAATTTTTTTAAACTTTGTATATCAGGTAGATTCATTAAATTCATAAAAACTTTAACTCTAATTTCATTTCTTTCAATTTTCGTATCGTTAAGATTATGAATATTGTTTAATAAAAAAGCCAAAAACCAACTTCTTCTTTGAACGTAATTAATTACATCTTGTCTTGGTTTTTGTAGACGTAGAGTGGAACTTGATTCAATATTTCCGTGAATATCAAAAGTTATTTGTGGAAAAGATATGTAAGTTATATGATAAGGAAGATCTAATTTTAATTTACAAAATAAATCGTCAAATTCAGCTCCGTCTAAGTTTCTATTATAAAGTAAATTACATGTTATATCAGCTTTTTTATGTTTGAGAATTTCAAAAACTGAAACATCTTTTCCCTTTGAAACTAAATCGGAATTATTGTTTTCGGAAAAAAGGATTTTTGCAAATTCTCGAAGATAATTTAATAATTTTTGTATATAAAGTGTGTAATCTTTTCGTTCGTCAATTTTAAAAGCTACGCAAATATCTTGAATTTCTAATAATTTTTCATTCAAGACGTGATTTAAATTTAATGTACCTTCTTTATCTTGTTCATATAAGTCTTTAAATTCACCATAAGCTTTTTCTAATTTTCCGTATTGTTTTAATATGTTAAAATATTTTCTTACATCATAAGTTTTATGTGAAGAATATAATTCATCGACTGGGATATAATTTTTTTCTGTAACATCTTGTATTTTGTCGTAGATTTTTGATAAAGCTGGTAAAGAACTATTAAAACTATCTTGTAATTGACTAGATAAACATTTATAAGTTTCATATTTTAGAGGTGTGTTTATTAAAATATCCAATAAATCGATATCTATTTGATTTCCTAATTCTAAAGGTTCTTGTTTTTCTAAACTTTTTCTTTGTGAAGAACTTTGTTGACGTTCTATTGCTTTTTGAAGTTGGAGATTTACTTCGTCCTTAGATAAAGATAAACTTTGTTTGTCGATATTTCGAATATCTCTTTTTAAAGTTGAGATGTAACGTGAGTAATTTATTTCGTGAGCTAGACGCGATTTTTGCAGATTAAACACCTGAAAGATAATAATAAATATAGTTAAAAAAAAATCGAGTTTTTAATCTTTTTTAAAATAAAAGTTTTATGAATGATTCCAAAATGATTGTAAAGTTTTTGAGTTTGACGCGTTAGAGATTAAGTTTTAAGGTTGGTATAAAAATGTCATAAATTATAGAGCATAGGTGTATCATGGAAAATATCTAAAGGTAACAAAAGATTTGTGAAGTTAATGAATTCGTTCAATGTGTAATAATTAATGAAACTTAAAACGCAATATTTGATAATAAAATTCATTGTACAAATGTGATCTAAATTTGATGTCTTCAAATGTTATATCATAAATTAACAGAAATTGCAAAAAACTAGCTTACATGTTATGATCTTGATTTTCAAGAAACTGAGAATGTTGAAAACTTGAAATCGCTATCATCTTTTATTTTCGATCTGGAGGCAGAGTCGAAATATTGCGAAAACGACACACGTGAATTTCTCATTTATTATAAAAAATGGAAAACTTCTCACTTATTATCATAGAATTAAAATATTTTGGACATCTTTTTACGATTAATACAATGGTGTAACGAAAAAGAGTTTTGTATGTTTCATTTTTGAGATGTAATCCCAAGTTTTATTTTTAAATGCAAACCATAGAGTAAGCTTAAAGGCCGATTCCCACTAGTCCATTGCAGCGCAGCGCAGCACGGTGCAGCACGATGCGTCATTATTGAAATGCATACACATTAGTGCAGTGCGATGCAGCGCAGCACAGAACAACGTGGAAACAGCAAATTGTAAATGTCAAACGTCAATTGTGTTTTCATACCATTGAAATGTACCTATGTCAGTGATCATAGTTCTTCGTCCTCGGACGACGTACTTATATTAGCAAGTGTTTGTCATGAACGTCAGAAGCGTAAGCAAAAAAAGAAGCATAGTTGTTGGGTGCATGACATATTTCGTGCGAGATTAAACTAAGGGGAATTCCATTCAATTTTTCCATAGAAAAATCACTTGTTCAATAGAAACACAAATCTAAACGTCCAAGCCAAAATGTAAAATCAGATGGAACTACCCACACTTCTGCTTACGACGTACACAAAGTTGCATACAACAAAACGCGCGTCGTGTCGGACCACCAATTCACATCTGTCCGTCGAGATGCAGCGCAGCGCAGCACCATGCGACATGCTGCACGAAATTCTTTCGAACGGATTTAAATTTTGCTGCGCCGCGTCGTGCTGTGTTGTGCTGCATCGCACTGCATTGATGTGCACGGTATCATATGAAAACATGGAGAAAATTTTAAATGGATTTTGTCGTGTCGTGCTGCGCTGCGCTACGCTGGACTAGTGGGGATCGGCCTTAAATTTGTACACTTTCATTAATATCCTTATACCGGGTGTTCATTTCAAAACTTCCCACCTCAATTTATGGAAATCCGGAAGTTTAAAAGGAAAATCGCTGAAATAGGTAAAGAATAAAACCAAGGAGGACAACTTTTTATGCAAAAATTGACTCACTCACTTCCACCCCCCGTCGCCAGAAACCAACCCCTTAAAAATCTTAAATGGAAAGGGGTGTCATTGACCTCATTTTAAAGGTCTTTTAAAGTACTACATGTTAGTATTTATTTTTTTAAATGATCGATTCGTTTTCGAAATTTTGTCCCCTTTGGTTTTATTCTTTACCTATTTCTGCGATTTTCTTTTTAAACTTCCGGATTTACATAAATTGAAGTGGGAAATTTTGAAATGAACACCCGGTATATCAAAACTCACGTTGGTAAAATCTTAAGGCTAGGTTCACAAAATAGCACTATGTTAACGCGCCCTGACGTCTACGTGCGCTCATATCAATGATTGTATTTAAAACACCGTGATATCTAAAGCTAGATTCAGATGTGCCACACAAAAAGTCACATTAACGAGCGAATTTTTTTGTAAGCAGGGTAAACCTACCAGTTGCTGGACACGTGCGCGCTATTGGACATCCCAATTATTTCAACTGAAACTAAGAATTCTGTATTCAGTAGTTTGCTTAGTTTTGTTGAGATAGTCCCATTGTACTGTGAGTATCGATATTAACATAAATAACATTTTATTGGCGTTTCTGTTTTGACACCAATTGTGAGATTCTTTAACCATGCACAAAAAAGCTGGTTTTCTTGTGCCTATCTTAAGAAATCTTAGGTGAAGTTTAGTGTTATAATTAGTGGTGGAATTTTTCCCAAATGCTCCGTATAAATTTACAAGGTACTAATGCAGTAAAGGGAAGTATTTTTAAGGTTTAAACCAATATATTTGTAAGTTAGGTTATGTTCTAGAGAGGTGTCCAATAACTGACTTTAAAATATGATTATTATCATTTGTTGGACACCTGTCCAATAACTGCATTTTGCCAAGTTTGTACACTTTTTGCGTGATATCGTAGTGCACCTTCTCTGTTTCCAGCATTTCGCTTTTGGTGTCAATATTCACAGTGTAACCAGTTATTGGACGCCTGTCCAACAACTGGTTTACAATCTGTCCTATAACTGAGTTTTTTTATGTGTCTAGTTTTCAAGCACGCCAAAGAAAAATAATTATAGGGCAGAATCGATGGAAGCAGCGACAAATGAAGTCAAAAATAACAACATGTCATATAGAAATGCGGCATACAAATTTTTTTAGATAAAAATGCCACCCCCGAGCATGGACCATAGAACATTTGTCAGTTTGACTGGAGAAGATTTAATCAAAAGATTTAAATCTTTCGAGGATCTTTTGATTAAGGAAGGCATTACCGTAGAATGTTTCACTTTGTACAAAATATGGAGTTATTTTGAAAAACTAGATTCGTTGTCAAATGATAAAAAATATCACTTGGATATGATAGACGTGGCAGGATCATTTAATAATCAGGTATTGATATTGACTGAGGCTGAACCTTAATTAGATACATCTGAAAACCAACCATCAAAAGCGCCAATTAAAATAAATTTGGATGCTGAATTGAATTCATCTGAGGATCACCTTTCAAAGGAGAAAAAAATTAATATAGCACAAAACATTGTCATAAAACCTGGCAAAGACAGTACCCTCATTTTGCCTTCTACTAGTAAAAATATGGGTGACTACTTAGTACGTCCAAAAAAACCATCAAGAAAGAATAAACGAAATATCGAAAACATTTCCTTTGCTATAACATCTAGAGAGTATCAAGAAAGTTTTGAAAAGAAACGTGCTATAATGTTAGAATTAGAAAATAAAAAATTGGAGAGAAAACGAAAAAGAGAAGACAGTGCAGCAGCTAAAGTTTTAAAAAAGACTGCGCGAGATACTGGCAAAAATAATAATTTATGTTTTGTATGTAAAGTTCTGAAGAAGGTAGTAAGGATTTGTTCTTGAGTCACATGTGTTTCACTGAGGAAAGTGATGATGATGATATTTCAGAAATAGAAAGTGAAAAAGGAATCAAAACAGACGGTAAAATAAAACCTGACAGCAAAATGAGTGAAGAACCAAAAATGGGAAGTGAAGAAGATTCGGAAGACTATGGAACAGAACATGACGACTTGGAAGTCGAAGAACTATTTAATATGTACCAAAATGAAATGAAAAATAGGTACACCTAAGTGATTAGTTTTAAGTTAATAAAAGTTTTGAACACTGATTTCAATTTTTTATTTGCTTTTAATCATTACTTTGCCAGTGTCCAATAACTGAAAATATTGTGTCTAGTAATTGAATTTTTTGTCCAATAACTAATTTTTTGGAACCCTTTCATGTTTTTTAAAATTTTCTTAAAGAACTGTAATATTAGAAATATTTAAAACCCGTTAGCTTAAAATAGGATATATGTACTAAGATCTGGCATAGGCAGAATAATGTCCGTTGAAAAATAATCCAGTGGTAGCGACCTGAAATTGAAAAAAAGCTTAACTGTCCAATAATTGGTATGTTTACCCCATTCAGAAAGAAAGAGAAACGAAACTTTCACTTGCAATTTCGATTAATTTAAGTTAGCGTGGCTTGGTAAGATGTTGAGGTATAAATTTGAGAAATATTATAAAACAATGACAACAGCAAATGAAATATTGAAATATTGCGTTGTTGAGATGCCCAATAGTTTTAGCCATCTTCCCTATTTTTTCTTGCGAATCATTTTTCTTACAATAAACTAATAAAACCAATTCTTCTCAACTCGACATCTCAATATCTTATTCTGATATAACATCGCAGCTATATTCCAAATTTGCAGTCTGTTTTCTACTTCATCAATTAGTTGATCAATTAATCGATGACAATATCTAGAAATTTATCTATTTCCCAACCCAATCCATCCTTACATTTGAAGATGTGTTTTAGACTAGGTTCATATGTGATATTTTACACGTTAATCGCCATGTCAGTCATATGTGTCTGACGCTATGAAGTTCTACATGAGCCATGTCAGACATATATGTCTGACGTACGCGATTTGGTAGAAGTTACCATGGCCCATGTGAAAATTTTTCTGAAATTATCGTGGCGATTAACGTGTTAAAAGAGTGTTTACAAATCACACGTCAATGGTTTTGACATGTAAACCTAGTCTTTCATCAATTAGTAGATCGATGACAATATTTAGAGATTTATCTATTTCTCAACCCAATCCATCCTTACATTTGAAGATGTGTTTTAGGCTAGGTTCATTTGTGATATCTAAAAGCGTGCTTACAAACCACTCGTCAATGGTTTTGACATGTAAACCTAATCTTTCATCAATTAGTGGATCAATGACAATATTTAGAGATTTATCTATTTTCCAACCCCATCCATCCTTACATCTGAAGATGTGATTTAGACTGCAAAATAAAAAATTTTGCAGGAGAAGGAAAAACAATTAAGATCAGCATTTTTAGATACATTGATGGCCTTAACTCATTTTATCAAAAAAATTGCAGTTACGTCGATGTTGTTCCGGAACGGCGATATGTGATATCTAAAAGCGTGTTTACAAATCACGTGTCAATGGTTTTGACATGTAAACCTAATTTTAACGCGATACAATAGCAAGTCCATCTGAATATTATGTGGATGTTATGTAATGATGATATAAATAATTCCATTCTTCAGTTGAGACGAAAGTTAAATAAATGATACGTAAAGTTTCTGCTAAAGAGATTTATTAGCACTTGACTACCAGGTTTGGACCTTATAGTTAATCGTCATCAGGTGGAACACGTCAAAAACAGCAAATAAAATGGAGAATCATTAACCACATTGTTAACATTTAAACATTTAAAGCCGAAAAGTGATCAATAAATTTTGAAAAAACTTAAAATTATTAAATTTAAAATTCGCTATTAATTCTATAACATTTGTTAGAAATTCGTCTTAATTTGTCATAAGTTAGTAACATCCAAATTTCTTAAAAATGCATCAAATTTTTTAATAATTTTTCAAAATTTTCATCCACATTCATTGAAAATTAATAGATTAATTAACAATTCGTTACAATAGAATTTTTGTACATACGAAATCATTAGAAAATCAACTGTGACAATCCGTTGACGTGAGCTTTAAGCATACGGACATAAAAACGTCTAAAATGTCTTAAAACGACATAATAATAACCTAATAATTTAAAAAAGGCTTATAAACAACAATAAAAGAACTTATAAAAAATGAATCTCTTTTACTACTTTCACATTCTTTTAACAATTCAAACATCTTTATCAATTTGGCCACCACCATATAAAATTAATTTAAATCATACGGAAGAATTCGTAATTTATGAAAGTTTCGGTGATCCAAACGATATTTACAGCGACGAAGAATTAATTAAACCCGACGATATTAAAAAATTAAATCTTGATAAAGATTCTCACAAATACGAGAAAATACATAAATACGCTATGAGCTTAGCTAGGAAGCAATCTTACTTTAAAAATCCTGAAAATGTAACGCGAATAAAATGGCCAGAAACGAATTTTGATCAAGAAGACGACACACCTTTTATTGCAGGAATATTCGACAGTAAAGATTCGAACGTTTTAAGAGAAAACGTAAACGTTTTTTATTACAATGAAATGGTTAAAAGTATAGTTGATAGAAAAATACAAGAAAAACGACAAGACATTGTTGTTAAAAAGAAGTATGTTGTTGAAAATGAAACTGATTATGATTATAAAGCGTTTAAAAAAGAATACGATGGGGAATTGTTAAAGTTAAAAAAGGCAGATGATACTTTAAAGTTTGTTAATGTTAAAGAAGAAGAAACTGCGGGAGATGCTGTTGGAAAAATGATTAATTTTAAAAAACCTCTTAATTGTACTGAAGAAGAAATGAAAGGAATTGGTATGTTCTTTATACTAAATTAAATTTGTGTTAGAAATTATTGTTAAAAATTTAAAAAATTAATAATTTTAATTTATATATTAGGATTAATGGCAATCGAATGCTTAGTTGATGATTTAAGAAACGTAAAAACTAGAAATAAACCTTTTTTACTAAAACGAATTAAAAAAATCATTTTAATTTGGTTTTCCGTTTATTTGTTGATTGCAATTCCTTTATGGTGTGAGAAAGGTGAAAAAAAAAACGTTTTGTTAAATCGGAAATATTAAAATAGAAATAACCAAATGATTTTTAGGTTGGTGCTGTTGTTGTTTTCAATGTAAATTTTGCAAACCACAATTAAGAATTGACGAAGTGAAGAAATTTCTTGCTGATAATCCTCCGGGAGTTTTAAAAGATCCTAAAGGTGTTATTAAAACATACAGGCCGACACATTATGAAAAATATGCACAGAAAAGACTAGAACAGGCCGTGATGAAATTATAATTGTAACAATAAGAATATATAGTTAAGTAGAATAGGTTTATTTTCTTAATATGGTAAACAAAAAATTAAAAAAATGCAAATTGAAACCCCTAAAAGTAGAATTTTTTGAAATTTTCACTGAAATTGTTCAAGAATATCAATTGAAACCTTGGTTTCTAGAGTCTTCAAAGTGTGGTTTTAAATCATGAATGGTTTTTAGCGTCTAAAATATACAAGAGAAAGTGACCAAGTCTACGGGTAGTACCTTTGGGCTATTAGCATCTTAATTTTGACATTTGATTATAAAATCAATTATTTCATGTGAGATTAGTTCATAAAGATTTTTATAAACAACAATAACAATTTTTGAGCTTGTTCATTTTTTCCACAAAAATTGAATTTTAAATACATGAACATTAAAATCTCAAAAACTCGAATTGTGTATTAGTCACTTTCTCTTGTATACCAACGATTTATTTGGGGACAAAAAACGTCTTAAATGTCAAAAAATAAAATATCGATCAACGGCGATAACAATGATATACAGTTAGTCACAAAAGTCTACATACACCACCTAAAATAGTAATACCGTTATAAAGAAAAGTTCATCCCTGTGGCACATATAAATTTACTTCTATTTATTCAAGAACATACTACATTAAACAAATCTAAAATTAATTACTCCATGGACGGAGTAAACGGTTAAAAACGGATAAATGAACCTCACAAAAGTCAACATACAGTTACGCGTTTGATACACAAGAGCTGTCACAGTGGACTTTATTCAATTTTTGCATTATTTTAAGTTCAGAAAGTTGATATTATAGTTACTTTTTAACAACCACATAAACAAATATAGTATTTAAAACTCCCGTCACACGATAATATGGCAAGAAAGGAAATATCGGTTGAAATACGCCATTTAATGGTAAAATTACGAAATGAGGGATAATCATATGGTGAAATTGCCAAAATTGTAGTAAAAGTAGAACCACAGTTCAAACAATTATTCGAAATTTTACTTCAAATCGAAGTTTAATAAATAAATCGCGTGTTGGTCGTCCAAAACTCTTAAATCAACGAGATGTTCGGACAATTAAAAAAAAAGTAAAAGAAAATCCACGAATAAGTATTCCGCAACTTGCGAAACATATTCAACACGCTACTGATAAAGTAGTAAATCCAGAAACTGTACGTAGGGTATTACCATTTAACGGATTTAATGGCCGAGTTCCGCGAAGAAAACCTTTAATTTCCGAACAAAATAGAAAAAAAAGAATTGACTTTGTCAACAAACACATTAAACAAAATTTAGAGTTTTGGAAAACAGTTTTGTTCACGGATGAGAGCAAATACAACATTTTCGGATCGGATGGCAGAGGAAAAGTTTGGCGGAAAGCAAATAAGGAAATGAAAGCAAAAAATTTCCTCCCAACCATTAAACACGGTGGTGGGTCGGTAATGGTTTGGGGTTCGATGGCGGTTTGTAGGCTAGGGAATTTAGTTTTTATAGAAGGTATTATGGATCAAAAACAATATTTGAAAATATTGCAATGCAATCTGAAAAGATCGGCAGAGCGCTTAGGGCTTAGAGGTCGTTGGATTTTTCAACAAAACAACGATCCTAAGTATACCGCGCGCGTCGATCGAGAATGGATTTTTTCCAATGTACCAAAACAACTGCATTCACCTCCTCAGTCGCCTGATCTCAACCCTATTGAGCATATTTGGGATGAGGTACTACGGAGGGTGCGGAAATACACCGTTACTAAAAAGCAAACACTGAAAGATGTGCTAAAAAAGCTTGGGCAGAAATACCAGCTACTGTGACCGAGAATCTTGTCCTTTCTATACCAAAGCGACTCCAGGCAGTTCTCGATTTACAAGGTGGTCCCATAAAATATTAAAAGTTTTGTATTCGTCCACAATTAAGTTAATATCTTTAAATTTAATTTCATAGGGTTCTGTGTATGTAGACTTTTGTGAGCTGTTAATTTTAGTTTTTATTTTTTTCCTAAGAAAGTGTTATGGTACTGCAGATAAGGCGTTTCAAAATAACGTCCAATTGGGTAATAATATATGTTTTTAAAATACATTGTTCAATAACATGTTGTTTTATTTAACTGGAGTGAATTTACTTGGTGTATGTAGACTTTTGTGACTGACTGGGGGCAGAAACACTGAACAACGCACAAAAATATACAGGGTTTCTCACGCAACTGGTTCGTTAGAACTTTATTAGGTTCCATTATTAGTAGACTTTTGAGATTTTGTCAGTAGGGGTTGTTCATCCGGATCTTTCGATTTAAAATATTTTCAAGATGGCTGCCACTTCCGGTCGACCGGAAGTAGGATACAACTTCGCTATTTTAAATGTAATGGTATAATTTTTATTACATATTTTAATTCTACGTACAAAAACAAGTAAACTTTGATAAGGGTTGTTGGTACTTATCGCTTTTCGTTTTCGAATTATTTTGATTTTAAGACTTTTTTGACAATTTTCAATCTGTTCTTTAAAACCACATTTCTCAGTCACTGTTCAAGAAAGGAAGTTGATAAATGGTACGATTACTCTCCAGACATTACCAAATAGAACGCCACTACCTCCACCCCTCTTTAATATACACGCTGGTCACAAAGAGAGTTAACATTCTTCCATATTCAATTGCAAAAAAGTCGATAATTTTAAATGGAACACCCTATATTTTATTAGCCTATCCGATAGAGAATTTAATTCTCTACAACTTTGCAATACATATCCCTATACCCATCGCTAAAGATTTCCAAGATATAAGGGAATTTGTCAAAATTGCGTATAAAATTTCAGAAGTTTTTCTCTTTTTTATTAGTAGGCTATGGAACTTGATCGATTTTTTTGCTTGATGCGATAGGGAATTTAATTCTCTACCAACCTTCAATACACTTCCCTATACCTATCGATTAAAGTTTTGAAGATATAAGCGAATTTATCAAAAAACTGTTCTAATGTCGAGGCCTACTAATAAAGAAAAACTTTTTTTGAGATATTACGCGCAAGTTTTATAAATTTGCTTATATCTTCAAAACTTTAACTAACAGGTATAGGGAAATGTATTGCAGATTGGTAAAGAATTAAACTTTCTACCGTATCAAGCGAAAAAACTGTTCAAGTTTCATAGCCTACTAATAAAAACAAGACTTCTTCTGACATTTTACGTGCGATTTTGACAAATTCCCTTATATCTTGGAAACCTTAACCGATAGGTATAGGGACATGTATTGCAAATTTGTAGAGAATTAAATTCTTTATCGGATAGGCTAATAAAATATGGGGTGTTCCATTTAAAATTTTCGACTTTTTTGCAATTGAATATGGAAGAGCGGTAATTCTCTTTGTGACCACTCTGTATGTGAAAGAGGGGTAGTGGCAGAGGGGTTCTATTTGGCAATGTCTGGAGAGTAAACGTACCAATTATTAACTTTCTTGCTTGAACAGTGACTGAGAAATGCGGTTTTAAATAGCAAGTTAAAAATTGTTAAAGAAATTTTAAAATCAAAATAACTCGAAAACGAAAAGCGATAAGTACCAACAACCCTTATCAAAGTTTACCTGTTTTTGTACGTAGAATTAAAATATGCAATAAAAATTATACCATTCCATTTAAAATAACGAAGTTGTATCTTACTTCCGGTCGACCGGAAGTGGCAGCCATCTTGAAAATATTTTAAATCGAAAGATCCGGATGAACAACCCCTACTGGCAAAATCTCAAAAATCTACTAATAGTGAAACCCAATAAAGTTCTAACGAACCAGTTGCGTGAGAAACCCTGTATAATTTTTGGTGACTAATTATTGGAACTTAAACTATAAAAAATTGTACTGAATATGTAGTACTTATTGCTTTCAAGTAGGGAATGAGAAGCAACTTGCATGTCAAAAAATCCTTACATATTTACTGCTGAAAATTGTACTTAGGGTAAATTCATGAAATTTGGCTTTCGAGTTTTTTTTGTATGGATTTTTATAGAAAGGTAGACTTTAGGAAACAATTTTTGGGAGGCCGAGATTTGAGCAATTTACCCTTTTATGAAAGTTTAGTTCTTGCCAGTTGGGATGTTACGTGAGCCTGGGTATGCTCTTTGTTCGAGGGTGACTAACAATAAGAACTAGTTGTTGTATAACTTTTGCACCACGGTGAGACGGCGAGCAGGTTCCAGGTAGCCTGAGCGCTGAAGTGGGGGTAAATGCGTAGATTTTTGTAACCAGTTTTCCAAAAACAGACGCGCTTTAGTAAAATATTTATTATAAAGTATACCTTCAGTGCGGGCATCGATAAAAATGTTGTGCAAAATAAAATTGCGTGAGTGTGGTGTTTTTAAAAAGACTATTGAGTAATGACCAATTAAGTGTAATGTAAGCACGGATCTAAACATCCGGGCTTTCCGTTTGGATGTATTTCATCAGGGTGAAAGAGTCGTCGGATAGCTATTTTACGGATGCTAGGAGGTAATAAATGTCACCTGTTGTCTATTCATTTATCATGTTACTGACAAAATTGTTTAATTTCTTTCAGATAAGCTGACGAGGAAACAGCATCCGCCCGGTGAGTCGTTTATACGTTTTTTTTTAAATTTATATTCGGCGTCATTTAATCATTTGATTAAATAATTTTAATACAAATTAAAATATCGATATACGAACCATCACGTAAGATGGCGCACAGGGGACGAAACTAAAAAATTGTAGACATGGGTGTTTTTTATTTTTCTATGATGCTTTTTCTTTACATGGTTACATGTATTTACATACGTATACCAAAGCGTATGTATATAACCATAAAATTCCCTTATATACAGATGTTCATAACATACAGGATCTATTTCTGAAGTACTAAGTATTCATTGTACACCCTTGAATATTTTTTTGAAAACTCAAATAGAAATATAGAACAACAGAAATATTTCTATAAGAATTTTATCCTAAATAGGTTACTAATGTTAAATGATTCATAATCATCGAATTTATATCACTTCAAAGCTGATTACTGCTTTTTTAAAGGTCTTTTACGGTAATTTTATAAAGAAATGAACACTTTCCTACACATTAGCAAAAAGAATAGTGTATATTTTATCATGGGATTGATAATTTTGATTTGGGGTGACTAATTGTAAGAATTAGTTCTTATATAACGCTTCGGTATATTTTTATAATAAAATCTACCTACAAGTGAATCAGCAGAATGTTGTAACTTGTAAATGGCGATCGAAAACAACTTCTGGGTAAAGTCAAATCTGGTTTTACTTAATGTACAGACCTCTAAAGGTAACATACATAAATCCGCAGTCCTCGATTATCCTAACTTTCGACTAATTACATTCATGTTAAAGGGACCGGAAATTAATGGGGTATCCGCACATTAAGACTTAATTTCCGATCTCCCTAATATCCTGGTTATATCTAATGTAAATAGGCGTGTGGTTTCCTGAAAGAGAATGATGATCGCGAAGTGATGGCGGGGAGGTGTTTCAATTTTTAAACGTTAAAAATGACAATAGCTTTGTTCGTTGGGTTAAAACTATTGTACTAAACTTGTACTGTACTAATTGTAAGTTACACTATGGTGCAAATGAGCAGTGTCATGCAGCATTTAGTGGGGAATGACTGTAATTCAGTGTAATTTGGAGCACTTTAGTTCAGGTATGGCATGTGATTCAACGAACCCCTCTATAACCAAAATTTAATAATGCACGGAACTGCTAAGTGCGAGCAGAGCAGCCCTAACGAACAAACCTAATTTTAGTATTTAAAAAATGCCATATTAACACATTTCAAATGTCAAACGGAAGTCATAAGCGTCAATAGTTAACGGTCTTAAATGTCAAAAACAACAATTTTTCTTATTTCAATTTTGAAACAAAGACATAAACGCTAAAATTTGAAAATAATTTATAAAACCCAACTTAAGTCAAGTCGTGTTAGGTTTAAATTTGTTTATGTTGTCATTAAGAAGTATTACCGACGTCAAACGACAATCAAACTTTGATCACATTTTCTGACAATCAATAGACGTACGTATAAAACAGCCAAACATTTCTAGCCACAAAAAAAATTATCAGTAAATCCCAACAAATGTTACTAAACAAAGATTTTTTTCGTTTACATTCGCATAAATTTTTTATTAGTTTATAAATGGGTTTGCATTTTATTGTTAGTAATTTTATTGACATTTAAAACTAGTTTAAATATACAGTGTGCAGCAAAAGTCTTGATATCCTTATATTATTTAACTTCCTTCCATGAAAATTTGCAGAATCAATCAAATTATATTGTTTTTTGTTTATAATAAAATAAACCTATCTGCGTTTCTTGCAAAAACATGCATATTAGACTTTTCCGTTAATAATTACAAAGAAAAACATAATTTACATTCAAAAAGTTACGCCGCAAAAGTATTGAAGCGATGAAAAGCAACGAAAATAATAACGGTATGCGCGAGTTGCATAGTTTTATTTTGTATTCAGTGATTTATCTATCATCTGTTATTTATCACGCACCTGTGTAATTTTTAGTTGATTTTATGTTCCTAGCTTTCGGAAAGCTAAATTTCTAAAATGAGCAGAAAAGGGTTGACAATTGAAGAAAGAAAAATTGTTATAAAGTCTCATAAAGATGAATCTTCTTCTCATGAAGAAGAAAAATTGTTGAAAGAAGTAAAGCTACGATACAAAATGTCGTAAAACGATTAATCGGTGAAGAAAAAATAGAAAACAAACCACGAGCTGGGCATCCCCGAAAATTAAGTGACAGAGACGACTGTCTTATTAAACGACTAATCGAAAAGGATCCTTTTCAAAGTGCTCCCAAGATAGCTGCTGCTCTTGACGCGACTACAAACATCATTTCTGATGATACAGTGCGTAGGTCCAATAAAAGGGGTGGTTATAAATTATGTGTTGCTAGAAAGAAGTCTTTCGTAAGTGAGATTAATAAAAATAAAAGCCTTCAATTTGCAAAAATTTATGAAAACCGAGGATTAGACTTTTGGGATACGATAATTTTTTCCGACGAATCTAAATTTAATATATTTGGAAGTGAAGGCCGTGTAAGAGTATGGAGAAAGCCAAACGAGGCTTTAAATCAAAAAAATACGATTAAAACAGTGAAACATGGGGGTGGATCATGGCTGGCCAGTATCATGGCTTGGGGCTGTATGTCCACCTCAGGTGTCGGTAACCTTGTCGTAATTGATGAAATAATAACAAAAGAGGTTTACCTGAAAATTTTGCAAGAAAATTTATTGCAAAGTGCGGAAAAAATGGGTCTCTGTACAAATTTTCTCTTTCAACAAGATAACGACCCGAAACATACAGCTCATATAGTTAAAATGTGGTTAATATACAGGATGTCTCCGAAATGCATGTACAACGTAAGACCACAGATTTCTTGGCTCAAAATAGGTCGATTTAAGTTAACTTATCTATATCTAAAGTTACTTCGTTTCGCCGTTAGAAGGCTTTAAAAATAATATTTTTTATGAGTTTTTCTTAAATTACTCGAAAAATTTGTATTAGATTTTATTCATTTTTTAACTATGTCATCTGACTACAGTTTGCCGTGGAATAAATTCGAATTTCCAAACATACAGGGCGTTTACAAATACTCTCACTACAAGTTATTCATCCAAATCTTTTTAACCACCTGTATAATTTTCTATCAATTCTTTTTCTGAATAGCTACATTAATTTAGACATTATTTTGTCTCTTATAAAATTTCAGTTGGGTAAACGGTTTAGCCACAAAAAACATTTTCTAACTCCCTGCAAAACTGCACGGAAAATATAATTTTTAAAGCCCTCTGGCGACGGAACAAAGCAACTTTGCATATAATGGGTGATTCATTTAGAGGTACTTTTTTTAAATAATAAAAAAATATGAATAAAAACAATTTTATTTTATAATCTTTATTATTATATAAAAGAACCATTCTTTACAATTATTTCTTAATGATAATTTCAATGAGATGTTGTCCGCGAGTACGGTTAACAACGTCCATTCTGAAGTTCAAATTTTCAATGACGTGTGTGAGTATTTCGAGTGGTATTTGGCCAATGACTCGAGTAATATTGGCCTCTAATGCCTTAATGTTAGCTGACTTATCCATGTACACTTTGGACTTTACATATCCCCAAAGGAAGAAGTCAAGGGGTGGATATCACATGATCTATCAGGCCAATTCACTGGTTCAAAGCGTGAAATGATCTGTTCGCCGAATTGCTCTCGCAGTAAAATCATGGTTTCACGGGCTGTATGGCAAGTGGCGCCGTCTTGTTGGAACCAAATTTCGCTTGACAATTCATAATGGAAAGACTTAGCCCAGCACAACGTTTACAAATTGTTCAACTTTATTACGAAAATGGGCGTTCTATGAGGAATGTGTATCGGGCGCTTAGAGCAACTTATGGTCCACATAATCGGCCTACCGAACGCACAATTCGCTCTACCATCAATAAGTTTGAGACCCAATTTTCATTATTGGATAATGTTCGACCGAATAGACCACATCCAGCACGTAGTGAAGAAAATATAGGGGCGGTAGCGGAGAGTGTACGCGAAGATCGTGAAGTGTCGATTCGTCGCCATTCTCAACAGCTTGGCCTGTCATATTCAACCACTTGGCGTATTTTACGTAAGGATCTTTCTTTAAAAGCATACAAAATTCAACTAGTGCAACAACTAAAGCCGACCAACCTTCCGAATCGTTTCCGTTTTAGTCGTTGGGTTCTTGATAAGCTTGCAGAAGATCCACTGTTTTCGAGAAAAATTTTGTTCACCGATGAGGCCCATTTTTGGCTTAATGGGTTTGTGAATAAACAAAATGCCTGTATTTGGGGTAATGAAGAACCCGAAGAGGTTCAACAGCTGCCAGTAAATCCAGAAAAAACAACTGTTTGGTGTGGTTTATGGGCCGGTGGAATAATTGGTCCATATTTCTTCAAAACAGAGGCCGGCCGGAATGTTACTGTGAATGGTGACCGTTATCGCGCCATGATAACAGACTATTTGATGCCAGAAATTGAAGCCCGTGGTCTCGACGAAATTTGGTTCCAACAAGACGGCGCCACTTGCCATATAGCCCGTGAAACCATGGTTTTACTGCGAGAGCAATTCGGCGAACAGATCATTTCACGCTTTGGACCGGTGAATTGGCCGGCTAGATCATGTGACATCACACCTCTTGACTTTTTCCTTTGGGGCTATGTAACTTTACATGAATAAGTCTACATGGATAAGCCAGCTAACATTGAAGCATTAGAGGCCAATATTACTGGAGTCATTGGCCAAATACCACTCGAAATACTCACACGCGTCATTGAAAATTGGAACTTCAGGATGGACGTTGTTAACCGTAGTCGTGGACAACATCTCAAAGAAATTATCTTTAAGAAATAATTGTAAAGAATGGTTCTTTTATATGATAATAAAGATTATAAAATAAAATTGCTTTTATTCATTTTTTCTTATTTAAAAAAAGTACCTCTAAATGAATCACCCATTAGATAAGTTAACTTAAATCGACCCATTTTGAGCCAAGGAATCTGTGGTCTTACGTTGTACACGCATTTCAGAGACACCTTGTATAGAGTACCCCATCTTCTGAAAACACCTCCATAAAGTCCGTATATTAATCCCATTCAACATTTATGGGAACATCTGGAAAAACGTTTAAGGAAACACCATATAACTTCGAAAAGTCACTTAACGTTTTAGGTACGACGCACCACTATAGTGGCTTTTGCGGATATCATCTTTCAGGACGACGCGCCACTATAATGGCTTTCATGTCAAACCCTGTCGGCCAGAGAAGTAGCCACAGGCAGAATTCAGCTGTACCTAAAAGGTTAAAAACATACTCCAAATAGAATGGCAACAAATTAGTGCAGATTACACAAAAAAGCAGACATACTTGATACCCAACCGACTACAGCAGTGTTTCCCAACGTGGGGCCTACGCCCCACAGGAGGGCAATTTGATTGTTAAGGGGGGCAATTTCGGTTTTTCATGAATATGTTTCGAAAATTTATTTCTTCTGTTTCGTCAAGAATTTTGTAGTGATTTCTTCCTAAAAGGGATAATTTAAGTTTCTTATGTGAACAATTCCATTTTGTAATATTAAAAATTATTACTTTAAAAAGTGGCGTCCTTTTTTCGAAAGATTTAATGTTTAAAGTTTACTTTCTTTTCATATGTAAACAGCCACAATTAACACATTTTTACTTTGTGGGGCCTCGCGGAACATTAGGGGGGCATAACAATATTACAAAAGCTAAGATGGGACATAGCACAAAAAAGGTTGGGAAACACTGGACTACAGGAAGTAATTCGACTGAAAGGATACCCTACAAAATATTAGGATTAACGAAATTGTGCTAAATATCTCACATTTTTGTACTCTTTTGTCAGGAGTATCAACAGTTTTGCAACTCCGTTTCATGCAGTTTAATAAAATTTTCGTTTCTAGTTATTGAAATATAAATTTTCTGTGTTCTATTTTTCCTGTTCATAAAAGAATACAAGTAATTTTATTTTACAATACATAAAAACCGCTATATTTTTGTTTCTGGTGTCACTTTTTACGGAAAGAAATGAAATAATATAAGGGTGTCAAGACTTTTGCTGCTCACTGTATATCGTTTAGTTATTATTAACCACTTATATTAATTATAGCCATAATAATAATAATATACAAACCTGTATCACTTGATTAGCTCTTTCTAAATCATCCCTCTTCAAACAAATATTAACCAATGCTTCAGGTTTAGCCAACATATACTTCATAACAGATTTAGGATCCTTTTTATGACTCCTAACTTCCATAACCAAATTGTATCTCCAATAAGCATCTGTGATTGTTCTTTGAAGTTGAATAAATCGATTAAAATCATCCTGACAGGTGTAACTTTTCTTAAGATCATCAAGTATATTTTTTAAATAATTAAGTATTAGTTTAATCGATTGATCTGAGCAGTAAAATTCACCAAAATCTTTTATCGAAAAGTATTCGCTTCGTCCAAAAATTAAAGTGAATATATCTTCCAGTAGTTCTAATTGTAGTGATTTATTTTGTATATTTATTACATTTTGTTTGGTGGTTTCGAGAAGGTGGTTGAGTTCTTCTTTAAAATTACGTTCATTTTTTGATTTTTTTAAATTATCAATAGTTTGAATTATAGTTATAAGAATAGTGAATGAAATAAAAATTTCTAAAGTATTTCTTTCTTGGTTTTCTAATTGCAATAAAATTTCCGGCCATAATTTACGATTTTTTAAATCTAAATAATTTGAAAATGTTTCTAAAACATTTAAATGAACTGAATTTTTATGTAGGTCAAAAACACTAATATTTGGTTGAATATTTTTAATAAATTTTATACAATCAAATTTATTTCTTAAATTTTCTATTGTCGTTTGTATTAAAATATCGTCAACTTTAAAATTTAATTTTAAATAATTTTCTAATTCATCTAAGTTTATATTTTTTGATTCTAAAATGTAAATAATTTTTAAAGCGATTACATTAGCTTTAACGTCATCAGATAAATTAATTATATGGTCATCTAAATTATCTAAAATTTCTAAAAACCAATGTTTTTTAGTAAAATAACTAAAATTTAATATTGAAGATGGATCATTTAAATTTAATTTCACCACTAATTCTTCATATTTTATAAATAATCCTAATAAATCTTTATTTAAAACCAAACTAACAAACAATAAATCTTTGTTAATTCTCTTTGTTTCGAATAAAACATAGACTTTCCTTGCCAAATCTTCAAATTCCTTCCACTCCAAATCTTTAACATTTAACTCCACAATTTCTTGATATAATCTATTTTTATCAATATTAAAATCACCACTACACAATTCGTCGAGATAACTCTCAAATTTTTCCATTATTTTCACACTTTTATTTTCTTTTCTTCCTTTTTAATAACACAATCACATTTTATTACGAAACCAATTCAATTTATAGAAATAAACGGCGTAATTCGACCTTCGTCTTTGTTCGAGTTGTACTTCCGTGAATTTGTAAACAATAATACTGATTAAAATTCATAACATGAGATATGACTCAATTCTTTTTATCCGAGTAAACATAACCTAAAAATGTCAAAGTGACGTTTTAAAGTGTGTTGTATTGTTATTAGATGGCGTTTTAGAAAAGGAATCGTAGAATAAAAATAATTTGTGTTAAATTATGAATTTTATTAGATTTTTTTAATTTATTTTTTGTATTGTTTGTATTTTTTTAAGAGTTTTAAAAGTGAAATGCAAAATAAAAATGTAAAATTAATATGATATTTAAAGTATATTGTATGGTTGTTAGATGGCGCTATGAAAGAAATTTATATTTGAAAATATAAAAATAAAAAGATTTGAGGGAAAGAATAAAAATAAAACAACATTTACTTGGGGAAATATTCTCTACTTTAATTTCTATTTTAAATTTTCTTAATTTTCTAAAGACATATAACTAACGATAATACTTATGATTAAAATCTAATTTGTAACTTTTCTGCATTCACAACATGCAATATTTTTAAAATTTAAAAATAATATAAATATAAATTATAAATTTTCAGTCGAAACGTGTTTTTTATAATCATTCATTTTTCCATTTCCATGATAATTATTCATCATAGCTAAAGAATACTCAGGTACGGTATCTAATGATTCGTGTTTAGATTTAACGTGTGAATTATTTCTCGTCATGGGGACTTCAACGGAAACCATGGTTGTTAACGGCGAAGAACGACAATTAATTTTCATTGTATCACTGTTTGTTCTTTTATATTGTGGCACTGCACCGTAAGGAAGTGGTTTACCACCGATTGCACCTTTATGTCTTTCAGCGCGATCTTTGCACAAACCGTAACGTCCCATTAAGATGAAAAAGTCTCTTCTGTATTGTTGGGTTAGTAACGCGTATAAATACGGATTCGCGCATGAATTTAACGGATAAAAGAATACTAATAAAATTTTCGTTTGGGTAACTGTTATTAATGGATATCCCATTAAAGCGGTCATTCCGAAAAAGACAATAGGAGCCCAACAAGCGAAATCTGTAAAGACTAATAAAGCCATTTTTTTGGCTACGGTTAAATCGCATCGAACGCAAGTCATAGAGGAATTTATTCCTCCTTCTTTGATTGAACGGTACATCCTTCCGTAACCTATGCAGACTAAAACGAAGGTTAAGGCGTTGAAAGCTAATAAACTTGAGAGGTAAATTGCGTCAGTTTTTCCTTTATTTTCGAGTGGTAGACAGATGCTGGTTTTTGAATAACTGCTGATTCCTATTAGTGGTAGAGTTGCCATAAATATGGCGCAAATCCAACCTGCTATCATTACACGAACTGTTGTTCGAAGTTTGAGTCTTCTGTTTAGTTGGATCGCCCAAGTTATTGTATACCATCTTTCTATGGTTATTACGGCTAAAGTGTAAACGGAGAGGATGTTACCAAATATTGTTAGAAAACCAGCTACGCTACAACCATTTCCTATAACAAAAATAATGTAAATTAATGGAAGAAATAGAATCTATAAAAATTTTTATTATGAAAGTTGAATTCAAAAAAAATACTAGGGAATATTTGTTCTCTTTTTGGTGAATTAAAACTTATAATGAAAAATACAATTGATAAATAAGAAAAAAATAAGTGGTGAGAAATGCTACATAGTGGAGTTCATTTTTAAAGTTCTATTTTCTTACCATTAAAAACTTTATTCTAGGATATTAGAAATTCTACCCAAAATCATATGATTATTTTTTTTAGTTCACTTTGAAACACACATTTCTGACTATGTATTTTTTTTTTTTCATGAAATAAACTTTATCTTATTTTCAGTTAGGTACATTAAAAAATCACATTGTCAATTTTTTTACTTCGTTTTGGAAATAAAAAAGTTTGAGAGTTATATGCAGTTAAATCCAAACTATTCGTTTTGATCAGTAATCGATTTATTGAGTCGTATTTCCACCAAACAATTCCAAACTGTAGTAATCCCGCAATAACGCCACAAACATTTTATGGTTTTTTAGAACGGGTTCGGGTTATTTCGCGGAGGAAAATGTATTTGGCCGTAAAAAGTCGCACTCATGGAAATGAACGTTAAGATACACTACGAACAATTCGGGTTTTTGGTTTTTATTTGAATAGAAAATAAATTTTTACCTAACATGTGAATCAGAATAATAAATACAGTATTTTTTTCAAAAATATATTTAGCCATAAAGACTCGCATTCATGAAAGTAAACGTTAAGGTACTGTAACCCGAAATGGAGCTGCACCATGAAGAGGAAGATGAAAGAGTACTCGACAGTGTTATGTAGAGGGAACTTACTTTTTCATCATTCTCTTCATGGTGCAGCTCTATTTCGGGTTATAGTACACTACGAAGAATTCGAGTTTTCGGTTTTTATTGAGACAGAAACTAAATTTTTACCTAACAAGTGAACCAGGACAACAAATACAGTATTTTTTTAAATATATTTGGCCATAAAATGTTACCTTCATGAAAATGAACGTTAAGATACACTATGAACAATTCGGTTTTGGTTTTGATTAAGACAGAAAATAAATTTTTACCTAACAAGTGAATCAGGAATCAGGACAACAAATACTGTAATTTTTTAATGTATTTGGCCATAAAATGTCACCTTCATGAAAATGAATGTTAAGATACACTACGAACATTTCGGGTTTTTGGTTTTTATTGAGACAGAAAATAAATTTTTACTTAACAAGTGAATCAGAACAACAAATATAATTAGTACCATCTATACTGAAAGTGACTCATCGATTTATGGTACAATATTGCGCATACGGTACAAATAAGTTGATCTGTGTTAGAAAGAGAGCGCATATTATTAGTACATCTGTTCATACGCTTTTAAGCGATCAGTCACTTTCAGTATAGATGGTACGAATAATACAAAATTTTTTTATAGGGTAATCATTAAGATATTTTTCTAGTTAACATTTATCATTTTTGTTAGTGGTTTAACCCCCTTGGGTGATGATTTCTTTCGAACGTAATGCACTTATGGCGGGGTTAACAGAAAATTGCAACTAGGGTTTCCAATCCCGGGATCCCGGAATCCCGAATCCCGGGATCCCAATGTTTTTTCAATCCAGAAATCCCGAAAAAATTCCAAAATCCCGAAACAAATCCCGATTCAGTCCC
Source organism: Digitonthophagus gazella (assembly GCA_036711955.1). Taxonomy (NCBI): domain Eukaryota; kingdom Metazoa; phylum Arthropoda; class Insecta; order Coleoptera; family Scarabaeidae; genus Digitonthophagus; species Digitonthophagus gazella. The sequence goes on from JASCIT010000005.1 coordinate 29,989,298, forward strand.
GAAATTTTTATATCTTTAATTATGACGAGTATTATGATGAGAATGAATTAGATGAATGTAATGAGGAGGACTATTTGAAAGTGACAATGGGAAAAGAGAAACAAAACAAGATAGACCTTATAAAAAAGCTATGATATTGTGCTAATAGTTGGAAAAATACGAAAGACAGTAAAGCTATTTAGACGTTCCCCTGTGAAAAATTCACTTTTACAAAATTATATTAGAGATAAACATGGTAAACAACTTTCGATAATTTTAGATTGTCCAACAAGGTGGAACAGCTTAGTAAATACGTTAGATCGATTTGTTCAACTAAAAGACTGTATCAGAAAAGCTCTGATCGATTTAGAGAGCCCAATAATATTCACAAATTCAAATTTTGAAGTCGCACAGACCATCGTCTATTGCTTAGAACCAGTTAAACTAACTGTAGAAGGTATATGCCGACGAGATGCTAATCTTGCTACTGCGGATGCAAGTTTTAAATTTCTGTTTCGGGAGCTATGTGAACTAAAAACAAAATTAAGCAATGACCTGGAAGAGTCTTTAAGAAAGCGAATATCAGAGCGAAGAACCAGAATGTCTGGAGTCATGGATTATCTCCAAACTCCCAATAAGCAAGACAGCGAGGATCCTTTTTTTAATTTGCCCCATACTGACATAATTGCGAATTTCGTCAAAAATATTTCAGAAAGCTTATCAGGAACCCTTCTCAGCAACCAAGGTGAAACTACAATAAATCTTGACGAGGACGGCTTCGACTCCGAAGATGAGTTGCCAATCAGCCATTTAAGTCTCAAAAACAAACTCGAACAGGCTATAACAAATGCGATGAAACCGGTACAATAACCATTGAAAGGAAAATCTATTGATGTTTTAAAGGTGGTGAAAAAAAAATGGCCCTATTAGAAAATGCAGGATTGCGTGATTTACATTTGCAGCGGTGCTTTGAATGCTTGCTTACAGTTCAACCCACCAGTGTGGAATCGGAATGAGCTTTTTCCTCTGCGTCATCGCTTGCCACAAAAATAAGATCTCGGTTAGCCGATTCTACCTTAGATGCACTAGTGATGCTCAGAAGCCATTTCCGTTCTAAGTTGTAAATACAATTTGTTTGTTAAAATTTTATGTTTTTGTTTAAATTTGCGTTCACAATATTATTTTCGAGTTACGTAATTTATGTATTAAACAATAAGATTTACATATTACATTTCCAAGTTCTTTTATTAAAATAGTCAAAAATATAAGTTATTTTAACCCTACAAATTATTTTTCTAAGTCTTCAAGATTTTGAGATTAATCCCGGGATCCCGGGATTGAAATACAAAATCCCGAAATCCCAATATTCAATCCCGATCCCGAAATTTGGAAACCCTAATTGCTACTAATCAGAAATTGTAATTAATCAATTTTTCTAAAAATGATAGTTCAACATGAATTTAAAATCTAAACAAGAATAAATCTCTAACTTTAATTTCATAATCTTGAAAAAATAAGGACTTTTTTGGAAAATAATTTACCTGTGAACCGTTTTATGACCTACATATAGAAACTTGTGCAACTAAATAATTAGTAAAATACTAACAATAATTAAAAGAAAAATACTTTGGGTTGGTTTTTAAAATTCGAGTTGGTATAAGGTCCAGAATGTCGAATAAATTTATTATTTGAGAAGTATAAATTTTGAAATTCTGTTTGGTTTCTATATAGTTAAATGTAACGAATTTATTAATAACATTTTCATTTTTTATTCGTTTCCAGTTTTACAGCAAATGGTACCGATTTTTTTTTCTTGAATAGCACGTGTAGTGTATTAGTGTACACCTAATTCTGTTTTTACGCGAACTTTTTTTGCGCGAATTTGATTTAACGCGATTTAAAAATTGTATTTTAGACTCTTTTTTACGCGATTTAATTAGATTTAACGCGATGTAAGAAATTTTAATCTAGAATAATTTTGGCATTAATCAAACATGCTGGATTAGCACTGTCTGAACTGAGTCCATCAACTTTAAACGCATGTTGGAGATTTCTTTGGCTAGAATGTGTAAAAAATAAAGATCATGTATCTTCTAATATAGATCAATACCCTAACATCATTGCTTTAGCTCATGAAATAGGCGGAGAAGGATTTGATAATATATCATCTGCAGATATCGATTAACTTCTAGAACTGTGATGGAATCATTAGTTTAGCACTTGAGACTCCTGATATTAAAGAATGTAGTGATAATGACAAAGAGGTCTCTTTTCTTACTGCAGATTTAATCAAGGAAGGACTACAACTGGCTACTAAATTAGGCAGTCATTTTCAGAAGCATGATAATATCGTGGAAAGATCTAGCAAATTTCAACGTAAAATTAAATTATCAATGGGCAATTATCGTGAATTGTATAACAACCTCATCAAACCAGGAACACAACGATCAATAATAGAATTTGTGACTAGAAGTACTGAAGTGACAGTACAGCTTGAGAAATAATGAATAATGAAATAATAAATAATGAATTTTTATTTACTTCGTTTGATTTAATCTTAACATTTTAACCGATTTTTGAAATGTTGGAACCAATCCCCTATTTTTACATAAGTACCATATCTTTTTTTACGCGATTTTCTTTTACGCGAATTTATTGGGAACGTATCTGTCGCATAAAACAGAATTGAGTGTATTTTCGAATGCGGAATAAAAAAACTACGTTGAAAAATACCAAGATTAAAATTTTTAGTGATAAAAATTGAAAATAATACCTAAATTTAAAAAATCTATTTAACCCAAAATCAATTTAACCCAAAATTAATCAAACATGTCAAATTACAGAAATTTATCACAACTTAATTAAGACACCGACAATAAATTAATCATTTGGAAAATAAGATACTGCTGTAAAAATGGAAATTAACCAAATATCAATAGTCATGAAAGTAACTTGTGACAAATCGTCACCTGAATACAGAACTATACTATGTCCAAAAACTAAATTTTTCAGGAGGCGATTTTTTGTTTTTTAGGTTTATTATATTTAAGTATTTTAAACTACAAAACCTTAATTGAAGTGGAGGGGAAACTGAACGCTGGGACTCGTAATACCTCTGCATGTAACGAAGCGCACTATTACTTATCATTTACTGACCAAAACCGATTTTAAGAAAATATGGACTTACACTGGTTCTGCATTCAAACGAAGAAATTTCAGTAATGTGGTGTGTTTGCTTGTTTCTATGTAAAACGGATTTTCTTAATTTAGGTCCTATTTTGCGTTTTTATCAATAAAAATTAATGAGAAATAAAAATAAAATCGGCGGTGGGTATAATAATTGAATTGTTGCCCCCGGTAGCGAAGCTGTTTGTTGTCCTCAAATTGAGGATCTTGCAGCCGAAGCACCAAATTGGTGACTAGTCCTCTGACAGTGTTCCCTTTTTGTGTCTTCCCCAATGAGTTTCTACCTTGCTACTTGGCACTGATGAGAACTAATAAGTTCGAAACACGTATCTATGGTTGCATCTCAGTGACGGAATTGCCCTTAATTCAATTTCTATCTTATAAAAATTAATATGTCGGTATTTTTGAACGTAGTTTATTTATTCTGCATTTTACCATTTAAGGGGGAACAACAGGGTGGAGACCGCGAAAAAAGGCGATAATTAAGATTTTATTTTGGTTCACTCATATATTTTAGAAAAATCGGAATTTGATATTTGTAATTACGCAGTTTAAACTTATTTTAGGAACTATAAAGAAAAAAAATATGTGTCTTAGAATACATGTATGAAGGGTGTCCAAATACACCAACAAAAAAAAGCATCTTGTTGGTTGTCACTATAAAACGTGTAAAAATAATCTGAAAATAAAAAAGGAAACGTCATTTTAATCTATATTAGTGTAACTTCGGTTAAGCGTACCCGATAAAAAAAAATAATTCCTGTTAAAATGGCACATCTGCAAAAAAAAGAGTTAAGAAAATCGATAAAATAACATATAATAATAAGAGGCAGCAAATATTAATACAAATAAAAATCCGTACGCTTAACTGGAGGGAATTTTATATAGATTGAGGACGTCTCAATAAAATTTGAAAGCGATTCTCGTTGGTAAAGAAATTGTGACAACAGGTTAAAAAAATTTTACTGTGAGAAAAACGTATTTAAAAAGTTAAGTTTAGTTCTAGATGATATAATGGAGAAAATTTTAAGAGTTACCACAATTCATCGATTTCTGCTCCATAATAAAGGTCGTTAGAATTTCTAGAACATAATTCGACTTTCTTCTTGTTGTCTGAATTGGCTAAAACACTTGAAATTGAACGCACTTGAGCTCGACTCATACGGTGTTGGTCTTCAGCTGTAGAAAATGCGCACATTTGGGGTCCAATCTGGATTTGTATTTCATTTACCACCTTTAATAAAGATGCCATTCCATTATTAAAAATGGAAACCGTCAAATAAGTAGCAATTTGCACAATAACTGCCCGACTTGATAAAATTTTCGGAGCGAACTTCCAAATGAGGTCATTAAAGTTCTCATTCGAATTTTGCGTAAATCCGCCTATACAGCGCTCAAGCAACTCCGTCTTGGACAAATCCATATAAATGGGAGTAATAGCATCGATAACATTTTGTGACAATGGTTGTTTGTGTTCGTATTCAAGTAATGGCTTCGTGCGCGGGAGCAGAAAAGAGCTATAATTCCATTATTTGTACAAATTTTGTTATAATATTGTAGGACAATATTCTAAAAGGTACATACTTTCGAATTGCACAAAGAAAAACTGGGAACGAAACAAAAATGAAAATGTTATTAATAAATTCGTTGTATTCAAATAAGTAACCAAGCAGAATTTCAAAATTGGCACTTCTCAAATAACAATGTTCCAATATACTACATCAACCCAACACAGGGCGGTTATTGATACGGTCACTTAGATAGTGATTCGGACCTCTCGTCTGTCAACAGATTTCCTAAACCCTACAATAAAAAAAAAAAATAAATAACAATGTTATTTGACTGTTCCGGGACTTGTACTAACCCTATATTTATATTCCAATTTGAAATATTTAAGTCTTCTTCATTAGAAATATTTTAACAAAAGGAGAAATAAAAGAGTTTGTGGTGAGATTATATGTGAGATAAAGTATATTACTTTATCAATTTATAAGACGCGAGAAAAATACTCGTATATCATATACATACGCTTCTTTTACATATTTGGTGCACTTGAGGATCTGATGTAACTTCTACCAGATGTCGAGTTATAAAACCGATCGTAAATCGTGAGGTACACCTTGCATTTTTATAAAATGTGAAAGATCTGTCGGTTCTTTCCAATATAGATATTACATACGAGCTTTAGAAGCCAAAAAAATTCAAATGATAAAAATATCCGTATGTAAATGAAATTGAAATTAAAAACTATTGAAGCTAACTGTGAATTCATGAAAATACTTAGGGCAAATGTGCTGGTTAGCCGATGGGCACTGGATCTCGACCATTTTGTGATTTAAAGCCGAATAACAAGAAATATATTCTCTATACTTTAAAAAGGTGTGCATATTTGGTTTTGCACTTCTATAGTACTTTTAAAGTTGTTCTCAAAATAGGGCTAAAAATCTGCGTTATTCCGTGAAAACTCAGCAAACACATGTCTATCGTGAAGACAGTATTAACCCTTAAAAGTCTTTTTTATTTTGATACATGACATTACCTGAGTCTCAGTACTTCAAACTTCACATATGTTGTGATACATACCCAGATGAATGTCCACTACGTCTGGACATAGGACTCAGGAAAGAACAGTATAATATCCACAATGTCTGGATAAAGGACTTTTAAGGGTTAAATATGTTAAGTGATTATATTATGTTTTATATCTACTATTAGTTAGAGTTGCTTATATATTTTAACCCTCCGTGTGTACACTGGGTCCTTAAAGGAACAGTCAAAATTTCCGTTTTTTTGACTTTTCAGACGATTCAGACGATTGTTTCATTTTTATTGACAACAGTTTTAAACTTTTGAATTTGGTAACTGCTCGGCCATGTAGTAGACGCTTCAATAAGTAACTCGGAATTTTTCTAGAATTTTTCAAAGCCCAGAAAACTTTGAAAACATGCCTGTTCCCTAAAAGACCCAGTATACACACCGTGTCTCAAAAAATATAGTATACACACGCCGGGTTAAGAAAAAATAGGCTCACAGTAAGTTTTTTCTTGCTTAGTATTTGATGGTTCTCAATCAAGATTAAAATAATTGTGCCGTTTATTTTGAAAGTGGCTTAAGTCCATTTTCATCATTTATCAACTTGGCACTTGTGACATTTATAATTTATTCTGAACTGTTAAAAAAATAAATCAATATTGAAATATACTTAGTACATTTGAAAATTTTATATCACGTACATTTTCAAAATAATATAAATACTAAAAATCCTAATTTTGAAAGTGACCTAAGTCCACTTTTTATTGAGGATGTCAAAAAGTGCGGCCTAAAATGTTGAAAGCTGTGATGAAGGTAATTTAAATTACGTTTTGATATTAAATTGAAATTAAAAAAAAAAACATTTAATTTAAAGAAATTATTAAACCCATGGGAAAGGATAAAATAACAAGATTTCTTGATTCTGAAAGTGAAGAGGAATTAAACTCATACAACAGATTTTAAAAAAGGAGAATTTTAGACTTCATTTTTCAACAGAGGAAGTGGAAGTAATTGAGAATGAGAATTTACAAAACAGCACCTTCAAAGAAGGATTCAGAGAACACAGAAGTGGTACTTATATTCAGAAAATTCGTAAAATTAAACGGAATTCAGGGAAAAGATACGATACACAATCGGGAAAAATTATTCCTGCCAAAGTTTTTCAAAATGAAGATTGCCAATTGCCAAAGACTACTTAAAAAAATTAAATGAAACAGAAAGAAAGCGTATTTTCGAAATGTTTTGGAACTTAGAAGACTTTAATAAGTAAAATATATTGCTATACGAAGCGACCGGATGCAGTGTTGTACAAAGAAGACATCAGAGAAACGGAAAGTTGCTGTTTGTAAAAAATTCTTTTTAGTAACTTTTCAAATAAGCGAAGAACGATTGAAACGTGTATTAAAATCTAAAAACGTTGGCAACGATTTACGTGGGCGTTTGCCTGGATCGTTGAGAAAAGTATGTGATGAAGCAAATATGATTGTTCAAAACCATATTAACAGTTCTCCGAAATTTGATTCCCATTATACTAGGGACCATAATCCCGACAGAAAATATCTTCATCCTGAACTGACTATAAAAAAAAATGTTTATTTTAAAAAATGTTTAATTTTTATGAGCTTCACTGTGAAGAAAATAATTTAAAAGCAGTTAATGAATGAACTTATGGAAAAATATTCAAAAAGGATTTTAATCTACATTTCCACCAACCACGCAAAGACACATGTCAAAGATGTGATCTATTAAACATTAATGTCAAAGCATCAGAAAACCATGAAGAACAGAAAAAAACTTATGGAAGAACATGATATTCATTTGAAGCTAGCATAAACGGCTAGAAATGCGTTAAAACAAAATCAAGAGCTATTTTTTAAGCTATATGTAATGGACTTAAGCTCTTTCACTTTCTGTAATAAAACAAATTTTTATTTTGAAAGTGACCTAAGTCCTTTTAAGGTAAGCAAGGTCATATTATACACTTAATAATAGCGACTTTTTAATAGGATGTATAAAATTAAATCCTTTAAATGCGATTTAACATTGCAAGTCAACCATATATTTTACGTATATTTTTAATTTTGTAAAAACGCAAAACCTTAAGTATTTCAAATTAAAGATAAATGGACTTAAGTCACTTTCAAAATGAACGGTTCAATTGCTGTTTTCAGTTCTCGACTAAAATGGTATTGTCGAAAAGAAAGCAAAAAATATACTTGCACACTTGACCCGTATGCATAGTCGATCGCCAACGATTCGCCGGAGATTTTCGGTTCGCCAGTTGAAAATTCCGATGCATAGTCAATCGCCATGGAATCATTCACGTGCGTTATGCTGTTTTTCTGGCGACGCGCCGGAGATTTGCAGAAGATTGGTCGATGTCAAAAACGTTAATAAAATCATAATTTATATCATATTATTATTGTTTATATAAAATGGATCGCGATTTGAATGTGATTTATAATCCCAATAGGGATATCTTTGATTTAGAAATTTATGCATCACGTAGGTAAGTAGCGCTAAATTAGATTAGAATAAATTTATACATCACAAATCACGTTACAAATCACCGGCGATTCGCCAAAACGGAGATCGACTATGCATCACAAATTATATTTCGACCGTTTACAAGCGAGTCTCCAGAGAATCTCTGGAGAGTCGCCGAAATGAACTCCAGCGAATCGCTGGCGATCGACTATACATACGGGTGCTAGGTGTAATAAAGTTTGAATAACTGAATAACTAAAAAATGTTGATTTTTTTATGAACTGGTCGAGAACCAATGCATTGACCCTATAAATTTGATGTTTCAAAAATATAACTTAAATCTTGTACTTAACTTTGAAAAATTCTTTTATACCCTTCATAATATAATCTAAATCTTTAGTAATAATTCTGAACCTCCATATAAACTTTGGTGTTGCAATTCTGCCAAAAGAAATTTATTTTGTCAAGAATATTTAACTGTTAGACAAATTGAGAAAACTTTTTACATCCACGACTTGAAAGGTATGAATAGCTTTTGAGACGAGTCAAGTAGAAGACATTTTAAAGCCAGCATTAAAGTTTCATATGGAAGCAGACCCAAGTTATTTACGAAGTTTCGAATAAAAACCCCTTTTGTAAATTATTTGCCAAACTAAATAGAAGTTTTTCGTCTTAATACACTTTATTAGACTATAAAATACATAAAGGAGACATATTTCTTTCATTTTTAGGACATTACCCAAAATTTATTTTATCACCCCCATTCTTAAACATATTTATTACGTCAAAATTACATTTTACCACACATAGATATTCCTTCCACGTATTCAATGTGCTAAGTAAGCTCCCACAAGCTCGTTCAACGTTACTATTATGTATACGCTATTTTAAGAAACCAGATATCGTTAACCTACTTCGGCAGTATGCAAGAATAGGTCGCTTCATCTTCACTTTTAATCATCCTCCCAGCAAGATGTAATTAAATTAATCTGCGTGCATCTAATATAACCCATTTAAACGTCTCAACCTCTTCCTTTAACAACCTTTATTATAATTAAAATTAAATTTGTCTTTGATACCTAACTGCTATTTTCATTAGTTATTTATGAAAACAAGCTTTTATTATTTTTACTTTTTTGAATAATTTCTAATTATTATCTATACTTTCGATTAATATAGATAAGTCGATCTGGATGAAATAATATACTTTATAATCCACCTGTGGATTACTAATGTGGTCGTAAATACCTTTACAGCTCACATGTGGCTCATACGAGCGTGAACATGCTCAACTGACAGTGATAATTATATTTCACCACTATATGGGTCAGTATCTGTATACATTTTGAATTATCACGGTTTATAACTTAAAGTGATGTGAAATATGTGATTTTTTTAAAACTTACCTTCTTGCCAACTAATAGCATAATTAAAATAAACTTTAATCGAACAAGCATCTTCAACGGCGATGAGAAACAGATGGATGCCGATACAAAGGTCTGCGATGGCCAAGTTACACATTAGAAACTTAGAAACGGTCAGCCGGAAGTGGGACGTGGCTATAACAATTACAACGAACAGATTTCCAACGATCGCCGAGAGTGAGATAAACCAAACGGAAATTCGAAGGATCCAATTGCCCATTAAGTCTTCGCAAGGACTGAAAGCATCTGGAACTGGTTCACATTTTACCTAGAAAAGAAAATAAAATTAAAAAAAAATCTCATCGTTAGATAACTTTCGTTTATTCGTTAAATAAGTTGTAATTATATCGTGTAATGAGATGGTCATGTTTTAGTTTGTTAAACTACCCTATCTGGTCCATTTGCTAGCAAACGGTCGGCAATAATTAGGAGAAAAGGGACCTTAACCAAGGCGAAACCTTGTCACTGACAAGTAATCAATGAACTTAGAAAATTAAACTCAATTAAACGCAATTGGATCGGTAGAAAGTGTGGTATAAATTAAAGAATAAATTTTTACTTGAAAAATGAAATACCGAATAAGTTAATTAAGTAATCCTATAAATATTTACATAAAATTGAAAATTGAGATAGTTAATTTTAGTAATATTGTTGGAAACTCGTTTTAGCAATTAAAAACATTTCATTTATTTATAACGAATGTAAATATTTAAATAATAAAAGTTTATTTTTCAAATAACTTGTTGACAATTTTATATTTCAATATTTTCTCTAGTCAACGTTGGAATATAATATGAAGCAATAAACTAGACGATATTACAAATTTAAAACCACATACAAGTGGAGTTCTTTCTGGAAAATATTATACTGCAACCCTAAAACAATTTCTTAATGTTAGCATTATTGTCAACATATTCCTTTGAAATACAGTAATACCTCGATATACGTGACCCCGACTTATATAAACTCGGAGATACGTAGTTAGGCGGTTCTTCTCCTAATTCGCTCAGTAGAAGATTGCATCACAATATTTTTAGCTCGTTCACATCAGTTTCGTATGACAATCGACCGAGTGTTGATTAGTCGGTTTGTAAA